>CM044314.1:40000000-41437106 GCA_024291935.2 Okapia johnstoni | reverse complement strand
TAGTGGGTTGCCATTGCCTTTTCATACTTGCTTGTTAAATGTTTATAAAAAGCTTAGTATTTTTTAACCGGAAGCTTTTTATGTCTGTTACAAAGGAAACTTCACTCAGGGAAAAAGTCAAGGCTCACACTATCAGTGATCAGATAACCTTGCTGAAGTTTGGGCGAGGCACTTTGTTAACGCACAGACAGTCTGGACTTGGAGATCATGTGAGCCTGTGCAAGAGAACACAGGCACCTGATGCTCTGAGGGCAGCCAATCAAGAGAGCGCCTTGGCGCCACACCCACCTGCCCACTGCTCGTTCCAGGGATTGGAGCCAACCACTCTCCTTTTCTACCAGGGATTGGAGCCAACCAGTCTCCTTTTCTACCACGCTGAGCTGCTGTGACTGAATTCTTCCTGGAAATCTCTGCAACTCTGATGCACACACAGTATAACCATACAGGCCACTGCAAAACCTGTTTCATATTTTAAAAAATTACTCTAACTCTTGATTGCTTTGAGTTTGTGTCTGTCTGTTAACGTGAAAAATCATTTCAAACATGCATTATAAGCATCACACTTTCCTTTAGTAATTATTATTAATACTTAAAATGTTGCAGTTCTCTGAAAGGCACACCAGTGCTGATTGATTTGGCTGTCTTGGCAAATATTTCTGGTGGAAATAGGCTTCATTGTATTCTACATAAGATAGTAAACATTTCTCCACTTTTGTTTATATGTTATTTACACCTTGAGCAATGCAATGCAAATGTACTCATTTTATATCTTTTTTTAAAGTTAGAACTTAATATAAAATTTTCAGAGGACTGCCATGTCATAGATGTTCATCCACTGCTTGATCTGTTAAGCTCTTACAGGAATTTAATGCCTTTACATGTTTCGTATGATAGAATGAATGTGCACAATATACTGTTTAATAATTTTAATACAAGACAAATTGTGCTGTGGCATTTAACATCTTGAGGCTTCCCAGGTGGCTCAGGGATAAAGAATCCCCCTGCCAATGCTGGAGACCTAGGAGACTTGGGTTCAATCCCTGGATGGGGAAGATCCCCTGGAGAAGGGAATGGCAACTCACTCCAGTAATCATGCCAGAAAAATCCCATGGATAGAACAACCTGGTGGACTATAGTCCATGAGGTCTCAAAGAGTCGGACACGACTGAGCATAGCACACATTTAACACTTAAAGATAGAACTCTATTCTGTAGAATAACAAACTTTGAATTATTTGAGCACTATCAAGTATTTTGTTTTTGAGAAAAGCTTAAACTGTGAGCCTAATTTAAATTGTATGGGCTTCATCTGTCTAACATATAAATGTAGATTGCGTTTGTGTGTGTGTTTGTGTGTCTGTGAGAGAGAGGGATGGAAGAAGGAGGGATGAATAGAAGGAAGCATTAGAAGTATTCAGAGAAATAATCCAATATAGACAGTGAATTGGTGGGTTTGGGTTATAAGCCCATTTCTCAGATGTAAAGTGGACTGTATAGAGTTAATTGTCCCTCCTGGCTAATTCAAATTCTTTACATTTAAAAAGACATTTGAAAGTATTCTGAGCATTTTGTCAAAAAAATACAATATCCAAAGTGATTTCATTATTCGTGTTATTTTACTTGCATACCTGAACACATCCTTTTAACAGCTTTATTTAAAATATAATTTATGTACCATAAAGCTCTCCCATTTAAAGTGTATAAGTCCATGTTTTTAGTTTATTTACTCAGTTGTACAACCATCACCATAATGTAATTTTTTAGTATTTTCATCACCATCCCCTCCAAAATCATCTCCATTCTCCTGCCTCCCCTAGTCCTCAGCACTAGGCAATCATTAATCTACTCTAAGGTTTGCCTATTAGTGGGTATTTTATGCAAATGAAATAACAGGATGTGCGTCTTTTGTGGCTGGCTTCTTTCACTTAGCATAACAATACACTTTCAGGCTGTCTGGTCTCAACATTCTGCCTCTGAGGATAAAATGTTACTTTGCATTTCTTGATGAGTTTCAGGATTGAGTATAATTTGCATAAGGCAAAAATTAGAAAATAGGTAGAGCCAAGAACGCTTTTCTCAACTACATAAGCCAATCCATTTTACCAAAGTTAAAATACCAGATTGTGCAAGTTCAAGCTGCAGAAAAATGTGTGTCCATGGGTCCTTAGATTGACATTGTCTAGGAGAATTGGTGGGGAGTAGGGGTGGGGGACACAAAAAACAGACATTGCAAGTTACAAACAGGAGCCATCTAAAGAAGTTGGGTATTGCCCAAATGTAGTTTAACAACTTAACTTCCCTTCCTTAGAAAACTGATGATTAAAGAGTATTTCACATAAAGCCATAAAAACCTTTGTTTGGTGTTTGTATAGGGGACCCAGGAGAGCCAGACCCCTTAGGAAAAGCAAATTGCCCTCCTAGAGAAAGTAAAATTTTTCCTTCTGCCCTTTCCCCTTCTTCTCCCTGGCAGAGTTGAGTCTCATTACAGTTTGCTCAAATATTTGGAAGTGAATTTAGTACCCTCCCCCAACTTATGATTTTATAGCCAATAGGTGATGAGGTTTATTTGCATATTTCCAATCACATAAGCAGCCGCGGAGTGGAAACACACTCATTTTCTCCTCCCCCACCTCCTCCTCCTCCGAGGAAACCTGCCGCTTCTAGCTCCTCACCCTCCCCTTTAAAGGGTGACTTGCTCTGCGCCAGACCGCTGCTCCAGCCTGCTGCCGTCTCGGGCTCAGCCGGTCTACCCGTCTGTCCGCGCTCGCGCCCGGTGCCCTGCATCTCCTACAGAGGGACATCCCCAGAGATGGAGAGCAAGGCCCTGCTTCTGCTCTCTCTGAGCGTGTGGCTGCAGAGTCTGACCGTCTCCTGCGGAGGGCTGGTCGCCGCCGACAGTAAGTTTTGTGCGCGCAGACTCCCCACTTGCAGAATAGGCTCAGTGGCCATTTGCACACGTTGTGAGGATGAGAAGGAAAGAAAGTAGGAAGGGGTTGAGATGCGCACCAGGGACTCTCCTAGCCCGAGCGCTTGACTCAGAAAGGGTCGCGGGGGTGGGATCTGCAAGGAGCACGGAGGAGATTTTTCCTCCGATCTCTCTGGGGCGGCTCCCAGTACACCTTTCTCTCTTTCCCGCGCAGTCCTCTCTACTCCGGCTGGGGCTGAGTTCCCTGGAGCCTGGGCTCTACAGGGAAAGGAGCTGGATAGGTCCCGTAGAGTGCGAGGGGAGGGGCCAGGGAGGCGGGAGGGAGGCGGGAGGAAGGGCTCGGTCGGCGGTGACCTGCTTTAACCTCTCCTCTTGGAGGGGCCCCAGAATGAAAGGAAGGGGGCCAAGGTGACCCTGGCTTGGCCTTGGTCGCAGCTCAGCCCCAGCCAGTGAAAGCGCGAATAGAAAGTGGCCCCTTCTCCTGGAGAAGCCGGCCCGTGGGGGAGCGGGGAGCAGGGGGAGGCATTGACCGCAACACTGGACAATCTTGCTCTCCACGTGGAGGGACGTGGAGGAGAGGACGCGGGGCGCGAAGTCCTGGGCACGCGAGGTCCTGCACGCACTGAGGCGCCGGGGAAGCTGTCCAGCTTCCACTCTTGTACCCTCGGCTTTACTTAGCCGCCAGCAAACCTGGTGAAGGGTTGACCACCGCGCCCCTCACCCCCACCCCATTCCGTGAAAAACGTGGCAGAGCGACCAGCAATCTGACCGCTGACTTGGAGGAGATTGCCAGATTTGCGCTTGGCTACCCTTACTGTCCTCGGACTGTTCTCGGAGCTGAGCCCGGCTCGGGCGCCCTGCCCCATGGTGTGGTCTGAGTTCTTGGGGCTTCTTGGGCGCCGCGGGGAGGCCACAGGCGGAACCCCAGTCATCGCTCACTAGGGTTAAGGCGTCCAGGCCAGATGTGAGTTTATTGCAGGGAAGAAGAGCGCCCAGTCCGAGACCTGCCCACAATAGAGGCAGCCTGTGTAACTTGAGCCTTGGTTCAGCTAACACACAGCAGAACTGAAGAGGCAGCTGAAGCAAGTCATAAAAAGAGGCAACATTTTCTTTCCTCTTTGGTGGAATTGCAGTTAGGGCGGTGTCTCCTGGATGTGCTTTCAGGCGGCACGTCCTGCAGTGGCTCATTTTATAGTGAAGTTTGTCTCAGATTTTGCTGCTAAACATTTATTTCAGCACAGAGTTGTGAAATAACATTTTTTAATTTATTTAAGTTGGAGTAAAATTGCTTTACTATGTTGTGTTAGTTTCTGCTGTATATGAAATAGCATTTTTGATAGGTTAAAAAAAGGAAAGCTGATAAGAAAAGTATCTTTTCTGTCAGATCAGTTTGAGAACACTGGAGGTTCAATTAGTTGTTCAGTCCATAAGTCCTTAAGTCATGTCTGACTCTTTGCAATCCCATGGACTGCAGCACACCAGGCTTCCCTGTCCTTCACCATCTCCTGGAGTTTCCTTATACTCATGTCCATGGAGTTGGTGATGCCATCCAACCACCTCATCCTCTGTTGTCCCCTTCTCCTACTGCCTTCAGTCTATCCCAGCATTAGGAGAAAGGAGACTCAAGAGACATGAGTTTGGTCCCTGGGTCGGGAAAATTCCCTGGAGGAGGGCATGGCAACACAGCCCGGTATTCTTGCCGGGAAAATCCCATGGATGGCGGAGCCCAGCAGGCTAGGGTCAGGACTAGAGCGACTGACCACACACACAGGCAAACATCTTACGAAGCAGCATGTGCCCCTATATAGTGCTTTACACTATCTGAGAAAATGGTTGGAACAAACTCCAAATTCTTATTTCAGAAAGTACATCACTGGATAATGTTACTTAGACCAAAAACACACACAAATATGTGTCATTCACAGTTTTAAGTTTTTGTCAGACTCCCTGAGAGATTCAGGACCCTAAATTACTGGGCTAGTCAGTGTCATCTCTCTGGGTTTTGCTTCCTCAGCCCTAAAATGAGGAATTTAGACCAGACTCAAAATCCTCTTAGACCCTTTAATTCCTTACTCTTTGATGCAAATGGACACAAGTGATTAAGGAATTAAATTGGATTTTAATCAAGCTATGTTTTTCCTAGCTATAAGTGCTTTGTAAGGGAGGAATCATTTGGAAATGGACTTGAAATTAATCCCCCTCATCGTTCCTGCCCACTCTCACTCTAACCCCCATCCCCTCTTTATATTATGCCTCTCCTATGACAGCAACTTTCTGCCCTCTTTCTCCTCCAAACTAATTTAGCTAGGAATGTAAGACATTCAGAGTAGAAAGGAACAAGTGCGAGGAGGGAATGGTAAATACCACCACCTCTGGGCTCTGACTATACTTCTCCGTTTTCTATTTCTAAGAAAAATATAAGGATATGGGCACTGCCCTCGGGCTCTTTTTTTCTTGGAGCCACCACAATCTCTGCATGGCCTCATTAGGAAATTTGAAGAGCTCAGTAGCTACAAGTCTGTTGACTGGCCATAGTGAATTTCTAGGCTAATATCTGAGTTAAACATGATGAGTGATGACAGCAAAATAGCACATATCACCTTCAAATGAAGCAGAGCTCAGCAAGAGTGTGATTGATTAACGTATGGAAAGGTGGGAGTCAGGCACCGGGGAAGACTTGGCAGTAGGAAATGTTCACTTTCTTTCTGGCGGTATTTTTAGCTCAACCCTCCTTTCTTGCTTTATTTCAGGAGGAGAAATTAGGCTGTAGAGTTTACAGCTGGTATTTTTGCAAACATTTTATTACATAAAATTGGAAAGTAAATCTGCTTGTTAGGTAAGGCAAGCACCTTGTCTACATTGGAATGTCTGAAAACTCCGATCAATTCAGTCAGATAACAACACTGATTTTTTTCCCAAACCTTTCTCTGGGGGGGATCAGCATTCTACAGAAGCTGAGTCGAGAGAGAAGAGACGTCCATCACCCTCAGAGAAGAGACGAATTACTGATGAAGTTCTTAGGAGTGTATGTTTGTGTGTGTCAGAGAGAAAAAACAAACAGAGAAAGGAAGAAAGTAAAAACTTTAAGAGATGGCATTATAACTGAGCTCATATACCTCATGTCTTCATATAAATGTTAATCTTATTTATCTGATAACTGTGAACTGCCTTTAGAGTCACTTTCCTGAGATGCTCAATGCTCCTCCTACAATGCACCTTCTGTAAGTATACCTTTAAAGGGTTTTGACCTAATTTCATCTCTGTGAGTTATTATCTATATTAAGATAACTCCTAGCCTTTGTTGACACACTTAGATTTTTTGTTATTTATTTAGGAATTTAGAGATAAAGATTATATAGTCAAGAAATGCATTGACTTATAACTTACCTGATGCCTCCAAATCTCTCTTTAGTGTTTGATGAGGACACATCTAATGGTGTAATGTTACTAATATGATGAGTCAAATTCAGAACAGAGGCCTTTATAAAGGATTAAACCTTAGGCAACTGCCCCTATAACACACACTATTCTAAGGTGGCTTTACTTCTAAGGGGATCTAGTGAAAGGTCCTTCTACTATCATTTCCATGTATAAAAAACAATAATTTCTTTAGTAGCAATTGATTCAAATCAGTTCATCTGCCAGCCAGGAGCAATCCCCAGTGTATATATTACAATGACTAAACATACTGTTGACCCACAGTCAGGGTCCATTCTTCTCCCTAACTCTTCCTGAGCTAAGTCAATTGTATGAGGACTGGTAGAAATTGGAAAAGCACACTCATCTTTAGAATGCCAAGACATCCTTAAGGGATTACAAACAACCAGGTATGTGGAAATACCTTTGGTGTGTGTCAGAACACCAAGGAGAGGGAAAGACTGATTAAACACCAGTAGCATCTATAATTTCATATACAGAATAGACAAAGAATTGAAAACATCACATAGCATATAGCAGGGTACTGTTTTCTTGTCAAAGGCTTCATTATGCTTTCTGTAACTTAAAAAAAAATCCATGAAAAGCAAAACAGAAGTTTCCAAATACAAATTTTCTTGCAAATGTATGAATTTTCTCGTATTGTTCTTTACAAGCTATGTACCCCATAGAAAATGATGGTTGTGGGAAATTGGAGCTCTGAGTGATCTATATGGTAGTCTGGTACAAGAGTTAAAGATTGAATAGACTTTTCTTTTTCATAGAAATATACAAATCCTGCATTAATAATTTCAAAGAATATTCTTAGTCATTTCAAAACCACCAGCAACTCTAGGGCCACCATGTTGCATAATTCTAGGAAAAAATAGACTAAAAGTGACTGTTATCCTCTGGAGTTATGCAGAGCAATAATCTTAAATATCAGTTTGGCAGCCAGGTGGTGGGCGAGAGCTGTCTGCCAGATTGTTCAGGTTATTTCTGCTTTAAAAAGCTTGCTGATCGAACATGTTAAAAGAAGACTGTTAAGAGGGGAAATGTAAGTTATTTGATACAGAGTGACGTGGGTGAAACTAATCTAGTTTGAAATTTTCTAAGGCAGTTTCTAGCAGTAAAAGAACTTCTTGGGCAAAATCAAAAGTAAACTGCAATACAATTTACTTAAAATTTACTTAAAATGTTTACTGTGATATTGTATGTACTTCCTACAAATACCCTGTGAAGATTCATCAACATTTAGAAGTATTGTCCAGAGACTCAAAAATAGGCCAAAGTTTTCTTTCTCTCCTAACTCAGTCGGGGCTTAACAATGAAGAATGGATTCTTTCCAAAACCACCTCTGCTGTAGTATTTTAAGCATCGGCTTTGTGTGGAAGTCTGTAAAGACATAAGTGAGGAAAGAAATATTGGGGGAAAGAATTAATCATAATTCATACATAACACAGATATTTCTGAACAAATCACTAAAGGATCTTTTAAAGCAATTTTGAAATGATGTATCTTGCCATGTGGGTAGGAATAATTCCATACAAAATTTCCCCATGCTTCCAACTTTTCTTCTTGTTAAAATTTTTAAAAATAGTGCTAGTGAAAAGGAAACAGTCTTCCCTCAAACAAGCTTTGTTGTTGTTTGTTTTTGTTGTTCAGTCACTATGTCCGACTCTCTGTGACCCCAAGAACTACAGCATGCCAGGCTTCCCTGTCCTTCACTATCTCTCGGAGGTTGCTCAAACTCTTGTCCATTGAGTTGGTGATGCCATTCAACTATCTTATCCCCTGCAAAGTGTCAGATACAACTGAGCACTGGAGCACTGTCAACTTTGAGTACCACGGAAGGATCAACCATTCTCTTGCAATCCACTTTCTTTTTTTTTTTTTTTTTACTTTAGAAACAAAAATAGTATTAGTGGTATTTGCTTGTGAATCTAAAACACACCAGTCCAGCAAATGAAAAAAAAAAACACCCTCTAATTAACCTCCTATCCAATTTTTCCTTTTCAGAGATTACAGGAGGAAAAGATTTTAGAGACATTGAAAGTAAATTCGCTCTCAGAACTCCCAAAGACACAGCTGAGGACACTTGCCACCTCATTCCTGGAGTGACGGAATCTGTGGCTAATTGTCACTTCAACCACAGCAGCAAAACCTTTGTGGTGATCCATGGCTGGACGGTAAGGAAGGCTCTTTAGGAAGTAGATTGGCATGAACTAAGCATTCTAACAGGCTTGTTGAGAGCCCAGTGATGGCTTTGCTTTAAACTGGAATAAAAACAGTTCTGGCTCAGGTGGGGATTGAAGAATCTAAAGCCACAAATTGCCTACTATACAGAGTGAGGTAAGTCAGAAAGATAAAAACACATATATATGGAATCTAGAAAGCTGGTACTGATAAAATTATTTGCAGGGCAACAATGGAGATACAGACATAGAGAACAGACTTATGTACATGGGTGAGAGAGGAAGGAGAGGGTGGGATGTATGGAGAGAGTAACATGGAAACATACATCACCATATATAAAATAAATAGCCAGTGGGAATTTGCTGTATGACTCAGGGAACTCACACTAGGCTCTATAACAACCTAGAAGGGTGGGATAGGGAGGGAGGTGGGATGGAGGTTCAAGAGGGAGGGAGCATAGATGTACCTGTGGCTGATTCATGTTAATGTTTGGCAGAAATCAACACAATACTGTAAAGCAATTATCTTTCAATTAAAAATTAAATTTTAAAAAGTATATAAGAAAAGCCACAAGTTCATGGGTACTTCCTCTGGACAGTGCTAGCCTTCAGTTTACCATGGTATCTAGCTGTGACCTCAAACTGGCCATTCCCCTAGCCTTTGCTCAAGTACAGAGCAGAGTGTAGGTTAGAGGAACCGGTGGAAACCTGGCGTGATTCCTTTCCTAAGGAAGATGACCTGTGAGAGTGAGGAGAGGGCTGGGGTGGAGGGAAGAGATTGTTTCTGTTCTGCTTTGCCATTCTCTAGCTCTGTGACTGGATCCAGCCACTTCTCACCACTGGGCCTCAGTTTACCGATCTGTTAAAAAAATGAATTTAGACTGGACGTCCCTCCCAACATTCTCCAACTGTAAACCTTAGGGAGCTTTTCTGGAGATTAAAGAGGGCTAGCCAGGGAATTGTCATGCAAGATGATTAGCAAAGGTGAAAACTGCTTATATTTACTTTCCAAGAATATGAAAAAAGTAGTTCTCTTTAAATATACCGCTAGTCCCTTTATATGGTATAGTTCTTACTTAACTAGTTTGTTTTAAATATTCTCAATCCTTAATGAACAGATTTTTATAGCTTATTAAAAAGAACTTAGATAAAATTGATGCTTAAAGAAATGTTATCTTTCCATTATGTCCAGAGTTTGTGAATGTAGTAATAGATGCTTAACTTTAATGAGGTGAATCAGCTAATGGTTGCTATTTTTACTCCTGATTTTTTTTTCCTACATAACTTAAGTGCCTTTGTTATTGACAGTGTAGGACAATTGCTATTACTTTTATAAAGATGAAGGTGACAACTAACGGAATTCAAAGGAATATTTATTTTAACAAAACACATCTATTTACTAGAGTTCAGGTAGCATATTGTACATCTTGTGATAAAGTTGCATTTTCAAATTTCTGACATAGATCTTTTTACATTTAAGAGGTTTATATTGGAAAATATAATCTTTGGTTATTCTAGACACATTTTGGCTATATTTAGAATTAATATATTAATTAATAATTAATATATTAATTAATTAGCTTAGTATTGAGCTTTTAATACTTTTCAAAAAAGTTTAAGCTTTACATTCATATGACAGAAATAAATTAAATATCTCAGGTATCTCAACTTGTCCCTGAGAGAATTTTATAATTTAGGAATTTTTGAAAAATATTTTCTCCTCACACTAAGATGACATGACTCACCCAGTATCAGTAGATAATGGTAATTTCTATCATTAGCCCCACTGCTTAATAAGACCACTTATATTCTTCCCATGGATGAAGGAGCCTGGTAGGCTGCAGTCCATGGGGTCGTGAAGAGTCGGACACGACTGAGCGACTTCACTTTCACTTTTCACTTTCATGCATTGGAGAAGGCAATGGCAACCCACTCCAGTGTTCTTGCCTGGAGAATCCCAGGGACGGGGGAGCCTGATGGGCTGCCGTCTATGTGGTCGCACAGAGTTGGACACGACTGAAGCGACTTAGCAGCAGCAGCAGCATATTCTTCACATGTGTCCTGACGTTTTTGAGTGCCTGGGCTCAGAGGCTGGGGCACTGGCTGTGGGACTGAGTTTCACTGTGCAGAACTAGGTGGTCTGTGCAATCACTCATGTAGGCATTTCAGTGAACAACCTGGCTTCTTCAGTGGGACCACCTGGTACAGGTGGCAAGGAAGACTTCCAGTGCAGCTGTGTGCCTGTGAATCAGAGCTATGACAAATTAGTACTGATTTAAGGAAACTGAGAAGGAAAAAAGCTAGGAAATATTACCTTTTTGGAACTGAAGAAGGTGGGTCCTTGTTTTCCAGTCCTTTGCTGGGTTGCTGTTACTGTTCAGTCGCTCAGTCGTGTTTGACTCTTTGTGACCCCGTGGACTGTAGCATGACAGGCTTACCTGTCTTCCAGTCTCTCCCAGACCTTGCTCAAACTCATGTCCATCGAGTTGGTGATACCATCCAATCATCTCATCCTCTGTTGTCCCCTTCTTCATCTGCCTTCAATCTTTCATAGCATCAGGGTCTTTTTTAATGAGTGGTCTTTTCTCTTCACATCAGGTGGCCAAAGTATTGGAGCTTCAGCTTCAGCATCAATCCTTCCGATGAATATTCAGGACTGATTTCCTTTAGGATTGACTGGTTTGATCTCCTTGCAGTCCAAGGGACTCTCAAGAGTCTTCCCCAACACCACAGTTCAAAAGCATCAATTCTTCAGCACTCAGTCTTCTTTATAGTCCAACTCTCACATCCATACATGACTCCTGGAAAAACCATAGCTTTGACTAGATGGACCTTTGTTAGCCATATAATGTCTCTGCTTTTTAATATTCTGTCTAGGTTGGTCATAGCTTTTCTTCCAAGGAGCAAGCATCTTTTAATTTCATGGCTACAGTCACCATCTGTGGTGATTTTTGAGCCCAAGAAAATAGTCTGCCATTGTTTCCCCATCTATTTGCCACGAAGTGATGAGACTGGATGCCATGATCTTCATTTTCTGAATGCTGAGTTTAAGCCAGCTTTCACTCTCCTCTTTCACCTTCATCAAGAGGCTGTTTAGTTCCTCTTTGCTTTCTGCCATAAGGGTGGTGTCATCTGCATATCTGAGTTTATTGATATTTTTGTTGGGGGTTACTTATAAAAGTATCTTATGTTAAATTTTAAAAAGAAAGGATAAGATTGTTATGCAGTTACTAAAAGTATCAGTCACTGTAGGGGTAAGTTGGGTTCCTTGCTCTTTGACAGATTGCCCAGCTCAGAGACACTGATAGTACAGAAAAAACTTATAATAGGGGCTGAGAGAAAATAAGATTTTCCTGCCTTATCTAAGGTAAGCTGCTCAGCCATTTAAGGGTATGGGACTAAGTGAGGAGGTTCTGCAGCTTTGTCATGAGAAACCCAAGGGAATGCCTAGCATGCAGTGTGCCCAGGACACTTCCCAGGAGGCAGTGCAGCCACAGATGTCCTGGAGCTTGGCCACCTGCTTGTGTTTAAGTACAGGGTTCTCATTGTGATGTTGGAGCTCCTAATCCCTGGCTAAAAGGAGGAGTGATTAGCATTGTGTTCTGGAGAAATGACATCATCCTCTCCGGAAAGGCAGCTGCAAATGGTGGTCAGCCTTCAACCTCCAAGAGAGGAGAAGGATGGGGCAGGACCAATTCTTTAGGGTTTTATGCTGGGCAGGCATTGCATCTGGTTCTTCCAAAGACCCAGGCTTTGCACCCTGACTGGAAGCAGCCACACAGAAATGTGTTCATAGAAGATTCCAACATTTTCCTAGTGATCTCACATCACCTTTGTGCTTTTTTGGCTTTGCTTTCCCTTCGTGCTTGAGATAGCTTATCAGTTCAGTTCAGTTCAGTCACTCAGTCATGTCTGATTTTGTGATCCTATGGACTGCAGTGTGCCAGGCTTCCTTATCCATCACCAACTCCCAGAGCTTGCTCAAACTCATGTCCATCGAGTCGGTGATGCATCCAACCATCTCATCCTCTGTCATCCCCTTCTCCTCCTGACTTCAGTCTTTCCCAGCATCAGGGTCTTTTCCAGTGAGTCAATTCTTCTCATCAGGTAGCGAAAGTATTGTAGTTTTACCTTCAGCATCAGTCCTTCCAATGAATATTAAGGACTGATTTCCTTTAGGATTGATTGGTTTGATCTCCTCACAGTCCAAGGGACTCTCAAGAATCTTCTCCAACACCACAGTTCAAAAGCATCAATTGTTCAATGCTCAGCTTTCTTTATAGTCCAACTCTCACATCCATACATGACTACTGGAAAAACCATAGCTTTAACTTGACAGACCTTTTAAAGCATAGTAATGTCTCTGCTTTTTAATATGCTGTCTAGGTTGGTCATAGCTTTTCTTCCAAGAAGCAAGCGTCTTTTAATTTCATGGCTGCAGTCATCATCTGCAGTGATTTTGGAGCCCAAGAAAATAAAGTCTGTCACTGTTTCCATATAGCTTATAGAGCTGGTATTTTATCACTGCAAGTAGATTGGGAACCAAAGTGGTCATAAGAAGACATTTCAGAGTTGAGAGTAACTTCCAGATCATCGGATCCCTTTGTTTCATAGGTACCCTGGTAAGGTTAAAACAGTGCCTGTGTTCATAAACATAATCAGGGGAGGAACTGGGATTGGAACCAACATGTCCTGAGTCCCACACTTGCTTTTTCCTTCCATAGAGTATAGCAATGTGGTGAAAATTTGTGCAGTGTGTTAGTGTCAGGAGTGAATAGAGAGTTCGTGTTTTAATGTTTTATCCTACAAAATAGATTAAACAGAATGGAAGTATATGGCTGATTCATGTTGATATATTGCAGAAAATAACACAATATTAGGAAACAATTATCTTCCAATTAAAAATAAATAAATTAAAAAAAAGAAAACAAATGCAAAAAATAAATAAAGGAAGCAGATCTGAAAGGATCTTAAAAGCAGCCTAAGACATTTATTTCAGAATCTTCTTTGTCTGTTGAGTCATAACCTTTACTAGGGCTTACAGTATGATCGGCTCTCAGGTTGTATTAGGGGTAGGCAAACTTAAAACAGGTTGTTGCTGTGTATAGCCTCCCGGCAGGATGGCATGGAATTTTGTCATCTGTATTTTTTTTTAATGTGTTCGATTATTTTCAAATAAGCATATTTTCCAAGATGTCCAGTGTCTCCTCTTTGATAGCATAAACCTTTTCACTTTGAATTTGGGGGCCTTTATCAACAAGAAGCAAAGAATTACAGATAGCAGTTTGCTTATCTCCAAAACAATACCAATCTCATATTTTTGGAAATTTGATAATTAAACCTCATTAATTTGCACTCTGATAATCAAGAGTTTGAAAAGATGGTGAAAAAGTCTGAGCTGAAACAAATAATTTTCTAATGTATTAAGAGATTGCTAAATAAAATTACCTTCTGTTAGAATAGTATGTTTAAAATTATTTTTTTCATTATCACATCAAATTTTATATGTAAATAACTCTTCATAAGAGTAAAGCTATGGAATCTAGAAAGACAGCAATGATGACAATCCTACTTGCAGGGCCACAAAGGCAGCACAGACAGAAAGAACAGACTTTTGGACACAGTGAGGGAAGGAGAGGGTGGGATGATTTGAGAGAAAAGCATTTAAACATATACATTACCATATGTAAAACAGCTAGCTAGTAAGAGTTTGATGTATGACACAAGAAACCCAGAGCCAGTGCTCTGTGACAACCTAGAGGGGTGTGATGGGGAGAGAGGTAGGAGGTTTCAAAGTGGGGGGACCTGTATACCTATTGACTGATTCATGTTGATGTATGGTAGAAGCCATCATAATATTGTAAAGAGGTTATCCTCTAATTAAAAATTGAAAAAAGAAAATGAAAAAAAAAGGAATAAAGAATAGTCACATTCCCCAAAATATTTCTATTGGGAAATATTTATTAACTCAATTGAAAGTATTTAAACTAAATTTCTTTTAAAATAGTCTGTCATTCTACTGTAAATTTTAACTTATTCAGATTGATCTTTTGTTTCAATGCTATAAATTATTGAAGTTTTACTCATGAGCCAGTGGGCTTCCTATGGATTCCCCCCCCATTTAATGTATGGGGTTGACATATGTATCTATTAATATAACAAGTTGTAGGTGGGCATTTTAAGGATGCTTGTATCATCCTTTTCAGGTGACAGGAATGTATGAGGGTTGGGTGCCAAAACTTGTGGCTGCCTTGTACAAGAGGGAACCGGACTCCAATGTCATCGTGGTGGACTGGCTGTTACGGGCCCAGCAGCATTATCCAGTGTCTGCGGGGTACACCAAGCTGGTGGGACAGGATGTGGCCAAGTTTATGAACTGGATGGCGGTAAGACTGGGGGAAGGAGCTTTGTATGTCCAAAACAGACCAGTTGGCTAGAGCTGAACTAACAACTGGTCTTTGTTCCTTTGTGGAAAAAAAGAAAGTGTCAGTCGCTCAGTCGTGTCTGACTCTTTGCGACCCCGTGGACTGCAGCCTGCCAGGCTCCTCTGTCCATGGGATTCTCCAGGCAAGAATACTGGAGTGGGTTGCCATGCCTTCTTCCAGGGGATCTTCCCAACTCAGGCATTGAACTTGGGTATCCCACATTGTAGGCAGATTCTTTACCACCTGGGCCACCAGGGAAGCCCTTTATTCCTTTATATTTAGATATAGATATTTTTGGGGTCAACTCATATCTTCAGAATAAGCAAGGACATTATTTTTTTCAGCTAAAAGTAGCATTATGATAAATGATAAAACTATAAAGCCCATAAAGCATAGTCTTGCCCTGCACTGACCTTTGATATTTTCATGGTGAATAGATTTGCTGAGACCAAGAACTGAGTGGCTGGAACAGACAAAAGCTTATTTCAGGGCAGAGGAAAGATGTCATGTTCAGCCAAATCCTTCCCTACCAGTTGGCTGGTACATGGAAATTTTATCCAGGCTTTGACCTGTTAGAATACCAATCTTTTGATGAAAATTTTAATAGTACTTATTCCTTAGTGTGGATTAAAGATCTGGATTTTTGTTGAGAGTTGGAGGAGTGATGGAGATGAGCTAGGGAAACAATGACAGGAAAAGTGTGTAGGATCTGAAGTAGCTGAGGGTCAGGAGTTTTATTCACTTTGACTCTCTGAGGTCATCCTCTGAAAATTACCTTTGGAAAGCATCTTAGGTTTGGAATGAAGATAACAACGGGCCATTATTTAAGCCAGGTACTTAAAAATAAGCTCTGTTTATTGAATCGATCATTAAAAGATAAAAGTTCTTTTCTTGACTCTTTTGCTAACCAGGAGAGTGAACTTGGGCAAATCAGATCACATTCATGGAACTCAGACTTCTCATCTGTTGAATGAGAAGGCTGTCCTATATGTGTCCCATCCTCTGTAATACTTTCCGACTTTGAGTCATTGCTTGAGTAACCTTAAAGAATAAAGTAACACAGGGCATTTGAGTAGAAAATGATGAGTTAAATATATATCTGTATGTGTGTGTCTATATATATATATAAATACCTATATATAAATATGGTGCTCAGTCACTTAGTCATGGCCAACTCTTTGTGACCCCGTGGACTGTAGCCCACCAGGTTCCTCTGCCCATGGAATTTTCTGGGCAATAATACTGGAGTGGGTTGCCATTTCCTACTCCAATATATAACTATACACATATACATATATTTTCAGATGTGTGGAAATTCACATTTCCATACATTTCTATTTCAGACATTTGGAAAACTTCTCTAGTTTAAATATTAGTAAGAAAAGAGAAAATCTCAACAATATAGTCTATGTTCCTCTTACCTGTAACAAGAAATTAAAATAAATAGAGTTAAGTTTCAGTATTGCCTCTATTTTGAAAGTGATATTTATTTATTTGAAATATTATTCAACTTTTATTTCTTTTAGCATTGATATTTTGCAAAGAACTGTAAAACTCTTTTTTCTGTTCATCTTCCAAAGGATGAATTTAACTATCCCCTGGACAATGTGCATCTCTTGGGATACAGCCTTGGGGCCCATGCTGCTGGTATTGCAGGAAGTCTGACCAATAAGAAGGTCAACAGGATTACCGGTAAGAAAGCAGTGCCATTTTCTCTTAAAACAAAAGAAGTGCATTGCCTGTTGCTCTGAAAGAGAAGCGGGATGTTTGTCAAACAAGCATGTGTGTGTTACCCTCCTGGGTATGCCTGGCCATTTGATTATCACATGGGAGGGCTCTTTTTCTGAAATAAGATAAAATTCAGACCCTTGCTCTCATGGGCTCACCATCTACTGGCAGAAGAAGAGAAATGATGCAGAGTTAAACACAGAAAGCCCAGTGGCATCTCAGAAACCCAATTCCTCCTCCCTCTGCTTTGTGCTTAAATAGTGTATTGCACACATATCTGCCACCTCTCATATCAATACTGGAAAAAAAGAAAAAGGACCCACACCAGAGGCCATTTGGAAAAAGGAGACCTGTCATCCAGGCCAATGGCAATAGATAGTTTTGCCTGTGTAGAGAGGAAGAAAGAGACCAGCACTATTTACAGGCCTTCTAACCAGGCACAGAAATAATTTACAAAAGGGAATCAAGTCATCCTGTGTGAAAATTGTTATTTAAGGATTAGTTTAAGAAATTCAAATTTTATTTGAAAAAGAGATAAACCTTCTCTTATGAATCTCAGTAATTTAAAACTCAGTCACTACAGAATTGGCGCTGATAACAATCTGTGACTGCCAGTTACATTCAAATGATGAGCAATGGAATACTAAGGTGATACTGATGGAGACTAAAACTAACGGGAATTTAAAAAATCTCTGAGTGACTTCCCTGGTGGTCCAGTGGTTAAGAATCCACCTCGCATGAAAGGAACACAGGTTCCATCTCTCCTTGGGAAACTAAGATCCCACGTGCTGTGGAGCAACTAAGCCCACACACCTCAACTAGAGAATTCATGCAGCCCAAAGGAAAGATCCCACATGATGAAATGAAAGATCCCACATGCCACAACTAAGACCTCATGCAGCCAAATATATAAATAAATAAAAATCTCTGAGGACTTTTTGTTTTCCCGCTAAGGCCTAGATCCAGCTGGACCTAACTTCGAGTATGCAGAAGCTCCAAGTCGCCTTTCTCCTGATGATGCGGATTTTGTAGACGTTTTACACACATTCACCAGGGGGTCACCTGGCCGAAGTATCGGAATCCAGAAACCAATAGGGCATGTTGACATTTACCCTAACGGAGGCGCTTTCCAACCAGGATGTAACATTGGGGAAGCGCTCCGTGTGATTGCAGAGAGAGGCCTTGGAGGTAAATATAATTCAGAAGTTAACTAAACGTAAGTTGTTGTCTTAAGTCTTACTGACCAAGTGCCCTACTATTCTCCGCAAGTACATAGTTTGAATATACGCTTAGCCAAGATGTGTTTTTGAAGCAGTCTGTCACATTTTAGCATGATCACCTTGGAGCCTCAATACTTCCTGGGGTCAGACAGACATTTCATCTTGTACCATATTGTAAGCTGCACTGAATACTGCACTTGCAGTAATAAAAGGGAAAAAAAAAAACCAAAACAGTGGGATGGCAAGAAAACTACCTTGCCTTTGATAAAGTATTTTCTTGCCACACATTAAATTTTGAATACAGTGCAAAACCAGTAGTTATTTTTAATTCTACTAAAAGTAAAGGACATGTTAATTAGTCCAAATTTCTTTTGCTAGCCTTTTAAAGAGATGTACAAATCAGAAACAAATCACCATTCCCTAAGAATAAATATTCCAAGTTTTTAAGAAGAAAATGCAATTTAATGTTAGTTTTTAATGTTGAATAATCATGTTAGTGTGTGTTAATTTTATGATTTGTTTTAAGGGATCTTTGCATACCTTGTAGACAATGGGACCTACCTATAGCCAATATACTCCGGTGTTTTGTGCATACTTTAAAGAATTTACAGCATAATGTTACTAATTTTAATTGTTAAAAAAGCTTATGATAAAAAGCTGTGCTTTTATGACATTGCTGATTATTTCTATAATTCTATAATTACGCATTTATAGAAATTATAGAAATAATACATTTTATAATTATAGAAATTATAGAAATAATTATCAATAATTCTATTATTTCTATAATTTAATGTAAAAATCATGAACAGTGACACACTCCTCAATTATTCATAGTATCTATGATAAAATACTGTTAATATGCAGTTATACCTATGATGTGGTTTCTAGGGGTATACTTCCAGAAGCATCTAGAGGTATTGTACACTTTCAATATAAGCAAAAGGTGTGATAAACTGGGGGAAATCAACTTCTGTCTTGGATGTCCTTATTACAGCTTCGTAAACATACTCACAAATATAAGACAGCAGAAGCATCTAAAGTTCCTGATAAAATTGGCAACTTTAACAGTCTTGGGGTAGGGAAGAGGCTGCTATCAAGAGTGCCTCCTTAAACAGGACCTACAATCAAAGAGATCATTTTATTCTATTACCACATCTCAGCTGTATTAGACATGCAAGAGGAAATACTCATTGTAAACTGTCACAGAGTTGAAATGTGCCTTGTGTCTCTTTTTGCCCAGATGTGGACCAGCTAGTGAAGTGCTCCCACGAGCGTTCCGTTCATCTCTTCATTGACTCTCTGTTGAATGAAGAAAATCCAAGTAAGGCCTACCGGTGCAATTCCAAAGAAGCCTTTGAGAAAGGTCTCTGCCTGAGCTGCAGAAAGAACCGTTGCAACAACATGGGCTACGAGATCAACAAGGTCAGAGCCAAAAGAAGCAGCAAGATGTACCTGAAGACTCGTTCTCAGATGCCTTACAAAGGTAGGCTGGAGACTGTTGTAAATAGAAAAATGGATTTGATCCTATTTTTTTTTATTATCATGCTTGATGCATCACATGTACTAATTCTGTCCATTGCAACAGAGATGATAAAACAACGTTGCTAAGTTCTGAGCCCTCATTTGTGTTTCTGTTGGTAGAGAGGAAGTTGCACTAACCAATTTTGCTGGAGTTCCTAATTCCCACTGCTAGTGAGGCCCAGGGCACAACTGCATTACCCTGTGCAGTGGTCCCACCTGCCACCATCCTCTGTGCTTGTGCCCATCAGCATGGGCCGGCACATTAGTACCAGGCTCTGTGTTCATTTGAAACCATTCATACAGAGTCATCAAACTATGGCCCGTGAACCAATTCTGGCCCATCATCTGCTTCTTTAAGAAAACTTATGTTAGAATGTAACCACACTAATTCATTTCTGTATTGACTAAGGCTGTTTTCATGCCTCCATGGCAGAGTTGAGTGGTTGAGACAGAGCCTATTTGGCCCACAAAACCTAAACTCTTTACTCTCATCCTTTGTGGAAAAAGGGTGCCAACTTGTAAAATCTGCTTTGGGGCTTCCCAGGTGGCTCCGTGGTAAAGAATCTGACTACAATACAGAAGATGCAGGTTCAACCCCTGGGTTGGGAAGATCTCCTGCAGAAAGAAATAGCAACCCACTCCAGTATTCTTGCCTGGAGAATCTCATGGACAGAGGAGCCTGGTAGGCTACAGTCCATGGGGTCGAAAAAAAGTTGAACACGACTGAACTACTAAACAACAAACAACAAAGTCTGCTTTAAGTGAAGGCAGGAAACTCCTGTATTTGAAAATAGAACTAGTCCTGAGAGGGAAGAATATACCAAACCCTCTAAGATACTCCCATTTTGTTAAGAATCTGAGTCTCCTGCATTGCAGGCAGATTCTTTACCATCTGAGTCGCTTAGGAAGCCCAGTACCCGATCAAAGATGATTACTTGCTGGGTCTGCTTACCAAGTCAGATACACCTGAATTCTTCCTATCCACTAGAACCACACTCTTCTGCAAGGGAGTAGAATTCAAAGTCTGAATATTCTAGTAGTAAGCACTGTACAGATATGAAGCAATCTTTCTGAGTCACATTTATAGTCATGTATGAACACTTCCTGTTGATCACTAGTAAGATGCAGTCTGCTGTTGAGAGTGCCTGCTTGTTTGTGCTGCGGTGTTTCTATAAAGACTGATCAGAACGTGTTCTGATTTTCTCTCTATAGTCTTCCATTACCAAGTAAAGATACATTTTTCTGGAACTGAGAGTAATACATACAGCAACCAGGCCTTCGAGATCTCTCTGTATGGCACTGTGGCTGAGAGCGAGAACATCCCTTTCACCCTGTGAGTAGCCACAGGATTTTACCTTCAGCATGGGGGTTTATCATGACACTGTTATCTGCCTTGATCATCAGTCTGGGGAACAGAAAGGGCATAGGATAGCAGTCTCCAACCTTTTGTCACCAGGGACCTGTTTTGTGGAAGACAATTTTTCCATGGATCGGGAGATAGGGGATGGTTTCAGGATGACTCAAGCACATTACATGAACTGTGCACTTAATTTTTATTATTATTACATCAGCTCCACCTCAGATCATCAGGCATTAGATCCCAGACCCCTGGCATAGGATTCCTAAAAAAGGCGTACTCAGTAGAAAAATTTTTAAAAAGCTTTAAATTTTTTAAAAGGCAAAAGATGCTCATTACAGTGATACCCACAGTAGCATAAATTAGAAGCAAGTAAATGTCCAAAACTGAGGCAATGGTTAAGTGAATTGTGGTTCAACAAATCAATCAAATCAATCTAGCCTCTAAAAAGTGTAGTTACAGGAAACTAAGTAAAGCATGTTAAAAAGTGGAAGGCAAAACATGAAGTGAATAAAGAAAAAATAGAGAATTGCATGTACACACTACATGACAAAGGAAACATATGTTCACATATCAATACAAATAGAAAGGAAATATATGAAAATGAAAATAATATCTCTAAATGATGGACTTATGAACTTTTTCTCTTAGGAATTATATTACATAATTCATATTGTTAGGATAAAAGTTGAAATACTTTAAAGGGGTGTAACCATCTTTCACAATACACTAAGTGCCATTGACATTCATCTTGTGTATTTTGTTGGACATTTTTTGGCATTTTTAAAATATTCCCCAAACAATAAAGCTATTTACCTTTTAGGAGGAAGAAAACGGGAAAAAATTCTGATTTTCAGAGCTAACCACATATGTTGATCTTTTATTCAGGCCTGAAGTTTCCACAAATAAGACATACTCCTTTCTACTTTACACGGAGGTGGATATTGGAGAATTGCTAATGTTGAAACTCAAATGGATTAGCGATTCATACTTCAGCTGGTCCAACTGGTGGAGCAGCCCCGGCTTTGATATTGGGAAGATCAGAGTAAAGGCAGGAGAGACTCAAAAAAAGTAATTAATTTTTCTCCATTCACTTCCGATTCACTCAAATGTCTTTACCTAGAAATAGTATTTCTGGAGCCTCCAACATTCAGGTAAAACTTTAGTAAGCTTTGTTTTTAAAACTATATACCTATACCCAGGGATTGAACCCAGGTCTCCTGCATTGTAGGCAGATTCTGTACCTTCTGAGCCACCAAGGAAGCCCCATTCAGTATAAAAGTTTTAAATCCTCTGAGGCTCTCTATGCAATTCATTTAAAACTATGTACCTATATAATTATACTTATTATTTTTTAAGAGTATTATTTTATTATTATACTAGAGAAATAATGGTATCTCTGCATCTCATGGAAAGAAAATATAAACTGAGTTGCCACAATCATTGAGTAAAGCTGAGATTAGAAGTCAAGAATCTCAGCTTCTCATTTAGCATTGATTCCTGCAAGCACAAAACAGTTATGCAGAGAACCTTAGTGATGACACTTGGACATTCAGAGATTAAAACCAGCCTCTTGGGACTTCCCTGGCAGTCCAGTTGTTAAGACTGAAAGTTTCCACTGCAGCGGGTGTGGGTTCAACCCCTGGTTGGGGAGCTAAGATCCCACATGCCAAGAGATATAGCCAAATATTTAAAACAAATAAAATAAAAACCAACCTCTTCAAGAAAGATGATGGATTCAGAAAGTCTGGCTGGTGAGCATCCTGGGCTCAGGCTCTCTGGGTATCTTGAACTTGCTCTCCAAGGGATGCTGCCTCATGCATTGTCCTTCACCCCTGAACCAGAGGCTTGGATTGAGTCTTATGATGAGAACCTCAGGTGGTCTTTCTTGAAGTCTTCTGCATACACATTAGGGGGCTTCCTGATGGCTCAGTAGAAAAGAATTCGCTTGCCAATGCAGGAGATGAGGGTTCAATCCCTGCAGGAAGATGCCCTAGAGTAGGAAATGGCAACCCACTCCAGTATTCTTGCCTGGGAAATCCCATGGACAGAAGAGCCTGGAGGGCTATAGCCCATGGGGTCACAAAGAGTTGGACACAACTGAGTGACTGAGCATACACACACACACACACACACGCACATTAGACCTGTCCATTTGCTTTTAGCAGTACTTCCTCTATTTTCTTTTTCCTGTTCTTTCTGCCAGCTCTGGTGCACTTCGTAGGTTTTATTTTACTTCTTGAATTACCACAAAATCTTCTGCTTTTCCTGTACTGCAACCCTGCTCCCTTTACAGACCTGTGTGCAGAGCATATATCACAAGTTTGTAGCCATCACTGTGGCTATGAGCACAGCTCCTCCTGGGAGTTACCCAGGGGAGTGAAACATCAGCTGAAACCAGAGTCCTCCTTGATTCTGAGTGCCAGCAGATTCCAGGACAGGAAGCCAAAGGGGCAGCCACCAAGCATTCGTCTCAAAACCCCCAAAGATGGAAAGCTTGTGGACTTAAGAGTTTAGAAGATGGTTCTCTTTTCCACCTCAAAACAAGTGCCTAGCTCTTTTCTACCTGACCTTTAAGGTTAATCCACATGGCATCTGTCAGCTGAATTTTTCCAGAGCGTCAGTACTAAGTAGAGACTGAACATGTGACTGCCCCTCCCTCCACCACATCCCCTCCTGGAATTCCCAAAGTGTGCCACTTCCATTCCCCCACTCATTCCCCTGCCAGCTGCAAGTGCTGAAGGGTTGTAGGTATCCAGGGGGAAAGCTTAGACCATACCATCCAGTGACACAAGAGAACAATGGGAAAAGTTGGTCACAACATCATCCCGAAATAGAAAAGCTAATTGCTTTTGGTTTGTCTTCCCCAGTTACATTTACAAACAACAGTACAGAAGAATTCTCTAATCAGAAAAAGCATATTAAAGGCTTTATGTGACATATCTCTTTCATTTTTAATTTCTATTTTATAATACAGTCTATCAATGGATAAGTATGGATTTCAGACTTTATACACGTATATTTTATCTTCTTTTAGTTTTTTACATTATGGCATTATGACATATACTTTGGACAAGATGAAGCCATCTGGATTAAAAACATTAATGTAAGAGCACTCAAGATAAACTTGAAATGGAGAATAGTTACTGGTATTGAGCCAGGGAGAATAATTGAATTTTTATCTAAGTGTATACTTCTACTAAGAGCTTCATTGCTTTTTTCTTCATCACAAATCTGAGGCTATTCATACTTGTTTTAACTCTTCAAAAGGGACTCCTATATGAAGTTTTATATATGAATTTAAGTTATGTACAAACATACACAAACATTCTTATGCATATAGTATCCCAAGGTCATCCACAACTTTAATTTATAATGTGAATTAAAAAAAAAAAACTTGAAAAATTAGGAACCAACTCTTATCCGTTTATGAAGTATTTCTTGTCACATTTGTGTAAATTATAAGACTTTATCTAAGATAGTCTAATGATATGTTCTTCATCTGATGATAAGATTACTGAAACAACAGATATTTAGGGAGGTTTTTTTGTTTGTTTGTTTTTCACTCTTGAACTTTATCTAGGAGGTAATTATGACTCAGACTAATAACCTTCTGCCGTTTCTCACCTCTGAGACCAAGTCAATGAACTAAAAGCTTCTCTCTCATCTTCTGGTAAAACTCTTTAGAAGACTCATATCACAAGAAAAGGAAAAAAATAGGTATTTTATTTAACAAGTTTTAGAAGTAAGAAATCTTGCTAAATTTTGAAATCTTTCGTTCAGTCTTCTGAAAAGGATACTCCTTATCAAGACATGGCTAAGTAAATATTAGATTGTCTTTGACTCCTATGAGCCTGCCACTTCCTCTGATTAGGTTTATTCTCACAACCTTTGTTCTGAACTTCTGGTTGACTACTTTTTCATCTTGAAGGTGGTGAGGGAGGGAAGAGGGTTATAAAACACTAAGCAGATAATAAATTGCCATTCTTCTTCTGTTTTCTCTCAGAAACTTGGCAAAGCTACAGAAGAAAGAACAGCATATGAATTCTATGAAGAATGAAGTAACTTTTACAAAAGACGCCCAGTGCTTTAGATGGTGAAAAGTGGATTTTCCTGAGTATTAATCCCAGCTCTAGCTTTGTTAGTTATTTTAGGAGACAGTCTCAAATATAAAACTAATTCAATTTGAGGCGTTTAGTGACCAAATAGCACATCTTCCAACATTAAAAAATAACAGATATGAAAAGCACTGCATTCAGTCCTTTGAGAAAAAAATGAGTTATTTAAAATGGTAAAATAATCAGATCTCTTCATGTATTAAGTTTATCCATAGCCTAAAATTGATTAGAATCTCATTTTTAATTGAGATTCTGCATTTTCTAGATTGATAACCTTCTCAAAGCTTTCTCCGGGTCTAAATATAGAAAGCAGGGTTTTTTTGCAGCATGAGTAGGACCCGTTTACTTACAATCAAAATCCCTACTTTCTTGGAATTGTTCTCCTCTTGCCACTGGAATGTAGTCCAAGAGTGAACCAGGAACTAATGACTTGGAGATAGAAATGAAGAAGAGAGTTGATAAAGCACTGAACCTTTAAACACCCTCTACGGTTGGTAGCATCATAACTAAGTTACAAATTAAAGGAGGTATATAAAATTGAGATCAATTAAATCTTAACAAACTTTACAGCTTATGGTTTAGTATTTCCTCTTCCTTTTCCTGCTTTGTCTCAAGATTATATTTTAATAGTTTTTCCCTAGATAGGCTTTTCAAATGAGCCTGTTATCATCAGCTGATACAGAATTTTAACTATAGAGAAAAAAATGATATCGTAGTTTTATTATCAGATTTTCCAAATTATATTCATTGAAGTCCTTTAATGTATGATAGTTACAGTTCAATTTTAAGCTTATTTCAGCCATGCTTCAGTCAGACTTCGAGCATGTCTTTTTCTTCTCTAACTTTGATAAGAAAATATGTATTCAAGATGAAATTTTGCATCCTGTAAAGTCCTACAAGTTTTAGACAAAGATTGTTTTTACTAAGTAAAGAAACAGAAAAGTTGGTCAGTCATATATTCACTGGCAGTGCTTAAAACCATTGTGGACAATGAAAAGGATCAATTGCCATATCCACGTGAATTTTCATGGAAGTTGTTGTTTTTAACAACTGGTCAAGAGTGAGTGAACATTTATTTATAAACTAGATCTCATATTTTCAGAATGCTTTTCTATATATTGTTATAAAATGATAGAGAAGTCAAATATTTCAGAGGCTATTACTAGAAATCCAAACTGAATGTGTGTGGGTGTCTGAACACATATTCACGTATGAAGCCCCACATGTACGATTATTCCTCAGCGTGGCTTGGAAGGTAAATGATTAAGAGATGCATTGGAACACACTGCAGTAGAAAGTGTTCCAGTAGTGCCAGAACACTCCTTCATCTGAGAGATACGATTGTGCCTGTACAAAGTAGAATGAATGTTGTGAATGACATCAGCCAGTTTGGAATGGATTCTCTCTAAAAATAAAATGTTGTGCGACTTGTTGTTGGCACCCCCCTTCATTGTTATAATTCATTAATTCTCGGGATTTGGGTTTGAGTAAGGGTGCATCAACTTAAGAAAGTATGAATTCAATCAGTGTATGGCCCTGGGAACTCTGACTTCTACAGACTTCACTATATATATATCAGCAATACTTTGACTTTCAATGTTATTTATTAGCTGTAAATATATG
The DNA here is from genome assembly GCA_024291935.2 of Okapia johnstoni. Classification (NCBI taxonomy): domain Eukaryota; kingdom Metazoa; phylum Chordata; class Mammalia; order Artiodactyla; family Giraffidae; genus Okapia; species Okapia johnstoni. The sequence continues at coordinate 41,410,577 of CM044314.1, read as the reverse complement.
TGTGTATGTGTAAAGGGAGATTGTACATATTGGAAAGGTCATTGTGGCTATCTGCATTTATAGATGTTTGGTGCTAATTTTGTACATGTTTTTATCAGTGACAGTTTCACTGAGCCAACTTACTCTGATGAAACAATACAATAAAATGGGCTTTAAAAAACACAAAACTTACCTGTGTGAAGAAATGGAATATACTTTTAATAAAATTGACAACATTTTATTACATTGCTAAGTCATTATTTTGTATCATTTAAACCCCCCTTAAAAGAAATTTATTCTTAGAGCCAGATTCATTCAGCAAATTTTTACTGAATAATCCCTATGCTCAGTAAAAAATACAGCTTCTAAAAATTACAGTGCACAGTATATTTTATTTTTTATATTTACATTTGTATAAAGTCTTAGAGATCATTTAAACTATAGAGAAAAATGATACAGAATTTTTCCTAAATAAAACACACAGAACTTCTCTTGCCTGCCAGATACTTCTTCACAAGTAACATGTTAGATTAATATTAAAACATCTTTCACCATTTCCTGGAATAATGTCTTTGTTTCTGAGATCTGATCATTAGCTACAAAGTGGATGGCATTTGTGTAATAAAATGAACCCTTTGGAGGTACATTTTTAGACCTTTTTTTTGAATTGTTTTGATAATGGAAAAAAACAACATACAGCCCACTCATGTAACTAAGTAGAGATTGCTTCTTAGTACAATCCGTACTTAGTACTCTTGAACCAATTCTTGGAGAATGGATTGCTGTTCTAAGACTCAGAATAGTTTACTATTGGTTTGACTTCCTGGCCCACATTTTCTTCATTTAAAATGTTATGAGTTGTATATTTTGTTTTTCTAGTTACCTTAAACTAAAGTAAGTATGGTTTTATAAAATCTGTAATGACCTCTTAAGAAATTTACACAGTTACTAATGTTTAGACACAGCCTCTATCTTGTTCATTAAGGAAAGTCTTTTGGAAAACAGAATTATTATACTGAATCTGAATGACATGCATGCTTATCAGCTACTTCTGGACAACCCAAGCTTCTAATCTACCCTATTAGCATTCCAACTGTGCCCACCGAGTTTTAGAAAGGCAAGATCTATGCCTAATTGTTCTCATTTCCACTCTATAAGTGTCAAATGATTAAGGAACACAATCAATAATATGGTAGTAACTTCATATGAGAATGGATGGTTACTAGACTTATCATGGTAATCATTTCATAATGAACTCTGGAGTTCAGCTGAGGATCCCCCTTGAGTCTTTGAGTACTGATCACTGGGTGTCTGTGTGTGTGAGAGGGATGGGGAGGGAGATAATGAACTACCACAGGTTCAGGAAAGAACTCACCAAAAGGAACAAAGAAAATAGTACCTATACAGCTCACATAGAAATAAGATAGTGCCCTTTCCAACTCACAGACAAGAAAAACCTCATAATTAGTGTTACCAAGTACAATGAACAAAAGAGCTTTGCTTCAATAGTTCAACAAAAATAGATCTAAAACACTTCACTGGTCCTGTCAACACAGCTTAAAAGAAAGACCCAAAGGCTAAAACTGTTTTCAAGAACCTGTAACCCATAACAAGGCTAAAGAACATTTATAAGAATTTTGAGCATCCACAAAGGCAAAATCCACAAATGTACCTGATCAAAAACTATCAAGAATGCAAAAGGCAGAAAAATGTGACCTGTACCTAAAAAGAAAAAGAAAATCAAAACCAATCCATATGCTAGAATCAGTAGTTAAGGACCTTAAAACAGTTATAATGACTACATACCACATGTTCAAAGAGCTGGAGATAAGATTGAGTAGGTTAAGTAGAATCATGGAAGCTCTTTTAAAATAATCAAACATCCAGGGATGAAAACTATACTGTTGGAGATGAAAAGATAAACTGGAGGAAATTAATGGCAGACTAAGCATTGCAGAAGAAAGGACACATTCAGGTATGACCTAAATCAAATCCCTTATGATTTTACAGTGGAAGTGACAAATAGATTTAAGGGACTAGATCTGATAGACACAGTGCCTGATGAACTATGGACAAAGGTTCGTGACATTGTACAGGAGACAGGGATCAAGATCATCCCCATGGAAAAGAAATGCAAAAAAGCAAAATGGCTGTCTGAGGAGGCTTACAAATAGCTGTGAAAAGAAGAGAAGGGAAAAGCAAAGGAGAAAAGGAAAGATGTTCCCATCTGAATGCAGAGTTCCAAAGAATATCAAGGAGAGATAAGAAAGCCTTCCTCAGCGATCAATGCAAAGAAATGGAGGAAAACAACAGAATGGGAAAGACTAGAGATCTCTTCAAGAAAATTAGAGATACCAAGGGAACATTTCATGTAAAGATAGGCTCGATAAAGGACAGAAATGGTATGGACCTAACAGAAGCAGAAGATATTAAGAAGAGGTGGCAAGAATACACAGAAGAACTGTACAAAAAAGATCTTCACGACCCAGATAATCATAATGGTGTGATCACTCACCTAGAGCCAGACATCCTGGAATGTGAAGTCAAGTGGGCCTTAGAAAGCATCACTATGAACAAAGCTAGTGGAGGTGATGGAATTCCAGTTGAGCTATTTCCAATCCTGAAAGATGATGCTGTGAAAGTGCTGCACTCAATATGTCAGCAAATATGGAAAACTCAGCAGTGGCCACAGGACTGGAAAAGGTCAGTTTTCATTCCAATCCCAAAGAAAGGCAATGCCAAAGAATGCTCAAACTACTGCACAATTGCACTCATGTCACACGCTAGTAAAGTAATGCTCAAAATTCTTCAAGCCAGGCTTTAGCATTACGTGCACCATGAACTTCCAGATGTTCAAGCTGGTTTTAAAAAAGGCAGAGGAACCAGAGATCAAATTGCCAACATCTGCTGGATCATCGAAAAAGCGAGAGTTCCAGAAACACATCTATTTCTGCTTTATTGACTATGCCAAAGCCTTTGACTGTGTGGATCACAATAAACTGTGGAAAATTTTGAAAGAGAAGGGAATACCAGACCATCTGACATGTCTCTTGAGAAACCTGTATGTAGGTCAGGAAGTGACAGTTAAAACTGGACATGGAACAACAGACTGGTTCCAAATAGGCAAAGGAGTACGTCAAGGCTGTATATTGTCACCTTGCTTTTCTAACTTATATGCAGAGTACATCATGAGAAACGCTGGGCTGGAAGAAACACAATCTGGAATCAAGACTGCTGGGAGAAATATCAATAACCTCAGATATGCAGATGACACCACCCTTATGGCAGAAAGTGAAGAAGAACTAAAGAGCCTCTTGAGGAAAGTGAAAGAGGAAAGTGAAAAAGTTGGCTTAAAGCTCAACGTTCAGAAAACTAAGATCATGGTATCTGGTCCCATCACTTCATGGGAAATAGATTGGGAAACAGTGGAAACAGTGTCAGACTTCATTTTTTGGGGCTCCAAAATCACTGCTGATGGTGATTGCAGCCATGAAGTTAAAAGACGCTTACTCCTTGGAAGGAAGGTTACAACCAACCTAGATAGCATATTGAAAAGCAGAGACATTACTCTGCCAACAAAGGTCCATCTAGTCAAGGCTATGGTTTTTCCAGTAGTCATGTATGGATGTGAGAGTTGGACGGTGAAGAAAGCTGAGCGTCGAAGAATTGATGCTTTTGAACTGTGGTGCTGGAGAAGACTCTTGAGAGTCCCTTGGACTGCAAGAAGATCCAACCAGTCTGTCCTAGAGGAGATCAGTCCTGGGTGTTCATTGGAAGGACTGATGTTGAAGCTGAAACTCCAATACTTTGGCCACCTCATGCGAAGAGTTGACTCATTGGAAAAGACCCTGATGCTAGGAATGGTTTGGGGCAGGAGGAAAATGGGACGACAGAGGATGAAATGGCTGGATGACATCACCGACTCGATGGACGTGGGTTTGGGTACACTCCGGGAGTTGGTGATGGACAGGGAGGCCTGGCATGCTGCGGTTCATGGGGTCGCAAAGAGTCTGACATGACTGAGCAACTGAACTGAAATGAACTGAACTGAACTGAACTGAACTGAAGACATACTACACAAGATGTAAAAGAGAATAGAAAGTATAAAAAATTAAACAAAGCCTCAGTGAACTGTGGGCTAACTTGAAGTGTTTTGTTAAATGTATCATTGGAGACTTCAAATGAATGGAGGACTTCTTAAGGAAGAGAAAAAATATGAAATGAAAAAATAGTGCAAATATTTTAAAATCTGATGACAACCACAGATTCAAGAAATTTAATGAAACCTAGAAACAAGAAAACTACACCAAGGTTCACAGTAATCAAGTGTCTCAAAACAACTGAGAAATAAATATTTTAAAGCAGCTAAAGACATAAGATATATATAGAGGAAGAAATATAAAGATGGTAGAATATTTCTTGTTGAAAAAAATGCATGAGATACAATTGGGCAACATCTTTAAAGTACTCAAAGAAAAAAACCTGTTGCTTAGAAGTTTGTACCTAATAAAAACATCTTTCAAAAACAGAAGTGGGTGGGCGAAAGAGCTTTTCAGACATTGTTGTTCAGTTGCTCAGTCGTGTCCAACTTTTTTTGACCCTATAGACGGCAGCATGCCAAGCTTCCTTGTCCTTCCCTGTCTCCTGGAGTTTGCTCAAACTCATGTCCATTGAGTCAATGATGCCATTCAACTGTTTCATCCTCTGTCGCCCCCACATATAAAAGCTAAAATAATTCATCAACAGTAGATTCACACTACAAGAAATGTTTCAGAAATATTAAATATTCTTTAGGTGGAAAGAAAATAGTACCAAATGAAACTATGGATCTATACAATGTAATGAAGACCAGTAGAAATGGTAACTATTTGGGTAAACATGTAAGATCTTTTCTTATTATTTAAATGTGTTTAAACAATCACCTGATTAAAACAAAAATAAGAAAAGAATAGTGGGGTTTCTCACATATGTAGAAATTAATAGATGACAATAGACCAGATATTGGGAGGGGAGAAATGAAAGTATACAATTGTAAGGTTATAATGCTGAAGTGAAGTTGTATCATATAACATCTTTAGAACAAAAGCCGTCATAAGGTAAAGATTTACACTATAATTAGTAAGGCAATGAGTAAAATTACAAAACAGTTTGAGCTAATAAACCAAGGAAAGGGAGCTAAAGTTTATGCTAACAAACTCATTATCCTCTATTTCTCCTTGTTGCAGGTATCTACAACAAGATATCTCTGAGTTGTTCTTCCTAATCAACGTTTTAACACCTAGCTCACCCTCTTTCCCTCCAATGCTAGTCCTATTATTATCGATTTCAGTATTCACACTACAGCAAATTTTCTTTTCCAAGGATGACCACAAGGATATCTCTCATTCCATGTGTTTGTTCTTCTGCAATGTTACTTTGCCACTCCTTTCAAGAGCTAGTATCTATCTTTCACTCCCCCTTGAATCTATGTGGTCCCTGAGACTGCTTCTACTGATAGAATATGGGGGAACTTCCTGGCAGTCCAGTGGTTAAGACTCCAAGCTTCCAATACAGAGGATGCAGGTTTGATCCCCGATTGGGAAACTAAGATCCTGCATACTGCATACTGCATGGCCAAAAAAAAACAGAATATAGTAGAAATAACACTATATCACTATACCAGTTTGGGTGTAACCCTTTACTGGCTCTGTGGTTTCTGCTTTCTGCCCTTTGGAACACTCACTCTTGGGACACTTCCCTTTGCAACCCAGTGCTTGTGATGTGAGAAGTCCAAGTTACATAAAGCAACCATGTGTTGGCAGTCTGGGCAACAGCCTAGCTGAGCTTCTGGCAAGCAGCCAGTATCAACTGTCAGCCCTATGAGTGAGGCATCTTGGACTTCCACCCAGTTGAGTGTTTAGAAGATGGTAATTTCAGCTATCACCTGGAACTAACCACAGTACTATGAGAGATAGTAACACATTGTTGTTTTACCTAAGTTTTGATTAGCTTTGTTATACAAAAATAGATAACTGGAACATATACAAATAATGTGTTCAATATAATGGCCTCATAATTTCTCTAAAAAAAAATATTTTTTTTGGATGCGCTGTGAGGTATGTACAATCTTAGTTCCCAGATTAGGGATTGAACCCATGCCCCCTGCAGCAGAAGTAAGGATTCTTAACAACTGGACCACAGGGGAAGTCCTTCAAAATTTCTTTACATCCTGTCCTCCCATGATCTTGTCTTTCAATAGACTACTTTTATATAGACTTCCTGAGTCATATTTTAAGTTCAGTTCAGTAGCTCAGTCGTGTCCAACTCTTTGCAACCCCATGGACTTCAGTATGCCAGGCCTCTCTGTCCATCAACAACTCCAGGAGTTTACTCAAACTCATGTCCATTGAGTCAGTGATGCCATCCAACTATCTCATCCTCTGTCATCCCCTCCTGCTCCCTGCTTCAATCTTTCCCAGCATCAGGGTCTTTTCCAATGAGTCATTTCTTCGTATCAGGTGGCCAAAGCATTGAAGTTTCAGCTTCAGCATCGGTCCTTCCAATGAATATTCAGGACTGATTTCCTTTAGGATGGACTGGTTGGATCCCCTTGCAGTCCAAGAGACTCTCAAGAGTCTTCTTCAGCACCACAGTTTCAAAGCATCAGTTCTTCAGCACTCAGCTGTCTTTATAGTCCAAATCTCACATCCATATATGACTACTGGAAAAACCATAGCTTTGACTAGATGGACCATTGTTGGCAAAGTAATGTCTCTGCTTTTTAATATGCTGTCTACGTTGGTCACAACTTTTCTTCCAAGGAGTAAGTGTCTTTTAATTTCATGGCTACAGTCACCATCTGCAGTGATTTTGGAGCCTCCCAAAATAGCCTGCTGTTTCCACTGTTTCTTCATCTATTTGCCGTGAAGTTGTGGGACCAGATGCCACGATCTTAGTTTTCTGAATGTTGAGTTTTAAGCCAACTTTTTCACTCTCCTGTTTCACTTTCATCAAGAGGCTCTGTAGTTCTTCTTCGCTTTCTACCATAAAGGTGGTATTATCTGCGTATCTGAGGTTATGATATTTCTTCCAGCACTCTTGATTCCAGCTTGTGCTTCATCCAACCCAGTGTTTCTCATGATGTACTCTGCATATAAGTTAAATAAGCAGGGCGACAATATACAGCCTTGACATACCCCTTTTCCTATTTGGGACAGGTCTGTTGTTCCGTATCCAGTTCTAACTGTTGCTTCCTGACCTGCATACAGATTTCTCAAGAGGCAAGTTGGGTGGTCTGGTATTCTCATCTCTTTCAGAATTTTCCAGTTTGTGGTGATCCACTTAGTCAAAGGCTTTGGCATAGTCAATAAAGCAGAAATAGATGTTTTTCTAGAATGATCCAGTGGATGTTGGCAATTTGATCTCTGGTTCCTCTGCCTTTTCTAAAACCAGCTTGAACTTCTGAAAGTTCATGATTCACGTATTGCTGAAGCCTGGCTTGGAGAATTTTGAGCTTTACTTTATTAGTGTGTGAGATGAGTGCAATTGTGCAGTAGTTTGAGCATTCTTTGGCATTGCCTTTCTTCGGGATTGGAATGAAAACTGACTTTTTCCAGTCCTGTGGCCACTGCTGAGTTTTCCAAATTTGCTGACATATTGAGTGCAGCAATTTCACAGCATCATCTTTTAGGATTGGAAATAGCTCAACTGGAATTTCGTCACCTCCACTAGCTTTGTTCATAGTGATGCTTTCTAAGGCCCACTTGACTTCACATTCCAGGATGTCTGGCTCTAGGTGAGTGATCACACCTTCGTGATTATCTGGGTCGTGAAGTGTATTCTTGCCACCTCTTCTTAATATCTTCTGCTTCTGTTAGGTCCATACCATTTCTGTTCTTTATTGAGCCCATCTTTGCAAGAAATGTTCCCTTGGTATCTTTAATTTTCTTGAAGAGCTCTCTAGTCTTTTCCATTCTATTATTTTCCTCCATTTCTTTGCACTGATTACTGAGGAAGACTTTCTTATCTCTCCTTGCTATTCTTTGGAATTCTGCATTCAAATGGGAATACCTTTCCTTTTCTCCTTTGCTTTTTGCATTTCTTCTTTTCACAGCTATTTGTAAGTCCTCCTCAGACAGCCATTTTGCTTTTTTGTATTTCTTTTCCATGGGGATCATCTTGATCCCTGTCTCCTGTACATGTCACGAACCTCTGTCTATAGTTCATCAGTCACTCTGTCTATCAGATCTAGTCCCTTTAATCTACTTCTCACTTCCACTGTATAATCATAAGGGATTTTATTTAGGTCATACCTGAATGGTCTAGTGGTTTTCCCTACTTTCTTCAATTTAAGTCTGAATCTGGTCATGTTTTAATACTACATTATATCATTACTAATAACTCATATATTCCATCTAAATTTCTCTTCACTTTGACCACTACTACTTGTCTTTTTACTTAATAAATTTAATCCAACAATTCCTCAAATGCCCTAGGAACTCCAATTCATTGATTTATCCTTCTCTTGCTTCCTTACAAAGTCTCACTTCAATCCTTATTCAGCTTAGATTTCAAGGCCCAACGTCATTATTACTCCACTGCCAAAACTCTCAAGGCCCTTGTTTCTCTCTCCCTGAATTGAGCTTTACAGGCAAAACACAAACAAATCCAAACATCACTTTCTCAGTGACTGCATCTGAGAATATGACTGGAAGCATGCCAATGTATACACATGCACACACACACATCCTGCTGACTGTCTACTTTAAATTTGTCACCACTTCATTCAAACAGTACCTTATAACTGCCCAACATCCCTCCTACATTTACAAAACATTCTTTTATTCTCCCCGATGGTTATTTCACCTCAAACCTCCAATAAATTCCCTACCTCTCCTCAGTCCTAACTGATGGCTACACTTCTGATTTTATTGAGACTATGGAGGCAATCATAAAAGAATGTCTATGTGCACCATTCCTAATGGTACCAATTTCCCTGCTCCATATACTCTGCTTTCCCTCCAGATAAAGGAGATGTTTTCAGGCTTCCCTCGTGGCTCAGTGGTAAAGAATCCACCTGCCAATGCAGGAGACACAGATTCAAGCCCAGATCTGGAAAGATCCCACGTGCCTCAGAGCAAATAAGCCCAGCACTACAGTATTGAGTCTGTGTTCTAGAGCCAGGGAGCCAAACTGCTGAAGCCCACATGCCCTAGAGGCTGTGCTCTGCAGCAAGAGATGCCACCTCAATGAAAAGCCTGTCCACCAACTGGAGAGTAGCCCCCCAACTAGAGAAAAGCTGGCACAGAAATGAAGACCCAGCACAGCCATAAATAAATCTTTTTTTTTTTTAAAAAGGGATGTTTTCCTTGTTTCTATCTAAGGCAATTTCACGCACAGATTGATTGTTCAGGAAAAAAAAATTCCTTCTTTTCTACTCAGACATCACTCTCAAGTTATCCCTGTTCTCCCCTGTCCCTCAATTTTTACTTCAGGGTGGGTCATCCTAAAATGTTCCTCAGTGGCATATAGATGGTTTTACTGAAGAAATGGCCAATGCAAGAGGAACACTCTGACCCTCCTTTCTGTCTCCATTCAAGTAGGAAATAAATCACTCATGTGAAAATTTTCTACCTGTATCTGGAGACAGAAGGACATCGTCACCAGAGACAGGGAATTCAGGCCAAGAAGTCTGTATAAACATTTTTCGTCCTTTAATTTACTACCTAAACTCAAATTCTGTTTAGATTCTTCACTAATTGAGCATCCAAAACCTAAGTTTCTTTGTCCTCTCAGTTTTCCATAGATTTAGATTTATCATTTCTTTGTCTAAAACAGTATAAAATCTGCCTGCTCTGGTCACCTCGTAGGTCTTATTTATATGAGACCTCCATGCACATGAATTAAATTTACTGTGCCATCATGGTAGTTTGAATCACTTTTATGGGGCATTTCTTCTGGGTTTCCTCTGGCAAACCATCTTGCTTTGCCTGGTTCTGAGTCCATATGCGGTTTATCTCAGGGCCTCCCGTGTATGCATGTGCATCTCTCAGCAAAGATAGATCCTTGTGACGAGGCCTGTGGGTCTATTGACATCATCTACTATGGGGTGTCGCCCCCTCCTTTTTGACTTTCAAGGAAGGTCTCCTTGACCTTGAGAATGAGAAATACGTAGTTTCATATCTGGGCAGGGCTTAACTCCTCCTCCTCTTCATCTTGGAGTATTTATCCACAGGGGACAAACTCCAGCTGTTCAGCCTGGGGTCCATCTATCTCCTGCCTCAATTCATACTTAAGACCAAACAAAAGTCCCATGATCCCACATTCATCTCCAACTACCATGCTATGTATATATTCTCCCTAACAGCAAAGTTGCCTGATGTGTCTCCACTTGCTGTTTCTACTTCTCCTCTCCATTCTCAAATGCTAATGAAGCTGTCAATTTCACTCTACCAAAGTTAGTTGTGTTAAGGTTATGGGCAACAGCTGCTGCTGCTGTTCAGTGTTCAGTTGAGCCTGACTCTTTACAACCCCATGGACTGCAGCACGCCAGGCTTCCCTGTCCTTTACTACCCCTCTGAGTTGGCTGAAACTCATGTCCATTGAGTCGATGATGCCATCCAACCATCTCGTCCTCTGTCGTCCTCTTCTCCTCTCGCCCTCAATCTTTCCCAGAATCACGGTCTTTTCCAATAAATCGACTCTTCGAATCAGGTGGCCAAAGTATTGGAGCTTCATCTTCAGTATCAGTCCTTCCAATAAATATTCAGGATTGATTTCTTTTAGGATTGACTGGCTTGATCTCCTTGCTGTCCAAGGGACTCTCAAGAATCTTCTCCAGCACCACAATAGGAAAACATCATTTCTTCTACGTGCAGCCTTCTTTATGGTCCAACTCTCACATCTGTACATGACTACTAGAAAAACCATAGCTTTGACTAGATGGACCTTTGTTGGCAAAGTAATGTCTCTGCTTTTGAATATGCTGTCTAGGTTTGTCATAGCTTTTCTTCCAAGGAGCAAATGTCTTTTAATTCCATGGCTTCAGTCATTGTCCACAGTGATTTTAGAGTCCAAGAAAATAAAGTCTGTCACTGTTTCCATTATTTCCCCACTATTTGCCATGAAGTGATGGTGCCAGATGCCATAATCTTTGTTTCTTGAATGTTGAATTTTAAGCCAGCTTTTTCACTCTCCTCTTTCACCCTCATCAAGAGACTCTTTAGTTCCTCTTCATTTTCTGCCATTTGGGTGTATCACCTGCATATCTGAGGTTAATGATATTTCTCCCAGCAGTCTTGATGATAATGGTTATATCAACCATCAACTTAAAAAAAAAAAAACCCTCAGAGTATGAAAATAATTTTGCATGTATTTAACAACTCTTCATTAAATAGAAGCATAAATAAATGAATGATGACTATCATAACTAAGTACTTTCGAAACCTTGATGAACAGTACAAATGAATAAAATTCTTCACTCCACCCTCTGTATCTCCACTTCTGCAGGTTTCCTTCAGCAGTAGGTGTAATTGAACTTAATGAGTATACGTATTCTTCCTGGGATGTTCTAAAAATACATTCTTCTTTGATTTACTAAAATAAATTGCTCAAGAGTGTAGCACACATGAACATAATTAGCTCTAGAAAGAGATTTTCCTGTATGTCCTAAGAAGAAGAAAAAAGGAACTGAGATATGGATCCAAATAAAACTAAGGAAAGAGTGGGTGAGTTGAGTTGAGGTTAACAAAAGAGCAACAGAAAACAGAAGTTAGAGATAAGGAAGAAAGATATTTATGTCATAACACTATTCTTTTTAATTAATTTTAAAAGAAAAAATAACTTTTGTTTCCATCGTATGTGCCAATATCATGTGAGATAGTGTCGTACACAGAGTGCAATGACAGTACAAGTTAAATAAAGAGTTGGTTGAATTCATTACTGTGAACTCAGCACTTTGATATCCAAGTAAGGGCTAAAAAAATTAGGCTCTCAAAAATCCCCAAGTTGGAGAGTCTAGGTTGGAAATGAGGCCTTGGGACTCCCCTATTACCACATGTGACCTTTGGGCTAAGATATCATTGATTAGTATACTACTGGGAGTAAGGAATATTCTATTTGAATCCAGACCACTAATCATTTCAAGGTGTCCATGAGTCAAGGGCACATAATAACTCCATATGCATCAAATAGTATCACCCAGTTCCTTTACCTTTACTGCTCCTCTAATACTAAAGAAATGATATGAATAAGTGAGGATGGTAGCTTTTATCCACACCAATTAAAAAAGAAACAAGTTATATTCATTACTTTCTGTGAAAAAAAAATTAGCAGGAATCGGCTCACTATTATTGTAACCTTTACCCCTGTGGACAATGTTCCACAAGATGATTTGTCAAAGGAATTGATAAAATCACAGTATTTCCCACATTTTCTCATAAGGTCCATTTCTAGCTCATCAGAAACATTAATGGAAATAATGAAATTCGAGTTAAAATATTGCCTTTACACACATATCAAAAGCAAAGTCAAAAAATAATAAATTGACTAAGAAATATTGATAAATAAAAAATAATATCCTAAAAAATCAATAAAAAAAGTCATTCACATACACACACACATACATGTAGAGTAAAAAAATGAGCAAAAGATGGGAAGAATGAATATAAAAAGTTTCTTAAATAGAAGAAAAGATATTTATTGTCACTCATAAAAAGAGATGCAATTTATGCATTTACTGAAAAGATGTAATTTATACATTTACCTGATAGTGGGAATGTACATTTGTAAAGTTCCTAGGAAGGGCAATTGTTTATACTTATCAAAATTATAAATACACATCATTTCCAACATTCCTGCTCCTGGAAATTTATCTTTAAGATATTAGCCTGATGCTATTTATTATAATCATGTTTGTAATAGAAAATTTGTGAACAGCGTATGTGTCCTTTAATTAGGATTATTTTTTAACCATTAAAAAAAGAGGATAAAAGAAAATTTGTCAAAATTTGATATCCATTCTTGATTTAAAAAAAAAACGCTCAGAAAATTAGGAGTAGAAGGGGATTTGATGAAGGTCATTGGCTTAATCAGAGTTCTCCAAGAGAAAAAGAACCAATAGGATATAGATAGACAAGATGCAGATATAGATAGATATAAGAAGAGATTTACTCATAGGAATTGACTCAAACAGTTATGGAGGCTGAGAAGTTCCACAATCTGCTGTCTACAAAGCAAATAAACCCAGAAAATAGATGGTGTAATTCTGTCCAGTTTCAAAGTCCTGAAAATTTGGAGCCAGTGGTGTAAATTAGTTCTGATCTGAATCCCAAAGCCCCCAAACCAGGAGTGACACTGTCTGATGAGAGATGATGGATGTCTCAGGTTGAGTAGACTGGCCTGCCTTTTGTTCTATCCACACACTCAATGGATTGGATGATGCCCACCAGCATTAGTGAGAACTATCTTTACTCAGCCTCCTAATTCATATGCTAACCTCTTCTATAGATACTCTTACACACATATCCAGAAATAAGGTTTACCAGCTATGTGTACATCTCTTATCATAGTCAAGTTAACACATAAAGTTAACCATCATAGGCATCTACAAGCTTAGAGCTTATAGAAAAAGCTTAGAGCTAATACCATTTACTGGTAAAATATTAAATTCATTTTCCCTAAGATCAGAAACAAAGTAAGAATGGTCACTTCACCACTCTACTCAACATTGTACCGAAGGTCCCATTCAGTGCAATAAGGTAACAAAACAGAAAGTAAAAGGCATCCAGATTGGAAAGGAAGAGGTAAAACTGACTATCAAGAGTAAGTTCAGCTACAAAATGTTACATAGATATAGGTATAAATTCAGAAACCTTTGATTTTTGAAGGGAGATAGATAGGAGAAGGGTTTTTACACGATGCAAAATAACCAACTTTATAAAAAAAAATTTCAGCTTTTCAGTAAAGTTTGTCAGTTGTGCTGTTGGAATAAAAGTATTTGTACTGCCTACAAGCCCTGCTTTTGGAATGGGCACAGAAATATATAAAATATAATTGTATAAACATATAATATCTCATATCTACTTACTCTTTACTGTCTGCCAGTTTTGTGCTAAGTCTTTAATGCACATAGACTGATTTAATATTTACAAGAAATGTATGGAGAAAGTCCCCTTATTATTTATATATATATATTTTTTTAATTTGACAGCACCGGGTCTTAGTTGCAGCACTCAGGATCTTCATGTGGGTCCTAGTTTCCTGACCAGGGATCAAACCTGGGCTCCCTACATTGGGTGCATGAAATCTTAACCACAGGAGCACCAGGGAAGTGCCTATTATCTGTATTTGATGAAGGAGAAAATCAAGACAGAAAAATTAAATAACTAGGTTGAGGTGACGTGTTTAGTAAGTAGAAAGTTGGGATTTTGTAGAACAGCAATCAATAACAAGGCTACAAAGAACAGAGTTTCATGTGTGGTCTTAGGAACTGCAATTTGGAAGACACAGATTTGTGTAAAACCAAGAGCGTACGGGGAAGAAAAACAGTCAGGAGTTTATAAAGGCAAAAGGCATATGACTGTTAAAGTTACAAGAGTTATGACTGATTCTGACGTAAGCCTCTCAGCTCCATTTTCTAGAGCTTTCTTAGCAATATCCATTCCACCTTGATTCTCCATCACAATTCCAAGCTCATGCTAGTGCCCTCCACACAGGTGAAGTCCATGGATGAAGGCAATAGGGTCATTGCTGAAGGTGTGGACTGGGCTCTAACACAGAAGGGACAAAGGGGCTGGGAGAAGTGTTAAAGGAATTTAGAGAATTCTGGCAAAAAATAAGATGGTGGAATAAGAAATAGCAGCCAGTGAGAGTAAAAGGTTGGGAAATCTGTGAAAACCTTAATTAACATAGCAAAGAGAGTAAGAAACAAATAGTCTAGGGTTGAACAGAGAGGCCTAGCAGAGGGAAATAGAACTTAATTTAGAACTTAATTACCACTGGAATGTTTCTTCTGAGAAGGGCATACCCCCTTTTCTGGAGAAAAAAAATAAATTAGCATAACAATGCTATTGATGCTGAGTAGCTGTTATAAAGGGTTAAAAGTGTTAGGGGAATCACTGACTGAAACTGCCCCCACACACCCTCACCCCCCAACTCCACCCCCACCCCTAGCCAAGCCCAATAGTAAGCACTTGAATGAGTTATCTTCCAACAGGAGGTCTTGATAAGGAACATGAAACAGAGTCAGACACGACTGAATGACTGAACTGAACTGAACTGAACATCCACAAGCACACACTATACTTTTCTGTGAGGTGGTCCATAGCACTCAGCAGATTCTGAAAGAATAAAACAAACCAAAAAATGTGTGAATCACTAGTGTAACATATGGTGCACCAGACTGGCAGGAAAAATATTTTAGGCAACCTGTATTCTAAAATCCAACTCTACTCCTTATGCATTTGGCCTAATCATTTAACTTCTCTGAATCCCATTTTTACATCTAAGTAGATTTAGGACTTTCTTCTTAGGTTATTAGAATCAAACAGGAGAGGACACACATTAGACAACCAGACTCAGGAGACCTAAGTTCTCATCTATTTCCTTCTTGAACTGTGTTACCTTGAGCAAATCATTTAACCTGGCTGGATCTGAACTCTGGCAGCTTTGGCCTGCAATGGCTAGAAGCAGGATTTTGGTTCCCTGGCCAGAAATTGAAGTCAGGTCACAGCTGTAAAAAGTTCTGAATCCTAGCCGCTAGACCACCAGTGAAAGTGATCCTGGTCTGTCGGCCTTGTAGAAATGAATTTCCAAAAAGAGCTAAAAACTAGTGAAACAAGTAAAGTGTTTATTAGGAGGAAAAAGTATGTGTGGATAGACTCACATGGGCAGTTCAGAGAGAGAGAGTTGTACCCTCATGGTATGAAACGCTTATATGACGCAATTTCTTCTGGGTTTCCTCTGGCCAATCATCTTGCTGTGCCTGGTTCTGAGTCCACGCTTGGTTTATCTCGTTCCTCTGCTGTGTGTGTGTGCATCTCTTAGCCAAGATGGATTCTAGTGAAAAGGGCTATGGGTGAAGTCTAGTGAAGAGGCCCATCTATCTCCTGCCTCATTTCCACTGTAGTGGTAGGGGAGGGTGTAGTTTCCCCACATTCAAGCAGTTCTCCAGCACCTGCCAGGTATCCTACAATTCAGCTGAATCTTGACATTATCTACCTAGCAATAGCCTCAAATCCCACAACTGAAGAGTTCAGTTCTATAACTTCAAATGTCAATCACAAGCCTAGGTCGCTACCTGTCTTTCTGACTGACTGGCTGCAGATTGGAAATTTCTATGACCTCCCCCTTGGGTTCAACTAATTTGCTAGAGTCACTAACAGAATTCAGAGAGACATTTTACTTACTAGATAACTGTCATATTATAAAATGATATAACTCAGGAACAGGTTGATGGAATAAATGCATAGGGCAAGGTGTGGGGAAAGGGCCTGAAGCTCCCACGACTTCGAGTATACCACGCTCTCCAAATCTCTACCTGTTCACCATCTCATAAGATCTTAAACTTCATCCTTCTGGGATTGTATAGAGGCTTCATTTCTTACATATGATTGATTAAATTATAGGCCATTGGCAATTGAATTCAATTTCTAGTCCCTCTCTCCTCTCAGAAGGTTGCAGGGAAGGGGGGACAAATGGTTGAAGGAATTGAAAGTTTTTAACACTCAAACCACCTTGTTGGCTCCACCGGCAACCAGCCCTCATCCTCACATTAACATAACAAAAAACATCTTCCCTACAAAATTCCAAGTATTTTAGGAGCTCTGTGCCAGAAATGGAATCAAAGACTAAATATTTATTTCCTAAAATGAATCACAATATCACAGCATTTTTGAAATTTTTAGTTTTAGCAGAACCCTTTCTTCAAATGAAATCACTCATGTAGAACTATTGTAAGAAGTATATGAACTATTACAAGAAATATGTATTTATATTTTATGCCATCCCAAAATATGCTTATTTGGAGTACGGATTATTTTGAGCTGGTTATTTTTAAGGAACAGCAGACACAGGGGAAGCTCTGAAAACCAAGTATAAATAACCATTTTGTAAGGGAAATTTACATTTACAAGGGCAACTTTTACTTGTAAGGGTGCTTTCCTCTCAGTTCCCTGAAGAGAAAGATGGCAAACATTTTAGAAACTCTTATCAATGGAGAGGATCATTTAAGCACCAACTAAAATCTGCATTAGAGCCATACCCTTCTTTACCATGCTTTGTGTGATAACCTCCCATAGCTAGCTACTCCCCTAACCCTACCCCACCTCAACTTTTTCTTTTGTCCTGTGGACAGGGAATGTTCCCTGCTATTCCAGTAAATAAAAATGTTGCCCACAATCACAGTTCTATGAAGATCAAGTCATCAGTCTCCAGCTGCTCTGATGGTGGATTCTGAGAGAAAGTCAGGATGGGGAAAAGCAGGAAGAATTTTGTGCTTTGGATACTGGTCCTCAGACAGTTAAGTTGTCTATCTAAGGAATACTTTCAATGAGCCCAAACTCTTGTATCTTCTCATAGCACTAAAATCATTAACTTGAGACGCCTGTTCTTTGTGATTAGCAGTGCAGTAAGTACTCAATGGACATGAGTTTGGGTGGACTCCAGGAATTGGCGATGGACAGGGAGGCCTGGCGTGCTGCGGTTCATGGGGTCACAAAGAGTTGGACATGACTGAGCAACTGAACTGAACTGAACTGAACTGAATCCCCTACATACGAACCTTCAAGTTGTGAACTTTTCAAGGATGCAAACCTGAGTTCCAATAAGTTCTGGCATTACTAAAATTGGAGTTTGCCCTCCATCTCCTGTTGCTGTTGATCTTTCAGCTCTACCATCTCCCACTTCCTCTCCCTCCTCCAGTCAGTAACTCTTCTTGCTTGTTCACTCGATGCCAATCCCTGTATGCCAGCTGGTGTACTGTACCACTGTACTTTTCAAGGTACTGAAAGATTAAAAATGTTTTCTGCCGGAGTCCAGCCCCAGCAGGTCAGGGTTCCCTCAGGATGGACGGCGTCGGCGATACGAATGAGAAGACACAGCGAGTCGTGGTGTTTTCAAGTGTCTTCTGACTTTATTGTTTTTAAGATAGCTTTTATATTTTTAGTGGTACATAGAAACAAATGTAAAGTATAGAGTCATGCCAGATCAGCTCGATGGATCAGCAGTTTTTGATCCATATCGGAACCAGAACACTGTTTGTGTTTCTAAGTTATAAAAGGTTTAAAATTGTTTACATCATCTTCTGGCCCAGAGGCCTGCTAACATCTTGTGACTCTTTTATTGATAAGGGTTGATCAGCCAGGACACTTTTGCATCAGGCACAGCAGGAAAGAATTCATTAATAGAAAGTTTCAAGGTAAAACCTGTTTTTGGTAATTTACTCTATGCCTTGAGCTTGACAGAAAAGAATGTGGTTCCATAAAGTCATAGTACAGCAAGCTGAAACAATGTAGCACAAAGGTCAGTTCTTAGCAAAATCACCAGCTGAATTAACAATTGTCTTATTATTTGTATTAAAACTAAACTTTTATTTATATAAAACCCTAACTATTATGCTTTCATTATATAGGCTAAATACGTTAAGAGTAAAAACATAGTGAGTAACTATAGATTAAGTAACAATTTCACAAAGCAATATTTTTTGTATTTCCTAACAAGCCTTTTTTCCTGCGAAGGGTTTTGTGCCCATTGGGGCTTTCTATGTGGAGGCTCTCAATGCTGTTCTGTTGTTAAGGGGCAGTCAAGCATATTAGCTCCAAAGGCACAGGTATATTTATTAAACAAACCAATATGTTAGCAAAAGGAATTTAGATCAGCATACTCTATATCTCAGATAATTTAATTTAGGGTGCTACCGTTCAGGGGCCTTGTCGATTGAGATTTCAGATTGATCTATTTTAGAAGAGAATCAGGAAAAGCCTTTTGCCTAAGTCACAGAAAATAAGAAGAGGTTTATTGTAGCAAACATCAGAAAGACAGACATCATCTTTAAGGTGAGCGCTGAGGCAGCCTTCTGAGAATTCCTGAGGGCTGAGAAGCCGTGCTCGATCAGCCCTTTACCTCATGACTCTGTCATGGGTGGGATCTCGTGAGCTGGCTCCCGGCAGTTTTCTTTCTGTATGGCTTTATTTATGGGCTTCCCTGGTGGCTCAGACAGTGCAGAATCTGTCTGCAGTTTCTTTACTGCAGGGTTACTACCTGGAGTAAAGAAACCTAATCTGCCTGGGTTCCATCCATGGGTCAGAAAGATACCCTGGAGAAATGAATGGCTACCTGTTCCAGTATTCTTGCCTGGAGAATTCCATGGACAGAGGAACCTGGTGGGCTGCAGTCCATGGGGCCATAAAGAGTCAGACAAGACTGAGCATGCATCCACACTATAAGATTAAAAATATTTTCTTTATTCTTTGTGTGTTTTTGTTTTTTCACGTACTATTTGTGTGAAAAGTATTACAGACCTATTACATTAGAGTGCTATTAGCCATTTGTGTGAGTTGGCTAACTTTGTTGGACTTACACACAAATTGGACTTACAAACATGCTCTCAGAATTGAACTTGTTCATATATAAGGGACTTACTGTAATCTTTCAATGCTCCACTAAATGTTTTTCTTTTTTTTCCAGCAAAAATGCTTATATATCTTTTCCTTCCTTTACCTGTCTCTTGTAGCTCCTCAGAGGTATCTGAGAGGATGTCTCCCCAGGTTATAGTCTTTAGTAAGATCCCTGAATAAAAATTAACTCACAACTTTTAGGTTGTGCATTTTTGTTCAGTTGACAGTTTTGATGACCATGAAGGGATTCAGAGCAGACTTCTCTCCTTCACCTGAACTCTTCAAGGATCCAGAGCCTTGGTACCAGCAAAGGCCTCTTGTGTCCATTTACCTCCTTAGTGAGAACAGACAAATCTGGATAAGTCTCTCCTGGTTCTCAGATATCCCAACTATTGACTGATGGTCCTGAGTTTTGTTCGGTGCGTGTGTGTAGAGTCATTTCAGTCCTGTCCGACTTTTTGGGATTCTATGGACTGTAGCCCGCCAGGCTGCTCTGTCCAAGGGATTCTCTAGGCAAGAATACTGGAGTGGGTTGCCATGCTCTCCTCCAGGGGATCGATGCATAACAAATACGTGGTTCCCCAGTTGGAAAATACTGAAGGATGCCCCTCTAGTTGAAAAATGCTAGTGTAGTGGGGAAACAGTGGAAACAGTGGCTGACTTTATTTTTTGGGGCTCCAAAATCACTGCAGATGGTGACTGCAGCCATGAAATTAAAAGACGCTTATTCTTTGGAAGGAAAGTTATGATCAACCTAGACAGTATATTAAAAAGCAGAGACATCACTTTGTCAACAAAGTCCATCTAGTCAAGGCTATGGTTTTTCCAGTGGTCATGTATGGATGTGAGAGTTGGACTATAAAGAAAGCTGAGCGCAGAAGAATGGATGCTTTTGAACTGTGGTGTTGGAGAAGACTCTTGGGAGTCCCTTGGACTGCTAGGAGATCCAACCAGTCCATCCTAAAGGAGATCAGTCCTGGGAGTTCATTGGAAGGACAAATGTTGAAGCTGAAACTCCAATATTCTGGCCACCTGATGTGAAGAGCTGACTCATTTGAAAAGACCCAGATGCTGGGAAAGATTGAGGGCAGGAGGAGAAGGGGATGACAGAGGATGAGATGGTTGGATGGCATCACCGACTCAATGGACATGGGTTTGAGTGAACTCCAGGAGTTGGTGATGGACAGGGAGGCCTGGCATGCTGTGGTTCATGGCGTTGCAAAGAGTCAGATACGACTGAGCGACTGAACTGTAGTCCAGTTGAAAAATTCTGAGATTTCGCTCAGTTTAAAGACATTTAAGTAGATCATCGCAGTTGAGAGACACTGGGAAGATTTCATTATAAATGTTCAGTATTTATACTGACAAGTACTTGCTTAATTGGTTAATTGGAATTAAAGGAAATCTTGCCCTAAAAGTGATAAAGTTGCTTTCTCTTTTTGGACATTCCAAAATTAATTTTTTTGTGTACACATCTGAAAAAACCTAGTTTGGAAAAAACATATTTTCAGAATTCTGACCTTAAAAGAACAAAAGAACTCCTCCTTCCTTCTAGGAGGAACTTGTATTTCTCTCTCTCTGCCTTTGAGATGTAAAATTTCTACCTAATCTTAAGCATTTTGTTCTGTGTTCTGAGAGCTTGATCTCTGCCATCCTGAAGGTACACATTTGACAGTCAATCAAATGGATTAGGATTCCAAGTAGTCCTTTTGTCTGGTGGTGCCAGGTCTCAGGAAAACCTGGCCAATGGGATCGCAGTCCATGAAGAGTCTTTGTTATCTTGGCCTCAGTTGTGTCTACCTGTGTACAATGAAAATCTTTATTTCTTAAAGTATTTTGGAGAGTAAACTTTCTAGATCTTACGAAGGCTGCATCCTGTGCACTTTCTTATGGGAATGCTTCTTGCTTGTTATGGGTTTGAATTGCTATTAAGATACTACTGGTCAATGGCAAGATGATAAGTCTTTTAAGTTGGAGAAGTTTCTAAATTTGGTAAAATTTTAGAAAGCTCTTGTTGTAAACAGCTGTTTTATTGGTATCTATGAAAAGATCAAATTAGAATGTGTATATAAATAGATAATTTCTTTCATAATAGATAAGCTTAAGAACTCCCCTTTTTTAAAACAAATAAAAACAATCATTCGGGAAGCCTTGTTTGTGGTCTTGGTTTCCCCTCAATGAATCTTATAGATGCTATTAAAAACATTAGATTAATGTTCATTAGCTTCACAGAGGAATAAGAAGAAGCTGAGAGAAAAATCTAGAGACTTCTTCCCAATAGGTGAAAATTTTAGAGACTTGTTTCAACAAAATGATAATCTTCAGATATTATTTAAAAATGGAGATAAAGCATATTCATATTTATGGAATTAAAACAAAGTTCTGATATAGTACTATATCTAAGGTTGTACAAGCCAAAGCGACCTCCTTTTGGTTCCCCCAGCCTTAAAGGACCCCAAACAAGTCAACTCTGTTTGCCCTAGTTTAAAGAAAAATAATAAGGCTGGAAGAAAATTACACTGAACAACAATTGCTTGGGTTAACAGTTAGGTCAATTAAGCTAAAAGATTGATAAAAGGATCCGCCTGAGTCCCTTGTCTCAGTTCCTCATTGAGAGCTCCAAAGCATTTTATACAAAAATACATAAAATGTCCAGGGGACAAAAAGGAAAGTTTGTGGGACTACTTGTCAGATGAGACTTGTTGATGGAGTCTTACTGGAAGCTAAAATTAGGTATAAGAGTTGATAGAATAGAAATGAAAGCTTATAAGAACTGATATATTTAAAGGGGCTTTATATAAGATGGTTATACCTCTTTTGCCTAATTATATTTTGTGATAGCCATTATATCTCACTAGGGATGCTTGCCCTGCCTGGTATTATAAGACAGGGTATATAAATCTGCCGCTAACATAATATTAATTAAACATACTAAAGGAAACCAATAGGGTTAACTGAGCCCACAGAGTGTGAAGTAAAAATCAGGAGCTAATATTTGGGGACTAATAAAAGAAAGATTTCCCAGGTGCCACTAGTGGTAAAGAACCTACCTGCCAATGCAAGAGATGTAAGAGATGAGCTTTTGATCCCAGGATCAGAGGGCATTGGTCCCTGGAGGAGGGCATGGCAACCCACTCCAGTATTCTTGCCAGGAGAATCTCATGGACAGAGGAGCGCAGTCAGTTCCATAGGTTTGCAGAGACAGACACGACTGAAATGATTTAGCATACATGAAATAAAAGCAAAAATTGAGGGTTAAGTTACTCTGGATTTTACTTGTGCACTCAGAAAGAGCATTTATTGAAAGCCCTGTGCAAACTGTTGAGGGCATTATAAATTTAACCTTAAAGTTCTAGAACATAGAAATCTTGAGTTCCAGTTTAATTGGAAATCTTCTTGCTAATATATACTTTTAAAAAGCAAATTAAAGAAAACGTGGCTGGGCAAATCAATTTTTTAATATCATTTAGGTAATAGACCAATTCTTCAGGGAATTAAAAAAGCAACTGTATTTGTCTTGCAAACCTCTACAAATCAGAAATTGAAATACAGCGCACAATAACCTGAGACAGCCTAATTAGCTCAATCAGGTACAAACTAACCAAAAGAAAAAAGAGGGGGAGGGCAGGAAAGAGGAAACTACTGGAAAGACTCCCTCACTCAAAATCTAATTCACAGCCTCCTTAAAGATTTATCAAGGACAATACAAATCTTGAAAGCCTTTTCTACAAATATGAAAAAGCCTTAGTCATATCTGAGCAAATAACTTTAACTTATTCCAATTGTTATTTATAAACTAGGAAGTTTATATTGTAATACCTGATTCATGACTAAGTTTTGAAATGAAACTATGAGATCCCTAGTT
The DNA here is from genome assembly GCA_024291935.2 of Okapia johnstoni. Lineage (NCBI taxonomy): Eukaryota > Metazoa > Chordata > Mammalia > Artiodactyla > Giraffidae > Okapia > Okapia johnstoni. Next base: position 41,387,141 of record CM044314.1, on the reverse strand, counting down.
ATGCCTGTTTATGTATCTGTGTGTATATTATACATATGATATATCTTTACTTTCAGATAGTATTTTCAAAATTAATTTAAGATCAATTTATCATTAAAGCATTTACAAATTAATTATTTCTAAATGTAATAGAGACTAGCCCAAGTTACTTTCAGGTTCATGCTATCTGGAAAATATTTAATATTAAATTAATATTCAGTATTAAAGTTTGCTTGTTGGTATAATTAAATCAGACGTGTCTTATGTTTATTGCACCTAGGTTTACTAAAAGTCAAACAAAGTCATATTACCTCTGTCATAAAATTTATCAGCAAGAAAGTAGCTTGGAATGATGGATGAATTGTTCTAATATCTCATAAAGTTTTCATGGCTAATCTTACCACAACTATTGGGAACAAACGAATTCAACAGATATAAATGGGGTAAGAGCTTTTAAGTGAACTATTCAGAAATTACTATGTTTTATGGTATGTCTACTTGAAAACAGTTTGTCCAAATTTTTGGTAATTTGAAATTTTAGAGTTTGCTAAATTAAGTTGAATGACGGAAATTATTTAAATATCTAGGTCATCCCCAAATAAGATAGTTAAACTTTACCAAACATAGGCCTCCTATTACAGAGAAACTAAAGATATTGAATCTATTAATAAAATTGTTTGAAAATTTTTATTGAAAAATTTTCTATAAAAAAGCATGTTTTGAAATCATAAATAGTATTCCAATATTACGATCTATAGCATGGTAATGTAAAAGACTGTCCATAACTTCTGTCTTCTTAGTTTTCACCAGCAATTAAGGTTTAAAAGTTAAGAATTAGGAGCGTTTGGGAGGGGGAGCACATGTGAATCCATGGCTGATTCATGTCGATGTATGGCAAAAACTACTACAATATTGTAAAGTAATTAGCCCCCAACTAAAATAAAAAAAAAAAAAAAAAAAGAAAAGAAAGTGAAAGAGGAGAGTGAAAAAGTTTGCTTAAAGCTCAACGTTCAGAAAACTAAGATCATGGCATCTGGTCCCATCACTTCATGGGAAATAGATGGGGAAACAGTGGAAACAGTGTCAGACTTTATTTTGGGGGGCTCCAAAATCATTGCTGATGGTGATTGCAGCCATGAAATTAAAAAATGCTTACTCCTTGGAAGGAAGGTTATGACCAACCTAGATAGCATATTTAAAAGCAGAGACATTACTTGCCAACAAAAGTCTGTCTAGTTAAGGCTACGGTTTTTCCAGTGGTCATGTATGGATGTGAGAGTTGGATGGTGAAGAAAGCTGAATGCCGAAGAATTGATGCTTTTGAACTGTGGTGTTGGAGAAGACTCTTGAGAGTCCCTTGGACTGCAAGGAGATCCAATCAATCCATCCTAAAAGAGATCAATCCTGGGTGTCCACTGGAAGGACTGATGTTGAAGCTGAAACTCCAATACTTCGGCCACCTCATGCGAAGAGTTGACTGATTGGAAAAGACCCTAATGCTGGGTAGGATTGGGGACAGGAGGAGAAGGGGACGACAGAGGATGAGATGGTTGGATGGCATCACCAACTCGATGGACATGGGTTTGGGTAGACTCCGGGAGTTGGTGATGGACAGAGAGGCCTGGCATGCTGCAATTCATGGGGTCGCAAAGAGTCGGACACGACTGAGCGACTGAACTGAACTGAACTGATGCATTTAAGCTGAATTTCAGATAAACAATTTTTTAAAATACTTTTATGTTCCGTTCAATATTTGGGACATTTTAGAAAATATTTATTTGAAATTGAATCGAGTGCCTGTGTTTTTATTTGCTTAATCTGCCAAATCTAATCTTTATGTAATTTAACCCCAATAAATGAAATTGTAAAATGAAAAAAAAAATAAAATAAAATAAAAGTTAAGAATTTAGTTAACATATATAATTAAAACTACTAAAATTAATAAGGAAAACATTTTTGTATGAAAAAAGGCATAAGGAATGGAAATCCATTTTGCTAAGGAAAAGGAAGTAATTGTGTCCTGGAGAGAAAAAAGGAAAAGAAAGCCTAGGACAAAATCTAAAGGTAAAGTAGGATTTATAAAAGATTTGTGGGAATGGAATGCTGAGAAAAGAGTTCTGTGCATGGTCACAACTAAGATTAAGATAAAATTCAATTGAGTAAATAAATAAATTTTAATATTAAAAGTAAGTTGATAAAAAGTAGAATTTGATTTTTTTTCTGTGTTGAAAACAAAGGAGTTTTTTTTTTTTGAGTACTGATCTACTTTTAATAACAATGTGTGAAATCTCTTTACCTTTTAAGTAACCTGTTGTAACTTTCTGTATTTGCATTTAAAATATTTTACTGTCACTTTGGTTGAATGAAAAAGTATCATTTCACAGTTACATATAATCCTCTTTGACCAAGTATTTTACAAACTTTTTACATCTTTGACAAACTTCTCAAAATCAAATTTTAAATAAATTTCTTTTGACCTTTAACTAACTTCGAAATGCTTCAGTGGGCCACTGAAACATCCCAGAGAGAGAATTAGGTCTATTTGATATGTTAAATTACATGGGAAACATTGTTAAATAAATGATGATAAACCTTCTTAGGCTATATTGTATGGGTAAATGTCATTAATGTAGATATTTCAAAAAATTATCTGTAATTCCTAAAAATCTGATATGTCCTGGTATAATGTTGGCAGTCATAATTCTAGTTATTATCTTTAAATGTTGTATGACACAGATATAATCATTTGTCAACTGCATTGCAATCAGATATTTAACTATTCCTTTTTAAATCGTTTGTCATTTATAGACAGTTACTGTTTTGGGGCCTTCCCTGGTGGCTCAGACAGTAAAAGAATCTGCTATGCAGGAGACCCAGGTTCCATCCCTGGGTCAGGAAGATTCCCTGAAGAAGGAAGTGGCAATCCACTCCAGTATTCTTGCCTGGAAGATCCCATGGGCAGAGGAGCCTGGCAGACTACAGTCCATGGGGTCACAAAGAATCAGACACATACTCTGATGCATTTACAAAATGAAGATCTTCAAGAAGATCCATAGAATAACCAACAAGGACCTGCTGTATAGCACATGGAACTCTGCTCAATATTACGTTATGTGGCAGCCTGGATGGGAGGGCAGTCTGGGGGAGAATGGACACATGTGTCTGTATGGCGAAGTACCCTCGCTGTTCACCTAAAACTATCACAACATTGTTTACTAATCAGCTATATCCCCCCAAAAAGTTAAAAAATAGAAAAGAAGATCCACAGAAAGGACTTTTTGACAAATATAAGTTCTGATAACTTTTAGATCATGCCACTGAACTGAGTAAGAAGTTATAAAACTAATAAAATATCTGATGGCTTCATCCAGGTAAATAGCAATTAATTACAAAGGATAAATAAATTGATCAATATCACTTATAATTGTATGACTTTTGGTCTAAAATATTATTGGCTTTTAATCTTTGTTTTTCAGAAAAACCTCTCCCCTTACGCTAACTATGACCCACATAAAAAATTAAATTATTGCCTTAAGTGATCCACTTCCTAGTTTTGGTGAGCTGGTTTTGTTTTGAGAGTTCATGACTTCTCAATGTGAAATCAAGTTTCTGACGAAATTAATGATACCTAAATGACTTGAGGCAACTGATCATACATATAACTCTATATAGGACAACTGAAATTGTACAACTCTAGATATGGAAGAAAACAACAAGGGAAAACATTTCATGGATTATAATAGACTAGAAAAACAGACAATCCAGAGAATTTTAGGTAATCAGCATGGCCTAATCCAAGACTACACATCGAGTGACCCATCAACAAAATCCTTGTCTGACCTAGAAATGAAGATTCCTAGCACTGTAGGACAAATTGATCATGAAATACCTCCCATGTGCACACCCAGTCGCTTAAGTTATGTCCGATCTTAGCAACTCTATGGACTCTAACCCACCAGGCTCCTCTGTCCATAGGATTCTCCAGGCAAGAATGCTGGAGTGGGTTGCCATGCCTTTCTCCAGAATATCTTCCTGACTCAGGGATCGAATTGGCATCCCTTGCACCACAGGCAGATTCTTTACTCACTGAGCTACCTGGGAAGCTCCAAAATACATCCCCAATTTTTTGACCAACAGAGGGCTCTGTGGACAGGGAATGTTACCTATTATTCCAGGAAATAAAAAAAATATTGCCTGCCATTCCAGTTCTACAAAGGTCAAGCCATCAGCCACTGCTGCTACCCACAATGGTGTGCCCTTAGGGAAATTCATGATGGAGAAAAACAGAGTTTTCTCTGCTTCAGATAGTTAAGACACATATCTAAGGAATAATTTCAATGAGCTCAGACTCTTGCGTCTTCCCATACATATAAAAAGCACTAAAATAATTAATGTGAGATGCCTATTCTTTGGGATTCCCAGGTGGCTCAGTGGTAAAGAATCTGCTTGCTAATACAGGAGACACAGGAGATGCGGGTTCGATCCCTGGGTAGGGAAGATCCTCTGGAGGGAGAAAAGGCAACCCACTTCAGTATTCTTGCTTGTTATTAGCAGTAATCTTCTGAAGCTCCACTAACTTTTTTCCATCGAAAACTCCTATATATCCTGGCTCTTCCCTTCTTCAGAGTAGTTCCTCAGAGCTATCTGAGAAGATGCCCTTCAAGCTAATCCTCAGTAAGATCCTTGAATAAGACTCAACTTGAAACTTTTAGACCATGTCTTTTTATTCAGTTGACGGTCTTTAGCTTGAGATGACGTTTAAGATAGTGGCTTGGGTCATTATGGAGAGTTATTCAGTTTTCCTGGGTATCTCCTATGTATACAAAGAGTGGGGTAGGAGTGGCGGTTTAGTTGCTAAATCATGTCAGACTCTTGCAACCCTATGGACTGTAGCCCTACAGGCTCTTCTGTCCATTGGATTTCTCAGGCAAGAATACTGGAGTGGGTTGCCATTTCCTTCTCCAGGGGATCTTCCTACCCAGGGATTGAACCCACATCTCCTGCACAGCAGGCAGTCTCCTGCATTGCAGGCAGATTCTTTACTGACTGAGTTACTGGGGAAGCCCTAAAAGGAGTATACATGTCATTAAGCTTCTGTTTGTTTTTCTCTTGTTAATCTGTCTTTTATTACAGGGAAGATTCAGCCAAGAATCTGTAAGTAAAAAGAAAATTATTCTTCCTCCCCCAGAGGGGAAAGAGCAAGAGGGGAAGTCTCCCTTGATGGTCCCTCAGGTTATTCTGGAACACGCCAGTTCTCCATAAATATCACTGAAATAAATAATCTTTAGGATACAGACATTCTAAAATCCTTCCAAGTGTTTTTTCCCTCAATACTGGCAAGAACCCCAGTGACAAGAAGAACACATTAGAGGAAATGACTCAGATCAAACCCATATTACCTCCACAGGCTAAGCAATGCCAAAAGTACCTCTCCTGGGAGGAAAATTTTATGCCAAAAAGACTGAAAAGCATGAAGAGTGCTTTCTGAGGGATATTGGATTTTTCTTACTGTTTGCACACTCCAGAGCAGCCTTTCTGCCAAAATGACCTCAGTTGACGCCACAAGACACAGAACTGTCCTGTTAAGCCCCGCCTGAATTCCTGGGCCCCAGAATCGTGGGCTAGAGTAAAACTGTTGTAGTTTTAGGTCGCCGACTTTGGGGATATTTTGTTATTCAGTAATAGATAAAGAAAATTAAAACAGTAGTATTTCAGAAAAAGTCACTCTCTGACTCTCATACCTGAAAAATCCAAGAGGAGTTCTGGTTTCAGATACAGCTTGATACAGGTGCTTCTATCTTTTAAGTTTCCTGGTCTGTGTTTTTACCACTCTCAGGGCCACTTCTAATCGTTACAAGAAGTGAGCTGGCTGGTCTTACATTCACAGCTCCAAGATCAGTGGAGAGGACCCTCCAAAAATGTTACTGATTACTTTCCAGCCCATATCTAAAAAGTTCTGAAATTCAGCTCATTAAGATTGGCTCAGCCCCCAAAACAAACACTTACCACTGTTACTGTTGTCAGAAAAATGGGATATGTTGACTGGATTCCAGCCTGAGTTTCATGCTTCACATTTGGATCCAGGATGCTAACCTGTATTAGTCTTTTAAAAATGTTTCTATATTTTATGGTGATTCGAACACCACCAGGCCTTGAAGACTTAAGGAGATACTACCTCACCCAGAGCTAGTAATTCCTAGAGTTAGGAAACAGCTTGCCTGTGAACGTGACTTTAATATATAAACCAGTCAAGTCAGAGTCCATGCCACCCCCATCTACCTTCTTTTAACTAGTTTCTGTAGTTTAAACAAGCTTCCTTCCTTAAATCACCCCAGAACCTGGTACCAAATAACTAACACCCCTATAGCCTAGATCCCAAGAAAATTATTCAAAATTGCCAGTCCTAAACCTGTTCAGCTTCTTACCTTGCCTCCCCCACTTCTTCTTGCATAAAAACACAATCATGTCTTTTGCTGATATTTTCATCACACTTCTTCCACCTCACATCAACTCAGGTGCTTCCCCATGTGGCCATGCATGGTGTGGCATGCCTTCTCCTCTTGGAAACTGTGAGCAAAAAATAGCAATTGTCTTCTGATCTGTGGACCTCAACATACCTAAATAAAAACAAAGTCACAGGTACATTTTAAAACATAAATTTATCCAGACCATGCGTCCCATCAAAAACCCAGGAGATATTATTGGAAAGTTCATATGTCATGATTATCCACAATTTACTATAGTTATTATATTAATTTCCTTTTGCTATTGCAATAAATTATTACAAATTTAGTGGCTTAAACCAGGAGTATCCAACCCCTGGGCCACAGACTGGTACTGGTCATGGCTATTAGGAAATGGGCTGCACAGCAGGAGGTAAACAGCAGTTGAGAGAGCAAAGCTTCATCTGTATTGGCAACCACTTACCATCACTTATATTACTACCTGATCTCTGCTTCCTGTCACATCAGCAGTGGCATTAGATTCTCATAGGAGCAAGAATCCCTTACATTTATGTAATGCACTTGAATCATCCAGACCAAACAACACAAGTGTATTCCACCCACCACCCCTGTCTGTCAGTATAGCTGTAAAAACTGAGAAGAATCTACTTTCTGGTTTCTTTCAGTTTCTAGAGGCTGCCTGCATCCTGTGACCCACTGTCCTTGTCCATCTTTGAAGCCATAATGGGAGGTAGATTCTTTCCACAATACCATGCCTGATTCTGACTCTTCTGCCTCCCTCCTCCCCATTTAAGAATCCTTGTGATTATACTGGGCCCACTCTTGAGTCTGCTGCATTGACAGGCAGTTTCTTTACCACTAACACCACCTGGGAAGTCCTAATACTCTCTTACCATGTGACCAAATGTGTAACACAGAAGATGTTTCTGACTTGTAATGCTGAGGCACAGAGACTTGGAAAATTTACAATGTGGTATGAATGGCACAGAAAAACTGCCATCATCTCCTTTTAAATCATATCTTTATGGTATGGTACCCAGCATGGTACCCAGCATTTAGTAAATGCTGAATAATTGTTTGTTGAACTAATAAGCCAGTTCTTCAGTTGTTGCCCTTTTAATGAAGTTTAAAAAAAAAAATTCATTCCCTGTGAATAGCAGAGGGAGCTCAATTCAGCGCTCTGTGGTGACCTAGAAGGATGAGATAGAGGGGAGGGTGGGAGAGAGGCCCAAGATGGAGGGATATATGTATATGTACAGCTGATTCACTTAATTGTACGGCAGAAACTAATGCAACATTGTAAAGCAACTATACCCCAATTTTAAAAAGTAATCAGTTAACTAAAAAATATGCATTCCATTCTGCAAAAAGATTGGGAATTTTAAAGGGGAAGACTAGTAGACAGGTAGTACATTTTTTAAAAGAAGAGGCAGGAGGAATCTGAGTAATCTCAGGAGGCAGGTACAGTAAGTTCAGTATGGATTTAAGCTCCTCCTATGGAATGTCAAAAGATGGTTCCCCAAACAATATTAACACAATCTGCTGGTAAAACGAGGTTGAGTATATTGCTTACTTCAGTGAGGAAGAACGTCATATAGCAAAGTTTTGTCAGTGTCTTGGAGCAGGGGATGATAAGGTCAGAATTTATAGAGAATTGGAAGTTTGATTTAAGATAGAACTTTAAAAGCAAAGATTTGGAGAGTATTCAGTAAGTACTGTGATAGAGTTCAAGACACTCTACCTCCCAAATATGGCACCTTGACATCTTGAATATTTTTAGTTGGAGGAGTTTGAGAAAATGGCAGAAGCAGAAAGGTCTGCTGACCTTCTTCTGTCCTCATATTTTGCAACAGATCATAAAATGCTCATGTAACAAGTGCCCTTCCTTTACCCAAAGGAAAGGAGCATCATTATCTCTGAAGACAAAAGAACATTGGGAAGAATCCCAACAAAAAGGCCTTGCGAAGTATTCCTCGGCTTATTAAACTTACCTCACACTCTGACCTACCATACTTCTACGTGAGGGCTCATCCTTCATCATACGTAGCCTAAAATTACTCAGGTCTATTTCTATGGGTCTTCATTTTCTTATGATAGTCCCAATGTCATGTAAACCTACATCTAGTAACAGTGCATTTTTCTTCTGTTATAATAAATTGTCTTTGTCAGCTTAATTTTCAGACTCAGCCAGGGACCCTAACCAATTTAAGAAAACCTTTTTCTTCCTTTACAATCACAGTCTAATTGTCCAGGCTTGGAAACAGCAAAATGAGGAATATGTGATGTATATTGTTTGTTGATGCTTTTCCCTGAAGAATTAATAAAACTTTTGGAAATTTTCCATAGTGACCAATCAAATTGCCTTTGCAGGACACTCCTGGAAGAATGCATGCTTAAGTGCTTACTCAGTCACGGCCAATTCTTTGAAACCCTTTAGACTGTAGCCTGCCAGGCTCCTCTGTCCATGAAATTCTCTAGGCAAGAATACATGAGTGGGTTACCATGTCCTCCTCCAGAGGATCTTCCCAACCCAGGGATTGAACCCATATCTCTTGTGTCTCCTGCACAGATTCTTTACCTTTGAGTCATCAGGGAAGCCCTGGAAGAATTAAGCCATAGACAGAGGAGAGCTGAATTCATGTAGATAATTGTATGGTTTTGGTACTCAGTGTCTGGTTTAAGTGAGGGTATAGACACTGCCTGTTCTTGGAGATTAGGCTGACATTAGGCTTCCTTTGAGAAGAAGGGATAAAATCAAAGGGAAAAGTGTGTCAGGTGATCAGACAAAGCCCTAAAGAGCCCCCATTTGTGGCCACAGAGTGACTTTATCCTTTTTTTTTAACATTAAAGATAGAATAAAAGCATTCCTTGGGGAATATGACGAACAAGAGAACATTTAGAGTGTTTTGTTTTTGCTTAAAGCTTAGTGTATTCATACAAATATAAAAACAACTTATTAGACAAGGAATAAAAATGGTAAGTGGAATGAAAGTGAGTCAGTGCGAAATAAGTTTGTGTGTGTGCTGTGCCATTTTATGATCTTGCTGAGATCAAACCATGCATTGTTAGTGCTGGAAAAAAAAAAAAAGATGACTTGCAGATCAAGTGCTGACGCTGATGAATAAGTCACACCACAGGTTATCGGCAATATTCTCTGTCCTTCCTGAAGAAGGAACAACTGTAAAGCCTTTCCGAAAAGGAAATATAGCATGAAATACCTCTAAGATTTGTGTACTTTATGTAAATTATGCCTCAGTTTGGAAGAGAAAGAGGGAGAAAGAAGGAAGCAAGAGTGGAGGAAATCTCCATTCCTCTGTATTCCATAACTCTTGGACTAGCAAAAAGAGCAAAATGCATAGTAAAACAATCCTCATCAGAGCCAGTTACATTCCCTGCCACCTTGGTGCTATGGGATGCCTCTGATTGTCAACCAGACTTTTTCAGATCAATTTGAGTTATTCTGCTGTTTAAACTATCTGTTCTAACAATGATTATGATTAAAACTGCTTTCCAAACATTTTTACAGCTCTACCATTCATTCTATGTTTGAGTCAAGAAGTAGGGTGAACAGCCATCTGGGTTTGCCTGGAAATGTCTGTGTTTTAGCTGTGAAGTCCCGTAGTTTGGGAACTGCTTACTGTCTTGAGTCAGTCAGCCAACTTCATCACCCTAATTAGAATCAATCTCCTCCTTTGTCTTAAAAGATCTTGGGGACTCTAGTGTCTAAAAAACCCCTAAATTTATCAAAGATCTACAAGTGAAAAAGACAGAAGACATTGTCTCTGTCTTTAAGAAGCTCACAGATACAAAAAATGAAAAGAGGAACATGATGGGACATTAATAGAATATGAGGCAGGTATGCTATAAGAAATACATAAACCAAATATTCCAAAAGCACAGTGAAAGGAGAGATTTCTTCCCCCTTAGGAAACGAGAACGTTTTCATAGCTGAAGGTAGTTGAGCTGAGTCTTAAAGAATGGACAGATAGATAACAAAAGGCATTTAGAGGTTCTTCCTTGGTGGTCTAGTGGTTAAGACTCCTTGTTCCTAATGCAGAGGGCCCGGGTTCAGTCCGAGTTGCAGAGCTAAGATTTCACATCCTGCATGCCGTTTGGTGCAGCAGGAACAAACAAAACAGCAACAGTAACAACAAAAGGCATGTAGAATGGCTGGAGCAAACTCCCAAAAGTGGGAAAGTACCTGGAGTTGTCTGGTTTGGCTCTAATGTATGTGGAGTTTCTAAAGGGCTCAGTGAGAGATTTAGCTGAAAAAAGTGGGCTAAAGTCAAATCCCAGCAAGGCTTCAAAGGCCATGCTGTTGCCTCTATCTGGAAATTCATTTTCCCCTTCCTTGAATATCTAAATTTCACGTAGTATTTATCCATCATAGGGGATGTTATTTTCTTCAAATACTTCTTTGGTTGTCTTTCCTTCTAGACTGTGAGCTGCTTGAAGGCAGGAACTAAACCTATGTACATCCAATGTATCCCATGTCTCAGTTCAGTTCAGTCGCTCAGTTGTGTCCAACTCTTTGCAACCCCATAGACTGCAGCACCCCAGGCCTCCCTGTCCATCACCAACTCCTGGAGTTTACTCAGACTCACATCCATTGAGTTGGTGATGCCATCCAACCATCTCATCCTCTGTCATCCCCTTCTCCTGCCTTCAATCTTTTCAGCATCAGGGTCTTTTCCAATGAGTCAGTTCTTCGCATCAGGTGGCCAAAGTATTGGAGTTTCAGCTTCAGCATCAGTCCTTCCAATGAATGTTCAGGACTGATTTCCTTTAGGATCGACTGGCTTGATCTCCTTGCAGTCCAAGGGACTCTCAAGAGTCTTCTCCAACACCACAGTTCAAAAGCATCAATTCTTTGGCATCAATCTGAAGAATTGATCACATGTCTACTAAAAGTGTATGTGCTTACTCATGTCCAACTCTTTGCAACCTCATGGACTGTAGCCCGCCTGGCTCCTCTGTCCATGGGATTTCCCAGGCAAGAATATTGGAGTGGGTTGCTATTTCCTACTCTAGGGGATCATCCCAACCCAGGGATTGAACTTACATCTCTTTGTCTCCTGAACTGGCAGGCAGATTCTTTATCACTAGTGCCACCAGGGAAGCCCATTAAATGAAAGAATCTCAGTAAATGTTTGCTCAATTTATGAATAAACAAATGAATTAAAGTAAGAGGTTCTTATGAGAAGTTGAGACTTTTTTAGTAGACATTAGGAAAATATACATTAAAAAAATAGACTCAAGAAGCTGTATTTAGGACAATTTCTCTGGAAGGAATGTATAGAAATAGTTCGAAATCAGGGCAGGGTTGAGACTGAGAGAACAGTCAATCCTGATATAACTAAAGAAGGAGAGACAAGTGTTTCAGGAGAAAACAAACAAACAAACAGTAACTCAGATAGAGGAAGTATGGTAAGCTTAGTAATGGAAAGTAAAGTAAAGTAGCTCAGTCGTGTCCAACTCTTTGCGACCCCATGGACTGTAGCCTACCAGGCTCCTCTGTCCATGGGGTTTTCCAGGCAAGAGGACTGGAGTGGGGTGCTATTGCCTTCTCCAGGGGGTCTTTCTGACCCACGGATCAAACCCGGGTCTCCAGCATTGCAGACAGACGCTTTACCGTCTGAGCCACCAGGAAAGCCCAGTAATGGAAAGGAAACATCCATAATGGAAAGAAAACATACATAAATGGATTTCAAGCCTGAATGGCAGGATAAGTACACGTTAATAAAACCAGAAAACACTGGTGAAAATTCAGTTTTGTGCCAGACAGAGAGCTTAGTTTCGACCAATTGACCATGAAGGTGTGAAGGAACATTCACATGGAGATGGATGTTAGGAGCATAGGAGAGGAGTAGTGGCTAGAGACATGGATTTTGGAGCTGAACTCATACAAATGTGAGCTCATTAAATAACTGATGGGACTTCCCTGGTGGTTCAGTGGGTAAGACTCCGAGCTCCCAATGCAGGAGGCCCAGGTTCAATCCCTGGTCAGGGAACTAGATCCCACATGTGGCAACTAAGAGTTTGCATGTGGCAACTAGACCCGGTGCAGTCAAAGAAATAAATAAATAAAAATAAAATATTAGAAATAAATAAATAAGATAACTAAAGAAGAAATAACCGTGAGAAAGAAATATGAAGCAAAAATGAAATCTTTGTGGGTAACTAAGTTTATAATAGAGGAGGTGGAGAAGATTCCATGGAAAGAGGCTCCAAGAAGCCTTAAGTAGAAATTATCGTCTGATATACAGAGTGTTCCACAAGTAAAGAAAGCCAGTTAACAACATCAAAAAAAGCTTCTAGATCTGGCAGTAGGAAATCTACAGATGACTGCTTAGTGTATAAATTCCATGGAGTGACAAGGAACAAAAACCAGATTGTTAAGGGCAAAGAACACAAAGGATTTTCACAAATGGGGTCAATGGCCTTTTGAGAAGTTTGCTGGGAACTGAAGGAGGGAAAGAAGTTGGCAATCCAAGGGATAGAACAAAAGAGGTAATATTTTTGCTCTATTTTAAGAAAAAAAATTGGATATGTTTTTAGGTTTATGCATTAGTGGAGTGAAAGAGATTGATTCCAGGAAAGGATGGAAATAATTAATAGAGCCTTGGAAAACTGGATGACATGCAGGTAGAGAGAAAATATACAGATTTTATTTGGACTATAGATTTTATTTAAGTTTCTGGACAGACATTTTGACATACACACACATAGTTCATTCCCAGCAAAAAAGCTTTAAAAGAACATTAGTGCAACTCTTTTTTTTATCATACCCACAAATGCACATGAAAACATCTGCATTTAGAGTCTTAGCCTCTGGACCACTAAGTATGTTCCCAAATATAGCTTTTCAATGCTGTTTCATTTGTTGAACTATTTTGCTACACTATCTATTCATAAAGTAAATACAAAATATAAAAGAAAACTGAACACAGTCATCCAGTTGAATTCTCATTATCTCACCTTGCTTCCATCAAAGCACAACATTCTGGATAAACAAATGATGATCCTTTGTAGCAGAAGGTTAAGCAGGATCCTAGGTAATGAATGTATCAACTGTTCTTTTTTTTATCAAGGTACAGTTTTTCATAATAGCATGTACCCAAGTACCTTGTAATGTAATAATAAAAATTTTTAGGATGTTGGAAACCCATTCCTTCAGGATGACTGTCTTAAATGTAACCATATATAGACCATTCAATTAAAAAATCATTGCTGTGTCTCACACACTCAAACTGTTAAGATGGACTTGGTATGTTGCAGTATAAGAAGGCTGAGCATTGAAGAACTGATGCTTTAGAATTGTGGTGCTGGAGAAGATTCTTGAGAGTCCCTTGGATAGCAAGGAGATCAAACCAGTCATTCCTGAAAGAAATCAAATCTGAAGGACTGATGCTGAAGCTCTGATATTTTGGCCACCTGATGCGAAGAGCTGACTTACTAGAAAAGAACCTGATGCTGGGAAAGATTGAGGGCAGGAGGAGAAGGGGGTGACAGAGGATGAGATGGTTGGAGAGCATCACTGACTCAATGGACATGAGTTTGAGCAAACTCTGGGAGATAGCAAAGGACAGGGAAGTCTGGTGTGCTCCAGTCCATTGGGTTACAAAGGGTTGGACATGACTTCAGTTCAGTTCAGTTCAGTCGCTCAGTCGTGTCCGACTCTTTGCGACCCCATGAACCACAGCATGCTAGGCCTCCCTGTCCATCACCAGCTCCCAGAGTCCACCCACACTCATGTCCATTGAGTCGGTGATGCCATCCAACCATCTCATCCTCTGTTGTCCCCTGCCTTCAATCTTTTCCAGCATCAGGGTCTTTTCAAATGTCTCAGCTCTTCGCATCAGGTGGCCAAGATATTGGAGTTTCAGCTTCAACATCCATGTCTTTCCAATGAACACCCAGGACTGATTTCCCTTAGGAAGAACTGGTTGGATCTCCTTGCAGTCCAAGGGACTCTCAAGAGTCTTCTCCAACACCATAGTTCAAAAGCATCAGTTCTTCGGCACTCAGCTTTCTTTATAGTCCAACTCTCACATCCATACATGACCACTGGAAAAACCATAGCCTTGACTAGATGGACCTTTGTTGGCAAAGTAATGTCTCTGCTTTTTAATATGCTGTCTAAGTTGGTCATAACTTTCCTTCCAAGGAGTAAGCGTCTTTTAATTTCATGGCTGCAATCACCACCTGCAGTGATTTACTGACTGAATAACATCCTTGCAGTATATACTCAAATACATACCTCTAAGAGACTAAGAGAGAACCAAAAGTACATGATGTTCATGAGGATGGGGTTGCAGCAAAAACAAATGAGTGAACAGCCTTTGGCATGTATTAGCCAAGCAGTCTTGCAAGAGTTAATCTTGGTTATTCTTTAGCTATTACTACTAAAAAACATTTGTAGCTGGACTTGTCCTTCACAAAGCTAATTACTCTCTGCCTCCAGCTGGACTTGTCCTTCACAAAGCTAATTACTCTCTGACTCCATATAAATTATATCCTGGAGAAGGAAATGACAACTCACTCCAATATTATTGCCTGGAGAACCCCATTGACAGAGGAGCATGGCCGACTACAGTACATAGGGTTGCAAGAGTCAGACACGACTTAGTGACTAAACCACCACAACCACAGTATAAATTACACTTTGCACCTGGCATTCTTCTCCCTCTACACTCCTTTGTAGGGTTCTACATCTCAAAAGGAAGAAGCTCACAGCTGATAACTTCAGGTACACCGGATCGGCTTGCTGAGCCATCTGACACCTGCTTTTGGCTGTAAACTTGCAGGAAAAAAAGAAAATACATAAGACCTTCATGAAAATGTAAAACCTCTCCCTATTTCCCAGGGGAGGGAGCACAGTTCTTGAGGTGATAACCTTCTGTGTACTCCCTTTTTCCAGGCAAAGATAAAGCCATATTTCTATTTTCTCCAAACTCTATCTCTGTACTTTTTTATTTGGCTACAGGGGACAGGGGGCCAAAATTTTGGCAACAGCGGCTGAATCTGTACAGATTATTGTTGCTCTTGAAAACTGAGGGAATAACTGTCCCTGATTCCACAAGAAAGGAACAGAGGGGCCAGAGGCTGGTAGGAAATGTCAGCTCTTGAGAGCAGAAAAACGGAAGAGAAATTTGTGACTATCAATCCGTAGACCATATCCCTGGAGAGATCAGGACCATCATTAGAAAATTAGATTCCTAGCAGGTAATAGCAATGTGCTTTTCTTTTTATGGTTTATCCAAGAGAAGCCTGTTTACAATGACCTTTGAAGAAAGTCTTCCTGATGGAAAGAAATCATGTGGCAAAGTACAAAGGAGTCAGGGAAGACCAAGGGGCATTTCCATTCCTCAAGCTGACTTTGTGTGGTTCTGATACTTCTTTGAATCTGGTACAGCCAATTGTCCCCTAGAAATGAAAGATCTCATAGCTCTGGACAGCTCCCCATCACAGCTTCTTCTTTCTCCTTTAATTTCATAGACTTGTCAGACAAACTGACTCAGCCTCCAGAGAGTATTTCAAGTAGTGGGGAAAGTATGTGCAAAGGGCTGATATAGGAGTTCATTTGGAGAATGAACAAAGAGAAAGCTAACGTTTCCAGCAGCATGCAAGACACAAGAGGAGTCAGGTCAAAGCCATGCAAGAACTGTGTACCACGTAGACTTTATCCAAAAATCAACAAAAGTCACTTAATACTTTTAAAATGTTCGGTAGTAAGAATTCTTTCCCCAAAGCTACAGTCTTGAAAACTCATAGGGATAGAAGAAGGTTGAGGAGGTAAGTGGAGAAAAGTGCAAGAAATCAACTTGGAATTTTCTTCTCTCTTCTCAGAAATCTACACCTAATGCACAGTTCAATTAATAACACTTATTAGTCTCTAGGTCCCTAAAACTAAGCGTGTTTTGTCTGTTTAGTCGCTAAGTCATGTCCAACTCTTTTGGGACTCCATGGACTGTAGCCCACCAGGTTCCTCTATCCATGGGATTTCCTAGGTAAGAATACTAGAGTGGATTGCCATGCCCTCCTCCAGGGGGTCTTCCCAACCCAGGAATCGAACCCACGTCACCTCTTGCAGCTCCTGCATTGGCAGGTGGATTCTTTACCACTGAGCCACCAGGGAAGTGCCAAACTAAATGTACTATTACTCAAAATGTATTTGCTCAGTCTATGTCTGACTTTTCTTGTGGGCAAAGTGGTCACTGCACGCTTAATTCTGAGCTTGATTTTTTTCTGAAGTTGATAGCCGTGAGTCTGTTCACTGTCTTCACTTTTGGAAAACAGTGCAATCAGGCCTGGCAAAGGCTTATGCAAGTTGCCATGAGTGGAAAGTGATATGAAAGAAATTAAAAATACATACTTTGCTTTCCTTTTAAAATTAGAATCAAATTCTAATCTTGTATGTTCCAAAGAAGGAACATACATTGGCAAATGTGATATTTGTTTCTTTTTGAAGGTGTGACAGCACTGAATTAGGGCACAATTGACCTATGTGTTTGTTCTGATGTTACTGGGTTTTCAGAAGGTACTGGAAGAAGTTTGTGGGTGAACAAATGAATGTGATGACTTCCTTTTAGTTGTTGAGGACAAAAGAATATGTGTTCAATGAGGAAATGACCAAAAACTAAATATCTCAAAAAGATGGCATTTCTCTCACTCTCTCTCTCTCTCTCTCTGTGCCTCAGCCTCTCTTTCCATCTCTCTGTGTGTGTGTGCTCCTGCATGTAAATACTGTACAATACTGTAAAGATACTTTGCACTACTGTCAAGATATCTCATCTAGTAGCTTGGACAGCCTAAATGTTATTCCCATGAAATCTGTTTGGCCAGCTGCTCTATTCCAGATTGCAAACCTCCCCTTAGGGCAAGGTCTCTTTCTCTTCTTGCTTCTTCAGCCAATCCTCCCCAGCACATAAATCCTTGTTTAATGCACGTCTCCTCCTTCAATGTTCAGACTGAGGCGAAATTCTTGCTTTCCCATAGCTCAATGGATGCTATTGTTCCACCACTCATTCTACACTGGACGTAACTGCTTTGCATTGTTTTCAAACACTAGCTTATACATCTTGTTTGCTCAGACACTAAAGTTAAGAGAAGTCTAACACTTCTTGGGAATTCTTCTCATAATGGATGATAGATGTTCAAAACGTACTAGTTGCTTAATTGATTAAAATATAAATGTGGTCACTTCAGTTTCACTCATAGAATCAAACTGGACTAAAAGCTGAGATAGATCTCTTCAGGTTAAAAAAAAAAAAGCACTTCCTATTAAGTAAAAGCATTGCAATAAAAAGCACAAGGCTTCAGAGGATTTTTTGTGACTAATACAGCTATGTCCATTTCAACACTATCTGGCTGTAATTGGCAAGCAATGAGCTTCACAAGTTTAAAGTATACAGTTTTTAAAGTACAAACATAGATAGATATTGTCAGGGGAGGTGGAAAATTCCCCCTCTATCCCTCTTGAGTCCTTGTGGCTCTATTAATAATAAAATTGACATGACACATTAATAGGAGAAAAAGAAATGTGAGTCATGTGCACAAAGATCTTATAGAAATGCGATGAAAGAAGCAGTCAAAGCAGACTGCTTTTATACTTTTTAGACAAACAATAAATGTGTGAGGAATTGACAGACACTTAGGCTTTGGGTACTTAATTACTGAAGAATTTAAACAGAGTTTGGGCTTGGGTGGTAAATTAAAGACGTAACAAGATTTGTTTAAGTTGGTTTGTTGGACTTCCCTGGCGATCCAGTGGCTAAGATTCTGCCCTTGCACTGCAGAGGGCACTGGTTTGATCCCTGTTCTGCAAGCTAAAATCCCACAGGCCACAAAGCACAGTCCTCCCACACCCCCCTCAAAAAAAAAAATAAATAAATAGGCTTCTCAGCCCTGAATTTCCTGTCTCTGGTGATAAGGAGGCCCTTCTACCTCCAGATGCAGGGAGGGCCCCTTTCTTGCTTTCAAGGAGACAGAGAGAGGGTCCAGTGTCCCTCGTACACTTGTCTCTTTCTTAAGTAACTTTGAAAGTGAAAGTGTTTGGCGCTCAGTCGTGTCTGATTCTTTGCGACCCCATGGACTATAACCTGCCAAGATCCTCTGTCCATTGGATTTCTCAGGCAAGAATATTGGAGGGGGTAACCATTCCCTTCTCCAGGGGATCATCCCAACTCAGGGATCAAACCTGGGTCTCCCAGATTGTAGATAGATTCTTTAATGTCTGAGTCACCAAGGAAGCCTCTAAGTAACTTTAATGGAAAATAGTTAATATGCCATTGATACATGTTTGGGGTAGCCAGTCCTGGGACCCAGATAGATATAGATATATAAACACATATATGTTTGGAGTTTATTCTTCTTCCTCTAGATACTTAAGGCAGAAAATAAAGTAAGATCATTTATTTATAACTTGTCTTCTAATATAGCATTTAATTCCATTCTTTTCCTCCTAATTACTGCTTATATCTCTAGGAAACCATCTCCATAATCAATATAAAGGATATATACATTACCTCCAAATGACTAGTAATGATAAGCACCTTATTATGGACTTATTTGCCATCTTCTTTGGTGATTGTTCAATCATCTACCCATTTTTAAAAAATGGTTAATTTTTGTTGCTGAATTTTCAGAGTTCTGATACAGTCCTTTATTAGATATAGACTTTCTATGGTCTGTTGTCCATTTGGGTTAATTTTTATGCAGAGTGTGACGTATGGGCCAAAATAATTTTTTTCATGTGGATACCAAGTTATTGGACTTCCCTGGTTGCTCAGATGGTAAGGTATCCGCCTGCAATGCTGGAGACCAGGGTTTGATCAATCCCTGGATGGGGAAGATCCTCAGGAGAAGGGAATGGAAACCCACTCCAGTATCTTGCCTGGAGAATTCCATGGGCAGAGGAGCCTAGCAGGCTACAGTCCATAGGGTTGCAACAAGTCAGACATGACTTTAGTGACTAATACTTTCCCTTCACTTTCACCAAGTTATTACTGCACCATTTTTGAAAACTCTCCTTTCCATACTTGTTTTTGTACTTTAGTTGAAACACAATTGAGCATACAGGTATGGCCTCTTCTTGAAACTCTTTTCTGTTCCATTAATCTATCTGATGCCAATATGACACTGTCTTGATTACTGTAGCCTTATAGTAAGTCTTGAGTCAGGTAGCATGTCTTCCAACTTTCTTTTTTTCAAAGTTGTTTTGGCTATTGTTCTTTGTATTTTCATATGAATGTTAAAATAAATTTGTCAATCTCTAACAAAAATATCCTGCTGGGAGTTTGGTTGGGACTGCCTTAAATCTGTAGATCATTGTGGAGAGAATTAGCATTATATAACATTGGTTCTTCGGATCTGTGAACATTGTATGTAAATTAATTTATTTAGGGCTTATTTAATTTCTGTCATTGTTTTGTAATTTTTAGCATACAAATCTTGCTCACTTTTGTCAGATTTACCCTATTTCATGTATTTGGTGTTTTTGGAGGATGGTATTTAAAAACCAAAATATGAGTGTTGTTTGTGTCCTTTGCTACTAGAACGATTACCTTTTAAAGATATTTAATATAAAATGTGTCAAACATATTCTATGTTTCTATATTATATAAATGTTTATATAATATATAGTATATATATATATATACATATACAATATGTATTTTGTATTTCTGTTTACCCATGTAATTTCTATTTCTGATTTTTCATTCATTTGTGAAAATTCAGGTTTCTATCTAATATCATTTTCATACTGCTTGAAGGATTTGCTTTTTTTTTTTTAATTAGTTTATTTTCTATTTTTTAACTTTACAATATTGTATTTGTTTTGCCATACATTGACATGAATCCACCATGGGTGTACATGTGTTCCCCTTCCAGAACCCCCCTTCCACCTCCCTCCCCATCCCATCCCTCCGGGTCATTCCAGTGCACCAGCCCCGAGCACCCTCTATCATGCATTGAACCTGGACTGGTGATTCGTTTCACATATGATCATTTACATGCTTCCATGCCATTCTCCCATATCATCCCGCCCTCGCCCTCTCCCATGGAGTCCATAATACTGTTCTATTTATCTGTGTCTCTTTTGATGTCTCGCACACAGGGTTATCTTTACCGATTGACTAAATACCATATATATGTGTTAGTATACTGTATTGGTGTTTTTCTTTCTGGCTTACTTCACTCTGTATAATAGGCTCCAGTTTCATCCACCTCATTAGAACCAATTCGAATGTATTCTTTTTAATGACTGAGTAATATTCCATTGTGTATATGTACCACAGCTTCCTTATCCATTTGTCTGCTGATGGGCATCTAGGCTGCTTCCATGTCCTGGCTATTATAAACAGTGCTGCGATGAACACTGGGGTACACGTGTCTCTTTCAAGGGTTTGCTTTTAATCTCAATTACCCCCCCTTAAAGGCCCTATTTTCAAATATAGTCACACTGGGAGTTTGTGCTTCAACATGAAATATAGGGGATCAGAATTTGGTTTATAACAAATGATTGTCTTTGATACCATCTTTGCTTTCTTTAAAGACAAGATATTCTTGGCTCACCTTGTACATTTTCTAAACAAGATCTGGAATCAGCCATTTCTATAAATGTTTCCTTGTTCTTCTTTATTAGGGCAATGTGTTTGTGTGTGGCTTTGTGACTTTTGATAAATGTGTACATTTATGGAGCTAACATTCCAATCAAGATAGAGCAATTTCACTGTTCTAGGAAATTCTCTTCTGCCTCTTTCCGGTAAACCATACATCCCTGCCTACCAAGCAACCATTATTTTGATTTATACCACTATAAACTGATCTCACATGGAGGCATCAGTGGTAAAGAACCCACCTGCCAATGCAGTAGACACAAGAGATTTGAGAAAGACAATCCCTTGAACAGAGGAGACGGGCAGGCTATAGTCCATGGAATCACAAAGAGTCGACTTGACAGAGCGCACATGCACACACATAAATTGATTTTATTTGGGTTTGCTGCTTGTCATATAATTGGGGCATATGTTATACACCCTTTTGTGTAGATTCTGGCTTCTTTCACTTTATGTCATATTTCTGAGAATAATCTATAGTATTCCATGTATTAGTAATTAGTGTTTTTATTTTTTCAATCATCAATAAATCGAACTCTGCCCCAGAGCTCTGGCCAAGTGCTTTGTCCCAATCAAAACTTTTTTCTTTTCTCAAAAAGTAACTATTTTCTTAACTTTATTGTTTTTAATTTTAATTTTAATGGAGTGTAACTGATTTACAATGTGTTAGTTTCAGGTGTACAGCAAAGTGATTCAGTTATACATATGCATATGTTCATTCCTTTTTATATTCTTTCCTCATATAAGTTACCACCGAATATTGAGTAGAGTTCCCTGTGTTATTCAGTAGGTCCTTGTCGGTTATCTTATATATAGCAGTATGTGTGTTTATTCATCCAAAACTCCTGATTTATCCCTCCCCTGCCACCATATTTTCTCTTTGGCAACCACAGTTATGCTATGAGTCTGTGAATCTGTTTCTGTTTTGTAAGTAAGTTCATTTGTATCATATTTTAGATTCCACATATGAGTGATATCATAAGATATTTGTCTTTCTCTGACTTCACTTAGTATTACAATCTCTAGGTCTATGTTGCTGCAAATGGCATTATTTCATTCTCTTTTCTGTCTGAGTAATATTCTTCTCTCTCTTTCTTTCTCTTGATGATCATCACCTAAATCCATAGGGATTGTAAAATAGTGATAACTTTAATTTTACCATTTTATTCTCATGAAATGCTTCCCTCATATACTATTTGATGATTCAATAATACAGTTCATACATGAAAGGCAGGAATTATGCTGAATTCTTTCTTTCCCTTTGTCACAGTTTTCAAGATAACAAATTCATTTCCTGTTATTCTCAGAATGTGATTGATTATATTTTGAAATATATCACTTTAATTTAAACATATTTTGTATGCTTCAAGGCATATTTTTATTAACACTCAAAGTGTTTCATCTTTGGCCAGTGGAACCTTCTTCAAGTTGAACTCTGTCTTTTTGACCTGTCCATTTGATTCTTCCTTGCTCTCTGGTATATCAAGATGTTCCGTTTCATGCCCCAGAAATGGAATCAGCCATTTCTCAGGGAAAAAAAAAAATTAAAAAACCCTTGACTTATTTTAGTGTGAAAATAAATTTCAAGATGACAGTATGAATGCCAGGGATGCTTACTGTTACCAAGTTGTCAGTGTTTCTAGACTTGTTTCATCGACTGCTACATTCCAAGCTATCCCCAAATATAATGGCTTAAGGCAACAATAACTTATTTTCTCACAATTCTGCAGTGGTTTGGTGTGGACTGTGAATGTCTGGTCCACACAATCTCAGATGAGGCATCTCCATCAGGGCTGAAAGATAACTCACATGGATGGGAAGTTGATGCTGTCACCTGGCAGCTCAGCTGGAGCTGTCAGCCAATGTCTTAGTTTTCTTCCTGCACAGCTTCTCCACGTGTTGAGTAGAGCTGCTCACAGAATGGCAGCTGAATTCTAACAAGGAGCTAGCATTTCAAGAGGATAAACCTCAATGGCAAGCACTTATTAAGCCTCCTCTTGCACATCATTTGCTCATGTCTCATTGACTGGTCACAATGCCTAGCCTAGCCTTGATATCTTTTAATTAATTTTAAAAATAGATTATAGTTTTGGTCTGTCTAATGGTCACTTTTTGGCATGCTTTTCCTGTTCATAGAAATGTCATTCGGTTTCTTATTCTCTGTTTATTCCTTTAAAAATTACTTATTTATTTATTTGGCTGTATCAGGTCTTAGTTGCAGTACTTGGCATCTTCTTTAAGTCACATGGGATCTTTCGTTGTGACCCTTGGGCTCAGTAGCTCTGAGGCATGAGGGATACAGTTCCTGCACTCCAGGGCATTGATCCTAGAGAAATAAAGAACTATATTCACACAAAAACCTGTACTTGAATGTTCATAGCAGCACCTTGATATGTAAAACCTAAAAACAGCCCAGATGTCCTTTCACATGGGAAAAGGTTAAACAAACTGAAGTACATCCATGGAATATTACATAGTGATAAAAAGAAGGAATTCTTTACACACATAACAACCCGGATGAATAGACAAGGAATTATGCTGAATGAAGAAAGCCAGTCACAAAAAGCTGCTGCTTACTGTATGATTTCATTTACATAATGAGTCTGACTATATAATGATCATAAAATGCTAAAAATCACAGGGATGGAGTGGTAGAGAGGGAGAGGTAGGCAGATAGAGTTATAGAAAGGCACATGAGAGATCTTTGTGGTGTTGGAATTGTTCAACATCATTGATTGCAGTGGTGGATGCAGCAACCCACACTTGTGATAAAAGTCTATATAGCTAAAATTGATGCGGCCCCTATGGAAAACAGTATGGCAGGTTCTTAAAAAGCTAAAGATAGAACTACCATATGATCCAGTAATTCCATTCCTGGATATATACCTGGAAAGGAGACTCTAATCTGAAAAGATAAATGTACAGCACTGATCATAGCAGCAATATTTACAATACCCAAGACATGAGAACTACCCACGTGCCAGTCAACAGATGACTGGCTTAAGAAGATGTGATATGTTTATGGAAAGTGAAAGTGTTAGTTGCTAAGTCGTGTCTGACTCTTTGCAACCCCATGGACTGTAGCCCACCAGGCTCCTCTGTCCATGGAATTTCCCAGACAAGAATACTGGAATGAGTAGACATTCCCTTCTTCAGAGGATTTTCCTGAGCCAGGGATTGAACTCAGGTCTCCTGCATTTCAGGCAGATTCCTTACCCATCTGAACCACCAGAGAAGCCCAAAAGGAAATGTATTGTTATATTACTTTAACTCTTATAATGGCTATCTCCTGAAAACCAATCAAGTTACTTCTTGTAGTCTGAGCATGAAAAATCGAGCTAAAACATTAAATTTCCAAGTCGGGGAAGGCTAGGGAAGGTTACTTTGGGGCAAATTTCTCCTCATAATTCCTGACTGTGGTTTACATGTGACTACAGCTGGCTGTGAGAGCTGGACTGTAAAGAAGGCAGAGCACCTAAGAATTGATACCTTTGAACTACAATGCTGGAGAAGACTCCTGAGAGTCCCTTGGACAGCAAGGAGTTCAAACCAGTCAATCCTAAAGAATATCAGCCCTGAATACTCATTGGAAGGACTGATACTGAAGCTCCAGTATTTTGGTCACCTGATGCAAACGGCTGGTTCATTGGGAAAGTCCCTGATGCTGGGAAAGATTGAGGGCAGAAGGAGAAGAGGGTGTCAGAGGATGAGATGACTGGATGACATCATCAGTGCAATGGACTGAACTTGGGCAAATTCCAGGAGATGGTGAGGGACAGGGAAGCTTGGCATGCTGCAGTCCACAGGGTCGCAAAGAGTTGGACATGACTGAGCAACTGAACTTAACTGAACTGGGGCAGGATCCTGGTTCCCCCTAAAGGAATATACATAACAATATATCTCTGAGTTCTGTAGGAACTACAGTCCTCATCCAGGTGGGAGATGATAACCTTAGCCTGAGCACAAGAGTCCTGGAGTACTGCCCTGTTACATCACCAGTAAGCACTCAGTAGAAAGTCTAGACACAGTGGAAGATAATAAACACTTTGAGTACTCAGTCATGTCTGACTCTTTGCAGCCCCATGGATTGTAGCCCGCTAGGCCTGATGCAAAGAACTGGATCATTGGAAAAGACCCTGATGCTGGGAAAGATTGAAGGCAAAAGGAGAAGGGGACAGCAGAGGATGACATGGTTAGATAGCATTACTGACTCAGTGGACCTGAGTTTGAGCAAACTCTGGGAGATAGTGGAGGACAGGGGACCCTGGTGGGCTGCAGTCCATGGGGTCATAAAGAATCAGACACAACTTAGTAACTGAACAATGACAAAAATGGAATTAATGAATGGAATTCAGGGGTAGAATGGCCTTCTCCCCTGATTCAGAGAGAAACCACAAATGAGAGAGAGAGAATCTTTAGTACAGATTACAATTCTAATCATATTACTAGACATAGGTACTCATGAGTTGTAGACAAGCACCTGCTCCACCTCCAGGGGTAATTAGGAAGGTCAAAGGTCTTTAGGTTCCTAGGCTGTTCTGAATCATACAATCAGTCTTACACAATCCAAGTGTAAAGGGATTATAGCCACAGGATGTTAACAGTTTTTGTTCCATTGAATGAAAAGATAGGAAATGCTCTTTGTCCTCTGGAAGGAGTTGATAAATTGATAAAAGACTTGAGATAAAGGACTTGCCCAGAGAATTGAACTAACACCCTAAGGACTCACTTGAGAAGTGACAGTCAGGGTTACATGAGGTTAGAGAAGAGACAGGAGAAGTCTTTGAGGGTTTTGTGGGAAAGGGCGTGAACTAAATTGGCATACTTTGGGAAGCAAGGGGATTTCCTGACCTGGGACTATTATTGATGCCTTTTATTCTGATGAGTCGAGGTTAAAACCCAGGTTATTTCAATAATCACTTACTGAACACTTCATGTGTGCCAGGGGCTTCCCTGGTAGCTCAGCTGGTAAAGAATCCACTTGCAATGCGGGAGATCCCAGTTCGATTCCTGGGTCAGGGAGATCCCCTTGAAAAGAGATAAGGCTATCCACTCCAGTATTCTAAGGCTTCCCTTGTGGCTCAGTCGGTAAAGAATCCGCCTTCAAGTGGAAGACCTGGGATCGATCCTTGGGTTGGGAAGATTCCCTGGAGGAGGGCATGGTAACCCATTCCTGTATTCTTGGCTGGAGAATCCCCACGGACAGAGTTTCTGGCGGGTTGCAGTCCATGGGGTCGAAAAGTGTTGGACATGACTGAGCGACTAAGCACAGCACAGCACAGCACAGCATGTGTGCCAGGCATTGTCTAGAGACCTGAAAACACAAAGTAAATAAAACATACAACCCACCCCCCCACCCTGCTCTTTGCCTTCAAGGATCTTAGAATCTGACCTCTCCCACTATTACTCTAACATCTTTGGTCTGATTACTCAAATTATATTTAGTCATATTATAGTCAAACAATTACTCAGAGCGTCATCATTTTAAACTAAAATTTAAGTAAAATAAAAAAGGGTTAATCCTTCCTGATTCTTCTTGTATTTTAAACTCATACAGATTTGGCACAATTGCTTGATAAAGTTCATTTAAACTTTGAATTGCCAGTCCTAATTTAAGGATGTGTTATGCTCATTGCAAATCCTCCTTGGAAAAATTTCAATAGCCCATGCCCCTGACTGAAACTGATTGGTGTCATTTCAGAGGGGTTCTGAAGGGCTCTGGCACCACAATTCTTTATGTCTCAATGCAGAGAAGAATTCAGCAAGAGCAAAATGGTGGATAAGATGTGATTTATTACTTCTGCGTCTCCTTTGCTGCCCTGCATGTAGGATCGTCAGTACCATCTTTCTAGATTCCATATATATGCATTAAAATATGGTACCATCTTCTCTTTCTGACTTACTTCACTCTATATAATAGGCTCTAGGTTCATCCACCTCATCAGAACTGGCTTAAATGTGTTTGTTTTTATAGGTAACTAATATTTCATTGTGTATACGTACCACAACTTTCTTATCCATTCACCTGCCAATGGACATCTACGTTGCTTCTAAGTCCTAGCTAGAGGGTGGGATGGTTTGAGAGAATAGCATTGAAACATATACATTACCATATGTAAAATAGATAACCAGTACTAGTCTGATGTATGACACAGGGCAACAAGGTCGGTGCTCTGTGACAACCTGGAGGCACAGGGTGGGAAGGGAAGTGGGAGGGAAGTTCAGGAAGGAAGGGATACATGTATATCTATGGCTGATTCACAGTGATGTACTGCAAAAACCATCAAAATACTGTAAAGTAATTATCCTTCAATTAAAGTAAATAAATAATATTTTAAAAAGAAGTGATTTATTAAAATAGGATGCTTATGAAGCTTACTAACAGGGGAGTGACAAATGCCTCACCCTGAGAACTTAGTTAGTTACAGTTTTATAATCAAAGGAAAAGTGAGGAGAGGGAAAAGACCTTCTTTGTCTTTCTTGAGTAGCATCAAGTTTCCATCATCAATTTCTCCCCCAGATAGAAAAGAGAAGTTTATTTGTCCCTTCCTATATGGTCAGGCCGGAACTGTCACAGTACTTCAGAAAAATATTTTCAGGTCTCAGTACAATGAGAGTCTTTCATTTTGAAAAATCATCTTCCCATAAATGACTGTTTTTTGTGTGCATAGAGCCTATTTGGCAGGGGACAGGGGGGTCATTAACTTACTGAGCTCACTGGACAGGATGTGGGGCTCATTCCACCATTGTTTTACTGTTTTGGGGCATGTTTCATGCTTCTGTTGCATGGTTTTGTTGCTAAGCAAATCTGCTTGGTTTTGTGGTTAAGGCAACATGCTTTCTGGAGTAATTATTAATTTACAGAAGTTTCCCATATTTTTTTATTTATAATCCCCTAGTGGGATTAACTCTTTAATCACCTACTTTGTCCCTTCATTCTGTCCCTATTATGACCAAGTCTTTGCCTTGCTGACACCTCTATTTTAGATAGGTAAGCCCTGCTTCCAAAAATCCTAAGGGACTTAGAATAGTGAATAAATAAGATTTTAATTGGCATATCAGGTTCATTTTTGCAAAATTAACTTGAGAAACTTATAAGTATGGTACATAGAAATAGTTATCTTAGAGAACTACTTAAATGGTTCAGACAACTTCCCTGAGACGTTAGTTCAAATAATGAAAGAAAAAATTTTCTTTATATATTTAGATAAATTACTTTAGCCCATGCCACACCTGCCTGTTAGCAGTGAAGAAATCTCAAAACAATGAAAGTTCAAATGAGTCAGCTTTGACTATTTACAAAGTACTTTCTTGGCTTATGCAGAGGGAGAAACTGAGATAGGCATGACTAAAACAGAGTTCTCAACTTTAAGAAGCTTGCAATCCACTAGAAGAGATGAGACATGTAAAGAAATATCCTTAATGCAAAGTAATTGTGATGTGTCAAAGGACAGGAAAAACACAGAGATACAACATTTCAGACATAGGTAATGAGAATCCAGCAGCAGAAAAAAAAAAAAAATCCCTGTCTTCAAGGAGATTGCATTCTACTGAGAGAGACAAATTGTATAACAAAGAATCTATATCCATGTCTATATTCATATTTATCTATCTGTTTACAAGATGCCAGGTGCCGAGTAAGGAGAAGACAGAAGAGGGACACTATTTTAGGTAGGGTGTTCTGAGGAGGCCTCTTTCTGATACCGTGATATTTGAGAGTTGACAATGGTAAGGAAATAATCCAAGAGAAACATCTTGGGGACAATAGCGTTCTAGGCTGTTGTCCTGGGAAAAAACTGATTCCTGGGAAATGAGTTCCAGGAATGCTTCAGTGTGGTTAGAGATATGTGTTCTGGAGGTGCTGGGAAGTCTCATGAGAGGGTTGGTTAAGAGATGTGGCTGGAAAGGTAATTAGGACCAGAGCATCACTGCCCAAATGCAAGGGCTTTGAAGGTCTTTGAGCAGACATTGGCTTTTGCTCTAAGATGGGAGCCACTAGAGAGCTCTGAGTAAAGCAAAGGCATGATCTGACTTGGGTTCTGAAAGGATCACTCTGATTGCCGTGGGGGACAAGTGCAGAGGAAGGAAACTTAACAGGGAGATGCATTAGTTTCCTAGGATGGCATAACAAATTATTATTGCAGGAAAGGAGACCCCTTCCAGGGCCCGAGTGTGGGCTCTTGTCTAACACTCAGAAATGAATTGTACAAGGAGACACATGTGCTAACAAAGCAAGAGAATTTATTGAGAA
Source organism: Okapia johnstoni (assembly GCA_024291935.2). Lineage (NCBI taxonomy): Eukaryota > Metazoa > Chordata > Mammalia > Artiodactyla > Giraffidae > Okapia > Okapia johnstoni. Next base: position 41,357,826 of record CM044314.1, on the reverse strand, counting down.
AGGGTACCCAGTGGAGAGCAGCAGGGTAAGGGAACCCAAGAGAACGGCTCTGCCATGTGGCTCATAGCCTCAGGTTTTATGGTGATGAAATTAGTTTCTGGGTTATCTCTGGCTAATATCTTTGACTCAGGGTCCTTCCTGGTGGTGCATGCAATGCTCAACCCAGATGGATTCCAGCAAGAATGATTTTGGGTGGTTGGTAGGACACGTGGTGTCTCCTCTCTCCTTTTAACCTTCCCTGAATTCTTCTGGTTGGGGTTAGCTTGTGAGTTTCACATTCCTTACTAGGACCTCCTGTTGTAAGATAGCTCATGCAAGTGGTTACTATTGTGTCTGGCCAGACAGGTGGTTTCAGTCAGTGGTTGGTCCCCCTAACATTATCAAGAAAAACTACCAGGCAGCCTAAAACAAAAAGAACTTATTCTCACAGTTCTGGAGGCTAGAAATCTGAAATCAAGGTGACTATGGGTTTAGTTTCTTCTGGAGGTTCCGAGGGAAACTTTCATGCCTTTCTTTTAGCTTCCAGTGGTAGCCAGCAATCCTTGGTGTCCCTTGCATTGTAGGCACATTACTCCAATCTCTGCCTCCCCCTTCACATTGCCTTCCTCTCTGTGTCTGTGTCTATTTGTAACTTTCTCTTATAAGAATACTTGTCAAAGGATTTAAGGCCACTCCAAGTGGAAAAAAATCTCATCTCAAGATCCATTACTAAGCTACAGTGGCAAAAATTCTCACTTCAGATAAGGTTTCTTGTTGAGGTTCCAGAAGAACATGTATTTTGCTGCTGCTTAGTTGCTCAGTCATGTTTGACTCTCTATGGCCCCACGGACTATAGCCTGCCAGGCTCCTCTGTCCATGGGATTTTCCAAGTGAGAATACTGGAGTGGGTTGCCTTTTCCTACTCCAGGGGATCTTCCTGACTCAGGGACTGAACTCATGTCTCTTCCATCAACCTGCATTGACAGATTCTTTACCACTACTCCTGCTGCTAAGTCGCTTCAGTCGTGTCCGACTCGGTGCGACCCCATAGACAGCAGCCCACCAGGCTCCGCCGTCCCTGGGATTCTCCAGGCAAGAACACTGGAGTGGGTTGCCATTTCCTTCTCCAATGCATGAAAGTGAAGAAGCCACTCTATTCAACCCAGTACAGAGAATGTTTAAGATTTTTCTTTGAAAAATAATAAAATAATTTTATTGACTTTTGTTTCCATGTTTTAATGAGTGGAGAGATAACATATTGAAAAGAAACACAGACTAGAAATATGGACTAGAAATCAGGAGCCTGAGCCTGGTCCTCAATTTTCTCATTTGTAAAATTGGGGTTTGGAATGGCTGAGGTCTCCATCAGCTTTAATATTCTGTGATTTTATGTAGTTATATTGAGTATTACTTGGGAAATATAACTTTCTATCATATTTGAACCCTTTGAAGGTTTGTCTGTTAAACTTAACATCTCCACTGTTTCTTCCCAAATTCAAAGTTAGATTAATCTCTGGATCTATAATTGAATACTTTCAGTTCAACATATTAATCTAAAGACCTGTAATATGTAGATAAAACATAATTCAATTCAAAATTGATTTTAAGGCTGTCTTCATTTTGTGGTCGGTGGGAAGTTTTGCAGGTGGCCACTGGGACCAGCAGCAAAGGGAGCTGGGAGTGGGAGGGACATTATGAGAGCTTTGTCACATCTTTTACAGGCACTTTTACCCCCAGCTGAAGTTCCTTCCTTCCCAAACTTTGGTTTTCCTGGAAGTAGAACGGACAGACAGTTTCCTTGATCAGCCTTCATCCCCCATTCCCAGGAGGCAGCTCCTAATTCATACAGGGAAGACTGAGTCCCTGAGTACCACCCTCAGCCACAGTGACCCTGCCCAGGGGTGTGGGGGCATTCAGATGAGACTGAGTCCCTGAGTGTCACCCTCAGCCACAGTCACCCTGCCCAGGGGTGTGTAGGGGTTCAGATGAGCTCGTGAAGAGTTTTTAAAAATTGATTTTAAGTCATAAAAAGTAATGTCTTGGGCAAGTGACCTCTTGGGCATCTGATCAAATTGAAACTATTAAAAGCTTTATTTCAGTTATGTATAAATTTCTCATTAAAGAGACAGAGGAAGAGAACGTTGAGCTTTATCTAAGCCCTGTGCTCACAGAAAGCAGCAGTATTGGGATCACTTTCTGTGTTGTGAGAAACAGCCCACTGCTCAGTTCTCACATATTCCCCTTCTTCCTAACTCCCATAAGAACTGCTGTCAGCTTCCTCCTTTTCCTATAGCTATAAAACTTCACATCTCTTGTTTTTCATTTGAGACAATCCTCATTAATGACTGCTCTTTCTGTTGTAATAGCCTGACTAAAACAGTCTCCTTCACTATCTGGAGTATTCTGTCTTTGGCGATAGATAGATAGATAGATAGGTAGATGGGTAGATAGATAGCAGGGAGTGCTGAGGACTAGGATGAAATTACAGACATGGTGCTATTTCAGTTTAGGGTCAAGGAAGGTTCTGTGAGGAGGTGACATTAAACTAAGATCTAAAATAGCAAGAAAGAGCATGCCATGGATGGAGCAAGGGGAAGGGCCCTAGATGAGGTAGGAACAAGCTTGGTGTTTCCCAGAGGTCTATAGCTGGGGAGTGGACTGGAGTTAGAGCACAGTCCAGCACTAATAGAGGAGGTTGGTCAGGAGAAGTAAATAGAAATGATCCTGAAGGCCTTGTCGCACATGGTACGAACGTTAACTTTCTTCAAAGTACAAAGGGAAGACCTAGAGGCATTTAAACATGAATAACATAATCCGATTTACCTTTTTAAGATAATGTTATTGCAGCACTATTTACAATAACCAGGATATAGAAGCAGCCTAGATGCCCGTTGACAGATGAATGGATAAAGAAGTTACGGTACATATATACAATGGAATATCGCTCAGTCATAAAAGGAACAAATTTGAGTCAGTTCTAGAGAGATGGATGAACCTAGAACCTGTTATACAGAGTGAAGTAAGTCATAAAAAAACATATATCGTACATTAACACATATATGTGGAATCTAGAAAAATGGTACTGATGAACCTAATTGCAGGGCAGGAAAAGAGACACAGACACAGAGAACAGACTTGTGGACACATGGAGGGAAGGAAAGGGTGGGACAAACTGAGAGAGTAGCACCGAGACATATATATTACCATATGCAAAGTAGACTGCTAGTGAGAAGTTGCTATATAACACAGGGAGCTCAGCCTGGTGCTCTGTGACAACTTAGAGGGATGGAATGGAATGAGGGGGTTGGAGGGAGGTTCAAGAGGGAGGGGACATATGTATCATTATGGCTGACTCATGTTGTATGGAAGAAACCAACACAATTTTGTAAAACAATTACTCTCCAGTTAAAAATAATTTTTTTAAAAAGATGATGTTGGAGAATGGATTTTATATAGAATAAAATAAATAAATAAATAAAATCCATGGAGAATAGAATCAAAGTAGGAAATTTGTAAACCATGGCAATTGATCAGGCATGAGCTGATAGTGTCTTAACAGTGGTAGTGATCGTAGTAGTGACTATGGAGAAAAGTGAAAAGGTAGAGTTAATGGGACTTGCCGATGCAGTGCATGTGTGGTGGGAAATAAAGGACAAAGATGAATTAAGAATGACTCCTAGGTTTGATTTTTTTTTTTTTTTTTTTGGCTTGAGCAACTAGTTAGACACTAGTACTAGCATCTCTGATTGGGGGGCGGGGTGCAGAAATTGATTAGAATTTAAATTCAAATTCAGATATTAGAAGGAATCTTCTTGGGTAGATATCAGACTTGCTGCTAATAAAAGCTAAATTCATCTGAAATCTTTATCTTTAGTCCAGTGAGCTTTCCTGAACTGTAAGGGTATGTGTGTGTGTGTGTGTGTGTGTGTGTGTGTGTGTGTGTGTGTGTGTGTACATGCAAATACATACAATTGGATGTCTATTGGATGTCATACAGGTATACAGAATTAAACATGACACACCAAAAAAGCTGAGACTGGGACCCTTGCTGCAGTGCTGTCGTGCTTGCACCTGGACAAACCTCTCCTTGAGCAACAAAATACAAAGAAACTATAAGGGACTAAAAATAACTGTGTGCATGCAAAGTTGGGGCAAATCATGGACAACAAGATACAAAGAGATCAGGGGACTTCCCTAGTGGTCCAGCCCTTAAGAATACACCCTGCAATGCAGGGGCTGAGAATTCAATCCCTATTTGGGGAACTAAGATCCCATGTGTCATAGAGCAATTAAGCCCATGCACCACAGCTAGGGAGTCCGAGTGCTGCAATGAAATATCTGGCATGATGTATAGAAGTTCCTGCATGATGCAACTAAGGTCCAAGGAAGCCAAATAAATAAGTAAATAAATATTTTTGAAAAAAGATAGAAAGAGATTTTAAAAAGACCGTACAGCCACTTCTGAAGAACCTGGAGGAAAAACATGGTATCAGGAGCCAAAGCAGGGTACTGTGCATGCCCTCTGCACTCAACACCACCAAAGGTGTGGGAAAAACACCTATGCCTGACCCTTGGACACACCCCATATAAGAAACCGTCTTGCCCCCAACTCAGGGAGCAAGCAAGGAAACCTGTCGTTTGTTCTCCTTCCCCCTGCTGTATCAGCGGCCCCAATAAAGCCTTGCCTGAATTTCCTGTCTGGCCTCTAGTCAAGTTCTATTGACTGCGGAAGGCCAAGAACCCTGTCTAATGTCAAAACCACATTGTCTTCTCTTAAAATGTTTTGCTGCTCTTCCTCCTGTGTTTGGCACTTTGGTGAATGGCATCAAAGCCCAGTCATTCATCCAGCCAGAAAGTTAATTGTTTCCCTGGTTTGTTCTTTATCCAATCTTCTCATCCACATCCAATTAAGCTTCATTAGTGCAAACTCCATCACATCATTCATATTTCTTCATCCTTTTTTTTTATGACTTCAGACTGGAGGGGAGAAAATTCTTCTCTGCTCTCTTAGGTTCTCCAGCTGGATCTGTGAAATAAACTGAAAACAGAAAGATTAACATCAAAAAGTATATGCATTTATTTGATGATAAAAGTTTTATGTGGCATGGGCAGAATGGGGTAGTCTTCATAAAAAGAAGTGAAAAATTCTAAAGATATAGCTAAACTTGAATGGTTTATTCTGTGTCTGTCCCACTGTTACATGTTAAATATGTGGGGCAAATAATTTGTCTCTTTAGTTTGCAGGTATTTAGGTTAACAGGACCTGTATTTTAAGACCTACACACAAGTAATCACATCTACACTCACACTCATTTAGAGGGCAAGATCCTAGACTTCCAGTAGATGCCACAAAGGGTCAAGACATATGACTTCTGGAGAAGGAGTAAGTGTATTTTTGGGTAGGTGGGCCAAAGGGAGATGTCAATTATGGGATGCCAGAGGTAAGACTGGGTAGGCAGCTTCCAAGATCATCCCATTTCTGTTACCTATGACCTGGTGCAGTCCCCTCCCAATGAAACAAGTTTGACCTGTATAATCAAGAGGACATTACAGAAGTGATAGTATGTGACTTTTGCGGCTAGGCTATAGAGTACACAGAAGTTTTCTTGTGGCTCTTGCTTGTATTGCTTGCTCTGGGGGAAGCCAGTATCTTCTAGTAAAGACACTTAAACAGCCCAACAGCTCTGTGGAGAAGTGCAGATGGCAAAGAACAAAGACCTCCTGTCAACCATCAGTATCAACTCACCATCCATGTGGGTGAGCCATTTTGGAAGCAAATTCTTCAACCCCGGTCAAGTCTTTGGATGACTGCAGCTCCAGCTGATGACTACAATCTCATGAGCCAGGACCACACGGTTAATTTACCCCCAAGTTCCTGACCTACAGAAATGAGATAATAAACATTTACTGCTACTGTAAGTCACTAAATTTTACTGTGATTGGCAGAAAGAAACAGCTAATTCAAGAGATTTAAGTACTTTAATGAGTAACAAAGATAATCAACAACTAAATACAGTGGAATGATTTCAACTAAATGTAGTGAAATACAGAGGGTGGCTGATGATGTGTTTGTAAATGAGCAAAACCTTCATCTGCCACATTATAAATTGATAATGCCTAAAATTAAAAAACAAAGAAATAGGCGAGTAAAAGTGTTTTTATAAATTTGAAAAATTAAAGATGTAAATGTAAAAATGATTTAAAGTGGTTGCCTCTAGGGCAGAGAATTGCCCCTGCTCAACATAAGTCCTCTGTTCTGCTTGAGTTTTAAGCCAAACTCATGTTATACATTGCATTAAAAAAAATGGGTAATTTAAAATAGATCAAAAATTAAATCAAATGTATCTATCAATATAAATATATATGCTAACAATATATGTCTGTGGCAGATATTTTCAACTCTCATTTAATTTAAGGGATACTTTAAACATTTAGCTTTGTTCTAAACATGAGAAAACTGAAAAGGAATATGTCTCAGAATCCTCATAATCAAATACATCAAAATTGTTCTTCAGTACTCTTGGGTAAACATTTTAGAACTGATGTGTCACAGCTTCTACACTGTAAAAGTTTGAATGTCTTTACAGAAACATTTATTTAACTTCCTAGAAGTCTATCCTTCATGTTGCATTGTAATTTCAGGAAAGGAAAATATCCAATATAAACTCCCCTATATTAAAAGCAAATGACTCAGTATTTGTCTTTGTCTGGCTTACTCCACTAAGCTAACAGTCTCCAGATATGTTTCACTTACATGTGGAGTATGAAAATGTAAAACAAATGAATGAAGATAACAAAACAGAAACAGACTCAAAATACAGAGAACATACTAGTGATTACCAGGGGAGAGAGGACTAGGGGAAGGGGCAAAATAGAGCAAGGGGATTAAGAAGTACAAACAACAAAGTATAAAATAGATAAGATACAAAGATGTACTATACAGCACAGGGAATATAGTAAATATTTTACAATAACTTTAGAGTATATCCATAAAATCATTGAATCACTATGTTGTACACCTGAAACTAATATAATATTTTAAACATTAAAAAAGGAAATGACCTAGCTATGATCACAAAGTAAAATACAACCTTACACAGTATGCTCAAGGAATATTTAAAACAAAAGAACTAAAAAATGCTGAGAATAAAAGAGTTAGCAAAGGCCTACCATGTAATTAAAAGCAAAAAGCAGGAGTCATAAGCTTAATGGCAGACTAAGTTATTTTCAGAGCCAAAAGCATGCAGTGAGATGAAGATACTATTTACTAATAAAATGCACAACCTAAAATAAAAATCTAACAGTTTCTAGCATATCAAACCCTACACCATTAAGATTCACACAGAAAACTTCATAGCAAATAAAAAATACACATAATCAAACTTTAAGTAACTGTCTCAACCTATGAATATTCAAGTGGTCAAAAATTAGGTAGTAGCTGAGAAAATCATAATTCAAAAAGACATATGCACCCCAATGTCCATTGAAGCACTATTTACAATAGCCAGGACATGGAAGCAACCCAGATGTCCATCAATAGACAAATGGATAAGAAGTTGCAGTTCATATATTCAATGGAATATTACCCAGCCATAAAAAGGGATGAATTTGAGTCAGTTCTAGGTGAGGTGGATTAACCTAGAGCCTGATATACAGAGTGAAGTAAGTCAGAAAGAGAAGAATAAATATTTTATATTAACATATAAATGGAATTTAGAAAAATGGTACAGGTGAACCTATTTGCAGGTCAGGAATAGAGATGCAGACATAGAGAACAGACTTGTGGACACAGTGGGGGTTGGAGGGGAAGGAAGGGTGGGATGAATTGAGAGAGTAACATTGAAACATATACACTACCATATGTAAAATAGGGGCTTCCCTTGTGGCTCAGCTGATAAAGAATCTGCCTGCAATGTGAGAGACCTGGGTTTGATCCCTGGGTTGGGAAGATCCCCTGGAAGAGGGAAAGGCTACCCACTCCAGTGTTCTGGCCTGGAGAATTCCATGGACTGTATACTCCATGCGGTAGCAAAGAATCGGACACGATTGAGTGACTTTCACTTTCACATGTAAAATAGATAGCTAGTGAGAGGTTGCTGCATAACTGGTTGAGCACCAGTTGCTCACCCTGTTGCTCTATAATAACACAGAGGGTTGGGGAGGTGTGGGATGGGGTGGGATGGGGTGGGGATTGGAAAGGAGGTTCAAGAAGGAGGGTACATATGTCTACCTATGGCTGATGCATGTTGTTGTATGGCAGAAATCAACACAACACTATATAGCAATCATCTTCATAATAAAAAAAAAAAAAATTAGATAGTAGAATAAAGGCCCAAATAACAATGAAATGAGGCTATTCTTACTGTTATCTCTATAATTTTCTCCTTGATATAGGAAAAGTATCTTCTTTTAAAGTACCCATGGAACACTATAAAAATAATTGACCATAAACGCTGTGCAATTAATTAAATCTTGATGAATTCCAAAAAGTAGACATGGTACAGATAGCCATGAGCACAGTAAAATAAAACTAAAACTAGAAAAGAAAGAGAAACAAAACCAGCAATAAAGAGGTGAAAACAAAAAAACACTTTCTCACCGAATTCAGCTAAAACAATGTTTGTACCTATCTTAAAAAATAAGAAATGAAAATAAAAGAAACATCTATTCAGAGATTAGAAAAATAATAACAAAATAAATCTAAAGGTACAGAAAAAAGGAAACCATAGAAAGAAGAACAGGAAGTGAGTAGAAAACAAGAAAAAAAATAGAATAAATAAATCCAAATGCTTGGTTATTAGAAGATTGAGTGTGTAATTAGCTAACTTAATATAAAAATGAAAACTCATAAATTCAGAAGATAAGGAAGGATTTTGGAGAAATAACCACAGATCTAGAGGAAATTTAAATTATAAATAATCATGAGATGACTTTGCTGAACTCTATATAAATAAATTTGAGAAACTTGTTAAAAAAACAAGGCTATGTAAATGCTAGAAATGAAGAGAAAATTATGATTACATGAAGATGAGAAGATTATGTATCTGAAAACCCTACCATAAACAATTGAAATTTTATTATACATGATACAAAATTCAGTATTCTGGCTGGGGGTAAGATTAATATACAAAAAGTCTATAGTCTTCATATTTACAAACAATAAATTGAAGTAAAATGAAATAAACCAATCTATTTACAACAAAAATGATCAAATATCTAGGAACCACTTTAACAAGGAATAAAAATAGACCTTATTATTATAGTCATTATTTATCAATGTCACTAAATTATTATTTTGGACACAAAAGAAGATGAACAAATGGCACACCACGACATACCACAAGTGTTTTTTAATTTCATGGCAGCAGTCACCATCTTCAGTGATTTTGGAGCCCAAGAAAATAAAGTCTGTCACTGTTTCCACTGTTTCCCCATCTATTTGCCATGAAGTGTTGGGTCTGGATGTCATGATCTTCGTTTTTTGAATGTTTTTGAGTTTTAAGACAGATTTTCACTCTCCTCTTTCATTTTAATCAAGAGGCTCTTTAGATCCTCTTTGCTTTCTGCATAAGAGTGGTGTCATCTGTATATCTGAGGTTATTGATTTTTCTCTCCCGGCAATCTTGATTCCAGCTTGTGCTTCATCCAGCCCAGCATTTCACATGATGTACTCTATATATAAGTTAAATCAACTGTACTTCAATAAAAAAAAAAAAAATTACCTAACTTGAATATTTGCCCCTCAAGAAATAAGTCCCCAAATGAGATGTTTACATTGAAAAAGACTGAGGATGAAAAATGGAATGTGGAAGAAATATTTATGTATTTGGCATTATTTCATCTGAGGAAGTGAAGTCTAAAGTAGTTGTTTTCAATTATGTGAAGAAAATAATGGCAACCAGCTGTGTTTCATCTCAGCTAAGCCTGAAGCAAGAAGGAAATAAGGCAGAAGGAACTAGAATGATGAACTACAGGATCTTTACAGAGGTCCCGGCTCTGTGTCTGGGCTCTGAAACTAAGTCACTGGACCATGCTCTTCTATGGAAATTGCTTAAAGGTACATTCATTATCCTATTTGCATATCATCTTCACAAGCACAAGACAAATGACAGTTTACTGATAGCTCTGATTTCTGTCTGATACAAGAGAGCTGGATGAGGTTATTACAGGACAGTAAGGCAGAGGAGACTTAGAGGTTACTGTGGGGCAACAGGAACTGGTAGGCCTGCTCTCCCGATGGGAAGAACTCAGTTCTTACGATCCAGTTACAGTGGCTTCCAGATGGAAGGCCCATTTAGGACAGAGAGTCACACTGCTGAGCTTAGGAAGCCACCCTGGATTCTCTTCCAGTGGACTAGGGGGAATCTGCTGCAGGAATGTGTGTGAGATAACTCCAGGACCTTTACCCAGTGGGTGGAGAAGCTAAAAGAAACTCTCAACAGGAAGCAAGGAGTAAAGAGAGAACTGGTAGAACCATCAGGGAAGTAACATGATGGCAAAATAAATCAACTTCTTGCTATTTGGGATTATTTCACTTTTCCCTGTCAAAATAGTCAAAAGGAGAAGACTTGTTTACCTTTAAATTCTCTGAAGGGTTGTTTCTTCTTTCTCCACTTCTTGGCTTGATTTTCCATATGTTTCCAAGCAAATAGATCACATGGGTAGTTTTTCCTTTGCTTAGAGCTCCAGAAAAAACTTTCCATAGTTGAGGGGCTTCTGTAGCCTCTTTGAGGGGTTAGTGAGGTCAAGACACTCCCTTCCATTAGTGAAATAGGCCAGGATTATATGACTAAATGGAGTGATTTAAGAGGTAAGAGTGCCTTAGGGAAAATAAATGTTTCTCAGTTGCTGGGGGCATAGATATTTCTCAACTACATAAATTATAATCTGTCTAGCATGGGACTTCCCTGCCAGTTTAGTGGTTAAGACTTTGCCATCCAATGCAGTGACTGCAGTTTCCATCCCTAGTCGGGGAACTAAGACCTCATGTGCCTTGTGGCCAAAAAGCCAAAACATAAAAACCAAAAGCAACATGTAATGAATTCAGTAAAGACTATAAAGATGGTCCACATCAAAAAAAAAAAATCTGTCTAGCAACAAAAAGGTTCTGATGTACCTTAAAATATAAATGTCTTTACAATAAAGCATTTAATGGAAAGGAACCATGAAGGTCAAATTTCAACATGAAAGCAGACGGGTGTGAATAAACAGAAAGATCCAACATGAAGTCCTACAGGATAAGCAAAAGTGAGCCAAAATTCAGTTCTATTTCTTGCAGCCAAAATAAGACAGCTGAAATGTAATGCCCTTTGAGGTCATTTTCTGACACGGATTGTGTAAGTGACCAAGAGCAGATTGTTTTCTTGGAACTGGATTTGACTGGAAAAAAGAAAAAAAACGAAAGTTTTCCAAGGACAATCAAGACTGTCTCTAATATTCTGTCCTTCCTGTCTCCCACCCCCAGGACCCAATCACAGAAAACTATTGTGACTCCTCCACTCCAACCTCTGCCCTGAACCACATCTATTACTAAGATGTATGTTACCAGGAGACCTGTCCCAGGACAACATTATGAAATAGTTTAGCTTTTGTATTTTGCTGTTATTTGTGCTTCTTTACTCAAACTCTTCTTTTCTCTCTTTTCTGTGTAGCCTTATACATCTTCATTTTTTTTTTCCCAAAGCACAGTCCTAACTTCTTGGTCAACTGGTGTAGAATCATGTCCCAGCAGAATGGGACAATTGCATGGTGTATCTTTCCTGATGCCAACAATGATTTTCAGCATGTGAATAAAATGAATGTTACAAGGAGTTTTAATGGGGAAAATGGGGGAAAAAGAGTGCTGAAGTCAGGAGACATGAGTCCCAGGTCTGGCTCTTCTATTTACTAGCTATGGATTGGTTAGGCAAATCATTTCATTTGTCTGGGACTTGTTTCTAAAAATGGCAGTAACAGTTTAATTGCATAGTATCAGGATTATTTTGGAGAAGGCAATGGCACCCCACTCCAGTACTCTTGCCTGGAAAATCCCAGGGATGGCGGAGCCTTGTGGGCTGCCGTCTATGGGGTCGCATAGAGTCGGACATGACTGAAGCGACTTAGCAGCAGCAGCAGCAGCAGCAGCAGGATCATTTAGGGTCTATAGTTGAGAAGGTTGGAAGGATAGTGACTGTATGTGTAAAATTGATCTAAATTGTTTTGCAAGTGAACTGACCACTTCTCCAAGATGGTATTATGACTGGGGAGAGAAACTCATACTCCTATTTGTGAATCATGAAAATATCAGTTTGCACTTAATCCACATTAAATACAATATTTTATTTAAAACATATTTATACTTTACTTTTGATTTTTTGTGTGTAATTTATGATGGACTCTTGTTTTGGCACTCATCATGCATTCTCAGGAATTCTAATAAAGTGAAAAAAATCTGAAATAAAAAAGTTTTGTTTAAACAAAATGAAATTTTAGGAGATTAAATCAGTCAATCCTAGAGGAAATCCCCAAGAAAAAGAAATGCAAAATGGCAAAATGGTTGTCTGATGAGGCCTTAAAAATAGCTGTAAAAAGAAGAGAAGTGAAAAGGAAAAGAGAAAAGGAAAGATATACCCATTTGAATGCAGACTTCCAAAAAACAGCAAGGAGAGATAAGAAAGCCTTCCTTAGTGATCTATGCAAAGAAATAGAGGAAAACAATAGAATGGGAAAGACTAGAGATCTCTTCAAGACAATTAGAGATACCAAGGGAACGTTTCATGCAAAGATGGGCACTATAAAGAACAGAAATGGTATAGACTTAACAGAAGCAGAAGATATTAAGAAGAGGTGGCAAGAATATACAGAAGAACTATACAAAAAAGAGCTTCACGACCCAGATAATCACGATAGTGTGATCACTCACCTAGAGCTAGACATCCTGGAATGTGAAGTCAAGTGGATCTTAGGAAGCATCACTACAAACAAAGCTAGTGGAGGTGATGGAACTCCAGTTGAGCTATTTCAAGTTCTAAAAGATGATGCTATGAAAGTGCTGCACTCAGTATGCCAGCAAATATGGAAAACTCAGCAGTGGCCACAGAACTGGGAAAGGTCAGTCTTCATTCCAATCCCAAAGAAAGGCAATGCCAAAGAATGATCAAACTATTGCATGTTTGCAATCATCTCACACGCTAGTAAAGTAAAGCTTAAAATTCTCCAAACCAGGCTTCAACAGTATGTGAACCATGAACTTCCAGATATTTAAGCTGGATTTAGAAAAGGCAGAGGAACCAAAGATCAAATTTCCAACATCTGTTGGATCATTGAAAAAGCAAGAGAGTTCCAGAAAAACATCTATTTCTGCTTTATTGACTATGCCAAAGCCTTTGACTGTGTGGATCACAATAAACTGTGGACAATTCTGAAAGAGATGGGAATACCAGACCATCTGACCTGTCTCTTGAGAAACCTGTATGCAAGTTGGAAGCAACAGTTAGAACTGGACATGGAACAACAGACTGGTTCCATATAGGGAAAGGAGTATGTCAAGGCTATATATTGTCACCCTGCTTATTTAACTTATATGCAGAGTACATCATGAGAAATGCTTGGCTAGAAGAAACACAAGCTGGAATCAAGATTGCTGGGAAAAATATCAATAACCTCAGACATGCAGATGACACCACCCTTATGGCAGAAAGTGAAGAAGAACTAAAGAGCCTCTTGATTAAAATGAAAGAAGAGAGTGAAGAAGTTGGCTTAAAGCTAAACATTCAGAAAACTAAGATCATGGCATCTCGTCCCATCACTTTATGGCAAATAGAGGGGAAACAGTGAGAGACCTTATTTTGGGGGGCTCCAAAATCACTGCAGATGGAGATTGCAGCCATGAAATTAAAAGACAGTTGCTCCTTGGAAGAAAAGTTATGACCAATCTAGACAGCATATTAAAAAGCAGAGACATTACTTTGCCAACAAAGGTCCATCTAGTCAAAGTTATGGTTTTTCCAGTAGTCATGTATGGATGTGAAAGTTGGACTATAAAGAAAGCTGAGCACCGAAGAATTGATGGTTTTGAACTGTGGTGTTGGAGAAGACTCTTGAGAGTCCCTTGGACTTCAAGAAGATCCAACTAGTCAATCCTAAAGGAAATCAGTCCTGAATATTCATTGGAAGGACGGATGCTGAAGCTAAAACTCCAATACTTTGGCCACCTGATGGGAAGAAGTGACTCATTGGAAAAGAGCCTGGTTCTGGGAAAGATTGAAGGCAGGAGAAGAAGGGCATGACAGAGGGAGAGATGGCTGGATGGTATCACTGAATCAATGGACGTGAGTTTGAGCAAGCTCCAGGAGATGGTGAGGCACAGGGAAGCCTGGAGTGCTGCAGTCCATGGGGTTGCGAAGAGTCAGACACAAATGAACGACTGAACAACAACATATATATACATATATTCATACAAACACACACACACACACACACCACACACACACACGTATATATAATTTGGCTTCCCTGGTGGCTCAGATGGTAAAGAGTCTGCTGCAATGCAGGATCCTCGGATTTGATCCTTGGGTCGGGAAGATCTCCTGGAGAAGGGAATGGCAACACACTCCAATATTCTTGCCTGGAGAATTCCATGATCAGAGAAGCCTGGTGGGCTATAGTCCGTGCACAAAGAGTCGGACACAACTGAGAGATTTACATTATAATATACGTTCAAAAATAACAAGATTAGTCAGAAGGTTCTCAAGAAGGAGAAACATGTCCTCAGCAGGATACATTGTTGTTATATAATCCTGACTAAGACTAAGGAATGTAGAAAAAAAAGTTTGTCTTTTCCTTCTCGTTGAGAATTCCAGACCCCTGTCTCCTCCTTGGGAGCCCCAGACCTCTTATCAACCTGCCTAAGAATTGACTGTCTCAATATGAAACATAGATGTATGTTATGAAGTATAAACAGAATCTATCACCCAAAGTAAGATCTATGTATTACCAATAACACTGACTTTACCTGTGTATTTATGCCGAATCCTTCTCTCCCTGACATAACTTTATAGAATTTTATATTTATAATTTCTTTGCTTTTTAAAATCATGGTTAGCATCACATGTAAATATTTTCCTAATTTTTTAGTTTCGCCTTTTATCTATCATATTCATACTTTTACACATACATCAAGATACAAAATTTTTAAGCTGTTGCTTACTGATCTGGGCTCCAGACCAGTTAAAACAAATTATGTTTTAGTACTATGTTCACCAGTGTTTGTGGACTTATTTGAATATTTTGGAGGCTTCCCTGGCAGCTCAGTGGTAAAGAACCTACCTGCCAGTGCCGGAGATGCAGGTTTGATCCCTGGGTCGGGAAGATCTCCTGGAGAATGAAATGGCAACCCACTCCAGTATCCTTGCTTGGGAAATCCCATGGACAGAGAAGCTTGGAGGGCTTCATATTCAGACTTATATATATACATCAACATGCAAAATTTTTAAGCTATTTCTCACTGATCTGGTCTCCAGACCAGTTAAAACAAGTTATGTTTTAGTACTATGTTCAACAGAATTTGTGTAATTATTCGAATATTTTAGTTCATCCTGGGTTCATCAATGAAACAGACAATTGGAAAAATAAAAGTGTTGATGCCAGTAATAAGAGGTCTGAGAAGAACTGAGACGGGAGCAGCTACCATTCAGTGGGATTCCAGCCAAGAATGCATGGCCCAAGTCTGGTCATGGGAAATGTTGGATGGACCCAAATTGAGGGTCAGCTTACAGAAGGAAAAGCCTGCACTTTTTAATACTGTCAGGACTACAAGAGCAGAACGGAAAACTGTTCCAGGTTGAAGGAAACTGATGCAACATGATGTGTGTGTGTGTGTGTGTGTGTGTGTGTGTGTGTGTGTGTGTGCGCGCGCGCTAAGTCCTTTAGTCATGTCCGACTCTTTGTGACACAATGGACAGTAGCCCACTAGGCTGCTCTGCCCATGGGACTTCCAAGGCAAGAATACTGGTGAGGGCTGCCATTTCCTTCTCCAAGGGATCTTCCCAACCCAGGGATCAGACCCCTTGTCTCTTGTGTCTCCTGTATTGGCAGGTGGATTCTTTACCACTAAGCCACCTGGGAAACCCTGATGCAACATGATGCTATGGTACAAATGAGTGTGTCCCTCTCAAATTCGTATGTTGAAATCCTAGCTCCCGGTGTTATGGTATTAGAAAGCAGGGCCTTCGTGAGGTGATTAGGTCATGAGGTCAGTGCTGTTCTAAAAGAGGTCAGAGAGCACTCCCTTACCCTTTCATCATGTAAGTAAAAAATAGCAGAATATGCCACCCCCAAATAAGCCTTTTTAGCATAAGCGGATTATTTTGAGAAATTGCAGACACAAAAGAAGTTCTGAAAATAGATTCGAAATTATCCCTTTTCAACGGAAATCTAAATTTATAAAGGAAATTTACATTAGAAAGGGAGCTTTGTCAGGAACAGAGCTATTACAAGAGATAACTATTTCACCTGAGATACTTAGCTGCAGGGCAAACTTCTTGACCAAACTTCTCCTCTTCTTGGGGCTTCCCAGGTGGTACTAGTGGTAAAGAAACCACCTGCCAATGCAGAAGACAGAAGAGACGTGGGTTGCATCCCTGGGTTGGGAAGATTCCCTGGAGGAGGGCACGGCAACCCACTCCAATAATCTTGCCTGGAGAATCCCACAGACAGAGGAGCCTGGTGGGCTACAGTCCATAGGGTTACAAAGAGTCAGACATGACTGAAGCGACTTAGCATGCATGCGTGCAGCTAATCATACTAGCCTGAGATAACAACAGATCAGCAGAAAAGTGTATACCAATGACTGCTCCTGTAGAGTGAGTTTACATTCCCCAATGAGCATACTGTAAGTAGTCAGCAAAAGCAAAAGTAATTCCCTGGTAGTCCAGTGGTTAAGACTCTGCACTTCCATTGCAGAGGACACAAGTTTGATTGCTGGTCAGGAAACTAAGGTTCCACATGCCACTCAGTGCAGCCAAAAAATTAAAAAACATACAAACAAAAATCAAAAGCAATATATTAGGCCAAGGGAGTCCAATGGTTTCAGAAAATTAGAGATTTTCAGTTTGAGAATCCTGTTAGGCTTTTCATCCTTGCCTGATGATTGAGGGTGACAGGAACAGTGATAATTCCAAGAAATTTCCAACATTTTTGTTCAAGCTTGTGTGATTTTCCCAGGCAGTAGATGCTTCAGTCACTGAAGACTGTAGAAGGTATATATACCCCAAGGGGGAAATATTTTCTACTAATTTCTCTGCCACTGTGAGGGCACCAGCTTTACAGCAGAGGAAGGCTTCTGCCCATTCAGAAAACATAAATACAATAACAAGTACATATTGATATTGATAAAAAGTATTAAGTAACAAGAGTGAATGAAGTCCAGCTGCAGGTGTTCAAAGCATTCATAGGCACAAGGTCTCAGGCCTCTAGGAACAAAAATAGTCTCTCCAGGATAGTGGATGTGTCAGGTCAAACATTGTTGGCTAACTGCTTTTGTAACTTTATAGAAGGTTTCCCATAATGCTATTCATAATTTGAGTTATTTTGAATGACCCATGGACAGAGGAGCCTGGTGGGCTACAGTCCACGGGGTCACAAAAGAGTTAGACACGACTTAGCAACATAGTGGATAAAGAAATGCAAAAAATATAAAATGAGGTTTGCCAGGAATCTCGGAAGAACCAAGCAGCCGTCTTGGGCTTCCCAATATCCAGACTGTTCATTGAGTTTACAACCATTTTTGCCCATCTTAATTCCTCTGGTTCAGAAGCAGATGGCTGCCATGTTGCAAGGACATCAGGATGGCAAAAGTCTGGGAACAAGGGGTCATTTTTTTGCCAAAAGATAGTGGATTTCATTCACATGTACCATAGCTTTAAAGCTTCTGCTGCTGCCCTTGTTTATCAGGCATCTCCCTGAATAAGTCAGGTGCAGTCTTTTTACTGTGAGCCTCAGTTTTAATAACGGCAATTTCAGAAGGCAAAAGAATGGTAGTAAGAAGATCATTTGCTTATTGTTCCTTTTTTAAAATAGAGTACAGTGTTTATTTTATATTATGGCAGGTACACTAAAATTTCAAAAATTTAAAACATATAAAAAGTGATTAGAAACTAACACCTGTATCAATAGTTGATAAATGTCTAGGATTGTTTATTATACAGCAGGCAGTGCTAATGTCAACAGGGCACCATGGAAATTGGTCTAAAAAGTATCATTAGGCTCTATACAAGCATAAAAAGTGTCACTAAGCTTTATACAAGCAACAATATCTGTGGCTGCTTTAGAATTTGGGGATATAGTCTGCTTCTGATGCTAAGCAGTCCTTTAGCATTTTTAACGCTATATACTGTTTTACAGTAATTATTAATAGCTTGGCAAATGTTTCAAAATAAAGTAGAAATGTATTCATAACATCACAGAAACACACATCCTGTTTTGTTTTCAATAAGAATCATAATCCCTACAGTTCAGAACTCTTTGCTGTATGAAATAATTTACACACAGATGATCGGCATCAGAGTAAACAAGAAAACACGTTTCCATGTGCATGCACACATGCACGTGTGCTCAGTCATGTCCAACTCTTTTCAACCCCGTGGACTGTAGCCTTCCAGGCTCCTCTGTCCATGGAATTTTCCAGGAATACTGGATCGGGTTGCCACTTCCTACTCCAGGGGATCTTTGCTGCCCAGGGATCGAACCCGTGTCTCTTACATCTCCCGTATTGGCAGGCAGATTCTTTACCACTGCGTCACCTGGGAAGTTCCAGTGGATGACTGCAAAGGCACACTGGCTATCAGTATAAATATTAACAGTTTGTCCCTCTAACAGCTGACATTCCCTGGGAAGGGCATGGAGCTCTGCTTACTGGACTTATTTAGCTTACGAGATGCTTTCCCTCTCAAGTAGTTCATATTGGACAGTAACAGCATACCAGCTTAGAAATAGCTTTTGTAATTTTTACAATATGACCCATCAACGAAGATCAGCTCAGGGTTCGTCAAAGTGGCACCTCATAAATCAGGATGCAGTGTCACTGAATGGGACATTACCACCTTGAAGTCCTGGGGCTCACCTTTGTCAGGCAGGTGTAACAGAGTAGCAGGATTAAGAACATTGCAGTGTTTAAGATGAAGATTAGGTGGTAAAAGCAGAAGGATCTCATAGGAGCTTAGTCTGTTTGTGGAGAAGTGTTGAGTCAATTCAGAATTAAGGAGGCTTTGGATAGAGTGTGGAGTTTGTAAATAAATGTCATTTCCTAGGATTGAGTTTGCTGAGGTTTCGACTAACTCTGTAACTGCAGTTTATCCCTTGAGATAGCTGGGATAGGCACAAGGAACTGAATCAATTGCAAGCTATCATAACCAAAAGGCTTATGTTTATTGCCAAGTACTACGTAGGAATTCCCAGGGCTTGGTTCTTCCTCGCCTGCGCAAATGAAAGGGTTAGAATAGTTAGGTAGCCCTAAGGCAGGCATTTCTTGCAGTAGCTGTTTCAACTTTATAGAGGCCTGCTCATGTTTACCTTCCCAAGGAAGGGGTTCAGGGAGTAAAATTTTAGGAAGTTCATAAATTAAAGAAGCTAATAGAAAAAAAAAAATCTAGGAACCCATAGTCTATAATAACATCCAGGCCCAGAAATCCACGAAGTTACCACTTAGTTGTGGACCTAAGAAATTCTTGGATTTGCTTTGTGTATTTTGGAAGTAACTGGATTCCTTCAGTGCTTAGATTATGACCTAGATAATAAACAGTTTCTGGAGATCATTGTAGGTACCTCCCCAGTGGCTCAGCAGTGAAGAATCTGCCTGCAATGCAGGAGACACAGGAGATGTGGATTCAATCCCTGGGTCAGGAAGATCCCTTGGAGGAGGGCACGGCAATTCACTCCAGTATTCTTGCCTGGAGAATCCCACGGAGCCTGGTGGGCTACAGTCCATACGGTGGCAAAGAGTCAGACACAACTGAAGCGACTGAGCATGCACGCACAGATAATTGGAACTGTTTTTTTAGGCTTTATGTCCCTTTTCAACTAACTGTAGTCACAAATAGGTAGAATCTTTATGGATGTCTCTGGTAACAGACACACCACGAGCTTTGTCTACTACATATTGTGAAAGGGTCAATTTCCCAGGGAACTAAAGGGTACTTAAATCTTGCTGGAACACTTGGGAAAGTTAAAAAGGGCCACAATGAACTCTTGAGGCTTGACTGTCCAGATATATTGCTGATTGTTCCAAGAGAAGGCAAATAGGTATTGGCCGTTGGGGTCTACAGGGACACTGAGGAAGGCTGAACAAAGGTCTGCAACATGGAACAATCTTAAGCCTGGCAGGACTCATGAGAAAAGGATGTTTCTCTTGTTCCTACTTGGAACAATTAAGAAACAGGGAGAGAACTGTCTTGTTAATAGCTCTCAAGTTCTGGACAAATGGCCATCCCCATGCATTAGGTATTTAGACCAGCAAAATCAGCATGTTACAATATACGGACTGGTACAGGAAATGATTACTCCTGGGTAATTAGGTCTTCTACTATTGGTGTGTGGCCTTGTCCAGGGCTTCTCAGGTGGTGCAGTGGTAAAGAATCTGCCTGCCAATGCAGGAGATGCAAGAGATGTGGGTTCAATCCTTGGGTCAGGAAGATCCCCTAACCCATTCCAGTACTCTTGCCTGAAAAATTCCACAGACAGAATAGCCTGGCTACAATCCATGGGCTACAGCCCATGGGGTCTGAGCACACACATACTGGTATAGCCTCAGACTTTAATGGATACTGAGGTAATTTAGGAAGAGGCTTAGTCATATCTATTTGAGTTTTTATAGACACTGTATTTTTTATTCTCCCAAAGTCACTATGAGAAGTAGCCCAGAGATTTTTAGGCACCTCCATTAAATCAAAGAATTTTTATTGGAGTTCTTTCTCTTTTGTATCAAAGACAAATTGTAAAGAACATAAAAGATCAGGTTCAGATTGACCAGGAAATTCTAAATGAGGTCTAAATTCTAAAATGAGGTCTCTGTGGATATCAAAATGTATTAGCCCTTTTATTTTAATTTTATTATTTTTGGCCACACTAAATGGCATATGAGATCTTTGTTCCCCAACCAGAGATCAAAACCAGGCCCCCAGAGTGAGAATGTGAAGTCCTAACCACTGGAAAGTGAAAGTGTTAGTCGCTCTGTTGTGTCTAATTTTTTGTGACCTCGTGGACTGTAGCCCACCAGGATCCTCTGTATACTGGAGTGGGTAGCCATTCCCTTCTCCAGGGCATTTTCCAACCCAGGGATTGAACTCAGATCTCCTGCATTTCAGGCAGATTCTTTACTGCCAGGGTGAGCCACTGAACTGCCTAGAAATTCCCAGCCTTTTTAGTTTAGAAAGGAGAGCTCTGCATAAAAGATTGGGCTGTGTCACACAGTGAAAGAAATGCTTTTCAGTAAAAGATTGCCATTTGTTTGATACAGAAACCCTCTCTGAATTTTAATAGATATCCCAACTATCTAATTTTCACTCCTGGGGGGTTTGTTGTCCTATGAGGGTGAGATTTAAAGTAGAAAGTATGGCTCTGGTATCTATTACCAGAATTTAGCAGAATTTTCCATTAATTTTAGTTTTAGCTTCCTCTTGGCTGTTTAAGGGAATTTCTAGGGGCAGTTTTCTAGAGAACCTCTCAGAGTCCTGCCAATTCTGGGAGGGGCCTGTGTAGGGACACTTCTTTGGAGGTAGATATGAGGGCATTTGAGTTTCCCAGGTGGTGGTAGTGGTAAAGAACCTGCCTGCCAATGCACTAGTCGTAAGAGATATGGGCTTGATCCTTGGGTTGAGAAGATCCCTTGCAGAAGGGCACAGTAACCCACTCCAGTATTCTTGCCTAGAGAATCCCATGGGCAAAGGAGCCTGGCGGGCTACAGTCCATAGGGTTGCAAAGAGTCAGCACAACTGAAGCGACTTAGCACACACACACCCATGAAGGCATTTAAGTTGACTCTAGAATTTGCATAAGGCCTTTGAGGACAATCTCTTTTCCAGTGTCCCAGCTGATGACAACTGAGAAATCAATTCTTGGGCCCATGTTTTGATGATGAACCACAAGGAGTTTGCAGTTGGAGAAATCCAGATGTTAAATAGGTCTCTGGCCTTGGAGCTGTTGTAGTTGTAAGGCTGATAGTTTGGTGATTTCCTGTTTACAATCTTATTCCAAAGTCCTTTCAAAATGCTCAGTTATAGTCACAAGTTCAGTAAGATTCATGGCCTCCCATCCTATTTTCTATCTTTTTTATCAATACATTAATCTCAGGAGATAATCCATTCACAGATTGAATGACCTCATTTATCGTATGAATGAGCAGATTGAAGGACCTTGTTTATTGTATGGAACCCAGAATGCCACAGGAAGAGAGCTTTCAGATGGGCCTAAAGTCTGCCACATCTTTCTTCTGTCTTGAGGCTGTCTGGAAGCTTCTGCATACTAATGGGCTCAGACAGTAAAAACTACTCCTGAAATACAGGAGAGCCAGGTTCAATCCCAGGTTTGGGAGGATCCCCTGGAGAAGGGAATGGCTACCCACTCCAGTATTCTTGCTTGGAGAATTCCATGGACAGAGGAGCCCAGTGGGCTACAGTCCATGGGGTTGCAAAGAGCTGGACACAGCTGAGTGCCTACGCACACATACCAATTAAAATAGGTTTCCCGTTCTGTTTGTTTGACTTGGGAAAACTTGTTTTCAATTTCACTTCTTAAATAAACAATCTTATCTAAATTGGAATATTTCCCTTTGTGGCCATTGTAATTCTAGGTGGTTTTTAGTAAGATTTTGCCATTTTTGTTGAAATCTACAGCTTCCCGGACTATAATTCTTAGACTTAAAATAAGTTGGTGTGCCAAAATGTGGCAAATTTAACTCTATAAAATTTAAGACAAACTAATACCTAAAAGAGGTGTACTGCTGGATTGGGAATCACACATTATTTTATTTTATTTATTTTTTAAAATATTTTTTATTTTTGGTTGTGTCAAGTCTTACTTGTTCAGTGGAATGTGTGATCTTAGTTCCCTGACCTGCATCCCCTGCATTGGAAGGCAGATTCTTAACCACTGGACCACCAAGGAAGTCCCTTGCACAGTGTTTTAAAGTGCACCTCAATGCACAGAAGTCCTTTTGAGGTTTGTGGGTGACCTGTGTCAGTTGATAAGTGAAGTATTTCCTGCCATATTCGTAAATAAGGATGACACAGTCAGTAGTGATTCCAGCCCTCCAATTTCTGAGCCCTGAGGGCACCCAGGAAGGAGAACAATATCTGCCATTGGACAGCCATTAGGCTGTAGCTGCTCCCTAAGGTGAGCACTGAGGAACTCAGGATACTGGCCCCAGGTAGCTGAGATGCATATGATACAAATGATTTCAGTGAACCCAGACTCTTGCATCTTCCCATACATAGAAAAGTACTAATTCCTTAACTTGAAATATCTGGTTTTCCTAAATTAACAATAACGTTTTGTTGTTCAGACTACCTGCCCCTTGTTGCAAACTTCTATGTAACCTGACTCCTCTGCCTGCCTCCTTGGAGCTGTTCTCTCAGTCACTTGAGATGCTATCTCCAGGGCTTGAGGTCCTAAAAATTTCCACAGAATAAACCATAACTCTCAACTTTTAGGTTGTGACTACTTTTTTCAGTCTACACAACCTAACCTATTCCATGACCAATTTGTCTCAACATGAGAGCTTTGACATAGGTGACAAGTGCTCCAATAGCTCTTAAATGCTTTTCCCCTGCCCATTAGTTTTGCATTCTTCTGAGATGCCCATTAGCAACAGCTTTCACTTAGTGAACACAGAACAGCTCAAGTCAGACCCAGTCCTTTTTTTGTTTCTGGTTTTAAAATTTTTTACTTGCATATTTTAAAAAGTTTACATTATAATAATTAAAATCATTTGAACAAAACAGTGGCATTGTGATTAAACCGCATTTTACAGGGAATTCTCTGGCCATTCAGTAGTTGGGACTCCGTGCTCTCACTGCCAAAAGTCTAGGTCCTATCCTCAGTCAGGGAACTGAGGTCCCACATGCCCCAAGGCTTAAAAAAAAAAAAAAAAAAAACCTTACATTTTATAGCTTTCAGGATACCTTGGACCAACTTGGTTTTTACTCTAGGTTTCACTGTTGTCCCATTCAGCTTTTTGTTTCACCAACAGCAAGACAGGCAGATGGGGGAGGCTGGCCTGGCTTTCATTGCCAGTAGTTCTTCATTCTTTGGTGTGAAAAGGGGCAGCATTGTCACATAAACTTGATCCAATCTCTTGGCATCAAATGAAGGAAAACAGCTCCAAGAAGTCAAACCAGAAGGCAATGCTTGTGGAATGTACAGTTTATACTGGTGGCTCCTGCCTTGTCATGACTCTCCTGCTTGCTTCTCCTGTTCAATCATTTCCTTTGCAGGCAGAGGATTTTTTTTTTTTTCTTATGCTTCTCTTTTCTTCAAGTTTGCCTTGTTGGATTTCTCAAGGTCAGCCATATCAAGTTTGTCAGACATGGTTTCAGAGGAAGCAGAGCAAGACGTACAAGTGAGTGGAGTCTGGTTTAAGCAGTGGCTGCCCAGAGTCCTAGTCTGGTTAAGTTGAACCCAGTCCAGCTCCAGCCAGCATTTCCCACTGTAGAATCTGGGGAGAGTCTGGGAAGAATGGAGAGAGCTTCCAGACAAACTGAGAATGGTGGCAAGCCAATCAGATTAGGATCCTAATGTAAAGAGGGTGGAGCTCAGAACTGAGAGGGATTTATCCATGGCCCTTGGACATGGCAGGAAAGACAGAGAACTCTAAAGGGTTCAAGGGTTGCCATGACTGTGTTTCTTGTTACTGAAGTGTTAGTCACTCAGTCATGTCCAACTCTTTGCAACCCCATGGACTGTAGCCTGCCAGGCTCCTTGGTCCATGGAATTCTCCAGACAAGAATACTGGCATGGGTTGCTATTCACCTTTTCCAGGGAATCTTCCTGACTCAGGGATTGGACCCAGGTCTTCCGTATTGCAGGCAGATTCTTTACCATCTGAGCCCCCAGGGAAGCTGCTGAAAGTGTCCTTCAATACCAGCACTGCCACCAAAACTATTTAAAAAAAATATCAACTGAGCAAATTTAAAGATCAAATTGGCTTTATTCAGTAATAATGAATCAGGCAGGATCCTATCTAGCAAATAGAAAAGAGTTCTGCCAAGCAGCCGAAAAGGTGTTTATAGACAGAAAAGGGTCAAGAAAGGGAAATTTCTAGCAAAGAGTGGATAGATTGAGATTTAGGCCACACTCCTTTGGGGGCGGGAAGGGGTCTTGAGGGATTGCCTCACTCGTGATGACCAGGAAATTCCAGACTAACCAGTTAAAATTACATTCTTGGAGGAGGTTGAAACTGCCATTAAGCTAGGTATTAAATCATTTGCTGACATAGGGCTTCGTACAAATGATGCCATTTTGGGCCTGCTACTTCTTTATCAAGTGTAGTAAATGGGAATCTAAATGAAGGAGAAGCTGAAGTTCTTTATACTGCTTTTACAATTTTTCTAGAGTTGCAATACCAAAATATAAAGCTATTAAAACAACAACAACAACTTGCCTAGGGCTTCCCTGGTGGTTCAGTGGTAAAGACTCCACCTGCCAACACAGGAGACATGTGTTCAATCCCTGGTCTGGAAAGATTCCACCTGCCAAGGAGGAACTAAGCACCATAGCTATTGAGCCTGTGCTCTAGAGTCCAGGAGCTGCAACTACTGAAGCCTGGGTGCCCCGAAATGAGAAGCCTGCCCACTGCAATTGGAGAGTAGTAGTCTCTGCTCTCTGAAACTAGAGAAGAGCAACTAGAGAACAATCCATGCAGCTATGAAGACCCAGCACACCCCAAAATAAATAAATAAATAAAATAAGTTTTTTAAAAAATTGCCTAAAAAAAGCAAACAAATATTTGTGACCTCAAAACTAATTCTCATAAGAAAGAAAAGAACAGACACTTGAAGTTCCAAATGAAACAAGACATTTTTAAATGGTGCTGAGAAAAAGACCTAAACTTAAAAAAAAATCATTCCATTCATCTAATCATTTTTGTTGAGCTCCACCACGCCGCAGGCATTGTGTTAGCTGCTGGGCTAGATGTCAAGATGAATAAGATATGAGCAATAGAGAAAGAGACAGAGATGCATAAACATGATTAAGAACTCCAGCCAAGGTGATGCAAGGAATCCACACATTAATCATCCACTCTGATCAAAAGATATGGCACTTACTGGTGTTAAGTTAATTAAACAAGGTGGCTACTAGAATGTGGTGGCTCTAATACCTCAGCAGACTATGTTAGGTGTCAATTAAAAAATGTTGCCTGCCATATCAGTAAACAAAGGATGCTGCAAACATTAGGCCATCACATTACAGCCACCTTCAATGAAAAGCTCTGAGGAAACTCAGGATGGAAACAGGATGCCACAGTCAAGCTGTCAGTCACTGCAGTCACCCCCAAGGATGCACCTTAAGGAGGCTCAGGATGGGAAAACTCAGGATACTGGGCCCAGATAGCTGAGAAGCATATCAAAGGAATGAGTTCAATGAGTTTCAACTTTTGCATCCTCCCCGTCCCTCTCTGCCCCACACACATAGTAAAGTTCTAAATTCCTTAACTTGGGATATCTGATTTTCTTTAATTAATAGTAATTTTTTGATGTTCTAACAACCTGACCTTGGTTGTGAAAACATCCATATATTCTGGCTCCTCCCTTACCTCTTTGGAGTATTCCCTCAGAGCAATCTGAGAGTCCTGTCTTCCAGGCTTGAAGTCCTGAGAATGTCCATCGAATAAAACATAACTCAACTTTTATGCTGTGCATCTTTTTTTTTCAGTCAACAGACTACAATCTAAGCTTGTACACCCCTCTATGTTAGGAAATCAAAACCTAAGGACGACCACTCACAAGCAATTAGTCATTTCCAAATAATGCATTTAGCTGTAGCCAATCGAATAATTTCCTTGCTCTGCTTCCACCTCTTCCTTATAAAATCTTTCCTCTAACCTCGCCAGGGGAGCGCTCCTACCCACTTCTGGTTTGTTTCTGCTTCATTTGATGCAGTTTTTGCTCAAAGGAGCTCAAAATTTTGAATAAACTTCAATGTATCTTTTAACACAGGTGAAATACAAAAAGAAAAAGCCAGGAAGACATGGCTGAGTCCAGAAACTGGACAAACATTTCTATGAGCCAGATGCTGAAGCAGTGAACAGGGCCGATAGGAATAGGACCTGGGCCTGAAAACAGGCACTGTGACCAGAGTTGGGACATTGCCAGGAAAAGTTGACTGAAACCAAGCCCTATTCAAGTGGGAGAGGTGGGGGTGGGGAGAGAAGAGGGCCTGCGTTGAGCCCTAGAAGCCAGGGGCTGGAGTGGAGATCCTCCCAACAGTGAAAAGAAGTTAAAAAAATAAAAAGAACTTGGAATCAAGCAATTAGAAAAGTTTAAGATTGAGAAGACAGATAATTATGAACACTCACACTGTCTTAGGTGCTTTACACAAACTAACTTCTTTAATTGTCTCACAACCCTATGAGGAAAGTACTGGGGTAAAGCGAACTTAATCAGCTTGCTAATAAGCGGTTTTTCCATGCCCTCCTACAGGGCATCTTCCAGGACCAGGGATCAAACCTGCATCTCTTTCATCTCCTGCATGGGCAGGTGGGTTCTTTACCACTAGTGCCAGCTGGGAAGCCCCTTCAGCATCAGTTTCTCCTTAAAGCAGAGTAGTGGGAAATCTAGCTTGCCTCCCCTTTCACTCTGAGTTAAAACGTCTTGTGTGTGCTTGTTGCGCTAAGTTGCTTCAATCGAGTCTGACTCTTTGCGACCCTATGGACTGTTGCCAGCCAGGCTCCTCTGGCCATGTGATTCTCCAGGCAAGAATACTGGAGTGGGTTAGAGGATCTCCCCACCCAAGGACTGAACCCATGTCTCTTATGTCTCCTGCATTGCCAGGCAGGTTCTTTACCACTAGCACCATCTGGGAAGCCCAAAAATGTCTTGGGTTCTATTAAACATCGTATTCTGGATAGGCGTACAATGAGTAATTACTACTTTAAAAAATCAATTTCATGATGTGCATTTTTCATACTTCAATACATCTGAAAGTTTCTCAGAATTTCTGGTGTCCAGGAGCTCTCTGTGAGGCAGCTATCCTTGACAGATCAGAAGAATGAGGATCTGAGGCATGGAGAAAACCCTGAATACATTTTAAGAAGTGGGGGCATCATCTATGTTCTAACTTGCACCAATGTGATGTGAAAAAATATGGACATCAGTATCTGAATCGAAAAAAGTGAAGAAATTCTAGGAACACCATTGACTTTTATGTATATACAGAGTAATGCATAGTAAAAGTTGATGCCTCAGTCAAAAGAACTGCTTTTAACAAGTATTTTAATAAAATAAAAATCATATGTGAACAAAGCATTATGGCAAGGTTTACTTGGCAGGTTTGTTTTTTCTTTTTTTCCCATAAGTGGTACTACACAAAATAGTGTTGCATCCTCCTGCATTTCATAAAATATGGTACATTACTTTTACTTGTTTCATATCTCCTGACTAGAGGTTATTTCTGTGACACTGTTTTTGATCCCCCAATATCAACCCAGGGCAGAAATGAACCCCAAATTACCTTTCAAAGATCTGCAGTGACAGATATGAAAGACTTCAAAGGAGAAAATTTCAATTATTAATTATCCCTGGGAAGGGAGAAAGAGAAAGAAAGGAACAGAATGAAACCAAACCTTGAGAGTAACTATAATGTTTTCTATCCTGAAAAAAACTTCTGAAGCAGATAATGCAGAATGTTAAGAATTCTTGGGCTTCTCTGGTGGCTCAGTGGTAAAGAATCCACCTGCCAGTGTAGGAGACAAGGGTTCGATCCCTGATCTAGGATGATCCCACATGCCGAGGAGCAAGTAGGCCTGTTTGCCACAACTATTGAGCTTGTGCTCTAGAGCCCGGAAACTGCAACTATTGAGCCCATGTGCCACAGCACGAATGCCCTAGAGCCCATGCTCCATAACTAGAGAAGCCACTGTAATGAGAAGCCTGAGCAGCAGAACTAGAGAGTAGCCCTCACTTGCCACAACTAGAGAAAAGCCCGAGGAGCAATGAAGACCCAGCACAACCAAAAATAAATAAATAAATAAAATTATATTTTTTTAAAAAGAATTCTTTAAATGCCATAGTGGGTATGTTCATGTAATATTATTCCCTGTTCTTATTTTTATATCTGAACTCTTTCACAATAAAAACACAAAATCAAAGGAAAAATAAATAAAGTACTGTAGGGCCCTTTCCTATCAGAGTGGAAAGAGTGTTCAGAAGAAAGTGTTACGCTTTCCTGCCTGATTTTTGCTTTTCTGTGAAGCCTGGGAAGCTGTTGACAGACATAGTTTTACATGAGTGTGATATTGGAAAGGGCTCTGGGAGTTAGGTGGGACCGACATGGAATCTGTCAGTAAGGGAACAAATAATCCTTAAGTGTGAAGAAAGTTGGATATGCTGGGTCTGAGGTACCAAGTGTTCTTCTGTAAGCTTCAAAGAGATTCTAAGGTATGACTCCAGCAAATATTTCCCGAGATTGCTTTGTTTGTTTTGCTTTTTAAAATGACTTCTTTTTCGGGTAACTTGGAAGAGATAGAGATGTTACCTGGACTCTAGTAAATGAGTCAGATATGTGAGGATGGAGAAACTGACTCTAGATCAATGAGAGGCTGTCTAATATTAATATGAAGGGAGAATAAGAACCAGAGTCAGAAAATCTGGTTCCAAGTCCAGGTCTACAGTTAACTAGCTGGGAGGCATCTATAATTTTCATCACATATAAAATAAGGATATTGTGATTTCCCTGGTGGTCCAGTGGTTAAAACCCTGTTTCCATTGTAGAGGGCATGGGTTGGGGAACTAAAATCCCACATGCCACATGGTAGCCAAAGAATAAATAAATAAAAAGTAAGATGGGATAAATTTAGGCAACATGTGCTGCATTCCATGGGGTCACATAGAGTCGGACATGACTGAGCAACTGAACAACAACCTCCAAGGTGATTGTTGGCATTA
The DNA here is from genome assembly GCA_024291935.2 of Okapia johnstoni. Taxonomy (NCBI): domain Eukaryota; kingdom Metazoa; phylum Chordata; class Mammalia; order Artiodactyla; family Giraffidae; genus Okapia; species Okapia johnstoni. The sequence continues at coordinate 41,327,716 of CM044314.1, read as the reverse complement.
TCATGCTATAGCTACCTTTCAGTGTTTTTATACTCTTTAATACATTAGATAAGCCTACCAATAAATATCTTTCCCTCTTAAGATTACCCAGTAATGAATGAAAAGTTAAACACCTCGATTCTGGGTTGGAAGCAATTTGTTTCTGCCTTTTGAATTAGCTTTGACATAATCATCAGGTTTGCCTTTGAGAAACGATGCAAAAATCTTCTGTGATGACAATTCCCCACCCTTAGAAATCAGGTCTAGTAATTTCATTTTACTAATTACTTTTTATATTTTAAAACTTCATTAAGAGACTTTTGAAGACCTCTACGTAGAGAAGAAAACATCTGAATAAGTATCATGAAAGAGAACCAAAGGAGATAGTTAGGGTAAGGAGATGAATTCACTTGTTCGTGTATTGAGTCTTCACCATAGGAAATAACAACCTAATGAATGACTGTGGTAGAAACCAATAATGGTCCGTTGAGTGTCCACGGTCTCCTCCCTTTTATTAATATAACTGCTAGAGCTTTAGCTGGGCAATTGGCCTCCCAGCTACTGATTGCTTTTTTCAGCCTCTTTTGTGCCCAGCTGTTGAGTCTGGCCAACGAATACAAATGTAAGTAATAAGAGCAACTTTTAAGTCTCATCCTTTAAAAAAGGAAATTGCTTGCACTTTACTCTTTTTGGTTTTCCTGCAGCTGAAATGCAGACATGGGGCTAGCGAGGCAGCATTGACTTCATGAAGAACAGATACTCGAGGATGACAATGATGGAACAACAAGACGAAAGAACCCTGGGTCCCTGAGTGACTTTATGGAGCATAGTCACTCTATCAAGACTGTTACCACTCACCTATGGACTTTATGTGAGAGAGAAATTAAAATCTATCTTGTTTCAGCTCTAAAGCTGTGGATATCATTGTTGTAGTAGCTGTGCCCAGATTAATACAATGACTTGAAAGGAACTCAAGTTTTTAACAGAAGTCCTAGAAGAGATGGTAACTTTCCTCAAGGATCTATGACTGTCACTAAGACAAGGGACAAATATTAGCTTCAATCTGAACAAGGAGAAGCAATCAGATAAACCCATATTGGAAGGCATTCTGCACAACAGCTGAACTGGATCCTTAAAAATTGTCAGTGTCATCCCAACTGGCATTAACTGACATGAATGTTGATGGTTTTACTATGAAGACCAAGGGCTACAGGCATTAAAAACTGGATTTTGGAGCACATGACAAATGATAATCAGCATGGCTGGGGAAAAGTGTGTTTCTAAGAATGTAACCATGGACAGAGTTTGAAATTTGTTTCTCCTCTAGAATCCCTTTGAAAAGATCTTTTGGTATTCAGAATTTTACAGAGATGTATTTATAATGTTGATCTAGTGTATCTCTAACACTGTTCCTCATTCTCAGAATGTTTTTTTAAAAAATTCCTAACCACTGGAAACATCTATCAGCAAAACCAATAATTGTTACCTAGATACTATTCAAAAACTAGCTATTAATTTTTTTTAGACCAATGAGGTAATAATCTGGCTAGATCCAGTAATCAATATGACTTGTTTTTCTAGATGATGCTGATCATATCCAACCAATTTTGGAAATGAAACAGAATGTTCTTTATAAAGGATCAGCAAAATTCTTTGACTCAAATAGTACTGAAAAAAAACATTTTAAATATAAAAAGTTGTCAGTGTCATAAAAGATAAAAAAAGGCTGAAATACCAAAGCCTAAGGAAATAGGACAAGTAAATGCAATATGTGATCCTTGATTAAACCCTAAATCCAAATATATATGTATATATATATATATACACACACATATATATACCTACACATAGTCATATATATGACATTATGACATTATTAATATAACTGGAGAAATTAGAATATAAAATGCATATTGAAAAATAAGAGTATCAGTGTTACATTTCTTGAGTATTGCCATTATATAGTGATTATGTAGAATAACATTGGAAATATATGCTAAACTATTTAGGGGTGAGGTGATTAATATCTGAAACTTATATCCAAATGATTCAGTAAGCTAATAATAGTAGAAATAATCATTTGTACATATGGCCAAATATTAATAATTCATGAATCTAGGTGGAGAGTATATGAATGTTCTTTGTACTATTCTCACAATATTTCTGTAAATCTGAAATTTTGTTTTAACAAAATGTTGGAAAATAACTAGTAGAAAACATACATTACTGTCTTTAGACATTAAGGTAGAGAAAATATTCTTCAATTGATAAGAAAGGATTGATATATTTTACTATGTTAAAATTAAAGAGTTCTGCTCTTTAAAAAAAGCCTAATCTTGTTTACTACATTTTGTTAATTTTTATTAACTATCTGACTCTTCCCTTTAAAGCTGTAGATTCTGTGGAGGCAAGAATGTTTGCATGTTTTTATTTACTGGTTTATTCCTAGTTCCTACATCAGTGTTAGCACATAGTAGGCAGTCAAATATACGATGACTTGGTTACTAAAGGAATAAATGAATGAATTATACAGTTAAATTCTAATATTAATTAATAATCCTTTCTAGCCAAATTGTAAAGCACTATGGTTCAGTGGACTTGGTTAAGGTCTCTTTTGACCAGCAATTCTGGAACCCCAGACAACATTAAAAAGCAGAGACATCACTTTGCCAACAAAAGTCTGTATGGTCAAAGCTAGGGTTTTTCCAGTAGTCGTGCATTGGTGAGAGTTGGACCATAAAGAAGGCTGAGTGCCGAAGAATTGGTATTTTCAAACTGTGATGCTGGAGAAGACTCTTGAGAGTCCCTTAGACTGCAAGGAGATCAAGCCAGTCAATCCTAAAGGAAATCAACCCTGAATTGGATCGGACTGATGCTGAAGGACTGATGCTGAAGCTGAAGTCATTGAAAGGACAGTCATTGGAAGGACTGATGCTGAAGCTGAAGCACCAATCCTTTGTCCACCTGATGTGAAGAGCTTACTTATTGGAAAAGACCCTGATGCTGGAAAATATTGAGGGCAAGAGGAGCAGTGTGTGACAAAGGATGAGATGGTTGGATGGTATCATCGACTCAATGGATATGAGTTTGAGCAAACTCCAGGAGATGGTGAAGAACAGGGAAGTCTGATGTGCTACAGTCCATGTGGTCACAAAGAGTCAGACATGACTGAGTGACTGAATTATGTCATTTAATCCTATCACTTAATCTTGAGAATTGCTCTGGTGACAAATTGCCTGGACTCAAATTCTAATACTCTCATTAATTAACTACAGAACAGTGATCATAGACAAGTCACATAAACTCACTAAGCCACAATTTTCTTATCTTTAGAACTAGGGGGGGGGGGGAATGATAGTAACCACTTCCTAGGGTTGTTCTATATAGTAAATAAAATCATATACATAAAACAAAGTGTTGGGCTCATGCAGGTACTCAGCTGATATAAGCTGCTGGGCTGATGCGGCTTAGAGTATTGGATCTTGCCCTTCCCAGCTCCTCATCATCACCCATCCTGTTTCCACTGCATGTTTGGTGCTCCAGTCACTGTGAACCTCTTTCCCCTGAATATCCATGCTCTCCCTCTCCTATAGGTCATTTCATATGCTACTCCCAGGACCTAGAACATCCTTCCTCTAATTTCTTATCTAATTGCTATCATTGTGCATATCTAATCTCAGAAATCTTTCCTTTGGGGGATAAGATCTCTACTTCCTTTTTTTAAATTAATTAATTTTTAGTGGAGTATAGTTGCTTTACAATGTTGTGTTAGCTTCTTGTTGTTCAGTCACTAAATCCTATCTGCCTCTTTGCAACCCCGTGAACTACAGGATGCCATGCCTTCACTATCTCCCGGAGCTTGCTCAAACTCATGCCCATTGAGTCAGTTATGCTTTCCAACCAACTCATCCTCCTGCCCTCAATCTATCCCAGCATCAGGCTCTTTTCCAATAAGTCAGCTCTTCCCATCAGGTGGTCAAAGGATTGGAGCTTCAGCATCAGTCCTTCCAGTGAATATTCAGGGTTGATTTCCTTCAGGATAGACTGTTTTGATCTCCTTGCTCTCAAAGGGACTCCCAAGAGTCTTCTCCAGCACCACAATTTGAAAGCATCAATTCTTCTACTGCACAACAAAATGAATCGGCCATACATATACATATGTCCCCTCTCTTTTGGACTTCTCTCCCATTTAGGACATCACAGTGCATTAAGTAGAGTTCCCGGGGCTATACAGTATGTTCTCACCAGTTGTCTAGTTTTCATCCTTTGTTTAGTGTAGGCAACCCTCACACTCACATAATTTCCTCATGGCCAGACGTTATTGAATAAGAACTCAATGTGTATTAAATGAAAAAATTGCAGCACATCTCCAACATACCTATGCAGGTATGCTGCACATTCCTAAAGTGCTCTATGGAGAAGTTGAAAGACTAACAGAAACTTAAGAGTTGCTAAAGAGTGTTTTCCTTCCTTCTTATTTATTCTCTGTGCTGCTACACTGATCCTTCTCTGTCATGCCCTTGGGCTAGAAGGAACCATTCAATTGCTCCTTGACCAATCCACATGTACAGGTCTCCTTCCTGACTTGAAAAAAATATATAGGGTTAGGTTTTCAGTAACTTTAAGCAAACTTCCTTGACAAAGAATACTCAGCAAAACTTTCCTGCCCACACTCAAAGCAGGATCGCACAGCTCCGGGATTTGGACTGTTGGAAAGCTAACAACAATTCAGCACATGCGACTGTTTTGTTCCTTGGTGAATCATAGTAGAGCCTGGCACCTGGGCTGATAATGCCCTATTAATATGAAGTACGAGTATCCACAGCATGCAGGAGTAAAGCAGGATTTGCCTCCTAGCACTGTTACTTTGACAGGAGGTTTCTTTGAAGATGACCCCTTGCCTAGAGAGGTAGAAAAACATTGGCAAGACAAAATGTTTCCCTCTGGGCACTCTGTTCCCTCTATTGCCCTCTTGGCTTGATTTCTACTCCTTATATTATGAACAGGTTGTCCTCTCTCCTGTCTGTGTAGAGCTGCTGTCACCTCTGTCCAGATTGCCTTCCAGGGCAGACACCCAAGCTTCAAGGACTCACAGTCAGTACTGAGACCATTGTATCCCCCTGTGGCTCAGCAGTAAAGAATACACCTGTGATGCAGGCAACTTGGGTTTGATCCTTGGGTTGGGAAGATCCCCTGGAGAAGGAAATGGCAACCCACTCTAGTATTCTTGCCTGGGAAATCCTATGGGCAGAGGAGCCTGGAGGACTATAGTCCACGGGATTGCAAAGAGTCAGACATGACTGAGCAACTGAGCATGCATGCACATATGTGTATCTGAGGTGGGGAATCACAGATTCACTTGGCCCTGAGCTCTGCTGACTTTGAATAGTCTGCATATCTGAGGGGTATTAAGCTGGTCTTCTCACAGTGAGTTTTTGAGGGTAAACAATAACAAGCAAATCACCTAAACTGAACATAATATCAAAGACAAAATGCTGCAGAAGATAATATAGATGTTAGAGGCAGAAAAGCCATTCTTAGCAAGAAATTGACAAAAATGTCATATTGTATCATCTATCCCATTATTCTAATTGTTTCATCAAGGTTTATAGAGGCAGAAAATTCTTACATTTGATTCAGTTGAAGAAACAATTAATAAGCAACAACTGTATGCCAGTAATCTGTAACAACTGTAGGAGAGAAAATAATACAAAGCCTGGTACTGCCTTTGACAAATAAGCAACAACACAAAGACCAGTTACTCTAGTCATAATCCCATCTTTATCATTCCATTGACAAAAACTCTTTTCCTCTCCTAACTTAGAGTTTATCTATTTCATATATATGTATGTGTGTGTATGTGCATCCTTGTGCTGTCATTCAATCATATCCAACTCTTTGCAACCCCATGGACTACAGCCTGCCAGACTCTTCTGTCCATGGGGATTCTCCATGCAAGAATACTGGAGTGGGTTGCCATGCTTTCCTTCAGGGGATCTTGCCAACCCAGGGAATGAACCCAGGTCTGTATTGCAGGTGAATTCTTTACCATCTGAGCCACCAGGGAAGCCCAAGAATACTGGAGTTGGTAGCCTATCCCTTCTCTAGGGTATCTTCCCAACCCAGGATACACAGATATAGATACAGATATAGGTATATATATAGATAGAGATAGAGATAGAGAGAGAGATAGAGAGATATACAGGCTTCCCAGGTGGCTCAGTGGTAAAGAATCCACCGGCCAATGCAGGAGGCATGAATTCAATCCCTGGGTGAAGAAGATCCCCTAGAGAAGGAAATAACAGCCCATTCCAGTATTCTCGCCTGGGAAATCCCGTGGACAAAGAAGCCTGATGGGCTACAGTCCATGGGGCTGGAAAGAGTCGGACACGACTGAGCAACTAAACAACAACAAAAGAAACAATAACACTATAGTAGACTTCACAGGTCTTAGATGATGACAGGTCCCCAATAGATGATAGCACTGATATGATTAATAATGGGAAGCTTGGATTTCCTAAAAGATGGTCTAAGGCAAAGAATAAAAAACCAAGAATTCTCATTAAAATTTTCCAAGATTTTTCAATGAGACCTTTAGCCATATTAACCTAAGAACACCGAGGTATTTCCTTTTAGATCCTCCTGGCATCACACCTCTATGTACCATCCCTTGTCCTGAAACCATCAGCTGCCCCAGGACTTCCCTCCTTTCTCTCTACTGGCATGGCCACCCCTGCTGTCATTATGCTCATTAAGGAAGCATTCGCTTGGATTCCTAGGCTGAGATCCCTATATTCCTAATGCTATAACCCTCAAGTCACCAAAGATACTACATAAGCCCTCAAGACAGAGTGTACATTCTTTTATTAGCGCTTGAGATCAGCTTCATCCAGAAGCTTACAAAAAAAATCCCTGAATGCGTCAGATCCCATACTCCTATACACTTTGTCCACCTTGTCATCACAACACAAAACAGGCTTCAAGATTATTCAGGTCAGCCAACAAATACTGCTGGAAGTAATTTTATCACACTCACATTTCTCAATAGTAACTCTACACCAGTTTCTATTAATACCAACCATTCTGGGCCAGGTGACCTTGGAGACCTCAAGGTCTGAGTAACTTGGGCTTCAGTAGTTTCAACCTCTCTGAACTCTAGTGAGTTCAGTCAGGAAGAAATGGTTCTAATTATGATAATTTCTTTGTTTATAGTTTAGGTCTTTGCCTTTATAGCCTGGATAATTAGGGTAAATTTTGAAATATAGCAGTTGAAACAGAATAAATTGAAGATTAGTTTGTATACTTTACAAACCAGCCTGATCTTAAAATTTGCCAGAGATCCCAGAAGAGTGCAGGAAATGATGAGAAATTTTCCAGAATCTTGAGCAAGCAAGAAAAATATTATTCAAGTGGACACAGTACACTGAGGCAAAACATATTCTTTGATGCCTAGAAACAAACAAATAGGCATATGAGCAGTGAAATCAGAAATAACAGAACACATCAGCTAGAAGGATCTAGAGATAAGCTAGATGACTGTTTGTTCTGCAGAGAAAATTGAAGCCCACAAATGTGACCTGCCCAAAGGAAATCAACACTGAATATTCATTGGAAGGACTAATGCTGAAGCTGATACTATAACTCTTAGGCCTCCTGATGAGAAGAACTGATTCACTGGAAAAGACCCTGATGCTGGAAAAGATGGAGGGCAGGAGGAAAAGGGGGCAAGAGAGGATGAGAAGGTTGGATGGCATCATCGACTCAATGGACATGAGTTTGAGCAAGCTCCGGGAGATAATGAAGGACAAGGAAGCCTGATGTGCTATAGTCCATGGTTGAAAAGAGTCAGACAGGACTTAGCAACTGAATGACAACAACAATACAGTTAGATAATGACAAAGCTCAGAACTAATATCTCCTGGTTCTCCTTCTAGTGTCCTTTCTGGTATATCAGAAAGTTGTCTACTAGCAGGGTAACTTAACTCCTTCCCATGGAGCAACAGACCCTTACATAAGAGAAGGCACCTTCCCCTTCAAAAAGAGGTGATGTTAAATCAAACCTGGGGTTTCTCAGGGTCCCACAGCTTGAAGGAAGGCAGCTGTGTTAGCAGACATACTACCAGAGGCATCAGTACCTCTGTCTACCTGTTCCACTATATCAAATTCAGGACTGCCAGTGTGAACTGAGTATTCAGCTCCCCAAGGATGCAGACTTTTCTAAGGAGACACCTGGGGACCATCAAATGATGCAGAAAATATTGTTTACTCTCTCAGGGAAACATGATATAGTCACCATAACAGAATCCCAATTCCTTGCATAGGAACAAGCTTCTGACTTACCCTCTGCAAAGGCAAATTTCTGCTACAGATTCAATGCCCAGAGCATAGACATTAGAAACCAGAGTGTGTGTCACATATTAGGATATACTTCTGGCCATGAGGCTGGGAGAACACTTGAATCTCAGGACTAATGTTTAACCTGAGAGCTGATTCACTCTGTTCACAGATATTTCTTGAGTATATCATGTTCTGTTCTACTTATTACAAAAAAAATGAAATCTGGACCTTATATAGTCCATCAGAAATATTTACTGAGTCACAACAGTGCTCTGGATGCTAAAGATACAGTCTGGATGGTTTTTTGTCACTCCCACCTCTATAATTCTGCACCTCACTGTTTGCAGCTCTATAAAGGCCCAGTTTGATTTTTGATATTTATTTGTATATATTTGCTTTCCTAGAATATTACTCCTCCAAGGTACAAAATGGAGATTTCTTCATGATAGCTAAATAAATACAGGAAAATCTGTTAGCAATTGCCAGAGACCAATAAGATTGATGGTGATCTGTTGATCAGTTTAACAAGTACAGGTTGTTGTTGTTCAGTTCAGTTCAGTCGCTCAGTTGTGTCCGACTCTTTGCATCCCCATGAATCGCAGCACGCCAGGCCTCCCTGTCCATCACCAACTCCCGGAGTCTACCCAAACCCATGTCCATCGAGTCGGTGATGCCATCCAAACATCTCATCCTCTCTCGTCCCCTTCTCTTCCTGCCCTCAATCCTTCCCAGCATTAGAGTCTTTTCCAATGAGTCAACCCTTTGCATGAGGTGGCCAAAATATTGGAGTTTCAGCTTCAACATCAGACCTTCCAATGAACACCCAGGATTGATCTCTTTTAGGATGGATTGATTGGATCTTCTTGCAGTCCAAGGGACTCTCAAGAGTCTTCTCCAACACCACAGTTCAAAAGCATCAATTCTTCGGCGCTCAGCTTTCTTCACCATCCAACTCTCACATCCATACATGACCACTGGAAAAACCATAGCCTTGACTAGATGGACTTTTGTTGGCAAAATAATGCCTCTGCTTTTAAATATGCTATCTAGGTTGGCCATAACCTTCCTTGCAAGGAGTAAGCGTCTTTTAATTTCATGGCTGCAATCACCATCAGCAGTGATTCTGGAGCCCAAAAAAATAAAGTCTGACACTGTTTCCACTGTTTCCTCATCTACTTCCCATGAAGTGATGGGACCAGATGCCATGATCTTAGTTTTCTGAACGTTGAGCTTTAAGCCAACTTTTTCACTCTCTCCTCTTTCACTTTCATCAAGATGCTCTTTAGTTCTTCTTCACTTTCTGCCATAAGGGTGGTGTCATCCGCTCCAGCCCCACAATTTGAAAGTATCAATCTTCTGGTGCTCAGCCTTCATTGGTTGCTTAACTACTGTGTGTTTAGCATCATGCCAGGTGCTTTGGGGTATTGTTATGGGCTGAATGTTTATGTCCTCTCCATGTTGAAGTCTAATCTCCAGTATCATTGAATGAGGAAGTGGGGACTTTGGGGGGTTATTAAGTCATGAAGGTGGAGCCCTCATAATGAGATTAGTGCTTTTATAGAAAAGGCCAGAGAACTAGCTAACTCTTTCAATCACAGGAGGATACAACCTGAAGTCAGCCATCTGCAGCTCAGAAGAGAGTCTTCACCAGAACCCAGCTGTCCCAGCACTATAATCATAGACTTTCAGCCTCTAGAACTGTAAGAAATAAATTTCTGTTGTTGACAAGTCAACTACTTCAGGGTGTCTTGTTTTAGTGGCCTGAGCGGACCAAAGTTGTACACCTAAAAGTTGGATACCCTTTCCTTCAAAGATTTACAATCTTTTGAGGGGTCTGGGAAGAGGGAGAAAAAAATGATCATCACCATAACCCCATGCTAGCTTAAAGTAGTTAAATCAGAAAATGCAAAAATCCTACCAGATATTTGGTAAAGGGAGAGAACATTGTAGCTGAAAAGACATCACAAGGAAGGTGAGACTTCAGCTGGTCTTGAGTGGGTAATCAATGAATCAGAGAGAGGGTTGGCAATTTAGGTGACAGGGTAAACAGCACAAGGGAAGGCACAGAAACAGGAAGGAAGAGGAACGGAATCTGAAGTGGAGGATAAGGTTTAACCCGAAATAGAAGTTTGGTTATTTTTACCACTGTTGCTAATTTCTGAGATGCAACCAAAGTCAGATTGGGACTGTTTTCTATATCTCTTGCATCTCTGGTTGTACAAAATTTTCCAATAGCCAATCTAGACATTCTATTCAGGGCCTTCCCAGTCAAAATCGATATTGGGACAAATACCTTTACCTTCCGTAATTGCGGAAATGGGGGAAATGTTTTGACATCTATAGTAAAAGCAGTGATTCTCAAACTTTAGTTTGCATCAAAACTTGGAAGCTTGTTAAAAGACAGATTACTGGGCCACTCCTTCAGAGTTTCTGATTCAACATGTCTTGGTTGGGCCTGAGAATATACGTTTTTTCTTTTCTTTTAATATTTATTTATTTATTTGGCTATGCCAGGTCTCAGCTGTGGCATGCAGGATCTTCAATCTTCTTTGTAGCATGCAAACCTTTAGTTGCAATATGTGAGATCTGTCTTAGCTGCGGCAAGTGAACTCTTAGTTGCAGCATGCAAAATCTAGTTCCCTGACCAGGGGTCAAACCCAGGTCCCCTGCATTGGGAGTGTGGAGTCTTAGCCACTGGACCACCAGGAAAGCTCTGAGAATACACATTTCCTACTAGTACCTGGTAATGCTGATGTTGCTGTTTTGAGACTAGGCTTTGAAAATCACTGAAAGCTGAAGTGGGAGCCCCTATCCCTGCTATAAAACAGTGATAGTGATGCCAGCCACAGGCATGAGGAAACTTTGTATCAATGACCTAAGAATAAAAACAAAGTGTATATGTGTTTAAAGGAGCTGAGTTTGTTGTTTGAGGTTGTGGGATATAAAAAACACACATTACAATGTGACTTCTAGGAATACTAAGTCTTTTAAGTTGATAGGGAGCAGAGGCATATCAACTTTGATCAGGTTAAAAAAAAGCAGTGTTATCACCACTGGTTTTGTGTTTGGCCTTTGGCATAGCAAGGTGTATTTAGTCAGTGCTCGTCAAAGAAATAGAACCGACAGAATCAGTTCAGTTCAGCCGCTCAGTCATGTCTGACTCTTTTCGGCTCCATAGACTGCAGCACACCAGGCCTCCCTGTCCATCACCTTGTCCCAGAGTTTGCTCAAACTCATGTTCATCAAGCTGGTGATGCCATCCAACCATCTCATCCTCTGTCATCCCCTTCTCCTCCTGCCTTCAATCTTTCCCAGCATCAGGGTCTTTTCCAATGAGTCACTTCTTCCCATCAGGTGGCCAAAGTATTGGAGTTTTAGCTTCAGCATCAGTCCTTCCAATGAATATTCATGACTGATTTCCTCTAGGATGGACTGGTTAGATCTCCTTGCAGTCCAAGGGACTCTCAAGAGTCTTCTCCAATACCACAGTTCAAAAGCATCAATTCTTAAGTTCTAAGATTTCTTTATAGTCCAATTCTCACATCCATACATAACTACTGGAAAAACCATAGCTTTGACTGGACGGACTTTGTTGGCAAAGTTGTCTCTGCTTTTTAATATTCTGTCTAGGTTGGTCATAGCTTTTCTTCTAAGAAGTAAGCATCTTTTAATTTCATGGCTGCAGTCACTATCTGCAGTGATTTGGGGGCCCCCAAAATAAGGTTTCTCACTGTTTCCATTGTTTCCCCATCTATTTGCCATGAAGTGATGGGACTGGATGCCATGATCTTAGTTTTCTGAATGTTGAGTTTTAAACCAACGTTTTCACTCTCCTCTTTCACTTTCATCAAGAGGCTCTTTAGTTCTTTGCTTTCTGCCATAAGGGTGGTATCATCTGCATATCTGAGGTTATATATATATACATATGTGTATATACATATATCCTATTGGTTCTATTTCTTTTTTATTTTTATATTTTATTTAGTTCTTTTCATTTTAACAACTTGACTCATGCCGTTGTGAAGGTATCACAAGCCCAAAATCTAGGGGAGGCCAGAAGTCTGGAGACTCAGAAAAAAGTTGCAGTTTTAGTGTAAAGTCAGTCTGCTGGTGAATCAGGAAGAGACAGTATTGCAGATGAAATCTTTGGGCAACCTGCTGGCAGAATGCCCCCTGGAGAAGAGGTCAGCATGTTGTTCTAGTGGACTGGATGAGAAACACTCCCATTGTGGACAGCGATCTACTTTACTCAAAGGCCACCAGTTTACATGTACATGTCACCCAACACACCCTCATACAAACACCTAGAATAAAGTTTGGCCAAAGAGCACCATGACCCAGCCGAGATGACACACAAAATGAACCCTCACAATGGGTTTATTTCATTTCATTTCATGTGTCTATTTCATTTTTGTTTTCAGATTTGGTTCAGTTCAATTCACCAAATGTTTCATTTAATCGGTAGTTTCAGTAGACTATATTTCAGTAAGAGGAATTATAAAGATTTAATTGTGAAAGCAATAGCTTATAGTTTATTCATTTCTCAATTCAAGAAATATTTATTGAGTACTAATTTTATGAAAGCCTCTTGGTATGGTTAAATTCTAGAGAGAAATAATTATCAAGATGTTTTTTATGGAAGTATAGTTGATTTACAGAACTATATTATTTTTAGGTATATAGCTTGTGATTCAGTATTTTTGTGTGGTTCAGATGGTAAAGAACCTGCCTGCAATGCAGGAAACTCACATTCGATCCCTGGGTCAGGAAGATCCCCTGGAGAAGAAATGGCAAACCACTCCAGTATTCTTACCTGGAGAATTCCACGGACAGAGAAGGCTGGTGGGCTACAGTCCATGGAGTTGCAAAGAGTCGGACGTGACTGAGCAACTAACACTTTCATTTTCATTTCATATTTCACTCTAAGTTATTTCAAGATAATGGCTGGAATTCCCAGTGCTATACAATATATCCTTATTGCTTATGGCTGGAGAGAGGTCTTGGCTTTGCCTTGGTTGTGTTGATTCTGGGAAAACCATCTGTCTAGGCAGGTGGCTGCCTGCGGGAAAACATCCCTGGGAACAGAGCTGGGCAACTCTAGCAAAAATAGAGAAGTCCTTGTTACGACAACAAGAAAGAGGAGCCACAGCAATGAGAAGCCCATGCAACACAACTATAAAGTAGCCCCTGCTTGCTACAACTAGAGAAAGCCCATATGCAGCTACAAAGGTCCAATGCAGCCAAAAATAAATTAATTAATCAAATAAAAAGTAAAGTCAAACAATTCCAACTCCTGGATATAGCCCCTTTCTCCTGGGGTTGTATCAAGCCACATGGAGATGAGTTTGCCCTATGTCTGACTGCGTAGACTCACATCTCTTTGGGAAAAATGGGAGAAAATAGTTGCCAGGAAGAAACAAGAAAATAGAAAGCAGATATGGAGAGAAAGAAAATCTGGTCTGCCCCATTGAGGGGGTGTCTGCTCCTAACTTGTACTTGTGCTGTGCTATATTGGTATGGCATGTGATTACCTTATATTTCTATTCATATGTTAAAAGATAAACAAAGGATGCCTCTTTTTCCTCCAAAGGAAGCTACTTATTGTTCTATGTTAGGAGAACAATGTGATCGAAGGGGATCCAGGATTGAAGGGTTAGAGGAAGAAAAAGAGGTTTCATTGAGAGAGAGCAGGGCATCCTTAGCAGAGAAACAGAACACAATGCCAGAAACCAGCTGTCACAGTGGCTAGGAACACAGAGGCAATCTGCTGCTGGAGGTTTCAGTTCTGCAGCTTCAAGGAGTCTCACATTCACTCGCAAACACAGGAATCAGGAGACAGAGCGTGGGAAAGTACAAGGCTGTGGTCACCCCACTATAAATTGCAGCAGTGACTAGGGACACAAAGACCCTTGAGAAAGCAGCTGCTTTCTTCCCAAGCACAGCCCACTCTCATGAGAGAAGATTACATAAGAGGAAACTTGCTCAGCCCATAAAAAAGTTCATTAGCTTAGCAGATCTGTTTGTTTAATGAGTATCCATTTCTGAAGACCCCCATTCATCAAAATGGCTCAGGCTTACTGATCTTCGAAAAAGACTATCAAAGACCCTGCAGAGACAGCACACAGAAAGTAAATATATATATATATAGTCTAGGGCTTTGGGAAGTTTGGAATAAACACAAGAATCAAAGATAAATAGCAACTGAGGGGATGAACTGATCTTCTCAAGGCTGCATAGATGGATGTAGAAGGGTGCTGCCTCATTTCTCATTCAGCATGGCTGGGACAGAAAGACAGGAAGAGCTGACAGGCCTACTAGGAGAAAAATGCCAGATGAAGTCTCAAGGTTGGCCTGGGTTTAGGCAAGTTATTTGCTAAAGTATCAGTACAAACCATAAACTAGTGGATGCTAAGCATCAAAATTAAGCATATGGAATTCTGCCATTGAGTTCAGAGGGCAAGTGCAGGCCTAGAAAGAAGAGACAAAGTCAAGATGAGAAAAGCTGCTAGATAACAGCAGAGTCAGTGCTTGACTCAACTCCAGGGGGCACCATTCACACTGCAGTCAATTTAAATTGTGTCCCACATGGTTAGGGTGTGTGTAACCTGCAGTGCTTTGCATCTGTAGATAGTGAAATGGACCAGGGAACAAAATAGGGAGACTGTATTAAAGCTAAGAATGGAGGTTCTGCATTGTTATCTGCCCTCTATTTTAAAAGCATAGATATTCTGGGATAGAATCAAGATAAGGTACTAACAGAAAGAAAAATGGTCTAGAAATGAGGAGTGCATGCGTGCTCAGTTGCTTCAGACTCTGTGACCCTATGGACTGTAGCCCGCCAGGCTCCTCTGTCCATGGGATTCTCCAGACAAGAATACTGGTGTGGGTTGTCATGCCCTCATCCAGAGGATCTTCTTAATCCAGGGATTGAACCTGGGTCTCCTGCATCTCCTGCATTGCAGGTAGATTCTTTACCCACTGAGCCACTTGGGAAGCCCCAGAAATGAGGAGACATAAGGTCAAATCACCCTCTGCATAGCTGGTAATTCATTTGCTATTTTCTGAGTCTGACTCTTCATCTCTTAAAGGGGTTCAGTAATACCTGCTGTGTTTCTCCGTCTTGCAAGGTGGACTCAAATTTGATCAAGGATACATAAGCAAGGTATGCTTTGCCAATGATGAGGTTACAAATGATGCTCTGGTTATGGTTAAGCAGGATGCCAAGAATTTTTAATGACCTACAAAGTCCCACAGTACATGTCTCCTTCCACCTCTATGATCTCACCCCCTCGTACCCTCACATCCTTCTCTTTTCTCTAGCCAATCTGACCCCTTCACCATTCCTTTAGTGCCCACTCCTCACATCTCTCCAGGGCTCTACAGATTACTCTTCCTTCTGCTTGGAAGGCTCACTTCCTGGATCAGCTTGCCTTTCTCCCTCACCTCCTTTAGTTTTGCTCCAAATGTCAACTTTCCAGTGAAGTTTTCCCCAAAGACACACTATGTGAAACTGACCACATCCTAGCACTCCCTAACACCATCCCCTATTTCGTTTTTTCTCCAAAACACATCATTCTCTAATACACAATTTAGTTTACTTGCTATTTTGTGTATATTCTTACTTATTCATTTATTTATTTGGCTGTACTGGGTCTTAGTTGTGGTACACAAGATCTTCCTTGAGGCATGTGGGATCTTAAGTTTCAGCAAGCGGGATCTAGTTCCCTGACCAGGTTGGGAGTGCAAAATCTTAACCATTGGATTACCAGGGAAGTCTGGCTATTGTGTGTATATTCTATCTTTCCTCACCTGGAAATCAGGGATTTTTTTTTATATGTTTGTATCCTAAGCCAAAAATAAAATCTAGAAAGTTGGTAGGCACTCAAAAAATACTGGATGCACCAAACCAGCTTTACAACAAATGCTAAAGGAACTTCTCTAGGCAGAAAACACAAGAGAAGGAAAAGACAAATAAACCCAAACAATTAAAAAAATGGCAATAGGATCATTCAGTTCAGTTCAGTTCAGTCGCTCAGTCATGTCTGACTCTTTTCAACCCCATGAACAGCAGCACGCTAGGCCTCCCTGTCCATCACCAACTCCCGGAGTTTACCCAACTCACGTCCATTGAGTCGGTGATGCTATCCAACCATCTCATCCTCTGTCGTCCCCTTCTCCTCCTGCCCTCAATCTTTCCCAGCATCGGGGTCTTTTCAAATGAGTCAGCTCTTCGCATCAGGTGGCCAAAGTATTGGAGTTTCAGCTTCAACATCAGTCCTTCCAATGAACATATCGATAATTACCTTAAATGTAAACGGATTAAATGCACAAACCAAAAGACATAAACTGGCCGGGAGGATGAAAACATGGGCATGTATGCACTTTCACTTACCACATCACTCTGCTTGACCTCCCAAGTTGTATGTAATTATTTTATATTGTTTGGTTAATCATGTTTCCATTATGGCTTCCAGTTGTAATTATCTTTTATTTTTTGTCTGGCTATTGATTGTGAAAACTTATAAACATCTTTTACTATAGTGATTATGTAACTATGATTCACTTAATACCATTGTATCATGATTGGTCAGCAGAAAGTAATAGAATTCTATATCACCAAAACTATCATTTAGTAGAAAACCCTGTAATTACTTTTTAAAATCCAAATGCATATCAGAATCATCTTGGAATTTTTTGAAAAATACAGATGGCCAGGTTTTGCTTTTTTTCCTTCAAAGCCCCAGATGTGTTTCTAATGAGCAGCCAGATTTAAAAACAGCTGGACTGTATGATGGCCACTCACTTTCGGTTAGTTTGTTTCACCTTTTCTGTCTCATATTCAGTGCCCCCAGTTCATTGAGCTTGTTCTCCAACTTCCCCATCTCTTCCTTTTGTCTGGTGTTCTTTCTCAAGCCTTTATCAAGGATCGTAGAAAAACTTTTGTATACGTGTGTGTGTTAGTTGCTCAGGTTGTATCTGACTCTCTGTGACCCCATGGACTCTAGCCCACCAGGCTGTTCTGTCCATAGTATGTATAATATACACATTTTAGAAAACTTGTGAATTTTTACCTAGGTAAAAAATTTATGACATTTTGATTCCATTTGTTTGACTTAGCATGAATAGAATGCTATTCTAATTTAAAAAACATAGATATACAACAAATAACAATATTTTACTGAATATCACAGGGAACTATAGTCTATAGACTCTAATAATAGTTTAATAATAATAATTATTAGACTAATAATAATTAGTAATTATTATTACTACTAATAATAATAGTCATAATAATCTATAATGGAAAATAATCTGAAAAATAATATGTGTATATCTTAACTGAATCACCTTGCTGTGCACCTGAAACATTGTAACTCAACTATACTTCAATAAAATATATATGTTAAAAAGAATACTGGATCCATGAAAGGGAAAAAGTCGCTCAAAGACACAAATTCTCACTCATAACAGGATGGCTTTTGCCCTTCAGTTTTTTTCTGCATTATTTAAAAAATTTTAATTGGAGGATAATTGCTTTACAGTGCTGTATTGATTTCTGCCACACAACGATGTGAATCATCCATAAGTATACATATATCTGCTCCATCTTGAACCTCCCTCCCACCTCCCATCCCACCCTTAATTGAATTGACTCCACCCAAACAAATGTTTGTGTCAGCACTTTGCTATCTGTCCACTTGACTTTTGCTCTGGTTCCTTTTAATGCTACAAAACATTTCATTAAAATTTTAATTTATCCCCATTAGTTATTGCCCAGGAAAGAAAATTTTAAAAATGTATGGTCAGTTATTCACTACATTTGCTGATGAATGAATTGAGACGTATAATATGTTTATGGTAGTAAATAAGAATGTGTGGTAAGAGTCTCACAAGGGAGTGAAAACAGGTAGCATCACACCATAGAACAGAGTGTTTACCAGAAATTTAAGAAACATGTGTTGGTTATTGTAAAAGCAAAAAAAAATGAAGTCCATTGACTTATCGCTCATGCTTTGGGTGTTTCTTATAAAATACGTTGTTTTGGGACTTCCTTGGTGGTCCAGTGGCTAAGAATCTGAGGTCTCAACACAGGGAGCCCAGGAATTAGGTCCCACATGCGGCAACTAAGAGTTAGAATGCCACAACTAACACCCAGCGCAGCCAAATAAATAAATAAGTATTTTTAAAAAACTATTGTCTTAACTCAGTAACTAGAGAAATCTGCTATTGCCGTAGAATTACAAAGCACATATAGAGCTCTGCCAGCAAGATATCTATTTCCCCTTGGGGGTTATGTTCTCATTTGGAGTTATCATCTCTTGGCCTAGAACCTGGTGCAAAATTATTTTTAGATGACTTGCTTCTGGCTCAGCTTTTTATGTAAGGACACAATTACCTTACTGTAAGGTGGTTAAAGAAATTTTCCGACCTGCTGGGAACAGGAGAGTGGCTAGAAAAGAGGACACCTCTTCACCATCTGAAAATACATACTCGTAGATTATTTTCTCAAACTGGTGAATGCAGCAATATTAGGATGTGAATGTTCCCACTCTATGAGAGTATCAGTAAAATCCAGAATATACTCTAGGGAAGCAATACATTGCTATGTTAAAGACTAGGCTTTAGAATCTGTGATAGACTGAGTATTTCTGTCCTCCTAAAATTCACAGATTAAATGCTAATGTCTAATGTGATGGCGTTTGGAACTGGGATTTTAGGAGATGACTAGATCACAAGAGTGGAGCCCTCAGGAATGGAATTAATGCCCTTATAAAAGAGACCCCAAGACTTCCCTTGGGGGTCCAGTGGTTGGGAATCCACCTGCCAATGCAGGGAACACAGGTTCGATCCCTGGTCTAGAAAGATTCCACATGCTTCAGGGCAACAAAGCCCATGTGTTACTACTACTGAAGCCCGCATGCCCTAGAACCTGTGCTTTACAAGAGAAGCTACCACAATGAAAAGTGGTACATCTGCACTCTGCAACTAAAGAGTAGCCCCCTCTTGAGGCAAGTAGAGAAAGCCCACTCATAGCAATGAAGACCCAGCTCAGCCATAAATAAATAAATAAAAATTTTAAAAGAGAGAGCCCAGAGATCTCCCTTGCCCTCTTCTGCCACGTGAGAATATTGAAATGATGGCCACCAACAAACCACAAAGCAGGTTCTTACCAGACACCAAGTCTGCTGGTGCCCTGATACATTTCTGTTGTTTATATGTCACACAGTCTGCTTATCAGCTGCCCAGCTTTGTTATAGACTAAGAAAGAATCAAACAGTCTTCAATCCAAATCCAAGACCATCTACTTACTGGATTTTGAACATGTTGCTTAACCTACCTGAGACTCAATTTTCTCACTGCTAAAATGGGAATCATAATAATCAAATGAGATAATATACTTAAAGAGATCAACAAATTGTGTTTGCAAATAGTTATTATTTTTCAAAAACCTCAGAAACCAGAGCAACTCCCCTTTAATTGATGAGAAAGAAGACCAAAGGCAGGAAAAGGACATATACCACAACATACTCTGGAAAATTCTTAAAAAGATAGGAATACCAGACCACCTGACCTGTCTCTTGAGAAATCAGTATGCAGGTCAGGAAGCAACAGTTAGAACTGGACATAGAACAACAGACTGGTTCCAAATAAGGAAAGGAGTACATAAAGGCTATATATTGTCACCCCACTTATTTAACTTATATGCAGAATATATGATGAGAAACGCTGGACTGGATGAAGCACAAGCTGGAATCAAGATTGTTGGGAGAAATATCAATAACCTTAGATATGCAGATGACACCACCCTTATGGCAGAAAGCGAAGAAGAACTAAAGAGCCTCTTGATGACAGTGAAAGAGGAGAGTGAAAAAGTTGGCTTAAAACTCAACATTCAGAAAACTAAGATCATGGCATGCGGTCCCATCACTTCATGGCAAATAGATGGGGAAACAATGGAAACAGTGACAGACTTTATTTTGGGGGGCTCCAAAATCACTGCAGATGGTAATTGCAGCCATGAAATTAAAAGACACTTACTCCTTGGAAGAAAAGTTATGACCAAACTAGACAACATATTAAAAAGCAGAGACATTACTTTGCCAACAAAGGTCCATCTAGTCAAAGCTACTGTTTTTCAAGTAGTCATGTAAGGATGAGAGAGTTGGACTATAAAGAAAGCTTGAGTGCTGAACTGTAGTGTCGGAGAAGACTTTTGAGAGTCCCTTGGACTGCAAGGAGATCCAACCAGTTCATCCTAAAGGAGATCAGTCCTGAGATTGAGGAAGGTGGCTCAACTTCCTTTCTCCCTTCCTTCCTCTCTTTTACATCTTTTTAACTCGATCACAGTTATCCTTTGCATACAATGCCTTTTGTGGGTTACACTGGATGTTCTCTGGACTTCAATGCAGAAAACCTGGGCTCTAGCCCAAGTTTATTTCACTCAGTAGTTGAATTTGACAAATCACTTTACTTCAGAGCTTAATGGTTAAGAACATGGGCTTAGAACTAGTCTATCTGTATTCTAATAGTCATCTCTACTACTTACTAGCTGTATGACCTTATATAAGTTGCTTAAACTCTCCAAACTTCAGTTATCCACAAGTTAAAAAGAAAAAAAGAGGTTCACAATGGTGTCTACTTCATAAGGTTGACATGGGAATTTAGTGATTTATTGTAGGCTCACCTTGATTTATTGAGCTTTACTTTATGGCACTCTGCAGAAATTAAGTTTTTTTACAAGTTGAAGGTTTGTGGCAACTCTGCATCAAGGAAGTCTATCAGAAGCCTTTTTCCAATAGCACTTGATAACTTGTGTCTCAAAAATTTGGTAATTCTTGCAATATTTCAACCTTTTCCATTATTTGTTGTGGTGATCTGTGATCTTTGATGTTACAGTTGCAAAGATTATGACTTACTGAAGGCTCAGTGATGATTAATGTTTTTTAGCAATAAAATATTTTGAAGTAAGGTAGGTATATTGTTTTTAAAGACATGATGCTATTATACACTAAATAGACTACAGTGAAGTGTGCACATAACTTTTATCTGCACCAAGAAACCAAAAAATGCAAGTGACTTGCTTTATTGTGAAAACAATAAAATATTTGTTTTATTGTAGTGGTCTTGACCTGACCCACAATATCTCCGAGGTATGTATGCCTGTGATGTGAAGCACTTAAACCAATGCCTACTGTATTAGGCTTATGAAAATTCCTTATTATTATCTGTACAATAGGGTAAGTGTATTGCTTACACAATCCTATCAGAACTAACACCTTGGAAGTCTTTTAGATTCTCTCTGCAGTGAGTTTCTTACTTTTTCTATTCCCTTCCCCTATCCATCCCACCTCATTCATCTTTCAAGTTTCACAACTTTTCTTCTTGAAAGGAATTACAATTCTGTCTAAACGTGCCACAGTTAGTTAAGTCACACAACTACTCTTTGCTAGGAATCTGGTTCTTGAAATCAGTTATCAAGTCATAGTATGATTATATCCATGACACATGTTCCTACCCAGGAAGGAGATTCTAGGAACCTTGATTTGGAACAGGTTCAGCACAAGCATCCATCTGTATCATCATTCCAGAGAATGAGCATGACTGTACATCCCAGGAGGCACTAGTGGTAAAGAGCCCACCTGCCAAAGCAGGAGCCATAAGAGACTCGGGTTCAATCCCTGGGTCAGTAAGATGCCCTGGAGGAGGAAATGGCAACCCATTCCAATATTCTTGACTGGAGAATCCCATGGATGAGGAACATGGCAAGCTATCATGCATAGGGTCACAAAGAGTTGGACACAACTGAAGTGATTTAATGGCACTGTACATTCCACAGGACAATGGGAACACATAGAATGTAGCCACCCAGGCCAACAGTCAATGTCAAGTGCCCCAAGGCAGCATAGCGTGGTACAAAGAAGTCAGTCTGTACAGAGGAAACTCAGGTTATGTTCCAGCTTTGTGTTAATGTACGTGAGATCTGGGGATTTGTGGATAGCCGAGGCTCAATTTTCTCAGATGCTTTTTTTTTTCTGGCTGTGCTGGGTCTTTGTTGCTACTGTGGGGGCTTTCTCTAGTTGTGGTAAGCAGGTTTCTCATTGGGATGGCTTTTCTTGTTGTGGAGCACAGGTTCTAGACATGTGGGCTCAGTAGTTGTGGCCCACGGGCTTAGTTTCTCTGTGGCATGTGATATCTTCCTTGGCCAGGGATCAAACCTGTGTCCCCAACATTAACAGGAGGATTCTTATCCCCTGAACCACCAGGAAATTTCTCAGCTATTATTAAATGTCGATAACAAAACTGACTTTGTTGTTTGCCTTAAAAATTGAAGGAGCAATGATACAGTTAGAGAAAACAAGGAAAGTAATACTTTGTCAAGCATACAGGCTCTACAAATGTTCATCACATAATTAATCTTATTAGAACTTCAGCACACGGAAAACCTCAAATTCCCGAGTCTTCCTTAAAAGATACGAACTTCATTTTATTTTTTTTATTGGCTCTTAGATGTTATTTTTTTAGTTATCACTGTTTTTTTGGCTAAGCAATACATTCAAGTACCTCAAAAAGCATTAAAAAAAAGAAAACACACAAAAAGGTATGACAGTGAAATATCTTCCTTCCCCATTCCCAAATTCCAATTTGGATTCCTGTTACTAGGATTTGTTGTTACTAGGTTTGTTATGTGTGTGTGTGTGTATGTGTGTGTGTGAGCTATCAGAGCTCATGGGTACATACATAGGCAAAGACATTTATACATTTCAAAATAAAGCTTTGCACAGTGGCAGTATCATAGCCAATGAGTTTTATCTGAGGTGTGATTATTGCTAACTGAAAACTTTTCTCAAAATACATTCTCTGCCCTCCCCCTTTTTAACCATAAATGATGATACACTATATACATTGTTCTGTATTTTGCTTTTTTGCTTAGAGAAACTTCCGTATCAGTACATTAAAAGCTTTCTCATTTCTTTGAAAGTACCCATATCTCTACTGTGTGTTTTCCAACAGAGGGTGTTATCAAATCTTACAGGTTTTGCCAACTTGAGAGGTGAAAATGCTCAGTACAGTCTCAAGTTTTCTATGTGTGTTTAACAATTTAGTTCCTAAATGGACTAACAGGAGCTATTTATTATTTCTTTTTTAAAAAATTATCTCATTTTAAGTTATTATCTTTTTTATTATTGATTTTAGAGGTTTCTTTATGTGTTAGGGAGATTAACCTTCTGTCTGTGATATGATTTGAGAAGTACTTTTTCTCAATTTATCATTTGTCTTGAAATTGTCTGTGGCATATGTGAGGCTTCCCTGGTAGATCAGCTGGTGAAGAATCCACCTGCAATGCAGGAAACCCCTGGGTCGAGAAGTTCGCCTGGAGAAGGGATAAGCTACCCACTCCAGTATTCTTAGGCTTCCCCGGTGGCTCAGACTGTAAAAAATCCACCTACAATGCAGGAGACCTGGGTTCAATCCCTGCGTTGGAAAGATCCCTTGGAGAAGGGAATGGCAACCCACTCCAATATTCTTGCCTGGAGAATCCACTGGACGGAGTAGCCTGATGGGCTACAGTACACGGGGCAGCAAAGAGACATGACTGAGTGACTCAGCACAGTAAATGGCATATGCGTGTATACACTTTATCATACACAGTTTTGTAAACTTTTCCAATGTCCAATTTACCAACCTTTGGTGTCTTATTGATTTGAGTCATGCTTAAAAAGGCTTTTCACTCCAAAGACCCAAAAATAATTTTCCAATTCTTTCTTCTAATCCTTTAGTGAATTCGTTTCTTACAGTTTAATATTGGGTTTATGCGGAATTTATGTGAGTGTGTGTTTAAGGCATAGACCCAATATTTTTGCCCCAACTAACTACTTAATTGTCATTTGTAAAGTAGTACTTTTCCCCCACTGTTTCTGAGATACCAACTTCATCATATATGGAGTCCCCATGTGCCTTAATTCTGTATCAGGTGTTTGAGGAGCAGAATTTTCAGTAAGTGATTCCATCAAAGGGAAATATCATTGGTTGAGGGGAACAAAAGGAGCATTATACTTTGTTGGGATCACTGTCACCAATTTGGTCCTGTTCCCTTGTTCCTGATAATTTAATTTCTGTTGTAATACTCTAGAGGAACTGTGCTACAAGAGGTGGTGGTCTCTGGGCAGGTACCACTTCTCCCTTTTTAGAGAGTAATTCATTATGAAATCACATAAACATAACTTTGAAAGCTACCAATGACTGGCCTGAGACTCTTTATGCCTATTTATAGGAGTTATAAAAAGAGGCCTGGCCCTGAAACCCATTTCAGCCTCAGTTTCAAAGTTCCCAGTATCCCTGGGAACAGAAGCAAGAATCTTTAGTAACCCTTTTCTCTCCAGGCAGCCCTTCAAAGTTCCAATCACTGCAGTCAAAGTAGCTAAATGTATTGACATTTTTCTGTGGGCCTAGACCGTGCTAAGTGCTTCATTTGCATCATTTCATTTGATCCTCATAGCTGCTCTATGAAGGAGCTATTCATACTGGAGTTCTTTAAATGTAGGCAACAGAAACCAAATCTACCCAAGTCAAGCACAAGGAGAAATTATAAGAGAGGTATAAGGATGATCACAGAATCCCAGGACCATCTAAAGAAACTAAACTAAATAGCTAAAGCAAAAGGTTTGGAAGGGCAGGAAGTAACATGTGTGATCTGGGTAGAAGAAATGAGTTACTATACTGTCTTGTTGGAATTTCCCTAAGAGATGAACTAAGCTAGCTAATGCTGCTGGAGTCAGCAATATAAGTGACTAAAGGTTTCACCGCTTTTCTCAGTGTTATACCTGAACTATTCTACCTTTCCCAAAATTTGGTGAGAAGAAAAGGCAACCCCCCAACAAAACCTACAGAGGGTGAAAATGGAGTCTTTTTATTCTAGTTCTCCTAGACCTGTGCTTCTCAAACTTGACATACCTCTACTTCCCTTTGGGATCTGATTAAAATGAAGATTCTGACTCTGAAGTCTTGGGTCAGGGAGTCTGATAGCGTGCTTTTCCAAAACCTCCTGAAGGAGGTAAAGCCTGCTGGTCTACAGAGCACACTTTAAGCAGCTTGAACCTAGAGAGACCCAGTGGTGAGGGTGTTAGTAAAACACATGAGCAAAAAAAGATCATAAAACCTGGGACACACTTATCTCAGGGTTAATGGCTTTGCTTTGGAGTCATCTATGGCTGGTTTTCCAATCTGATTGCCTAACAATTGCTTGCATCAATTGTGGATTGAGAAATGGGAACGTCTGTCTCTTTTGCCCATTTGTCTCAGACTGTTCAGAGCAGAAGCATAGGGAGATGAGCCTTAACACACGGATAACTTTGATAAAGCCACACATGTGGACAGAACAATGGATGGCTGCCCACGTGTTGTTTGTTACATCAGTGTCCTGTGTTAAAGCCCACAGTTTTGGCAATTAAACTGAATTTCTTAACTGAATTGGGAAACCTTTAGCCTAATAGCATTATTCTGTCTGATTTTATTCTGCTGAAGATACAGCAACTATTATAATCAGTTCTGTCCATATGAGTTGATGAGACAAGCCTCTAATGAGCACCTAACATTTATCCAAACTGTAAAGGAGAAATGGGGCTCCCCTGGTGGCTCAGTGGTAAAGAATCCACCTGTAATATAGGAGACTTGGGAGATGCAGGTGCAATCCCTGGGTCAGGAAGATCCCCTGAAGAAGGAAATGGCAAGCCACTCCAGTATTCTTGCTCGGAAAACTTCATGGACAGAGGAGTCTGGAGGGCTGGACTGCAGTCCATGGGGTCACAAAGAGTTGGACAAGACTGAGCAGTGAAAGTGAAAGTGTTAGTCTCTCAGTTGTGTCTGATTCTCTGCGACCCCATGGGCAGTAGCCCGCTAAGCTCCTCTGTCCATGGAATTCTCCAGGCAAGAATACTGGAGTGGATAGCCATTCCCTTCTCAGGGGATCTTCCTGACCCAGGGGTCAAACCCCAGTCTCCCACATTGCATGCATATAAAGGAGAAATAGGGGTTTCTACCCGTAAGGAGTTTGGCAAGAAGTCAACTCAAATATAGAGGGATCCATGAGAACTGTGTTAAGACAAAAACAATTCAGTACTGAAGTATGTGGCACAAATCCACATTAAAATTCCAATGGCTTAGAATGAGTTTAGTTTTGATACTTTTAGAGTTTTATGATAAGATAATTAGAGATAATGGAGGACAGAGGACCCTGGTGTGCTACAGTCCATGAGGTTGCGAAGAGTCAACACAACTTAGCAACTGAACAACAACAGCAACAATCAGAGATAACCTGAGAGATCACTAAAGTGATGGAAAATAATCTGTGAGTCACTTTCAAAGGGCCCAGCCCAGTCTCAAGGGCAGTAATAGTCTGAACAGGGTAATACTGGTCCCCAACAGCATCCTTAGAACAGTAGGAGAAGGGTCTCTTCCTCACCCAGGATATAATATTCCAGGTAGGGTGAGCACTGCTGCTGTGGAAGAAAAGGGAACCACGGGGTTAGGGAAGAGGCAGCAGGGGCACCAGTGGACCTCAGCATGGTGCAGACACATCTCATATCCACCTTGGAGAGGTAGCCATGGGGCTCTTCCTTTGATGAGCCTAAAAGGTAGATTGCCCAGGCATTATTTTGTTGTTTTAGTCGCTAAGTCATGTCCTACTCTTTTGCAACCCCATGGACTATAGCCCATCAGGCTCCTCCAGGATTCTCTAGGCAGGAATACTGGAGTGGATTGCCACTTCCTTCTCTAGGGGATCTTCTTGACTCAGGGATTGAACCCACATCTCCTGTATTGGCGGGTGGATTCTTTACCACTGAGCCACCAAAGGCATTATGGCCTAAGTTTTTAAAAACATAGGTCTTATTATTATTTAAATACAGTAAAGCCAATAGATCAGTTCTATTCGGATGATAGTTTGTTACACTCACAGATTCCAAGAGAAGAGGACATAACATGGGGTACTTTCAGGGTTAGTCAAAATGTTCAAGGAGTTGGGAAAAATGGGGTAAGAACCTTTATTGTGGTTTCTTTGGGAGGGAAAAGGCAAGGCAGGATAAACAAGCTTAAACTGGCTGGTTTGAATCATTTCAGCAGGTTGTGGGGCTTAGAAGCTATCCCTCATTGTCTGGTAACTGGCCCAGGGGTGATTAGGGCAGGTAGAAAGTGTGAAAGCTTTATAGAAGAGGTGACTGGGGCCATGGGCTTTGGATAGGTTAGTATGCCTGTTCAGGATGAGTTGTTTACTATCTCTAGAAATTTGATAGATCTAGAAGGGGCAGTATGTTATTCATAGGGTGTCAGATTGTTTGCCAATTAAAATATCTGTGGATTAGGTTGGAGCTCCAGCATTTGCCTGCAGAAAGGCCCTTCAGTCTGGCCAATTGCTATGACCTTTAGTCTCAATTGTTGGTTTCATCACTGACAGTCTTTGGGTGACAGGGCTTGTATCAGCCAAACTTGATAGCTTGTGGGTCTCGGCATTTGCCATGTCTGATTAAAACAACGGGCTCTAGGAGCTCCCTAGTGGTCCATTGGTTAAGACTCCATGCTTCCACTGCAGGGGGCACAGGTTTGATCCCTAGCTGGGAAACTACGATCCCAAATGCTGTGCAGCCAAGACACAAGAAAAAACAAAACAAAGCAAACAAACAAAAGAGTAAACTTCAAACAAAACAAAACAAAACAACGGCTTTCTTGGAAAGTTTGAGCCTCCGGATTGCAAGCCATTGAAAGCTCCCAGACCAATGGTGTGTAGCTGCACTTGATGGTTTTTGCTTTTCCTTCGTTTGGTGAAAGTTTCTGCTCAAATATGTCCCATATCATATGAACAATTGCCTGACTCATGGAACAATCTATGGTTAATGAGTCCCAGGAGAGTATACATCTCAGATCCAGCCTCCAGCCCTTATAGGCTTCCCTGATAGCTCAAATGGTGAAAAATCTGCCTGGAACACAGGAGAACCTGGTTCAGTCCCTGGGTCAGAAAGATACCCTGGAGAAGGAAGTGGAAACCCACTCTAGTATGCTTGCCTGGGAAATCCAGGGACAGAGGAACCTGGCGGGCTATAGTCCATGGGGTCACAAAGAACTGGACATGACTGAGTGACTGACACTTTCATTTCCAGCACTTCTGGGATGAGGGTAACATCAAACGGATATAAAGATAAGGGGAGGCGTTATTAAAGGACTTCGTGTATACTGAGTCTTCATACGCATTGAAATTCCCCTTTCAATATAGGGAAAGGTAATGTGAAAGTTCTTGAAGTTGATACCTGATGTAAATCAGCCAAGATGTCTTGGATTAAGAGAGTTCTGGGCAAGATAGACAATGTGTTAAATGCTTATTTATTTGGCTGCACCTGGTCTTAATTGCAGCACTCAGGGTCTTCAAACTTTGTTGTGACTGTGTGCTCTTTAGTTGCAGCATACAAATTCTTAGCTGTGGCATGTGAGATCTAGTTCCCTGACCAGGGACGGAATCCAAGATGCCTGCATTGGGATGGCAGAGTCTTAGCCACTGGACCACCAGAGAAGTCTCAAAATAGAGGAATTTTTAAAGGGTATCCAATGCTAAGATAACTGACTGCTTAAGATTTGACCAATAGTGTTCATCCTTGGATCCCATCCTTCATCAGGACATCCTGACTAAGGGGTAAAAACAGCAATGTTCCATTCAGTTCAGTTCAGTCGCTCAGTCGTGTCCGACTCTCCACGACCCCATGAATTGCAGCACGCCAGGCCCCTCTGTCCATCACCAACTCCCGGAGTCTACCCAAACCCATGTCCATCGAGTCGGTGATGCCATCCAACCATCTCATCCTCTGTCGTCCCCTTCTCCTCCTGCCCCCAATCCTACGCAGCATTAGGGTCTTTTCCAATGAGTTAACTCTTCACATGAGGTGGCCAAAGTATTGGAGTTTCAGCTTCAACATCAGACCTTCCAATGAACACCCAGGATTGATCTCTTTTAGGATGGATTGATTGGATCTCCTTGCAGTCCAAGGGACTCTCAAGAGTCTTCTCCAACACCACAGTTCAAAAGCATCAATTCTTCGGCACTCAGCTTTCTTCACCGTCCAACTCTCACATCCATACATGACCACTGGAAAAACCATAGCCCTGACTAGACGGACTTTTGTTGGCAAAGTAATGTCTCTGCTTTTAAATATGCTATCTAGGTTGGCCATAACCTTCCTTCCAAGGAGTAAGCGTCTTTTAATTTCATGGCTGCAATCACCATCAGCAGTGATTCTGGAGCCCCCAAAAATAAAGTCTGACACTGTTTCCACTGTTTCCCCATCTATTTCCATTGAGCACCATCATTTTTGATGTTTTGCAAAGCCATCTGTGCAATGTGTGAACTCCCATTGCTGTTCATTCAGTTAACCCAAGAGGCTCTCCAGGTAGCCAAGGAGTAAAGGGCAAGGATGACCTCCTCCAGTGCCATGGCATTTGGCAAGAAACTGGAGACAGAGGAAGCCACCTTTTCCTGCAGGTGGAATATGCCAGAGGGTCTAGGTTTGGCTCCAGTATGTATTAAAGAGGCCTTGATAACCATGCTGAACATGTGGGTGATGTTTCCATGAGACAAAACATAATGGGCAATGGGGTGTGCAAAGTTCAGAGACTCAGAGTCTGTGAGAATCTCTATGTCCGGGAGAGCCCAGTAAGTGACCAGTCATTTATTCTTTTAATGGTATATAGCATGAATCTGGGGAGGGCAGTGTCTTGCATCAGAAGCCTCCAGCTGTGTACTTACAGAGTTATAGCAGCCTCTCCCTGGATGGCACAACCAGCCCCCTTGCCCAATGTACTGGCCACTTTTCAGTGTCTTTCTTTCTTTTTCTGCTCTCCTATCCCCCCTAGCTATTGTCTATCCCTTCACTGTTTACTGGATAAATTCCTAGTGGTTCCTAGTGGTCCTGTCTGTGGGTGGTGACACCCTCTCTAGGGTGTCTCCATTACACTATAAAGGTCTAGATCTGTTTCCAAGGACAGTGACAGTGGCCTTAACAGCATGTTGAGGCTCTGTGCTTTGAGCATGCAGTTCTTGGTGTGCTGGTGAGCAGCTCACTGAACCAACTGCTTTAAACATAGGTTTCAGTATTATTTAGATGGGCTTCCCAGGTAACTCAGCAGTAAAGAATCCACCTGCCAATTCAAGAGATGCGGGTTCAGTCCCTGGGTGGGAAAGATCCCTTGGGGAAGGAAATGGCAACCCACTTCAATATTCTTGCCAGGAAAATCCCATGGGCAGAGAAGCCTGGTGGGCTGCATCCACAGGGTCATAAGAGTCAGACATGACTGAGTGACTGAACAACAACATAGTTATTTAAATATGACAAGGCCAATAGAGCCAGAGATGACCGCCTTTGAAAGAGAATTTGTTATTGCCACAGATCTCAAGAGAAGGGGCAAGTGACACCATTGGTGGACACAAGGGTCAACACCAGAGTCAGTCAGAAGGCAGAGTGAGTAGGGAGGATGTGGGCCAGAGCCTCGAGTGTGTGTCAAAGTTTTCTCTGTATCTCCTGTAAGGACATTTGTCGTTGGATTTAGAGCCACCCAGATAATCCATGATGATCTCCTTGTCTCAAGACTCCCACAGTAACTGCATCTGCAAAGACTCTTTGTAAGTAAGGTAACACTCACAGATTCAGGGACTTGATGTGGACATATCTTTTTTTGGGGAAGGAGGGGGTGCATCATTTCAATCCACTACAATTGCCTTTTAAATACATTGCAGAGTGGGTGTATATGTGCATATAGCTGATCCACTTTGCTGTATAGCAGAAACTAACACACCATTGTAAAGCAACTATACTCCAATAAAATTTTTAAAAAATGAAGTAAAATAAATACATGACAATTCTGACTCAATCTCACCAACTTCACTGTTACCACTGTGGGCCCAGATGTCCTCACCTCTCCACAGGACCAGTGCAAATTCTCCTCACTGGTCTCTGCTTCCAATCTTGCCTCTTCACAATGTGTTCTGCAAAATGTAGCCAAGATTATCTTTTAAAAAGTTAAATCAATCACGTTACTACTTGACTCAGAACCTACATAGGCCTCCTTCCTGTGTATAATAAAATGAAACAGCCTTGATCCGGCTTATGTAATTATGCCTCTGGATTCCTCTCGAACTTTTACCTTCTGCAGTTTCTTCCCGTGACCCAACCTCTCCCAGCAAAGAAAGAGTGCTCTGAAATGCTCTCTTCTCCAGGGGGACCTCTCTCTTCCCATATGTACCCTTGGCTCATTCCCTCACTTCATCCAGGTCCCTACTCACTCAGATCTCACCTCCTTGCAGAGGCCTCCCCTGAACACTCATCTGAAATAACACCTATTCTAACTCACTATCCTGTAACTCTTCTCAGCACTTAATGACACATGGTGTTGGCATAAACATTCATTGTTTATTCCCTGAAGACAAGGGCTTCTTTGCTCCGTAATAATGCCTGGCAAGGTAGACAATTAAGGAATATATTTATTGGGATGAATAAATGAATGGATAAATCTGCTGAGGATTTTCCTAACTAAGATCATCTTATTATTTTTCAAGTTATTCCCAGTGGCTGCCCCATAAGAGCACTTTTGGACCCAAATCCCACATAACTACTGTCTATGTTCTAGGGAGAAATGAGCACATTAAAAAAAAATTAGAGTAAAATTTTATTGTTGTTATTTATTTTTTTAAACAGAATAACTGGGCTTATGTTGAATGAACTGTGCTATGGGAATTGTATGACTTATTGCTCAGGAAAGTGTTGAGCTGATACTACCCTATTCCCACAAAGACAAGGAAGAAAGAGTCACAGGGATAACTCCTTTAACATCTCACTTTCCAGGGATAGAGAGATGGCCATTTCTGACAATCGCTTTGAGTTCTTCGTGATGGCTAACCTTGTTAAAATAAGTTATTAACAATTTCCTGGGACTTCCCTGCTGGTCCAGTGACTGGGACTCTGCACTCCCAATGCAGGGGGCCTAGGTTCAATCCCTGGTCAGGGAACTAGATCCCACATGATACAGGTAAGTCCTGGCACAGTCAAGTACATAAATATTCTTTTAAAAATTCCTGAGCATTTAGGGGGCTTCCGCAATAGCTCAGCGGGTATAGAATGCCTGCAATGCAAGAGACACAGAAGATATGGGTTCAATCCTTGGGTTGGGAAGATCCCCTGGAGGAGGAAATGATGCACTCCAGCATACTTGCCTGGGAAATCCCATGGACAGAGCAGCCTGGCAGGCTCCAGTCCATGGGGTTGCAAAAGTCAAACACGACTGAGCACAAGCACACACACACCTGAGCAATTACTGAAAGGGGTGGAGGGAAGTGTCTTGCTAGACAAATAGTTATATAAACAGCATGCAAATTAAAGTACTAAAAGCATAAGAGAGTGTTAAGTGATACAGTTGGAATAATTAAGGGAAGCAGCTGGAGTTCAGCTGCTCAGATCCAGGTAAATGTGTTGAATATTATGGAATGAAGGACTCAGTGGCTTGCCTTAGACCCAGATCCTGCCCTGCCACTCTCCTCTGTTAGGGCCCTGAATCCTTGTTCACATTGCCCGAGCTCCCAGGGTCTGACCAAGAATAGGCACAATTTGTAGTCACATGGTACTTCCACTTTCCGGCTCTCTTAATCATCCACTGCTTGGAATCCCTAGCCAGCTTCCCCACTCGCAGGCCTGGCTTCCTGAGGCGCTTTTCTGAGCCATGCCTGGGCTTGACATCTACCTGGATGGGGCCTGGGGCTCTGGCTGCCTGTGCTGGGACTGGCCTCTGCCATCATATCCTCTCCCTGGCTCTTCTATGTCCCCTGCTCCCCCACAGGAGGGGTTCTGTCTCCATCTGCCTTTGTCCTCCTCCTCCCAGGTTCCTCCACTTCTCTTACGTGTGTCACGTTCCTGGCTCTGAGCAGAGCCAAACTCCCTCTTGGCTGTGGACCCAGCCAGTCTCATGTGTTTCCAGGAACTTGGCCAAGCCCTGAAGTCCCTCTTCTCCATGTATCCAAGACAGACCCACAGGCAGACTGCAAGCTGGTCATGCCCTGGGGCATGTGGGGTATGTGTGTGCTCAGTCACTCAGTCGTGTCCAACTCTTTTGCGACCCCATGGACTGTAGCCCACCAGGCTCTTCTGTCCTTGGAATTTTCCAGGCAAGAATACTGGAGTGGGTTGCCATTTACGACTCCAGAGGATCTTCCCCACCCAGGGATTGAACCTGTGTCTCTTGCATCTTCTTCATTGGCAGGTGGATTCTTTACCACTGAGCCACATGGGAAGCCCCTAGAAGTTTCTATCATAGCATGATTGGTGTGTGAGTGACTCAGGGCAAGAATAGACACAGAATTTCCACTTGCTCACTTCCTTTTCACTTCTTAAACCTCTCCTCTGGAATGCCCCTTGCTAAGACCTCTAATGAACTATAAAAAATACCAATAACGCAGTGAGTCAAACAAGAAACCTTCAGGATTTACAATTTTTTTAACAGTTTATGAGACCCCAGATCTGAAATCAAAGTATCAGCAAGGTGACTTCCTTCAGGGAATTTGAGGGCGAGTCTATCCTACGCCTCTCTCCTCGTCTCTGGTGGTTGCAAGGAACATGAATCCTTGGAGTTTCTTGGTGTGAGCAGCACCCTCTGATCTCTGCCTCTGTCTCCACGTGGACTTTATCTCTCTGAGACTCTTTATGTCCTTCCCTTTTTCCATAGGAACACTAGTCATTGGTTTTAGGTTTCATTGTAACCCTATATGATCTCATCTTAATCCTCGACTAAATGTACCTGCAAAGACTCTTTCCAAATAAGATCTGCTTCTGAGGTTCTGGGTAGATGTGAATTTGTGGGGCATGGAGGGACACTCTTCAACCCACTGCATCTTCTTAATTTGTTCAATGCTTTTGTTGTTGTGCAGTTGATAAGTTGTGTCTGACTCTTTGAGACCCTGTAAACGGTAACCTGCCAGGCTCCTCTGTCCACTGGATTTTCCAGGCAAGGATACTGGAGTGGGTCGCCGTTTCCTTTTCCAGGGAATCTTCCTGACTCAGGGATCAAACCTGCATCTCCTACATTGGCAGGCAGATTCTTTACCACTGAGCCACTAGGGAAGAACATAAACTTTGTTAAAAACACGCTTTCCCCATTCCTTTCCCTCATCTTTTTGGACAATCCTCTCAGTATTTTCTGTATCAATAAAAATCACTTTAAAAATTCACACATACGTTTCTCTGAAAAATCACTGAGCATATATTTTCTGTAGCTGCTCCCTTCAGACGAAGGCTTCCCTCTCATCTATGGTAACTGCCTGGTCCTAGAAGATTTTGAGTTTGTGATTTCATCACATGTAGAAGGTTTTCTGTGGTCAGAACAAAATTGACTGAAATAGTAGTAACATTATGATTTCTACCATGCTGGGCAAGTCTACTTGTTGATTTCTTTCATCTATCAGATAACACTTGAAAAACGAATGCCCAGACCTCCCTGGTGGTGCACTGGATAGGAATCTGCCTGCCGATGCAGGGGACATGGATTTAATCTCTGGTCTGGGAAGATTCCACATGGCTTGGAGCAACTAAACCTGCGGGCCACTGCTACTGAGCCTGTGTGCTGCAACTACGGAAGCCCAAGTGCCTGGAGCCCAGGCACCACGACAAGATAAGCCCCTCGATGAGAAGCACACACACCACAACTAGAGAAAGTCCGAGGAAAGCAAGGAAGACCCAGTGTGGCCAAAAACAAATACACAAATAGATAAAAATTTAAAAAAAAAGAATGCCTACTCTAGGTTAGGCAGTATTCTTAGCACTGGGAATACAATTTTGAGCAAATATACCTGCCCTTATGGATATTACTGCCTAGTGAGAAAAAAAAATGTGAATCAAACAACTAAATGAAAAAGATAATTAGGCTAAATCTTACAAACGAAAGGTCCATGGTACTGAGGAGACAGAAGGGGAGTTAGGGAAGGGAAAGATATAAAGGATGATGGATTTAATTAGACAAGGGAAAGGACCAATCTATGCATAGGAAACAGTATGTGCAAAGGTCCTATGGCTGGAGGGACCACTATATATAATAAGACTAAGGGAAGAAGCATGTAGTTGAAATGGGAGGAAAGTTTGATAGAAAGAGAGGGAGAGAGGCAGCAGCCAGACCAAGCAGAACCTTGTCAACCGAGTGCCCTGAGTCATACATCAAACTTGCACTGGTCATCTATTTTACATATGGTAATGTATACGTTTCAATGCTATTCTCTCAAATCATCCTTCTCCCACTGAGTCCAAAAGTCTGTTCTTTACATCTGTGTCTCTTTTGTATACCCTGAGGAAACCAGAATGGAAAACACTGCTGATTTCTGTGTATCAGTCAGTGTAAGAGATTACAATGTACTCCAACTCTGACCCAGGGTTTTAGAATTTCACAGAAAAGGAATGAGGTATCTGCACCTGTTACTTTGTAAACCTGACTTCACTTTTCAGATAGAAATTTCAAGTTTCTGAAAACAGCCCTTCACACTGTTGCCGGTGAAAGCACTGAACAGAGACAAGTGACCTGTTCTAATTATTGGTCCCAACTTCCCTACTTGTGTGACCTCCCTTGGGCTTCCTGAAGGGATTGAATCAAATGGCCCCTCTCCATTTTAAGATTTCAGAGCTGATGTCTAAACCTCTTTGCAAAAATAGCCTCTCACCCCTGGAATGAGGAGCCCACAGGAGGCTCACAGAGAGGCTGGAGTCCAGCAGAGAGCCTGACCTGCATGCTCTGTTACTACATCTGAAGCTGGACGGTCACACAGAGCAGGCATGATCATCGAATTCACAGGAGTCTTGGAAGCCTCGCTCAGTATTTCCATTTAAGTCAAAGGTCAGTGATTTCCCCACTTTCTGCCTCTGAGACATGGGAAGATGAGAAACACAGAAGCAACAGGGTTTGGGACACCGGCGCCTGGAGGCAAATCCATTTAGGGAGCAAGGAAGCGGGTGTACTAAGTTTGGGTTTCTAAACCCTTGGGACGCTTCAGCCCTGAGAAACATGAGACAGCTGAGTAAACTGATGAATATATATCCCACCATAAGACCCCTTCTAAGAGGAAGCACACACTTAGAAAGATGCTTGGGGACATGTATTACTCAGAGCAACCACTGTGTTTCAGAGCAAAGCTGTAGGTCACAGAACTTAGGAGAGAGGAAAAGTCTGTTTAGGGAGGTGTGTTAGCTGCTCAGTCGTGTCCGACTCTTTGTGACCCCATGGACTGTAGTCCTCCAGGCTCCTCTGTCCATGGGATTCTCCAGGCAAGAACACTGGAGAGGGTGGCCCTTCCCTTCTCCAGGGGATTTTCCCAACCTAGGGGTCAAACCCGGGTCTCCCACATTGCAGACAGATTCTTTACTGTCTGAGCCACCAGAAAAGCCCTTCCCTGTTTGGGGAGGAGATGAGTATAAACTCCAGCTCTGGGACTTCCCTGGTGGTCCAGTGGTAAAACTCCTACACTCTCAATGCAGGGGGCCTGGGTTTGATCCCTGATAAAGAAATAGCTATGAGGGGCTTCCCTCATAGCTCAGTCGGTAAAGAATCTGCCGGCAATGCAGGAGACCCGGGTTCGATTCCTGGGTCAGGAAGATCCCTTGGAGAAGGAAATGGCACCTCACTCCAGTATTCTTGCCTGGAGAATCCCATGGACAGAGGAACCTGGTGGGCTATAGTCCATGGGGTTGCAAGAGTTGGACACAACTTAGCAACTAAACCACTGAAGGGAACTAGATCCCACATGCTACAACCAGTGCTAAGACCCAGTGCAGCCAAATAAATAATTATACAAAAATAAATATTAAAAATTTTTAGAAATTAAATAGAAATTAAACCCCAGATCTGCCACCAACTCTGCAGCCATAGATAAGTCACTTTCTGAGCCTTAACTCCCTCATCTTTAAAATCTTCATTGTTTCCCTGACTTACCTCACGGGATTATCATAAAAATATTACAATGAAGAGAGCAAAGCACAGTACCTAAGACACAGTAAGGACTAATTTTTCAACATGCCTACTAGATTCTCTCCAAAGCAGACATAAACTAGGTTTTGTCCCATTGCATTCAGCGAGAAAGTTCACCATGCAAGGAACTCATGCAAGGGAGAAGGTAGGACATGTTCTCATGGTCCTCATTCCCCTGAAGTGATCCTCTCCCGGAATCAATTATGGGATCAATTATGGAAAAGGAGTAAAGGAAAGAGGCAGGGAAAGACAGGCTCTGAACCAGTGAACACTCAACCCAGGGGAACTCGAAATATCTGAGCTCAATGGGAAGTTTCTTTGTGTGTTCTGTCTGTGTTTTCAACCAAGTTGTTGCTCAGCTGCTCAGTCATGTCCAACTCTTTGCGACCCCATGGACTTTGGCATGCCAGGCTTCCCTGTCTTTTACTGTCTCCCGGAGTTTGCTCAAACTTCGGTCCGTTGAATCAGTGATATCATCCAATCATCTCATCC
Source organism: Okapia johnstoni (assembly GCA_024291935.2). Classification (NCBI taxonomy): domain Eukaryota; kingdom Metazoa; phylum Chordata; class Mammalia; order Artiodactyla; family Giraffidae; genus Okapia; species Okapia johnstoni. The sequence goes on along the minus strand of CM044314.1, from coordinate 41,289,883 downwards.
TCTGTTGGCCCCTTCTCCTCCTGCCAAGCAAGGTCCCAGAAATGTTTTCTGGATCATGGGTCTTTGGAATGTATCTGTAGGAAACTTGTTGCTACACACAGAGCTAGTCTGAGAGGGTGCCGGATCACGGAATCTGACCAGGGCCCCAAGAGATCCAGGAAAACATATCTGATCGATAAACAAAGGGATTTTGTCAATTGTATATAACCTTTGAAGACAATTTCTTCCACTGATACACAGAAGAAAAAAAAGTTGTTTTCAGAGACATCATTTAAAAAATTTTCTCCTTAACCTTGATTAAGCTCTTGCTACATGTAAGGTATTATTTTAAGTACTTTAAAAGTGTTATGTATTTATCAAGTACATTAAATCATGTCTGTTTCCATAACCACACTCCCTTGTCCACTATTATTAGAGTAAAAGGGTAAAATATTTCCCCTTTCTGACAGAGAGTACCATCAAGCTCCCTGTATTTTCTGCGCCAACCTCACAGCTGTGAGAGTGGCTTAGGGAAAGATCCAGAGAGTTCTGTGAGTTTCTGTCAAGACCCCTGCCCCAGCACCCACAGCTAATTTCCTCACGGCCCATAAGGTCAGCTTGCAAAAACTCAAACCACTTACCACCACACCCTGTGCCCACATGACCCTCACCCTGCAGCCTGGACCAGTGCCCTCTGCAGCAGCTGCCGCTCGTCAGAAAAATGCCACTTCATCTTCGGCTCATCCTGAACTTTACTTTCCCTTTCTTGATTTTACTCAGTGGGTTTCATCCCTGGCTGCACATTAGAATTGCCTGCAAAGCGTGCATTTTAGTTTTTAACTTAAAAATCCATACTCTCTTCTCAAATACTTAAATCAGAATTGGTGGGGAGTAGGGTAGGATGGAATTAAGACATTTTTTAAGGTCAAACAGAAAGAGGATTGTTAACAAATTGTAGGTAGTGTATAGGGCCTCTAGGAGAGTAATATGATATTACTTCCATGTGGAATCTAAAAACAAAAAATGATACAAATGTGTGTGTGTGTGTGTATGTGTGTGTGTGTGTGTGCGTGCTCAGTCGCTGTGCTTAGTCATATCCAGCGCTTTGCTACCCTTTGAACTGTAGCCCTCCAGGCTCCTCTGTTCATGGAATTTTCCAGGCAAGAATACTGGAATGGCTTGCCATTTCCTCTTCCAGGTGTTCTTCCCAACCCAGGGATTAAGACTATATCTCCTTCGTCTCCAGGCAGATTCTTTACCACTGGGCCATCAGGGAAGGCTTATATATGTATGTACACACAAACATAGATAGATAGATTTACATAAAACTGAGTCACTTTGCAGCTCACCAGGAACTAACACAATATTGTAAATCAACTACATTTTAATTTAAAAAAAAGGTCTCCGCCTCCAAAAAATCCATATTCTCTTCCCAAATATTTAAGTCAGAATAGGGGAGGATGGAGTTAAGGACTTTATTTTAAGACCAAACAGGAAGGGGTTTATTATCAAATATTAGGCCATGTATAGGGTCTTGAAAACAGCCAGAACACGAGCTGGGTCAGCAGGAAGGCCAGAACAAAGCTCAACCCTCCTTTCTGGAGGCTGCCCTGGATAGAGTGAGATCTCCACTGCCACTTTCACCAAGAATTCGAGTCTGTTCACCACACATTCCCCCATGTGGTCCTCACTGCCAGAAGGAAGTTTTTGTTTTGTTTCTGATAATTAACATACAGTAAAATTTGCTTTTTTCACTTTTTATTTATTTATTCATTTTTGGATGTGCTGGGTCTTCATTGCTGGGCAGGCTTTCTCTAGTTGCAGCAAACAGAGGCTACTCTCTAGCTGCAGTGCATGGGCTTCTCACAGCGTTATGTTTCTCTTGATGCAGAGAATGGGTTCTAGGACATGCAGGGTTCAATAGTCGCAGTTCCTGGACTTTTGAGCACAGGTTTAATAGTTGCAACGCACAGGCTTAGTTGCTCCACGGCATGTAGGAGCAGACCAGGGATTGAACTCATGTCTCCTGCATTGGCAGTCAAATTCTTTAACACTGAGCCACCAGGGAAGCCCCCAAATTTACTTTTTTTATTATGTACAATTTTATGTTTCAACACACGTGCCAGAACAGCTCCATTGCCCTGAATAACTCAGGTACCCTTCTATAGTTAAACCCTCCTCCCATGACCAGTCAGCAGTTTCCCATCACTGTAAATTTGCCTTTGGGACAACGTGATATAAATGAAATAATATAGTTTGTAACTTCTTAAGACTTGAATCTTTCACTCAGTGTTGCTGCTAAGTCACTTCAGTTGTGTCCGACTCTGTGCGACCCCATAGACGGCAGCCCATCAGGCTCCCCCGTCCCTGGGATTCTCCAGGCAAGAACACTGGAGTGGGTTGCCATTTCCTTCTCCAATGCAGGAAAGAGAAAAGTGAAAGGGAAGTCGCTCAGTCGTGTCTGACTCCTAGCAACCCCATGGACTGCAGCCCGCCAGGCTCCTCCGTCCAAGGGATTGTCCAGGCAAGAGTTCACTCAGTGTAAGACCCTTGAAATCAGTCTAAGTTGCTGTCTTTACCCTTTGTTCCTTTTCATCGTTGCATCATGTTCCATTGTACAGATGGACCCGTTTATTTACCTGTTGAAGAGATACTTAAATTGTTTCTGGTCTTCAGTTACCAGTAATGGAACTGCTATGTCTAGGTTTCGCTGTGAACATAAATTTTCTTTCTCCTGGTTCAATACCTTGGAGAGGGATTGCTAGGTCTGATAAGAAACTAACAAACTGTTTTTCCAAAGAGGCCATCCAGTCTCTCCATCAGTGCATACTAGTTTCTGTTGCTCCACATCCTCGCCAGAACTTGGTATTGTCATTATGTTTCATCTTAGCCATTTTCACAGGTGTGTGGTTGCTTTTTTTATTTTATTTTTTTTAATGTTTTGGCCACACCATGCTGCATGTGGTATCTTCCCCGACCAGGGATTCAACCCAGGCCCCCTATGTTGGAATCGTGAAGTCTTAACCACTGGACCACGGGGAAGTCTCTGTATCTTTCATTTTTTTAATTTTTATTGTAGTATAGTTTCTTTACTATAATTGCATCTTATTATGGGGTTTTTTATATGCATTTCTCATTGGTATTTTTTTAATGCCCCCACGTGACTCTAACAGGTAGCTAAAGCTTGGCTGTCCAATGAGGCCAAGCCTCTGCCGCTAAGTCTACTAGTGTACCTGCATACGTATGCTGTGTTACTATCTGTTACAGGGGGTGAGCCTCCTTGTTCTCACAAGTTCTGTTCTGAGTTCGGTTTCCACATTGAATTTTGTCCCATTTTCCCAGGCCAGTGGAACTGTTTGTGGAGTTGTTCCTTCTCTTTCATCATTTTTCCTTCCACTGTATAGTATTGTCAACACCATACAATACACTATAGTTAAAAATTTTTTTTTCTTTTAGCCTACGTTCTTCTCTGGCAATCACCATTTCTCTGTTCCTCCTTCAACTATTAAAAAAAGCTGTCTAGTTTAGTATCCCCACACCCTTCCCCCACTCTGGCTTTTTGCCCTCCCATCTTCTTTTATATTTACTCCAATCAGACTTTCACCTCCATCAGTCCATGAAAACTGTCCTTGTAAGTTCACTAATTGCCTTCACATGTCAAATCCAAAGTTAAGACACTCTCAGTCCTTAACTTATTCAACTATAATCCACAGACTTGATCGCTACTTTGCTTTCTTAATTTTCCTTTGCCCTAGCCTCAAGGTTATTCTCCTATCTCAGTAGCTACTTTATCTCAGCTTCCTGGCTGGTTCCCCCTCATCTTTCTGATTCTACAACTTGGGGTGGTCCTGGGCTTGGTCCTCAGATAGCTTCTCTTTACACTCATTTCCTGTTATCTTATTCTACCCCATAGACTCAAATACCATATACACAGTTCAGTTCAGTTCAGTTCAGTCGCACAGTCGTGTCCGACTCTTTGCGACCCCATGAATCGCTGCACGCCAGGCCTCCCTGTCCATCACCGACTCCCAGAGTTTACCCAAACCCATGTGCATCGAGTCGGTGATGCCATCCAACCATCTCATCCTCTGTCATCCCCTTCTCCTCCTGCCCCCGATCCTTCCCAGCATCAGGGTCTTTTCCAATGAGTCAACTCTTCGCATGAGATGGCCAAAGTATTGGAGTTTCAGCTTCAACATCAGTCTTTCCAATGAACACCCAGGACTGATCTCCGTTAGGATGGACAGGTTGGATCTCCTTGCAGTCCAAGGGACTCACAAGAGTCTTCTTCAACACCACAGTTCAAAAGCGTCAATTCTGCGGTGCTCAGCTTTCTTCACTGTCCAACTCTCACATCCATACATGACCTCTGGAAAAACCACAGCCTTGACTAGATGGACTTTTGTTGGCAAAGTAATGTCTCTGCTTTTAAATATGCTATCTTGGCTGGTCATAACCTTCCTTCCAAGGAGTAAGTGTCTTCCAATTTCATGGCTGCAATCACCATCAGCAGTGATTTTGGAGCCCCCAAAAATAAAAGTCTGACACTGTTTCCCCATCTATTTCCCATGAAGTGATGGGACCAGATGCCATGATCTTAGTTTTCTGAATGTTGAGCTTTAAGCCAATTTTTTCACTCTCCTCTTTCACTTTCATCAAGAGGCTCTTTAGTTCTTCTTCACTTTCTGCCATAAGGGTGGTGTCATCTGCATATCTGAAGTCATTGATATTTCTCCCAGCAATCTTGATTCCAGCTTGTGTTTCTTCCAGCCCAGTGACTTTCAAATTTTTATCTCTGGTCTAGACCTCCCCACTAAATCCAGAGTCCTATAGCAAACTTTCCACTTGGCCTCTGAATTTGCAGTTATAATAGGCATTGAAAACTGCATGTGCATAACTGAATAATTTCCAGATTATCTGTTACCCATCTGATCTTCCTCATCTCAGAAAACAGCAATTCCATTTTTCCAGCTGTTCAGGCTAAAAACCTTGAAATGATGCTTGATTTCTCTTTCTCTCCGATGCTACATCCACTCAACCAGCAAATCTTGTTGGCTATTTCTTTGAATATATCCAGAAGGCAAATAATGCCTTCAATTCTCACTGTTACATCCTAGTACAAGTCACAATCAGCTCTCACTGAATTATTGCAATACCCTTTAAATGTCTCCCTGCTCCCACCTTCCACCGTCAGTTTATTCTGCATACAGCTCAAGAGTAAACATTCAAAATGTTCAAACAAAATTAATCAGGAGATATCACTCCATTTAAGAAGCTGCAGTGCCTCTCCCACGTCATTGTGAAAACACATTGAAAGATTCTATGCTGGCATTTCCAGAATCTTTCCCTGACTGCCTTGCTGACCTTATTTCTTATTTCTTTTAATATTATTGAAGTATAGTTGATTTACAACGTGGTATTTAATTTCTGCTGTACAGCAAAGTGATTCAGTTACCCAAATATGTACATTGTTTTCCATATTCTTTTCCATTATGGTTTATCATAGGATATCGAATATAGTTCCTGTGCTATACAGTGGGACCTTGATGTTTATCCATCCTATATATAATAGTTTGCATCTGCTAATCTCAAATTCCCACGCCATTCCTCCCTCACCCCTTGCTTTTGAAACCACAAGTCTGTTTTCTATTGTCTATGAGTCTATTTCTGTTTGGTAGATATGTTCATTTGTGTCATATTTTAGATTCCACATGTAAGTGATATCATATGGTATTTGTCTTTGTTTTTCTGACCTAACTTCACTTAGTAAGATAATATCTAGGACCATTCATATTGCTCCAAATGGCATTATTTCATTCTTTTTATGGCTGAGTAATATTCCGTTGTATATATATTGCATCTTATTTATTTGTTCATCTGCCTTCTGACCTCATTTCTACCCCTCATCCACCTTGTGCTCATCCTGCTTCTAGCATGCATGCTAAGTTGCTTCAGTCCTGTCTGACTCTTTGCAACCTTATGGACTATAGCCCTCCAGGCTCCACTGTCCATGGGATTCTCCAGGCAAGAACACTGGAGTGGGTTGCCATGCCCTTATGTCTCCTGTATTGGCAGGCGGGTTCTTTACCACTAGCGCCACCTGGGAAGCCCCTCTCCATTCATAAGTAACTACTATGGCTGGTGGCTTACAACAGACAGAACTGCAGTTGTGTTCTCAGTGGTACGATTTGGGAGAACAGACATGAGAGAGCGATGTAATCACTGGCGATTTGGAGCAAGCTTCCACTTTGGAGCCCCTCCCCTTGCTCTTCCCTCTGCCCAGATATCCTTCCTCTGAACATCTGCCTGATTCTTCCCTCCCTTTATTCAGGTCTCTGCTGGAGGCTGTCTCGCCCACTCTTTCTAAAACAGGATCTCTCCCTTGTCACTCTTACTCTGCTTAATTTTTCTTCAAGGCTCATATCACAAGATCACCTAGAATTAACTCATTTATTTACCGTAGGTTTCCCCTCCATGAACATGAGCCTCGTGTGTCAGGATCTTTTTACTGAATTCCTTGCTGTATTCATGTGCCTACAACAGTGCCTACAGCACAGTGAAGCCGTTCACTAGGGGTTGAATGAATAAATAAATGAATCTTCCCTCACATAACCATTAGTGACAATTTTTCTTTCTAAAGCTTCCCTAAATATCTTTTGAGCTAGATTTCCTCTGGATAATAACTCCTGGAGGGCCCCAGTACAACGTGGTTTTTTTTCCTAACCACATTTCCTAGCAATGACTCTGAGGGCCTCTGGTGATGTCCTGCTCTAAATCAGTTTATAATAGCATCACGCACTATTTGGAAATGTCATATGAGTGGAAATTAACCATAAATGGAGTGTCCTGGGACAAGGGTTCACATACACGAACTATATATAAATATTCACACATACTGGCATGCATGCATGCATAATCACACACACATATAAACAACCAGGCTTCTTTGGTATATTTTCTCACCAAGTCAAAAATATGTTCTGTTTATCCTCTGGAACATGTCTTTTAGCTTTTAAAATGTTTTAAATAAAAACCAAAAAGTTCAATTCCATAGAGTTCCTTACAAAAACTAATTGCCAGGCTCAGTCTCTAAAACTAGCTCATCCACAATGTAGAAATGACTAAACACAAAGTAAAACAGAAAAAGACCGAAAATTTGTGCATTTGTGTAGCAAATCTGCACTTTTAGGGTATAACTTGATAAAATTTTAATGACCTTGATTTTTAAAATTTTCAGAGTTCTAAGATGGTACAAGCTAAAAGTTAGCTGCCTGCAAAAATACAGTATGTAGATAACAATGCCTTTACTCAACTGATGCTATCATTTTGACATATTCCTACATGGAGTTAAATTTTATAAATTAAGCCCATCTTGGAACTCCACATTTGCACCATCCCTCAGCAAACTTATTCCAGATATAATTACGGTTGTGTCTACAGTATTTATGTTTTAGAAGAATGAAGGTAAAAGTAAATTTGCCTGAATATTTGCACTTTTCTCTCGTTTGAGGTTTTGTTTTTTTTCTTTTTCCTAAATTGTTCAAATATCCTTAATCAAGGCTGAAGCCTTTCCAATAGCCTTATTTCTTCCTGCATCCACTCAATAAATATTTATTGAAGACCTACTAGGTACCTGTTCTAGGAGTTTGGGATATATCAGAGAACATAATCAGAAGAGATCTCTGGCCTCATGGAACTTGTTTTTTATTGAGGAGAGAGACATAATAAAATGTATACATTTTCTACTGTTGCATAAAAAATACCACCAATTTAGCAGCTTAAACCATGCATATTTACTCTCACAGCTTCTGTATCTCAAGAGTCAGTGCATAGTCTATGTTTTCTAGGAGTTTTCAATGTAGTTACAGAAAAGAAACACGTGAAAAGATTACCAATGATTTAAGGCATTAGATACTGAAATCATCAACTGAAGAAAACCCCCCAAAAACTTAAAAAATAGTTACGTCAACTTCAGGTCATTTAATTTTAGTCTAACGACAAAAAGATCATCTCCACTTTTTAGGAGTTCCATTAATTATCCAATATACATTGGACCTCCCTGATTTCTTCAGTATTCCTCTAATTTTTTTTTTCCTCTTTTTTGTTGTATAAAAAACAACAAAAAAGCTATTGGATTTGATTTATTAGCTATTGGATTTGACTTTTTAAAATTCATTCTAATTGAAGAATAATTTGTGATGGTTTTTGCCACACATCAAAATAGAAGGAATTTATCAGATCTGAAGGATGAACTGAACTGTTCACCAGGTGGTCAAACATAATCAAAGGAACAACTGATAGTTCATTAGGAAATATCAAAATGTCAATGATAAAAAGAATCTTTTTGATCTTCTAAAGCAGAAGTAGGCAAACTACAACTCGTGTACCACATCTGGCCGGCCATTTGTTTTTGTAAATACAGTTTTATTGGAATATATAAAAGAAAGATCATCGCTATAATTTCAACGTTCTTCCTTAGGCCCTGACTGGAATCAGTGTTGACACAGCAACCTAAAAGGATGGATATTTCTGGTGATGACTCTTAGTCATGGGGGAAAAGTTGAGTGTGCTCCAAGCAGTCTGTACAAAAGACTGCAAATAAGATATATTTAAATCTGATTTCTGTCCAAAACCAGGCAGCTCAGTGGTAAAAGAATCCACCTGCCAATCTAGGAGTTGCAGGTGATGTGGGTTCAATCCCTGGGTCAGGAAGATCCCCCTGGAGTAGGAATTGGTAACCTACTCCAGTATTCTTGCCTGGAGAATCTCATGGACAGAGGAACTTGGCAGGCTACAGTCCATGGGATGGCAAAGAGTTGGACATGACTGAACACACATGCATGCTTCCATACATACATCCAAAACAGGTAGAATGTGTTCATATTTTGGTGTTTAAAGGCATAGATCCTCAGGTATTAAAATAAAATTAGATCTTCAGAAATAGTTAATTTCCAGAGGGGAAAGATAAATTAGGAGGTTGGGATTAACAGATACATACTACTACATATATAAAAGAGATAACCAACAAAGACTTACTATATGGTACAGGGAACTATACTCAGTATCTTATAATAATCTATAAGGAAAAAGAATCTGAAAAAATGCATACATATAAAGATACATATATATTTATATATATACATATATACAAAGATACAGACATTTATATATATATACATACATATGTGTGTGTGTGTGTGTGTATATATATATACATATATATATAAACTGAATCACTTTGTTGTACACCTGAAAATAACACAACATTGTGAATCAACTGTACTTCAATAAAAAAAATGCTTAAATTTAAAAAAAGAAATGACTAATTTCCTAAGATTCTTAGGAAATATTAAATACTTAATATTAAATATGGCTCAGACAGTAAAGAATCTCTCTGCAATGTAAGAGACCTGTGTTTGATCCATGGGTTGGAAATATCCTCTGGACAAGAGAAGGGCAATCCACTCCAGTATTCTTGTCTGGAGCATTCCATGGACAGAGGAGCCTGATGGGCTACAGTCCATGGGGTCACAAAGAGTCTGACACAACTGAGTGACTAACGCTTTCACTTTCACTTTTCTTCATTGCAACTGGGGAGGAAAGGCCCAGAAAGGGTCCTTGGAGAAATGAATAGTGAAGAGTTTCCTCCAGTCCAAGAAATCCTGTTCAAGTTTAGCCTGTAACCTCTCTCTCCCAATTTCTGACTGACATGTGTAGGTTCAAGGCACAACTTCCGCTTTTCTCCTTATATTATTTGTTATTTTTTTTTCCCATAAGACTTGGCAGCATGATTCATGCAATTACTTCCCCCTCCTACAGTGCTTTAGAAAAGGTCTCCTAGATGAGAAAAAATGCTTCCTACAGCAATTTAGTGACAGGCCAGAATTAGCTTATTGACTTGCAAAACTTTCCCCTTCTCCTTTTCATTCTGTATTTTTATTCTAAAATGGGAAGAGCTGGGTGGAATTTATGTAAGCATTTATATTCTGCTCCATATCCACCCCCAGTTGTTTTCCTTCCTCATGACTTAAAGAATGGGGTCGTATACAGTGGTACAGTTATGAGTGCCAACTTTAATTAGGATTCTAACAGTTTCCTTTCTAATTGCAGAAGTGAATAATGATCATGAGTTAGACTACAAAAGAGATAAAGATATATTATTAGTATAAAAAATGTTGGGAACTTCCCTGGTGGTCCAGTGGCTAAGACTCCACCCTCCCAATGCAGGGTTCCTAGGTTCAATCCGTGGCTGGAGAACTAGATCCCACATGCCTCAACTAAAGATCCCACTTGCCGCAACAAAGATCAAAGATCCTGCATGCCACAACTAAGACCCAGCACAGCCAAAATGAATAAATTTTTAAGAAAGGAATAGATGTTCATCAACAGGTGAATGGATAAAGAAGATATGGTACATATAAACAATGGAATATTACTCAGCCATAAAAAGAATGAAATAATGCTATTTGCAGCAACACGGATAGACCAAGAGAGTATCATACGCAGTGGAGTAAGTCAGTTAGAGAAAGACAAATACCATATGATATCACTTGGATGTGGAATCTTAAAAAATGATGCAAATGAATTTACTTACAAAACAGAAATAGACTCACAGATATGAAAAACAGACTTGTGGATGCCAAGAGGGAAAGATGGGGGAAGCAATAAAGTAGGAGTTTGGGGTTAAAATATACATACTGTGCATGTGTGCTAAATCGCTTCAGTTATGTCTGACTCTTTGCCACCCTATGGGCTATAGCCTGCCAGGCTCCTCTGTCCATGGGGTTCTCCAGGCAAGAATACTAGAGTGGGTTGCTATGCCCTCCTCCAGGGGATCTTCCCTACCCAAGGATCCATCCCACATCTCTTATGTCTCCTGCATTAGCAAGCAGGTTCTTTACTACTAGCACTACCTGGGAAACCCCAAATGTACATACTACAATATATAAAATAGATAACCAACAAGGACCTACTATATAGCAGAGGAAACTATATTTAATATCTTATAATGGAAAAGATTTTTTAAAAGAATATATATATATATGTATAACTCCTTGGAAGAAAAGCTATGACTAACCTAGACAGCATATTAAAAAACAGAGACATTACTTTGCCAACGAAGGTCCATCTAGTCAAAGCTATGGTTTTTCCAGTATTCATGTATGGATGTGAGAGTTGGACTATAAGGAAAGCTGAGCACCGAAGAACTGATGCTTTTGAACTGTGGTGTTGGAGAAGACTCTTGAGGATCCCTTGGACTGCAAGGAGATCCAACTAGTCCATTCTAAAGAAAATCAGTCCTGAATATTCACTGGAAGTGAAACTCCAATACTTTGGCCACCTGATGTGAAGAATTGACTCATTAGAAAAGACCCTGATGCTGGGAAAGATTGAAGGTGGGAAGAGAAGGGGATGACAAAGGATGAGATGGTTGGATGGCATCACCGACTCAATGGACATGAGTTTGAGCAAGCTCAGGGAGTTGGTGTTGGACAGAGAAGCCTAGCATGCTGCAATCCATGAGGTTGCAAAGAGTCGGACAGGACTGAGCGACTGAACTGAACTGAACTGAACTGATGTATAACTGAATCAATTTGCAGTACACTTGAGATAAGCACAACATTGTAAATCAACTATATTTCAATAAAAAAATTTAAAAGATGTAATGTCTCCCCAATAAACAATATTCAACAATGAAAAGAAATGTTGGAGCCCATAAATATCACTCTGTGATTAAGGGACAGTCACCTAAACTCAGTGAGCCTCAGGTTCCTCATCCATAAATATTTTACAGGCTTACTTTGAGGGTGAAGTGAACAGGATTTTGTAAGAGTTCTTAATTACAAGAATTACTTGAGTTGCTTATTCAAAAAAATTATGATTACCCAGATTCCCATTCTTTTCAAAGACTTACATAATTCTTGTCATAAGATAAATTTGGGAAACAGTGAGATAACAGAAGTAGAAGTACTCTGTGAACTGAGGAAAATGAAAGAAATACAAGAAGATTGCTTTTCTACTAGTACCTTACAGCTGTACCAAAAAAAATTCCTTTTAAAATTATTTTGTGACTTATTACTTTTAAATTATTTGTCTTTATCTTCTTGGAGTAGAGATTGGTTTGCTATAGCTAATGTTGTGGTTTGAGACCTGGTTCCTAGTCTCAACCCTACCACCAATTAGTTGAGTAAATTGGGGTGACTCATTTCTTTCCTCTGGGGCTCATATTTTTATCTGCAAAGTGATGAGATGAAAGTTGTATGGAAATAAAAATCACTTTTAAAAGAGTGATGACACTCCTATATTCAATAAGGATAATCAATAAGGACGTATTGTATAGCACGTGGAACTCTACTCAATGTTATGTGCCAGCCTAGACGGGAGGGGTGTTTGAGGGAGATATATGTATGGATATATGTATGGCTGAGTCACTTCGCTGTTCACCTGAAACTACCGCAACATTGTTAATCATCTATACCCTAAAACAAAATAAAAAGTTTAAAGTTTGAAAAAAAGTGATGAGATGGTTTCCATGACTGTTATTCTATTTTTACTTGATAATCTACTTTTCAGTTACAAGTACCTAGTATTGTAAAGCATTTGATTATCTAAACCTGCCATTTGAGTTATTTTTAAGAATCTACATTAGTATCGTAGAGAATGGAAAGGAATTAAAGGCATTCAACAGCTTACTAGGGGAGAATAGAGATGTATAAGTAATTATATGTGAAGCCACAAGAGGACTCTTGATTATTAAAATTGAGAGATAGAAGTGAATGTGTCATGAACAAAATATTCAGCAAAAAGAAATGTAAGAGATGAAGAGAGAGTGCTGTGGGCAAGAGCAGTCACAAAACACTTTATCAAAGCTTTCTTTTTCTTCTTTTTAAATTTTGTCTGATGAGAAAAATTTTATTATTTTAAAGAGACTCAGGAGTCATGGGTTCAATCCCTGGGTTAGGAAGATCTCCTGGAGGAAGAAATGGCAACCTACTCCAGTATTCTTGCCTGGAGAATCTCCATGGACAGAGGAGCCTGGCAGTCTATAGTCCATGGGGTGGCAAAGAATGGGACACGACTGAGCAACACACACACACACACACACACACACACACACAAAGTCTTTCAGAGAATACCCTTGCACAGATGTCTTCGCATGTATCTGTATGTATGTATTGCATGTATATTGTATGTATATGCATTATCTGTAGGATAAGTTTCTGTAAATGGAAGAACTGGATATATGCATGAAATTTTGAAAGATGTTTCCAAACAAACTGTTCTCCCTTGAAGTTGTTAGAGTGTGCTAGTACCCTACACTCCAAAAATTCCATTTATTAACAGTTTTTGACCTTTGACATTTTGATAGATAAAAATGAAGCTTCATTGTTTTCCTTTATTTTTTTTTGTAATAAAGCTGATTTTGAAACTATTCTGAAATTTTTACTTCCTTGTGTTCTCCGATTCATGCCTATTGGTCATTTTTCTATTTGATTCACTTCTTATTTAATCATAAACTCTTCTTTATAAGAAATTAATTCATGTTGATATATGGCAGAAGCCAACACAATATTGTAAAACAATTACCTCTCAATTAAAAATAAATAAATTTTTTAGAAAAGAAATTAACACTCTGTTCAATTACATGTCTTACAAATATCACAGCTGGTTATTTTTATCTTTTTTTAGTGGTGATTTTGGTGATGTACAGCTTTTAGTAAATACAGTTATCAATATTTTTCTCTCATGGTTCTTGGGTTTTGCTTCTTACTTACAAATTCCTAACAAATAATCCCATTTTTTCTTAGATGTCTACAGATTTTTCCCTGTTTACATTTATGAACTACTTGGGAAATAATTTAAAGTAAAAATTACTGTAGAGATTTATTTTTTCCAGATGGCTAGCTTGTTGCCCCTAAACGATTTATGGGATAATGCATCATTCAATGATTTGAAGTGCCTTCTTTATCGTATATTAAATTCATGCTTATACTTGGTCATATTTTGGAAATATCTACTTTATTATTTTATTAATTCATCTGTAATTATACAGCACATCATAATTCTTCTAGTTACTTTACTTTATATTTTAATAACTAGTAGAATTTGTACCTCAATATTCTCAAAAATTTTCTAGTTGCTCTCTCATGTTCATTTTCTATACTAAAATTTGGAAAAAACTAGCCTAACTTTTCAAAATATTTCCTTTACCAGGAACATATTAGTTTTAAATTATTTGAGAGAGACCTGATCTCTTTACAATACTGAATCTTTCTACCCAAAACCAGGTTATATCTTTCCACTTACTCAAATCTTCCTTCAGTGGTTGGAGAGCAGAGAAATGGAAATTTAAGGCAGAAAAGTGGTGAGACTGAAGAACTGTGAAGCACTCTGGGAACATGGGCAGATCTATTGTTTGGAGTCCAAGGGAGAGTAAGTAAGACTGGGGGTTGTAGGAGGACTTAGGTTGTTGAAGAGTCTTAAGAACTAAGAATGGGCACTTTTTTCACACTGGCAAAAGACTTGCTTCAGGAAGATTCTTTAGGGCTATCAGTGGTCCTCAGCCAGGGGTGATTTTTCCCCCAGGGGACATTTTTGTTTGTCTAAGGGGAAAGGAAGGTGCTTCTGGCATCTAGTGAGTATTGGCCAAGAAATGCTGCTCCATACCCTACAAGGCACAGGAAGCTCCCACAACAAAGAATGATCTGACCCCAAATATCAGTAGTGCCAAGGCTGAGAATCCTTTCACTAAAAGGTTTGAAAGGCAAAAAGGCTACGATCAGGGAAACAATTTAGGAGCCCAGTGTGGGCACAGTGGACTCTGAGTGTGCCCTTAATGTAGCTCCAGTTGGCCTCTCCTCCCAGCATCAGCTGTGCAAAAGCAAAACAGTCAGTGAAACCTACAGGGTTCTGGGTTGGCTCTCATATCACTTCCTTGTAAAGGAATCGTTATTTAGTGGTTTACATACATCATACTGGGCTTCCCTGGTAGCTCAGCTGGTGAAGAATCCGCCCGCAATGCAGGAGACCCCAGTTCGATTCCTAGACTGGGAAGATCCCCTGAAAAGGGATAGGCTACCCACTCCAGTGTTCTTGGGCTTCCCTGGTGGCTCAGATGGGGAAGAATCTGCCTGCAATGCGAGAGACCTGGGTTCAATCCCTAAATTGGAAAGATCCCCTGGAGGAGGGCATGGCAACACACTCCAGTATTCTTGCCTGGAGAATCTCCATAGACAGAGGAGCCTGGCAGGCTACAGTCCATGCGGTCACAAAGAGTCAGACAAGCACCTAAAGAGTCAGATTGAGCACCTAAACACAGCACAGCATACATCGTATTATATTTTAATTAAAACAAAGACCCAGAAAGACCTCAATCCTGTCATCCAGAAAGTGTTTTGAGAAATTCTTCTGCAAAAATTTCTATGAAAATTAAAGTTTGTTTAGAGTTTTAAATGCTCAGAATTAGGGAAACCACATCGGGTTGATTTTAGAAAGGCCATAATTCAAGTGAATACCGGTGGCTTTTCTTCTCTTGAGAAAAACGAACAGCATTTCCTTTCAAGGAACCACTTCCCTGAAAACATTATACCTCCCACTTCTCCGAGTGGACTCTATTCCTGGCCTCTAAAGCAACACTCCACATAATGCCTGCAAATAGTAGGCACTTGATAAATAAAAGTCAGTGAATACATAATAAGGGGGAAATAAACATATAAATTTTTACATGAGGGCTTCCCCGGTGGCTCAGACAGTAAAGAATTTGTTTGCCAAAGTAGGAGACACAGGTGTGATCCTTGTCAGGAAGATTCCATGGAGAAGAAAATGGCAACTCACTCTAGTATTCTTGCATGGGAAATCCCATGGACAGAGGAGCCTGGTGGGCTACAGTCCATGAAAAGAGTCAGACACAGCTTAGCGATTAAACATCATTTTATTTGCAGTAACTGTAAAATTATGAATAAATAACAACATTTATTTTGGACTTAGTGTGTGCAAACACTGAGTGTATTATTTCATTGACTCCTCAAGATAACAGGGTGATGAGGTCATTACACATAAAGAGACAGAGCTCAGAGGTAAGTGGATTGCCCATGGTCACTCAGCTGGTGAGTGGACAGCAGGGATTCAGGCAGTCCATCACAGAACCCATCATTTTAAACCATCATGTGAATGTTGCTTTCACTCTTTTTACTAATGACACACAATTCCCACCCTTTAGCTTATTTAATCCTCACATTTACCTTGGGGTATGAGTATAGAGGACCCCATTCTGTAGTCATGGAATTTGAGGCTTGGAGATGGGGACATGCCTGGGGCCCCATGTCTAGTCAGTCACAGTGCTGGGTCTAGAGCCCCATGCTTCTTGTAATATGCCAAGGTCTGTGTCAGTTATCGACTTATAGACTTGGCTCACAATCCATCCTCATTGCTCTGTGTAAATGGACCTAGATCCTATAAATATTTCTCCTCCACTAGCTGGCACGGTGTTAACCTTTGTTAGTAGAGGATGCTAGAGGGAAGCTGACAGAGCAGGAGTTTTTCTCTCCTTGGTTCCAGAGCACGCCCTTTCCCAGGCGCAGGTACTGCACGGTCTGTCCAACATCCGACTCCCACAGTGAACACCCTCTGCTGCTTCCAGCTCCTGGAGGACTCAGTGACCAACTGTGATCCTCAGAAAGCTTTGCAGGGAGTTTTGAGATGTGGCACACCCCAGTGGCTCACCCTAGTGGCTCAGTGGTAAAGAACTCATCTGCAATGCAGGAGACCTGGGTTTGATCCCTGGGTCGAAGTTGTTTTTTTTTTTTTATTTTTTTTATTTTAGTTGGGGGCTAATTACTTTACAATATTGTAGTAGTTTTTGCCACACATTGACACGAGTCAGCCATGGGTTCACATGTCGAAGTTTTGAACTCCTGAGTTTGATCCCCTGGAGGAGGGCGTGGCAACCCACTTCAGTATTCTGGCCTGGAGAATTCCATGACAGAGGAGCCTGGTGGACTACAATCCATGGGGTCGAAAAGAGTCGGACACAACTGAGTGACTAACAGCTTCACTTTCACTTTCACCTCCCTGTGAACAGCTGTTTCCAGAATCCCAGAGGGCAGGTTTCCAGTAAGGGCAGGTAACCTAGCAACTTCATGGCCATCCAGTCAGCCATGACTGTGTCATCCAGGAGGTCTGGATCTCAGCCTTAGGGGTAGTGCCTGCTCTCCATTATCTGTGAATCCCATATTCTTTAGGTCTGTCTTTCCTCCTTACTAACCAAGTCTCCATAATTTCAATGCCCTGTTATAATTATAATTAATTATTCTTTATTTTAGCTTTTCCTGTTCATGTGACTTTGAACAGTGGTTTCTATCTCCTGGTTGATCCCTGACTGATATAGGTTGCTTCCCTTTGGAGCATCTTAGTGGAGGGATTGAAGAAGGAAATGGCAACCCACTCCAGTGTTCTTGCCTGGAGAATCCCAGGGATGGGGGAGTCTGGTGGGCTGCCGTCTATGGGGTCGCACAGAGTTGGACATGACTGAAGCGACTTAGCAGCAGCAGCAGCGGAGGGATTAAAACTTGAATATTACCTGGCACCCCACAAACATAAACATGAGGACTGTGAAGCCAAAAGCCAAGGGGAATTTGCTCTGGTCTTTTCTTGGTCTGTCATCTAGGTTTCATGGGATGCAGGAACAAAGGATCAACCATCCTGCACTTTTTATAAATGATACCTATGAAATATACAGGGCTTTCCTGGTGGCTCAGTCAGTAAAGACTGCCTGCAATGTAAGAGACTCGAGTTCAATCCCTGGAGAGAAGATCCCCTGGAAAGAAAACAGCAACCCATGCTTTATGCTCTTAAAATAAGTCAAAAGATTTTTTAAATTATTTTTTCTTTCTTTCTTTATTTTATTTTTATATTTTTGGTTGAACTGGGTCTTCATTGCTTCGCATGGGCTTCCTCCAGTTGTGGAAAGTGGGGGCTACTCTTTGTTGTGGTGCACAGGCTTCTCACTGCAGTGACTCCTGTTGTTGCAGAGCACAGGCTCTAGGTACATGGGCTTAAGTAGCTGTGGCTCAAGGGTTCTAGACCACAGGCTCAGAAATTGTGACACACAGGCTTAGTTGCTTCATGGCATATGAAATCTTCCCAGACTAGGGATTGCATTGGTAGAGGTATTCTTATCCCTTGCACCACCAGGGAAGTCTGAGTCAAAAGGTTTTTTAAATTTCTAAGATAAATTTAAAATATATGTCTGAGTACAACAGCCAGCATCCAATTCCCTAAATATGAGATTTGGAATAATCGGTCTTGATCATCTTTAATATCAATATGTTTTCTCTTTGGGGAACGAGTGCATTTGATCATCAGCTCTCATGATGAAGACACCTCCTCACATACCACAGCAGCTTCACACATGTTAGTTAGGTCATTAAACCATCAAAGCAGCTCCTGGGACATCTACAGCAAGTTTACTGTCCTCCCTTTAGGTGAGCAAAACCTGTCACTGGGAGAGCTAAATGATTCTCAAAAGAGGCAAGTGATAAATAGCGAAGCTTCAAATGAGGACTAAAATCCAAGTCTTCCAAGTTTGTTGTTCTTTTTCCATTGCCTCTCCCCATGTGTCTCTGTTTCCTGGACAGAAGCTTATAAATGCTAAGGAATTTCTAAGATCAGCAAATAGGAGGGAGGGGCACTACTGGGGGGACTGCAGGGCTCTTCTAGCATCTCTCCTATCACTGTTGAGCAGAAGGCATCTCATGCATAAAACTAGCTCCACCTTTAGCCCAAAGCGGAAGCAGGAATTGAGGGTAGTCAGGGTTGAGTATGGGAGGACTACAGAAAAGATGTTGCCCAATCTGACAACAACATTCCCTTATAAGGTTCTTCCCCAGCAAGGAGCCAAAGCTACACAGAGCAAGAAGTAAGCATGTGTGTAGGGTCAGGGGGAAGTAAGCGTGTGTGCAGACGTTGTGACTGTCCTGCTCAGAGGCTAGCAAGCACTAGACTGGTTGGCCTGCAAGCTCTCATATAGCTCTGCCCATCACTGACTCTAATTCCATTTACTTAGTAGAATCAGCTAGAACTTCATTTGCATGCCTTGACCCACATTCTCAACAAAGCTCAGAAACATTTGTTAGGTTTTCTAAAATTGTGTTTATACATGTATGAACTTGCACATATGTATATGTGTATGATAAAAAAAAATTCCAGAGAAGAAGATCACATGATTTAAGATAGAATCTGGTCCACAGGTAGAATGACTTGAAGATTTTATGAGGTTCTTTCCATTGCAGATTCTTAAAAAAAAGATGCGTGCGTGTGTGCTGAGTCATTTCAGTTGTGTCTGACTCTTTTCAACCCTTCGAACTGTAGCCCACCAGGGTCCTCTGTCCATGGGTTTTTCCAGGTAAGAATACTGGAGTGGGTTGCTATGCCCCCCTCCAGGGGATCTTCCTCACCCAGGGATCAAACCCATATCTCACGTCTCCTGCATTGGCAGGTTCTTTACCACTAGCGCCACTTTTGTTGTTGTTCAGTCACTCAATTGTATCCAACTCTTTGCGACCCAATGTACTGTAGCACACCAGGCTTCCCTGTCCTTCATCTCCCAGAGCTTGCTCAAACTCATGTCCATTGAGTCGGTGATGCCATCCAACCATCTCATCCTCTGTTGTCCCCTTCTCTTCCAGCCTTCAATCTTTCCCAGTATCAGGGTCTTTTCCAGTGAGTCAGCCCTTCATATCAGGTGGCCAAAGCATTGGAGCTTCAGCTTCAGCATCAGCCCTTCCAATGAACACCCAGGACTGATCTCCTTTGGGATTGACTGGTTTGATCTCCTTGCAGTCCAAGGGGCTCTCAAGATTCTTCTCCAACACCACAGTTCAAAAGCATCAATTCTTCAGTGCTGAGATTTCTTTATAGTCCAACTCTCACATCCATACATAACTACTGGAAAAACTGTAGCTTTGACTAGATGGACATTTGAAGGCAAAGTAATCTCTCTGCATTTTAATATGCCATCTGGGTTTGTCATAGGTTTTCTTCCAAGGAGTAAGCATCTTTTAATATCATGGCAGCAGTCACCATCTGCAGTGATTTTGGAGCCCAAGAAAATAGGATGTCACTGTTTTCATTGTTTCTCCATATATTTGCCATAAGTGATGGAATCGGATGCCATGATCTTAGTTTTTCGAATGTTGAGTTTTAAACCAGCTTTTTCACTCTCCTCTTTCACCTTCATCAAGAGGCTCTTTAGTTCCTCTTCACTTTCTGCCATTAGGGTGGTGTCATCTGCATGTCTGAGGTTATTGACATTTCTTCCAGCAGTCTTGATTCCAGCTTGGCAATCTTGTCAATGCTTGGCTTGACATCCAGCCCAGCATTTCTCATGATGTATTCTGCAGATAAGTTAAATAAGCACCACCTGGGAAGCCCCCCAAAATAGATATCTTCCCTCCCCAAATAAAGCATTATTGTGATGATCTAGAATATCTATGGTTTGTTTGCTAGAAAGTCATTCTAAAGTATGTGTTGCTACTAGAACTGCATTTCCAGGCTGGAGATGGAGCAGAGCCTCTCTGCAGAGAACTGGTAAAAGAAACAAACCCCATGAACTCAGTGTGCGTGCTCAGTCGATTAGTCATGTCCTACTCTTTTTGAGCCCACAGATGAGCCCGCCATTCTCTTCTCTCCATGGGATTTCCCAGGCAAGAATACTGGAGTGGGTTTCCATTTTCTATGCCGGGGGAGTCTTCCCAACCCAGGGATTGAACCCGCGTCTCCTGTGGCTCCTGCATTGGCTGGCAGATTCTTTACCACTGAGCCCACGAGAAGCCTAATAAGAGAAATGAAAACATGGCTTCACATTCTGCCCGCCAGCCCCTTCTTCCTCCAGGCTCTGCAGTCTTGAGGGGGTGTGTAAGTCAGCTTTATTCAGGTAAATGATTTCGGAATGGTTCCAGATATGTTTTGAATATCTGGGGTGAACATATGGGAGTTGATGGATAATTGTGACAGCAAGTAGAAGAGCGAAGAAATGAAAGAGCTTGGCTACAGTTTGGCACAGTGTTTCTCTCTTTCCTCCTTCTCCAGCCTGCACTGGAAAGAGCAGGAAGTCTGGTGTTTATTGGCTTTAGACATAACTGATGATTGTCAACCAGATAAAAGTCAGGTAAAACACTTATTATGAGTGACTATTATTACCACTATTGTTACAGATCATCTGCTCAGAAAATGAAATAGGTCCATTTTTCAGAGCCTTTTGTTTTATTGTTCAGGAAGTCCTGTGATAAGGACTTCCCTGGTGTTCCCGTGGTTAAGAATCTGAGTTCTAATGCAAGGGACATCTGTTGGATCCCTGTTCGGGGGACTAAGATCCCACATGCCTCGGGGCAACTAAGCCCACCAGTCACAGCTACTGAGCATGTTTACTCTAGAGAAAGAGAAGCCCGTGCTCGCCACAACTAGAGAAAGCCCTTGTGCCCCAACAAAAAGCCCACAAGGAAGACCCAGCACAGCCAAAATAAAAAAACAAAGAAAACAAAGAAAGCCCTGTGGGCAGAAGTCAGGAGACCTGTGTTTCCTTTCTGACTCTGCCATCTGCTAGTTAAATGACATGAGCATGACACTGAACCTCACAGGTCGGCGTCTCCACCTACAAAGTGGAGTGAATAATCACCGTCTTGTTCATAGAGGATCAAATGAGAGTTCCATGTGCTGCAGGGTGCCACATAAATTTAAGATGACACTATTATTATTAGTGACCATTAGAGACTTTCACTTATATATCCTACACTAAATGTTCGTTACTCCCAAGACCAGAGGAGACCTTTCTGTGGTATAATGTTGTCTCAGACCCACAAGCAGGTAAGCGGTTGCCAGAATGTGCCGTTTCTCCCTCCCCGAGCCTGAATGTGCTGTGTGGGTCAAGACGCTTCAGCAGAGGTGGCCAGAAACAGAACCCTCTGATTGTCTGGACACAACCTGACACATATGATAATGTTATCGGTCTGATAGACCCAGTTTCCAGCCAGGTGGCTTGCCAGCTGATTTCTGGTCCTGTGGCCCTGCAGAGCAAGGCCACTTCAATCATAGACCTCACTCCCCAGGAACGGCCGGACTTAGAGGCAGGAATGGCAGCTTCTGGACCGTACCTAAGCTCTGAAGTAACAGCCTTGTTGGGTCAATCAAAGCAGGTACTGCTTGCTCTTGGCTTGGACTTTTTCTAGATTTGGGCTTATGGAACGGTGTACAGAGTCTGGCTGACATGGTTTTTATCACGTCCTCTTTCACCTAAAAGGATTTGTCTGTAGCTTCATGAAATTCCTTGACCAGGGCTCTCAGGAGAGGAATGGTCATATACTTGAGGAGCATTTGGCCCAGCAATGCAAATTGTGAAATGATTTTCAGAGAACTATCCAGTAATATCCAGTTTGGGTAGAAAGTGAATATCTGTTGTTATTGTTGGGCTTTTTCCATTGTTTTTTTATAGTGGAAAAGTGAGTCTTACAAAACCAGACCTATTCCCTATGCTCTCTCTAGTTCACTTCCAATGTGGATACGGGAGAAGGCATAGAAATACCGTTGTGTCTTTGTGCTTCCTAATAGGCAGGAGAAAATAGACTTTTACCAGTGAGTGCTTTGATTTTGTGACCCCACGGCAATCCCTCTTGTTCAGTATAACTCTTCAGGATGGCATGTCTCTAACACCTTGAGGTGTTCACTCGTGGTGTCTCTGGGCTGGAGGATTCTTTTTGGCACTGCTCCCGAGGCTCTAGTATTTCCTTAGTCCAAATAAGGCAAAGATTTTTAAAAAGTCCCTTGAATATCTGCACACTCCACTAGATTGTGCAAGCTTCTAACTCTGAGACAGCCAGGAATCGCCAGTGGCAACATGGCAAGAGAAATGCCTGGTTCAGGCTCCGAATCTCTCAAGTGTAGGGCAGTTCTGCAGCCTCCTCACCTCCGTACCTCCCACCTGCTGCCCCTGCCATCAGTCCTACAGAGCTGGGACAAAGTATTCCTCCTGGATCAGCATTTGCATTGGGCCTCTTTCCCTACTACCAGGAAGTATGAAAGGCAGCTCCCCCAACACCGTCTTTGAGATTTCTCATAACACAGGCCAAGTGGGTCTCTCTTTCTTAGCTCCCACTTCTGCTCAGCATGAAATGAACGTCCAGTCCCACTGTCACCTGTGGCTTTGCTCAAGGTGCTGGTTTATGAGCTTCTCTGCACAGTTAGACATCCATTCTTTCTTAGGCGTGCCAAAGGGGTCTCTCCAGTCTTTGTTTTTTATCAATTAATCTCCCACAATTGCGACCTTCAGTAATGTTATGGATTGAATGTTTTGTGTCCCTCCAAAATTCACATGTTGGAGATTTAACCCTCTGTGATGGTATGTGCAGATGGAGCCTTGGGGAAATAATTAAGGTTTGATGGGTTCATGAAGGCAGGTGCCCTGGTCTGATAAAATATAAGAGAAGACACCAGAGCATTCTCTCTTTCTCTCTCTCTCTCCCTGCACACAGCCAGGCACCAAGGAAAGGCCATGTGAGAACAAGGAGAGATAGCAAGAGATAGCAAGCCAACCATCAGAACACAACCACGCTGGCACCCTGATCTCAGACTTCCAGCCTCTAGAACCATGAGAAAATAAACATCTGCTATTTAAGCCACCTGGTTTATAGTATTTTGTTATGGCAACTTGAGTTGACTAAGACAGATAATATTTCAAATCTTTTGCTGGATAATTTTTTTCTCTTATGTTACTTTCTACCTTCCCAACAGGAAAGCTCACTGTCCTGGAGATTAAGAGCTTAAACACCTCAGCAACCCCAAGGGGTTTGACATTCAAAATATGAATGAGTCTCATTTAAATTCAACTTCACTTTTCAGGCCACTTGAAGAAAGATTTATTTACATTTACAGATGTATGCCTTTTGAAAATAGTTGAAAAGGCCCAGTTTTTTAATAATTTTATTTATTTATTTTTGACTGTGCTGGGTCTTCACTGCTTCATGTGCTTTTCTATAGTTTTGGGGAGCGGGGTCTACTCTCTAGTTGTGGTAGTAGGGCTTCTCACTGCCGTGGCTTCTCTTGTTGCAGAGCACAGGCTCACAGGTGATGGGATTACAAACCTAGAAAGCACGTTAAAAAGTGGAGACATCACTTTGCCAACAAAGGTACATCCAGTCAAACCTATGGTTTTTCCAGTAGTCATGTATGGATGTGAGAGTTGGACCATAAAGGAGGCTGAGCGCCAAAGAATTCATGTTTTCAAGCTGTGGTGCTGGAGAAGACTCTTGAGAGTCCCTTGGACTTCAAAGAGATCAAACCAGTCAATCCTAAAGGAAATCAGCCCTGAATATTTATCGGAAGGACTGATGCTGAAACTCCAATACTTTGGCCACCTGATGCAAAGAGCCAACTCAGTGGAAAAGACCCTGATGCTAGTAGATTTGAGGGCAGGAGGAGAAGGGGGAAACAGAGGATGAGATGGTTGGATGACATCACTGATTCAATGGACATGAGTGTGAGCAGACTCTGGGAGAGAGTGAAGGACAGGGAAGCCTGGCATGCTGCCATTCACGGGGTCACAAATAGACACGACTGAGCGAGTGAACAACAGCAACAACAAAACATGCCTTTCATAAAATAAAAAATATGCATTTTATAAAATAAGTTCTCTCCCCTAATCAGTCCACATTTTGCGAAGGCTTTATCTTTCCTTAGTATACTCTCTGTTATATGGGAAAGGAAAAAAAGCCAGAAAACATTTCTGAGAACCGATTTCCCAGTCCTCCCCTACATCTGAGATGGGCTTCTGGCTCTTGCTCTGAAATGTGTCCTGATTAGTTCTAAGAAGAACAAGAAGGAGGGACCAGCTTCCGGGACCTCACTCCACCTCCGCCTAAAAATTCAGCAGCTGATGAAGGAAAGTGTGTGGACGCGTTAGATAAGTGATGTGTTCAGTGAGGCTGCTGTATCCTTATTAGGAAACAGGATCACAGTTCATTTCCTGCCCTCAAGTGGACGTTAGTTTCTCAGATATTATTCACAGAAAGTGTATGTATTATTAACATGCAGTTTATTATCCCGGAGGACCTCAGCTGGGTTGGAGTGCTCGCTTATTCCTCCGGGTCCCTTGCAGTGCCTGCCCTCTGGTGATTCTGTTTCTTGCTTCATTCTCTCCGACTAGTGCTCCTTCCTTCCCCTCAAGTAATTGGCCCCAAAGACTGTGCTCAGAAGCATTCGATGGTCCCTTGAGTGTCGACAATGATACTATTGTATTTCAGGATAGTATAGAAAGCCCCCCACAATCTCTCCACTTTCTAAACTTTTCAGCTCTCTCTCTCATATTACCATTTCTCATACATGATATTTATAACTTCTCCCCACCCCCACCACCCACCCCATCAGCCGTGGGTTTGAACACACTTTGGTGCCTCCTACCTTTGCTCAGATATGCAGATGACACCACCTTTGCTCAAATATGCAGATGACACCACCCTTATGGCAGAAAGTGAAGAAGAACTAAAGAGCTTCTTGATGAAAGTGAAAGAGGAGAGTGAAAAATTTGGCTTAAAGCACAACATTCAGAAAACTAGGATCATGACGTTCCATTACTTCATGGCAAATAGATAGGGAAACAGTGGCTGACTTTATTTTGGGGGGCTCCAAAATCACTGTAGATGGTGACTGCAGCCATGAAATTAAAAGACGCTTGTTCCTTGGAAGAAAAGTTATGACCAACCTAGACAGCATATTAAAAAGCAGAGACATTACTTTGCCAACAAAGGTCTATCTAGTCAAAGCTACGGTTTTTCCAGTAGTCATGTATGGATGTGAGAGTTGGACTATAAAGAAAGCTGAGCGCTGAAGAATTGATGCTTCTGAACTGTGGTGTTGGAGAAGACTCTTGAGAGTCCCTTGGACTGCAAGGAGATCCAACCGGTCCATCCTAAAGGAGATCAGTCCTGGGTGTTCATTGGAAGGACTGATGTTGAAGCTGAAACTCCAGTACTTTGGCCACCTGATGCAAAGAGTTGACTCATTTGAAAAGACCCTGATGCTGGGAAAGATTGAGGGCAGGAGGAGAAGGGGACGACAGAGGATGAAATGGTTGGATGGCATCACTGACTCAATAGACATGAGTTTGGGTAACCTCCAGGAGTTGGTGATGGACAGGGAGGCCTGGCGTGCTGCAGTTCATGTGGTCGCAAAGAGTCGGACATGACTGAGCGACTGAACTGAACTGAACCTTTGCTCAAGCTCTTCCTTGTTCATAAGTCCTCCCTTCCTTCCTAACCTGGCCAAGGCTGTGCTGTGGCAGGCCATACTGGAGCTGAGGCAAAAGGAAAACTACATGCCCCCATGTATACTTATCGAAATATGCTCTCATATTTGGAATCACATGTAAAGTTAATAAAAACTCTCCCAGTTAAAAAAAAAAAAAAGACTGTCTATAAAGGTTGATAGGGACTTCCCTGGTGGTCTAGTGTTTAACACTCCACGCTTTCAATTCAGGAGACACAGGTTTTATCCCTAGTTGAGGAACTAAGATCCCACATGCCTCAGCCCTGCCAAGAGATTAAAAAAATCATCATAATAATTATTTTTAAACTGTGTGCCTCTCAGTCTATTCTCAGCTCGCTGTCAACCCTGAGAAGCTCTCCTGATAGGAGACTAGGAACAGAGAGGTGATTAAAAACAACTGTTCAGGGCTTCCCTGGTGGTTAAGTGGTAAAGAATGCTCCTGCCAATTCAGGAGACAAGGTTGGATCCTTTATCCAGGAAGATCCCACATACTGCAGAGCAGCTAAGCCCCTGCACTACAACTACTGATCCTGTGCTCTAGATCTCAGGAGCCACAACTACTGAGTCCATGTGCTGCAACTACTGAAGCCTGAGTGCCCTAGAGCCCGTGCTCAACTAGAGAAGCCTTGGCAATGAGAAACCTGCATACCTCAACTAGAGTGTAGCCCCCACTCGCTGTGACTAGAGAAAAGACTGCACGGCAACAAAGACCCAGCACAGCCAAAAATAAATAAATAAGCTTAAAGGAAAAGAAAACTGTTCCCATTCTATAAGAATGCAGGGTCACAAAACAAACATCGTGTCTTTATTAAAATTTTATGTTCTGTTCATTGTATGCTTCTGTGAGTTAATTTTTAAAGCTATTTTGTTAAAATATTAATATTTATATCAATATGATTAATATTAGTATATGAACCTAAATGTATCAATATTAATCATATTAATATAAACATTACTTGTTGTATTAATATTAATGTCTTGATTATGGGGTTTTTTTTTTAGCACTTCTTTACATTTTGTACTTTAGTCAAAAGCCTCACTTGCCTCACCCTCACCTCCACCTTAAAGCTGGCAAAACAGGGAGTTGAGAATTCTGTTGAGATGCTATTTCCTCCAAGCCTCAAGGCTTCTCTGGTAGCTCAGTCAGCAAAGAATCCGCCTGCAATGCAAGAGACCTAGGTTCAATACCTATGTTGGGAAGATCCCCTAGGGAAGAAAATGACAACCCACTCCAGTATTCTTGCCTGGAGAATCCCTTGGACAGAGGAGCCTGGTAGGCTATAGTCCATGGGGTCGCAAGAATTGGACACAACTTAGCGCCTAAACCACCCAGCCACCACTAAGCCTAAGTAGGTAGATCCTTCCATGTCTGCTGCTTGGGCCCAGATCTTGGTCTCAGCTACTCTGTTCTTTACCAGGTTATTCATGAGTGGGTCTTCCTCTCTTACCAGTGAAGGGCTCTTGGGGAACAAGGAAGGTTCACATCTCTTTTTTCTCCATGCTCCTTACTGTGCTCAGCACTGTGCTCTGCATCCACGAATGTGCCATAAGGTATTGATTCAGTAAGTCTTGGCTTGACTGGATAACAATTCCAAGCCCCTGCCTTGGAATCTCAGTTGTTATTTGTTGTAAAATAGAATTTAATGTAAGACCTTCTTTTGCAGCTCAGGAAGATTTGGTTGCTGAAGACCTGAGGATACTAGTTATAAAGTAACCCCACTATATGGAGGCTGGAGTGGAGACAGATAGCACTGAAATGCCTCATGGTGGCCTCCTGATCTTCCTCTTCAGTGTCTCTTTCAAATGAACTTCTTTGTATCTCCCTGTTAAATCAGCAAGTACTTCCTCTACAATGTGGGCTGCCAAAATTCCTTACTCTGGGGACTTCCCTGGTGGTCCAGTGGCTAAGACTCTATGCTCCCAATGAAGGAGGGCCCAGATTTGATCCCTGGTGAAGGAAAAGGAAATGGAAACCCACTCCAGTATTTTTGCCTGGAGAATCCCATGGACAGAGGAAACTGGCAGGCTACAGTCCATGGGGTTGTAAGAGTTGGACACGACTTAGTGACTAAACCACCACCACCCACCACCAAGGAATTAGATACCACGTGCTACAACTGGGAGTTCACATGCTGCAAGCAAGACCCAGAACTAATACAATAATATAAAGCAATTATATTCCAATAAAAAAAAGAAAAAGACCTAGGGGGCTACGCTGGTAACTCAGTGGTAAAGCATCCACCTGCCAATGCAGGAGGCATTGGTTTGATTCCTCATCCAGGAAGATCCCATGTTGCGGAGCAGCTAAGCTCGTGAGCCACAACTGCTAGGCCCACATGTCCTAGAGCCCGTGCTCTGCAGCAGAAGAAACCGCTGCAATGACAAGCCTGCACACTGCAACTGCTACTATCTAAGCAGCCCTCGCACAGCAGCAAAGACCCAGCGTTAAAAAACTAAATAAAAAAAATCCTTACTCTCCTTGATATGGGACTAGGCATGGGATTCAATGCTTCAAATATTTCTCATATTGACACTTATGCCTGACTCTTCCAATAAATCTCTCTCTTTCTGGGCACTACCTCTCATGTGGGTTGGCCCACTGTCTTCACAAACCACTGGAGGAATAAAGAAGTTTTCATCTTTCTTGCTGAGGCTTATTGAGCTTCTGCTTGGAATTCGCTCTGCTACAGAACAGGCTCTGGAATGGAGAACATAGGGTCCCCAAGACCCAACTATTCCTCGGGTCTACTGGCATTTTTCCTTTGGTAATTTGAAGGCATGTCCCCATGCATTTAATGGCATACTTTTACATGCTCAAACGAAGTTGCTGTGTATAAGAATTAAAGAAACTCATAACAGTGAAAGCATATTTCTAAACTAGAGAATGAATTAGCAGCTGAGAAAGTCAAAGCTAAGAAATCTCAGTGATTTCTTTACCTCCTTGAAGGTAAAATATCCTAGACTCTTGGCAGGGAAAGAAAGGGAAAGTGGGCCCAGTTCTTTCCAGGGTATGAGGTTTTGCAGGCTACTTCTGAAAAACCTCAGTTGGTCAAAGCTACAGAAGAATAAAATTGAGGATGAATTCCCCGAAATCAGTAACGCTGACTGGCCTGATTCTCCTGGGAATCAGAAGCCCACTGGCTGTTTGAGGCTCCTAAACTCTGTGACCTGTTTGGGCCAGATACCCACTGCCAACTCTCTTGGCTGTGTGACATAGCTTCCTGGCCGTCTCCAGCCACCAGACACACAGCCCAGGCCACTGAGCAGAGCCTGGAAATGTCTCAGGGAAAACAAACCACAGCTCCATAAATGGATTATAGTAGCTTTTAACTTGAGTTAACACCATGCTTGTTCTATTCAAACTTCACAACAGTCAATTCTGCAGACTCCCAGAGAATGTCACAAGGATGCTCTCATTCTCATTCTGGGTTTAAGTGTCCCAGTTGAGCAAGCCCCAGGGGTGGTTTTGCTAGAATAATTCCCTATTGGCCTCTCCAAACCAGAGACAAGCCCTGCAAAAATTCTCTCTAGGAAATTATTTTCCCAACATTCTAAAATCCACTTTTCCTGCATTGTATTAATGGATGTAGAATGAAAGCGACACAAGGGGACTTCCCTGGTGATCCAGTAGTTAAGAACCCCTCTTGCAAAGCAGGGGACACAGCTTCAATTCCTGGTCTGGGAAGACACCATATGCCACAGAGCAACAAAGCCCAAGGGTCTCAACTACTGAAGCCCATACGCCTAGAGCCTGTGCTCCAAAAACTAGAGAAGCCACCTCAATGAGAAGCCTGCACACTGCAACAGACAGTAGCCTCCGCTCGCTGTAGCTAAAAAGAAAACCCGAGCAAAACGATAAAGACCCAGTGCAGCCAAAAATAAATACATAAATCAATACAATTTAAAAAAAGAATGCCCACTGTAGATTAGGCAAAACTAGAGAGTCCTTGTGCCACAGTGGAAGATCTGATGTGTCACAAGTGAGACCTGATGCAGCCATATAAATAAATAAATAAAAATAAATAAATAATGGACATGAGTTTGAGCAAGTTCTGGGAGTTGGTGATGGACAGGGAAGCCTGGCGTGCTGTAGTCCATGGGGTTGCCGAGTCGAACATGACTGAGCAACTGAACTGAACTGAAGAAAAAAAAAAACAATATGCAACAGAGACCTTATTTTAAAAACAGAAAAAGAAAGAAAGTGACACAGGCATTTGGAATGCTATGAAGTTGTGGCTGCCAGCTTCCAAGGCTGGAAGGTGCTTTAAGGACACACTGAAACATACAAGCTGGTCCACGTGCTTGCCCTGCCCCCAACACTGTGTGATCTACCAGTTTATCTCTTCCCAAGACCATTTCCACTGCTACCCCACGTTCATTTCAGCCTGTTGAGTAAATGAGCCAAATCCATTCATTCATACTCTCCTGTGTGTCATTTACTCATCAGATGCTTTTCGAGCACCTTCTATGGCCAAAGCACTGGCCAGGTGCAGTGAGGAACTCAGGGGTGACCTCCTAAGCACCAGAGAGTCCTGCCAGCTTCACCATCTCCTCCCTATTAGGCTCCAACACAGCCAGCACCATACCCCTGCTACTGCCCACAATCCCCTGCCTGAATTAAGTTTGTCTTCGATAGGAGAAGTTTTAGAGACCTTATCCTTACCAGAAGTGTAAAAGCAGGATTCCTAAAATCAGCAGAGTGCTGTTCTAGGAAAATAAAAGTCCAGGTTAGCTAAATGCTGCTGGGTGTCAGCAACTGTGTGCAGGCAGAGAAATTACCTGGAGGGGAATGTGCTCTCAGCTGTTCACAGGAGGTCAATACAGGCCCATGTGCTGACTTACCAGGGCGGGTTTCCTTTTTTTTTTTTTTTTAATATTTATTTACTTGGCTGTGCCAGTTCTTAGGCTTCCCAGGTTGCACTAATGGTAAAGAACTCACCTGCCAATGCAGGAGATGTAAGAGACACAGGTTCGATCCCTGGGTCAGAAGATCCCCTGGAGAAGGGCATGGAAACCCACTCCAGTATTCTTGCCTGAAGAATCCCACAGACAGAGAAGCTTGGCAGGCTATAGTCCATGGGGGTCACAAAGAGTCGGACACGATTGGAGTGTCTTAGCACGCATGCATACCAGGTCTTAGTTGCGGCATGCGGGATCTAGTTCCCTGACTGGGGATTGAACCCAGGGCCTCTACATTGGGAGCACAGAGTTTAAGCCACTGGATCACCAGGGACCTCCTGAGAGTGGGCTTTCTAAGAAAGATAAAGGGGCCAGGAATTCTCAAATCGGACGCAGGCTGTTTGTTCCTGACCTGACTTCCCCAGCTCCTTCTCCTGAGCCTACTGGATGACAGAGCTATGTGACTGTTTTGGTCTTTTTCTTTTAATTGGAGG
Organism: Okapia johnstoni; assembly: GCA_024291935.2. Taxonomy (NCBI): domain Eukaryota; kingdom Metazoa; phylum Chordata; class Mammalia; order Artiodactyla; family Giraffidae; genus Okapia; species Okapia johnstoni. The sequence goes on along the minus strand of CM044314.1, from coordinate 41,258,201 downwards.
ATAATTGCTTTACAAAATTGTGTTGGTTTCTGCCACACATCAACATGAATCAGCCAGAGGCATGTATATGTTCCCTTCCTCTTGAACCTCCGTGCCACCTCCCACCCCATCCCACCCCTAAAGGTTGTCACAGAGCACCAGTGTGAGCTCCCTGCATCATATGGCAAATTTCTACTGGCTGTCTAATTTTGCATATGGTAATGTGTATGTTTCAGTGCTACTCTCTCAATTCATCCCACTCTCTCCTTCCCCGCTGTGTCCATATGTCTGTCTCCACTGCTACCCTGCAAACAGGTTCATCAGTACCGTCTTTCTAGATTCCATATACATGCATTAATATATGATACTTGTCTTTCTCTTTCTTACTTCACTCTTCCTAATAGGCTCTAGGTTCATCCATCTCATTAGAACTGAGTCAAATGTTCCCTTTTATATTCCTTTTTATGGCTGAGTAATATTCCATTGTGCATATATACTACAGTTTGTTTATCCATTTATCTGTCAATGGACATAGAGGCTGCTTCCATGTCCTAGCTATTGCAAATAGTGCTGTGATGAACATTAGGCTACATGTGTCTTTTTCAAGTATGGTTTTCTCAGAGTATATGCCCAGTAGTGGGATTGCTGGATCATATGGTGGTTTTATTCTTTGCTTTTTAAGGAACTCCATACTGTTCTCCATAGTGGCTGTACCAGTTTGCATTCCCATCAACAGTGCGAGAGAGTTCCCTTTCCTCCACACCCTCTCCACTGGCTGGATTTTTGAGTGCTCAGGCTATCTAGCTCTAAACTAGATACCAAGAAACTGCAGCGATTAGAAGCCCCACTTCCAGGCTGGGAAGAGCCCAGACAGTGATGTGTACAGAGAAGATCCACAGGTACATATAAACTTACAGTCAAACACGAGGGCTGTCAGCAACCCCAAGAAGAAGGAAATCTCATTGTCAAGAACCCTTTATTAGGAATAACTGCAAATAAAACACTTAGAATTCACTTGGAACTGCTGAGGCAACACCTTGGGTGTTTTTGCACGTATGATACCATTAAGCCCCAGCACATGGCCTGAAGGAAGATGTCACCTCTTTTCCTCAGGACAAAATTGAGGTGCAGGGGACTTCCCTGGCGGTCCAGTGGTTAAGAATCCACCTTGCCATGCAGGGGATATGGGTTCGATCCCTGGTCAGGAAGCTAGGATCCCACATGCCGCAGGGCAACTAAGCACACACACCTCAACTGCAAGAGCCTGTGTGCTGAAAATAAGACTTGACACAGTCAAATAAATTAAAAACAGAAAAGCCTACAAACTGAGCAGCAAAGGTGATCTCACTTGCCTAGTGTGACAACTGGCAGGACATGGATGGGTGCCTAGTTCTGTCTAATTGCTCCCCTCAGGCTTTTCCCAGAAATCAATGCCCCACAATTCCCTCCTCTGAGACACACAAGAGACAGGGCTGCCCATTCAGGCAAGGGGGAAACCGAGGCCCATTGAGTAGAGCTTTGAAATGCTGCCAACTGAAAAGTTCCCCTCAAAATCTACCCAGCAGTGCCTGAAATTCAGACCAAAATTGTTCCCCTGGTTTGAATTGTTAAGTACATTTATCTATGTTTGCTCTCTCTCTTTTTGCTGACTTCCCCTCAGCCACCACAAAACATTCAACTCTAAAATTTCTCAAAACATTTGACACAGAGGGGGAAGGAGTGGGTGGGACAAATGGAGAGAGTAGCATTGAAACATGTACATCACCACATGCAAAATTAGATCGCCAGTGGGAATTTGCTAGATTGACACAGCAAGCTTAAATCCGGTGCTCTGTGACAACCTAAAAGGGTGGGAGGTGGGAGGGAAACTCAAGAGAGAGCAGACATACATATACCCAAGGCTGCTTCATGTTAATGCTTGACAGAAACCAACATAATATTGTAAAGCAATTACCCTCCAATTAAAAATAAATTTAAAGTAAAATAAAAAAGTTTGCACATTTCTGTCTCCCTACTTATAGCCTTCTCTTCAACAGTCCAGCCCTGAAAGAGAAGCATCAAGGTGCTGATGAGTTTCTTCATCGTCCTGTAGCCTGTCCCCATGTCCACTAAACCAAGCCTTCATACGGTCCTGGTGACCCCAACATGTCCCTGTAATGGTATCCTTTGGCTCTTCTTCCTGCCTGGCTTTTCCATGGCATCCAACGTCCCGACTACCCCTTCCTTGAACTGTCTTCTTTCTCAGCTTCAGGCAAACTCCATTTTTTCAGGGCTCACTGATGCTGTTCTATTTCTCCCTCTTCTTTGCCTGCACGACTGACTGGCCTCTAAGGTAAAATCCACACTGTCCCCTCATCCTGCTCCTCCTTTATACTCACTCTTAGTCAAAGGCTTCACCATAGAAACCATCTCCCAAATTGAAGACACACGGCCACATTTTTGGACACCTCCTTCTATTCCTCACTAACAGTGTTCATCTTAACAAAGTCCCATAGTTCTCCTTTCACTCGTCCTGTCTCCTCTGTTATCTTTGCTTCTGCCCCCTTTCAGGTCCTTCTCTTTTCTCACGGGTAGTGAAGAGATTCCGAGCAGGTATTCCAAGCATCTCCCCACCTCATAGAACCTCCACATGTTTGTCAGAGAGATCTTTTAAAAATGTAAACACAGCATGTCAGGATATGAATAAAACCCCTAAATAATCCCAACTGACCGTGGGTTAATGTCCAAACTCCCTGGTCTGGCCTTTCAGCCTCTTGACAAAGGAATCCCCCTGTGCTTTGCTGGCTGCCTCTAGCCTCTCCCACTAGTCACCTGGCCCTCCAGACCATCAGAAGGACCTGACCCTCCTCAAAAGCAGTGCCCCCCTTTCTCTGCTGATCACCTTCCCTTTATGAGAAACACACTCTTAACCCTCTTTCAGGGCCAACTCAAATATCACCTCCCCTGGCCAAGTCTCTCTCCTTCTCCAAGGATGATTGAACTTAGGTGCCTTTCATGGCCCCAGAGCACTTTCATCCTTCTGCTAATAGAGCCCCACTCCAAACTCCTCTTTAATATTGAGTCAGTGGTGGGACTACCCTAGTGGTCCAGAGGCTAAGAATCCAAGCTCCCAATGCAGGGGGCCTGGGTTCAATCCCTGGTCAGGGAACTAAATCCCACATGCCACAAAGAAGAGTGATGATCCCTTGTGCCACAATTAAGACCCATCAGAGCCAAGTAAATAATTTAAAATAATGATAATAATACTATTGAGTTGATAGACAGGTAACAGCCAGGTTTTACCTAACATTGTTTTTCTAGAACAGTAACCAATATCTCATAGGAACTTGAAAGTGAAAGTGTTGGTCACTCAGTCATGTCTACCTCTGCAATCCCATAGCCCATTAGGCTCCTCTGTCCAGGGAATTCTACAGACAAGAATACTGGAGTGGGTTTCCATTCCCTTCTCCAGGTGATCTTCCCAGCCCAGGGATCAAACCTGGGTCTCCTGCATTACAGGAAGATTCTTTATCATCTGAGCCACCAAGGAAGACTGTTTTTGTTTTTCTAGAACAGTAACCAATACCTCATAGGAGCTTAATAAATAATAATGATGACCATGAAAATATATCCAGGGGATATTCCCAACCCAGGGATCAAACCAACATCTCCTGTGTCTCCTGCTTTGGCAAGTGGATTCTTTACCACTGTGCCACCTGGGAAGTCATAAATTAGCTTATTATCTTATAAATATGGTTGTATAAATATAGCTGGATCTCCAGCTATATTTACTTTTTATTGAACTATAATTGATTTACAATGATGTGTTAGTTTCAGATGTGTAGCAAAGTGATTGAGTTATATATATGTTTATCTATCTTTTTCCAGATTCTTTTCCCTTATAGGTCATTACAGAGTATTGAGTAGAGTCCCCTGTGCTATACAGCAAAATCTTGTGGCTTATCTATTTTATGTATAGTAGTGTGTACATCTGGAGAAGGAAATGGCAACCCACTCCACTATTATTGCCTAGAGAATCCTGTGGACAGAGGAGCCTGGTGGGCTGCTGTCCATAGGGTCGCACAGAGTCGGACACGACTTAAGAGACTTAGTATGCATGCATGCATTGGAGAAGGAAATGGCAACCCACTCCAGTATTCTTGCCTGGAGAATCCCAGGGACGGAGGAGCCTGGTGGGCTGCCGTCTATGGGGTTGCACAGAGTCGGACACGACTGAAGCGATTTAGCAGCAGCAGCAGCAGCAGCAGCAGCAGCAGCGGTGTGTATATGTTAATCCCAAACTCTTAATTTATCCTCCCCCACCTTTTCTCTTTGGTAACCATGAGTTTGCTTTCTATGTCTGTGGGTCTATTTCTCTTTTGTACATAATTTCATTTGTACGCTAGCTGTATTTAGATGAAAGGGCTGCTGCTGCTGCTGCTGCTGCTGCTAAGTCGCTTCAGTCGTGTCCGACTCTGTGCGACCCCATAGACGGCAGCTCACCAGGCTCCGCCGTCCCTAGGATTTTCCAGGCAAGAGTACTGGAGTGGGGTGCCATTGCCGATGAAAGGGCTAGGTAGGTTTTATTTGGCGGATTGCTGGCTGGCAGTGCAGCCGCTTTGGGCGTTGTCTTTGGATCCCCAGGAGAGGTAAGATGCAGCAGTGAGCAGATTCCACCCTGGGCTAGGGAGGGGCTATTCCTGGCCTCCAGAAGGCCTTTGCATTCTGACCTGAAAAGGGATAAAAGAATGATCAAAATTGCCACTTCACAATTTTCCCTTGAACCTTTTGTGGAGTAACAGCTTTCCGTTCCTGAAGAATACCTGCGATGGAAAAAAAACGAGGCGCTTCCGAAGAGGGGAGCTCTGTCTCAATAGTGTAGTTAGAGCGCCACCTAGTGGAACTATATACAAACGAACAGTTCAGTCAGTTCAGTCGCTCAGTCGTGTCGGACTCTGGGACCCCATGGGCCGCAGCACGCCAGGCTTCCCTGTCCATAACCAATTCCCGGAGCCTGCTCAAACTCATGTCCATCGAATCGGTGATGTCATCACCCATCTCATCCTCTGTCGTCCCCTTATCCTCCTGCCTTCAATCGTTCCCAGCGTAAGGGCCTTTTCCCATGAGTCAGTGTTTCGTTATCGGGTGGCCAAAGTATTAGAGTTTCAGCTTCAGCATCAGTCCTTCCGATGAACATTCAGGACTGATTTCCTTTAGGATGGACTGGTTTGATCTCCTTGCAGCCCAAGGGACTCTCAAGAGTCTTCTCCATACCACAGTTCAGAAGCATCAATTTTTGGCTCTCAGCTTTCTTTATAGTCCAACTCTCACATCCACACATGACTACTGGAAAAACCATAGTTGTGACTAGACAGATCTCTTTGTTAGCAAAGTAACGTCTCTGCTTTTTCATATACTCTCTAGTTTGGTCATAACTTTTCTTCCAAGGAGCAAGTGTCTTTTAATTTCATGGCTGCCATCACCATCTGCAGTGATTTTGGAGCCCAAGAAAATAGTCTCTCACTGTTTTCATTGTTTCCCCATCTATTTGCCATGAAATGGTGCGACTGGATGCCATGATCTTAGTTTTCTGAATGCTGAGCTTTAAGCCAACTTTTTCACTCTTCTCTTTCACCTTCATCAAGAGGCTCTTTAGTTCTTCTTCACTTTCTGCCACAAGGGTGGTGTCACTGCATATCTGAGGTTATTGATATTTCTCCCGGCAATCTTGATTCCAGCTTGTGTTTCTTCCAGCCCAGCGTTTCTCATGATGCACTCTGCATATAAGTTAAATAAGCAGGGTGACAATATACAGCCTTGACATACTCCTTTTCCTATTTGGAACCAGTCTGTTGTTCCAAACCTGTCAACTGTCTGTTGAACCAGTCTGTCCAGTTCTAACAGGTACTTGCAAACAGATTTCTCAGGAGGCAGGTAAGGTCATCTGGTATTCCCGTCTCTTTCAGAATTTTCCACAGTTTATTGTGATCCACACAGTCAAAGGCTTTAGCATAGTCAATAAAGCAGAAATAGATGTTTTTCTGGAACTCTCTTGCTTTCTCGATGATCCAACGGATGTTGGCAATTTGATCTTTGGTTCTCTGCCTTTTCTAAATCCAGCTTGAACATCTGGAAGTTCATGGTTCTCATACTGTTGAAGCCTGGCTTGGAGAACTTTGAGCATTACTTTGCTAGCGTGTAAGATGAGTGCAATTGTGCGGTAGTTTGAGCATTCTTTGGCATTGGCTTTCTTTGGGACTAGGATGAAAACTGACCTTTTCCAGTCCTGTGGCCACTGCTGAGTTTTCCAAATTTGCTGGCATATTGAGTGCAACACTTTCAGAGGATCATCTTTTAGGAGTTGAAATAGCTCAACTGGAATTCCATCACCTCCACTAGCTTTGTTCATAGTGATGCTTCCTAAGGCCCTCTTGACTTCACATTCCAGGATGTTTGGCTCTAGGTGAGTGATCACACCATTGTGGTTATCTCGGTCATGAAGATCTTTTTCGTATAGTTCTTCTATGTATTCTTGCCACCTCTTCTTAATATCTTCTGAACAAAGAAGCCTAATTCTCTCATTCATCTATTCAACTTTCTCTTCATCAGTTTTTCTATCTGTATTTGTTTTATATTGATGGGTTACAAGTTATGACAAACTTAATCACTTAAAACAGCATAAACATTATTTTATGGTTCTATAGGTTAGAAAGTCAAAATGAGGCTTATTAGGCTAATATCAAGGAGGTGAAAGGGATGCCTTTCTTCTGGAGGCTGGGAAGTTTTTCTCAGTTGAAATGAATTAGGGGTAGCATTTCCTGAATGCTTTATCCAGGACTAGAGCCTGCTCTATCACTCTTTATAGACCATTTTGCCATCTCCTTTCCAGAGAAGGAATGCTATTTAAAAAGCAGGGGATGCTTAAATGTTCACAGAAAACTATCATTCCGAGAAGGTATGGGAGCCATTGGGAAATGTCGGTTTTAATTTTTTTAAGTGATGTTGATCCTCAAAAATTTTACCTGGATATTCAATAAGCAAAACAAATTAAAACAGAGCTTCCTTAAATAATGGTACCACTAGACTGGTGGCTCAGACAGTAAAGAATCTGTTGCCAACACGGGAGACTCAGGTTCGATTCCTGGGTTGGGAAGATCCCTTTGAGGAGGAAATGGCAACCCTCTCCAGTATTCTTGCCTGGAGAATCCCATAGACAGAGGAGCTTAGTGGGGTACGGCCCATGGGGTCAAAAAAGAGTCAGATACGACTTAGCAACTAAACAACGAAATAATGGTCACCCTTGGGCTCAACTGACTGAGTGGGGCAGGAGGGAGCCTTTTGGGGTGTTGCAATTTATTTATATCTTGATCTAGGAGTGGCTCCCCATGTGCTAGTGAAAGTCACTCAGTTGTGTCCGACTCTTTGCAAGCCTATGGACTATACAGTCCATGGAATTCTCCATGCCAGAATACTGGAGTAGGTAGCCTTTCCTTTCTCCAGGGGATCTTCCCAACCCAGGGATTGAACCCAGGTCTCCCACATTGGAGGTGGATTCTTTACCAGCTGAGCCACAAAGGAAGCCCAAGAATACTGGAGTGGATCTTCCCAACCTAGAAATCGAACTGGGGTCTCCTGCATTGCAGGTGGATTCTTTACCAACTGAACTATCAGGGGTGCGTACATATGTAAAATGGTTGCATAAAAACCCTGCTTTGGGGCCCTGGGACAATACTGCAGAAGCCTTTGCCTTGGAACGTGGTTTGAAGTCCACCAGCTTGTTCTGAACATAAACTTTGGAGAAGACACCCTATGCAAAGTACAGAGAGGGTCCATATTAAGTGCAGATCCTAGCTCTTTGATGTGATTAAGTCTAGAAGGGAGAACACAGCCCAATCTCTTCATTCCCTCTTGAGTAAACATCTAAATAAAATATCATATACACACAGAATAGTGAATAAAACCTAAATGAATGCACCCATGAATCCATTATCAAAATCAAGAAATAGAGCATCATACACACTCACACACACACACCATGCCCCGCCCACTGTTCAGCCACACCTTCCTTCTAGAATAACCACTGACTTCTAACCCCATAAATCAGCTTTGCTTGGTTTTGAACTTTATATAAATAGACTCTTACAGAATATAGTCTTTTCCATCTGGTTTTTCATTTCTCTCAATATTGTGCTTTGGGATTTATCTATATTGTTGAAGATAACAGTAGTTCATTTATTCCTAATGCTGCATAGTATTTCTTGTGGAAGAACGGCGCTGTTTATTTATCTATTTTTGCTAATGATTTATATCTGGATTGTTTTCAACTTTTCTATCCCCCCTGAAACCTAGAGAAAGTGATGCCTTTGTGAGCATCAAGTAGTCGAAGCATATATATATAACTGAATCACTGTGCCATACACCTGAACCTAACACAGCGCTGTAAATCAACTACACTTCAATTTAAAAAACGGAGCAGGTAGAACTGAAAGCTGAGTCCAGCATCAGGCTTCCACAGCACCCTCAGGCCATACGATAGCCACAGCATCAGACACAACTTTCTGACTTAATGTATCCACTTGTGGATATAAGTACCCAGACCTCCCCAGCCAAGCTAAGAGCCCCTGGAGGACCAGGTCAATTTCTCTCTGTCACACTAGCCCCCAACACAGTGCTGAGTGCCTGCAGACGCTCACAGGTGTCCGTGTAATGAAGGCCTGTTCCCCACTACTTCCCATGGCAGGCTTGGAACTGATCCCTTTGCCTTCTAACTTTCTCCTGCCAATTTGCAAAAAAAAAAAAAAATTCAAAAGAAGATAAATTTCTGTTATTATCATGGAAGAGCCCCAGAAGAAGGAGGCCCTGAAGCTGTCTACAGTCCCTTACATCTCAGTGTGATGGTTGATTTACAATGATGTGTTTCTGCTATATGGCAAAGTGATTCATTTATTCTTATTTATGTATTTTTTCACATACATATATTCTTTTTCATATTCTTTTCCCTTATGATCTACCACAGGATATTGAATACAGCTCCCTGTGCTATACAATGGGATTTTGTTGTTTACCCATCCTGTATGTAGTAGTTTGCCTCTGCTAATCCCAAACTCCCATTGATGGAAATTTAGATTATTTCCATTTCTTGGCTACTATAAATAGACTCCACGTGGGTATTTATCAGAGAGCCCTCCTCCCTACAGACAGCTCCCTGAGAACCTTCCGAGAGGGTCTTGGCTACAGCCCTTGCTCTAATCCAGACCCCACTCTGCTGCGTGGCAGCCATTCTGCTGTAGGACATCCCCTCACTGTAAAAATGAGCCATGTCTCTGCCTGGACAGGCAACCTGATCTGGGCAATGTCCATCTCTATTGCTTCCTCCACCATCCCCAAGGAGAGCGTTTAAGAGGCTCACATGGAGCCCAGAGACCATGTAGGGGAGTGATTCCCAACCTTGTGTCTTTGATCTTTAAGCAACATAATTTTTTGTTGAAACAAGATTTTAGGTGAACATTTTGGGGAAACACTGACCGTACCTATCCATCTTTATAAATTGCCCTAGAGCTCTGGGAGGGCAGTAAAAATCACTACTTTCTTTGACCAAATGAAGAAGTTAACCAAAGTCCAGAGAGTGACCACTGGACTTTACTGGTGGCTCAGGCGGCAAAGAATTTGCCTGCAATGCAGAAGACCCAGGTTCAATCCCTGGGTCAGAAACATCCCCTGGAGAAGGGAATGGCTATCCACTACAGTATTCTTGCCTGGAGAATTCCACGTACAGAAGATCCTGACAGGCTACAGTCCATTAGGTCACAAAAAGTTGGACACAACTGAGCGACTAACACATACATATGTACATAGAGAGTGACTGCTACTCCTGTGGATGGTACCATAATTCTTCCTCGTGTTAAAGCTTGGGGCACATTCAAGGGCTGGACCAGAGGAATGTGTTATGCCTTGTGTAACAATCCTGAAAGGAAAAAATGCAGAGAACTTAATTCCAGAGGACGCTGTTAACAGGCTTGCCCATCAGATTCCCTCCAGTGAAGATTAGTGAAATTCTTCTAATTGGAGCTACAGAGAAGTTCAAGACCTTCCACCTCACAAGAAGATTGCTGCTCTCTGATTCTGAGGGAGCCAAGAGCTTCCTTGGACCCAGAGCCTCTTCTGAGCTGTGGGGAGGTCGGGGTGCCCCCTGCTGGCCAGACTACCACAGAGCACTCTGGGTTTCCTCCAAACGACAAAGGAACGGAAGTGAGGAGCTCTTTACAGCCCCAAAGCTTCAAGCTACGTCTGGAAATTAATTTCTAACAAATTGGCAGGAAGGGTTTTTTCATTCTTGGTTTATTGCAAAGTGCATGGATTACAAAAATATTTCTTGCAGAGTGGGCCACACACAGCCCTGGGACAAAAGAGGGGCCATGGGTGAAGTGTTTCCCATGCAGGCCTTCTCTGATGCCACCTCATGAATCAACCTCAGAAGAAACTTCTGGGTACAATATGGTTTGGTGCACCCATAACCTATTCATAATGCAAATTCACTGAAGAGCTATAAAACAAAGAGATTTCTTGTTTGTTTTCATGGCCACAACTATTGAGGCCATGACCTGGAGCCCAAGTGCTGCAACTACTGAAGCTTGTGAGCCCTAGAGCCCGTGCTCTGCAACAGGAGAAGCCACTGCAATGAGAAGCCGGGGCACCACAACTAGAAAATAGCCGCAGCTTGCCACAGCTAGAGAAAGCCTGCACATAGCAATGAAGACCCAGAACAGCCAATAATAAGTAAATAAATAGATTTTTTAAACAGTGAATTTGTTTTGAAAAAATAAATAAATAAAAACAGGTGGGTAAAGTGTTTACCTTTTGATCCTATCACTCAGAATTATTCTGCACTGCAGTTCAAGGAAATCTATGTCCAATACTTTGATCTAATGGCTGGAGATGCTACATGGAAAGCAAATGAGGCATCTGGTAATGAAATTTCAGATAGAAATGTAGAAACACTGTGCCAAGTTTGGGTAGAAATGCACCATACATCACACCAGCAGTCAAATACTTCCTGTGTCTGAATTTTAAAAGGCATCAGTCTTGTTGGGAGATGTACATTCAAGCCTTTCAAAAGATATACCAATGTGCACCTGTTAAGAATACATTTCCTGGGACTTTCCATATTGGTCCAATGGTTGATTCCACACTTTCAGTGCTTCCACTGCAGGGGATACAGTTTTGATCCCTGGGCAGGGAACTAAGATCCCACATGCTGTGCAGCACAGTCAAAAATAAAATAAAGAAATTGATAGCACCATTAAAAAATATATGACTAGAGTCAAACCTTAAATCCAAAAAAAAAAAAGGAAATAGATAAATGGTACATTTAAAAAATAAATAAAAGGATACTTTTCCTGAAATCCTCCCAGGAAGGCAACTTCCATGAAACTAGTTCTAGCAGCAAGGATGCACAAAGGAGAATTTCATTGCAGGGTAAAATTTTTTTCTTTACAGATCAGAAAAACACGACCCAAAGAGAGCAATGGATTTTCATTTTCTGTCCCCTATAAAGGACACAAATATCAGTTTTTCTGGACTCTAACATACTGGCTTCATTTTCAAATGATCACTTTATTTTCCCTGTGAGGCAGCCATGCATTACCCACCTTAAGTAGGGGACAGTCACATGACTTCTTCAATAAGCTCTGGAGCATACAGCCTGAGTGGTCCTGAGGAGTCAAATAGAAAAGTTTTCTCCACTGTTACACATTCCTTTAGTGTCTGGGCTATTGAACACACACTCACTGGATAATTTGTCTTCAATGTATCCATGTCTGTTTCTAAAGCTGTTAACCGTGCTTTCTTCTTTTTCTCTTTTTAAATTTTATTTATTTATTTTTTTAAGCACCAAAAACATTTTGTATTGGGGTACAGCTGATTAACAACGTTGTGATAGTTTCCAGGTGACCAGTGAAGGGACTCAGCCGCACATATCCATGTATCCATTCTCCTCCAAACCTCCTCCATGTAGCATCTCCCTGCTGTGTTTCCTTCTTGATGAACATGCTGTCTCTGGCATTGGCAGGTGGGTTCTTTACCACTAGCACCACCTGGGAAGCTCTACTGTGGGAGCTGGAAAAACAGACCCAGAGAGGTTGCATGATTTGTCCCAGGTCACACAGGTCTGGTCTCCTCAACTGGACTTTAAGATATCTGAGGCTGGCTCTTTGTACTCTCCTTGCCGTATTTGTTTGCTGGTTTTTTAATTTTGGCTGCAATATGCAGCATGCCAGACTTTAGCTCCCCAAACAGGAATCGAACCCTCACCCCCTACAGTGGAAGTGTCAAGTCTTAACTACTGGACTTCCAGGAAATTCCCTCCTTGCCATCTTTGGTTAAGACACTAACACTAAACACTAACTAGATGATACATGTGTGTAACTCACAGGCTACCCTTCAGCCATGCCGGTCTAGACCCTGCACCAACACAGGCATGAAGTGTTTGTGCAGACACGGATCAGGGCACCGTGAGCTGGGTCCTGACTTCAAAACTGCAGACAGAAAGTCCCTGCTGGAAACATGTCACGTGTGTATGTTCATTGTGTTCCTGACTTTGTACCAACACATGCTGATCAGATGGTTCAAGCTGAGCAGGCTTCCTCTCTTCCCAGGTGGACTTGTGACTTGTCAAAGAGTTTACAGGGATAGGTTCAGCATTTGAATATGCCAGCTTTCCTCCTTCCTGGTCCTTGCCTCCTAAAACAAGATTGAGATGCTCAGACGCCGGCACCTCTGTAAACCCCAGTCGGTACTGAAAACTGATGTGCTGGGCCTTCTCCTCCTCCTTCCCACAGTCATCCCTTCTGTGGGTTAAAATCCAGCCTTGGGCTTCCCTGGTGGCTCAGTGGTAAAGAATCTGCTTGCCAATGCCAGAGGCACAGGTTCGATTCCTAGTCTGGGAAGATCCCACATGCTGCGGAGCAGCTAAGCCCATGCATCACAACTACTGAGTCTGTGCTCTAGACCTGGGAGCTGCAAATATTGAGACTGTGTGCTTCAACTGCTGAAGCCCGAGCACCCTAGAGTCTGTGCTCCACAAGAAGAGAAACCACCACAATGAGCAGCCCACACACCACAGCTAGAGAGTAGCCCCCGCTCGACACAGCTAAAGAAAACCCCGTGCAGCAACAAAGAGCCAGCATAGTCAGAAACAACCCAGCTGAACTCATCAAGATGTTCTAGAAAGGAGAGAAGTTTCCCAAGGTCTTTGAGGCCTGAGACATGTCTGTCACCATCTGGGCAGCACTTTGGGCCCTCAAGGTGACTTCCCATGTGTGACCCTCCTTGGCCCTGAGGTTCTGGCTCAACTATTAGTTACACCCCCAACATCCAGACCAAAAACCCAGACCCTGAAACTTGGAGCCTGTTCCACATTGTCTAGATGGTCTATGGAGTAAGGCTTGGCTGTCCCTTTGCAAAGGGGTGAGCAAGACACTCGGGGCTGAGATCTAGAGACATGAGTAGTGGTGGGATGAGGGAGTCCCAGGGCAAGCAGACCCTTCTCAGATGCACTGGGCAGATGACAGCAGATCGTGGGGACCAAAAGTAAACTTTAGGGCTCATGATGGCCATACCTGGGTGCTGAATCTGAGATGGTAGCTTGTCAGAATTTTAAGTGTTGAGGACACAGCTCAGGGGGGGCTGTGTCCTGTCTCATGGGCCTGACCCAGCTCTAAGGGGTCCTGACCTGATGTCACTATCCTTGCCCTGATGCCTGCAGAGCCGAGCCACGGACATGGGGCCACCCCAGGCAAGGCTGTCAGGTGACAGAGACCACAGGGCAGCCATAGGGACACGAGTGCCCCCGGGTGAGAGGACTAGGAGACCAGAATCAAAAATGGAGCAGAGCTGATAAAAGCCACCCAAACAGACAGCACCTCACACTGGACTGAAAGTGCAACATTAAATGCTCTATGAGGGGAAGAAATGTGGCCAGATGATGGTTAGAGTCCAGCTCCATCTTCTGGCCCCCTTCATCCAGTGTGACATAGCCAAGCCTCTTCTTTCCCACAGGATTGAAACCCACCTTGGATTTCTCTCTTTGATTTCTGGTGCCTGCAGAAGACAAGTGATAGACCCTGGTTTGTGGCTACCATCTCCACGTGTGACCTCACCACATTTCCATTCTTTTTGCCCCCTCATCCCTGCACTGAAGGCCCCTCGCACGCCCTGCAAGCTGACCTGCTCACTCACTTGCCCAAACAGCCTGATACATAAGACATGAGTCTCACACTCAAGGGAATGGGATTCAACAAGGTGAAGCCATCACCTCCCTTGGGTCCCTAGGGGATTCCGAACAGGCCTTTATTTTGAAGCCCAGGCCTGTTCCCACTGTTTGACAATTATTTTAGAAAATGAACACACCAAAACTAATGTTTTGAGGTTTTTAACACCCACGAAGTATGTCCATTACTCTTAATAAATAATCTCTGGTCTTCACATTAAAAAAAATAAAAACCTTTATTTATACTTTAATTCTTTTTTCTTAACTTTTTATTTTGTATTGGAATGTAGCCAATTAACAATGCTGTGATAGTTTCAGGTGGACTCAGCCCTACATGTACATGTATCCATTCTCCCCCAAACTCCCCTTCCATCCAGGCTGCCACATAACATTGAGCAGAGTTCCCTATGCTACAAAATAGGTCCTTGCTGGTTATCCGTTTCAAATATTGCAGTGTATACCTGTCCATGGAGAAGGCAATGGCACCCCACTCCAGTACTCTTGCCTGGAAAATCCCATGGACGGAGGAGCCTGGTGGGCTGCAGTCCATGGGGTCGCTGAGAGTCGGACACGACTGAGCGACTTCACTTTCACTTTTCCCTTTCATGCACTGGAGAAGGAAATGGCAACCCACTCCAGTGTTCTTGCCTGGAGAATCCCAGGGACAGAGGAGCCTGGTGGGCTGCCATCTATGGGGTCGCACAGAGTCGGACACGACTGAAGTGACTTAGCAGCAGCAGCAGCATACCTGTCCATCTCAGACTCTAACTATCCCTTCCCCCACCCTTCCCCCTCAACAACCGTAAGTTCCTGTTCTAAGTCTGTGAGTCTGTTTCTGTTTTGTAAATAAGCTCATTTGTATCATTTCTTTTTAGATTCCACACATAAGGGATGTCATATGATGTTTCTGCTTCTCTGTCTGACTTATCTCACTCAGGATGACATTCTTTATGACCCTCACATTTTTATGATCTCTTTTGTCCTTAGCATTGAATACCATTTCAAGTCTGATCAACAATGAATTAAATCTTTTAATGGAACACAAATGATGTGAAGAAATGTCATCAACTGTAAGATAACATTACATATCAGATTCACATGACATCATTGTGTTTCATAAATAAATCTACTTTTTGTTGTTATATTTGTTCAGCCACTGAGTCATGTCCGACTCCATGGACTGCAGCACCCCAGGCTCCTCTGTCCTCCACTGTCTCCTGGAGTTTGCTCAAATTCATGTCCATTGAGTCAGTGATGCTATCTAACCAGCTCATCCTCTGCTGCCCTCTTTTTCTTTTGCCTTCAATCTTTCCCAGCATCAGGGTCTTTTCCAATGAGTTGGCTGTTTACATCAGGTGGCCAAAGTATCTACTTAGCGAGCCACTTATTTGAATGCAGATTTTTCTTCAATTTAGTCTTATGCCAAGGAAAGCTCTGCTGGTGACCAGCTCTCCTGGCCCTTTGGGGGAGCTCTGTTCTCCATTTCTCTGCAGCCTTTTAGTGATCTAAATGTAATGCTTCTATTGTTTCTGAAGAGCGAAGCTGACACCAAAGCAAACGCAGAACTTTCATCTAATGTGGTAAAACCTCCCAGGGATGTATTCAACCAAACTTCCTTGTCCCCCTTTGACTCCTGAGAATGACCTGATATTAACATGCACCCCCGCCTCCCCCATGCCCCAACAACTTCCCCCATCAAGTAACTGCTTTCAGCCACTCAACATTTCTCTATGCATACCCTAAAAAAGACAAAGTAAGATACACAGAATTCCAGAATGGCAGGATTGGTAAGGACCAACCTCTCTGTTTAACACATTAGGACACCGTCCCACACTGGGGAAATGCGAGCTAGTGAGTGCTAGTGTCAGTGAAAGGCTGATCTGGCAATCTAAGAAAGAAGTGGAATATTTTATTCAAGCCAAATTTGAGGATTATAACCCGGGAAGAGCATCTCAGAAAACTCTGAAAACTGTTTCAAGTCAAGACACAGTTTATGTTTATATAAGACTTTTTTTTTAAGACAGAAGGCTGTTAAAGGTACGTTAAACAATGTATTCAATATTATTGACAGTTTACAAAATCCAGATCTAAGCACTGTTGTGGTTCATCATGTGACTCTTACAAGATCAAGAAGGAATGTTATCTTTTAAGGAGTTGTCTTGGTGCTGGGCAAAGTCGCTGTTTACCATTAAGCAGGCATTCATTCCAGTCTGTGGGGGAGGTCTGGGGATGCATAACGCAGATACAAAATGCACAGTGCAGGGAGAGGAAGCCAAAGGGCAGAGAAGATTTTCTGTTTAAATTTTGCTCATCTTGCCATAAAAATAGAACTTTTATTTCACACGAGCAGCAAGACTCTCACCCTAAGTTTCAATCAATCAAGACTTTCTAAGCTAATGTACATGGAAAGTTACAAGAAAGTCAAAAATTATGCAGCATGGAAGGATCCTTGAGGAACCCATAATCTGGCTCAGGGAGGTGCCATTCATACAATCAGAATGTGTGCATATGTGCTAAGTCACTTCAGTCGTGTCTGACTCTATGACCCTATGGACTGTAGCCCACCAGGCTCCTCTGTCCATAGGATTCTCCAGGCAAAAATACTGGAGTGGGTTGCCACGCCCTCCTCCAGGAGATTTTCCCAACCCAGGGATCGAACCAGTGTCTCTTGTGTCTCCTGCATTGGCAGGCGGGTCCTTTATCACTAGTGCCACCTGGGAAGCCCACAGTCAGAATAGTAAAGATGAACACAAGGCAATGTAGACAACAATCCAGGTAAGGGATACAGCTGTGAGGTCTCTGGAACATCAAAGATAGAAGGGGTCAATCGCGCTCGCTGAGGTTTGAGCAGTGGGGCAGAGGCTTTTCTCCACTAACGCAGATGAATGGCAAGTTCGGCACTAATGTAAGCTCTTTGTTGTTTAGTTGCTCAGTCGTGTCAGACTCTTTGCGACCCTGTGGACTGTAGCCTGCCAGGCTCCTCTGTCCACGGGATTCTCCAGGCAAGAATATTGGAGTCGATTGCATTTCTTCTCCAGAAAGTAAGCTCTTAAGTTACAGGAATTAGACTTTCAGTGGTCCTCCAAGGTCTCTAACTCCTGCAGTCTCTGCGCCTTGAATCTGGACTCAGCCACATGTGCACAGCTGCATAGGGGCGTTCAAAGACTTCTGTGGGCACCTGGGTTTAAAAAGTGCCAGGCACTTAGTAAAGGCACGATAAGTGTCAGTTATTTTTATTTCTGGGCTTCCCTGATGGCTCAGTGGTAAAGAATCACCCTGCCAAAGCAGAAGACTTGGGTTTGATTCCTGGGTCTGAAAGAGCCCCTGGAGAAGGAAATGGCAACCCACTCCAGTATTCTTGCCTGGAAAAATCCCAAGGACAGAGAAGCCCGGCGGGCTATAGTCCATGGGGTCACAAAAGAGTCAGACATGACTTAGCAACTAAACAACAACAACAAAATTGTTACTTGTAGCTTCTAGTTTTTTTTAACTCACTTATAGGTTTGGCCAGTGCTAACCAGATGTTAGGCCATGCTTGTTACTCTGGAGTCAGCCATTAGCAGTCACTTTGAGGTAAGCCATAAACACAAATCACCACACATCTTTCTAGGACTGACTCTGGAAGAAAACAGAGCCCAACGGAAGCAAAATCCTCTCTCACTCATTTTGCAGCTGGGAGGAGGTCAGGAGCAGGGAAAATTAGAGGTTTCAATAAGGAAAAAGAAAAAAAGAAGAAGGTACAATCTGTTTGTAGGACATATATTAAGTTAACCTTAAAATACATTCTAATATACATTAGGTGCAAACAAATACTGTTTGATTCCACTTATGCAAGGTTACCCGCATGTATGCTAAGTCGATTCAGTCCTGTCTGACTCTGCGACCCCATGGACTGAAGCTTGCCCACCAGGCTCCTCTGTCCATGGGATTCTCCAGGCAAGAATACTGGAGTGGGTTGCCATGCCCTTCTCCAGGCAAGGTGCCTAGAATAGTCAAATTCACAAAGTCAGGAAATACATTGGTAGGTGCCAGGGGCTGGTGCGGGATGGGGATGGAGGTGGGGGTACGGAGTACAAATTAATGTTTAATGGAGACAGAGTTTCAGTTTAGGAAGGTGAAAAATTCGAGAGATAGATGATGGTGAGAGTCGCCCAACATGTGAATGTACTTAGTGCCACTGAACTATACAGGTGAATATGGTTAAAATGGTACGTTTTGTAGCATGAGACTTTGGTTTCCCAGATGGCTCAGATGGTAAAGAATCTGTCTGTAAAGGAGATTTTAAAAAGAGACCTGGGTTCGATCCCTGGGTCAGGAAGATCCCCTGGAGGAGGAAATGGTAACTCAGTCCAGTATTCTTGCCTGGAGAATGGACAGAGGAGCCTGGTGGGCTACAGTCCATGGGGTCCCATAGAGACAGACTGAGCAACTAACACTTTCACTTTTCACTGCAAAAAAAAAATTAAAAAGAGAGAAGGTAAGGTTGTGGATGAGTTCTAACCAATTTAGTGTGGATGCTGCTGCCCTCTTCTGGAAAGAATGGAGAATTGACCATTACTCTTGGTTTGCTGCTGCTGCTGCTGCTGCTAAGTCGCTCCAGTCGTGTCCGACTCTGTGCGACCCCATAGACAGCAGCCCACCAGGCTCCCCCATCCCCGGGATTCTCCAGGCAAGAATACTGGAGTGGGTTGCCATTTCTTTCTCCAATGCATGAAAGTGAAAAGTGAAAGTGAAGTTGCCTCAGTCGTGTCCGACTCTTTGAGACCCCACGGACTGTAGCCTACCAGGCTCCTCCGTCCATGGGATTTTCCAGGCAAGAGTACTGGAGTGGGGAGCCATCGCCTTCTCCGACCCACCCTCGCACCCAAGTATAAACACTATTCTGATTTCTATCCCCTTCAGTTGTTTTTGTCTGTTTTTGAACTTCATATATATTTCTCAACTTCTTCTTTATTTTTCTCAAGGTGATTTTATGATTTTCTTCAAGTAAACTTCCTTTTGTTCCTTTTCTTGATGAATGTATAATTGATTTACAACATTAAATTAGCTTTAGGTATACAACATGATGATTCAATATTTTTATAGATTATACTCCATTTAAGGTTATTACAAAATAATAACTATATTTCCTTGT
Organism: Okapia johnstoni; assembly: GCA_024291935.2. Lineage (NCBI taxonomy): Eukaryota > Metazoa > Chordata > Mammalia > Artiodactyla > Giraffidae > Okapia > Okapia johnstoni. The sequence continues at coordinate 41,238,843 of CM044314.1, read as the reverse complement.
GAAAGTGGTATTCGCTCAGTCTTGTCTGACTCTTTGTGACTCCATGGACAGTAGCCCACCTCCTCTGTCCACGGGATTCTCCAGGCAAGAATACTGGAGTAGGTAGCCATTCCCTTCTCCAGGCGATCTTCCTGACCCAGGGATTGAACCTGGATCTCCCGCATTACAGGAGGATTCTTTACCATCTGAGCCACGAGGGAAGCCTGTGCTGTATGATATATCCCTATTGCTTATCTATTTTATACATAGTAGTTTGTATCTTCTAATCCTTTACACCACCATCTTGCCCCTTACATTTCTTAAAGGAAAATCCATGATATATTGGACCTTTTAAACATGGCATCTCACTTCATCTTTCTGGGTTAGGTGTTACTGTCCCCATTTTACAGAGGAAAGACTGAGGTTGAGAGGTTAAATAATCAGCTTGAGCTCACCTTCTCACAGAACAAGCAGCGGAGTCCAGATTTAAATTCATGGTGGCCTACCTCCAAAGTTTGAGCTCTTTCCTCTACAAACTAGCATCTCAACAAACACCTTCTACTCATGAATAAAATCTAGTGCAGGGCCCTTTTTCACAACAGTGAATTATTACTAAAGTTTGGAGGGACTGTAGAATCTTTTCTGTTTATTTTGAGAAATATGTTACATTACCATTTTTGCTCCCACCCTTCTCCTCCTTCCTCTAAAACACCTACCAAATTCTGTCTCGATTTCCACAGTGCAACAGGTTTCAGGTTTCTGGTCTTTTTGACCAACTTATACCATCAAGACGGAGAAGGCAATGGCACCCCACTCCAGTACCCTTGGCTGGAAAATCCCATGGACGGAGGAGCCTGGTGGGCTACAGTCCATGGGGTCACTAGGAGTCGGACACGACTGAGCCACTTCACTTTCACTTTTCCCTTTCATGCACTGGAGAAGGAAACGGCAACCCACTCCAGTATTCTTGCCTGGAGAATCCCGGGGATGGGGGAGCCTGGTGGGCTGCCGTCTATGGGGTGGCAGAGTCGGACATGACTGAAGTGACTTAGTAGCAGCAGTGAGGGTGGGTAATGCTTGAAGAAGGAGAGCCTTCTGGGGTGATGGAAGTGTTCTGTATTTTTATCTGAGTGGTAGTTACACAGTCATACATACATTTATCCAGCATAGGAGAGGGTGTGGACAAAAGGGGACCCTCCTACACTGTTGGTGGGAATGTAAATTGGTACAGCCACTATGGAGAATAGCATGGAAGTTCCTCAAAAAACTGAAAACAGAGTAACAATATAATCCTGCAATCACAATCCTGGGCATATATCTGGACTATAATTCAAAAAGATACATGCACTCCAGTGTTAATAGCAGCACTGTTTACAATAGCCAAGACATGGAAGCAACCATAACAGATGAAAGGAAAAAGAAGATGGATTACTAAGCTATAAGGAAAAAATGAAAAATCCACAGCAACATGGGTGAACCTAGAGATTATCATACTAAGTCAGTCAGAAAAAGACAAATACTATATGGTAACACTTATATGTGAAATCTAAAATATGACACAAATGGACTTATATACAAAACAGAAACAGATTCTATTCAGACACAGAGAACAGATCTGTGGTTGCCAAGAGGGAGGAGGGGTGAGGAAGGGATTGGTTGTGAGTTTAGGATTAGCAGATGCAAACTATTATGTATAGAATGAATGGACAACGAGGTAGTACTGTATAGCACAGAGAACTATACTCATTATCCTGTAATGAACCATAATGGAAAAGAATATGTGTATGTGTATGTATAAGTGAATCATTTCGCTGTGCACCAGAAACTAATAGAACATTGTAAATCAACTATTATATTTCAAGAACAAATAAATTTAAAAAACAAAGAACAGGAAAAGTTCTCAGGGCTTCCTTAGTGGTCCAGTGGTTAAGAACTCACCTTGCAATGCAGGGGACACCAGTTCAATCCCTGGTCTGGGAAGACCCCACATGCCATGGGGCAATGGAGCCCATGGACCACGACTACCAGATGAAGCCTGCACACCCTAGAGCCCGCACTCCACAACAAGAGAGGCCACTGCAACAAGATAAGCCTGTGTACTGCAACTAAAGAGTAGCCCCCTGCTCGCCACAACTAGAGAAAGCCCATGCACAGCAACAAAGACCCAGAATGACCAAGAATAGATAAATACTTTTTTAAAAATATATACTTCTTCCAGGGCTTCCCAGGTGGCTCAGTGGTAAAGAACCCGCATGCCATCGCAGGAGATGCAGGTTCAACCCTTGAGTTAAGAAGATATTCTGGAGAAAGAAATGGCAACGCATCTCAGTATCTTGCCTGGGATAAACCATGGACAGAGGAGTCTGGAAGGCTACAGTCTATGGGGCTGCAAAAGAGTCAGACATGACTTAACAACTAAACAACAATAATAAATATTTCTTCCAAGCCCCCAAATACTGATATAAGAAAAAGGAAAAGCTCTCAGAAATAAATAAATAAATTTATCCAGTATACCCTTATTAGTACCTGTAGGGTCAGGCCACTCAAGACAGCTGTTCCCTTGCTTTCTGTGCATTTCCTTCTGGACCTGTGCCTACTCCACCTATATCCAACTCCTATGACTGAACTTCTACATACTTAATCCAGACCCCAGCTAGTGATTAAATACACGATGGAATACCACTCAGCCATAAAAAATGAAATTTTACCATTTGTAATGATATGGATAGACCTGGAGTGTATTACACTTAATGAAATAAGTTATATAGGATAGATAAATACTGTATGGTATCACTTTTATGGGAAATCTAAAAAATAAAACAAAGTAGTGAATATAACAAAAAAAGACAGACTCACAGATATAGACAACAAACTAGTGGTAACCAGTGGGGAGAGGAAAGGAGGGAGGGGCAATATAGGGGTAAGTGATTAAGCAGTACAAACTACTATATATAAAATAAACAAGCAACAAGAATATATCATATAGCACAGGGAATTTAGCCAATATTTTGTAATAACTGTAACTGAAGTATAATCTATAAAAATATTGAATCAGTATGTTGTACATTTGAAACTAATGTAATATTGTATATCAACTATATCTCAGTTTTAAAAAACTCGATTAATATTGACAGAGACCACCTTACCCAAGTGATCAAGGTTAAAATTGCCAATAATAAGAGATATTATGTATTCCTTGATGTGATGCATTGGGAAGAGTTGATCATCTCTGTAGTGCATGTCTCAAAAATGCAAAACTTCAATCTAATCATAAGAAGACATCAGAAAAACACAGATTAGAGGATATGACACTAGTGATAAAGGACCCACCTGCCAATGAGGGAGACATCATAACAGACATAGGTTCAATCTCTGGGTTGGGAAGATCCCCCAGAGGAGGGCATGGAAACCCACTCCAGTATTCCTGCCTGGATAATCCCATTGACAGAGGAGCCTGGCAGGCTACAGTTCAAAGACGTCATGACTGATAAAGTGTATTCCTATTTCACTTATTATTATCTCATTTAATCTTCACCACACACAATAATAGTATTGCTATTATTTTCACTTTACAAATAAGGATGTTTCCGTTGTCACATTGCTTCTATGCAGTGGAGTTCTGCCACAAGCTTCACTGCCCTGTCCCTGGATCCCCAACACTCCACTCTTCCAAGGTTGATCTCGGGTGAGCGCCAGCCCACCTGCACGCTGTCACATCACCCTATTGCACTGCACCTGTACACACAGAGCTTCTTGCTTTCCTGTGAGGATTTGCTCAGCAATCAGTTGTGACATCCACCCAGTCTGGCTGGCCCCTCAACACCCAGGACCATGCAGTTCTCCCTTTAAGAATAGTTGTCAGGGGACTTCCCTGGAGGTCTGGTGGTTAATACTCCATTTTCAGTGCAGGGGGCACACATTCAATCCCTGGTTGAGGAGCTAAAGGTCCAGTATTTCACTTGGCACAGCCCAAAATAAATAAAATAAAACTTAAAAAAAAGAATAGTTGTCAGTTACTGACCTGGACCAAGAGTCTGAGTAGCCAAAACAAGCAAGATTTGACCCAACATCCTCAATCTTCTCCCTTGTGACTTCAGGAGACTGTATATCAACCCAGTTTGGAGGGTGAATGCAAACAGACCTTGATCAGGCCTCTTGCCTCTGCTTACGCTATGCTCTTCACCCTTCAGAAGAACAAAGAAGAAAGGGGGGAAGGGGAAGAAGAACAGGTGGGTGAGGAGGATGGGGAGGAAGAAAAAGAGAAGGAGGAGGAGGAAGAGGAAGGAACATATTCTATTTCCAATAACCTCCTGAATACAGGAACTCAAGCCTCAAGTCACATTTGTATTTCTGAGGTGCTGCCAGAGCACTGGATGGACTTCTCGTCTCTGACTCAGGCCCTTCACACCGGCCCCACTCCTGGCACTCACTGAAGATGGCCCCCCAAATAAGCCAGTAGCGAGATGGAACCACAGAAATCCAGATTTGCAGGATGAGGGCACGCTAGAGCCCAGAGGTGTGAAATGACCCGTCCCAGGACACATAGCTGGCTAGTGGCCAAGCAGGACTAGGATCAGGTCTTGTTTACTCTTGATCTGGTCTTCCTTTTATCACCTTATGACCTCAGCATTCCTCTCTCAAGACCCTCACAGCAAGGGAGGGGGGTGCTGTGTGCCAAAGCCACTTGTTTCAATCCTCCCTTGTTCCAGAGAAAGTTGTGCTCCTCTCAACAACATTGTACACGTGAACTCAGCATGACTAATTGGTGTGACACAATGACCCTGGTGCATCACCCACAAAGCTCAGTCTACAGCTGAAGGACAAACAGGTATTGGAGACAACAGAGACAGATTCAGGCCACCCAGGAATGCTGTGTGGAAGGACTATGTTGCCTTTTCTTCAGGTCAGCCTCAGAGAATTGACTTACATGAGCATTATAGGGTTGCTTCTAGAAACACTTAAATTTTCCTAGAAAAATTATTTTTTTCAGCTGGGGCTATATCTTGAAGTTATGATACTCCATAAAGTAAGACAACTCAGTGGGGGATAATTTCCCCAATATTAACTCTTGCCTTAGCTCTGTAGTGCTTTTATTTTTTTTACTTATTTATTTTTGGCTGCTCTGGGTCTTTGTTGCTGTGAAGGGGCTACTCTCCAGTTTTGGTGCACAGGCTTCTCATTGCAGTGTCTTCTCTTGTTTCTGAGCATGGGCTCTAGGCTTGGGGGCTCAGTCATTGGGACTTGGGCCTAGTTGCTTCTCAGCATGTGGGATCTTCCTGGACCGGGAACTGAACAGGTGTCCTCTGCATTGCAAGGCAAACTCTTAACCACTGGACCACCAGAGAAGCCCTCTATAGCGTGTTTGAAATAGCCCTTTGTAGAAGTGTTCTGAGACTCAGTGGCCACCCAGATGGGGTCTGTCTTAAGTTTTAGCTATTTTACTTACTGCCCCTTGGGTTTGGGCCCCCCTAGAAGAATTTTCCCATCTCTCTTCACACTGCTCTCCCTGCCGCTCACTTATCCTCTCGTGTGCCTCTTTCGTATTTCCTCCCACGCCACAGTTACTGCCTTAATTTGTGGAGCTCTGGCTTCCACCCAGTTTTTGTACTTTGGAAATAAAATATCTCCTGATTTGCTTCCAATACTCTGAGAAACCCAGTATTTTTCTGGCCTGTTGGTGAATGAATAGCATCACTGATTCAATGGACATGAATTTAAGCAAACTCTGGGAGATAGTGAAGGACAGGGAAGCCTGGTGTGCTACAGTCCATGGGATTGCAAAGAGTCAGACAAGACTTCGTGACTAAACAACAACAAATTGAGCACAATAGTTCGAGTTCCACTGTCTTCTTTGCTGCATCTAATTGGTAGTTTGAGCTTCTCACCCTATAAATACGTTTATAGTCTTGGCCTCTGCAGCTCCTCCCTTTCGTAAGACTCTCCAACCTTTCCATGGTAGAAGCCATCTAACACTTTATGCTACTTTCACACACACACAAAAAACACCACCCCAAACCAAAAACCAAACAAAAAGAAACTTCTTATTGCTCATTTTTGCTGGGTTGGTATTTTCATTTTTAGAAGAATTTAGTGTCACCTGTGAATGTGAGCATTTACCATGAATTCTTTTCCTAATATTGTTTGTTAAAGCATTAATTAAGACTAATTCATTTTCTATTTGTATGGGTTCTCTTTCTTTAAATAATCTTCCATATATAGGCTATGTTTTTTACCTATTTCTGACCTAAAATTAAAAAAAAAATGTATCCTGACTTACTTTGCAGTGTTTGGTGTTGACTCTTATCAACATTATTTTGAAAGGCTGACTAAATTATATCTATCCTTTTTACTTAAGTATACTTTAAATTGCTAACTGTTAACTGGCAAGTTAAAGATGGATTACTCCTTTAAAAACTCTTCCCTAAAAAAAATACATTTGAATCGGTTCTACTGAGATGGATGAAACTGGAGCCCATTATACAGAGTGAAGTAAGCCAGAAAGAAAAACACCAATACAGTATAGTAATGCATATATATGGAATTTGAAAGATGGTAACGATAACCCTATATGCGAGACAGAATAAGAGACACAGATGCATAGAACAGTCTTAAGGACTCTGAGGGAGAAGGTGAGGGTGGGACGTTCTGGGACAATAGCATTGAAACATGTATATTATCATATGTGAAACAGAACACCATTCCATGTTCGATGCATGAGACAAATGCTCAGGGCTGGGGCAATGGGATGACCCAGAGGGATGGGATGGGGAGGGAGGTGGAAGGAGGGTTCAGGATGGGGAACACATGTAAACCCATGGCAGATTCATGTCAATGTATAGCAAAAACTACTACAATATTGTAAAGTAATTAGCCCCCAACTAAAATAAATAAATTTATTAAATAAAAAAAACTCTTCCTATTTCTTTTTATTTCTTCCTATTTCTTTTTTTTTCTTCCTAGTTCTTTAATGTGTGAACAATTTCTGTAACAAGCCTGTCCTTTATTATAAATTGTTCTCCTTGTGGATGTGAGAATCAGCAGTGTATTGTTGTCATGCTTCCCTGGTGGCTCAGATGGTAAAGAATCTGCTTGCAATCCAGGAGACCTGGGTTCAATCCCTGGGTCCGGAAGATCCCCTGGAGGAGGGCATGGCAACCCACTGCAGTACTCTTGCCTGGAGAATCCCATGGACAGAGGAGTCCGGTGGGCTACAGTCCATGAGGTCACAGAGTTGGACAAGACTGAAGCGACTTAGCACACAGGCACGCACGCACCGTTGTCAGTGCCCCTGATGCCTCCACACCCTACCCTATCCCACTCCCACCTTGTATAAGAGTCACAGTGGCCACACACTCAGTCTAAATTTGCAGTCTCAGATTCCATGTTTTGACAAATTATTTCCTAATCTTATCTTTGAGCTCCTTCAAAATCTGAGATAATATCATCCTGACTAAATGGTGATATAAGTATGATAATGTAAGTCGGGCTTTGCAAATCAGGTAAGTCTAGTTAAGGCCAACCCCCTAAAAACACATCCATAAATCACATACCCACTGTCCAAGTGGTACGAATTCATTGAGGTTCAGCTGGAATGTGTTCTGATGATTCAGGGCTTGCACTAAACCCACCAAACTCTTGCAGAGGAGTTCCATCATCAGAGCCAGGCCCCATTCCAGAGCAAAGTCTGATCAACCCCAATCTAACATCCAGGAACCCCTAGTCTGTGCCTGTGGGTCTTTCCATTCCATCTCCACCATTATCCCCCACCCAGACCATGAGCATCCCTGCCTCTTTATTTTGGAGCATAGAGTATATACAAACTTGCAGCACTGATTATTTTTATTTAGTGTATATCCACTTCGGGGCTTCCCAAGTGGCAGAAGTGGCAAAGAATCTGCCTGTCAATGCAGGAGACAAACACAAGATATGTGGGCTCGATCCCTGGGTCAGGAGGATCCTGTGGTGGAGAAAAGGCAACCTGCTCCAGTATTCTTGCTTAGGAAATCCCATGGACCGGGGAGACTGGCGGGCTTCAGCCCATGGGGTTGCAAAGATTTGAGCACAACTGAGCAACTGAGCACGCACACACATATCCAGTTTGCCTAAAGGGATGGGAAGCTACTTCAAGATAACTGCTGTGTCTCCCATCTCTTTGAATTCTTATGTCTTAGCAATTATTTCAAAAAATTTTGCTAAATGTCAAAATATTTATAGGACCTACTGTGTTTCCCCCCACACTCTCCTATCCTATAAAAGCTTGCCGTGTCTGCATTAGGGAATAATTTAGTCATTAGCAAATGTGAACAATGCCTCATTATAGTTCTCAATATAGTCCTCATTATAATCCTCAATATAACCCACGGTTGGAAGGGATTTCAGCACAGCTGCTTTACTTCTTCCCATGAAATCGCATTTTCTCTCCTCTTATATTTATTTCTCAGAATCTAAGAAATTTAAGGTAAGGCAGACAAAGCTCACAGGGGACATCATGAGAATGTCAGTAACTCAAGCATAAGAGAAGTAGACGCTTTCCCGTTCCGCTTGGTAATACGGAATATAGAAGCCCTCCTGTCACTGAGGACAGACTCATTTCAGCAGCTGTAGGTCTGGCCACAGGGAAAACACTCAGCTTAGAAAAAACCAGCCAAAGGATGTCCCAAGTTGGCCACATAGCTGTAGTACAAGGTTGAGGACGCTTTAACTCATCTAGGGAAACTCAGGGAGGACCACGTCGAGGAACAGAGAACAAAACTCTTATAGACTGTTGGGAAGTTGCCAGAGAAAATCAGATAACAGATTAAATGAAATTTGTCAGCCACCCCGCTGGTTTCTGGGAACACAGTGCTCACTGCCGCCTCCGTGAAATGAGTCACTCCTTGCAGAACCCATCACAGCCTTACAGAAGCCGAGGAAGAAGCGGCACTCTGTCCTCCCACCAAAGGTGGGCCAGCCAAGGCATCAAAGCTTAGAGGGAGAGCTGTGAGCGACACAGGTGAGGAGAGAGCCTGGGGACAGTACCCATGGGAGCGGGGGAAAGGAGACACCAGGGGACATAGAAAGAAGCTTATTGAACAGTCCGTGGTGACCCAGGTCCAGGAACAAAGTGGTCACTGAAGTCTGAGCCTCATGTGACAAGGTCCAGGGGTCGCTTTCTGCAGCTACTCCTCACAGCCAGGCTCCTCATCGCTGTCCTCTCCCAGAGGAAACTGCCCTGTGTGCTTCTTGGCTGCATACATCCGGGTCTCCATGGGGCAGTCCTGGCTCAGAACTGCCTGCAGCAAGAAGCAGGAAGAGAAATCACTGCCCATCTCTCATCAGCTTCCCCTTCCCCCTCTCAAACTAGCTCATCCAAGTCTAGGGCTGCTCAGAAAAAATTCAAGGAACCAGCAAAGGACACTTGTTCTGCTTCATATATGTGCACAGTCCACCCAAAGCACCAAGTTGGAGCCATCGTGGTCAAGACAATCATCTGATATGCTTTTCATTCAATCCTAATAGCAGTAGTACCGGCTATAGCTAGGAGCCAGCTGAAATGGGCATTACCTCTCATTGGACTTTCCTGTCTTTTTCTGTTCCTTTATGCAGCCTCCACATCCACACCCTTGGGCTTACCAAGTGGCACTAGTGATAAAGAACCCGCCTGCCAATGCAGGAGACATAAGTAAGAGACACGGGTTCAATCCCTGGGTCAGGAAGATCCCCTGGAGGAGGGGATGGCAACACACACCAGTATTCTTGCCTAGAGAATCCCATAGTCAGAGGAGCCTGGCAGGCTATAGTCCAAGAGGTTGCAAAGAGTCAGACATGACTGCAGTGACTTAGCATGCAGGACACACATCTGCCCCCAACCTGCCCAGACCCTCAAGGTGCTCCTGCTGCAGTAAGAAGAAAGTATCTATTAACTAAAATAATCTGTTGTGGTTCTCTCCTCTGGGCTGTTGGTACTTTAGGAAAAGACCTGATAAGGATAATGACCGATATGAGTGAGTGAATGAATGCATGAATGTGCCCAGTGGAATTCTGTCCATGTTGTGGGCATGATTTGGCAATTCACACTTTGCTAGTAAGTACTGCAAGTACAGGATGCCTTTGATGGTCCTTGACCCCAGCGCATTACAAGCCTCCCATTTTCCTTCTGTACTTAGGACCCTTCCTAACTGACCAGTATAAGAGAGAAAGTGGTTGTGTAGAGAAGGAAAAAGTAAGGAAGGGGACAAAGGAAAGATAGAGATGAAAAGGGAATCAGAAAACATGGCAGAGAAGAGAGCCTATCAAAGAGGGAGGAAATAGGAGCACAAGATAGGGATTTCCCAGGTGGTCCAGTGGTTAAGATTCAGTGCTCCCAAAGCAGGGGGCCTGGGTTTAATCCCTGGTCAGGGAACTAGATTCCATATGCCACAACTAAGGTCCCGCATGCCACAACTAATACCTAGCACAGCCACATAAATAAATAAAAACAAATATATAAAAAAAGAAGCACAAGATAAAAAGGAACAAGAGAGAAATGAAAGAAACAAATTATTTTTTCAGCAGTAGTTAGAGCCCCTTACGAGCTTCTCCTCCTTGGCAGGGGGGCTTCTCAAGTAGTAGCAGAGAGGAGCATAGATGATGTCAGTGACCCCAATGATGACCATGAGCCAGGGGAAGCCAATGGCCCGCACAATGGCACCCCCGGTGGATGGACCTGTGAGGAATAAAGCAAATCTGCAAGCATCTATTGATTCTTGATCGCTTGGAGGACACCATGCTAGGGGCCGAAGGTGACCCAGAGGATGTCCCAGGGCCAAATATCTCAGAACCCTAGGAAGATCAGCCTTTTGGCTCCCCTTCCGGCCGGTAAACAGTCCATAAAGGGAGATTTGGGTTACCAGGTCCTGGTATTCGCCTGTCTCTCTGCCAACATACCTATTGCAAAGCCCATGCAAAAAGCCACATCAGCGATGGCATAGACACTGCCATAGATCGGGGCATGGCGCAGGTCCACCAAGTGTCCCATGATGGGCATCATAGAGGAATCCACCATGCCTGTGGTCAGAGCAAGTAGGACACCGCCGTCAGTCCTACCCACAGCCCCCTTCCCTGTCTGTAACATTCCCTTCTTCCCCTCCCCACTTTACTCCACTGTCTCTTCCTGCTGTCTGTCCTTTCTCATCACGACACCCATTCCCACCAGGAGTCATGAGCCTGTCTCTCAACACCCCTGCCGGCTGCTTTCCTATCCCCCCTGCCTTTCCATATATCCCCTCTGATCTGACTCCAAGCCAACATTCAGGGGCTTCCAGTCTCCTTTAAGGGTGCTTCTTACCTATGGAAATGCCAAGCCCTGCATTGGGGCCAATGAGACCAAAAATATCATGAGCCAGAGGAACCTGCAGGAGGAAAGGAGGAAGAATTATCAGGAATCTGGGGCAGGGGGGTGCAGTCAGGTGGGATAGCACAGAAACAAAGGGTTTTCCTACCAAACACATTTATCAACCAGGTACTATGTGCCACATGTGTTATCTCTTTGGATTCTTACACCTCTGATGAAAAAGAATCTTTACCTCTATTTACAGATATGAAATCTAAACTGCTGCCATTTGGGTTCAATGTCCCATCAAGAGTTTCAGAAGATAAGTAGCGAGATCAAGTGTGAACCTCAGATTTGATTCTAGAGTCACAGCAATGAATGGCCCATGGACTCTCCCTCCTCTTCCTCTACCCCCTCCACCCAGACACACACTTCTGTCCTCATTCTACCTAGAGTGGAGTTTCCTCTCTTTTCTATCTGCAATATCATCCACAGGTGGTGGTGGTGTTATTTTTTTATTTTTTGTATCTTTTTTTTAATTAGTGTATAGTTGCTTTACAATGTTATGTTAGCTTCTTCCGTACAATGAACTGAATCAGCCATTATGCATACATACATCCTCTCTCTCTTGCACCTCCCTCCCTCCTCCGCCCCATCCCACCCCTCTAGATCATCATAGAGCACCAAGCTGAGCTCCCTATGCTATACAAGAGCTTCTCACTAGCTAGCTATTTTACACACAGTAGTGAACATATGTCAATTCCAACCTCCTAATTCATCCCACCTTCCCTTCCCCCCATCCCCACCCCTGTCTGTGTCTGCGTCTCTGGATCTAGAGTCTGTCATACAGAGTGAAGTAAGTCAGAAAGAGAAAAACAAATACTGTATATTAACGCATATATGTGGAATCTAGAAAAATGGTACAGATGAATCTATTTGCAAGGCAGAAGTAGAGACGCATACAGAGGTTTTAGTAAAACCCTGACTTGAAGCCAGTGGAGCAAGAAGACAAACAGTCACCAACAACCAATTACCCACAAGCTAGAGGGGCAGGTGGCGTGTTTGTGTTGCTGCTTCAGCGGCTTATGACATTCATTCTCTTACCCTCCCGATCCCCAACGGAAGCCTTGTTTTCCTTTTTTGCTGGGTCCTTACTTCCCTCCCTGGGCATTTGTTACCCATGCCTGCTACACTAGCATACTCACCCCTGAGAGGTTTTACATACCATTTAGATGTCATTAGCTAAAAACAGGGCCTTAGGAATGAATTAAATTTTTTTAATTATTTCATTTTAAATTTTATTTATTTATTGATGTGCTAGGTCTTTGTTGCCACATGGGCTTTTTTTTTCTCTAGTTACAGTGAGCTGTGGCTATTCTTCATTGCAGTGTGTGGGCTTCTCACTGTGGTGGCTTCTGTTATTATGAAGCACGGGTTCTCAGCATGCGGGCTTCAATAGTTGTGGCACATGGGCTTAGTTGCTCTGTAGCATATAGGATCTTCCCAGACCAGGGATAGAACCCACGTCTCCTGCATTGGCAGGAGGATTCTTTAACACTGAGCCACCAGGGAAGCCTATGGGGGATATTTCTATTTTATTACTAGTATTAGCTAAGATTCACAGTGGGCTCCCTATGAGCCAGATGCCACTGCAGTTTTGGTCTGGGTAATCCTTTGAGAAGGCATCAGAATATTCTCTACACAGATGTGGATGCTGAGCCAAGGGGGGTGATGTACTGAACTCAGAGTCACAAGAGCAGCAAATGGCCAAGCTGGGACTGGACCCAGCCCCCAATCAGGACTTCCTGCTTTTCTTGAGCACTGTACTCAGGGCTTTGTGGCCATCTCATTTCCCCTCAAGCCTAGGAGGCAAGGGTGTTTCGGATCTCCATGCTGGAGAGGAGAAAATGTAGGTTTAGAGAGCTTGGAGGGGACTCCTGAAAATGGAAAAGCCCTTCTTTCTTTCTTTCTCTACCAAACACTATGGTGCTAGAGATGGAAGTACAGATAACGGTTCCTCTGGTGGCTTCTGGGATCCTGTCACTGTGAGCTATGTAAGTGAAGGCATAAAATGCACCATTCTACAGACCCCAGAAATAGATGCCAACATGTATTGCTTCATGTGCGTGCACGCTCAGTCACTTCAATCATGTCCGACTCTGTGTGACTCTGTGGACTGTAGCCCACCAGGCTCCTCCATCCATGAGATTCTACAGGCAAGAATACTGGAATGGGTTGCCACTTCCTCCTCCAGGAGATCTTCCTGACCCAGGGATCGAACTCCCATCTCTCTCATCTCCTGCATTGGCAGGCAGGTTCTTTACCACTAGCGCCACCTGAGAAGCCCATTGCTTCTTGTGGCCATCCGTAAAGCCTCCGATTTCTATCTTCAGCTGCCCCCACTGCCCTCTCCCTCTCCTTCCCCACCTCTTTCGTGGGATGGTGTAGCATCTCCCCCAGGGGTAAATTCCTACCTACACAGAAACAGTCTTTCTGACAGTCCGTGCCAAGTCAATCCTCTGCTCATTTCAAAGGAAAGTTGTCTTTAAGTGTCTGACACTCTCCCCACCCTTTGACTCTCCCCAAAAGATCTTATTATACTTACACAAAGCAAGCTGGTACCTACTACCAACATCCCAATCAGGGAGCATAGCCACCTAAAGAAAGAAAAAAAAACAAACAGCATTTTTCAAACAGTGCTAAGGGTTGAGATTCCTTCCACTTGCTACCGCATCACCAACTCACTGGCCAGTCCTACTATCCCTTATTCTAGGAACCCGTTGGGATGTGAGAAGATAAACACATCTCTACAGGACCAGTTTGTACTCAGGTGAGCCCTTCCCCAGTCTCTTATTCACCCCTCATGTCTTCCCTGGCTCCACACCTCTTCCCATAGTAGAAGCAGATGAGGAACAATGGGACACAGTCTTCCTTCCCTTAGAAGAGGAATCAGTTGACTCAGAAGGTCCTTTCCCCTTGAAAATAATGCTCTAACTTAATGTTGCTGTTGCTCAACTCACCCTATACCTCTCACCAATACATATTCTATCTGGTCTTCAGGGTCCATCTCAAAAACCACTAAACATACCAAACTTCCTTCCTTCTCTGATTTCCTATGAAAATGGTTTTTAAAATTACTTTTCAAATCTTTACATCACACTCCAAAGGTAAAATTAAAGCTGTTCTCACGGTAGTTGGAGGAATGAAATTCAGACTTATACCTCTTAGTCCCCAACCCGTTTTCCACTTGGTGGCCTCTGTAGAGTTCCCTGGGGCTCCATGGAAAACAGTTTCACAACCAACTGCCTCTGGGTACTGTTTTCTCCATACCTGTTCTCTGTGGAGTTATTTTATCTCTTCAACTGGACAACAAACATCTGGAAAGTAAAGGTTGTCCCTCATATATTCACTGCATCTTCCATAGCAACAAGCTCAGAACCAATCCTTTCTCTATACTGCCCTCACCACCTATCCATTCCCACCCTTAGAACAAGCATCTGCGGGTACTTGTTCTAAATTTTCAACCTCAGACAAGCTATCACCCATCATCCCAGGTGCAGGGAACACCTCAGAAGACTCTCCCATCTGACTTTTCCCAGAACCCCAGGCTACATACCGACCCATCTTGTTGGCCAGCACACCAAAGAGGCTGGTGCCAATGAGGTAGGACACACTGGCGGGCAAGAAGGCTAGACCTGCAGAAAGACACATGTCCTCACCTTAGGCTACTCTGAAACACCTTGAGTCTTACAAGACAGTGAAGTCTCCCCATTACCTTCAAGGATCCCAAACCATTGTTTTGTGGGTTAGAGATCCCTGTGCAAACCCAGAGCAGATGACGTAGGGCTCCCATGCCTCTTCTGTCCTCAAGAGCAGGGCTTTGTTTAGATTTTCTTGGGCTCCAAAATCACTGCAGACAGTGACTTCAGCCAGGAAATTAAAAGACACTTGCTCCTTGGAAGAAAAGCTATGACAAACCCAGACAGTGTATTAAAAAGCAGAGACATCACTTTGCTGACTAAGGTCCATATAGTCAAAGCTATGGTTTTTTCAGTAGTCACGTACAGATGTGAGAGCTGGACCATAAAGAAGGCTGAGCACTGAAGAATAGATGCTATCAAACTGTGGTGCTGGAGAAGACTCTTGAGAGTCCCTTGGACTGTAGGGAGATCAAACCAATCAATCCTAAAGGAAATCAACCCCCTGAATATTCATTGGAAGTACTGATGCTGAAGCTCCAATACTTTGGCCACCTGATGTGAAGAACTGACTCATTGGAAAAAACCCTGATGCTGGGAAAGAATGAGGGCAGGAGGAGAAGGGGATGACAGAGGATGAGACGGTTGGATGGCATCACCAACTCGATGGAGATGAGTTTGAGCAAACTCCGGGAAATAGTGAAGGACAGGGAAGCCAGGCACGCTGCAGTCCATAGGGTCACAAAGAGTCAAACCAACTTAGCAACTGAATAAACACATTTAACGTCACATCCCCTTCCAGCTCCCCTCTTAGACTTCCTGACGGATGACTTTGCTGAGCCATTCTCGTGTATAAAATAGCCATGATTATCAGCATAAGAGCATGAGCTTTAGAGAAAGACATACAGTACATACTTCCTGGGAAGTAAAATTTCTGCCTTATTATCTACCTGCTCTTCTATTGCTCTGATAGTGCCTTTTATTTTGGGCCAGACCACACAGCTTGTGGAAACTTAGTTCCCCAACCAGGGATTGAACCCATGCCCTCTGCAGTGGAAGCATGGAGTCCTGGTCCACCAGTGGACTGCGAGGGAATTCCCTCTGATGATGATTTTGAATAAGTTACTAAACCTTTCTGATCTTTGGTTTCCACATCCAGTAAACACAAAGCTGTGATTCTTTCACACCAGATTACATGAAGAAGCAAATTAGATATTAATAAATGCGTGTAAAAGAATACTGTAAGCTGAAGCCCTTGTCGCATTGTTTTTTGTGAGAATACAGTCAAGCACCCTGGAGCAGGGGCTTTGCTGCTGGGTTTAAACTGTAGCTTAACCACTCTGTGACCATGGCAAATTTACCCTCTCTGAGTCTTATTTTTTCTTTCATTTTTTCAGTATTTTTAATGAGCTTTTACTATGTAGCAGGTATTCCAGGAACCAGGATTAGAAGAGTGAATAAAATAGACAAAATCCTAGCCTCCAGGGAGCTTACATTCCAAGGGAGGGAGATAGACAATAGACAAATAAATAAATACGTGAAAAAAGATGACTTTGACAGTGATAAGTTCTGTGAAGACAGTTTAATGTGGTGATATGGAAGAGTGACCAGGAATAAGGGCTAACTTAGATTCAGGGGATTAGGGAAGACTCCTTTGAGGAGGTAGTGTTTAAACTGAGAACTGAATAACCAAAAGAGAAGATTTTTTTAGCAAGAAAAACAAACAAAAACACCTAATGCAAATAGGAAGGCTTATTGAATGGACAGGTCTAGGGTTCTGAAGAGAGATCCTGCAGAAAAATAAAAGGGTTCAACTAATTGGTTTATGAATCAGTTTTCTTTTTTTTTAATTTTTTAATATTTATTTATTTATTTGTCTGTGTTGGGTCTCAGTTTTGTCACAGGAAATCTTGGCTGCGGTATGCAGTATCTTTAGTTGCAGCTTGTGGGATCTAGTTCCCTGCGTTTGTGTATGTGTACTCAGTTGTGTCGGACTCTTTGCAACCCCACGGACTGTCGCCCTTCAGCGGCCTCTATCGATGGAATTCTCCAGGCAAGAATACTGGAGTGGGTTGCTATTTCCTTCTATAGGGGATCTACCCAACCCAGGAATTTAACCTGAGTCTCTTACATCTCCTGCACTGGCAGGCAAATTCTTTACCACTAGCGCCACCTGGGAAGCCACCTGACCAGGGATCAAACCTGGGCTGCCTGCATTGGCAGGGTGGAGCCTCAGCCACTGGACCACCAAGGAAGTCCCTACCAATTTGATTCTTAAAGCCAGGGGAATGGCTGGGATGACCCATGAAGGATCAGAGAGAGAACACCTATCTATGGTCTGAGCCTTCAGGGACTCCATCCTTTAAAAGTTAACAAAAGAGGAGGTGATAGCAAAGGTGATACGTAGCCAATTAAGTAGATGAGAGGAGATGGAATCCAGAAGGGAAAGGAAAAGAAAAGAAAAGGAAAGAAACTAAAATAGAAGTTTGGCCTCTGAAGGACTTGGAACATTTCAACCATACAGAGAAGGCCCTAGATGTGCTCACGGGTCCAGGAAAGTAAGTATATCTAGTGATGAGAACATGCAAGTTCCCTTTTTGTTGCTTTTATTTCCTCAATGAATGACTAGGAGTTGAGAATGATGAAGGCGAAGGGATGAGAATGTGGAGGAGGTTTGAATGGAATAGTGTAAGCCAGTCCTTTCAGAAAGTAGGAAGAATGAAACTTAAAAGAAAGATTATTCATTTTAAGTGTGATAGTGTGAAAGTCCACTTTGGATTTACGGCCTTTTTTTTTTTTGTATCTTTTTTTATTCTTTTTCTTGTCCTTTTTAAAATTTTTTCATTTTTTAAAATTTTTTATTTATTTTATTTTATTTTTTTTAATTTTAGATTTATGGCCATCGATACAAGGTGAGACCAATAGCCAAGTACGTGTTTTCCTATAGCCCCATTTCACTGCTCAGGTACAGGCAAGGAGTGGGCAACCAGACAGGCTTAACCAGACTTAAGGCTTCTTATGTGACAATCCCAGAGGGAGAGCGGGTGGGGCAAAGGCATTAACAATGCTTTCAAAGGAGTGACATGAATGATGGATGTGGATTCATCATATGAACTCCAAACTGAGTAAAGAAAGAAGTGCAGGGACTTCTCTGGTGGCCTGGAGATTAAGACTCTGTGTTTCTGATGCCAAGGATATGAGTTTGATCCCTAGTTGGAGAACTAAGATCCCATGTGCCTCACAGCCAATAAATAAATAAGAAAGGAGTGAACACACGAGTAGTGATGTAAACAGAGAAAGAACTGAATGGACTACTGATCTCAGTGTAGCCAAAATGTGTTAATATAAGGGTATTAGAAGACCTAATACCTTCGTGGTGTTGGAGAAGACTCTTAAAAGTCCCTTGGACTGCAGGGAGATCCAACCAGTCCATCCTAAAGGAAATCAGGCCTGAATATTCATTGGAAGGACTGGTGTTGAAGCTGAAACTCCAATACTTTGGCCACCTGATGCAAAGCGCTGACTCATTTGAAAAGACCCTGATGCTGGGAAAGATTGAAGGCTGGAGGAAAAGGAGATGACAGAGGATGAGACGGTTGGATGGCATCACCGACTCAATGGACATGAGTTTGAATAAACTCCGGGAGTTGGTGATGGACAGGGAGGCCTGGCATGCTGCGGTCCATGGGGTCGCAAAGAGTCGGACACGACTGAGCGATTGAACTGATACTGATTTGAAGACCTGAGCAGGGAATATGGAAGGTGATAACCTGGAGTTGACATTTCAGGGTGTTTCAATTAACGTTGATTTCAAGGTCCATATTACAGAAACGTTTGATTGGTTATGGTGGAGAGGAGAAGATCATTGCAAGAAAGTAGATTAAGGAATAGGCCGAGATGTTGGTAGAGTTATCCACCTGGATACTGAAGTCACCGAAAGTGGTGACAGGAGTAAAGGCGAAAAGAATATGAACCAGGTGTTGGTAGATTTCGTGAATGAGAAGGGATACCTCAGGGATCAGTAGATAATTGCAATGAAGAGGGGTGGGGTGGTACAATCTGATGACATGATCTTCAATGGAATCAGGGTCTTTTTTTCTTCGAGGCTGTACCTGGTAACATGAACCAGTGGGATCTTGGTTCCCTGACCAGGGACCTATCTAACCTCTGCCCCACGGCTTTAGAAGCACAAAGTCTTAACCACTGGACCACCAGGGAAGTCCCTGGGAATCAGGGTTGAAGGAAAATGAGGGAGAAATGACTTAGAAGCTGCGGAAGAAAGCCAAGTCTGAAGGAATATGTGTGTGTGTGTGTGTGTGCGCTTAGTCACTCAGTTGCATCTGATGATTTGTGACCCCATGTGCTGTAACCCACCAGTCTCCTCTGTCCATGGGATTCTCCAGGCAATAATACTGGAGTGGGTTTGCCATTCCCTTCTCCAGGGGATTTTCCTGGGTTTCCTGCATTTCAGCTGGGTTCTTTACCATCTAAACCACCAGGGAAGCCCCAGAACTTTCATCAATGGGAGTGTGGGAAAATGGTGTTCTCAGAAAACATTCAGGTCAAGAAGATGAAAGAAGTGTTCAGAGAAGAGGCTGAGGGCATAGGGACACTTGCCTATGGCAGAGACTTCCACAGGGCTCAGGAGTTGGGAGGGCAGTGGAAAATTGGCTCAGATTAAGAAGTCTCTGAAATATGGGAATAATAATTCCTACCAGACAGAATAGTTATCAGGCATAAGTGACCATTAACATAAAACAACCATTTGGCAAGGCTCCTGGCACAGAGTAAGTGCCCCCCTGAGTATCATCCTTAACTAGCACCACCATAACCAGTGGGTAGCATGCTCAAAACTTGAACCCAGACCGTCTCTCTCTGACGGCAGGTGCTTCCACCACCCACACCAGCAGTGTGGCAGCACAGATGGCTCTGGCATAAAAAGCTGCATGGAATCAGCAGGATGAGTTTCCTTCAGTCTTACTAGCTTCCCTCTGTCTCTCTGTATAGAGAGGAAACAGTGCTGTCTAATAGAAACTGTCATGATGATTACAAATAAACTGAAAGTCAATAATTCACCAGTTACTGGCTGGTCTTGTTTGTTTTTAATATCCTCTTCTATGGGCTGGAGGTGAAACACACCTTAATATATTTGTCTAGTCTATCTGTGCAGGTAGCAATCTGTTTCAAACTGTAACCATGTAACGATGTATTTATGTTTCATTGCTTTAAAAAAAAATAATAATGGCATAGCTACTCAATTGTTTGAGGCTTCCCAGATAGCTCAGTGGTAAAGAATCTGCCTGCCAATCCAGGAGATTTAGGTTTGATCCCTGGATCAGGGAGATCCCCTGGAGGAGGAAACAGCAATCCTCCAGTGGAAACAGCAATCCACTCCAGTATTCTTGCCTGGGAAATCCCATAGACAGAGAAGCCTGGCTGATTACAGTCAGGGGTCACAAAAGAGGCAGACACGACTTAGCAACTAAACAACAACAACCACTCAATTGTTTACCTCATATCTGGAAATGGGCACCAGCAGGAAGACCACAGGCCTGCTAGATTCATCTCCTTGACATCGTTTCAAGTGATGTGGGATTTCCTCAATGAGATTGTCCTCAATCAATGTGGCTTGTTCTTTAGGATCTGAGTGTAATTTGCAATTCAGTAGCATTTTGTGCAAATGAGATGTTCCATACACATATATATACATACATATAATACAGACATATTATATTTCACAGCATATCTTCAAGGGTTGGGGATTACACATAACTGTGACTGCTAAAGTGATTTCAACAAGAACAATGATGAAAACAGAAATGGGTTTTATTTCTTGAGTATATACTGTATCCCAAGCTCAGTGCTAATGCCTTTAGAATATGTGTGGGTGCGCGCTAAGTCGTGTCCGACTCTTTGCGGCCCCATGACTGTAGCCTTCCAGGCTCCTCTGTCCATGGGATTTTCAAGGCAAGAATACTGGAGTGGGTTGCTGTTTCCTACTCCAGGGGGTCTTCCAGACCCAGGGATCGAGGAATCTCTTGTGTCTCCTGCACTGGCAGGCAGATTCTTTACCACTAGCGCCACCTGGGAAGCCCTTAGAATACATAAGTCTATTTTACCTTGAAAACAACCAGAAAAGTGCCTCCATTTTTACAAATGAAAAAAAAAAGTGGAGTTTGAAGACATTAAGTAACTTACCCAAGGACACACCCAGTAAGTGGTCGAGTCAGGATTTCAACGCAGGTGGGCATATTTCCCCGGAGAAGGCAATGGCAACCCACTCCAGTACTCTTGCCTGGAAAATCCCATGGACAGAGGAGCCTGGTAGGCTGCGGTCCATGGGGTCACTAAGAGTTGAACACGACTGAGTGTCTTTGCTTTCACTTTTCACTTTCATGCATTGGAGAAGGAAATGGCAACCCACTCCAGTGTTCTTGCCTGGAGAATCCCAGGGACAGGGGAGCCTGGTGGGCTGCCGTCTATGGGGTTGCACAGAGTCAGACACGACTGAAGCGACTTAGCAGCAGCAGCAGGGCATATTTCCAAAGCCTGAGCTTTTTCCTCCACCGGGTGAGAGTAGTGGGCACAGAGCAGGCCACTTGGAGGGTGTTCAGCCACAGGCTACAAATTGTTCCTCCCAACAGCTTGGAGAGGGGTCTGCATGGAGAGCAGTCTTTTTCTGTGTGGTCACTGATGCCATATCAGCATCACCGGGAAACTTACCAGGAATGCAACTTGTTTCTACTGAATTGTTGGAAGGGAACTGCAATCTGAATTTTAATACACTTTCCAGGTGAGAACCTCTGTATTTAAACTTACAGATGCAGAGAGCACTGAAGAAAGTTGTAAGGGATGGTGGAGGACAAGACCTCCTCAGTCTCTCACTCACTCTCCTGAGGGCTTTCTACTGCAGCCTTGCCTGCACAAGGCACTGTCTGACATCAAGCCTGTGCACTTCATTGGGTCTCACCAGCCTCTCTCTCTGTTTCTCTGTACCCTGAGCAGAAACAGTGTAGCCTAACAGAAACTGTCAGGGTGATTACAACTGAACCCCAAGTCAGCAATTCACCAGTTACTGACTGATGGCTAGTTTGCTTTTAATATTCCTGTGGGGTGAAGAAGGGCTGGGGAGGGTCCATTCCGAGCTATGGTTGGTGGCCCGTCTGCCCAAGAGCCCAAGTGCCTGGAGTCTTGGAGCAGGGGATGTTTATTTGCATTGAGCACCGACTCAATTAACTGTCATGGTCAGAGGCAGCTTCAGGTTGGAAAAACCCAATTTGGTGCTAGGAGTGCAGCTGGGAGCTTTGCTTAGCATGGTCTCCTAAAAAATTAGATTTAGTGCTTGTCATTGCACATTAAACTATATCAGGTCCTTATCAGTTCCCCCTCTGGCCACATAAGCTCTCCTCCCGGCAGTGACTGAGCGATTTGCACATAACCTTCTCTGTTGCTTTTCCTTAGGCTTCCTGGAAAGATCCAGGGCCTCCTCCCTCAGATGAGTCATGAGGACATCTGTCCATGGAGCAGAGGAGGCTGGAGGCCCCCCTCACAGTACAGTGTACTCCAATAGCACCTTTCTAGAGGTAAAAATAATAGCAAAAGGGTAATCTGGGGGACAATGAGTAGGAAAGATGAAACTGTAAGATTGGTCAAAAAGTCACTTTGGGTTTTTCCATAACACAGAAAAACCCAAATGAACTTTTTGGCAAGCTCAATATCAATGATGGTGATGGTGGTACTTGCTAATATTCTACAGGTAAAAAGCATTTTCACAGATCATGTCACTTATTCCTCAGTTGTTCAGTCGCTAAGTCATGTCCGACTCTTTGAGACCCCATGGACTGCAGCATGCCAAGCCTCCTTGTCCCTTACTATCTCCTGGAGTTTGCCCAAGTTCATGCCCATTGAGTCAGTGATGCCATCCTACCATCACATCCTCTGCCGCCCTCTTCTCCTTTTGCTTTCAATCTTTCCCAGCATCAGGGTCAGATTTACCCTCTGAACTCTTAGTACTCTGATAACCATTTTAGTGATAGGAAAGTGATTCTCAGAAAGCTGATGTGATTTGCACAAATTTGCATAGCAAATTAATGGAGCAGAAAGGAAAAGCCAAGGTCATTTGACAAGCAGTCATTCATCCACACAGCTAGGTGAGTTGCCCCCTCATCACCCCTGTCAAGCCCTCCCACTCTGTGTACTGGAGACTGCTTCTTGAAGGAACTGCCCACCCAGTCAGTCGAGATTCACAGATGCAGACAGAAGAGGTAACTTGATGAAGGAAGAACGCTGTTCCTCTATGACTCTGAAGATTTGGCCCCGATGATGCTCACTGATGACCTCAGAAAGGGTCCCTGGCTCATACCCCTGCTGAAATTCATGTTGAGGACTGAGGTCACTTACCTAGCTGCCACTCAGGGGCACACATGGTCTGCAGCATCCAGATGGGCAGTGTGGGCTCCAGCATGGCCACCCCCATGTTGGCAAAGCAGATGGAGCCTGGAGAAACAGTCCAGTGAGCCCCTGAGGCAGTCCTGAAGCTCAGATCCTCCCTCCCAAAGAGAGGCAATGTCAGCTTACCTGCAGCCACCAGGATATAAGGGTCTCGGAGAAGCGTGAGGAGTGGAGTCCCCTTGGCACTCTGAGAACACGGACAACAAAAAACTTCATCTACACAGTGTATATGCCTCTCCTGTTTCACAGAGCCTGAGAGCATGCAGGCAGGACCTTAGAGACTACCTACATCAGCTCCCTTACTGCAGAGCTCAGCCACCCACAGGTCACAGGAGGAGAAGTGAAGTACCCAGTGTCACAGAGTGAGCTGGTGGCAGCCACATGGCCTCCGTGTGCAAGGCAGTCACGGAGGGTGGGACGACATATTCCAGACATAAGTCCTGCCTTCAAATGACCACCAACCAGATCAGAATGGTTGTCAGCAAGGCTGCCACTGGACAACAGGTGTCTGGAAGCCTAGCCCCTCCACTCGATCTCCCTAGCACTGACATTTATCCAGGGAGAACCACAGGCAGAGCACTGAGTTCCAGAGGTGACAACTCACAGAACTGCTCAGGCTTTCTGAATGCTTTGTTCTGACAACGTGGAGCCATACTGGGCTGGCATTACCAAAGAAGCCTGAACATATAGATTAAAATGTCAGCCTGAATATCCAATTATAACACTGCCTGTCCTTCAAAAAACTACATTCCAGCTAAATTTAGTCATCTACCCTCCTTTCAAGCATACCAGCAAGCCCTTGGTCATCATGGTTACCTTTCCCTAAACTCCCTTCCTCCTTTTTCCAATAGGTCCAAACCTCAGGCATTCATCAAAGTCAAACTTAAATGGCCCCTTCTTATCCACAGTGTTCCCTAACTCAGTAGCTGGAGCTTTTCTCTCTTAAACTTCCTAAGCACTATGTCCTAATCCACGGTATTTACCACTTTCTATCTTGATTTAGTAGTTTATTTACTCCAGTGTTCATTGCAGCTCTATTTACAATGGCCAGGACATGGAATCAACCTACATGTCCACCAGCAGAGGAATGGATAAAGAAGATGTGGTACATATATATACAGTGGAATATTACTCAGCCATAAAAAGGAATGAAAAGGTGCCATTTGTGGCAATATGGATGGACCTAGAGATTATCAGACTAAGTGAAGTCGCAAAGAAAAAGACAAATACCATATGATACCACTTACATGTAGAACCTAAAAAAAGGTACAAATGAAGCTATCTACAAAACAGAAACACAGTTACAGATGTAGAAAACAAACTTATGGTTACCAGGGTATAAGGGGTAGGGGAGAAATAAACTGGGAGATTGAGATTGACACATATACACTACTATATATAAAATAGATAACTAATAAGGACCTACTGTATACCACAGGAAAGTCTACTCAATACTCTGTAATGACCTATATGGGAAAAGAATCTAAGAAAGAGTGGATATATGTATATGTATAACTGATTCACTTTACTGTACACCTGAAACTAATACAACAGTGTAAATCAACTACATTCCAATAAAAAAATTTTTAAATAGCTTAATGGTTGACTTGATAAATGTGTTTAATAGTTTTGATATGATAACCCTCTCTGCATACACACACGGATGGATTATAATATTCAGAGATACTACAACTAAAAAGATCATGCCCTCTCCCATATATAATTCAAAGTAAGAGGCAGATCTAAATCATAAAATGTACCTAAAGAAGTTCAATAAACATTTTGACTCAACAATCTTACTTTCTGAAATTTACTCTAAAGACTACCTCCAATTTTAGAAAAATGCATATATACAAGATTGTTGGGCTTCCCTGATAGCTCAGTTGGTAAAGAATCCTCCTTCAATGGAGGAGATCCCAGTTTGATTCCTGGGTTAGGAAGATCCGCTGGAGAAGGGATAGGCTACCCACTCCAATATTCTTGGCTTCCCTTGTGGCTTAGCTGGTAAAGAATCTGCCTGCAATGAGGGATACATAGGTTCGCTCTCTGAGTTGGGAAGATCTCCTGGAAGAGGGAAAGGCTACCCACTCTAGTATTCTAGCCTGGAGAATTCCAGGGACTGTATAGTCCATGGGTTGCAAAGAGTCAGACACGACTGAATGACTTTCACTTTCACAAGATTATTAATTACAGCACTATTCATATCTGCAACATACTGGAAATTACTGAAATGCTCAAACATAGAAGATAGCATAAAACATGGTATGAATACAATGGTATCCAAGCCAGAAAAGGAACCACTTTTTTTTAATATGTAGAACATTACCATCCAAAAATCAAAATTATCCAAAAAAGTACTAAAAGGAAATCATTTCTCTAGTCACACTTTTGATACCACAGGGGTGGGGCTTTCACATCAAGGAAATCTTCAGTTCTCTGGACCAACTGAGTGTCCTGGCAATTCAATTCAATTCCTACACTAATTACTTGCCTGCAACGCAGGAAACCCAGGTTCAAACCGTGGATCAAGGAGAAAGGAATGGAAACCCATTCCAGTATTCTTACCTGGGGGATTCCATGGAGAGAGGACTCCAGCAGCCTACAGTCTAGGGTGTTGCAAAGAGTTGGACATGACTGAGCAACTAACACTTTCACTTTCATGGTGTAGACCCCACAGACTGAACCCCACTTCAGACACCAATCACAAGTAGTGCGTCTGAAGGATACCAACAGTACTGTCTGACTTGGCTACAAAATCAAGATCTTCGGATCAAACTTTCCCATGTTGTCTGTACTTTCTTATCTCTCTTCATGGTCTGATATGAATTTCTCAGAGCCATCTCTGTCTTGAAATCATATAAAGACCAACTCTGATATTTAACTGCTATAGAATGACAGTCTGTAAGGCTGCTCTGGGGGGAAATGTTGTTTGGATGGCCTCCAAGGTCTTCTTTAGCTCTGAGATGTTAAGATGTTATAACTATGAATACTCAGGTCCCAAAGTCATTGTCATCCTGGTTCCGAATTACTATATATGACTCAGTAAGGTTTCTTTGACTCTTTATAAGGCACTTCCTCCATCTTGGTCCAACATCAAGCCAGACTTCCTCACCCTCCCCCACACCATCCTAAACATGACCCTCTTGGGAATCCAGGACAGTTCTAGCTTTTTCCAGCTCCACTCCCCTTTCTCCCTGTGGCTTGATAGGGATGGTCCAGGCAAGCCTGGGTCACTGCACTCAGCCATTCTCTCTGTCGGCAATGGAGCTTGGTATTCACTCACCTCAGGAGAGACTTTAGAAGGCTGTAGGATGCAGAGTTGGAGTGCTAAGAAAGGAAAAGGGAGAGATAACTAGTTCAGTGTGTCCACTTGACACACAGTGTCCAGTGTGTGTACTAAAAGGAAATCATTTCTCTAGTCACACTTTTGATACCACAGGGGTGGGGCTTTCACACCAAGGAATTGTTCAGTTCTCTAGACCAAATGAGTGTCCTGACAATTTAATTCAATTCCTACACTAATTACTTGCCTGCAACGCAGGAAACCCAGGTTCAAACCGTGGGTAAAGAAGATCCTTGGAGAAAGGAATGGAAATCCATTCCAGTATGCATTGGAAGATCCAATGATGGCCATGTTGTCAGCACTCTGCTCCTTACAGATCTAATTCCCTGAGCTGCTTCCCTCTTTCTTACAACGGTGCAGCCCCAGAACCACCCAGACATGTCTACCCGGACACCACAGCATAATCCATTTCCAACCTGACTGGGACTCTCACCTGTCCGGTGCCTCTTATGGTGACTCACCTCCATCCAGAAGAGCCAGAAAGGCCAAGATGAGGAAGGGTACAGTCTTCCCCAAAAACACATATGTCACACTTCCAAAGGGAGCCCCTACTGAAAAGGAAAACAGCCATGGATTCCAGAGGTGAAGACCAGTTCCCAAGGAGCATGACTCATTCATGTTCATCCAGTGAGCACTTCATGAGGGCCTGCAAGGGGCTGAGCACTGCAGGAGAACATAAGCCTCTGAGGATTCAGAGATGAAGAAGACCTGCTTCCAAGGGGTTCCATTTCTAGTGGAAGAAATGTGTGAGTAGGCATGGGGGGGGGACCCAAATAATTAGAACATGATGAAAAGTAAAGGTTCAATGTAAAGAAATTATACTCCAATAATAAAAATAATAATAATAATTAAAAATTTTTAAAGGAGGGGAAAGAAAAGTAAAGAAGGAGTAAAGTGCTAAGTAATCATAGTGCACGTGAGCTCGGTTGCTTCAGTCATGTCTGACTCTTTGTGACCCTATGGAGTGTAGCCCAACAGGCTCCTCTGTCCATGGGATTCTCCAGGCAAGAACACTGGAATGGGTTGTATTTCCTTCTCCAGGGGATCTTCCCAACCCAGGGATCAAATCCACATCTCCTGCATTGGCAGGTGGGTTGTTTACCAATAGCACCACCTGGGAAGCCCATGTAATCACAGTAGAGTGAGTTCAAGTGGCCTTAGGGGCTTTGTTAAATAGTTAATACAGGTGGGCATAAAGCATGTGTGAAGAACACAGAGGTGTCAGAAAAAAGAAGTGTGGATCAAGAAGAAATGTAAGAAAGTCCCTGTTACTAGAGTAGGAGTATTTGGGAGACCAGGATAGTGGGAACTTCTGGTGGCTCAGTGGTAAAGAATCCACCTGCCAATGCAGGAGATGTGGGTTCAATACTTGGGTCAGGAAGATCACCTGGAGACGGAAATGCAACTCACTCCAGTATACTTGCCTGGAGAATCCCATGGACAGAGGAGCCTTGTGGGCTACAGTCCATGGGGTCACAAAGCATCAGACACAACTTAGCAACTAAACAACAACAATCCTGTTACTATAATAGGAGTGTTTGGGAGACAGGAGAGTGAGGAAGGTTGAGACTGAATAGCCAAGGGCTCCGTGTATGCAGATAAAGCATGTATTTAGTCTTGTGGTCAAGAGAGAAGCACCAGTGCTTTTCTGGTGGGGGGGGACCACAAGTTCTGGGCATAGGAAGCTTCTTCCGGAGGCACCTTGGAGGAAGGAGGCAACATACAGATCAGGCAGGCAGCTGGTACCGTGTTCTAAGTGAGATGTGATGAGGAACTGGCCTTGAGCAAGTGGCTGCGGAGGATAGAGTGGGCTTATTCATTTGGGAGTGAAAGGTGATAAAGGAGACTAGGAGGCACCCAAGTTTTAGCTTGGGTGTTTGGGGAAGTGGATACTAACACAGAGTAGAACTTTGGTTCCCTGCCCTCGCCATGGGGGTAGAGAGTAGGGCCAGGGGAGAGACGCTTGGTGTCTTCTTCTCAATTAGCTTGCAAACTCTTAGAGGGCAGGAACCACATCTGAGACTTCTGAGCTATATTCCCTTTGTGCTAGCATTGTGCTTGGCATGTACATAATGCCCTAGGAAAGACTTAGGGCAAGAAAAGGGGTGACAGAGGATGAGATGGTTGGATGGTATCACTGACTCAATGGACATGAGTTTGGGTAAACTCAGGGCAATAGCAAGGACAGGGAAGCCTGGAATGCTGTAGTCCATGGGGTCACAGAGTTGGACACAACTTGGAGACTGAGCAAAAACACAGTGTATATAATATGTACTCAGTAAAAGTGTGTGTCTTATTGGACTAATTGATTAAACTAGATTTCGAATGAACCCCAAAGAAAGTATAACCTTAGGATTTGGAGCTTGGGATTCGAGCCTAGAAAAATCTGAGTCCGTATTCTGGCTCTGGCATTTTTTGGCCATGTGACCTTGGATGGCTGTGAACCTTTTTAATCCTCATCTGTGTAATGGGGACAATCATTCCTCCTTCACACTGTGGTGGTGAGGAATTAAAAAAGCTTCTGTATATATTTAGCACAAAATCTGGCAAATAGTATGGTCCCCAGTTGAAAGCATTGGCCATGTATGGAAGCAGAGATGAGGCAGCAGCTGCCAACATGTAAAGATTCACTTCCTTGAGCAGACTAGGTGTCTGGACCATTCCCAGCCCCTTATGGGCTATTTAGCTTCTTAAAGGGAAAGAGATTCTGCTTTTCCTGGGCAGAATTTCAGAAGGAATCAAAACATGGTTGGACAGAGAAGGAAGGAAAATACTGTTTTCCAAGACCTTAGAAATACCTGCCTCCTGGAGATATCTCCCAGGTGCCACTCACCTAGCACTCCCAAGGCCAGGCCCCCCAAGGCAATTCCCATGGCCTGCCCTCTCTCATGGTCATCAGTGTAGACACAGGCCAGCATCCCAAGACCTGAAAGGAGAAAGGCAGGCAGAATTAGCATACTGTCTCTGCCACTCTCACTGAGTCCTTGGTCTCGGCCCTATTATATATCCAGGAGTCATCTTAACTAGAGTTTCAATTGGAAGGGTTTTATAGAACCTAACTCATAGTATTTTACACATACTATCCCCAAAAGTCCCCCAAATGCCCACATGACTCACCCATTCTGCTCAGAATATTATTGGAAGTGCAAAAGTCTCTGAATGCAGAATACCATTATCCAGTGATC
The DNA here is from genome assembly GCA_024291935.2 of Okapia johnstoni. NCBI lineage: Eukaryota > Metazoa > Chordata > Mammalia > Artiodactyla > Giraffidae > Okapia > Okapia johnstoni. The sequence goes on along the minus strand of CM044314.1, from coordinate 41,208,897 downwards.
CTGTATTTCATATCACTTTATCATTTCCTGGTACATTTCCCTGAATCCATGGATAGGGAGTAGGTCAAGGGAAGGAAAACTCATGGACACAGAACACTGCTCTATTCGATGAAGGTGCCCATGGAAGAGTATGAAAGCACCTGGGAGAGAGCGTGGGCTGGGCTCTTACTTCCATTTACTTACATATAAAATGGCATAAAATCTCTACTTCATAGGATTACATGAAGTCATGTATTTGATAATACTTTGCAAACTGGGATGTTGTTACCAATAGTATCAATATTACTGTTTCTATAAAACATTAAGAGGGGGGCAGAGAAAAGACCACAGAGTGGCATTAAATCAAAACCTTGCCGACTGCACCTTTTTGCTTGGGTTTGGTCTGACCTGAGCTAACTCCACCTAAATATTACCAGAGAAAGTTACATCAGGCTTAGGGATTTACAGGTCCTGCTAGCAACTCTATAATTATCTTGTTTTTGAACTACAATTTCTGCGTTTTCTGATGATAGTTTCCTTAATTTCTTCATATAAATTTTATAGGGTCTGAAGGTAATAATAGTAAGAGATGGTAAGAAATGTGTGTGTGTTTAAGATGTCAGCATTACCTGCAACAGATGAAAATGAAGATCCAATGCCTTGAAGAGTTCGGGCCACAAAAAGCAGAGTATAGGTGCCAGAAAAGGCAAACACTGGGCAAAGAGAATAGCAAGAATTCCCCAGTTAGCAAATGCCCTTTGGTGATCTGGCCACCAGTAGATGGGCTCATGATATATAGACATGAGCCGTTATGCTCATATTTTAATAAAGAGTGATCACTGCTCCCTATCTTCAGAGCTGCTTTTCTAATCCTCTCCCTTAATTAGTATTGCATTATAATTGACATGAAGACTGAGAAACCAAAGAAGCATAAACTGATGCATCACATGGTGGACAGAAGGCTGGGTGCCCACATTTCCTGCTTAAAGCCCAACATCCTGCCCACTGGAGTCAGGGCTGAGCACATAACCCAATGGACTGAGAACTGGTCCCTAGACCCTACTTTTGGATTCTCCATATGCAACAGCCTGATTTGATCTTTGCCATAGCTGGGTCCTATTGGCTCATCTGGAGTGGGAGACAAAAGCTATGTGTACTTGAAGGTCCATGGGTATTGGGTAGAAGAGAATATCTTGTGATTCAATTGGATCCTTCCCCTCTTATTGGAAAATCTTTTAGCCAAGTCAGATCAGTGGGTATTTATTAAGTAATACTGACCATGCAGCTATGCTGGACTCTGCAGCAGTGTGAAACAGAGACCACCCAGTTCATGCCCTTGAAGAGATGCAATCTACTAGAGACTAACAAGCACTCATGAAACTCAGTGCCAAACAGGAGTATGTTATCAGAGACTAAATTACAGAGTGTTGGCGGTAAGATTGGTGAGTTCAGACATGTCTCATCTCAGATTCTAAGACAACACCACAGAAAGGGAGAAGACTTGCTCCCAAAGTGTCTGCATCAGCAACGTTGAACCCCTTTGCCCATTCATTACAATGGCTGTGCTAATAATCTTCCCCCATTACTTCCCCACATGATCACACCGTCTCCCAAGCATGCAAATGATTGGCCTTTCCCTGCCAGACTTCCAATGATCTCTCCCAGGCTTTCTGATTTCAATCTGTTCAAGGTCTGCTACCCCTGTGTCCTCTGAGAATAGTTAGACCAATGCATCCCTGTTTGCCCAGACCTTCATGGTTTTTTATTTATTTTTATTATTTTTATTTATTTATTTTATTGGTGTATAGTTGCTGCCCTACAATGTTGTGCTAGTTTCTGCTGTACGATGAAGTCAATCAGCTATATATATATATATACACATATATTTCTTCCTTCTTGGACCTCCTTTGCACCCACCCATTCCACCCATCTAGGTCAAGAGGCATGTGAAAAGATAATCAACATCACTAATTATTAAAGAAATGAAGATCAAAACTTCAATGAGGTATCACCTCACACTGGTTAGAACGACCATCATCAAAAAATCTACAAACAATAAAGGCTGGAGAGGGAGTGGAGAAAAGGGAATCCTCTTGCACTGTAGGTGGGAATGTAAATTGATGCAGCTACTATGGACATCAGTATGGAAGTTCTTTAAAAAAACGAAAATAAAACTACTTTATCTTATTTTATTTTTTGACCACACCTCATAATATGTGGGATCTTAGTTCCCCAACCAGGGAATTGAACCTGTGCCCCTTGCAGTGGCAGCATGGAGTCCTAACCACTGGACCACCAGGGAAGCCTCTAGGACCTTTGAGGTTTTAAAATCAAGTCTCACATCCTGGGAAGCCCCTTAATCCCAGGCAAATTGGGTGGTTGGTCCCCCCTGTTTAGGAAGACCAAAGTAATTTTGCACCCCTAACACAGGCCACCATTTAACTCCTAATTACATTAAGTTTGTTTTCCAGCTAGGGGTCCTTAGGGAGAGTGATGGGCATCAGCAACCTCATTTCGTATTTAAAAACCCTGAAGGGGACTTCTCTGGAGACATAGTAGACAAGAATCTGCCTGCCAATGCAGGGAACGTGGGTTCAGTCCCTAGTCCAGGAAAATTTCACTTGCTGCAGGGCAACTAAGCCAGAGTGCTTCAACTATTGAGCCTGTGCTTTAGAGCCCGGGAGCCGAAACTACTGAGCCTGGGCGCCTAGAGCCTGTGCTCCACAGAAGGAGAAGCCACAGCAATAAGATGCTTGAGAACTGCAACGAAGACTAGCCCCTTCACTGCAGCTGGAGAAAAGCCAGCGCAGCAACGAAGACCCAGTCCAGCCAAAAATAAAATAAATAAAAAAAAATTTTTTTAAGAAAAAACCCTGAAGGAATGCTACATAGGATCCCCTAAACACCAAATGTTTGCTAGAGTTAGGCCAACTCAGTATAGCAACACTGGTTATGGCATAGGAATAATAATTAGTATTTAATACACACAGTTTGATAGATAAGAAAGCTTTCAAAACATGAGTTCTTGGCAGAGAATCAGGCCAGGACCTTATGCTAAAAAGTATGGGATCCACTAGGACACTGCATTGTCTTATTTTGCAGTGTGTTTGTCGTGTCTCCCAGGCAAGCATCAAGTGCCCAGGGAAGCCCCTGGGGTCCAGTGGTCAAGAATCACTTGCCAATGCAGGGGGCATGGATAGGATACCTGGTCCAGAAAGATCCCACATGCTGTGGGGCAACTAAGCCTACGCACCACAATTACTGAAGCCCGTATGCCTACAGCCTGTGCTCTGCAACAAGAGAAGCCACCGCAATGATGAGATTGAGAGAATAGCCCCCGCCCATCACAACCAGAAAAAGCCTGTGCACAGCAATGAAGACCCAGCGCAGACAAAAATAAAGCAAATAAATAAATAAATCTTTTTTTAATGGAGTTTATTAAAAAAAAATAAAAAGAATCTGCCTTCCAATGAAGGGGACATGGATTCAATCCTTGGTCAGAGAACTAAGATCCCACATGCCTTGGGGCAACTAAACTTGTGTGTGGCAATGACTAAACCCATGCTCCGCAACTAGAGAGCCCGTGTGCTGCAAACTACAGAGCCCATGCACTCTGGAGCTTGTGCACCACAGCTAGAGAGAAGCCCACGCAACACAACGAAAGATTCTGGTTGCCACAATGAAGACTCAACGTAGCAAAAAATAGATAAGAACTCTTGGAGTTCTTAGAACTCCAAGAACCACAAGAACTCCAAGATGTGTAGAACCACATTTTTTCATTCTTTACATTCCCTCAGTGACTTTTCACCATCAAGGCATCATACATATGCACCATAGAAATGAATTATATCTATCTCATTTGATGAAACAGAGCACCTTATTACTTTTTAATCAGAGAAGGCAATGGCACCCCACTCCAGTACTCTTGCCTGGAAAATCCCATGGACAGAGGAGCCTGGTAGGCTGCAGTCCATGGGGTCGCGAAGAGTCGGACATGACTGAGCGACTTCACTTTCACTTTTCACTTTCATGCATTGGAGAAGGAAATGGCAACCCACTCCACTGTTCTTGCCTGGAGAATCCCAGGGACGGGAAAGCCTGGTGGGCTGCCATCTATGGGGTTGCACAGAGTCAGACACGACTGAAGTGACTTAGCAGCAGCAGCAGCAGCAGCTTAGCATAGGTTGGGGCTTCCCTGATAGCTCAGTTGGTAAAAAATCCACCTGCAATGCAGGAGACTCCAGTTCAATTCTGGGGTCAGGTAGATCTTCTGGAGAAGGAATAGGCTACCCACCCCAGCATTCTTGGGCTTCCCTTATGACTCAGCTGGTAAAGAATCTGCCTGCAATGCAGGAAACCTGGGTTCAATCCCTGGGTTGGGGAGATCCCCTGGAGAAGGGAAAGGCTACCCACTCCAGCATTCTGGCCTGGAGAATTCCATGGACTGTGTAGTCCATGGGGTCACAAAGAGTTGGATACGACTGAGCAACTTTCACTTTCACCACTTTCAGCAAAGGTTGAGCTTCTAGAAGTTCAATAAAGATTTCCAACTTTAAGTTCTTCATTTTCTGTGATTCAGCTAGAATGTCACAAGTAGGCTGATGTTCTCAAATAGAACTTCACACACGGAGCCCCTGCACTTTGTACCTTCCAGCCCTGAATGAAACAAGTTCCTGTTAATCACTGGTAGAAAGGAGTCAAGCTCTATGCCGGAAGAGATGGAAGCTTCAGGAAGAACAATAGGAAAAGTAGAAAAGTAATAGAAAGGTAATAAGAAAAACAAGAGGGAGGGACTTCCCTGGTGGTCCCGTGGTCAAGAATCCGCCTGTCAACTCACGGGACATGAGTTCCATCCCTGGGCCAGGAGGATCCTACATACCTCAGGGCAGCTAAGCCCTTGCACCAAAACTACTGAGCCCATGTACTCTAGAGCCTGTGCTCTGAAGCAAGAGAAGCCACCACAATGAGAAGCCCTCACACTGCAACTAGAAAGTAGACCCCACTCGCCGCAACTAGAGAAACCCCACACACATCACTAAAGACCCAGCACAGCCACAAATAAATACATAAACATATAATGTGGAAAAGAGAAACAAGAGGGAGAATGGGTGTGTTACTTGGAGGAGAGGCAGCAGAGGCACCAGGCTGCCTTCCCCTTTATTAACCTCTCCCCAACCCCTCACCCTCGCCCCATATTCATTCTTTCTTATTTTTTCAGGATCAATTTCCAGGTGTATTTTATTTCACTTAATATTCTCATTTTATCTCCATTTTATTGGGAACATTTATCTGATGGTGGGTAGACTATTTGTCTTTCTCTTTCTTGTTTCCTTAGCAAATTTATTTTCTAAATCTATAACCTTTAATGGCCTTCCTTGAAGGAAGTAAACTTTTTGGAATTTGCCAGTTGCCATTGACCAATTTAGATTTTTTGTTAGTTGCCCTTTACCCTTGTAAATCAAAATACTATGACCTATTCTCAAAGATGGGAGGTGTGTACTAAACTCATTCAAGGGATTACTCACACATACACACACACACACACACTATATTATACATATTAAAACAGGCTTCACAATTTTCCCCAGCTGAATGAAGTGAGCTATCTGTTCTTTTACAGTGTAATGTACAAATGCTGGGCTTGCCAGTTGGCTCAGTGGTAAAGAATCCACCTGCCAATGGAAGGAGATGCAGGAGATTCAGGTTTGATCCCTGGATTGGGAAGATCCCCTAGAGGAGGAAATGGCAACCCACTCCAGTATTCTTGCTGGGATAATCCCAAGGGGTCACAAAGAGTTAGATACAACTGAGCAACTGAGCACAGATACAAATGCCACATAGACTAAGTTGTCTCTGCTGCTCTGGTCCCCATAACAACATTGTGAAGCATTTAAATCAGTGTCATAGGCCAGTTAGTCAAATGACTAATTAGCTAACTTGACTCTGCTATCTTACCTGTAATGCATGTGATAAAATCAGAGTTAATCAATGAAGGGAAGAATAGCGGGAACAAATTACTTACTAACTGTGGAGATAAACATGATAACAAAGCCAGCAAACATGGGGATGTGATATCCGATCCTAAAAGGGAATTAAAAAAAAGATACAAGTCCAATAGCCATCCATATACTTGCACTATATTGTTTCACGTAATTGGGAACAGAAATGTGGTTATTTGAGTGTCTCTGAATGCAGGTATAGAGATGGAATATGATACATGAATACATACAAATAATCAAGCAAATTTACCTGTCAGCCGGGACCCAAATCCTCTTTTCCAGTAAAGATAACCTAAGCAGAGTGCATATCTTTTTGAAACATCAGAATAATCCCAACCATAAAGTACTAAGAGGCCAGCACTCTAGACTGCAATAGGCTTGTCCTATTTCCACCCTTTTCCCATTTAAACCATGCTCCAGAGCACTGAAATAACACCAACAGATTACTTCTGTTCACTGGTTCTCTTCTTGGTACTCAACAGTCATGACGTTACAAAGAAAACATGAAACCCGTGGCATTACACCAATATTGTATTATCCTTCCCAAACAGCTGACTGCCTGGGGTGCAGACAAATAATCAACTTTATCCCTTCTAACCACCTTTATGATATCTTAGCCTGTCCTCCTATTTCTGAGCCCCTGAGTCCCCTATATGGTACTGTGCCCATCAAGATACCTGTTGGTAAGAGGTCCCACGAAGGGGTTGACCAGAAGTTGCATCAGAGCCTTGGAAGCAAATAGAACCCCGACCCATATGTTCTCTTCCTTCAGGAATTCGGTGGCTTGAAAGCAGTTGTTTCCATGTGCTGGAATGGCTCCAGTGACTGGAGGGGAGATGGTGCCAGAAATGCCACTTGTCCTTGCTATGCCACTGGGTACACTTTCTTCAATAGCCATGGTGTTGTTTTCAAAGAAGGAGAAGATGGTGGAAAAGGTGGGAGTGAGGGCAGGCTGGGAAGTTGTGGTGGAGCCAAGGTAGAGAGAACCGTTGATGTCTTTGAACTCTATGGCATAGAGGTAGGTGGGCACAATGGGCACTGAAAGTGAAGTACAAGTCATGAGGGCTAAGGCCAGATTGTCTTTTGACTGTTAGTCAGTTCAGGGACATTACCACGCAATCCAGATTTATGCTCATGGAGATGTCTAAGTGACATGATCTGAAGTCTACTCAAAGGCTGTGCCAGAACTTCCCTGCTGGTCCAGTGGTTAAGGACCCACCTTTCAACTGAGGACACAGGTTCGATCCTGGGTCCAGGAACTTAGATCCCACATGTTGTGGGGCAACTAAATCTGTGTGCCACAACTACTGAGATCCATGTGCCTTAGAGCCTGTGCTCTGCAACAAGAGAACCCATCGCAATGAGAAGTTCATGTACCATAACTATAGAATAGCCCCTACTCACCACAACTAAAATCAAAGAAGAACCCGTGAGCCACAACAAGACCCCAGCACAGCCAAAAAAAAAAAAAAAAAAAGACTGTATCTGTCCAAATTATCCTATTAGCTAGCTCAAGTGCCTGAATTCCAACCATCATACAACTGGTCCTCATTATTCATGGATTCCATATTGGCTCATTCACTCACTGGCTAACATTTATTTGTAATCACCAAAATCAATGCTCACAGAGCCAGCATGGTTTTTCTCAGACATACATGCAGAAAACACTGAGTCATCAGATGCTCAGTTTTGCAGCTGAGGTTGAACAAGGCACACTCTGCCTTCTTGTTTCACTCTCACACAGATATGTGGAGCATGAGGTGGGAGTGGCAGTGCAGGGCAAGAAGGTGCAGCTCTGGGGCCAGTTGGGCAGAGCTTGAATCCATTCAGCACCTGTTAGTGGGGCTGCCTCAGGCAAGTCACTTAACACTTCTGAACCTCGCTATCTCTTTTGTAAAAAAAAAAAAAAAAAATACAATCTACCAGGACAGATAACATTTTTTTTTGGATTTAAGATTATAATCTATATGGGGTATGCATGTATATGTGTGTATTTCCCAAGGAGCAATTATTTAATTGCTATTAAAATATTAATTGACTAAATGCATGCATGCATGTTTGTGCAGCAAGTCGATTCTGTTGTGTCTATGGACTCTATGGACTCGCCAGACATAGAATTCTCCAGGCAAGAATACTGGAGTGGGTTGTCATGCCCTCCTTCAGGGGTTCTTCTCAACCCAGGGATCGAACCTGAGTCTCCTATGGCTTCTGCATTGCAGGCAACTGACTAAATATTAATTGACTAATAAATCCAGTGCTCAGGGACTTCCCTGGTGGTCCAGTGGCTAGGACTCCATGCTTTCACTGCAGAGTCATGGGTTTGACCCCTGGTCAGGAAACTAAGACCCAGCATGCCCCAAGTGAGTCCATAAATAAATGTGAATATAGATAAATAAACCCAATGTTCACAGAAACTTTATAGAGCATAACTACCACAAATAAGAACTGACTGTACTGGATTTATCATTTGTTTTGAGAAGATTCTTGTTTATAAGCATATATTTTACCCAAGGGACTTCCCAGTTGGTGCTAGTGGTAAAGAACTGCCTGCCAATGCAGGAGACATAATGAGACACGGCTTTGGTCCCTGGGTAGGGAAGATCCCCTGCAGGAGGGCATGGCAACCCACTCCAGTATTCTTGCCTGGAAAATATCAAGGACAGAGGAGCCTAGTGGGCTATAGTCCAGAGGGTCTCAAAGAGTCGGACACAACTGAAGCAACACAGCATGCATGCATGCATTTTATCCTAGGGGAAATATGTTGGCATCCATTTATATACCAGCATAACTAAATGTAAAAATTAATATACTACCAACTAAAAAAGAATGGGGCGGGAATGAGCCACAGGAAAGTAAGATTTGGATAAGGAGTTGGAAATCCACATAGAATGTGTTGGGCTTCCCTGGCAGCTCAGCTGGTAAAGAATCTGCCTGCAATTCTGCAATGCAGAGGAGATGAAGTATAGTTGATTTACAATGTTGGGTTAACTTCTGCTGTACAGCAAGGTGATTCAGTTATACCTAAGTATATACTCTTTTTCATATTCTTTTCCATTATGGTTTATCACAGGATACTGAATATAGTTCCCTGGCCTTGCTGTTTATCCATCCGATATATAATAGTTTGCACCGGCTAATCCCAAACTCCCAAAGATCGGATGATATTTGAACTTTTCTGTGCTTGCATCTCTGTTCACTTCTTACACATCTCTATAACTCTATCCCATTCCCGGAATGCCTTCCAAGAAAGCACTGCTTATCAGCTTTTTGTATGTGGAACTTTACCCTGCACATTAAGCAGGCTTTATAGAGTATCATGGAGTTCTGTGTTTCTCAAACATCAGACATTTGCCCATCACCTTGGTAGTTTATGGCATATCTGAGGACTACTTGTATTGTTATTTACTTAATCTCTTCCTCTAAAGCCACTCTTTTGAAAAGCTGAAACACTACTGTTTAAAAACATAATTTTATGTGCTATGTCAAAAAAATAATATTCTACATCTATGTACCACCCCAAAGTAGCCCATGTGCTGCAGTGTTATTAAAACTTTTGCTGCCAGTGAAAAACACTGACCTCAACCAACCTTTTCATCTCACAGATGAGAAATCTGAGATTCAAGAAGCCAAGAGGTTTGTCTCAGGTCACACAATTAGTGACAAACAAAATACCAAGTTTTTTTTTTAACTTGCAGAAAAGTACCCCACCACCTTTCCTTGTTCTGTGGTACTAGAAACAGACCTATTTTTTTGCTTAAGCTTACAAAATCCTGCTCAGAAATGTGTGCTACTCTGTAAGTAAAATCCTAGCTTTCATGATTCATTTTCTACTTAGGACTTCACCTCATTAGTCAGCAAGAAGTCACAGTACTTTGTTAAACTTCAGGTAATAACAGTTGCTGGGAAGAATTCCATTTTCTTTTATGTTGTTTCTGTTGTAGCATCAACAATTTCAATTTTATAATGTTTGAAATAGATTACTGTCAAGAAACATATCAGGCTCAAAAAATTGTGCTCTCCTTAATTTGAAACCTATCTTAAGAAAATAATCAGAAACACAGTCAAATATTTTTAAAGTAAATAATTAAATGTTTAAAATAAATAATCCTATTTATGTTAGTGAAGAAATGATTAGAATATAAATAGCTCTCAAAAATAATGTTTTCAAATAATTTTGATGATTTAGAAAATACCATTAATATGTTAAGAAAAAAAGGATAGTAGACTATATTTATAGCCTGACCTCAATTATATAAAAAATATAGATGCACCATTTTAAAAGAATAGAAAGATATACACACAGGAGTTATTATAATCAATGACAAATTATCTTCTTTTTGAGTTATTCTGTAACTTAATTTTTCTACAATTAACTAATTCCATAATGTAAGAAATAAATAATTTTAAATGATTATCATTGGGGTTCAATAGTCAACTTCACATGTTGGAAATATCCAGGCAGTGAGCTACTCTGTTCTAAGACAAGGGCTAGAGGAAAAATACTGTCCACACTACAGATCCAAGTGACTGAGGGGTGCCCATGGAACCAAATTTCAGATCAGAAATTAAGAAATAACCAGAAAATGCCTGCAAATCATTTAAGAACCTTCATTTCTCTGAATATAAGGAAAAGCTATTTCTAAATACAAATTGACTTAGGATATATAAGAAATGCATACATACAAAAATAAGAAAAGACTAAAAGAAAAAACAATGGGAAACTAAAAGATATAAAATGGAATAAAATAAGTACTCTGAGAACAGACCAAAAATATACAAGTGATCAAAACCAAACAGAACAACAAACCAAACAAAACCAGGAATTTGCCAACAATTCGGTGGTAAATTTTAAAGTCATAATTCTCTATTCAGAGATGCAAATTATAAAGAAGGATTAAATGTGGCCAGAGAGAGAAACATCTTACCTTAGAGTTCACCTGGTGTGAGGTACTCAGTGAGGTATTGCCAGCTGTTAACAGTTCAGCACGGACTTTTCTCATAAAGTGTGCCTGCTGGTGGATTTATTGCCACAAGTTATCTGAGGAGGCCATGTGTGCCCTTTGTCCACAAAGATTTAATTGGAACCTTAGCTCCCTGCGTCACAGGGAGGAAAGCAGCACTGAAGAGCACAAAGAGAGGGGAGAAATTATCCTAAACAAAGATGCACTGGGCTACACTGTTTTCCATCCATGCTTATCTATCATCAAACACATTAACTTTTGGCTGGGTCTGAATACAAATTGGAGGACACGGCGGAACCCGGGTACAGATCCTGTCCCTTGTTACTTAGTCAAAGAGCTCCACATATCCAGTTGCTTTCTGGAAATAAATATTAGAACACCCTCAGGACCAATAAAAAAAAGACAAAAATAGACAAAAAAACTGCAAATTGTTCTCAAGTATAAAAATCCAACTCCCGTGGCCTCTTTGGAGGCATTGATTGTGCACTTCCATTTTTATATCCCAATGCTAGCTCAGTGCCTAGCACATAGTAGCCTCCAGTAAATATTTCTTGTATTGATGACTGGATGGATGGGTTATATGAGAGAGTATGGCTCATTATGGAAGCTTGAAGTGGCCCTATGAATCTATACTTTTATGACATTAAAGAGTCATCAATAGGGCAAAGAACATGCATGCTAGTTTACTTCAGTCGTGTCCGACTCTATGCGACCCCACAGATTATAGCCCACCAGGCTCCTCTGTCCGTGGGATTCTGTAGGCAAGAATAATAGAGTGGATTGCCATTTCCTTCTCCAGGGGATCTTCCTGACCCAGGGATCGAACTCTTGTGACTCTTACTTTGACAGGCGGGTTCTTTACCACTAGAACCACTTGGGAAGCCCATGCCAAGAATATAAATAATTTATAAAAGAGCAAATACAACTTTTGAGCAGAGTAGCAGCAGAGTTTTCCTAATTGTGCAAGTTGTAGCCCGTCCTAATTGTCTTAATTAACTGGGGAACTTTCAACTTAGTGCTTAAAAAAAAAGAGATTTAAAGAAAAACTGGAAAAAGAAATAGGAAGGAAGCAATACAAAGAGGAGGAGGGGAATATATGAGTTTGCTATTGCTGATGGAACAAATTACCACACACTTAACGGCTTATAGCAACACAAACATATTATCTTAGAGTTCTGGAGGTCAGAATTCCAATATAGGTCTTATTGGGCTAAAACTCAAGGAGTTGGCAAGGTTACAATTATATATTTTCAGTTAACTGTAGTGATACTAGTACTTACACACTAGCCAAGTTTGCAGTGTTCTCATAAATGCTCAGCACCGTTAATAATCAGAGCATTGTCTATCAAACAGAGGTGAGTTCTTATCTTCCTCCTGTTTAAATTTCTAAAGTTAGGGGAAAAAAAGCTGATGTGAGTATATGCCAGACTCCTCTGTCTATGGAATTTTCTAGGCAAGAATTCTGGACTGGGTTGCCATTTCCTACTCCAGGGGATCTTCCCAACCCAGGGATCGAACGCTTGACTCCTGCATTGGCAGGAGGATTCTTTACCACTGAACCATGTGGGATGCTTAGTATGAATATAGGGAAATATAAATTCACATACACTGTTAGTGTGCAAATAGATACAGTTCTTTAAATAAGCAATTTGGTTTTCTATCTCTTGTCTTTTTTCATTTTCTGCTTTGGAATAATTTTTTAAATTGATGTATAGTTAATTGACAAAGTTGTGTTAGTTCCAAGTTTCAAATGACTCAGTTATATATTAATATGTATATACAACTTTTTCAGACTCTTTTCCATTATAGGTTATTATTGAGTGCAGTTCCCTGTGCCATACAATAGGTCCTTACTATTTACTGATTTTATATACAGTAGTGTGTATATATTAATCCCAAACTCCTAATTTATCTCCCCCACCTCTTGTCTTTCAAATCATAAAATATCCATATTTTTTAAGCTAGTAATTTCACTTTTTAAGAATCTATTCTAAGAAAATAAGCTAAAATATAGGGGAAATATCACAGGTACAAAATTTTTCTCAGCAGCGAGGGAAAAGTTAGAAACATCTCAATGTCCAACTGTAGAAAAAGATTTAAGTGTATGGATTTTAAGGACTGACATGTTGATGCTAAAACAAGGAAAAAAAAGTTTATCATGAAGGCTATATGTCAACCTGGAAAAAAATATATATATTTATACCTAAATATTACAGTGGGAAATAAGAAAGTAGAGTATAAAACTTCATGTAAATTCACAGCAGCGCTGTGCACAGTTGCCAAAAGGTGAAAGCAAACCAAGTGTTCACTGATGAATGAACAGATAAACAAAATGTGATATTTGCATACAGTGGAATATTATTCAGCCTTAAAGATAAAGAACATTCTGACACATGCCACATGGATAAACCTGGAGAACATTAGGCTAAGTTTAATAAGCCAGTCACAAGAAGACAAATACTGTTTGATTTCACTTATTTGAGCTAACTAGAGTAGTGAAATTCATAGAATCAGAAAGTAAAAGGGATCTGGAGGGAGGAGGAAGTAAGTTTTTGTTTTGCAAGCTGAAGAACTTTCAGAGATTGGTTGGTTGCACAACAATATTAATATACTTAATGCTACTGAACTGTCACTTTAAAATGGCTAGGATGATAACTTTTTATTATGTGAATTTTATTATAATCAATATTAAATTTTATGTGCATTGCAATTTTTTATCTATAAAAATTCCATACACATAAGACAAATGCATGCATTCGTGCTCAGTTGCTTCAGTCGTGTGCAATCCCAAGGCCTGTAGCCCACCAGGCTTCTCTTTTCATGGGATTCTCCAGGCAAGAATACTGGAGTCTGTTGCCATGCCCTTCTCCAACATAAGACAAATACACCTAAGTTATATTAGTAGTTATGCTAAATGGCATAACAGTCCCATCATCTAAATGCTAAATTGAATCTGGTCCCATCACTTCATGGTAAATATATGGGGGAACAATGGAAACAGCGAGAGACTTTATTTGGGGGGGCTCCAAAATCACTGCAAATGGTGACTGTCGCCATGAAATTAAAAGATACTTGCTCTTTGGAAGAAAAGTTATGTCAAACCTAGACAGCATATTAAAAAGCAGAGACACTACTTTACCTACAAAGGTCTGTCTAGTCAAAACTATGATTCTTCCAGTAGTCATGTATGGGTGTGAGAATTGGACTATAAAGAAAGCTGAGCACCAAAGAATTGATGCTTTTGAACTGTGGTGTTGGAGAAGACTCTTGAAAGTTCCTTGGGCTGCAAAGAGATGCAATCAGTCCATCCTAAAGGAAATCAGTCCTGAATAGTCAGTCATTGGAAGGACTGATGCTGAAGCTGAAGTTCCAATAATTTGGCCACCTGATGGGAAGAATTGACTCATTGGAAAAGACTCTGATGCTGGGAAAGATTGAAGGCAAGAGGAGAAGGGGAGAACAGAGGATGAGATGGTTGGATGGCATCACCGACTTGATGGACATGAGTTTGGGTAACCTCCAGGGGTTGGTGATGGACAGGAAGGCCTGGCGTGCTGCAGTCCATGGGGTGGCAAAGAGTCGGACACGACCAAGCGACTGAACTGAACTGACTGATGCTAAATGGCAAAAACTATAGATTTTTTGTTTATTATGCAAATTATGTTGAAAACATTTAAAAATAAAAAGTCACCAGTAAAAGAAAGAGCTCAGTCTGTGTGTCATTAGACTTGTAGATGCTGAGTCCTCGGGACTAATCCATTTGTAGCCAGAGCAGCCTGTTGAGAATAATCTAGAACTGAAATAGAACTTAGAGGCTCTTTGACAGTGGTTCTGTTATCACTTCAGTTAACGTGGCTGGAACACAGCGTCATCAGACAGACAGCTTTTTTCTTCAAACCAAAGAACACATATAACCCAATCACACTTATATTTGGCTGCAGTCAATGTGACCTGCCAGAGTAGATGGTCCTGTGACTGCAACATAGAGGGTGCTTTTGTTTCTCATTACTTCCTCTTTCTCTTGCTGTTCAGACGTTTAACAATCAGTCCCAACTTCCTCTTATATCAAGTATAGGTCAGCGTTCCAGCCTCAGACTAGAGAGGTTTGCTTCTTCTCAGAGGCTTCTGAAAAGGCAGCCAGGGGATTGCTGCGTTAATGGCTGTGATCTACATGGCACTGTGTGCACATGCTCAGTCGCTCAGTCATGTCCAACTCTTTTTGACCGCACCTGTAGGCCACCAGGCTCCTCTGTCCATGCAATTTTCCAGGCAAGCATGCTGGAGTGGGTTGCCATTTTTTCCTTCTGGGGATCTTCCTGATTCAGGGATCAAACCTGTGTCTCCCACGTCTCCTGCATTGGCAGGCAGATTCTTTACCACTGTGCCACTTTTGGGCCCTGCAAATGGGATCTGTGTCCCCAAACATGGGAATGTCTTTGTCTTGTAAACTGGGGGAAGAGCCTGTTTCAGATATACGGAAAAAAGATGTTTAAAAAACCAAACTCAAAATAAGCTGGAACCTCATTGAATGTATTATAGAGAACAGGTGGTAAACACTAATAAATAAGTAGACTGAGGATGGGGACATTCAACCACCTCCCCACGTGCCCACTAGCATGCTTTCTCCCTCAGTGCTCTTAAGGAGAAAGCCTTGCCTATGGAGGCAGCAGACTCTGAGAAACTAGCTCCCTTATCCCTGCAGCCAGGTCCCCTCAGACTCAGTCTGGATTTCCTTTGGTCAGTGCCACCAAGGGGACCCTGCAGCTGTACTATTACGGTGGAGAATATGGTAGGAGAATGCCCTGGTAGGACTTGTCCGTGGTGGGTGCTTCCGCCTGTTGCTTCTCATCTGCTTGTTGCTGTTGCCCAGTCAGTAAGTCGTGTCTGACTCTCTGCGACCCCATGAACTACAGTCTGCCAGGATTCCTTGTCCTTCACCATCTCCCAGAGGTTGCTCAGACTCCTGTCCATTGAGTCAGTGATGCCATCCAACCATCTCATCCTCTGTCGCCCCCTTCTTCTCCTGTCCTCAATCTTTCCCAGCATTGGGATCTTTTCCAATGAGTTGTCTATCTCACTCTTTTTTCTTTGATTCTTCAGTACAGTCCTAAGCCTCATGTCTGTACTCTTGGCTATCTGGAACTCTCTACCTACTATCAATACCCCTTCATCTTCTCTTCCCTGGTCAGGGCCCTCCTTTCTAATTCTTTACTGCCTCTCATTATGTCATTTCGAAGTCCTCCCTTAACCTGGCATCTTCCCCTGGTCATCAGGGGGTACAAACTCTGCCTAATTTGACTTAAGCCTGCTCTGCTCAGGACACACAGCCCCAGCTACACCTTACCAGTCAGTGTTTCCACCTCCGTTCCTTTAGTACCTACTGTATCTATGCAGGAGTTGGCTAAGAACAAAACTAGCCAATATAGGGAGGGGGAAGGATTATTATGAGATCATATGAAATTACCTGTGTGCAATTTTTAAAAATTGTAAGAAAGAAAGAAAGCAAAGTGCTCAGTTGTGTCCGACTCTTTGCGACCCTATGGACTGTAGCCTGCATCAGGCTTCTCCGTCCATGGGATTTTTTAGGCAAGAATACTGGAGTGGGTTGCCATTTCCTCCTCCAGGGATCTTCCCGACCCAGAGATTGAACCAGGGGCCTCCTGCATTGCAGGCAGACACTTTACCCTGAGCCATCAGGGAAGCTATCCCTAAAATTGTAAAGCACTATAGAATTTTAATTATTTTATTTTCTTGGGCTCCAAAATCACCACGGACAGTGACTGTAGCCATGAGATTAAAAGACACTTGCTCCTTGGAAGAAAAGCTATGACAAAACTAGACAGCATGTTAAAAAGCAGACATCACTTTGATGACAAAGGTTGGGATAGTCAAAGCTATGGTCTTTCTAGTAGTCATGTACAGATGTGAGAGTTGGACGCTAAAGAAGGCTGAGAGCCAAAGAATTGATGCTTTTGAACTGAAGTGCTGAAGATGACTCTTGGGAGTCCCTTGAACAGCAAGGGGATCAAGCCAGTGAATCCTAAAGGAAATCAACCCTGGATATTCGTTGGAAGGACTAATGCTGAAATTGAAGCTCCAATACTTTGGCCACCTGATGCAAAGAGCTGAGTCATTAGAAAAGACCCTGTTGCTGGGAAAGATTGAAGGCAGGCGGAGAAGGGGATGACAGAGGATGAGATGGTTGGATGATATCACTGACTCGATGGACGTGAGTTTGAGCAAAGTCTGGAAGATTGTGAAGGACAGGAAATCCTGGCATGCTGCATTCCATGGAGTTGTAAAGAGTTGGACATGACTTAGCTACAGAACAATGACAATAGAATTTAAATAATCTAGGACTTCCCTGGTGGCCCAGTGGTAAAGAGTCCACTTTATAATATAGGGGAAGTAGGTTCAATCTCTGATGAGGGAACTAAGACCCCACATGCCCTAAGCTTCACGCCACAGCTAGAGAGCCTGGGCACCACAACAAGAGAAGCCCGCGGAGCACAACTAGAGAAAGCCTGAGCATGCAGTGAAGAACCCAAAGGCCACAGTAAAGACCCCGCAGAACCAAAATTAAAAAAAAAAAAAAATTTTAATATTTCTCCCAATAAATAAAAATAAAATGTAAAAAAACCTCCAAACAAAACAAACAAACAAAAAAGAATAAGGCTGACCAAAAGCCAGATGCAGAGATATAATATTTTATTACATTTGCGACATTTTTCATTGAATTAAGTTATCTGTTTCTAGACTATAAGCTACCTAAGCACAGTTTCTTTTCTTTTTAATCTTAGTCAACTTTGTATTCCACACAGCACCTGACATCTTGCCTGGTAGAGATGTTCTGTAACTATTTATTACCATTGTCCATGATGTCTATGAACATTCTTGCCTCTCTGAGCATAAAAGTGGTTGAGATATTGGAAGCCCTGAAGGAGCTTTGTTGTTTCCAACAGCCTCACTGCTTAAAAATGAGAATGAGGAAATGCAACCTTCCATTCAGAATTCAGCTACCAAATGTACCCATCCTTGACAATGTGAGCAGAATTCCACAACGAGGACTGAGGGTTTTAAAATCCACTGCTAACCCTTAGAATCAGAGCCTCAGTCATGGCCCCTTATTAACTTTATTTAAAAAAAAAAATTTTTTTAACCTCACTGCGAGGTACGTGGAATCTTAGTTCCCCAATTAGAAATCGAACCCATGCCCCCTGCTTTGGAAGTGCAAAGTCTTAACCACTGGCCCACCAGGGAATTCCCTCCTTATTAACTTTAATTTGTAGACCAGAGTTGGAAGAGCTACCATCCTACAAACCATTGATCAGAGGGCCTGTGGAAATGTCCGTGACTTCAGTGTGTGTATGAAAGGCCAATGGTAATTTCTCATAGGAACAAAAGCCATGCTTTCTATAAATATTTTTCTACAAATACCAGGAAACAGAAGAAGCACCTAGATTAGCAGAGTTTGGGTCTTACTTATGCCATTTATTAGCTGTGAGACTTCAGAGAAACTATCAAATTTATCTGTGCCTCAACTTAGAGAGTTTTTGCTAACTTTGCTAATTTATAGTGCTTTGTTAATTTATTGAGTTCCTGTGAAGATTCAGTGAGTAAATTAACAGCAAGCATTTAGAAGAACACCTGTCACATGGAAGGTACATATTAGATCCTACGCACTTATCAGAAAAATAATAACACATTGACTCTGCTCTGACCGAATTCCTCTATTTGTTGGGGGAATTTCCAAACTCTAAGTTCCCTAAAATCAATTCCTCTTCAAAATGCACTGCCCACCATGAACTGCTTCAGAGCTATTACGTCTTGCTAACCATGAGAATTTATGTGACCTTACTCAACAATCACATGTGACATGAAATATTACTCCCTAATTCAAGTTAGCCCCAAATTCTAACCAAAAAGATCTGCCTTCCTGTGGAGACAAATCTGACCTCAGTAAGTCCTAGATGACCTTTCTGTTGCCAGTTAGGCAATCCAGCAAGTCACCCCATGCTCTTTTACATGTTCTCTCTGTCAAATCATACGTGTTAATCTTGTCTCTACAATTTAGCCTTTAGCTCCTTAGAAACAGGGCTTCCCTTGTGGCTCAGCTGGTAAAGAGTCTGCCTGCAATGCAGAAGACCTGGGTTCAATCCCTGGGTTGGGAAGATCCTATGGAGAAAGGAAAGGCTGCCCACTCCAGTATTCTGGCCTGGAGAATTCCATGGACTGAATACTCCTTGGGGTCGCAGAGAGTCGGACATGACTGAGAGACTTCCACTTCACTTCACTTCCTTAGAAACATTCTTTATAGTAAGGTTTGTTATTGTTTAGTCGCTAAGTTGTGTCTGTCTCTTTGTGATCCCGTGGACTGTAGACTGCCAGGCTACTCTGTCCATGAGATTTCCCAAGCAAGAATACTGGAGTGAGTTGCCATTTCCTCCTCCAAGGGATCTTCTCAACCCAGAGATTGAACCCAGGTCTCCTGTATTGGCAGGCAGATTCTTTACCACTGAGCCACCAGGGAAGCCCCATAGTAAGGTTACCTTCACTTTAAAGATGTGACACAGTGTACAGCAGAAACTAATGTTAACATTGTGAAGCAATTACACTTCAATTTTAAAAAAACAAATGTGACACAGGGTCAGAGATTCTGTCTGCCTGAGGTCACAGAGCTTAGCCCAGTGTTCTCTAGTTCCTTGGAGGCTTTCCAGTGCCTAGTATGATGCTGAGTGCATTATCAGTGCTCACTCAATATGCATGCATGCATGCTCAGTCACTTCAGTTGTGTCCAACTCTATGCAACCCTATGGACTGTACCCCATCAGGCCCCTCTGTCCATGGAATTTTCCAGGCAAGAATACTGGGGTGGGTTGCCATGCCTTCCTCCAGGGGATCTTCCCAACCCAGGGATTGAACCTGCAATCCCTACATCTCCAGCATTGCAGGCAGGTTCTTTACGCACTGAGACACCTGGGAAGCCTCATTCGATATGCATTGCTTGCTAAAACATGTCACTCAGGCTCTCAGCCTTAGTGCCATCTTTTGAGAAACCTCTGTGATATGAGAGCAAAGTGGAGGAAGAAGCGAATGTGCAGGCTAAAGCACAGAAGACAAAAGATGAGCAGAGGTCCAAGTGAACTTGTACACCCAAGGAAGCAACAGGCACAAGGGAAGCCAGAGGCCAGGGACACTGGTACTAACTGTTGGACTGCATCCCTACAATCTAGAATTTGTCTCAGTGGGTCTGGAATATCTATGGCCATTCTGATCACCTCAACCACCTTTGTGAGACCCACCTTGCTCATATCAAAGTGGTCCCTTTTGGTCTTTTACCCTGGACCTGTGATATTATACACTAGTCCTCTTCTCAGTTGTGGCGGAATGTAAAATGTGTACAATAAATCATCTCTTGTGCTGTCTTAGCTAAAGAAAAAAAAATGTCACTCAAGCTTTCACTGCACCTCCCATCATACATCACAGGTAAGCCAGGAAATAAGGCCTTTTTCTGGCAATGGTAAGACTCTGATGTTGAGACAGTACATGCACATTGCCATGACAACTGATGGAAAAGTGGAAATGATCCATATTAGAATAAACCCCTAGAATTTTTCCTGAGAATCCCAAATGTTCCAAGTCTAGCTTGTCCCCAGGTCATGTTTGCAAGCAAAGAAGGGGCTTCAGACAGACAGTAGGTCAGAGCTTGGTCTGGAATTCTCATTTCAGATCATCAAAAGCCCCCACCTGTCTTAGAAATAATTTGGCCTTCCAAAGTTCCCCTACATGGAGATAGAGCAGCCCATCTAGAATTAGCTTGCATCAGAGGGAATCGTCCAGATTTATTCAAAAGCATAATAGGGGACAGAGCAAGAACGGGGCAGCTATAGACGCTATAGAGCAGAAAAAAAAATAGCATTGTCTAAAGTCTAGGAAGGTTAGGACTTCCCTGGTGGTCCAGTGGTTAACAGTCTTCCTGCCAATGCTGGGGACACGGTTTCAATTCCTGGTCCCAGAATACCCCACATACTGTAGAGCAACTGAGCCCATGTGCCACAATTATTCAGCCCTTGTGCTGCAACTATTGAAGTCTGTGCACCATAGAGCCTGTGCTCCAAAACAAGAGAAGCCACTGCAATGAAAAGCCTGAGCACCACAATGAAGAGTAGCCCCCGCTCTTTGAAACTAGAGGAAGCCCGCACACATCAACAAATACCCAGCACAACCATAAATAAAATAAAATAAAATAAATAATTAAAAAAATAAAAATAAAATCTAGGAAAGTTAGATTGTCTTCCTAGCCTACCACTACCTTGCTTCTGGAACTTGGGAAATCATCTTACTTCCCTGAACTTCAGTTTTCTCATTTGTAAATTGGAGAGGTTAGGTATAGTTGATTCCCAAGCAGGAGATGCAAGAGACATGAGTTCGATCCTTGGGTCAGGAAGATCCCCTGCAGTAGGAAATGGCACCCCACTCCAATATTCTTGCCTGGAAAATTCCATGGGCAGAGGAGCCTGGTGGGCTACAGTCCAAGGGGCCGCAAAGAATCAGACATGATTGAGCAACTAAACACATACACACACAAGGTCTACAGTTCTAACAACTGAATTAGTCTCAGAGGTAAAACAACAAGCTCCCATCAAATATGGAGTCTATGTTGCCCTTCACCACTTTCTTTGTCCCAAATTCCTTCCAGATCTCTGCAATACAGAACTTTTGATTTGCTTGATCACGTGCTTATTTTACCACTAGTTGAAACTGCTGCCTATTAAAATGAAAACTGTAATATTCTAAACAGGTGTACCTTAATATTTCTAATTTTATTTCTGATTAAAAAGTATAAGGTAAGATTTTATCAATAAAATGACAATTACAAAGAATGCAAATATCCCATAACTCAGAGATAGTCACTGTTAACATCTATATATATATGTATTTATATTTCTTTTCAATATTTTCTCAAAAGGTGCATGTACATCTATAGATAATAGAGATTTTACTGTGTATGACATTTCCTATAGAATTTCTAGTTAACACTGATTTGTGAAGAATTTTCCCCTGTTTAAGATATTTTTCAATCTGTCCAAGAGTCTGAATAATATTTCATTAAACAGATACATCAGCATTTACCCAAATGATTCATTTTGTCTGAAACATTTGGGGTGAGAAACGGCTGTCTTTGATCTGGCAATAAAAGGAAGTCTTTGATACAGGGCACCTAGAGTTTCAAGGACACTTTTTCCCATGACCATATCATGATAAGGCCAACATCTTATTGCATAAACCTTGGTGGAATATATTTAAACACTGCTCACTCTTAAGTAGCCATGTTCTTATCATAGGAGGCTCCCAGAGATCTCAGTTTTCAGAAGGCCAAAGTACAGTTTCCAGCCTATAAAGCTCACTCTGCATCTGATAGTCAGAATTAGAAAATACCCAACACAGAAAGAAAATACATATATATATATGTATACATATATATACACACACACACATATATATGAATATATACATATATACATGTATATATGTATATATATACATGAATATATACACATATATATATGTATATATGTGTGTGTATATATATATATATAAAATATATAAATACCTATCAGTTCAGTACAGTTCAGCCGCTCAGTCATGTCTGACTCTTTGTGACCCCATAGACTGCAGCACGCCAGGACTCCCTGTCCATCACCAACTTCCGGAGCCTACTCAAACTCATGTCCATCATGTCGGTGATGCCATCCAACCATCTCATCCTCTGTCATCCCCTATTCCTCCTGCCCTCAGTCTTGCCCAGCCTCAGGGTCTTTTCCAATGAGTCTGTTCTTCGAATCAGGTGGCCGAAGTATGGAGCTTCAGCTTCAGCATCAGTTAAGTTCAGTTCAGTTCAGTCACTCAGTCGTGTCCGACTCTTTGTGACCTCCATGGATTGCAGCACGCCAGGGCTCCCTGTCCATCACCTTGTCCCAGAGTTTGCTCAAACTCATGTCCATTGAGTTGATGATGCCATCCAACCATCTCATCCTCTGTTGTCCCCTTCTCCTCCCACCTTCAATCCTTCCCAGCATCAGGGTCTTTTCCAATGAGTCAATTCTTTGCATCAGGTGGCCAAAGTACTGGAGTTTTAGCTCCAACATCAGTTCTTCCAATGAACACTCAGGACTGATCTCCTTTAGGATGGACTGGTCAGATCTCCTTGTAGTCCAAGGGACTCTCAAGAGCCTTCTCTAACACCACAGTTCAAAAGCATCAATTCTTTGGTGCTCAGCTTTCTTCACAGTCCAACTCTCACACCCATACATGACTACTAGAAAAACCATAGCCTTGACTAGACGGACCTTTGTTGGCAAAGTAATGTCTCTGGTTTTCAATATGCTGTCTAGGTTGGTCATAACTTTTCTTCCGAGGAGCAAGCGTCTTTTAATTTCATGGCTGCAGTGATTTTGGAGCCCCCCAAAATAAAGTCTGTTACTGTTTCCACTGTTTCCTCATCCATTTGCCATGAATATATATATATAAATATATGTAAATATATATTAATTAGCTTCTTCTCCCATCTCAGGCTGAAAATTTCATATTGATGATCTTATTCTTGTTTATGCCTTGTTGCATGGAAATGTACAGACCTAGTGATTTGATTTGCTGTGATTTGTCTTCATAATGTTTTCCTTGACCTGGATTTTCCATCTAAGAGAGACACACGTTATATGGGGAAAATTAGGTCACAGGCATGAGCTTTTCTTCCCCTGCCCTTCTATTAATATAATTTTCTTCCTCTTAATCGTTTGTGAAAAAGAGTAAGTTACATTTACATTTACAGTAAGTTTACGTTTCTGTTTGCAATGTTGATTTCTGGAAGTCTTCTTTTAAATCCTTGAAAACAATGACATGAAATCTTCCCAACTGATATAAGGAGACTCAGAGACAAAAGGAACTGAGGACTGGTCCAGGGTCACACTGTTCATAAGGGGACAGTCAGCACTGAGACGGGAGCTGGTGACTCTGAGTCCCATGTTCCAACCACATTCCCTGCTGCAGAGGTCCACTGGTCTTGCCTTCCTTGGGGTAAAATAAGGATAGGATTTCAACAAACAACAAGAGGATAGTAACCAGCATACAATCTGACAGGGTGAGTGTTCCTTAGGAAAAACCCTTCATTTAGAAGTATAATGTTAGTGGAGAACTGTTCATCCTTAGGAAAGGAGAAACTCATTTGCATTCATCTACTAGATATTTTGGAGAAGGAAACGGCAACCCACTCCAGTATTCTTGCCGAGGGTAATCCCATGGACAGAGAAGCCTGGTGGGCTATGGTCCAAAGAGTCGTAAAGAGTCAGACATGACTGAAGCGATGTAGCATGCATGCACTAGATATTTATTATGTTTATGTGCAAGTTATCTTGCACTAGGTACTACAGATAACTACTACAGATAATACCTACAGATATCTAGGTACTACAGATAGAATACACAAGATATTTATAAGATGTGTGTGTGTGCATGCATGCAGGCGCATGTGCTAAACCACTTCAGTTGTGTCTGACCCTTTTCGACACTATGGATTGTAACCCACCAGGCTCCTCTGTCCATGGGATTCTCCAGGCAAGAATACTAGAGTTGGTAGCCATGCCCTCCTCCAAGGGATCTTCCTGACCCAGGGACTGAATCTATGTCTCTTAAGTCTCCTGCATTGGCAAGCAGGTTCTTTACCACTAGTGCCACCTGGGAAGCCCAATTATAAGATATAGTCCCTGCTTAACACAAACTAGTCAGGAAGATGGGCCATTTATCAAGCTGTGAGAAAAGAGCCTGAGACAAAGTAATTAATATGCACATGATTGATCAAAGTATACAATAATAATGGTACTTAAAACATATTTAGCACTTGCTATTTGCCAAACACTTTGCTGTAATCTCTTCTAAGGCTTACAACAAGCTTATGAAGATGATAGCATTATGATCTTCAGTTTGCAAATGAGACCCAGAGACAATAAATAAGCAAATGAATTTTTGTTCAAGATCATAGAACTAAGGAAACTAGGACTTCACTAAGCTGTCTGGGTCCAGAACCTGTTAAACATAATACTGTATTCCACGCCCTCCCCCAGGTGATTCTCTGTGTGTGAGTGTATGTGACTTTGAATATTCAACATTCATTTTAGAACAGAAACATAGACCTCTGCAATTATCAATTATTCATATCACTGCACTAAGTCTTCTTTTAGCAGTGTACAAAGGTGTTCTACATTATTGCAATTGGTCAATATCTGTGTTTCAGTTCAGTCGCTCAGTCGTGTCTGACTCTTTGCGACCCCATGAACCACGCAAGGCCTCCCTGTCCATCACCAACACCCGGAGTTCACCCAAACCCATGCCCATTGAGTTGGTGATGCCAACCAACCATCTCATCCTCTGTCGTTCCCTTCTCCTCCTTCCCTCAATCTTTCCCAGCATCAGGGTCTTTTCAAATGAGTCAGCTCTTCGCATCAGGTGGCCAAAGTATTGGAGTTTCAGCTTCAACATCAGTCCTTCCAGTGAACACCCAGGACTGATCTCCTTTAGGATGGACTGGTTGGATATCCTTGCAGTCCAAGGGACTCTCAAGAGTCTTCTCCAACACCACAATTCAAAAGCATCAATTCTTCTGTGCTCAGCTTTCTTTATGGTCCAACTCTCACATCCATACATGACCACTGGAAAAACAATAGCCTTGACTAGATTCCAGCCTGTGCTTCCTCCAGCCCAGCGTTTCTCATGATGTACTCTGCATATAAGTTAAATAAGTAGGGTGACAATATACAGCCTTGATGTACTCCTTTTCCTATTTGGAACCAGTCTGTTGTTCCATGTTTAGCTCACTATTATTTTATATAAATAGTTCCATATACTATAATTCCACTAGCTTATACATCATATGCATGGCACTAAATATAGAATCCTTGTCTAGATCATTATTGCTATTTAGGTTACTACTTCATTTTCTCTATGAGTACTCATTTTGCCATAACAAGCTATAAACATATTCCTTTGGTTAATAATCCCATTACTGAGATTGCTAAAACAAATGATTGGATAAAACACTATGAACAGTTTTATGATCCCCAACCCATACCAGGTTGCTCTCCAGAAGGATTGGCCAATTTACAAAGCCAGGAGTAATGTGTTGGTGCCCTTCTTATTCCCTACTTCCACCAGTGCTTAAAAAAGAATCACTGGGTTAGTTTTGCTAATTTAACAAATACGGTAGAACCTCATGATATTCCAGCTTGAGTTTCTTTATTATTAGGAAAGCTAAGATTTTCCCCATGATTTCCTATCTATATTTTTCTATGTGTACAATATTTGTTTCACCGTTTCTCTTTCTTATATGTTAAGGAAATACTTTTAAAAAAATGAGGAATAGTGTTCAAATATTAATGCTCTAATAACTGGGAAATTCTAATATTCAATTCACTTGACTAAGATTTTTTTAATTGTACTACACAGATATCATAAGACTCTAAGAAACTGCAAAATAAAAATAATTGTAATAGTTTAAAAGTTGGAGATGGGACTTCCCTGCTGGGCCGGTAGGGAAGACTCCATGCTCCCAATGCAAGTTTGACCCCTGGTCAGGGAACTAGATCCCACATGCCACAACTAAAGATCCAGTGCAGTCGAATAAATAAATAAATACTGATTATTTTTTATTTTATTTAAAATCATTTATTTTAAAATAAATTTTAAAAGTTGGAGATGGTGCCAAGTAATACCAGATATCTAATACTACCATTCAGAAATATGATTCTATAAATGGAAATACCACTTTTTCAATTAATGACACTTAGTTATTTTATTTAAGAGTTTCAGGCTTCTTTGAGATTCTGACAAAAACCTATGGGTCATCTCCATGAAAGATACCCATGTGCATACATTTTGCACAAGGTCTCATAGATTTCCATGGGTCCCCAGTTAATGAGTCCTGTTTCAGCAGTATTATTTGTATCATTTTTTTCTCTTCAAAATGTTTCTCCTAACCACCCTCTTCACTATATCCCATTGCTGATCCCCCTGGTTTGTATCTGGGGTTACAGAGAGGAACAGCATGGGAGAAAAGTATAAATGGACACTAACCCTAATGCTGTCATGACAGCGATGAGTTCTGTAATGGAGGTAAGGCCAGTGTGCAGTGGAGGCGTGCTGAAGGAGAGTCATCAGTCTAGTTTGACTCACCACTGCTCACTCCAGACAATTTAATAGCTTCCTAACTTGTGTCTTGTTTTCTTCTTTGCCTTCTGCACCAATTCACTTTTTGCTTACTAGAACAAAATGTCTTCTTAAAGCCTAACCAGATCACATAATCCCTTTGTAAAACTCTCTAATCACACTAAGAATAAAATTCAAACCCTTATTCATAGCTTCCAAGGCTCTACCTCATCTGGCCCAGTCCTCTCTTTTACTACTCTGCTAAGTTGAATCCACCCTAGTGCCACTTCCCTTTCGCCTAATGACTTTTGCACTTCTTTCCCTACCTGAATCACACATCTCCTGGAGCTTCCATGACTTTCTTCCTCTCTTCATTTAGATCTCAGGTGGCTGAGAGGTGCATTCCCTGACCACACTGTATAAAATCTTCTCTCAGGACTTTCTTGGTGGTCCAGTGGTCAAGACTGCACATTCCCAATGCAGGGGCTGCAGGTTGGACCCCTGGTCAGGGAACCAGATCCCACAGGCAGCAACTAAGACCCAGAACAGCTAAATAAAAAAAGAAAGAAATATTTTAAAAAACTAAAATAAAATCTTCTCTCCACCATGATCATCCTCTTACTGTTCACTCTGTTTTATAATTTTTCATCATACTTGTCATTACCAGGCACTTTATTAATATGTGGTTTGGTTTCTGATTTTTCCACTCATAAATGCCACGAGTACAGGGACTTTGTTTCGGTACTGGTGTAACTGTACCTAACAGTGCCTGCCCAGTACATGTAATGCTGCTGCTGCTGCTAAGTCGCTTCAGTCGTGTCCGACTCTGTGTGACCCCATAGATGGCAGCCCACCAGGCTCCTCCATCCCTGGGATTCTCCAGACAAGAACACTGGAGTGGGTTGCCATTTCCTTCTCCAATGCATGGAAGTGAAAAGTGAAAGTGAAGTCGCTCAGTTGTGTCCGACTCTTCATGACCCCATGGACTGAAGCCTACCAGGGTCCTCCGTCCATGGGATTTTCCCGGCAAGAGTACTGGAGTGGGTTGCCATTGCCTTCTCTGAGTACATATAATAAGTTGTTCCAATATTTGTTAAATAAATGTTGGGATTCATAATTTGCTTATGCACTACAGATCATAACTATTTTCTGTTTACAGAGTAAAAAGTTAAAGAAAACTTTTAAAAGTTAAAAATCTTCAACTACTATAGAAGGATAAAAGGTGTAATGATAGTTAGCAGTCTAGTATTAGTATCTTAAATGTACCTACTATTGTGAAAAATTAGCATGAGAAGACCAGATTTGTAATTTTTATAAAAAATAAAACTGTCTATAAAAAGGAATGCATTTCAGTTCTAATGAGATGGATGAACCTAAAGCCTATTATACAGAGTGAAGTAAGTCAGAAAAAGAAAGACAAATATCGTATATTAATGCATATATATGGAATCTAGAAGGATGGTACTGACTATCCTATGTGCAGGGCGGCAAAGGAGACACAGATATAAAGAACAGACTTTTGGACACAGTAGGGGAAGGAGAGGGTGGGATGATTTGAGAGAATAGCACTGAAACATACACATTACCAAATGTAAAACAGATAGCCCAGTGGGAGTTTGATGTATGACACAGGAAACCCAAAGCCGGTGCACTCTGACCACCTAGAGGATGTGACGGGGAGGGAGACGGGATGGGGGGAAGGGTTCAAGAGGGAGGAGGATTCAAGAGGGAGGAGACACATGTATGCCTATGGCTGATTCATGTTGATGTATGGCAAAAGCCATCACAATATTGCAAAGTAATTATCCTCTAATTAAAAACAAATAAATAATAAATCATACACTGTATTTGAAAAAATTCAGTGTAAACACATATTAAAGGGTTGAAACTATACAGAAACTTTATTTAATTAAAAGCAGAATTCTCTCCTATTCATATTCAAATATCCATGTGTGCACCAAGTTTCTTTAGTTCTATCCAACTCTTTGTGACCCTATGAACTGTTGCCTGCCAGTCTCCTCTGTCCAAGGGACTCTCTAGGAAAGAATACTGGAGTGGATTGCCATAACCCCCTCCAGGTGATCTTCCTGACCCAGTGATGCAACCCACATCTCTTACATCTCCTCACTGGCAGGTGGGTTCTTTACCACTAGTGCCACCTGGGAAGCCTTCATACACACACACACACACACACACACACACACACAC
The DNA here is from genome assembly GCA_024291935.2 of Okapia johnstoni. Taxonomy (NCBI): domain Eukaryota; kingdom Metazoa; phylum Chordata; class Mammalia; order Artiodactyla; family Giraffidae; genus Okapia; species Okapia johnstoni. The sequence continues at coordinate 41,179,553 of CM044314.1, read as the reverse complement.
ACACACTTAAAATGTATACAAATTACATACCATGTTTCAATTTCTTTTAAAAGTCCTGAATTTATCTTGGAGGATTTTTAAGATTTCAACACTTAAGGCTACACTAAGGACTTCCCTGATGGTCCAGTGTCTAAGCCTCCATGTTCCCAATGCAGGGGTCCTGGGTTCGATCTCTGGTCAGGGAACTAGATCCCCCGTGCTACAACTAAGAGTCTGCATGTCCCTAAGAGCTCATATGCCACAATTAAATATTCCACATGCTGCAACTAAAGATCCCACTTGCCAAAACTAAGACCCTGGGGCTGCCAAATGAATAAATAAATAAAAAAAATTAAACCAAAAAAAAGGGCTACACTAATTCTTCAAAGGCTGGGGAATACATTTGACTAAACAGGTCATAACTTACGAATGGGCATTTGATTTAGATTAATTCTACAATTTTGCTATTTCTAAAATGGTTCAATAGATATCTCTGTATGCGTGCTCACTCAGTCGTGTCCAACTCTTGGTGACTCCATGGACTGTAGCCCACCAGGCTCTTCTGTCCATGAGATTCTCCAGTCAAGAATACTGGAGTGGGTTGCCATTTCCTTCTCCAGTCTCTGTATAGATACATACAATAAATATAGATTAATAGGGATCATATATATTATATAATATGTGATATTTAATATATCATATATAATTGAAAACATTTGTCATATATTATATAATTTTACTGAGGAGAAAGAAAGTTCCTGAAAATAAAATATTTGAATTTGATACCATCAAATTGCTCTTCTAGATATCAATTATTCTTTAAGAAATAAAATGTGAAAATTCTTGTTTTCTTATACTCCTGACAACCTTGGACATTAATTAAAAATTACAGTCAGTTCCATGAATTATAACAAAATGGTGCCTCATATTGTTTTGCTTTGTTTAAAAAATTATAAGACAAACGAAATGATGCTCTATCTGACTCAAAATTATGGAGTACTTGCTTCAGTGATTGGGTTCAAAAAGGTTATGAGTACTTATGCCAAAAGGAAAATAGACTTTAAATAACTTAAGTAATGATCACTTCATTTGTAATGTAACACCATCACATTCAGTTCAACTCCTACAATTTCCACCTATTTAAAAAAGTCTATTATTATCCATTAAGCATCTATCTTTCCGTTATACTACTATGGTTTTCTAAAGGTCAAATACAAGGGATACTAGTACTACTCTTATTATCTGCCTTCTCTTCAGTTTTTGGCTTTAATAGTACAATAACCCCTCAAAGTTTTCTCTTCTTTTTTGCTTCTAGGACATGTGCTCTGGGTTCTCTTTAACTCCTATATTATTCCAGGTTTGATTATAGCATACTCTTCTTTGGTACATCCCCTAATCTTAGGGATCTCTTAAAAGTTGGTCTTTAGCATCATCACAATACACACACAATCCGGCTTACCTCTTATATTTTCATATTACCAACATGGTGATAAGTTATAAATTTTGAGCTCAGTTCAGCCCAGATATCTTCTCCTGGGATATTCACCTATTTAGTCCAATAGAAATATTCTGAACATTCCACAAGAAGCTTAAAACTGAACAGATCCCCAGACAATTAGCTTTTCTCTTTTCTTTCTCCATTACTAGCAATGTTCCTAACTTCCTTCTCTCTGTCCCACCCAGCCAATAGCACTGCAATCAACCAATCACTCAGGCAACAAGCCTTCACAGATACCTTCCACAGCCAACTACTCATTCCTGCATTAGTACTATTGTTACCGAGTCCAAGCTTGCTCTGCTTGCCCATAAGATAGGCTAATGAAACCAACAGAGGAAGTGCTGAGACAAGGAAGAAACTTTAATTGGGAAGCTGGCAGACCAAGAAGATGGCAGGCTAGCACCTCAAAATAACCATCTAATTGGGATCTGGATGCCAGGTTCTTTTACAGATCGAAGAGAAAGAAGCAGTGAGTAACTAAAGTCAAAAGGCAGAAGAGAGAGGGAGATGCAGTGATGAAGTAAAGCGAAAGGGTCTTCAGTGTTGCAAAACCTCTTCAAGGGAATGGCCAGTCTTTGGAAGGGGTGTGTTAATCTCTTCCATTCACAGGTGGGCAGGGGACACACTCTATGCACGCTGAACAAAGGCACTTTAGTTTATAGTCAAGCAGAGGGTCAGGGTCCTCCAGGCTAGCCATTGAATATGACTATAATAATAAAAGCAAATCAAAGCAACAGTTTGCAACATGGAGTCAGAATTGGCTTCCTCCCTGCAACACTATCCTTTAAATAGTTTCCAAATACATGACAGCTTGTCTTTCACACCCTGAAACAGTCCAATATGCTTTCTGAATGGTTAGATGAGTGAAAATATTGGAAAGGAAGATAAGGGAGAGAAATGATGGCACATAGTGCCCTCATTCAATGGAATAGGTTTTATATTGTTTTTCAAAGTGTTTTTTTTTTTGAAATTGAGGTCTCTTCATTCAGCGTTATGAAATGCCTGTTGACTTTTTCTTGTACGAAGTTGCCTTTCTTCCCTCTCCCTCCTTTCTTCTCTTTGTCCCTTAAATCTTGCCTTGCTTTGGGTCCCTCGCCCTGTCCGGGAGCCCTCCTCCCAGCACGCTGGTCAGCTCCTCTCCCAACTCGCGGGTTTAGCCCCGCCCACGCGTAGCCCAAGTCACGAGGCCGCGGGCGGGGCGCAGCAAAGCGGGCGGGGGCTCCACAGCGCGCATGGGCGGAGCGGGGAGCGGGCCGCCCCGGCTATATCTGCGCCTGCGCGGGGCCGCTGCGGGGCCAGTCGGGACGGAGGAGACAAGATGGCGCTGCGGGCGATGCGGGGCATCGTGAACGGGGCCGCGCCTGAGCTACCAGTACCCACCAGCGGGCCCCTAGCGGGGTCTCGAGAGCAGGCGCTGGCAGTTAGCCGGAACTACCTCTCCCAGCCTCGTCTCAGTAAGTATCAGAGAGCAAGACGAATCCTGTCTTTGCTCTTAGCCCCTTGCTCCCACTCACCTGTTTAACCAGAGGGGTGGGGTGGGGTGGGGAGGGTTGTTTTTCGGTCTCGCGACCCTCTACCCCGACCTCTGCGTCTCTCTCTAGAAGGAGATTTTCAGTGTCTTAATTTCCGTGCCAGCGGCGGGCTAAGGGGAAGAGCACCATCGGGAACTTTTTCCTGGGTTGTGGGCTCCGGGCTGTTGCCCTACTCTGTGCAGCTTCCCGAGGCTGGAGCGTGCTCAGGCGCTTGCTTTCTGTCCTAGAGGCAAGGCCGCTCCTTGCAGCTCTCATCCTGATCTTCTGCTGGCCTCATTTGGATCTGCAAGGGTCGAGGGAACGCCCCTCCCCATCCCTTTGCCTCGGGTGTGGACCTCAGGGCAGGTTCTGAGCTCCTGCCGATGGAGACGGTGTAGTGTCACCGCTGACGTGGTCAGGCTTTTCTCGGATGGAGGTCAGGCCCACAGCCAGAGGGAGATGTTCGGTGGAGAGGCAGCCCCGCAGGAGGACACCTCGATACCAGCGAAAGCCAGAGCTGAAAAGTACCCCGCAGGTCATCCCAGTCTAACCCTCTCATTTTACAGCGAGAAGCCTAAGATTCTGAGAGAGACAGGACTTGCCAGGCTTTAGACACCTAATTACTGACAGAGCAGGAAAATTCCATCTTTCTTCATTCCTGCGGGGCCTTTTTCCTACCATTAACTTGAGTGCAAGGTTGTCTTAGGGAAGACAAGCAGTTTTGCCTGTGTATGTGGAATATATGCAAAACAAATGCAGAGGCATGTTTAAATGTTATTATTGTGAAAAAAAATCCTGATAACCAGGCTTCAGTGCTCAGCAGTTCCAAAACAAATGGTTCTTGATTACTGCACAGTACCATTGTGTAGCATCAGACCTTCTTTAGCCATTGGAGATGAGCCCTGAAAGTAGACTCTACAATTTAGGAAAGCACCTGATGTTTCCCAACACTAGTTAATTGCCAGAGTGCGTATTTGTGGGTAGCTCTTAGGTTAAAAAGAATTTCTGATGAAAGGTTTCAGTCTGGGCGCTCTCCTCCTGACTAATCCCATCCTGATCAGTCATTGGGTCATGTGACAGCACTGCAGTGTGAAGGAGGAAAGACTTGATCATAGGGTTTGCTGAGATGTGCTCTTTTTTCTTTTTTGACATATAGTTGATCTATACCATTGTGTTAGTTTCAGGTGTGCAGCAAAGTGATTCAGTTATATGTGTATATATATATGTATATATGTGTGTGTGTGTGTTTGTATCCTTTTTTAGATTCTTTTCCATTATAGGTTATTACAAGATTCAGTAAAGTTTCCTGTGCAGTACAGTATGTCCTATTGGCTAGTAGTGTATATATTTTAATCCCAAACTCCTAATTTATCCTGCCCGCAAACCATGTGCTTTTTATAATGAGAATTATTTGCATTAGAGGATGCCTTTTGGGAGTTTTATGAGCTGAAGTAAATATTTCAAGAAATTGACAGAAGTTGCATTCATAAGAATACACTTGTGCCTAACAATTACAGATACTCTCATGAATTGCATTTGTATGCTTTGGTTTTCTTTGGGTAGAACAGATAGACATTAGTGGTGCTTCTAGGAAAAGAATAGAAGAAGCAGTAGTCATTTTTCTATGAAATTATCCACTCAATTTCAATTCAGAGTATCAACTGAAACATAGTTGAAAGTACTCCATGAGTAAGGTTGTGAACTCATAAGAGAGGTGAGTATGATTTCTGGACATTCTGTGTGTACTCAGCCCCTGTGGCTGAAGAACTTCAGGGGATGAGATTCCTCCTGACAAGATACAAGATTGCAACATTATGCTTAAAACTGAAACTTTGTGGTTCAAGAATCCTTTTTGTAACCTCAGTGCCTAATCCAGTGCTCACACATAAGAGGCATTCTGTTTTGTAATTGTTATGTAGCTTGCCTTAAAACCCCTTTTTCTAATAGTTTAGTATTTGAATCCTTAATGTGGATGGAACCGGAGTAGGGAGTTGGGGTACTTGGTTGAAGTTTTCCTTCTGTGTCTGGATTGTTCTAAAAAGCACAGATGATACCATACTTATGCTAACAGCTAACAGCATTTGAATGTCATCTTTTTCTTACATTGCCACATTCTTGGTTCTGGTTAACACTTTAATCACTTCTGAATAAATATTGATTAACCTCATCACTTTTCTAATTAAAGATTGATGTTACCATCCCAAGTGAAAAGTTATAGTTACTTAATGTGTGCTTTTTGAATAAAGGAATGGGACATTGGCAGTTCCACTGTACAAATAGGATGCTGGTTTTGAACAAATTCGGGATTATGGGGCTGTTAACAAGGTCTGGAAAATGAGATCTGCAGGCTTGAAATAATCTTGAGCACATTGGTTGAATTTCTAAAGTCACAAGGAAAGAAAACTTCATTTCCTTTTACACTTTGAGCAAGATTCAATAATACACTTAGAGCTTTTGGATGTTAAAACATTTTGAATTAATCTCATGTTTCTTGAGATCCTAGGTCCACCTGTCTTACAGTTCTTATGTCATAAGGCAGACCTAACCTCAGTGAAAAGTCCAGTAAAGGAATCATTGGCCTGCCCTTTTACTAGAACCTCTCTCTTCTTGCTTCCTACAAGGTGTGGGTCCCTACTTTTCTTGCACAATAGAAGATGATTGTTCTGGTTCTGGTTTTGTTTTGCTAATAAGGTAGAAGCTGAAGGACTAGATCTCTTATTGTGCAATGGTTGTTGAATTTTCTCTTTGAAAGTTTCACAATCATTAAGTAGTGTTTTATTGAACAGTCTCATATCCTGTAGGAGAAAGAGGATGTCATCTGACCAAGTACGGGCTTCTTAAAACCTTTGTAGGTTTGGGGTTTAAAATGTTGTTGTCTAAATATTTATCGCCTCCAAAAATACGCAGGATCAAAGATGTAACCATGTCTGCTTTGTTGTCAGAAGTTCTAATCATTTCCTGCAGACCCAAGTTCTTGTTTGTTTGGAATTTTCAAGGGAAGAGTGGTCATTGTTATTGTCAAACAGGCAAATTTATGTAATTTGTAAATGGATTTTGACATTTTGAAGAATAGCTTAATGTCTTTGGTGGCTTTATTCTATAAACAGTTGTCTCTGCTTTGGGCTGCTAATAGTGATGGTGAGGTGTGCGTGCTTGCTCAGTCACTTAAGTTGTGTCTGACTCATCGCAGCCCTGTGGAGTGTAGCCCACCAGGCTTCCCTGTACACTGGGATTCTCCAGGCAAGAATACTGGAGTGAGTTGCTGTGCCCTCCTCCAGGGAATCTTCCTGACCCAGGAATCGAACCTGCATCCCTTATGTTTCCTGCATTGGCAGGCGAGTTTTTTGCCACTAGTGCCACCTGGGAAGACCCAATAATGATGAAGAAAGCTGGGCAAATGTTGAGAGATAAAAGGTGGTGTTTGATATTGTTTTCTCTGCTTGTCCACCCCCCCCCGCCCCACAGTTTTATTATTATGGAAAGGAGCTATAGTTTGTATATAAACTGTCTTCTCCCTGTTTGTAGGCCAATGCTAGGAACTGTGTTATCTCCATATTTTTAAGTTATACTGGAGACTAAGGGTTATAGAGTACAAACTTAGAATTAGGAGAAGGGGGCACAAGCAAACAAAAATAACCCTCTCTCTTTGATTTAGTAACAGATTTCTCAGAGATGTAGTTTAAGTGTGGAATGTGTGTGTCAGCCTTGCCTACCTCCCAGTGTTTTATTGTGAACTGAAACAAGGTAGCCTATCTGAAGATGCTCTGTAAAGTGTGAAGCAGTTTGTTTTGGTAATATGTTTTGTTTAGTTTGGATTATGCCATGTATTAGTTTCTTTTGTATCCAACTTTAATTTAAATCAAGCTGTTGCTTAAACTCTGCTTTTTATCTGAAGTGGTCTCCTGGTGCTTACCAGTGAGAGAAAACTGCTGAAGTGTCTCTATCAGTTTCTCCCTTTTCTGCTTTAACTTTTCTAATGCCTGCACTCCATTGGAGAAAGATTATTTTTCAGTAATGACACAAGAGTGTCCCAGACCATGGAAAAGGGCCAGTTCAGTTTTAGAATTTAAGCTGTAGCACAGACTTAAAGAAAAAGTAACTGGAGGTGGACTGTGTAGGTTCGGATCCTTAGGGAAGTTACTTAATTTCTGAAAAAAAAAAAAAAAAAACTTGGAATAATATTCATTAACTCATAGACGTGTTATGGAGATTAAAAAAGAATTCCTGACAAGTACTAATGAAATATTATTGGTGGTTTTGGTATTAATCAATTTGAATGGTTCTTGGCTTTTGTGAAGGCTACGTACATTGTTTTAAATTTCGAGTCTGTGATGAAGTAGAATCTTGTCTTCTATAGTAGCAATCAGCTTGATTCACCATTTCCAGGAAAAGCAATCACTAGTGGTTTTTTTTTTCTTGGTCATGCTTTTGTCTTGTGACTGGCAAACTTCATAGTTTTGAACGACCTTCAATTTAAACATGAGATTTTAAAGGATCATTGTTGAAGAGGTTAAAAATTCAAAGAAGTTGCAAATCTTGTCCAGAAAGTAAAGAGAATTTCAGGACCTGAAGCATTTTACTGATGTTACAGTCAGCAGTTGCCTATAAATCTCAAAGCTTAATTCCCCCACCCTCAGTGGCCCACTCTCTCCTCCTGTTCCCAACTGTTAAGGTTTTTGAAAAGGTCAGTGTTTTAAAAGCCGGGTGCTAAGAAAACATGTTTCTAATGTAATTCACTTTGCATATCCACATAGCAATTTTAGAAAGGCATTGAAAATCGATATTTGAACTCTTAAAATGAGAAGGAAATGGCAACCCACTCCAGTGTTCTTGCCTGGAGAATCCCAGGGACAGAGGAGCCTGGTGGGCTGCTGTCTATGGGGTCGCACAGAGTCGGATACGACTGACGCGACTTAGCAGCAGCAAAATGAGAACAATGAGGAAAAGAATCTAGAAAGAGTAAGTGTGTGTGTGTGTGTGTGTGTGTGTGTGTGTGTATAACTGATTCACTTTGCAGTACATCTGAAACTAACACATTGTAAATCAACTATACTCCAATAAAAAAATTTTCAAAATGTATATATAAAAGTCTTCTTAAAAAATGAGAAAAATCAGGAAATTCCCTGATGGTCCAGTGGTTAGGACTCTGCACTTTTAACTCCCTGGTCTGGGTTCAGTCCTCAGTCAGGGAACTAAGACCCCTCAAGCCAGGTGACAGTCCCAAAAGTAAAATAAGAACAAGGAAGAAATTGTTTCAGGGCAGGAATTATTTTTAAAGAGTATTAGGGTGTTTTAAAACAGTAGGGAAGATGTATCAGTAGTATGTTAACTGTCTTTCAGGTTGATGGCAGTCAGTTATAACACGTGTACTATTCTCTACCTGGTCTGTAGCTGTAACTGTGATGTTCAGGCAAAGCAAAAATTAAAAAAAGAGCTTATGAAAACAGATAATGCAATGATATTAGGATATGCGCTTTTGTATTTTTATTCTTATATAAAGTTATTTGCTGGCTGTTGGCCTCTAGTTCATTCTGTGTTATTTAAAATCTAATATATGAATTATATGGATTGAAGTCATGTTCGGGGCCACGTTGCTGTATGTATGAATGTACAGCCTTGAATGTGAATAATTATTGTAAACTATATTTTACAACTTTTTTTTTCTGGCTTTATTACATAAATTTTCTATTTGGTCGATGATTTAATCATATCATAATTTAATGAATCTGTTTATCCTTTTTTTTCCTCCAGATATCTGTGCTTTAGGTGTATTTACTGGGTGATGAATTTTCCACATATGCTCGGTAGTCTTGTAATAAAAAAAATTAAAATTAAAAAAAAACACAGTAGGGAGGATTACTATAAAAGTAGTAGAAAATATAACAATTGAGATCTTTCTAATAATCTTGAATTGCTTGCTTGCATGGGTGCACAGTCATATCTTACCTACTCTTTGTGACCCCATGAATTGTAGCCCACCAGCCTCCTCTGTCCATGGTATTTCCCAGGCAAGAATACTGGAGTGGATTGCTGTTTCCTCCTCCAGGGGATCTTCCTGACTGAAGGATCGAACCCACATCTCCTGTGTGTCTTGAATTTCAGGCGTATTCTTGACCGCTTGAGCCATTGGGGAAAATCTTGGAGGCATGATTAATTTGTTCACATGCCCACCCGTCCAGGTTGTGACTTCCTTTTTTCTAAGGTTGAAAAAAAGAAAAAAAGAGTAGTTAGGGACTTCTGTGGATCATTACAGTTACAAATGTATTCAAGCAAATATTTGGTGTCAGGAGGTAAATGTCCTCAGAATGAAAGACATGGGTTCCTGATAGTGCTTGCCTGCTCTCTCTCTGTGTTTGTAACAGAGCACTTGCTTCCTGGCTAAAGAAATTGTGTTTTTAAATTCGGAAGCTCCTGAGTGATCAGACTGGTTGTTTAAATGGTTTCCTCATTCTTGGGCATCTACATTTATGCAGAAATTTCTGTCTAAGATCTCATAAGAAATCACGCAAGTGAAAATTTCCCAACTGATTGACAGCTTCTTATAAATTATTTATTTTTTCAGCTTTTCTGATTATGAAATTTAGTTAATTCTGACATTGTTGGAATTGCTCTCCTGAGTGGTCTGATTTATACATGATTACTGTTAATTATACTTGGCATGTATGAAGTTGTGTTGTGGTTCAGTGATGGCTACATCTTTACTAAAATGAGGGATTTGGGTAGCTTATTGCTATGGCATAATTTGCAGTAGAAAATATAAGCTCCTACAATGACTGACGTTTGACCTTTTTTTTTTTAAAGGATACTTGTATGTTCTCTGGCCTTTTATCCCCCTTCATAAACTCTTTTTTCACAGTTTTTATGGTACCATTTAATGATGGCTTTTTATCTTAATAGACTACATTTGCTCAGATTTCTTTCATGAGTTTTGTCACTTTTGCTTGAAAAGGGTTCCTTCCCCTTCTCTGTCTACTTTGCTAAGTGCCACCTTTTCTATAAAGCCGTCTCTCTTCTAAATAAGAACAGCTGCACTGTCTTCCCCATGCTCCACAGATCCTCCGAACACCTCTGTTAGAACCCTTAACTCCCCTCCTCCTCAGAAAATTGTGGACTCTGAGGAACTCTCTCTCTTTGCCTTTGTTTTTGTGGCCTGGGTCTTTGAAGCAGTTTGATTTATAGTAAGAATTCAACATGTTTTGGGTTGAATGAAGGGGAATTATGAAAAGTTGTACAGATGGGGGCATATTTTATGAATTCGGTGAAAACTTTCATACTGTTTGAGTGCTGCATATAATAATGGGTGTGACAAAGTGGAGGATTTTTGGTAATACCAGAGAGGTAATGGAGATTGTTGTCCTATTTGACTAGCACTGACTGCTTCTGTTTCTTTCCAGCATACAAGACAGTATCAGGAGTTAATGGTCCACTAGTGATCTTAGATCATGTTAAGGTAATACCACTGTCATTATCGTCTAATCATTTATGCAGTTAAAAGCATAGTACTAAAAACTGTAATTTTTTGTAATTAAAAATTACAAATTTTAAGCCATTTCTTGGTCTGAATGTCATTGGTACATAGGAGATAAGGATTTTAGAGCAGAAGTCAGAAGATAGGGTTCTAGTACTGGATCTATTGTGGATTCTGTTTGTGGCCTTGAGTCCCTTATCTGTAAAATTTTAATTTGTAATTTTTGTAAAATAAATTTTAAATAAAATTATTTTATTTAATTAAAATTTTAATAAAATTTTAATTTTTAAATTATTTTTTTAATTTAAAAATTTAATTCTACTTCACAGGTTTATTAGGGAAATAACTCTAATATTTGTAAGTGTGTTTTATGACTTGTAGGATGTTAGATATACTGTATCTTGTGGCTCTTGTCATAGACTACCATGTATTATAACTACTTGTTACATATTTGTCTTATCTTCTCTACTAAATTTTAAGCTCCTAAAGTGTATAAACAGTAAACTTTATCTTTGACGGCCTGACTCTGGTGTTCAATTAATGAATAAACAACAGATTATCTCAACAGTGGCTAAAACCATAAAGTAAAGAATAGCTTTTACTTATTCAGTTTGTTGAAAGACTCTTTTGTTACATGGTTTTTTTTTTTTTTTTAGCCACACCTATATATAAGAATTATCTTAGAAGAAGAGGCATGTAATATAGTTTATAATTGAGTACCTTGGGTGAAGCCTCCTGAGTTTAAAATATCTTCAGAGGAGATAATTTGTGTAATATGCTCAGTAATTCTGCTTTGGATGTTGTTGAGAGTGGATTGGGGGAAAGGTACACATTTATTAGTTTGTTGAGAGAAGTAATGATGGAAGTATGTTTGGCATGTAGCCCTTCTAGATGCAGCAAGTTAACAAAAGACATTTCCTAAAAGAGTGCAAAGTGCGTTGTCTGTTCAACTTTATCACTAAGTTAATATTTTTATGCATGACAGAGTACCTATACAAATCAGATTAAGCATGTAGCTTACTCCTGGCCATAGCTTCATGCTAGTGTGCAGTGATTCAGAGCTTCAGTATGTAGCACTGAAGTTGTACAACATATATACAGATGCCCATTGATGTTTTGTGAAAGGATGGAGCATACACTTTTCTTTTTTGAGAAAGTATTGAAAATATTATTTGTTTCTTTGTCCTTTATTCTTTTTTACATACTTGTTATTAGATAAAACTGGCTTATATTTTTAAAATATGAAGCATATTAGTAAATATACTTCCAAACAGTTTAAAAATATTCATGTTTCAACTATATTAAATGTTGAACTCAACACCAATAATATACAATACAAATATGTAAATGTCTAATTGGTAAGGGCTGTGAAGGGTACGTACAAGATACTGTGAGAGTCAGTAACGGGAAGGACTTCAAAAACATCTTGGAGGAAGTGATTTTAAGAAAGCTGAGAAAGTTTTATTGAATGTTTGGGGTATAACTCCAACTGAGGAAAAACTGGTAAATAAAGCTTATGTAGTTGTAAGAATTTATACGCCACAATGCATATACATAGGATCAAGGAATAGATAATTTTATACACATTGTATCAGAATAGATCATGATGGAGACTGCTATATTTAACTCATTTTCTGCAGGTAGCACATCTTTCATTCCCAAACCAGACAAAAGAGAGTATCAGAGAAGAAACAGTATAGCTATTCTCACTCACAGGCACAGATTCCAAAATGTGAGTATAAATGTATGCTCACATATTGGATATTAGCAAGAGCATGTTTTAAAAAGTCAACAGAGTTATGACAAAGTAGAATTTGTCCTAGTAATACAAAGATGATTTGATACTAGAAAATGTCAGTATAATTCAGGTCATTCATAGGTTAAGCTAGAGAAAGCTTATGCTCTTTTCAGTCAATAGCAAAAATATATCTGATAAAATTACTTGCTTCTTTTAGAAAAAAAAAGAGAAAGAAGGTGGTTTTAGAAATAAGGGATAGAACAAACTTTCAAAACCTCTTAAAGGCTATCCACTATAACGTACCGCAAACAGCATCCTTAAGGGGAGACTCTGGGAACATTCCCATTTAAATCAGGACAAGATGAGGGGGCCCATTGTCACCACCACTCTCCATCTTTGTTTGTCCTTGCGCTTGAGCCCTAACCAGTGTTGTGGGAAAAAGAAGTTAGGGGATATAGGGATTAAAAAGGGAAAGGCACAACTATCATCATTTCTTGGTACTATGATTAAACAGAAAACACAAGTCATTCAGTGGACAGACTGTTAGAAACAGTGGTGTTAACAGTGTTGCTGGATGCAGAAGATCAGTCTGTAGAAATCAGTAGTGTTTTGTATGCCAGGAGTAACTACTAGAATAACTAGTAACTTTTTACACAAACTGAAACTTTGTTGAAAGACATAACAGAAGACTTCAAATAAGAGGAGATTCCACACCCATAAATGAAAAGGCTCAGAATTCTCCCCAGGTGACAAAATCAGTTAGAAGCAGATAATAAAGATTTGGTGCAGGAGTGAGCAGGTATTTCAGTGGAACAAAATTAAGATTCTTAAAACCAGCTCTTCTCACACCTGAGAATTTGACTTGGTAAATAATAAAGGCTACATTACAGGTCAATGGGGGCTATTTTGTATTACTCAGTAAATAAGAGTTGGGGCATTTGACTTCCTATATGGAAAAAAGAAAAATGAGAAAAATGCAATTACATACCAGAAATAAATCCAAATGGATTAAAGACCTAAACATGAAAAAGCTATCAGAAGACAATATAGAAGACCATTTTTATTTATGACTTTAGATTGGAAGGTTTTCCTATAAAAGAGGCAAATCATAAAGGAAAACAAGTCATTTTATTGTAAAAACTTCTGTATGATTAAGATTACCATAAATAGAATTTAAAGAACAGACTGGGAGCAGATACTTAGAAAAGGATTAATATTCAGAATCTATGAAACTTACCTAAAAGTAAATTAGAAAAAGCGGATACAGTTGAAAAGTGAAGAAAATATGTTAATAAGCCAGTTACTGGAAGTGAGAATTGTCAGTGAACGTGAAAAGATGCTTAGTAGAATCAGAAGAATGCAAATTGGGAGATACTATTCTTTATTTTATCAAAATGGTAAAAATTAAAGTTTGATAATATAAGATTGGCAAAGATGTAGGGAAAAGATGCTTTTCTGTGCTACTGGGAAATTGTAAAGATTACTCCTTTGCAGAGTAATTTCACAGAAAAATGGACACAACCTGTAACCTGCCACTAGGTAACTAAATACCTTAGGGAAACTTAGGCCCACTTGCATGAGGATCCACGTGTGAGAATGTCCATTGCAGTATGTTCGTACTAGTATAAATTTGGAATAACCTTGAACACCAGTGGTAGAAGAACAGCTGGATGAAATGTAATATCACTGGATTTTATCTTAAATATTACCATGACAGACCCAAAATATTCGGGCAAGTGGGGAAAAACCAAATTGCAGGATGATATGTTTAGTATGCTACCATTTAGGTAAATGAAACATTAACAGTATATTTTTGGAAACGTGATCTAAAATATTGAAATGTACTAGAGGAATACACTTCTGGTTAGAAGTGTATATGGAGGGGGTATATTAGCATTATTTATTATGAGTAATTATTTTATTGTTTAGTTGCATTTTATTCCTGTTCTCCCACAGCACGAGGTGATTAATCAGCACAGAAGCAAGCATCATTGCTGAGTAGAGGGAATATAGTTATTTGTTAGTTTTATCATCTTTCTATAGTCTGAAAACTTAAAAATATACATGGAAGGAAAAAAAATTAACTGCTGTGTTTCCATAGAATCAAGATTCTTCTTTCTGTACCTTTTGCTGTGTTTGCCTGAATGTGTGCCAGCAGAGTGTTTTAAGGACTTAAACTACCTGAGGATATTTTAACCTCTTGATATATACCTGCGTGTATAGAGGACGTGTAGGGATTGCACAAGCATATGTGCTGTGATAGAGCCTATAGAGCATTTGGGCTTCTAAAACATTGGTTTATTGAGCCTTTGTTTTTTTCCTATTTAGTTTCCCAGATATGCTGAGATTGTGCACTTAACTCTACCTGATGGGACGAAGAGGAGCGGGCAAGTTCTAGAAGTTAGTGGTTCCAAAGCTGTGGTTCAGGTAAGCATTACTTAAAAAATCTGGCCAGTTGAACATTTTTTTAATCACAAAAAAGCGTAAGAAGCACCAGTAGTGTTTTCTGGTGATTATCACATAAGTATACAGATCTTCCTTGACTTACTTGTGGGGTGACATCTTGATAAACCCATCAGTAAGTTGAAAATACCATTTAAGTTGAAAATGCGTTTAGTACCCAGAACCTACTGAACATCACAGCTTAGCTTAACTTGCATTGAAGGTGCTCAGAACACTTCGATTAGCATGAAGTTGCACAAGACCATCTAATGCAAAGCCTATTTTTATAATAAAATGGTACATATCTAATGTATTTCTACCATATGACCCCTGTGTTTCTTTAGAGGTTGATTACTGACTATGAGGGAAGAAAATTAATTTTTATTATTTTCTTGCCAAATGTCTGACACCTATGTGCATTCTAGCCCAATAGCTCCCCTGGTAAAATGGCTTTTTTTTTTAGTTGGTAAAATGAGGCAGATAATCACATAGAAGGAAAGAGATAAAAAAACAGAATTCATAGCTTGTGGGTTGAAACCAAAACAAGATCTGAGTCTGTGTCTTTAAATTGTCTCTGATAAGTCTAGTTTTTAATGTTACTGACAATAGAAAGTGGCGGTTTTCTCGAATAACATATTGCCCTAAAAAGTAATCTGAATGGCATCACTGACTCAATGGACATGAGTTTGAGCAAGCTCTGGGAGATGGCGAAGGACAGGGGAGCCTGGTGTGCTGCAACCCATGGGGTTGCAGAGTCAGACACGACTGAGCGACTGAACAACTAAAAAGTAATATAAAGCAGAGGTCAGCAGAATTTTTGTAAGAGGCCAGATAGTAGATTTTTTTAGGCTTTGTGAGGTTTTATCTAAGGTCTTCTCTGAAAGAAAGATACACTTTCTTTCCCTTCTTTTTTTTTTTTTTTTTTAAGAAAAACCACCCTTTAAAACAAAACCCAACAAAACAAACATTCTTAGCTTGCTTGATAGGTTTGGCCTGCAGGCGTGACCCTGGTTAAGAGGTGGAAGTTTGGTTCATCACCTACCATGAACACTTCTTCATTAGTGATATTAAAAGTAGTATATACATTTATGTATTTTACTTTATAAGGGCCATTTAAGAGGCAAATAAGTTTTAAGCACTTATGATCAAATTTCTTTTACTCTTCTGTTTACTTTTCTTTCTCTATAGGTATTTGAAGGGACTTCAGGTATAGATGCCAAGAAAACGTCCTGTGAGTTTACCGGGGATATTCTCCGAACGCCGGTGTCTGAGGATATGCTTGGTAAACAGATATTATTATTCATTCTGAGCAGAGATCTGTTTCCTTTTTAATGTATTTCCATGTAGTTTTTTTAAATGAATGTTTAAAAACACGGTTAAAAAAGTGAATATTTGAGTCACTGTACTCTCTGTACTGTCTTGTCATTGTTTAACAGGTCGGGTATTCAATGGATCAGGAAAACCCATTGACAGAGGTCCTGTTGTCCTGGCTGAAGACTTCCTTGACATCATGGGTAGGGACAGAAAATGGATTTTGTGTTTGGGGGAAATAGCATCTGTCTTATACCTTTGTCAGAGAAAGGGTGATTTTTATGATACTTAAGTAGATAACCAACATGCTTCATATTTAATTAGTTATTTCATTAATTATTTAGTAATTTTATTTTTCCCAGAGCTTATCTTAATTTTTTGTGTCAAATACTACAAGATATTGTAAAATATTACTAGGATATATCCAAAATGTAAGTAGTAGAGCCATAATGGCTTTGAAATTAGGATTTCTCTCTTGCTACACTGTATAATTTATGAATCTACAAAAGATTAATGGAAAAAAGTTTCAGATTTCAAAAATAACTCATTTTTTAAGAGTAGAAAGAAATGCTTTATATGACTGAAGTCTTGATATATAGATGTGTTAAAATGTTCTCTTTTGGAAATGCATTAGGCCAGCCAATCAACCCTCAATGCCGAATCTATCCAGAGGAGATGATTCAGACCGGCATTTCGGCCATAGACGGCATGAACAGTATTGCTCGGGGGCAGAAGATTCCTATCTTCTCTGCTGCTGGCTTACCGCACAATGAGGTGAGAACTAGAATCTGTTTGATCTAAAATTTAAGAAGAAAGGATCTCCAAATGTTTCACTGTTAGTGAGAAACCAAGTAAAGGATTTTCAAGATAAATACCCAGTGTTACTGTTGATATAATCCAGTTCCATTGACTCTTTTATCCATGCGTATCTGACTTCTTCCTTCCTCTTAAGAATCTTTGCAAAAATTACAGAATAATTTTGTTAGGGAAAGACCTTTAAGACATCTCAATTTCATTTATGATTTAATTCCCACAAGTTTAGGATAAAGGTTATTTTGTTATAGAATATATTATTTTAGATTTCAACTCAGTCCTTTTATACTCCCCATCAGATTGCAGCTCAAATCTGTCGCCAGGCTGGTTTGGTAAAAAAATCCAAAGATGTAGTGGACTACAGCGAGGAAAATTTTGCGATTGTATTTGCTGCTATGGGTGTAAGTATAGTCTTTTCCTGTTTTAGAATGAAATGTAAAATTGCTTATGTTCTTAAAACAGTGTAGAAAAATACACGTGTATCATTCAATTTATCTCTAGGTAGAGAAGTTTCAACTTGGCATTTTGGGCGAACCATGGATTAGTATTTAGCAGTTGACTGTGGAATATAAGAATAATTCTCTTTGTCCCCAAAGCTGACTGTTTACTCTCTTGGCTTTTGTGAATGTTTTGGGAGTACCTGGAGCTTTAAAAGAAGGAGCAGTGCATATCTATAGCTTGGCCTTCATTAGAAATAAATGCTGGGGGGAAAAAATAAAAAGAAATACTGAGAATCTTGTGTCTCTGAGCACTGATGAAGTCATTGCTATTTAGGTAAACATGGAAACTGCCCGGTTCTTCAAATCTGACTTTGAGGAAAATGGCTCAATGGACAACGTCTGCCTGTTTTTGAACTTGGCTAATGACCCAACGTAAGTAAATAAATATGCTGTTTCTCTCTGTTTACACAGGCTTCTGGTCAAAAATATTACCTTAGACTAGAGAGGGTAAAACATTATAATGAAAGCTTCATGGGCCTAGGAATGAGATAATCATTTGTAAATTCCAGCTCTGCTTTTTGCAAGTTACTTGGTTTTGGGCAAGTCATTTAAGCTCTGAAGCTCAATGTCTTCTTTCGTAAGATGTGATAAATAATACTTGTCTCACAGAGTTGTGCATATTAAATGAGATAATAAGTTGCTTAGCATATGGCCCAAACTCAGTAAATGACGTTTTCCTCTTACCTGTAAAATCTGCCCCCTGTTATTTCCTCCTTTCTCCTTCTCTCTCGCTTCCTTTCTTGCTAAATTTTGAGAACTATGTAGTTCTGAGGAATTAGGGGGCATTTATAAAATAATCAGTTTAGCTGTATAGCACTGAGTAAATACATAAAAGAACACTACCTTACTTAAGAATTTTAAAGTAGTAATTGCTTCACCTTCCTCAGTTTGTGTAAAACTTTAAAAGGGAGATTGTACTATTATTTCCAGAATCATTTTGTTTTTGGCCTTTTTGTTTGCGTGACATAGGACTTAATGTTTCATTTCAGTATTGAGCGAATTATCACTCCTCGATTGGCTCTAACCACGGCCGAGTTCCTGGCCTATCAGTGTGAGAAACATGTATTGGTTATCCTAACAGACATGAGTTCTTATGCTGAAGCACTTCGAGAGGTAATTTTTCTCTTAATTACAGTAGGTTATCTTGTTAGGGTTAACCTGTTGCTCAGCAAGTTTTCATTTTTTTTTTAATCATTTTTTAAAATTCATTATTCATATATTAGTGTAACACCTTAATCTTTGTCAGCCTAGTTGAAATGATTGAAGATGAGATTTAAATTATTAGCCTATTTATCATACTGTCACTATCTCCATTGATTAAGACTGGATTCTCAGGACTTTTCCTGGTGGTCCAATGGTTAAGAATCCACCTTCTAGTGCAGGGGTCGCGTGTTTAATCCCAGGTGAGAGAACTAGGTTCCCACGTGCCGCGGAGCAACTAAGCCCATGTGCTGCAACTAAGATGTGATACAGCCAAATGAATGAGTGAATAAATAAATATTTAAAAAAAAAAGATTGGATTCTTAAAGAGAGGAAATCATGCAAGCTATTTAATCAGCTACTCTACCAGGAAGTTCTGTCTCTGTCCGGACAGTCCATTTTTAGCCCTTTTCAAGAATTTCATTTTCACTGACATAAATTTTTACTTATTTCCATAAATAAAGACTATATACTCTGGCAGAACCCTCTTCAGAACTTTTTTCCCTTCAGAAAACTCAGTATTTAGAAACAATATAAGATTCTAGCAGTTACCATCCAGAAGTGTGGGGTGTGTGCTGATGCAAGTTATGAAATTTTGAGTGAGTTGCTCTTTTAAGTATGTGAAAAGGACTTCTGAAGAGACATACTGTATAAATATCTAGCTTCTTAAAATGCCCTAAGATCTGTCACCATATCTCACTCTGCTTTGGTGCTTTTCCATTGAAGGACTTTTTTTCTCTCATCCATTACAAATAACTCACATAAAAGGCAGTAAAAATAAGTATTAGTGAAAATTTTTAAGAAAGACAAATTTAAAAGCCCTTTTAAAAAAAATTATTGTTAGAGTCAACAGACAGCTATTCTGTCAGATAGCCACTGAAGTTTTCTATATGTTTATCTTGCTTTCTACATGATCTCCTTTGATGTTCAGTTGCTAAGTCATGTATGACTGTTACCCCATGGACTGCAGCATGCCACATTGATAAAAACTGGTCAGGCCACAGTTTGAGTAGCTCTGATGAAGCATACTCTTGGAGGTGCCAAAGTAGCACTTAGAAGTTGGGCTTCATGCTTTAGGGCTCTTAGTGGTTGTAGATTAATATGTATACATAATATTCTAGTGTGCATGTCTCTGAGAGAAAGACCTTTTATTACTGTTCTTGTTCAGTGATCTAGGGAAATTATCTGGCCCTTGATTCCAGTTATAAATTGGGGTTAATATTAACTTCCTCATTAGAGTTCTTGTGAGGATTAAATTAAATGATGTATGTAAAGTATATGTGGAGAAGGAAATGGCAACTCACTCCATTCTTGCCTGGGAAATCCCATGGACAGGGGAGCCTGGCAGGCTGCAGTCCATGGGTTTGCAGAATCAGACGTGACTGAGCACACATGCATAAAATGCATCAAATGATTTCTTATATATATATTTTTTTTTCCTTTTGATTTTTTCAGAGTTAGTCTATGCAAATCTTCAGGATAACATAACATGAAATAAATCTTGTGAACTGAGAATGTTCTCTTGGTTTTAAAATGGACTTCCTTTGATTTATAAAATTTCAAGCTGGATTTTCTTCTGGCAAGCTATTTAAAGATTCTTGTTATGGCAATAATGATTTTAAAAAAAAGCTTCTGGGCCCAGTTGTCAACATTTCTGTTGTAGAATAATCTGAAATTTTGTTGCTAGATTTTTCTAAATGAGACAGAACTTAAAATGAACAAGGTGATATTTCTGACTTTATAATTTGGCCTGTTCAAACAAATGTGTTCTAACCAAGCGTTGGTTCTCATATTCTGGTATGTGATACTGTTCTCCTTGACTCACTGTCAGGTTTCAGCAGCCAGGGAAGAGGTTCCTGGTCGACGAGGTTTCCCAGGTTACATGTATACAGATTTAGCCACCATATATGAACGCGCTGGTCGAGTGGAAGGTCGAAATGGCTCTATTACTCAAATTCCTATTCTCACCATGCCTAACGATGGTAAGTTTTGCGTCTTTGGATTATAGCAGGCCTGATGATTGTAAGGGCTTTAATTTCAAGAGAGAAAATCATCTGTCGTTTTGAGAGTATTCTCCAGAAGTTTTTACCTAATGATTTGTTTCTAATAAAATTTTTTCATTTCAGAACTATCTATAATTATTATTCTTCAGTAGAAACAATTTTCGTGTAATTATAATTTTTAGTAATTAGTATTTAGTGTCTGCTGTTTGCAGGACACTGGTCCAGATGTAAGGAATTTTTTTAAAACGTATGAGCTCTTCTTATTGTAAGCTACTCATTCCATTTGGATATTATCTTTATGTATGTGCACCAGTAATTTAAGGTAGCTTAAGTGCCATATAAAGAGCACAAGTAGTAAATGCCACAAGACTGGAGGTAGAATGATTGACAAAGGCTTGTTAAAAATTCCTTGGCTTTATCATGTGTGTAAGTGCACAGTGCAGTGCCTGCCTGGGTGTCTGCCCAGTAGCTCCTGGGTGAGACTTAACAGCATTCCCCTTATGTTAGTGTCTTTTTGTCTTTATCTCAGTTTTTTTTCTTTTAAGTACTTGTACAGAATCTTTTCAGAAACGGTAATAACTTTAACAGCACTGTTTCAAGTGTTTTGTAAATATTGACTTACTAGCTCTTCATGGTGACTTTGAGGTGTCCGCTCTCTTGTGAGGCACAGGGAGGTAAAATGTCCCAAATAGGAAGTGGTGGCTTTAGAACTCAGGCAATCTGAGTACTACCTCAGACGTGACAATGATTTGTTCCAAAGAAGTAGCTGCAAGATTACTCTCTGTAGTTGAACAGACTTAGGGACATCTTGCGCTGTGGGACCTGTTTGGTGCTCCCTGTAGTGTTGCTTTACTTGCTTAGCCGCTTTGTATTTCCCATGTTGAAATGTTGGGTACCCACCTGGGATAATTTATGGAAGAATGCTGTCTCAGTGTACATCAAATGGTCAAATCTCTGCAAGCAAACTTTGTGTTTAAATGGAACTTTATTTATACTTGGGGGAGAGGCAACGCATCTAGGAGAAATTGTACTTTTTATGAATGTAGCTAATTTAACTTGTGTCAACACATATCTGACTATGCTGCAACCAAGTAAGTTAAAACTGGCCATTGTGGTAACCTCTAACCATTTTGGCCGTTTAAATTCTAAACTTTATTAAAATCAGATCAAGTTTTGAAATAGTGTTTCAGTCACAGTAGCCACATTTCATGTGTTCAGTAGCCACGTTTGACCAGTGGCTGCCATATTGCACAGCATAAATAAAGAATTTTTCCATCATCACAGAAAATTATTTTATATAGCACTGTTTTAAGTAGTACAGATGGACTTCCTGTGGTTTTGTTTATATGAGATGGACAGTAACTAACATCAGATGTCTTCCTCTGGTAGATATTACTCACCCAATCCCTGACTTGACTGGATATATTACAGAGGGGCAGATCTATGTGGACAGACAGCTACACAACAGACAGGTATTGAACACTTGTGCAATGCTATAAGCTTACACGTCTATTCTTCAGTTATTCTTTAGTGTCTCTGACTTGGCTCTTAGGAATTATTTATTTAGAAAATATCAACTTGAATTGTTTTTAATATGACTATGAAACTGTCATTTCTGTAATACTAAAATCCTAGTGTGGAAAAGATTGCCAGAATTAAGAATTAAATTTCAACTTTGCTTATTACGCCTTAAAAGTAGAATCTGTTGTCTCAAAAAACTTTTTGGGGGTCTTTATTCCAAAAGGATATGGTCTACCAATTTTGTTACTAATATAAAAATAGATTTTTCAGATTTTTTTCCCTTTTTATTGTTAATTATTTTTAATTGAGGTATAATTGATATAACATTTCATTAGTCACAGGTGTACAGTGTAATGGTTTGATATTTGTGTTTGTTGCAAAATGATCACCACAATAAGCCCAGTTAACATCTGTCACCTTACATAGTTAGTTTTTTTTCTTACGATGAAAATTTTGGCGATCCAGTCTCCTAGCTACCTTTAAATATGCAACACAGCATTGTTAACTTATATAGTCACCATACTGATCATTCCGTCCGTGTGGCTTACTGATTTTACCACTACCTTTTGATCTCTCTCACCCATTTTTCCCACCGCCATCCCCTGCCTCAGGCAGCGACCAATCTGTTCTCTGTGAGCTCAACAATTTTTTGGTTTTTTAAGATCCCATGGATGTGAGATTATACATATTCTCTTTTTTTATACATTGTACATATTTCTCTTTTATCTTTTTCTCTCTGACTTATTTCACTTAGCATAGTGCCCTCAAGGTCCATCCATGTTGTCACAAGCAGCAAGATATCATTCTTTTTTATGCTGAGTAATCAAAAATGGAATCTTTTAATTGTTCTTTAATAGATGCCAGCTTCTAATAATGAGCTTTTCGATGAAATTGTTAATCTTTTTATGTGTAATTTGATGAGAGTTCAGAACCATTTTGGATTTGATATTGCAGACAGATTTTGAAAATTCAGTTTTTTTAATATAATCTTGTACTGTTTTGTAGATTTTACTTTTTGGATTTGATTTCTCAAAAGAAGTCTTAAGCTTTAAAATATTTATTCCTTATCAGGAAAAGATATTAGGACTCATCTAGGAAACAAATGCAGCAGCTTTATGCAATTTAAATAATAATAATGAGTTTCACAATCCTTTACTACCAGTAAAGCTTAATTTTTGTACTTAAATATAATATTTTCTCGCTTCCCATTTTACCCAAGATTTACCCACCCATTAATGTGCTGCCCTCCTTGTCACGGTTAATGAAGTCTGCTATTGGAGAAGGCATGACCAGAAAGGATCACGCCGATGTGTCTAACCAGCTGGTATGTGTATGCTCTCCAGGATGAATGCTTTCTTAGTTCATTCCTTCTGCTTTCTTAGCACCTCTTGTCTTTTTCCACATCACTTTTCTTCTCCCTCATCAAAGCCGGAGGGAGTGTAACACAGAATAGTGGCATATCGGTGGAATTCATTAGAGCCAAGTAGTTTTTTCATAAGAATAAATAAATGCTCATGAAAAAGATCAAAATTCACATGCCTTGGAGAAGGAATTGGCAAACCACTTCAGTATTGTTGCCTGGGAAATCCTGTGGACAGAGGAGCCTGGCAGGCTACAGGCCAAAGGGTCACAGAGAGTCGGACATGACTGAGTGACTAAGCACATAGCTACTTAGGTCTTAGAAGCTGGCCCTTTGGTGTGGAGCACTGCTCCCATCTGGCGTTGGGCCCGGGGTCTCTCCCTGAGTTGCCAGTTGTCAGCAAAGAGACCTTTCCCCTCTCTGTTCGGTTGGTCCACCTGACAGCTGTGTAAGGACTCGTGTCCTGAGTGAGATAGTGCCTCCCACCTGCTCCTCAGGCCCTTGATCCTTCCCACCCCACCCCCTCGCCAGTCTCAGATGTGAATAAAGTTTAAAGACAAGAAAAAAAAGGATCACGTGCATGAGACCTGCCTCCCATAGTGCATGAAGTAGTTTTTAAACAAAAAAATCAAGGCCTAAAGCCTTTATGTTTTTATTAGTAATCTTAATAGTAATCATACAGTATTTCTGAACGGATATTCTACCTTATTTTTTGTCTAACATAGTAGACAATCACCAGAACACTAAGGGGTACATGTATATGCTGTGAAATCCTTGATTTCTGTAGCCCTGAGATTGTATAGCAAAGCATAATTAAAGGAAAATGCATTTAACCTTAAAATAGGCATGATAAAGTTACTAATATCACAAATATTTTTTTGAATAGAATTTAGAGATGGATTTCTCCGATAGTGTAAGTTATATGAAAATGCTCTACAAAGTATAAGCTCATTGATATGTTGAGAGAGCATTTTTTTGTACATTGTTAGTAATGTTGATGTATTGTGTGCCTGAAGACTCCTTTCTGAGTGAGACTATTGTATAATAAAGTCTTTCTGACTTGCATATGAACTTTGTGAATTACGTTTGGAAGTAGTATGAAATCGTATGAAAATAGCTGTAGCAATACACTTCTATAGCCCAGATTATTGTTAACATTTATGAAACCTTATCTCTGCTTTTGTCTCTGTAGTATGCGTGCTATGCTATTGGTAAGGATGTACAAGCCATGAAAGCTGTCGTTGGAGAAGAAGCCCTTACCTCAGATGATCTTCTTTACTTGGAATTTCTGCAGAAGTTTGAGAGGAACTTTATAGCTCAGGGTAAGATGACTGTTTTCCCATGAATATAAACAGCATCCTAGGTAGTTTTGAGGACTTCTTTCCTAGTCTGAGAGAATTTACACTGGTCTCCATGCAGTTTGCCTTCTGATCAGAGAAGAGGTTCTTGCAGCCACCTGCCATGTCTTTCTTCTTAGCCCTCTGCCTTCAACTCCTTGATCCAGTTATTTGGCTCCTGTCTTATTCTCTCCCTTCATACAACCAGCCTTCTGCTCTGCTTCCTCCCTGTCACTTCTTACCCTCTTCTGCAGTGCTCTCCTCTGGTTTTGGGGCTTTCAGACTTTTCCAGTCCATCGATCTTCATCTTCCTGATTTCCTATCTTCTTGCTTCTTAATTGTTAATGTTTCCAAAGGCTAAATCACATCTTCTCTCTGTGCTTTTCCCCCTACGCTGACGACGGACTTCCTGTTGATGTGCCTTTAGCCTCTTTCTGAAGCTCTCATCCCAAGTCTCTAACTGGGACACCTTTGTTTATGCCACGATCTTCTCAGGCTCAGCATGGTGAGAACCAGAGGATTTTCCCAGCTGACCACCTGCCTAGCAGTTAATTCCCTTTTCAATTTCTGTCTGTGCATGACCATTGTCCCGGTTAGCCCAGGCTCAGGAATTAGGGATTCTTAACCTTTTTCATTTATTTTCCACCATCAAATATTGACTAATTTGCATTGTTCTCCTTTAAAAAACATCCTGTTCTGTTTTTTTTGTTGTTGTTGTTATTCCTGTTATAACTTAGGCCAGTGTTTCTCAAAATTGGACATACTTTTGAAATCTACTGGGGATCTTGTTGAAATGCAGATCTGATTCAGTAGATCTGGATGGGGCCAGAGAGTCTGTTTTGACACGTTCCTGGGTGATGTTGAAGCTGCACTGATCTCTGTCCACTCCGAGTCCGAAGACCTAGTCCAGTCCTTCTCTCATCATCCGTGGCTGGTATCTTCACCAGTCTCCCCAGTTCTATACCATTGCAGGAGTAAATTTACTGTTAAATATATTGACTGTCCTTCTGTTAAAAAGTCTGTAGTGGTTTTAATCACATAGCATATGTAGGGCTTTTGAGCTGTGTTGTTTGGTCTCTCCCCTGCCACTCCTGCTAATGCTGATGAACTCTATTTTTTACCTCAGTGGTACTTAGAAAAGATGTGGGTTTGGAATAATGCTTCAGCTACACACATAGGATTTGTACACATTTGAGTTTACTTGATACAGTTTTTATTAGCATTAAAAATCCCCCAAATATGATTGCTGGGTTTTCTTTAAAAAAAAAAAAAAATTAGTAGAACCTTAATACAAAGGATAACAATTATTCTGGTAGGGAAAAGGACCAAGAACTCTTAACTCTGTAGCCAAAATATGAGATTCATTTGCAGGACAAGGATGATTTTGCTATTAAAAATAATAATGGCAATAACAACTTTGAAAACCACTGCCCTATTCAGGAGCTTAATTGGCGTTTAAGGCCTTTTATATGTCTGTACTAGACTCCTTCAGGTTGGCCTCTTTTCTGGGGAACAGCTTTCTCTTTACTCCCTGGATAAAACCCTGACTCTAGTTTCCATTATTCAGTGGAATGTATTTAGATCCCACCCAGTTATCAGAAAAAGGCATGTGTGCGCGTGCACACACTCATGGCTACCCGATGTCTGTCGCCTGTGTCTTTCTCCCTTTTCTCTTATTCTCAGAGATACTTAGTCTAAACCCTCATTTCTACATTCAGTCACATCCAGTCCGGGGAGACCTAGCTATTTGTGTCTCTTTTTTATGCTTCACGCTCCCAGTGCTAGGCCCATAACAGAGTAAATTTTGAATAACTCTGGTAAGTTGACAGTAGTTGGCCTTTACTCATCTGATCTCAATTTTTTGTAAGGTGCTTATGAAAACCGCACTGTGTATGAGACTTTGGACATTGGCTGGCAACTGCTCCGAATCTTCCCCAAAGAAATGCTGAAGAGGATCCCTCAGAGCACCCTGAGCGAATTCTACCCTCGAGACTCTGCGAAGCATTAGCTGCTACTTCATCGCTGGCTTGATGCTCTTGTGAAGTACTGGTTCTGTTCTCTTTATTCCTTTTGCACTCCCCCATCCCCACCTTTGTGTTGGAGTTTACTGTGTTACCCTGTAATTGAAAACAAAGACTAGGTAACATACTGTGCCAGTGTTGCAATGTTTTAAACTGCTAACAGACTTTAAAATATCCCCTGTTTAGAAAAACCTGGATCCTCCCAACACTTTCTTTAAAGCAGCTGAGAGTTGGAGGTGAAGTTTTTCATCGATGTGTGTATTTGTACATAGTGGTGTACCTAACTGCCTAGTGTCCTCATTATTGGGGTCTCTTAGCCCTTCCCTCTCCACCCTGGCAAAAGTATCACTATCTGAAGTTACAGTGCTTTGATCTCCAAGCTAGGGGGACAAGAGAGGGGTCTGAAAGACACTTCTCAGAGCCAAGAGGCTTTCCTGAGCGCTGGTTTTAGATTTTGGTATGCCTCGGGGTCTGTGCCGCTGCTCTCAGCAGGTGGTTTTTACTGCCCGCCTGCTCTTTCCTGTCTAACGGATAGATTAGAAAAGGAGTTTCCTTTTCCTCTCTGGTACGGATTAGCTTCAACCCCCGTGTCTTACTGCTCTTTCTCCCTATGAGTAACACAGAATCATGCCGCTTTTGCCCTGCTGGCATCGCTCTGAGAAGCGAGATGCCCTGTCCTAATGATCCTTACTGGGTTTCCATGCAGAAGAATCATCATTACAATAATTAATAGAACTGTTGCTGGAAAGAGTTGGGATACAATTTCTTAAGAGTAAAAAAAAAATCCTTTCTACATTTGGACATGCCGACAGTGGTTTTAAGTTTCTAGAATGTTGACCAGATGGGCAAGTGGGGAAGAGAAAGCACTTCTGTGTATGGATTTTTTAATTTAATGTGTGGATATTTTAAACTCTGTTAGATAGTAGCCTTTGGGAAATCCCCTATTCAGTCCTGCTTTTTGACCTCTTTGCCTTTTCAGGGTAATCTTGTGGCACAAGTGACAGCATTAAAAGCTTTAGCCTTTTAATTCCTCCTCCTTCCTGCTGCAAGCCCTGAGCTGTCTTCTATGCACTTCTGACATGTCTACTGTTGGGTCTCTCTGTGTTCTTTGTTCCTTGGGTGCAATAGCAGCTTCTCTGTGCATTCCATCTTTCTTTCAAGTTGTGTAAAGTTCTTCACTTTTTTCTCTGAAGGTGTAGAGGGTGGGGGTGGGGGAAGTCAGCATGATTATATTTTAATGTAGAAAATGTGACCTGGATATAAAATGAAAATAAATATTAAATTAAATGAAAGTTACCTATAGTGACTCTGTATCTTCTCATCAAAAAAGTAGTAGCAACAAGCAAGTATATAGTAATAATGCACCTCTTTGATTCACAATTTTGAGCGTCATAACCAATATTGTGAACCAGGTCCTCTTACAGGGGAACCATGTTTTGTATAACCGTCTGCGTTGTGGGTTGCCCTTTCAAACTCTTTTCTATAATACCTTTTCCACTGTATTGTAGTTTGATTCAGGGTCGGGAGTCCCTGAGGTTATTATAGCATTGTTTGAGAGCCTATCTACCACACATGAAAGAGGGTAATAAATAGAAAGTGAAAGACATACTGAAGCAAGCTGAAACTTATTTCCCATAAAATCTGAAACAGATGTCCAGTATATAAAGAAAGCATAGTGGTTAAAGCACAAGAACGTGGCATCATGGTAGCCTCTCACTTCTTTCCCCTCCTCAACTCAAAGCAACATTCAGATGTGGAGGAAAGGCTCTGTCATGGCAAGAATTAGGGAGACCTGGGTTCTGAGTCTGCTGCTGCCACTAAGCATGTGATCTTGCTGAGTCACTTAACAGATCTGTGTTCCTTTTAGGGTTATTATATGGACTTGAGGTTTTGTATGTGAAACATTAAAAACAGTGCCAGGTCCATGGTAGGCACTCTTACAATAGGCCACTTTTAATAACAAAGCTTTATTAAGGCAGACTTAACTACTCTTAAATGATACTTGGGATTAGTTAGTTAAGTAGCACTCTTGTTAGTTTGTTATCTTTTAGTGAAAACATTTTCTTAGTGTACCTCTTTGTGCCAGTGATAAGACTTAATTAAAAGACCAGTTAAAGTTATGCTTTAATGTGGACTCTCACTACGATTGAATTTTTTAAAGAGAAGAAGTTTTCTTTGCAGTTGGCTTAGAGTATTTGGGAGGTCTCTTCAAAGTTCAGGCTAGCTAAGTCATTAAGCATTTATTGCTTGCAGTTGACTGTCACTTCAGTCTGTAAGGTTTCATGTAAGTGAAAAAATGTTTTCCGGCTAATAAATGCCTCACTGAGATGTTTTATTCTCAGCAGCTGTGGATGATGTCCGATGTCTGGGGTGAACAAAGCATTGTCTGCTTTTGAAATTTTCTCTTATATCAGTAAAGGAAAGTTAGCTTAGTCCAATATTAGGGAACAACAGAAAATAGTTTCCTAGGCCTAACTGAAAATACAGTTTAAAGATGACAAGAAAAACTCAGCAAGGCAGTTCTGGAAGGACAGAGAACTTAAGTACAAAGAAATGGGTTTTGGGGACTTCCCTAGTGGCTAAGACTCCATGCTTCCAATGCAGGGGGCCAGGGTTTGATCCCTGGTCAGAGCACTAGATCCCACATGCTGCAGCAGATCCAGTGCAGTCAAATAAATAAAGATATATTATAAAAAAATTTTTTTTTTTAATGAAAATCATATTCCTTACTCAGCTACCAACTGTAGTTTTATTCCAAACTTTCTCCAGTCTGGAGTTGAATACCTGCCTAGCACTCAAGCAAATGAT
This sequence comes from Okapia johnstoni, assembly GCA_024291935.2. Classification (NCBI taxonomy): domain Eukaryota; kingdom Metazoa; phylum Chordata; class Mammalia; order Artiodactyla; family Giraffidae; genus Okapia; species Okapia johnstoni. The sequence goes on along the minus strand of CM044314.1, from coordinate 41,150,043 downwards.
GTGGTGTCCTAGCCTGCTATTCGCCCTGCAGTAGCAACAGGGAATCGATGTTGAGAAACAGAAATCTCACCAGTGACTCCTCAGTCACAGAGCTTTGTATCTTCGGCAAGAATGGCAAAACCTGCCCAGAAAATGTGGTAAATGTTTTCAGACAGCTGGGCAACTTGGGCATTATTGATCTCCCTCCTGATCAGTCTGCTGCAGCTCCCTATTGAGGAAAGAACAGCCTCTGCCTGTGGCTGCCCTCGAGGCTAAAGACAGATGACCATTGTTCAGTTGCTCAGTTGTGTCTGACTCTTTGAGACCCCATGGACTGCAGCACACCAGGCTTCCCTGTCTTTCACCATCTCCCCAAGTCTGTTCATACACATGTCTGTCCATTGAGTCAGTGATGCCATCCAACCATCTCATCCTGTGTCACCCCCTTCTCCTGCCCTCAATCTTTCCCAGCATCAGCGTCTTCCATTGAGTCAGCTCTTCACATCAGGTGGCCAGAGTATTAGAGCTTCAGCTTCAGCATCCGTCCTTCCATTGAATATTCAAGATTGATTTCCTTTAGGTTGACTGGTTGTCTGGGCTTGGTCATTCCCCTGGCAGACCTAACCTTGAGTGGAACACAAGGCAATTTGCTGTGATTAGTAGCAGTAAGTAGTGCACATATGACAGAACACTTTTCTCCAAACTCTAGAGCATTTTATACATTTAATAAATTTGTGACTTGGTCAGGGTCCTGCAAGAACAGCAGAACGTGAGCTAGAACCTGGATCTTTAAACCGAGTTTAGAGCACTTTCTAGAGTGCTCTTTTAACAGCCAAGTGTCACTCCATAACTGAAGCAGGCATCCACAAATCTGGCCATTCTCTGGAAACGAGGACTTCATGTAATGGCTAAAATTCCAGTATTTTATGGGATGTAATGGTACTGTGGATATAAACAAAAGCCCTGATGGGCTCGGGTCAAGAACCTTGGGGCTCACACCACAAAGCTAAGCTCTTTGAGACAGCAGACTCAAAAGGCTATGAGGCTCTTTTTCAGTTTAGTTGTTGTCGTGTCTGACTCTTTGCGACCCCATAGACTGCAGCACGCCAGGCTTCCCTGTCCATCCCCAGCTCCCGGGCTTTACTCAAACTCGTGTCCATTGAGTTGGTGATGCCATCCAACCATTTGATCCTCTGTCATCCCCTTCTTCTCCTGCCTTCAATCTTGCCCAGCATCAGGGTCTTTTCAAATGAGTCAGCTCTTTGCATCAGGTGGCCAAAGTATTGGAGTTGCAGCTTCAACATCAGTCCTTCCAATGACTATTCAAGACTGATTTCCTTTAGGATGGACTGGTTGGATCTCCTTGCTGTCCAAGGGACTCTCCAAGAGTCTTCTCCAACACCACAGTTCAAAAGCATCAATTCTTCGGTGCTCAGCTTTCTTTATAGTCCAACTCTCACATCCATACATGACTACTGGAAAAATCGTAGCTTTGACTACTCAGACTTTTGTTGGCAAAGTAATGTCTCTACTTTTTAATACGCCAAGTTGGTCCTAACTTTTCAAGCAGTTGTATTCTTCATTCCCACTAGAGGGCAGCAGCTTCTGAACAGTCAGGCACATGCAGACACTCCTTGCAGCAAAAGGGCAGTCAGGGTTCACTGAATCACATGGTGTTTTTTTGGAGCCGCACATTAGCCTGGGTGACATAATGGAACACACTCTAATAAAAATAAACCAACCAAAACTTGTACAAAGAGGCTTACACGGTAGAGTCAGGAGATCTAGAAGGATCAGAAGGGTTTTCTCGTCCAACCCTCCTGATAACTAAAAGCCCTTTTAAGCCTCTGCAGTGGTAAGACCCAGCTTCTGGTGAGTCTGGAACTGTCTCAGGAGGCAGTCCACTCCAGGGATGGACCTCTCTCATGGTTGAAATCTTCCTGAATCAAGGTAAAACTTGTCTCTCTGTAAGCCTTCCCAGATGGCACTAGTGATAAAGAACCCACCTGCCAGTGAAGGTAGATGTAAGAGACGTGAGTGTGATCCCTTTGTCGGGAGGATCCCCTGGAGGAGGGTACAGCAACCCACTCCAGAATTCTTGCCTGGAGAGTCCTGTGGACAGAGGAGCCTGGCAGGCTGCAGTCCGTGGGGTTGCAAAGAGTCGGACATGACTGAAGCTACATAGCACACATGCATAAGGTCATATAGTGGTGTCCTTGACCTTCCTCCCAGGGGACTTCCATGTGAAACCACCACTCTGAACATAGTTGCCACTTCTATATCTTCAGTCTAAATATTTCTAGATCCCTCAACCATCTTTCACTTCATGGGTGACAGGATTACAAACCTGGGAAGCATATTAAAAAGCATAGACATCACTTTGCCTACAAAGGTCTGTATAGTCAAAGCTGTGGTTTTTCTAGTAGTCATGCATGGAGGTGAGAGTTGGACCATAAAGAAGGCTGAGCAGTGAAGAACCGATGCTTTCAAACTGTGGTGTTGGAGAAGACTCTTGAGCGTCCCTTGGACAGCAAGGAGATCCAACCAGTCAATCCTAAAGGAACTCAACCCTGAATATTCATTGGAAGGACTGATGCTGAAGCTGAGACTCTAAGACTTTGGCCACCTGATTCGAAGAGCTGACTCACTGGAAAAGACCCTGATGCTGGAAAAGATTGAAGGTGGGAGAAGAGGGTGACAGAGGATGAAATGATTGGATGACATCATTGATTCAATGGACATGAGTTTGAGCAAGCTTTGGGAGATGGTGAAGGACAGGGAAGCCTGGTGTGCTACAGTCCATGGGATCACAAAGAGTCAGACATAACTGAGCAACTGAACAACAATGAGGATTATTTATTCCTTCAGTAACTGACCCAGATCTAATATAGAACAGGGATCTTTGTACTTCAGTTTTAGCTTTATGTTGTAGCTTTATGTCTGTAGATGGTCTCCAAAATGTAGAGGCTTAACCCATGGAAATCAAGTTCTCCCCTAAGCGACGAGTTGGAGTTGATGTGCAGGACCAGTTCTCACTGAGGCTAAGGTTCCTGGAAACCTCAGTATGCTCAAAGCTAAAACATTCTAATCTCTGGTTCTATTATACTTTCCCCCATGATCTGCCACTCAGGAGCAATCGGGTGTAACCCAATTACAAAGGATGTTTCTTTAACAGTTTACTTAATAAATACATTACTCACTGTACAGATAAGACTCAAGTACAGGTAAGTACAAAGACATAAAAATCCCATAAACAAACAAACAAAGAATCCCATAAACCTATCACTCAGAAAAACTATGAATATTTTGTCCTACAGAATCCCTTAACAGTCATGCCTTTGCCACCTGTGGCTTTGCCCACCCATCTTTCTAAGCCAAAGCCCTTGGCAATTATGGCTTCTTTGTTCCACAGACTGGGTATACTGACCATGGGACTTATGTCAAGAAGAGATGTGTTTAAGCTATAAATTCTCAATGTGCTGTGCTCAGTCACTTCAGTCGTGCCCAACTCTTTGTGACCCTATGTAGCCCACCAGGTTCCTCTGTCCTTGGGATTCTCTGAGCAAGAATACCAGAGTGGGTTGCTGTGCCCTTCTCTGGGGGATCTTCCCAACCAAGGGATTGAACCCTCATCTCTTGCTTCTCCAGCATTGGCAGGCGGGTTCTTTACCACTAGCACCACCTGGGAATCCCCTTAAAATCTCTATACATACACTTACAAAACAGTGAGCCACATGGTTTAATCAGAGTGTCATCAGAGTTAAAGCAACACAGATCATGGATTTCTCCAACCTCCAAGGGAATTATGGTCCCCTAGCACTACTTCTCGGGCTTCCTAAGGACTTCAACAACCTGTGAAAACATCAGGCAGTTATTTGGATTTTTGCCAAGGATTCTGCAACATGCAAGAACATTAGTGTGAAAGATGTTTTAAGCCAGTAAGGGCTGGCATGAAGAGATGTAATCACAGAAGTTCTCTGGTGGCCTAGTGGTTAGGATTCCGGGCTTTCATTGCCTTGGCCCGGGTTCCACCCCTGGTCAGGAAACTGAGATTCTGCAAGCCAAGTGGTGAAGCAAAAAAAAAAAAAAAAAATGTAATTACAGCTTCCTTCTTCATGCCATGCTTTCCAGGAGAATCTGTTTGACAAATCATTACCTGAAGCAGGCACACTGAAGGTCTGGCAGAAGAGTGGTTATGACTGTGTGCATTTTTCTAAAAATAGCAACTTTATTGAGATATCATCCACATACCATATAATTCATCCATTTAAGGTATGCCTTTTTTTTTTTGTATAGTTATGGAGTTGTGCAACTGGCCCTATAATTAATTTTAAAACATTTTGACATTCACCCTCTCCCCCCAAAAAACAAATCCTGTACGCATCAGAAGTTATTCCCCATTTCCCCCAATCCTGTTACTCCTAGGCAACACTAACTTCTCTGTCCCTATGGTTTTGCCTATTCTGGACATTTCATACAGATGGAATCGTATAACATATGGTCCTCTAATGGCTGCTTTCACTTAGCCTAATGGACATTTCATATAGATGGAATCGTATAACATGTGGTCCTCTAATGGCTGCTTCTTTCACTTGGCCTAGTGTTGTCAAGGCTTATCCACATGGCAGTGTACATATGTCAGTGCTACTCTCAATTCATCCCACCCTCTCCTTCCCCTCCCCCAACCCCCCATGTCCACAGGTCTATTCTTTACATCTTCATCTCTGTTCCTGCCCTGGAAATAGGTTAATCTGTACCACTGGACTTCCCAGGTGGCTCTAGTGGTAAAGAACCCACCTGCCAATGCAGGAAACATAAGACATGCAAGTTCGATCCCTGGGTCAGGAAGATCCCCTGGAGAAGGGCACAAGAGCCCATTCCAGTATTCTTGCCTGGAGAACACCATGGACAGAGGATCCTTTCGGGCTGCAGTCCATAGGATCACACAGCGTAGGACAGGACTGAAGCGACTTAGCACGCACACGCATACCATTGTTAAATCAAGTTATCACAAAATTCCTAAGGTTTTCCACCATTTGTTTCTTTTGATAATCCAGGGCCTATGCTTTGCAAAGGTAGGTTTATTTCCAGGTCCCCACCTGGTGGGAAAAGAGAGAACCACATGATATCTAATCCCAAGGGCTCAGACTTGACCTCAGCTGTGTGCTGTGCTTGTGCCCAGCATCCCTCTTAAGACTTCTTCCTTCCCATCTTGCTTATGTAATGATGGATGTTTTTTGCCCTTCATAAATTATCAGACAAAACTCTAGAGGATGCCGTTCTAGGATTCTATGACAGCAACAGAATTTTCACACAATGGGTGAACCATTTTACTCAAGGAAAGACCTCTGTTAAACCCACAGTTCCGCTTTCAGATCAGTTTTTCTACTGGAGATGATCTTTTCTAGAACAAGAGAGACCAAGCACGTTAGGAAGCCACTGCTCTTTCCCCCACACACCTGGCAGAAGCCTGGAATGAAGGAGCTCTTGTTTTTCCAGGGTTGGGAGCTACAAGACATTTTTCTTCAGCCTGCCTGGTCAGCTCTGTTCTCTGGTCTTCCCTTTACATCAAAACCTGAAAACTTAAATATACGAAGAGATGGCACCACAGATTCAGGTGATGAGAGCTTTTGGGGAGCACGTGGTTCTCTGCTGCTGCCACGTGAAGAGGAGGGACGTGAAACAGGATTTCACTCAGAGTGTCTTGGAAGATTCCAGCTGTATTGCTATTCTAAGCCCTGCCGCTCGACCTCACCTCAACCCACTGTATTATATTATTTACAACCATCCCAAGTTAGGCTGAGATAACATTGTTCCCCTTCACTGGAGAATCATGGCAGCCAAGCAACGGACCCGGATTTGATGGCAGAACTGGGATTGGGACTCGGGGGATCCTGAAGTCAAGTTGAGTGTCCTTCTTTCATTCTGTATCTCTGTTGTGGATAGAAGCCTTCGGATGGTGGCAGCCTAAGTGGAAAATCGTGTGCTTTGAAGCACAACAGACCCAAGCTGAAATCTATGGTCTATACTAAACTGTGAGAATGTAGGCAGGCCTTTTACCAACTCTGAATTTTATCATACAATGGAGACAACACCTACTCTAAACTATTACAGATTAAGTGAAAACACTACAAAATACCTAGTCAAATACATGGGTTTGAAAAAAAAATCCTCCTTATTTTACTAATGGTAACTGATCACAGCTATGGAGAAATTAAATACCTGCTTCTCAACGATTAAGTCATTTAACCTTAGTTTCTTCAACTATAAAACAAAATGAGCAAGAACCATCCTTATACTGTAGGGTGGTGGTAGAAATCAAAAGTCATTTAGAGGACTTCCCTTGTGGGCCAGTGGTTAAGAATCCAGCTGCCGATGCAGGGGACACAGGTTCGATCCACAGTCTGGAAAGATTCCACATGCCTCTGGGCAACTAAGCCCATTTGCCGCAACTACTGAAGCTCACACACCCTAGAGGTGTGCTCAGCAACAAGAGAAGCCACCGCAATGCGAAGCCTGAGCACCGCAACTAGAAAAAGCCCACTTGCAGCAACAAAGATCCAGCACAGTCAGATTAAAACAACAACAAAAAAAAGTCATTAAGAACCACTTAAAAACTCATGATCTCAAAACAGGAAATATTAAGGCTCCATGTTTCTCTAAAGAATTTCTGATCTTAAGATGCTTTAAGGGACTTCCCTAGTAGTCCAGTGGTTCAGTTCAGTTCAGTCGCTCAGTCATGTCTGACTCTTTGCAACCCCATGGACGGCACGCCAGGCCTCCCTGTCCATCACCAACTCCTGGAGCTTAACTCATGTCCATTGAGTAGATGATGCCATCCAACAACCATCTCATCATCTGTTGTCCCCTTCTCCTCCTGCCTTCAATCTTTCCCAGCATCAGGATCTTTTCAAATGAGTCAGCTCTTCACATCAGGTGGCCAAAGTATTGTAGTTTCAGCTTCAGCATCAGTCCTTCCAATGACTATTCAAGACTGATTTCCTTTAGGATGGACTGGTTGGATCTCCTTGCTGTCCAAGGGACTCTCAAAAGTCTTCTCCAATGCCACAGTGCAAAACCATCAATTCTTTGGTGTTCAGCTTTCTTTATAGTCCAGCTCTCACATCCATACATGACTACTGGAAAAACCATAGCTTTGACTAGACGGACCTTTGTTGGCAAAGTAATGTCTCTGCTTTTTAATATGCTGTCTAGGTTGGTCATAACTTTTCTTCCAAGGAGCAAACGTCTTTTAATTTCATGGCTGCAGTCACCATCTGCAGTGACTTTGGAGCCCATACAAGTAAAGTTTGGATCTGTTTCCACTGTTTCCCCATCTGTTTGTCACGAAGTGATGGGACCAGATTCCATGATCTTATTTTTCTGAATGTTGAGTTTTAAGCTAACTTTTTCACTCTCCTCTCTCACTTTCATCAAGAGGCTTTTTAGTTCCTCTTCACTTTCTGCCATAAGGGTGGTGTCATCTGCATATTGAGGTTATTGATATTTCTCCTGGCAATCTTGATTCCAGCTTGTGCTTCATCCAGTCCAGCATTTCTCATGATGTACTCTGCATAAAAGTTAAATAAGCAGGGTGACAATATACAGCCTTGATGTATTCCTTTCCCGATTTGGAACCAGACTGCTGTTCCATGTCTAGTTCTAACTGTTGCTTCCTGACCTGCATACAGGTTTCTCAGGAGACAGGTCAGGTGGTCTGGTATTCCCATCTCTTTAAGGTCCAGTAGTTAAGACTTTGCAATCCCAGTGCAGATCTGGGTTCAATCCCTGGTCAGGGAACTAGATCACACATGCAGAAAGTAAAGATCCTACATGCCCTGATAAAGCTCTAAGATCCTGTGTGCTGAAACTAAGACCTGGGGCAAGGTTTTAAGAAAAAAAAACTACTTAAAAAAAAAATACTTTGTGTATCCAGGGGAAGTTACACTGTACTGTGTCTATTATGTGTATGTTGAGATACTTTCCATTTTGTTAAGGTCAGTACTGAGGCGAGATACTAAATAACTTGCCCGAAGTCACAGAGATGGTATGATTGACCTGGCTATGACTCACAGCTTGTTCTTCCAAGACTTTTTTTCAGGATGTAAAGGTCATGACCAGGCCCTTAAGTCTTGTTATGGAAATGAGACCTCTGGCCATAAAGATGGGTCACACAGACTTGGAAGAGCCCCATAAGGCTACTGGAAATATTTGTTGTTGCTCAGTTGCTCAGTCATGTTCAACTCTTTGCGACCCCATGGACTGTAGCATGCCAGGCTTCCCTGTCCTTCACTATCTCCTGGAGCTTACGCAAACTCATGTCTATTGAGTCAGTGATGCCATCCAGCTATCTTACCCTCTGTCATCCCCTTCTCCTCCTGCCCTCAATCTTTCCCAGCATCAGGGTCTTTTTCAGCGAGTCAGCCCTTCGCTTCAGGTAGCCAGTACTGGAGCTTCAGCTTCAGCATCAGTCCTTCCAATGAATATTCATGGTTGAGTTCCTTTAGGATTGACTGGTTGGATCTCCTTGCAGTTCAAGAGACTCTCAAGAGTCTTCCCCGACACCATAGTTCAAAAGCATCAATTCTTCAGTGCTCAGTTTTCTTTATGGTCCAACTCTCACATACCCATAAGCAAATCTGATGGGCTCAGGATTGACATTTTTTCCAGAAAAGCAAAACAAAATAGCAAACCCTACTGCCTTCTGTCCTTATCCATCGTCACTGCCCCCAAATGGGTCAGGAGAGAAGCCTCCAGAGACCGGGTGTGAGGCTGGTCACCCGGCATCTGTGTGGTCCCAGCCTTCTCGCCCACCGGGAGTATGTCTCATTTCTGCTGTGTGGTATCCACCCAGGAGTGGATTTCAGAGGACAGGGTGTCAGTGATGAGGGAACCCTTGAAGCCTTAGGACAAGACAGGCTCCCGTGCTTCCAAGAAGGCATTACCCTGCAGGCTGCGGAGTCTCAGTGGCACATCCCTGTCCTCTCCAAGAGTTCCATTTTCCAAGGAGAAGCTCAGGAAGACAGCATTGGCATCACCCCTAGGCAGCAGCTGAGTGCAGAGAGGCGTCCTGAGACAGGCTCATCTGAAGAGCTGAAGCACTCCTGGACTCAGTGCCCCAAAAGAGGAGAGGGCTTGCCTCTCCTCACCCCAGCCTGACCAGTTGAGATGTAATTGACATACAGGGCTTCCCTGGTGGCTCAATGGTAAGGAATCCACCTGCCAGTATAGGAGATGTAGGTTTCTGCCTGTGTCAGGAGGATGCCCTAGAGAAGGGAATGGTAACCCACTCCAGTATTCTTGCCTGGAGGATCCCATGGACAAAGGAGCCTGGCTAGCTACAGTTCCGTGGGGTGGCAAAAAAGACACCACTTAGCAACTGAACAACAATTGACATATAACATTGTATAAGTTTAAGGTATAACAAAGTAAGGATTTATGTATCAATTGCAAAATCATTGCCACAATAAAAGATCCTTCACCTCACAGGGTTATAACTTTTCTTCCTTGTGATGAGAGTTTCGAGAGTTACTCTTTTAGCAGCTTTTTCTTTTTTTTTAAGCAACTTTGAAATCTGCTGTTTACTCCCGTCACTATGTTGCACACTGCATCCCCAGGACTTACCCAATAAGTGGAAGTTTGGACCTTTGGATCACCTTCCCCCGATTCTCGCTCCCCCACCCCCTGCTTTTGGCAACCACCTTCTGGTCTCTTGTTTGCATTCAATGCATGTATAAGTGAGATCACACAATATTTGTCTTCCTTATTTCACTTAGCATAATGCCCTTCAAGTCTATCTGCATTGTTGCCAAAAGGGCCTGAAATTTAATTCTGAGATAGTTGTCCAACAACATCATAACATCCCCGTGCATGTGCGTGCTAAGCTGCTTCAGCTGTGTCCAACTCATTGCGACCCCATGGATGGAAGCCTGCCAGGCCCTTCCGTCCATGGAATTCTCCAGGCAAGAATATGGGAATGGGTTGTTATGCCCTCTTCCTGGGCATCTTCCTGACCCAGGGATAAAACTGGCATCTCTTATGTCTCCTGCACTGGTGAGCGGGTTCTTTACCACTAGTGCCACTTGGGAAGCCCATAGCACCCCAGGGAATACCAATTCCTTCACAGATTTTCTAGATAGGGTTAGATATATCCTTCTCAAGCTGTTCTCTCTTCTCCTGCTCTCTCCTTCCCTCCTGTCTCCTCCCCAATCTACATACTCCTGTCCTCAAACAGTTGCAGTGAGATGTCAGTTCTGACTCCGCATTGGAACTGCTTCTTTGACTTGCTTTCCATTCCTTTTGTTACTACAGTCATACATAATGGCCTGCCTCAGAGAATCCTGCCCCTCTGCTTGACTGTTAAAGTGCCTTTGTTCAGAACCCTGTCCACCTGTATGCACGGGGCAGGAAGAAAGAAATTAACACATCTCCTGGCCTGAGGCTTGTCATTCTAGGAGATATCTGCAAGAATTAAATGGTCTTTTTACTTTGTTTCCTCACTTCCCCCCATCTCTGATCTATAAAACAACCTGGCATCCAGACCTTGACAAGATGGTTATTTTGAGACGTCTGCTCAAAATAGTCTCCAATCTTCTCAGTCATCCGGCTTTCTGCTGCTGCTGCTGCTGCTGCTGCTGCTAAGTCGCTTCAGTTGTGTCCGACTCTGTGCGACCCCATAGACGGCCGCCCACCAGGCTCCCCCATCCCTGGGATTCTCCAGGCAAGAACACTGGAGTAGGGTGCCATTGCCTTCTCCGCCTGCTTTCTGAGTAAGGTCGTATTCCTTGCAGCAACACTTGGTCTCTCAGATTCATTGGTCTGTTGTGTGAGGCGAGCAGAGCAAGCTTGGACTCATTAACAAAATTAACAGCTGTGACCCACACTGCAGGCTTGGGAGTGCCCATTCAGCCAGGGTTTCTTACGCTAGTTGGAGAGCATGAGGCAAGTAAAGTTCATATCAGGCAGGCAACTGAAACTTCTACTTTAGAAAACTCTCCAGAAAGCACTGACTCTTTTTTTCAAATATATACAGTATTATTATTTCTTAATCTTAGTTTGGCCACGTTCCTTGGCATGTGGTATTTTAGTTCCACAGCCAGGGATTGAACCTGCACGCTCTGCAGTGGAAGTGAGGAGTCTTAACCACTGGACTGCCACGGAAATCCGGGAAGCACTGACTCTTTTCTGAAGCCTGCTCTGGGGTTGGCCTGGCCTGGGATAGTGGGGAGAGGCTCCTCAGCTGCAAACCCATCAAGAACCAGGACTTAAACTTCTCTGCTCTTTGAGGTCCATGTCGGTCACTCAGCGAGTTAGTTGGGGAAACAGATTAGCCGTATTCTATTAGAAGAGGTGTCTGTGAAGCGGTAAAGGTCCTCTAAATCCTGTTACAGGAAGAAAAGCAAACTGGAAAAAAACCCCAGAACCCTAGTGATTCTTGGTGCGTTTCCAGTTTTCACCACAAGGTGGCAGTGGGCTACAGGAAAATAAGGGGCTCTTAGGGGCAGGTGCGCTTCCCTTGTGGCTCCGCTGATCAAGAATCTGCCAGCAATGCAGGAGACCTGGGTTCGATCCCTGGGTTGGGAAGATCCCCTGGAGAAGGGAAAGGCTACCCACTCCAGTACTCTGGCCTGGAGAATTCCATGGACTGCATAGTTCATGAGGTCGCAAAGAGGCGGACACAACTGAGCGACGTTCACTCTCACTTTCCGGGCAGGTATGCTCTGAGCCCATCAGTCTGGATGTTATTGAAGAGCCCTACTGGGCACTCATATCCTGCTCCCCTTCCCTCATGTGGGAGTCATCCTAGGCACATTTCCCTACCCTCATTCGACCCCTGGGTCTCACCATAGTCCCAACAATCCTACACCCCAAGCTCCCTTCTGTGTGTGTGGGTTTTGGTTTGTTTTTGTTTTTGTTTTGTTTAGGACTTCATCTCCTCCCCTGGGATTGGGTAGCAATGGCTGGAATTTATATATTTACTCTGTGCCAGGCAGAGATCTAAACATTTACCCAATTCATTTAATGATCACAACAGTATGATGCTGGCACAAGTCACACTGTTGGACAGATGAAGTGGGTGAATGGAGATTAAGAGTGGCTTTCTTGATCACATGGATTAAAAGCCCGGGGTGATTTCCCTGATCATCCAGTGGCTAAGACTCCATGCTCCCAATGCAGAGGGCCTGGGTTCGATCCCTAGTCAGGGAACTAGATCCTACACGTTGCAACGAAAGATTCTGCGTACTGCAGCTAAAATTGATGATCCTCATGCCACAACTAAAACCTGGAGCAGTCAAATAAATATATATTTTGTAAAAAGCCCTGAGCCCAGGCTTTACCAGAAGCTGTTTCCCCAGAGGTGGAGCTCCAGCCACAGAGTAATCCACACCTTTCACAAACTCTTAAGTTGCTCACAGCAAAACTCCCAGGGGACTAACACAACACTGTAAAGCAACTATATGCATGCAGGCATGCTAAGTCATTTCAGACTTGTCCAGCTCTGTGCTACCCCATGGACCATAACCTACAAGGCTCCTCTGTCCATGGAATTCTCCAGCCAAAGATACTGGAGTGGGTTGCCATGCCCTCCTCCAAGGAATCTTCCTGACCCGGGGACCGAACCCACATTTCTTATGTCTCCTGCATTGGCAGGCTGGTTCCTTACCACTAGTGCCACCTGGGAAGCTGAAAAGCAACTATACTCCAATAAAAATGAATTAAAAAAACAAAACAAAACCCTCCCAGGAATTCTCAGTTACCATGTAACAAAACCCCAACACAGGCTGGCCTTCCATCCCTCCCCAAGTGGCAGACAGTGGACTTGAGGCAGTGAATTTTCTGGAGCCAACTCCTTCCCACCTTCTAGGCCCTGGGTTTTCCTTGCTTTTTCCCAAGTAGGATGCCTCCAGGCTCAGATCTTTATCTGGTCACAATCCTATTCTACCCTCAAGTCCTATCAGGGGATGAATAATGGCCTCTCAAGAATTCATATATTAAAATCCAAACCTCCAGAGCCTCAGAATGTGACCTTATTTGGAAAATAGGTTCATTGCAAATGTAATCAGTTAGATGAGGTCAGAGCGGAATGGGATGGGGGTCGGGGAGGCTGGCCCTAATCTGATATGACTGGTTCTTACAAAAAGAAAGTGAAAGTGTTAGTCCCTCAGTCGTGTCCCACTCTTTGCAACCTGGTGGACTGTAGCCTGCCAGGCTCCTCTGTCCATGGGATTCTCCAGGCAAGAATACTGGAGTGGGTTGCCATGCCCTTCTCCAGGGGATCTTCCTGACCCAGGGATTTATCTCAGGTCTCCCGCATTGCAAGCAGATTTTTTTTTTTTACCATTTGAGCTACCTGGGAAACCCCTCTTACAAAATGAAGGCCATGTGAAAGCAGTGATGTAAAGAGAATGTCCTGTAATGATTATGATGATGCAGCTACAAGCCAAGGGATAGTGAGATGGCCATCAAGCCCCCAGGATCCGGGAGAGATATACTAAACAGATGCTCCCATACAGCCTTCAGAAAGAAACTACCCTGCAAATATATTGATTTGGGGCGTGACTTTAACATGTTGAATTTCGGACCCTCAGAAATGTGAGGCTGTACATATTTGTTCAGATGCACAGCTTGTGTTACTTTGTTATGGCAGCCTTAGGAAAAAATACAAGATTCCAATACTTCCTCTTCAGAGCCTGCAGGCATGTCCCCTGCTGTGGATCAGGACTGTCCTCCTTGGGGGCCTGAAGGCAAGGGCCAGTTATCAGCGGTAGGAAGCCTTTAATCTGCAGGCTCCAGAGTCTTGGTGGCCCAGCCCTATGCCCTTCCAGAAAAGTGCCCTCCAAGGAGTTGCCTTGGTAGCCTTGGTATCACTCCCAGGTCACAGCTGGGCATGCCCTTGAGGGGGAACCCCACATCCTGGCTCTGGCTGAGTTTTTAGACCACAGGCCAGAGGCCCCTGCTCATGGCTTGGTCACCAGTGATGTCAAATGTCTGAGGGCCTGTCTACCTTCGGGCTGAGCACTGTGCAAGGACACTGTCCTGTTAACCTCAGCCAAGATAGATCCAAATTGGGAACCTCAATGAAGCAGGGTACCTGGGAAGTGACTGGGGCTGAGAAGGGCAGATCAGTGGGATAGAAGGAGGAAGAAGAAAGGGATTCCATATATATGCATTAATATATGATACTTGTTTTTCTCTCTGACTTACTTACTTACTCTGTGTAATAAGCTCTAGGTTCATCCACCTCATTAGAACCGACTCAAATACATTCCTTTTTATGGCTGAGTAATATTCCATTGTATATACATACCACAATTTCTTTATCCATTCATCCTTTGATGGACATCTGGGTTGATTCATGTTGATAGGTCAGAAACCAACACAACCCTGTGAAACAATTATCTTCCAATTAAAAATAAATAAAAATTTAAAAAGCCGTAAAAATGGGGGGAAAAAAAAGAAGGAAGGGAATGATCAGATTTTACTTGGTCTCAGCACCAAGGATGGCCCTGAGGCTGCTGGGTCTGCAGTTCCAAGTTCCACACTGACCTGCCTTCCCCAGGGATAGTACTGTGACTTAACCTTTCTGAGGCCCCTTGGGTCCTAGTGGGGAAAGACCTTGTTAAAAAAAAAAAAAAAACACCACTTAATATTTCTATAAAGAAAGCTGAGCACTGAAAAACTGATGCTTTTGAACTGTGGTGTTGGCGACGAATCGTGAGAGTCTCTAAAGGAAATCGACCCTGAATATTCATTGGAAGGACTTATGCTGAAGCTGAAACTCCAATACTTTGGCCACCTGATGCGAAGAAATGACTTATTGGAAAAGACCCTGATGCTGGGAAAGACTGAAGGCAGGAGGAGAAGAGGACGACAGAGGATGAGATGGTTGGATGGCATCATCAACTCAATGGACATGAGTTTGAGTAAGCTCCGGGAGTTAGTGATGGACAGGGAAGCCTGGCTACTACAGTACATGGGGTCACAAAGAGTCAGATGGGACTGAGTGACTGAACTGAATATTTATTTTTAAATTTTATGTATTTATTTTTGGCTGCTCTGAGTCTTTGTTGCTGAGCACGGACATTCTCTAGATGCAGAGAATGGGGGCTGCTCTTCATTGCGGTGCGTGGCTTCTCATTGCAGTGGCTTCTCTTGTTTTGGAGTATGGGCTGTAAGGCACACAGTTTCCGTAGTTGCAGTGCTCAGGCTTAGTTGCCCCACAGCATGTGCACTCTTCCCAGACCAGGGATCAAAACCATGTCCCCTGCATTGCAAGGCAGATTCTTTACCATTGGACCACTAAGGAAACTCCCTGTTAAGTATTATTGATCTGAGCTCTACATACACATTCTATGCCTGGCCCTAATGACCGACCCAGGCGGGTATTGTGATTCCCATTTTACAGATGAGAAAACTGAGACTTGCATTCCTTAACTTAACCACAGTCTCATGGAGGCTGGGTTGACAGCAGTCACCCTATCTGTTCTATGACTCCCAAGCCCTGGATTTTGGAGCAGAACCCTCCCTCTCCCCATGTTGGCTGTAGGCTGTGGCCTTGGTTTTCTTTTTCTTTTTAGCTGCACTGAGTTTTCACTGCTGCAGTGGGCTTCCTCTAGTTGCAGTGCTCAGGCCTCGCATTGCAGTGGCTTCTCTTGATGTGGAACACAGGCTCTAGGCACTCTGGGCACTCGGGCTTCAGCAGTTGCAGCAAGCAGGTTCAGGAGTTGCTACTCCTGGGCTCTAGAACACTCAGGCTTTAGTTGTTAAGGCACTTTGACTCAGTAGCTGCGGTTCCCAGGCTCTAAAGCACAGGCTCAGTAGTTGTGGTGTATGGGCTTAGTCAATCCACAGCATGTGAGATCGTCCGGGACTGGGGATCAAATTGGTGTCTTCTGCGTTGGCAGGCAGATTCTTTACCACTGAGCCACCAGGGAAGCCCTGTGGCCCTGGGGTTTGAGGTGGAGTGACACAGTGTCACTGGACAGCCAAGTGGGACCCCCTTCTGCCACCCCGGTGCTCTGAACCTCCTTATCACCAAGCTTCCTCTTCGATTCTCATCAAAACTACCAAAGACCTGTCCGCATCTCCTGACAGAGCCCAGTGGCGCCCAGGGCTGCCTAGAAGTCAGCTGCCTTGAAACAAAGGGCCGCCCCGTGCCCTTCTTCCCCTCCCCCGTCACACACACACAGCCCGGTAGGGACAGCAGGTATCAAAGCAAATGGGTAGCAGGACCGCAGCTGCCGCCAAGCCCGGGCAACACTCAGTTTTCTTAATTCCCTTTCCCACTAAGTGGTGATTACGAGACTGCCTGGGGCCTCATCCTTCCAGCCACCTGACTTCAGCCAGAGGGGCTGTGGGAGCACGGGAGCAGCTGGCCCGGCGCATTTCCGGCGAGAGTGACAGCGGCAGATGCCAGGCCCCCATTATCCCGGGAGGGGCCGCATTTGCACTTCAAAGGGGGTCAGGCCCCAGCGCTCCCCTTCTAGGGAGCCAGGTCTATTCTGGGGAAAATCCAGTTGCTTTGAGTGAGTTCCCCACCCGGGTTCACCCCCTTCTTAACAGGAGGGCGGGTTTAAACAACCCAGGGAGTTACAGCCCCCTTGCTGGGCCCTCCCAGGGACCCTCTGTCTGTCAGCTCTCCTTCTGGTGGGGTCTATTCCAGGCTGAAGGGCTCTGGCGTTTAGCCCCCACTATTTCAATGGCCTTTCATCTCAGTCCTCCCAACATCCCTCCTTAGGGGATAAATCACGCGCCCCCTACCCGCCCCCCCACCCCGCAATGTTGACATCCTAACCCTCAGTACCTGGGAACATGAATTTATTTGGAAATAAGATCACAGCAGACATAATTAGTTAAGATGAGACAGGCCTCTAATCCAACATGTCTGGAGTCCTTACGAGAAGAGGAGCGAGACACAGATGGGGATGGCAGGCAAAGACAGAGAGGCTCAGGGAGAACATAGCCAGGGGGAGATGCAGGCAGAGATGGGAGTGATGCTGTCACCAGCCAGGGGACACCCAGGGAGGCAGAAGCTGGGAGAGGCTGAGAGCAGATCCCCTAGTGCCTTCAGAGAGAGCATGGTCTTGCCAACACCTCAATTTCAGACTTCTAGCTTCTAGAGACAGACAAGACATGAACTTGCCCAATTCTGTCTCCCACTGCTAAAAAGCCACTGTCCTGGTTAGCCTCTGGGCAATGGGGCTATAACAGCCATGCCAAGCTCCGGTGTGAGGGTCTTTGCATGCTGTAAATGCTGTTGTAAGCAGATAAGGATGGGGTGGTGGGGAGTCCCTGGAGAAAGAGAATCAGACATGACTCTCTTGACATAAGAAAGGCCATTTTGGGGCTGAGTCATTTTGTGATCCCAGCCTGGCCACAGTAAATGTTGAATCGTTTCCGTTGTGTCTGACTCTTTGCAATCCCATGGACTGTAGCCCATCAGTCTCCTCTGTCCATGGGATTTCCCAGGCAAGAAATCTGGGGTGGGTTGTCATTTCCTTCTCCGGGGGATCTTTCCGACCCAGGGATTGAACCCACATCTCTTACATCTCCTGGGTTCTTTACCACTAGTGCTACCTCAGAAATCCTTAGGTTTCAGTAATTAGTGATTTTAAGGGAAGTAAGGGAATGGCAGAGCAAAGGAAAAGTAGTCAAAAAGCAACAGTCCAGTGATAAAGCAGAGTCCTAGTTCCTTCAAAGAACATATGTATTTTTGAGTTCTGCAGGGACTAAGACCCACACCCAGGTAGAGGATGGAATGATGATACTGACCCTCCAGACTTCCATCAGCTAAAGCCTGGGCTGTGTTCATCTTTGCCCCAGTT
This sequence comes from Okapia johnstoni, assembly GCA_024291935.2. NCBI lineage: Eukaryota > Metazoa > Chordata > Mammalia > Artiodactyla > Giraffidae > Okapia > Okapia johnstoni. The sequence goes on along the minus strand of CM044314.1, from coordinate 41,132,239 downwards.
CTATGCTGAATTCTCTTCTGCCTAAGCCCCTTAGTGAGTATGCATGTATCCTTAGCATAAGTGTTAGTCATTCAGTTGTGCCTGACTCTTTGTGACCCCATGGACTGTAGCCCATCAGGCTCCTCTGTCCATGGGATTCTCTAGGCCAGAATACTGGAGTGAGTAGCCATTCCCTTCTCCAGGGGATCTTCCTGACCCAGGGATCAAAACCGGGTCTCCTGCATTGCAGGAGATGTGATTCTTCACCTTCTGAGCCACCAAGGAAGAAAAATTTCCCCAATTTTGCTGTTCAGGGAGGCATTGCTTTGGGAAACATGCCCAGTGTTCTCCTGACTTGCTGTTAGAAATGGGGCCTTCCTTCTCCTGCTCCTTGCCTTGGTTGCCTTTGGGGTCCACACCCAGCAAGAGGCAAACCCCCTTTTCAGTAACACTGTGTCCTGTGAGACCCCAACCTACTCCTGGCAGTGGGTGATCTAACCGATGGGGTTGTGTCCTTACCCACAACTCAGGCTCCCCAGCCATGGCAGAACTGCCCTCCTCCTGCTCTTCCCCTTCCAGAGATGCTGGCCATCAGCTTTCCAGGGCAGGGCTAGTCCAGCATTCAGACCTGCAGAGGTTGCTAACATTTTTTAAAAATATATTTATTTGTATTTATTTGGCTGCATCCGTTACAGCATGCAGGATCTTTCACTGCAGCACATGAGCTTCTCATCATGGTTCCCAGGCTTGCCTGCGGCCTGTGGGATCTTAGTTCTTGGACCAGGGATTGAACCTGAGTCCTCTACATAGGAGGGTGGACTCTTAACCACTGGACCACCAGGAAAGTCCCACTGCTAGCATCTTGGCAGGGTAGGAGGAGAGGCTCTAGAGCTAATATTTCTCAAAGTGTCTCTACTGGCCTCAGAAGGTGCGGAAGGAGAGGTGAGGGTGACTGACAGACAAGTGGAAACCAAAGGAAAGTGTTGTTCCTACAGTCATTCGCCAACTGGGTGACTAGCCCTCATCCAGGGCACCTATGAAGTGGGGACAGCATTCCTCACAGTGCAGGGTCATTGTGCATCCTGGGCGCTGTGGACCTGCAGCTGTATCACCAGCGTACTTGCCCGGCAGAGTCTGCAGTCATTGGCCTCTCCCCCCAAGAGAAAGGAGGGTCAGTTATTGTGCTTGCCCTATGGGGACACAAAGCAGGAGGACCCCGCCCCAGCTTCTTTGCCAGGATGCTGCGGCAGCCTTAATGATCTCTGTTTGCCTCATTAGGCTGCTGAATGGACATTCGCTGCCCTCTCCAGGCTGGCCTCCCCATTGTCTGGCCATTTGTCCCCTGGCCTTTTCCCTCTCCTCTGTGTACAGCACAATAGCCTGGAAATGGCCACTTCCTCTGTCATTTACTGCCTGGGACAGCCTCACCAGGCAGTCTGAGGATGAGAGCTTCGCCAAGTACCCTCCAGCTCACCATGACCAAGGGCGTGGGGGACCCAGACCCTTGGAGGTTAAGGGGTTTGATCAAGGTCATTTTGAATTGTGGTGCTGGAGAAGACTCTTAAGAGTCCCTTGGACAGCAAGGAGATCAAACTAGTTGATCCTAAAGGAAATCAAACCTGAATATTTATTGGAAGGACTGATGCTGAAGCTGAAGCTCCAATCCTTTGACCACTTGATGCAAAGAGCCAACTCACTGGAAAAGACCCTGATGCTGGGAAAGATTGAGGGAAGGAGGAGAAGGGGGCAACAGAGGATGAGATGGTTAGATACATCACCTACCCAACAGACATGAATCTGAGCAAACTCTGGGAGATAGTGAAGAAGAGGGGAACCTGGTGTGCTGTTGTCCACGGGGTTGAAAAGAGTCAGATCAGCTTAGTGACTAAACAACAACAAGGTCATCTAGGGGAACAGGCAACTGAGACCGGTGGGAAGTCTGACCCCCATCCAGAGCCTCCCTCTGAGCACTTGCTGTGGCCAGAGAAGTGCCTAGCCAGTTTCAAGGGCCCCTGCCCAGAAGTCACCTACAGCTGAACTGGTGGGCTGGCTCTTGGACAACCCTCAAAACACACAACACACCCCAAGCCCCTCCCTTGCCAGCCCCAATTCCTCCCCATTCCTAAAGTCCCAACCCTGGAGATTTGATTGGGACATCCCAGGGGTCCTTAAAAGTGCCCACCATCAGGTACGTCAGACATATCCAACCAGTTTTCCTTTTCTTCTCTGTAATTTGTAAATAAGTATCGTTCTCAGCAGGCTTCCCAGGTGGCGCTAGTGGTAAAGAACCCATCTGCCAATGTAGGAGACAAAAAGAGAAGCAGGTTCTATCCCTGGGTTGGGAAGATCCCCTGGAAGAGGGCATGGCAACCCATTCCAGTGTTCTTGCCTAGAGAATCCCATGGACAGAGAAGCCTGGTGGGCTACACTCCATGGGGTCGCAAAGAGTCAGACATGTCTGAAAAGACTTAGCACACACGCATGGTTCTCAGCAGTGAGTGTTGCTGAGCATCTGCAGAGTTGTATTTGGGTGTGGAAAGAGTGGAGTTGTGGATATAACCTGCGCTGAGCTTTGCCAGCTCAGGACTGTTGGCTTGATCTTGGTGGCATCCATGAGGGCTTGGAGGCGGTGGTGGAATGAGCTGGAATGGAGGCCCGCATCCATGAAGCTTTGGTTGGTGGTACCGGTGTTGCAGAAAGGGGAACCCCTTCTAGGACCCAAAAGTGGCCTCCTGCCTGACACTTGGAAGTGAATTGTCCGAGGAGACACACATGCTGACAAAACAAGAGACTATTGGGAAGGGGCACCCAGGGGGAGAGCAGGAGGGTAAGAAAACCCAGGAGAACTGCTCTGCCACGTGGCCCACAGTCTCAGGTTTTACGGTGAAGGGATTAGTTTTGGGGTTGTCTCTGGCTAATCACTGGGACCCAGGGTCCTTCCTGGTGGTGCACACGTTGCTCAGCCAAGGTGTATTCCAGCGAGGAAGATTCTGGGAGGTTAGTAGGAAAGGTGGCATCTCCTTTTGACCTTTCCTGAACTCTTCTGGTTGGTGGTGGCTTGTTAGTTCTGTGTTCCTTACTAGGACCTCCTGTGGTCAAGTAACACACAAATGGTTACTATGGTGCCTGGCCAGGGCGGGCTGTTTCAGTCAGTGCTTTCTCTAACACAGGGTTCTGAGGTGAGGACGGGCAGTGAAGATGCAGAAGGGGAGGGGGAAGAGAGAGAGGAGGGGGTGTGGTGATCTGGTAGCCCAGACCCCACCCCCCAGTCCCCCACCACAGGAGGAGACTCACCCCCGTCCTGTCCAGGGCGCAGTGGCTGCCACGCTCAGCCGAGTCCTTCTCTGAGTCTTGCCTTGTGTCCAGAGCTTCAGTTTAGCCCAGGAGTGGGAGCAGGAGTAAAGGCCCAGCCCTCCTGCTCCACCGTGCACTAAGATTAGTGGAGGCTCACAGCGAAGTCTCCCTCCATGCCTTCCTGCTGGCTTCCTTCTCTGCCATGCAGCCAGGAGAGATTCCTCCTCCAGGAAGACCTCCAGGGGAAACTCGTCTGTGTCAAAGGCACTTTCTGGAGGTTGATCTGTGCCCAGATGAGGGGTGGGGGTGAGGGGAGACCTGCAGGGCCTTTCCCCATTTAGAAGTGGCCCCCACCTTGGCCTTTCCCACACACACCTACATACTCACACTCTTGAGCCTTAATTTTCTTTTTCTTCATTGTTTTTTTTGTTTTTTTAGCTGTGTGGAATGTGGGATCTTAGTTCCTCCACCAGGGATCGAACCTATGCTCCCTGCATTGGAAGCTCAGAGTCTTAACCACTGGACCACCAGGGAAGTCCTGGGTCTTAACTCGCTTTTTAAAAAGATTTATTTATTTATTGGCTGTAGTGGGTCTTGGTTGCTGTGCTCGGGCTTTCTCAGTCGTGGTGAGCGGAGGCTACTCGTCACAGGGTTTCTCATTGCGATGTGTTGGTCTCTCATTGTGTTGGCTTCTTTCGTTGCAGAGCACAGGCTCTAGGCACGCAGGCTTCAGTAGACGCAGCTCTTGGGCTCTATAGTGTGGACTCTGTAGTTGTGGCACACAGGCCACACGTGGGATCTTCCTGGACCAGGGATCAAACCGGTGTCCATTACATTTGCAACGGGTGGATTCTTAACCACTGGACCACCAGGGAAGCCTGTGGGGGTCCCAATTTTCAACATCAACTTTAAAAACATCTAGAAACCAGAGAAATGTAGCGCTGTTTTTTTGCTGCTTTAACCTTCTGCGTGTGTGTGTTTGGGTGTGTAAGAAACATAAATTAGCTTAGTAGGCATTTCCTTTTCTTTTTTGGGGGGAGCAGTTATAATTAAATTTATTTATTTCTAATTGAAGGTAATTGCTCTACAATATTGTGTTGCTTTCTGCCATACATCAACGTGAATCAGCCATAGGTATACCTATGGTTTCTTCTTTTCTCATAGAGGTATGCCCTTTGGGAATCTGTAGAATTCCCTCTGAAACAGAGAAATTTGAAAGAAGATGGCAGTGTGAAATTGAGCCGGAGAACGTCTGCTTTTCTTGGGTTCAGGAAGAAGGAGGAGGGAGGTGGTAACCAGATTGAGAAAGACAGGTTTGGCCTGGGGTGGGGGTGGGGGTTGGTTTACTTCAGTTTTCCCGGAGCTGTGTCTCTTTGCAGTGCCAGCTCTCGTTTGGAGCTGGCCAGTTGGCATCGCTGTGGCCCCTCCTGCTTTCTAAAAATAGTCTTTGAGGCCCAGCCAGCTGGGAGGCAGAGCCAGAATTTCCCTGGAAAGCATTTGCTTTCACAGGCCTGGGTAGGGGAAGCTGGTACAGGAGGCTGGGGGTCTGGACAGTGGGCACAGGTGCTCAGACTCCTCCTGTTTCTTGTTTCCTCAGGTGGGCCTGGCTTACTTGGGTTCCCTGTCTGTACAAGAAGGGCTTGGAGGGATGGTCCTGGGGCTCCTTCCAGGCTGGACCTCTGGGTGGGCAGCCCTTTCTTCCCATCTGCATGCTTACAGGGTCACTTCAGTCATACCCGACTCTTTGCAACCATATGGACCACTCCTCTGTCCATGGGATTCTCCAGACAAGAATACTGGAGTGGGTTGCCATGCCCTCCTGCAAGGGATCTTTCTGATCCAGGGATGGAACTCGTGTCTCTAATGTCTTCTGCATTGGCAGACAGGTTCTTTACCACTAGTGCCACCTGGGAAGCCCCTTCTCCCATCTGATGGTGACCAAAGCAGAGGCCAGGACTGGCCATGCTCTGTGCTGCTTAGACAGGCATTTGCAGGGGCTGAGGGTCACGTGGCCCCCAAGGGAGCCTGAGCCACTCAGATGGGAGTGGGGGAGAAAGGCAAGGTAGCCTTGAGCAGCTGAGCCCCTTGCTGAACCTCTGTCCCATCCGCCCCCATCCCAACTCTGAAGCCCAGCAATCTCACATGACTTCACTCGTCTTCAGTTTGGGAAATACTTCAGAAACCAGTTCACTTCCTCTGGGGTCCCTCTCCTGGGATATCGATAGTTCTGAGAGCTCAGCCTAAAGGCAGGCATTGCTAACAGTGGAATTTCAGGACTCTGTAAGGGCCGAGCCTGATTAAGGGGAGGTGGGGAAGAGGAGCTCAGAACACAGCCTTTTATGGCATTTCCAGATCTGCCTGCTGGTGGAAAGAAGAGTGAAAGGAAGAGGCAGGCTTGTGCCAGAGTGAGAGACTGGGCAGTGGCCACAGTCAGGCCTCATGCATTGGGGCAGGGGGTGGGGGGCTGGCTTCTCTGAAACACAGCTTGTGTGTGTGTGTGTGCTCAGTCGTACTCAACTCTTTGCAATCCCGTGGTCTGTAGCCTGCCAGGCTCCTCTATCCATGGGATTCTCCAGGCAAAAATACTGGAGTGGGTTGTCATTTCCTTCTCCAGGGGATCTTCCCAACCCAGGGATTGAACCCGTGTCTCCTATGACTCCTGCATTGGCAGGCAGATTCTTTACCACTGTGCCACCTGGGAAGGCTAAACATAGATTCTTCATGTATAAAATGCAGCCTCCAGTGAGGGGCAAACCTCATGTGGATTTGGGAAGTCATCCAGCCCCGGCCCAGGAACTGATAACTTCCCTTCTGGGAGTGCACTGCACCCACTGGTCCCCACCCCACCGTCTGCTCGCTCCATTGTTCCCATTGTTCAGCCTGGAAGAACCAATTAAGCCAAGGGAATCCTGGGCCTTGAACCCTCCGGCTACATACTGCCTTGCACTTGGCCCCACAGCCCAGGAGGGTGCCACCGGGTGATGGATGCTGGCAGGCAAATTGTCCTGTTATTTTTGGTGCAAGGGTCTCACCTGTCACTGGTTACAAAATCTGTCGTGAGCCTACTTACCGCTCAATTAGCCATAATTAAAGCAGTGGGGTTGGAGGCACGGGGAGAGTGGAAGGGAGAATACGATGGGGACTGTGTCTGTGCATAGGTGCACATGTGCATCAGTGTGTGCAGGGTGGAAAGAGGGGAGGGGCTGTGAGAGCAGAGGGGCTGCGCTGGGGAAGGTGGTGAACTGCCTTCTAACTGGCTCCCTCCAGGCATGGGGTTTGGCCATTGTCACAGTCTGGCTGGGGCTCAGGCCTGCTCCATCATCACCTCCTCCCCCATCATCACCCCCAACCCCCCCGTGCCACCCCAGCAAATCCTTCTTTGTTCCTTTCTTCCTTCAGCTGCACCCTCTGTCCCAGGAGCTTCTCCCCACAAGTCAGCCTTCTGGAGTTTAGAGCTGGGGAGACAAAGCTGGGGGTGATGGGGAGACAGCTGACCAGAGTAAAGTCAGCTGTTCTCCAAGGCAGGGAGCTTTGCTGGGGCTGCAGGAGCCTGGGCCACCACCGCAGTTTATCTCAGCTTGAAGCAGTGACATTATACTAACAAATAATAATAATTATGGTGGGTTTCCCAGGCGGCACCAGTAGTAAAGGACCCACCTGTCAATCCAGGAGATGAGATGAGGGTTCAATCCCTGGGTTGGGTAGATCCCCTGGAGAAGGAAATGACAACCCACTCCGTTATTCTTGCCTGGAGAATCCCATGTACAGAGGAGCCTGGTGGGCTACAGTCCATTGGGTTGCACAGAGTCGGATATGACTGAAACGACTTTGCATGCACACACAAGCATGCAATAATTATGGTAACAATAAAATATGATGGCAGTACAAAAATAATAGCAATGCTTGAGCTAACCTTTATTGGACATCATCTCACTGAATTGTCAAAATCACCCTCCAAAGCACAAGGAGGTTAAGTCACTTATCCAACATCACACAGTAGCAGCAGAGTCTGGAGGTGAACTCAGCTAGCTCTGAGTCTGCATTTGACCCTTGCCATGCTGCCTCCCATTGAGGCTCCTTGGCAGGGTCTCAGGGTAGAACACAGGACTGGGCAGCAAAGTGTGTTTTATTTATTTATTTACTTGTCTGTGTCTGACAAGAAATGTCTTCGTGTTTGTTGAGCTTATGTTGATGGTAGTTGTGATGTTTTAGGGTTCTGTGCTTTGACCTGTTGTTAGAGTCAGGTTTGCTGAGATGTTGGAGCCATAAAAGGCAGAGACTTAAAGCCAGCTAAGGGGACTCAACTTTATTCTGAGGTTTGAGGGGAGCCCGTGAAGGTTCTGATCAAGTGGGCAACCTGGTGGGAGCAGCACTGGGGGTATAAACCTGAGTGTTGTGTGTCAATGGATTTAATGGACCAGAGTTGGGAGAGAGAAACCAGTGGGGATCTGAGAGTCATCAAGGTGACTAAGCTCTGCTATTCACTGGCTTGTGACCTTGAGAAAGTCCTCTCCCCTGTCTGGCTGGCCTCTCTTTTGCACATTTGTAAAAGTGAGGTAGTTGGAACTAGAAGATGTCTAAGATGTCTTGAGCATTCTGTGATTCTTTGGATGACCTCAGCTGGGTCAGTAGATGTTGGAAGAAAAGAGGACAGGAGGAGGGCTTTAAAGAGGAGGCTCTAGAGGATGTGGGATCTGACTGGATAGACAGGATGATGGAAAAGTTGTGGTGGGGGGGATCAATGATGGCTGCAACCTGCAAGAATATATTGATAGAATAGGGACATTGTGGGAAAGCAGTTTGGATTATACAATAGGCTGATAAACTCCTGCTTGCACACCCAGTAAGGCAGACCCCTCCCACCAAAACAAACAGACCAAAAAATACATAAATACATAGACAGAGAGATGGCTAAGTTAATTAAAATGGCTAAGTTAATTAAAATTGAACATTTCTCTATCAAGTTACATGGAAAGATGCTCTTTTAGCACTTATGTAAGGATTGTGCTATTTCACAAAATTTGGTTTTTTAACTTTTACATGTGGAAGAACAGCGTTTAATGCTTCAGACTTCTCAAGGGTCTTCATGGGACGTGCTGGGTGGAGTTCTTTTTGAGTGAGAGGAAAGGGAGGTTCAAGTCTCCTCAGGACTGGGGATGTTTGGGGCCAGTAACAAGTGGATGCTAAGGTTATGGGAGCATGGTGAACCACCTACCAGGAAAAGGTCTGCTGAGACCCTGAGAGAAGGTGAAATTTCCAAGGGAGAGAAACTGGGGGGAAGAGGAGTCCACGTTAGGAAAGGACAATGGTTAGTACAGTCTCCCCAAATGTTGAAATGAGGGGATAACTTGGTTTTCTGATCTTCTTTTCCTGAACCAATTCTCCCCACCCTTCCTGACACAGGACCATCTGGGTCCCACTGGCTCAATCATCCTGTTTACTTCCTTCATCTCATTTCTCGGAAAAATCACTTGATTTATTCGCTTAGTTCCAGAGTGTGAACTCCATCAGGAGAAAGAACCTTGACAATGTTTGTTAGCGGCTGTATGATTCCTGGTCTTTAGAACAGGGCTGCGCATAGAGTTGGAGTTCGGTCATTGTGTGTTGAATAGATACATGCATGCAGGCTTCCCGGGTGGCGCTAGTGGTAAAGAACCCACCTGCCGATGTAGGAGACAGAAGGATGCGGGTTCGATCCCTGGGTCTGGAAGATCCCCTGGAGGAGGGCATGGCAACCCACTCCAGTATTCTTGCCCGAAGAATCCTGTGGACATAGCAGCCTAGCGGGCTACGGTCCATGGGATCACAAAGAGTTGGACATGACTGAAGCAGCTGAGCACAGCACAGCACAGTGGATACACGCATGCACACGTGAATAAATGCGATGGTGACATTTCAGGCCTCAAGAAGCCTGGGCCGGGAAGAAATTTAGGGCAGCGTGACCTTCCTCACGTAACTCAGAAAACACCTGCTGCGGGGGCTGCTGGGGACCATCACTGGTCTGCTTCCCTCCTGATGGGCACAGCACGCACAGTCTGTCTGTGGCTCTGTGAGAAACTCTGAGAAGCTATATATATAGTTCCCCTTTTGTTCTATTTTTTTCCTAAAATAATAAGGAGGTTTGAAGTGTGTGTGTGTTGGGGGGGTAGGTGCTCAAGGAAAGCTTACAGCCTTGACAGCACTCCAGAGCAAGTGGGGTGGGGAAAGCCTTTGCCCTCCACCCCTCTCTTGGCTGCCCCACCTGCAGCTGAAACTGTTTCCCATGGCCCTGTCCCTTTCCACACACCCAGCTTTTCTGTTAGCCCTTTGGGCTTCCCACATGGCTCAGTGGTAAAGAATCCACCTGCAATATATATAGGAGATGCAGGAGATACAGGTTCAATCCCTGGTTGGGAAGATCTCCTGTAGGAGGGTATGGCAACTCACTCCAGTATTCTTGCCTGGAAAATCCCATGGACAAACGAGCCTGGCAGGCTACAGTCCAAAGGGTGGCAGAGTCAGACATGACTGAGCACACACAAAAGCCCTGTGGATGGAAAGAGGCTTGTTGGGGTGGTAAGTAAGGGGGTTGCCCCAAGGCGTTTGGGTTACCCTTTTCTGTGAAGTGAAAGTGTTATTTTCTTAGTCGTGTCCAACTCTTTGCAACCCCATGGACTGTAGACCACCAGGCTCCTCTGTCCATGGGATTTCCCAGGCAAGAATACTGGAGTGGCTAGCCATGCCCTCCTCCAGGGGATCTTCCCAACCCAAGGATCGAACCTACATCTCCTGTATTGCAGGTGGATTCTTTACCGTCTGAACCTCTAGGGAAGCCTACCCTTTTGTGCGCTGAATGGTAAATCAAGAGGCTTAAAAACAGTGCCATTCCATGTACTCTGGTAAAGATTCTAGAAGGGCCGAATGGGGGATGTGAACCTCTGCTTCATGAGGGTTAGCTTGATCCTGGTCATTCGCAGGACAACAGGACCTCTCTTGCTCCAGGGGGTCTCCCAGCAGACTTGAAGTGTTTCTCACATGGCAGCTCGGGGGCCCCAAGAGTATATGTAAAAGTGGAAGCTGCCAAGCTAGGCTGGAACTGGTGGAGCATCACTTCTGCTGACTTGGATTAATTTAAGTGAGTCCCAGGGTCTGCCTGGACTAGAGGGGAGAGGGCTACACAGGGTCATCAGTGGGGCCATATTCCCAAGGGCGTCACCAATGCAGTGGCCTGCCAGTCTTGGGCCAGGTCCGGGAGAAGGGGAAGGGTCACCCGGGCCTGACATGACATCTTTGCCCCAATACTAGGGTTCTGGATTTAGATATGGGCTCCTGTCCAGGCTTGGCCAGCTGCCTGACCTTCTTTGCAGTTTGATAGCTCACCCCCCACAACCCACCCCCCCTACTGGTGGGAAGGGACATCATCTTTCTTACTTCAAATGCAGAAGCTCCAGGGAACTGCCATGACACAGCCAGGGGAAGGAGTGTAGCTTGCTTGGGAGGGTGCGACCCCCTCCCCCTGCTGACCCCCTGCACATCCGCATCTGCCTCGCTGGCCTACTGTGCTCCTCGCTGGCCTCGCTGGCCTGTCACCTGTGCAGACAAGCAGGGAGACCACAGCTATGGGAAGGCCTCCCTGGGGTGCATTTCTTGTCTTCTCTCTCCTCTCCACTCCTCTAATGTCCCACTCATGCCACCAAAGCCCCCTCCTGCCCATCACCTTCCCGGAGACCCTGATCTTTCCCACCCAGAGGGACTAACATCTACCCAACATGTGCTCCACAGGCTGCCTCATATTTTTAGTTCCCTCTTTACAAGTCCCTTCTGTCTCCTGCCACCCGAGTAGAAAAGCCCTTTGAGTTTCAAATCTGGGTCCAGAGTGGTAGGGATTGCTTGTCAGGGTGAACAAGGCAGGCTGGCACGGATAAGGCTGGACAGATGGCCACTGTGGTGACTGCACCTTCCTAGCTGGGAGGCCCAGGGGTAGGTGACAATAGCCACCCTGGTCTCCAGCCAATGAGGCCATATGTAATAGGCCAAGGAGCTGGCTGGCGAGGTGAGCGGCTGGAGGGAAGAGGCAGGGAGGTCTGAAGTTGGGGCTGGGGGAAGGGGGCTCTCTTTCAGAGAACCCTCTGCCTTTGCAGGGGACCACAGCCCTTGGTTTCCTTTCCATCTCCTCAGGAGACACACAGATAAGGTCACAGGGTTGGTGAGGGGCAGAGACCAGCTGAAGGTCTATCTGATGTCAAGGCCCCTGCTTTCCTATCAGCCAATACAGCCGCTATCAAAGCTGTTCCTAACCGCCCCCTCCGCCCCCCACCACTGGTGGGAAGGGACATCACCTTTCTTACTCCGAATGCAGGAGCTGCAGGGAGCTGCCATGCCACAGCCAGAAAAAGGAGGGTAGCTTGGGAGGGCATGAGAAATGGCATTCTTTATTCATAAATAAAAACATAAAATTACCAGAAATAGTTTACATGGCCAAAAGGGGGCATCAAAAATAAATCAAAGCTGTCAAAAGCAGAGCAAACCAAACAAGACACAACCAAGAGAAAAATAACTCTGTACATAGTCTTCCAAATGCCAGTCCATCCATAGCCAGCCTGGGCCGGGGTTCCCGCTTTGCCTGCAGAGGAAGCGCAAGGGGGACCACAGAGAGATGAGGGAGGCAGAGCATCAGCGCTGACAGGTGCGAGCCCTCCTGACAGGGACAGCTGCGGCTCTGACCGCCCAGCCTGCCTGACCCTTAGGCACTCTCTCTCCTAAGAAGTGGCCCAGGCGAGGCCGGGAAGTGAGCAGGGGCAGAGGCTTGGCGGGTGCTTCTCAGGGGAGAGGTACCCCCCAACCCCACCCCAACGCAGTCCCCATGGAACTCGGTGTTCATGGGGACCGACTGTGCCCAGCAGGGGTTAACCCGAACGCAGAGACCAGAGAATAAATCCAGGCTGGGCGCCACATGAGAGTCTGGTCACTCCGAAGCCCAGAGGCAGAGCCCCCCTCAGCGTGGCTGCCTCCTTGCTCACAGCAGAGAGCTTCACCATCCTTTGGGTAGCAGAGCCACGGCTCTGATCCAGCGAGCATGCGTGCTAGCAGCCGCACTCGGGGGAAGGGGCGGCGAGCTCCCGCTGGCCCCTGGCCAGGCCGCCTGTTCCGAGGTCTGCGTGGCCGACTTCTCCAGTCCTGCTCAGTCTCTGCTGCTCAGAAGCTCCTTCCGGAGAGAGGCTGGGTTTGGCAAGGTCCAGGAATAGCACGGAGATTTTAGCACAGGGAAGGGAAGGGAAACCACACCGCGGCGAGGTCGCTATGTTTCAGGACACTTGCATTCTGGTGCAACTGGGCCACCCTGGAGCCTCGGGCTGGTAGCAACCCAGGGAGGGCTCCATGGGTTGGCCCGGGGCAGAGATGGGGGTAGGGGTGCAGGTCACTGTCACACTGAGGTGGAGCTGCTGTGCCCCTGAGCGCCCTCCCCTGGGGCTTAGCACCCACCTCTTTGCTCTTGAGGGCAGAGCAATGGGCTTTTGGCTGCCCTTTGGGAGGGGGGTCTTCAGCCTGACGAGGGGGCAGCAGCCTCTCTTTCTATCCGGCAGGACAGTCTCTGGGAGGAAAGGACTCAGACAAGGCACAGGCTGGTGGAGATGGAGCAACCAAGAGACAAGGGGCGGAAAGTCTTTGACTTGGGGAGCGGGGGTGATCTGCCTGTGTCCTGTGGAGGGGACTGGCCTCCAGGCAGAGAGGGGGCTCTGGGCCTGTGGATTCCGGGTTTAAGTCTAGCCTATGACTAAGAGTAATGGCTTGAAATTCCAGAAAGGCTCCTCTGTCACGTAAAGGCAGGACAAGCACAGCCTAACTTGGGGAATGGAAGGCAGAGCCAGCATCCAGGAAGGCAGCCCTGCTCTCAGTCCAGGCTCAAGGAGGGACTGTGGGGACCCTGGCAGGATGGAGGGCTGGAGGAGAAGCAGCTCCCCACTACCACCTGGAGCCTGGAGGGGTCTGCAGTTGGGGACAGAACTGGGGAGCAATGGCCTGGGACTGCTGCATACTCTGACGTTCGGTGAACCCCCCTCAGCATGCGGGCGAGAGCCCAGGAATCCAGCCGGGGCTGGCTGTCCCAGGAACAGCAGCTGCAGCTTGAGGCAAAAATAGAACATGGAACAGCCTGGCTGCCTGCGAGATCTGGCTTGTGTCTGAAAGACAAGAAAGGAAAAAGAAGAAGAAGAAAATTCCCTGAACCAAGCAACTGAGAAACAATCTTTTCTCTGCACATCTTTGAAAGGGAAGGCCAGCCTTCTGCAGGCCAGGGGTCCTTGACTACGGGGCTCAGGTGGGGCTAATGCAAGTGGAGGAGGGGGGCAGCTGAGGGCCCCAGGGCTGTTCAGAGGCTGTGTTTGAGCCTCTGTCTTTGGACACTGACACTTTGGGGCCCCTCCCTGACCTGTAAAGGCTCTGTCTGCACTTAGCCCTGGAGGTGACAAGGGACATGACCGGCAGCAGGATGGAGCTGAAGGTGAAGGGGGAAGGCCTAGCCCAGATGACCCTGTGCCATCTCAGTGGACACAGGTTATTCTGAGTTCAAGCAAAGACTTGGTTCTTAGGAATGAAAACCAATGCAGGGTAACTGCTGAGCAACTTGAACAGGAGGGGAAATTCCTACCTCCGGTCTCATGATGAAAAGATGTGAGGGCTCCCTGGGGACAGCTTGGAGTCACACACTCCCTGCATCACTAAGCCCTCAATCTTTCCTCCTCAGCATCCACCCCAGGGCCTTGGGGCTATGGCTTTAAGAAGAGATCAAAGGCCACCAGTCACCCAGAGGCTGCTCACGTCCAGTCAGCAGGGCTAGAGGGTCTGGCTGTCACCACCTAGCTTCTCCTTCAGACCCCCTCTGGTCTGGCTGAGTCTTGACACCCACTGGGTGGCCCCAGCTCTCCCCTCCTTTCTGAGACCGACAGTGTCGGGAAGCTCTGATTGCTGTTCAGCCAGGTTCTCCACACCCCACTCCAACCCCTGTCCCTCTGTGGCCGGGGGAAATAGCTCAGGTATGACCAGGTCAGATTCCAAAGCTTCTGGTCATAAATGCTTGTGTTCTGTTCCCAAGGGGCATCCCAGTGTGTCGGGAGTGGGGATGGGGGCGAGAAAAGAAGTTGTAGGAAAAGAGGTGGAAGGGAGCTTCCGTCAGTCACCACCCTCTCTGGGAGAGCATTTAGGGAACCCTCTAAATGCTCAGAGGGTTCAAAATCTCTAAGCAGTTTGAACAAAGGCCAAGTTTTAGGAAGCCCTTAACCAAATCTTGATGATCCCAGGACTCCTCTCTTGGCAAAGCTGGAAGTCTGGCCGGCTGCAGGGTTGCTAGGAGAGGCCCTGTAGCAGCAACCGCCCCCCACCCCCACCCCCCAACCAATCTCCTCGCCTTGAAGTCTGTGCTTCTTCCCTCTGAGGCCTGAGCAGGGGAGCAGGGCAAGGGAGCCCCCACTGACGGGCTCAGCACCCCTGCCTCCCAATGCCAGGTCCCTGGCCCTCTCCCAGGAGGCCCCTCAGATCTCGGTGGCGATGATGTCCTCGTAGGGGATGTCAGCCCCGTCAAGTTCGATCTCAAAGGGCTCCCCCGCCCCGTCCCCGCGGGCCAGTTGCTGCAGTGCCTTCTCCAGGCGCTGGTTCCGCTGATACATGGCCAGGTAGCTCTGCTGCAGCTGCTTCTGGTACTGGATCACTTTCTCCTTCTCCTCCTTCCACACCAGCCGCTCATGCTGGAAGCCAGAGGACATCTGGTCGTGCCCCTGCCGCTCCTCCTTGAGCTCTGCGCGCAGCCGCTCCAGCTCGCGCTGAAGGGCGGGCACGTCGTCGTCCGCAGAGGCGGGACCCAGGGCGGCCGCGCGTCTCTGCTCCGCTGCAGGGCGGCCTGGGCCCGCAGCTCCAGCAGCTCCTGCTCCAGCAGGTTCACCTTCTCCCGCAGGAGTTCCGCCTCGTTCTTCTTGCGCTGCAGCTCGTTTTCGCACACCTCGAGCTCCAGGCCCTTGGTGCGCAACGCGCTCTCCAAGTCCTGCGTCTTCAGCTCCAAACTCTCCAGCCGGCCCCGCGTGTCCTTCAGCTGAGCCTTCAGGTTGAGGATCTCGCTGGCCTTGGCGTTGATCTCTGTTTGGGACTCCTTCAGCTGCTGCTTCAGGAGGGAGATCTCGCCGGACTTCTGGCACACCTGCCACGGGGCAGGGCAGGGACAAGAGAGAGCCAAGGGGTGAGAGTCCGCACTAGGGGGCAGGGGTCACACCTGACTGCTTAAAAGCACTTAATCCTACGTGATCCAGTGATTGGGACTCGTGGTTTTCACTGCTGAGGATGCAGGTTCTATCCCTGATCGGGGAACTAAGCTCCTGAAAGCCACCCAGCGCGGCCAAAAATAAAAAGAACTAAGCTAGTCCCCACACGGTGCCTGGAGAGTCCTCAGCATGGTGTCTGGGCGACCCACGAAGGCCAAGCCCCTCTGTGAGGCTCCTTTCATTCTGAATCTGGCTAGGTCTGTCCACAAGCCTGCCTCACTCCCAATTTAGAGTCTAAATCTCGTCCACACCCAAACTCATGTCCCTGTTATTTAGTCACTAACTCCTGACTTTGAGACCTCACGGACTGTAGCCCACCAGGCTCTTCTGTCTATGGGATTCTCCACGCAAAAATACTGGAGTGCCATTTCCTTCTCCAGGGGATCTTCCCGACCCAGGGATTGAATCTGTGTCTCTTATGTCTACTACTTTGGCAGGCAGATTTTTTTTTTTTTTAACCACAGGGGAAGTCCACCCAAATTTATAGCTATGTATAAATTAAGGGCCAGTGGTTTAATCTGCCCACAGCTGGTAGCTCCACTAGCTACATTAATATCAATGATGTCAATTTTGAGTCTGCCTAATTTCTATCATCTGTGTATACGCTCACACCCTCTGGCCTCACCCCTGCACATACTCTCTTCTCCTTCCTCTTGGTATAAAGACAATATTCACACAATCATGGCTGCACCCCAGCAACCAATTGGGCTCAGAGACAGTGCCCAGCTGGCATCTGCCAAATGATGAGCCACTGTTCTCCCCGCTGCCTCCCACCATTTCTACTTCAATCTCCATCAAAAGTTGGCTAAGAGCAGCAAACCAAACTAATGACACTAATGACACTGACTCAGACCCATGTGTCTATGGAGTCCTGGCCATTGGGAGTCATATGTCCAAGGCCAATCTGGCTGGCTGTGTCACAAAAGCATTTCCTGCTGGCCTGCAGGAAAGATGGCCAGAATGAAGGCCAGGGCCTGGGCCTCCACAGAATAGATTCTTTGAGCAAGACTGGAAGTATTAATATTTCCTCTTTTCTTCTTGAGGTAGAACCACCCCTTGCTCTCATGCACCACCTCTGAAGTGTGCACAGCCCCACCACCATGCTTGGCTGGGACTGAAACAGCCTTCCGAGGGTGAGCCTGGATTTGTGCCATGGAGGGGACAGCAGAGCCGTGGCTGAGGACGAGGCCTCGCTTTGAATCCTGGCTCTACCAGAGTGACCTGGCTGATTCTGCATCCATTAGCACAGTAAGCATTATGAACATAAAACTCTGAACTCTGGGACCTAATTCAGGATCAGATCCTGGCTCTGATATCTGTTATGTGGTGACTTTGGCAAGTCATCCAACAAGCTCTTTGCTATTATAATGTTCTCCGTGCTTCAGTGTCCTTAACTCTAAATTGAGTTTCTAGGGCCGTTGTAAAGGTTAAATGAAAGGACCTGGGGCCTGGCATTAATAAACACTCTATGAATTATTGTTATTATAAATATGTTTGTAATATATTTCTATGATTTTGTGAAAATTTACTTCATTTATTGCTTTACTAATAGTCTGACTGGAAAACCTGGGAATGAGGTCACAGCCATATCCAGCTTAGTTCTGGATTAGACAAGCAAGGATGGATGCATAATGCTAGCGTTGGCTTATGTGCTGAGATGGGCCAAAGTGTTCCCAAGTCCTGGCTGAGAAAGGGTCTCCTGAACCAACACTGATGAGAAGAAGGCACTGGTCCCATGGCTGAGGTCCTTTCCTCTTTGGGGAACCTGGCAAACAGAAAGCGACACTCCCTGCCCACCTGTCTAGTGCCTCTACCCATCACTTCCTCAGAAAGGATCTCTTTCCTCTACCCTTGATAACACCTGGAGCTCTGATTTCCAGAATAAGTACAGGAAATCAGTTCAGACAGATGTCTGTGTGGCTGATGGTGTGTCACCTCCAGCTAGGGGTGATGCTGGTCAAACCAGACCGTGAGCCCTCAGCCCCTTCCCCGGGCAGGAGTCTTTGGGGTGAATGCCATGCACACGCCTCTTCTGGTCCCTGCACCACCTTTAGAGGCCCATCAGGTGAGAAATGTGAGCAGGATGTGGGGGTTAGGCTGTTCTCCAGTGAGACCAGGTGCAGCCACCTTATTTCCAGGTGAGTCTGAGGATGTGCATGTTTATAAGAGTCCTCGTTCTTCCTGCTCTATGCTTCCATCTCAGCCCACCAAACAGAAGCTCCACTTGCACTTCTATGAGGACTGGCCAACTCTATCCCTGAGACCTGCACAGATGTGACCACTCCCACCAGTGGGTGGAGTCCCTTTCCTCAAAAGTCACAGATGAGGGACTTCCCTGGTGGTCCATGGTTGAGACTCCATGCTCCCAACGCAGGGAGCTTGGGTTCGATCCTGGTCAGGGGACTAAGACCCCATATGTCGTGTTGTAGCCAAAAAGTTAAAAAAAAAAAAAAAAAACCCTCAGCTTTGGAACTGTGATGTTTTCAGAGTGCAAACAGAACCTTCCATAAAGAAAATAACAACAACAACAAAAAGATGAAGCAAAAACATCACAAATGGTGCTATGGTCTTTGTGGCTTTGGGGCCATCATGAAGCAGGAATGGTTTGTGGTCCTGCAGAGCCTCTGTAGCAGATGCACTGAGGTGGCCCTCAGACAGCCTGGCTGGGACTTGGTTCTCTTGTTCCAGTTTCTCAGCCAATGACTCAATTAGGAAATTCAATTCTGGACATGAGGCATGGGGTTGGGGAGATGAAGAAGCCCAGACTAAGAAAATCTCCAACATGGTTTACCGGGGAGCCCTTTCTTTGGGTCAGGAAGCCAACACTCCAGCCCAGTTTTCCAGGGCAACTGTGTTCCCACCCCTGTTGCTCTGGTAGCTCAGCTGGTGAAGAATCTGCCTGCAATGCAGGAGACCCTGGTTCTATTCCTGGGTTGGGAAGATTCCCTGGAGAAAGGATAGGCTACCCTCTCCAGTATTCTTGGGTTTCCCTGGTGGCTCAGATGGTAAAGAATCTGCCTGCAATGCAGGAGACCTGGGTTCGATCCCTGGGTTGGGAAGATCCCCTGGAGGAGAGCATGGCAACCTGCTCCAGTATTCTTGCCTGGAGAATCCCCACGGGCAGAGAAGCCTGGCGGGCTACAGTCCATGGGATTGCAAAGAGTCGGACACGACTGAGTGACTTCACACTTCTCCCTGTTGCCTAGAGCCTGGAGAAGACCTGGAGAAAGTGGTGGTGAATGTAGGTACTGAACCTGCCCGCCCCCCACCGCCGATGCCCTCATCCTCACCTCCCACTGCGTCTCCTCCAGTGCTGGGGCAAAGCTGGTCTTCTCCTTCTCGTAAGACCTGAGTTTGGTCTCCAGCAGGTCCTGCTCCTTCATGAGGCTCTCGAGTTCCTGCCGGAGCTGCCGTTTCTCCTGCTGGAGCTGGAGCACCTGGAGATGCAGGACCTGCTGGGCGCGCTGGCTTTTCTGTGCGGCCATCTTCAGCTTGCCCTTGGCCTCCAGCCCCTCCAGCTCATCCTTGCAGCGCCGAGGCCGCTCCTCGTAAGGTTGGCTGGCGGCCAGCTCCTTCTCCTCGAAGCTGCGGTGCAGCCTCTGCAGCTCACCCTCCCTCTCCAGCAGCTGCTTCTCCAGCTCCTGGATGGTGCACTGGTCCGTGGAGATGGGGGAGCGCACAGAACCCTTGTCCTTGCTTGCATGGGACAGCTTACTGCCCCCATCGGAGAAAGACAGGGCCTTCAGGCTCATCATGTTGCTGTCCTGGAGGACAATGCCCTGTGTGATGTTGTGGGCTGAGCCCCCAAACCGGCTGGTGGGCCCCACCGGAGTGACCAGCGGGTCCAGCTGGTAGCTGCTGCTGGTACTGTGGGTGGGCAGGCTGGACATGGAGTTCCGGCCGGAGTCGGACAGTGCCCCGGAGCACAGGCTGGGCTTCAGCTCCTGCTCCTTGGGCTTGTCCAGAGGCGCGGGATGCAGCTGGTGGCCGGTGCTCTCAGGGGATGAGTGGAGGATGGCACCTGACCGTGGCAGCACCGGCTTGAAGGCTGTGGGTCTCATGGCACCCTTCTCGGAACCCTGGGGAGGAAAACAGTCATACTGACCCTGTGTCTCCCTATGATGAGCCCTGAGTCAGGTATGCATGCCAGCCACATGGCACCTTCCTGGTCGGGGGCTGCAGGTGACCTCATCTGTTACTCTGAAGGGGCCAAAAGTAGTGAATCTCCCTCAAGGAGGAGGAATTCCTCCATGCCTGTCCTTAAAGATCATCAGGCCCTTTGTTTTGCAAACTACCAACCAGTTTGTCACCAGTTTCTCCGAGATGACAGCCCTTTTAGGTTCACTGGCTGAGACCCCTATGCCAGGGTTCTGGGGTTCCGTGTGCTGCAGGTAAGGATGCTGGACACACTGTCCTCAGGGAAGTTCATCCCTGCTTCTTCCCCATTACTTCCAGTTGGCCATCAGCTGGAATTCTGGCTGTGGCCTCCCCCAATGGTTGGGAGAACCACTTGAAATAACAATCTTTTCCCTAAAGCCATCATTTTCATTATTAGAGTACTTCAAAGTTTACAAGCTCTTTACTTTGAAAAGCTTAAAACTCTATCCAACACGTGGGCCGTTTCCTAGCGTATCAATGCATAGATTCATCCTCCCAGGTGAGGCCAGGGTGCTGAATAGGAACAATGCTTCTAGCATCGACTGGCAGGACCCATGAGAACTTAAACTGGGACGAGGGGTGGATTTCTGAGCACCTGGAACTCTCTGCCCTCATCCTTGCTAGATTGGTGATGATGACAAACCAGAGAGACTTCCCTGGTGGTCCAGTGGTTAAGACTCCATGCATCCACTTCAGGGGGCATGAGTTTGATTCATGGTCAGGGAACTAAGATCCCGCAAGCCACACAGCATGGCAAAAAACTAACTAACAAACTCACAGCTCTTACCCCACCAAAGATGCTCTGGGGCTGGTTTGAGTGAGAGCTGCTGTCCCACCAGAGCAGCAAAGGAGGAGAAAGCCCACCTCTGTGAGTCCTCTAACAAGACAGCCTGACAGATCTCTTCAGGTGGGCTCTCCACCTGCTTTTCCAGATGGTAAGCGAGTCCCTCCCCCTTCCCATGCACTTGAAAATGCTGCTATCCGTCCTGCCTTGACAATACTGAGTTACAGCCCAGCAGAGTTCAGAAAGGCTTGCACTCTCCGATTGCTCTGTGCTAAAAGCTCACCCAGGACTTTTGCATTACAAGACCAATCAATGTGTCCATTCCTTTGTCCAATCTTGCTCTCTGGTGTGGCTGAGTACCCCTGCCCTCTCTGCATCACTCAGTAAGGTAAGTGTTCTCAGTGATTTAAGCATTTAAGACCTTCACCACCACCGCTCTCAGCCCCAGGCCTCTTTCCTGCCTTTCCAACCCAGCCACACACACCAGAGACCCCTCCACTTACCATCTCCAGCTGATTGGAGAAGGGCAGGAGCTTCGGTGGGGTGGACGGGTCGAAGTCCACCCCTGCCTGGCCCCCTAGGTCCCCACTGGACAGGGCCGTGTAATCAGGACGGTGGGAGCCCCGGGCCTTCTGGCTGACCTTGATGTAGAAGAAGTCTTCGCTCTTTCCCATTTTGGAGCTGGACTTGCCATGCCCCGAGTCCTGGGAGAAGCCGAACCTCAGCAGCCCATCTGAGTAGCGGTTGAGCTTCTTGAGGTGGGAAGACTTGCGCAGCTTGTACTGCGAGGCCCGGCAGTGCTTGCTGTGGAAGCCATGGCCGGAGATGAGGCTGCTGACGCTGCCCATGGTGACACGGGGGCTGAGGACAGGTGGGGCAGAGCGGGGACCTGGCGTGGCAGGGGCGGCGAGGGGCAGTCCTGGCTCCGAGAAGAGACTGCAGTCATAGCAGAAGCCTCACAGAGCCTGGGAGAGCTGAGACCTGGAAGGAGACATAAGCAGAAGTCAGCCTGGATGGGGTGGTCATGGCACGTCCCCACTGGTGACCAGCCTCGAGATCTGGGCAGCAGAGAAATGCATGTTTCCCCTAACAGAGGCTCAGCCCTGTCTCTGTCTCAGTGGGCTCCTCTCTCATTTTTCCTTTGTTCTAATTCAGCAAACATCTGCTAGAAGCCTACTATGGGATGGCTCTCTTTTTTTTTTTTTTAATTTTTATTCATTTTTTAACACCAAAAACATTTTGTATTGGGGTATAGCTGATTAACAATGTTGTGATAGTTTCAGGTGAACAAAGGGACTCAGCCATACATATGCACGTATCCATTCTCCACTCAAACCCGCCTCCCATCCAGGCTGGCACATAACGTTGAGCAGAGTTCCATGTGTTATACAAAGGTTTTTGTTGGTTATTCATTTTAAATATAGCAGTGTGTACATGACCTTCTACAAGTCCTTAACCATCCCTTCCCCCCAGCAACTGTGAGTTTGTTTTCTAAGTCTGTTAGTCTTTTTCTGTTTTGTAAGTCAGTTCGTTTGTATCATTTCTTTTTAGATTCCACATAAAAGGGATGTCATGCTATTTCTCCTTCTCTGTCTGACTTACTTCATTCAGTATGATACTCTCTAGATTCATCCATGTTGCTGCAAATGGCCTTATTTCATTCTTTTTAATGGCTGGGTAATAGTCCATTGTATATATGTACCGCATCTTCTTGAGATGGCTCTCTTCTCAGCACTGGGATGCAGGGGTGACTGGACCAGTTACAGTCCCTGCACTCATGGGGCTTGTGTGTAGTGTAGTGTGGATTGGCCATAAGCAGATCAATGTGTGTGACCTCAAGTGATCTGTGTGCTACAGGGGAAATAAAGCCAAGTGAATGGGATGGAATTCTGTTGTTGTTGTACTAGTTGCTCCGTCAGACTCCTTGTGACCCCACAGACTACAGCCCATAAGGTTTCTCTGTCCATAGAATTTTCCAGGCAAGAATACTGGAATGGGTAGCCATTCCCTTCTCCAGGGGATTTTCCCAACCCAGGAATCGAACCCAGGTCTCCCACACTGCAGGCAGACTCTTTACCATCTGAGCCACTAGGAAGGGGAGGTGGTTGTTTTAGGCAGGGAAAACAAAGGAAGCCTCTCTGTTTGGTGTCATTTGAAGAGATCCCAAGAAAATGAGGGAGAAAGCTATGTGGAGACCTGTGGGGAGAAAGAGGAAGCTCAGGGGTAGCCCCAAGTGCAAAGCCCTGAGTCCCTGAGTGGAATGTGTTGGGTATTTGTGAGACCAGCAAGGAGGCCAGTCTGCCTGGACAGTAGTTAGCAGGGGAGGTTTGGAGGACGCAGATGTCAGAGAGCTAGTAGGTGCCAGGCAACAGAGAGCCTGACTGGCCATAAGGGTTTTGGCTTTAGTCTGAGATAAGAAGCCCCCAGATGGCTTTAAGCAGCTGACAACTTGATCTGACTTGGGTTGTGGAGGGTCACTCTGGCTGCTGTATGGAAAAGAGCCACTGAAGAGCTTGGGTGGAAGTGCTGGGCCTGTTATAGCAGGTGAGTGAGTAACATGGCTAGGCTAGGGTGGTAGCTGTGGATTCAATTTTTTTCAATATTATTTATTTTTATTTATTTATTCTTGACTGTGCTGGGTCTTCACTACTTTGTGGGCTTTTCTCTAGTTGTGGAGAGAGGAGGCTATTTTCTAGTTGTGGTGCACGGGCTTCTCACTGCAGTGGCTTCTCTTGTTGCAGAGCATGGGCTCTGGGGTGCACAGGCTTCAGTAGCTGTAGCACATGGGCTCAGTAGTTGCAGCTCCTGGGCTCTAGAGCACAGGCTCAATATTTGTGGCACATGGGCTTAGTTGCTCTGCCACATGTGGGATCTTTCCAGACCAGGAATTGAACCCATGTCTCCTGCACAGGCAAGCGGATTCTTTACCACTGAGTGAGCAGGGAAGCCCTGGATTCAATTTTAGATGTAATTTTAAGGTTGAGCTGATGGTACTAGTTAAAAGATTGAATGCAGGGAGGGAAAGAGTGGAGCCTAGGATGACTTCAATGTTTTTTATCCAAATATCCAGAAGAAGTAAGTTGCCATTTATTGAGATGCAAAAGACCACAAAAGGAACCAGTTTAGGATGAAGTGGGGGTGGAAATAGGACTTTGGTTTAAGACATTAAGATTGCAAAGCCCATTAGACATCCAAGCAGTGATGTGGAGTAGGCGGTAGGATGGGTGTGGAGCAGGGCAAGCTGCAGATTTCCTTGTATGTGTTGTTTGTGCATAGTCTCGGAGCTAGTTCTGAGACTAGATGAAAAAGCAAGGGCAGGAAGGCAAGAGAAATGTGAGGACTGGTTCACAGAGGCCAGGAAGATGAGTGGGAATGAGAAAGAGACACTAAGAAGTCTCTGACAGACATGCAGGAGACCAGTGAAAGGTAAGAATGAAGATGGTGTCAAGTGATGCTGAACTAAGGTGGTGACTAAGAATCGGTCAATGGATTTGGCTGTGTGGAGGAACCAGTGACCTTGACAAGAGTGGTTTTGGTGGAATGGTGCAAAGAAAGGTCTGATTGGAGAGGGCTCACAAGAACAGGGGAGAAACAACTGTACCCTTGAACAATGAATAGTAACATGGCCGACTTGGTTTGGATTCCCATTTATGCTCCCTGCCAGCTATAATGTGGTAGGTAAACTCTCTTACATCTTTACCTTCAGGGTCACAAACCAATTCTAAGATACACTTAAAATTTTTTAAGCAATAGGACTACATCTTATAATCAATGCTGAAAACAGTAACAACAGCCTTGCTGGTCAACCAGACAGAGGAATGTACTAGAAGGCAATGCGGGTACACTCACGGATGGAGGCGAATCGCTCAAGCCTGGGTCACCTGATTTTCAGAGCTTGGAAATGCTGTGTGATTGTCATGCATTGAGAAGGAGTATTTCTCAGTCAGTCAAAAGACAGATGATTCAATTAATATGTGGGGGGAGGGGAGGGACACGGCAGGTTTAATAAAATAGGAAATGCAGAAGGAACCCTGCATTCTTTATTCTGCTCTAAATTACCCTGTCAATTGAAAGGGGCAGAAGACATCCCAGATGGGTGATAAGGGGGTATTATGGGCACAGCTGAGGGAGCCAGAAGACTCTTCAGACTCTGAAGATGAAGGCTCAGATTCAAACATGTCATCTTGAAGAATAAAGTAGCTATGATATGAATAAATACATCATATATGCCAATCATAAGAGCACCACACAACAAAACAGCATTCCATAAGTGTAATATATGCTTTTCTATGAAAAGCTTTTATTAAGTTGATGGTCTCTTAGAATCAGGGAAACATGATGATAACTCATGGGGCCATTACGAGCAGTTTATTGGATCCTACCAGAAGCTAATAGGTCTGATACATTTATTGAAAGCCTAGTATATAGTAGGCACTCAGTGAATAGGAGGTATTTTCACTGGTATCTATGATTTATATTATTATTATTGTTCTCTCCAGGCGTTCATCAGCCCCGTGTTATCTTCAGTGGCCACATCTCATTTTCCAGAACTAGTTCTCTCCTCCCCAAATGCACGTTTTCTGCATCCCATTCCCTGACAGCACTACTTAGGCGCATTAAGTTCCTCTGCTAATTTAATAGTTGACAATGACAAAATGTGCTTCTCATGCCCCAGGTCATCCATCTCTTGCTTAGTTGAGGCCCCAGGGGCCTAGGAGACAATATTTTACTGCTGTCCATATATTGGGAAGCTATTTTTGGCCAAAAGATTCTTGTGCACTCTGTATGTTCTACCAGTTGGACAACTGGTGACTTACTTTTTGCTCATCCAGTTACACATTTGTGAACATCTGCATGGACAGTGTTGTAGAGATAATACCATAGGCTATGGCATCAGAGAGACTGGGGTTTGAAAATTAACCTCTCTGAGGTTTCTTTGCCACAAAATGGAAATAATCAGGATTTCACAGGCTCAGTATGGGGATGAAGCAAACTCACAGAAGTCAAGCGCAATGCCTCACACATGGTAGGTGCTGTCCAGGGAGTCCATGATCAACTGAAAGACAGGATTAGGGTGCCTTCTAGAAGTGTGTGATAGCTGGAACAGAACTATAATACCAGGAAAACATGTGAAATGAATCTGTTTGCAGCTCATACAATTCAATAATAAAAAATGAACAAACTTAATTGAAGAATGGGCAGATCTAAACAGACATTTTTCCAAAGAAGACATACAGATGGCCAACAGGCACACAAAATAATGCTCATCGTTGCTAATAATCAGAGAAATGCAAATCAAAACTACAGTGAGGTACCACCTCACACTGCTCAAAAGGACCATTATTAAAAAGTCTACAAATAACAAGTGCTGGAGCGGGTATGGAGAAAAGGGAACCTTATACTGCTGATGGGAACATAAACTGGTGCAGCCTCTATGGAAAACAGCATGGAGGTTCTTCGAAAAACGAAAAATAGAGTTGCCATATGATCCAGCAATCCTGCTACAGGATGTCTATCTGAAGAAAACCATAATTCAAAAGGATGCACGCACCCCGGTGTTCACTGTGGCACTATCTACAATAGCCAGGGCATGGATCTGCCCATTCTTCAATTAAGTTTGTTCATTTTTTATTATTGAATTGTATGAGCTGCAAACAGATTCATTTCACATGTTTTCCTGGTATTATAGTTCTGTTCCAGCTATCACACACTTCTAGAAGGCACCCTAATCCTGTCTTTCAGTTGATCATGGACTCCCTGGACAGCACCTACCATGTGTGAGGCATTGCGCTTGACTTCTGTGAGTTTGCTTCATCCCCATACTGAGCCTGTGAAATCCTGATTATTTCCATTTTGTGGCAAAGAAACCTCAGAGAGGTTAATTTTCAAACCCCAGTCTCTCTGATGCCATAGCCTATGGTATTATCTCTACAACACTGTCCATGCAGATGTTCACAAACGTGTAACTGGATGAGCAAACCCAGATGTCCATCAACAGATAGGAATGGATAAAGAAGAGGTGGTACATATATACAATAGCATATTACTCAGCCATAAAAAGGAATGAAATAATGCCATTCGCAGTAACATGGATGAACCTAGAGATTATCACACTAAATGAAGTAAGCCAGACAGAGAAAGACAAATGCCATATGAATACCACTTACATGTGGAATCTAAATTATGACACAAATGAACGTATATACAAAGGGAAACAGACTCGGAGACACGCAGAACAGACTTGTGGTTGCCGAGAGAGGGTGAGGGAAGGATACATTGGGAGTTTGGGATTAGCAGATTGAAACTAGTGTGTATAGGATGGATAAACAACAAGTTCATACTGTATAGCACAGGGAACTATATTCAATATCCTGTGATAAACCATAATGGAAAAGAAAATGAAAAAAAATAAATACAGATAACTGAATCATTTTGCTTTACAGCAGAAATTAACACTATAAATCAACTACACTTCAATAAAGTTAGAAAAAAAAAAAAAAAGAATCTGTTTGCAGCTCTCTTGCTGCACCGCCAGCCATCTCCTTTCACTTGGACCCCGAGACAGCCTCCATTTTTATCTTTTCCCCATCTGCTCATCCTAAGCATCTGGAGTGTCGCAGTCCTCCTGCTTGCAGGTGATAACCTTTCAAGGCTTCCCATTGCTCGTAGAGTGAAGCAGGTTCCTCACGAGTTCAGCGGGTCCGGCAGTCCCTGATTTGCCCACCACTCCAGTCTCCTCACTTCAGTGATGGCTACACTGGTTTTTTTCTGCTGGTGGAACATACCAAACCTCTTCTCAGTGAGGAGCTTTCATGCCTGCTGTTGCCTCTGCTGACAACTCTCTTCCCTTAGCTCTTCCTCTTCACACAAATTTCCCTTTCTCACGCTTTAGTTTTCAATTCAAATATCACCTCCACGGCTTTCCTAGCTACTCATAGAAAAATCCATTTCCCCTATTCCTCTCTGTTAGAACCAGTCTGTTTACGTCCTTCACAACACTTGATTTAATCAGTCAATTCTAAAGAAAATCAACCTTGAGTATTCACTGGGAGGACTGATGCTGAAGCTGAAGCTGAAGCTCCAGTATTTTTGCCACCTGATGCAAAGAGCTGACTCATTGGAAAAGACCCTGATGCTTGGAAAGATTGAGGGCAGGAGGATAAGGGGGTGGCAGACGATGAGATGGTTGGATGGCATCACCGACTCAATGGACATGAGTTTGAGTAAACTTTGGGAGATGGTGAGACACAGAGGAGCCTGGCATGACGAAGTCTGTGGGGTCTCAAAGAACTGGACATTGAATAACAACAAAATCTTTGAAAACAATGCTTTTTATTATACATTGGAGTATAATTGATTAACAATGTTGTGTTAGTTTCAAGTGTATAGCAAAGTGATTCAGTTATACATATACATGTATCTATTCTTTTTCAAATTCTTTCCCCATTTAGGTTGTTATATAATATTGAGTAGAGTTCCCTGTGTCATACAGTAAGTCACTGCTGCTAACCTATAATAATCTGCTAACTTATAATAATAACCACCAGAATTTCAGCTCTATGAGAGCAGAGACTTTGTCTCTAGACTCCTAGGGTGAAAATGAAGCAAAATTCAGAGGGGTTAGATGACTCGGGCTTTGTCATTCAACTGGCCA
The DNA here is from genome assembly GCA_024291935.2 of Okapia johnstoni. NCBI lineage: Eukaryota > Metazoa > Chordata > Mammalia > Artiodactyla > Giraffidae > Okapia > Okapia johnstoni. The sequence continues at coordinate 41,104,083 of CM044314.1, read as the reverse complement.
GTGAGCAAGGTGGGATTTGAACACAGACCCAAATTCCATGATTTCCACGTGACAGCAGATTGCTGAGGACTATAGATAGAGGCTCAGAGATAGGGTTCCTAGTCACTCAGTCATGGCTCACTCTTTGTGACCCCATGGACTGTAACCTGCCTGGCTTCCCTGTCCATGGGATTTTACAGGCAAGAATACTGGAGTGGGTTGCCATTTCCTATTCCAGAGATTTTCCCAACCAAGGGATCGAACCTGCATCTCCAGCAGCTCCTGCATTGCGGGTGGATTCTTTACTACTGCGCCACCTGGGAAGCCCCCTGAGATATTAGGGGTCCTGTCCTGGAAGGCAGGTCAGTTTCAAGGGTTGACAGAAATAAAGTCAGGAGGGGACATAAAGCTCATGGCTTCCAGCCATAGCTTCATTTCCCATCTGGGCAGAAGACAAGGTTTTAGGTATAGGTGAGCTCCTTCACTGACCTGAACGGCAGCCTGGAAGATGTGCGAAGGGCAAGCACTGTGCTGGCCCCAGGGGACTGAGAGGGAGAAGACAAATGATGCCGGGGAGCAAAGGCATGGAGTGGGTGAAGGATGCTGGCTCTCATCCTGAGAGCATTTCTGTCCCTTAGCCCTGGAGCCTCTGCTCTCCATTCCCCAGGTCTTAACACACAGAATAGCTTTGAAGTTTGAGATTCTCCTCCAGATACATCTGAAGCTAACTTAATTACCTTTAAATGTCTAGACTTGTTCAGTTTTCGACTTGGAGAGAGCATCACAGAAAACCTGGCCGTGATCTATCCTAGTTCCCAAATCTTGGGTCTTCCCACCCACCCCCTACCAGACTCTTTGTCTCTGCCCTCAGGCGGGCAAGGGGAAGGGCACATTTTTCTTCCTAGGAAAGAAATCCTCACTGGCCGAGAGTGTGGGATGTGGGATGAAAGTGAGCAACCACACAGATCTTGGAGACTGCAGAAAGGGAAAGGAAGAGGCAAGAAGGACTGGAGAGGAAAAGGTAAAGGAGCCACAGTTCCTTAGGCTGGGCTCAATTATGTGAGCTCTGTGGTCTCCATGGACGTTACAAAAGAAATTCAGCAAGCATTAGACTTTAAGACAGGATAGAGAAGGACAGCCAAGAAGAGGTGGTGGTAAAGGAGCCCCTAGGATACACTTCTCAGAATCTGGCCCCAGGGAACTGAGGGGACTTGCCTCTAGAAGTGCCAGCACCTCCCCACCCTGCCACGTGACCTTCCCCACCGAGGATGGCTGCTGCACCAGGAAAGGCAAGGACTCCAGAGCCCTGGAAGCCCTGGACTTTGAGCTACTGCTGCTCCCATGCCAGCTGCTCCCTCCCCATCCATCTTGTACTCTTTTAACCAGGGATCACACCAGGGTGACACATTCCTCCCTTTCTGGAATATGGAGCTAGAGACACAAGCATGAAAAGGAGTCTGTCAGGACTCAGGAACGTGAGAAATATTACGACTTCCCCCTCATCTCACACCGAGGGGAGAAGCAGCTATGGCCTTTTGTTGTTGTTCAGTCACTATGTCATGTGGACTCTTTGCGATCCCATGGACTATAGCAAGCCAGACTTCCCCGTCCTTCACTGTGACCCAGAGTTTGCTCACATTCATGTCCATAGAGTCAGTGATGCCATCCAACCATCTCATTCTCTGTCACCCCTTCTCCTGCCTTCAATCTTTCTCAGCATCAGGGTCTTTTCCAAAGAGTCTGTTCTTCACATCAGGTGGCCAAAGTATTGGAGCTTCAGTCCTTCCAATAAATATTCAGGATTGATTTCCTTTAGGATTGACTGGTTTGATCTCCTGGCTATCCAAGGAACTCTCAAGTCTTCTCTAGGACCATGGTTCAAAAGCATCGATTCTTCAGCTATCAACCTTCTTTATGCTCCAACTCTCACATCCGTAAATGACTCAGGAAAAACCATAGCCTTAACTATATGGATCTTTGTCCACACCAAACCCAGACTTCCTGCCTGGGGAAAGTGAGGATACACAGCTGCCCTCCTGTCTGCCCTCTTTGTCTGCAGAGACCACCTACAAGATCAGGATGCTAGCCTCCAGCCACCCTGCTCCTTCTCATGCCTCCCTCTTTCTCAGTCCAGGTCATTCCCTGACTTCTCTCCTTCCTTTACCCTCTCCCCATCACCACCCAGGCCAGGGTATGGGGCATCTCTATGTTCTTCTCAGCACTCTCCCACCAGGTGCCTCCATCCAGGGCACTCACCGGGCTGTGCTGCTGCTGATGGAGCAGGGGGAGCCCTCGCTGAACTCTGAAGAATTCTCCTCCAGTACCCATGGAGATGGGGAGGGCACCCACACCAGAACACACCCCATGGGGTGTGTCCTCAGCGAGCTCCAAGTAATCTCACCTGTGGGCTGAGCTGATGGGGTTGCTGTGTAGGTGTTCATTGGGTCACTAATTCAACAAATATTTCTTCCTCATCTGACAAGGGCCAAGTACTATGCAAAGTGCAGGTGGAATAGGGTGAGGAAGGAAGGAAAGGAGAAAATGCATAGGAGGAAAAAAAGAAAAGCCAGAGATAAAAGTGTCAGTTGTGTGTGTGTGCATGTGCGTGCATGCATGTGTGTGCATGTGCATGTGTGTGTGTGCGTGTGTGTGTGTGTGTTCTCTACTTTAGTTGCAGTGTCCAGGGAAGTTCTTGGAGAAGACGGTATTCAGGAAGAGCCAGGCTGATGAAGGTTTTGGTAGAATGGTCCCTAGGCTCTAATGCAGGAATGGGCTTAGGGGTTTAGAGCAGAGGGGTCTCCAGGGTAGTGACCTGGCAATATCTGAAGACAAGACTTCTTTGACTGTCATGGCCAGGGGTGCCATGGGCATCTGGTGGCCAGAGCACAGGAAAGCTCCCAGGACAGAATTATCTGACCTGAACCCTCAATAGTACCAAGGTTGAGAAACCTGGATTTAGAGGAACAGAAAGAAAACAAGAGATTTAGAGCCTCAGGTCTGCCACTTTTGCGGTGTGAATTTGAGTAAGTGGTTTAAGCTCTGTACCTCCGTTTTCTCACTTGTAAAATGGAAGTAACCACATTTGCCCTGTCATAGGGCTTTATCATGAAAGGAAGTGAGAGCTTAGAATATACCAGAAAAATCACCAGCTTTGGTTATTGTACGATTTCTCACTGTCATCCAGGACAGTTCTCTGAGATAGTCCATTATACAATAGGGTTTATTTGAGAAGCACCATGGGGCTGCACCCCCAGTACAGACCCTGGCCTGGACACAGAAGTCTCAGCATGATGGCTTGTCTCGCACAGCTCCCATGAACTTGGGTGTAGACAGAGACTGGGCTGCAAGATGTAACAAACCTCCCCTCAGCTGGTGCAAAGCTGGGCTCATTTTCCAACCAGAACACGAGGGGCTGGATTCAGTTCAGCTCTTCTCTGAAATCTGAGAATTTAATCTCCTAAGATCTCCTGAGAGCTATCCACACCTTTCTCACAAAAATGTCACCTCCCACACCCCCACCCCACTCCAACATTTTGACTATCATGTCTTAGAATTCCTTGACCCCAAACACCCCTTGATGGACCTAGTTTAAAAACAGATGAATACATCCTGCTCTGGGGGACCAAACATGAGCTTTGGAGTTCCAGGTAAAGGGGCAGTCGCTAAGTTGTGTCCAACTCTGTGACCCTGTGGACTATAGCTCTCCAGGCTCCTCTGTCCACGGACTTCTCCAGGCAAAAATACTGGAGAGGGTTGCCATGCCCTTCTGCAGGGGATCTTCCCGACCCAGGGATTGAACTCAGGTCTCCTGCATTGCAGGCGGATTTTTTACCATCTGAGCCACCAGGAAAGCCAGAATGAATAACTTGCCTTAGATCATTGACTTAACTAATGACTCCCCGCTTCTCTTCAGAAGCAGGGGAGGAAGTGAACTAAAAGAATAGTATGTCACCTCAGTGCAGCCCCCCACCTCCTACACTCAGGATCCCATGACTTGGACATATTTCAGACCTACTTCAAAGGGAGTCATAAGGTAAAAGGCTAGTTGGAGTGGGCAGCTACCTACCTACCTATCAGGGGATGAATAAGGCCCCCTCGGGCAAGATTTTCACCAAAGCTTACTCCAGTTCCTGATGGGCCATTATTAAAGCTTTCTTCTATTCAATTCTAATTTTAATTGATTTTTGAAATACCGAAATCCTATAAAAATCACCTAAGTAACTCATGCAGAACTGACAACTGTTAAAATGTTGTCATATCTGTTTCGGAAATAAAACACCTGCAAGTGGAAATCCCCCTTCCCTGCTCCTTTTTCCTGCCCCATCTCTTCCTCCCCAGGGGGAATCCTTATCATGACTTTTGTGGGTGCATTTGTTTATCATTAAATGCATTCTTCACATATGAGAAGAGTCTATGTACTGATTTGATTTTTACTTTATAGAAATGGTATCCTGGGACTTGGCTGGTGGTCCAGTGGTTAAGAATCTGCTTTCCAATGCAGGGAGTGAGAGTTCAATCCCTGGTGGTGGAACTAAGATCCCACATGTCACCGAGCAATTAAACTGGTGCGCCACAACTACTGAAGCCCAAGTGCCTAGAGAAGCTAAAAGAAACCATATCCTGTTGTGTGTATAACTCTGCAACCTTGGTTGCTTTCAGTTCAGTTCAGTCGCTCAGTCGTGTCTGACTCTTTGCGACCCCATGAATTGCAGCACGCCAGGCCTCTCTGTCCATCACCAACTCCCGGAGTCTACCCAAACCCATGTCCATCGAGTCGGTGATGCCATCCAACCATCTCATCCTCCGTCGTCCCCTTCTCCTCCCGCCCCCAATCCTACCCAGCATTAGGGTCTTTTCCAATGAGTCAACCCTTCGCATGAGGTGGCCAAAGTATTGGAATTTCAGCTTCAACATCAGACCTTCCAATGTACACCCAGGATTGATCTCTTTTAGGATGGATTGATTGGATCTCCTTGCAGTCCAAGGGACTCTCATGAGTCTTCTCCAACACCACAGTTCAAAAGCATCAATTCTTCGGCGCTCAGCTTTCTTCACCGTCCAACTCTCACACCCATACATGACCACTGGAAAAGCCATAGCCTTGACTAGACAGACTTTTGTTGGCAAAGTAATGTCTCTGCTTTTAAATATGCTATCTAGGTTGGCCATAACCTTCCTTCCAAGGAGTAAGCGTCTTTTAATTTCATGGCTGCAATCACCATCAGCAGTGATTCTGGAGCCCCAAAAAATAAAGTCTGACACTGTTTCCACTGTTTCCCCATCTATTTGCCATGAAGTCAATGCTTTATACTCGGGATCCATTTGTATCTTTCCTTTGGGTTTCTAGGTGACTCAGATGGTCAAGAATCTGCCTGCAATGCAGGAGACCCGGATTTGATCTCTGGGTCAGGAAGATCCCCCGGAGAAGGGCATGGCAACCTGCTCTAACCTTGCCTGTGGGGGCAGTGATCCTTACATGTCCTTCACCAGTCCCTGCTCAGATGTTCGCATTTCATTACAAGAACCCTCTGTTAGGTGATTACTTCTCCACATGTGTGGGAATTTTTCTAAGGTTCATTTTTCTCTGAGTCTTGGAAGCTGTTTAGTTTTTAAAGCCACTCCCCGCCCTCTTAAGTTGAAATCCTGGAGGAGAGGAAGCATCTGAGACCCTTATGGGCCAAAACATTAGAGGAGGGCGCCAAGAGTGGGAGGAGCTGGGAGGAGCGTCTCCAAATCATACTTCAGTGTATTACCCTGGGGTGGGGGAGGGGCACACTCACTGTTATTAACAAGAGAGTGTCACCAGCACAGCAGAGGCGGGAGGGAGGGACTCGGAGGAGCCTTGGCCAAACAGGTCCTCCGCTGCAGGTAATGAAGTTGCTCTTCCTCGCTCCGAGGCGGCCTGGATGCCAAGGGTAACATCTTCCCTGGTCAAATCCCAGACTCTGGAGCCACGTGGGACCTTTACCCCAATTCCTTCACCACCCAGAGGTGACATGGAAGTCCCAGAGCAGGGAAGGGACTTGCCCAAGGTCACGTCACAACTTCCGGACCTGAAACTAATATCCTTTCCATTCTATCCAGAGCACAGGACCAATTGGAATCCATTTTCCAGATGAAGGGTGGGCAGTTCCTGCTTTATGTGGGCCACGTGTGTAAGGAGGAGGTATGGAGCGAGTGTGTGTGTATGTGTGTGTAAGGCTGCCTGATACAAATGAGATTCTGTCCTGTGGGCAGGCGGCATGCTCCATTCAGAGATGCTCAGCCTGTGGGTTTAGTGCCGGAGAAGGCAGAGGAAGCTGCTGTAGGCTCTGCGTGGGCCCCAGCCCTGGGTGGCAGGGCTGGCTGGCCTCCAGGAATAGCTGGTGACTGCTGGGCTGGGACTGGAACTCTGCCTGCATCACCAGCCCAGGACAATTGCTAATCTTGGGAACCACACCTTTGCGTTCTTATGTTCAGTTCCATCTGTGGGACTTAGCAAACTTCACACTCACTATTATTCATCCACATGGTCCTCAGGGTACACCATGTGCAAGCATGGGTGTTGAGAAGGAGGGGACAAGTCCTCTCACATAGAACTTGAATGTGGTTGTGAAACCTCAGCTTCCTTTCCTTTTTTCTTTAATTTTTTTTTTAAGGCTGCAACATGCAGCATGCAGAATCTTAGTTCCCCAACCAGGGATCAAACCATGCACTCTGCATTAGGAGCATGGAGTCTTTACCCCTGGACCACCAGGGAAGTCCCAACCTCAGCTTCCTTTGAAAGGAAGACTTGGTTTCCAGACCTGGCTCTTTTCTCTCTACTGTGAGAAGCCCCACTGACCACAGGAAGCCCCCCACTCTGGGCCCAGAGCTGCTACTCAGCTCATTTGGCACTCAGCCTGCACAGCCTGCAGACAGCTCTTGCATTACTGAGTTTTTCAGAAGCGATGGATCTTTAAACTTCCTTAAAGGCTGGGATGGCACCCCAAAGCTTCCTTGTATCTCACGTGGTATGGTGAACAGTGCTGAGAACACAATACATATTTTTAATGAAATCAGCTCACAGAGAGCTCAGGCTTTACTGGCCAAGCCAGCAGGGAGGCTAGGTGACTTCAGCTGGGGTCCCATACATGCAGACTAGAAGCCAAGTCTACAAAACTAGAACCCAAGTCTGGTTTCAACCCAAACTTCCATCTCTTGGACTTCACTGGAAGTCAACTGGTCACCTTGGGAAGAAGGAAATTTACCCTCTCCTTGACCTCCCAGTCCTGTTCAAACCTGGGGCCAAAACAAAGAAATACTGGGTTGCCCAAAAAGTTCATTCAGGTTCTTCTGCAATATGAACTTTTTGGCCAACCCAAGAAAAAGCAGAGTATCTGTTTTCAATGGTTGAGTTGAAAGATAAGACAGAGACACTTAAAGAGAGTTTAAAAGATAGCACCAGTTTAACTAAAGATGCAAGACAAACTAGCAGAAATTTGCTGGATTAAAGCCAGCTCTCTGACTCCAGCATATGATAAATTTTTAATTTTTTCTCTTATATAGGAGTGAGATAATTGTCTGCTGTGAATGCTTGCGTGCACGCAGTCGCTTCAGTCATGTCCAATTCTTTGTGACCCCATGGACTGCAGCCCACCAGGCTCCTCTGTCCGTGGGATTTTCCAGGCAAGAATACAGGAATGGGTTGCCATTTCCTTCTCCAGGGGATCTTCCTGACCCAGGGATCAAACTTGGGTCTCTTGCATTGGCAGGTGGGCTCTTTACCACTAATGGCACCTGGGAAGCCCTTATGAATGTCTGTGTCCCACTAAAATTCATATGTTGAAGCCAAAAGTGATGGTATTGGGAGGTAATTAGTTTTAGATGAATGTGTGGGTGGGGTCCTTATGATGGGATTAGTGCCCTTATAAGAAAAGATCAGAGAGTACCTGTTTTTTGTCTCTTTCCTATTCCCTTGTCCCCAACCACACCCAATGTGAGGACACAGTAAAAAGTCAGCCATCTAAAGAAAAAAAAAAAAGCCATCTATAAGCTAAGCAGAGAGGTCTCACCAGAGACAGAATCTGCCAATGCCTTGATCTGGGACATTTCAGCCTCCAGAACTATGAGAAGTAAATGTCTATTGTTTAACTCCCCCAGGCTGTGGCTACTTTGTTATAGCAGTCTGAGCTAAGATGGGCTTCCCAGGTGGCACTAGTGGTAAAGAACCCACTTGCCAATGCGGGAGACATAAGAGATGTGGGTTCAGTCCCTTGGTGGGAAAGATCCCTTGGAAGAGGACAAGGAAATCCACTCCAGTAGTCTTGCCTGGAGAATCCCATAGACAGAGGAGCCTGGAGGGCTACAGTCTATAGCATCACAAAGAGTTAGACATAACTGAAGTGACTTAGCACCCATGCACAAGCTAACATATTGTCCCCCTCCCTACCCTCCAGACACCCTGGCTGAAATGCTGTCTGGGCTGTCAGGTCACCCCATTTCTGGCATTGTCCTTTCCTTATATTCTTCCCTCCTGCTTCTCAGTTCACAAATGGTGCTGGCAGCCTCACAGCCTGCAGATACGTCATGCTCTGTGGGGAGCTCCATAATGGACAGATACTTGCTGAGAAGTCAGGTACTCAGAGCTCTAATCCTGGTTCTGCACTCCACACCCCTCCACCCCATCCCCAGCTCTCAGACACCAGCAACCAGGTCACTGTCTGGCCCCATCTGCTATGACTTGCCTGCCCCTTTGGGTTGTGGGTCCACAGGAGAGAACCTCATATATGATAATATATGATAAATATACATTTATCAGATCCCATCCATGGTTCTACTTGCATTATTGTGTTAGGCCCTCAACAGAGAATCACAGAGTGATGGGTCTGTTTTATCATCTGGCAGAAGAGTGAACCTTTCAGCATCTCTATTTCCTTCTGTTAGATACGCACAGCTGATACCCACACCTCACAGGGCAACTGTCAGGATAAATGAAACCACATTTATGAAAATGCTTGACCACAATAAAAACAGTACACACAGGATAAATTTAAACCAAGTGCTTGTGGAATTATAAAGCAGTATGGAAAGATGCTAGAACTAGATCCTCCTGTATCTTTAAGTTAAAAGGGTGAATCTTTAGGGAAGGACTACAGCACCCCTCCTACTTCCACCTCCCACTCCACCCCCATCTCCCGCTATCTCCCCATGGCGACAGGCTGGTGTCCTGAGGACCTGGCAGCCGCCAGACCTGCCTCTCAGCCTCCAGAAGGGCAGCTGGGGCTTGCAAGGATGTGAGAGCAGTCTCGTGGCATCTGCCAGCTGGGGCTGGGAGGTGGCAGGGGGAGGGGTGGCAGGGGGAGGGTTGCTGGCTGCACCAGGCTGGTGGGAGGGCCCCCAGCCAGCTCCCCAGCAGAGGTCTCTCGGGGCTAAATGGGGCACGTGCCCAGGATTAATTGACTCCCCTTTTAAGATGCCTCTTCCCCTGGCCCCTCTGCCCCTCCCCACAGCATGCTGCCTGATTCAGCTTTCCTTATCTGGAATTCCAGTGCTAGTATTCCTGTCCTTGACCTCTCCTCCCATTTGTCACTCTAAAGGAAGGTCGGGCAGGGGCTGGGGCCAGGGCTGGGGCAGAGGTGAGCCAGGGAGCTGGTTAATCATCTCAGCCCAGTCTGCAAACCTCCCAGCGCTCACTTGGTTTCTTCTTGCCTGGAGGGCTCCACGTGCAAAGCACAGTACATCTTTTTTTTTTTTTTTGAGTGAATGGATGAATGAAAGAGAGGCGAGGATGAAGGAGGGAGGGGGTGGTGAGCGTGGGCAGCGAGACGAGAGGTTGAGGGGGAGCAGGGGCCCACGCAGCTCTCAATTAAGTGTACTTGGGTTCCATGGAAAGGCAGAGAGTGAAAGAAAAATCGCTGGCAGGCTGAGTCACACCATTGGGGTGAACAATCGGAAGCAATTCTCCTTCCCACTGCCGGGGAAGAATCAAAAGCCATTCTGCCCCGCCGCCTTTTGTGTGCAGGCTGGGGCACTGCAGCTGAGCTTTCCTCCGTCCCGTCCCGTCCCCGGTGGGCAGCTTGTGTCTTAGTGCTGATTGACGGTTCTCCCCAGGAACCAGATTACCCACCAATCCCAACCTGCCCTTCTCCCTTCCAAAAATAAAGCCACAGTTACATGCAAAGCTCATGCAAATTTAACCCCACAGCTGCTAGTGCAGTGGCTGCTCCCACGTGAGGGAGCAGAAGGCGAGCCTCATGCACATTCATGACTTGGGTACCACCGAGCCCCTGGGCCCCGTGAGCTGGGCAGTGAGGGTGAGGGGGGCCGCTTCTCCTCTTGGTCAAGGGGGCAGCATGCAAAGAACCAGATCTTAAGTAGGGGAGACGTGAGACATCCAGGAGGGCTGGGAATCTGGCTAGACTCCTTCTCGTCCTCTCTGGTCAGAGATTAAAAATCCAGGACCAGTTGGGCTTTGGAGGCCTGAATGCAAGGGACAGATGGGTCCCCCCTGTCTGCCAAACCCTTGCCGGCCTAGAGTACAGACCAACCAAGTGGGTATCTTCTAGAAGGGTAAATTTGAAGGTACTAGGTCTATGTCAGAACCAAAAGGGTCTTGGACAGGCATTCAAACTTACGTTTGACCTATGTACCATCTCCAAAGTGTTAGACAGTTGTGTCCAACTCTTTGGGACCCCATGGACTGTAGTCTACCAGGCTCCTCTGTCCATGGGATTCTCCAGGCAAGAATATTGGAGTGAGTTGCCATGCCCTCCTCCAGGGGATGTTCCCGACTCAGGGGTTGAACCTGAGTCTCTTACATCTCCTGCATTGCAGGCAGATTCTTTATCGTCTGAGCCACCAGGGTAGCCCTAAATCCCATCTCGGTGTCAGTCTAAAGGATACTGAGGTCAGATTCAGGTTCAGTATGGACAAATCTGTGTTAAATTAGCCACTTGGGTCATGGGCTTGGGAAAAGGCAGTGGCGATACACTGTTAGCTATGTGACATCCCTGGTCCATGTGCCAAAGTTGGTACCTGATTGCCGTTGTTGTTCTTTATTTGCTAAGTTGTGTCCAATGCTTTACCCACTCCAGTGTTCTTGCCTGGAGAATCCCGGGGACAGCGGAGCCTGGTGGGCTGCCGTCTATGGGGTCGCACAGAGTCGGACACGACTGAAGCAACTTAGCAGCAGCAGCAGCAGCAGCAGTCCAATGCTTTTGCAACCCCATGGATTGTAGCCCGCCAGGCTCCTTTTTCCATGGGACTTCCCAGGCAAGAATACTGGAGTAGGTTGCCATTTCCTTCTCCAGGGGATCTTCCCGACTGAGGGATCAAAACTGAGTCTTCTTCATTGCAGGTAGTCTCTTGCATTACAGGTGGATTCTTTACCACTGAGCCACCTGGGAAGCCCTGGAACCCGGTTAGTCTTTGGCAAATCAGATGACCCAGCATCTTAAGTTGAATGGGAGATGTCTCGAGTTCCCTCAGGATCTCTGACACTGTGGAATGCCTTTGTGGCTCCACCTCTTCAAAATCATAACCCTTCCTTCCCCTGGCCCAGCTCCACACTATGGTCCTCCTCCACTCTCCAGACCAGGTTCCTGGGTTCTGAGGAAATCAGCAGGGGAGTGACCTCATATTCCATTTCATCCCAGGAGCCAGGGAGAGGGAAATGCAGGGAACCTCTCACTAGAGTCGCCATTTGAGCAGGAAAAGGGCTTGAGACCCCTCCCAGGGCATCACAGATGCTGCTGCTGCTGCTAAGTCGCTTCAGTCGTGTCTGACTCTGTGAGACCCTGTAGACGGCAGCCCACCAGGCTCCCCCGTCCCTGGGGTTCTCCAGGCAAGAACACTGGAGTGGGTTGCCATTTCCTTCTCCAGTGTATGAAAGTGGAAAGTGAAAACTGAAAGTGAAGTCGCTCAGTCGTGTCTGACTCTCAGCGACCCCAAGGACTGCAGCCTACCAGGCTCCTCCGTCCATGGGATTTTCCAGGCAAGAGTACTGGAGTGGGGTGCATTAATGCAGGGAGCCTCTCACTAGAGTCACCATTGGAGCAGGAAAAGGGCTTGAGGCCCCTCCCAGGGCATCACAGATATACCTACCTAATCACTCCACCTGTGCATGAGGTCCAGCCTAAAACAGTGGGAGCCCCCAGGGAAATTGGTAGGACAAGAAACAAGTTGGTACCAGATTACAGAATGCAGAAAAGCTTTTAGAGACTAAAGGTGCTGCTTCAATGCTTCATAATAAGAGGCCAGAGAGGTGGGGTGACTTGTCCAAGGAAACACAGCAAGGCAAGTGCAGAGCTGGGGATAGAATGCTGGCCTCCTAACTCCCCAGATGGCTTATTCCCACTTACAGCTTTCTCTAACAAGAGAGACGGAAGGGCAGGAGTGAAAATATTCTGTGTTGAGAGGTACTGATTTAAAAATACTCAGATTAGGGACTTCCCTGGTGGTCCAGTGGTTAAGAAGCCACCTTCCAATGCAAGGGATGCAGGTTCAATCCCGCGTCGGGGAACTAGAATCCCACATGCTGCAGGGCAACTAAGCCTGCCTCCCTAGAGAAAGCCTGTGGTGTCAGCCTGCAACTAGAGAAAGCCTGTGGTGTCACAGTGAAGACACAGCCCAAAACAAAAAACAAAAAACTCAGATTAAAGGATCCAAACTAAAGATGAGATGAAGTTCCCCACCCTATATCCCAGCAACCTGCGATGTGTCACCAGCAGCCATAAATAGGGGCTGAGGGCAGGTAATAAGTGGTATCTCTCCATGAAAAATCAATGGCAAACTGGAACTTGTAAGTTTGGCTGGTGTGGGGCTGTGACAAGGACTTCCCTGGGGGCTCAGTGGTAAAGAATCTGCCCTGCCAATGCAGGAGACACAGGAGATGTGGGTTCAATCCCTGGGTTGGGACGATGCCCTGGAGGAGGAAAAGACAATCCACTCCAGTACTCCTGCTGAGAAAATCCATAGACAGAGGAGCATGGTGGGCAACAGTCCATGGAACTGCAAAAGAGTCAGATACAACTGATCACACACATACAGAGTAGAAAGCTCTTGACCACCTACAACACCCTAGGGAGAGCTCTGCCTCAGGAATAAAAGAGGGAGATCTTACAACAAAAGGCTCTGAGTCTTCCAGAAGGTTGGTAGGTGTGAGAGAAGGATGGAGGGTTGATGCAGGAGGGGAGTGTTTGTTCTAAAGAAGCTCCCCTTCCCTCCTCACCTCTCCCCTCATCCCCACCACTGACTGGCTTTTACACCCACAGAGTGTATTCAGTACACAGGCTTCCCCAGGTGCCGTTAGTGGTAAAAAACCCGCTTGCCAATGCAGGAGATGGAGACGTAAGAGATGCAGGTTTGATCCCTGGGTTGGGAAAATCCCCTAGAGGAGGCATGGCCACCCACTCCAGTATTCTTGCCTGGAGAATCCCATGGACAGAGGAGCCTGGTTGGTTACAGTCCATGGGGTTGCAAACAGTCGGACATGACTGAAGCGACTTAGCATACACAGAACTGAATGTATGTGTGAGTATATGCATGGGGTGGGAGTCGGGGTGGGCCTCTGGTAAGTTTCAGAACTCAAAAAGGAATTGGAATTGAAGAAGCCCTTGTTCTGGATGCTGGAAATGACCTAGAGGAGCTTGAAGAGTTTAACCTGGTCCCTTAGGGAATGTGGCCCTCGGTATTTAGAGTTGTCTGTGTGCATCTGAGTGTTCTTTGTGGGCTCAAAGGTATGGCCTGTCTGTTGAGATCTCTGTGCATAGCAGGGGAATCCTTCCCAAACTGATCATTTCTGACGAGTCTCTACAGGTCCTGAGTTAATCCTTTCTTCAGAGCATCTGATGTGTCTGGCTGGGGAGTTTTGACTTCTGCGTCAGCTCTGCCCTGATCTCTCAATCTCCTGCTTCTTCCTCCTCCAGGGCACGTTCCTGGCAGTGAACTAGGAGCCAGAATAGGAGCCTCTGGTGAGCATCAAGCACCCCCCTACCTTCCTGGAGCCCCTGGCCCACACTGGCCCTGACAGTGATAGTTAACCTCTCTTCAAAGCCCAGGGGTCCCACAGGGCTGGTCCATGGCCACCCCCTAAGTCCTCATTACTGTCCCCTCCACCACTGTGACATTGTACCTGGTAGAGGTTACCACCTGACAGAGCCACAGGTGTGCAGAGAGGCTCCAAAGTACCACATGGCGATGCTGAGCCCTGGGGGTCTCTTCCACTGTGCTTACGACCCTCTTTGCCTTTCGTGCCCCAGAGATGCTGCAGAGCTCCTGGTTGTCCAGCTTGCCCCTCAGGGCTTTCTAGCATGCTCCTCCCTCTGCCAGGAGGACCCCTCCCCCCACTACCACCCAACCTTGGCTGCTTCGAGGGGAAAGATGGACAAGCACCCTTCCTTCCCTACTGCCTTCCTCAAATTGTCTGAAGGAAGCAAGGCCAGTTTTGTACCCTGCCAGGACATCACATTCAAGGACACAAATACCGATCCCCTGTACTCTGGGGAGGAGGAGGGCTGGGCACCTGATTGCTGCTGGGGATGTCCTAGCAGATGCTGAAATCTGGGCTGGGGAAGGGGTTTAGACCAGGAGTTTAAGATTATTGCCCCTGCCCCAGGACTGTCATGAAGACTTCTTAGGCTGAGCTGTCCTCTCAAAATGCAAAACTGGGGCACAGGGTTCTGAGTCCCATTTCCCCAGCCCATAGATTTCTTCCAGGGTACCCCTGAGTAGCCTGTGTATTGTAACCCACTGAACTGTACCCAGGTGGAAGAAAGCAGAGGGTATCTGGACTTCCCAGTCCCCACTGGGGCTTTGGGGCTCCTTCCCTGGGGCCTGTGGGCATTGTCACTGAGAGATCAGGGTGACTACAGCCAAGGAGACTTGTATGCAGCATCAACATGCCAGCCAGACTTGGTTCTCTCTGTGTCCAACTAAAGCCACTGACCTGCAAACATAAGTTTTCCCAGGGACACACAAACTTTGAACAGAGCACAGGCTCTAGAGAGGGTAGCCATATAATCTGGACACTTTCATAGTTAATGGTAGGGTGGTTGGGAGGGAGGCTCAAGAGGGAGGGCATATATCTATACTTATTACTGATTCATGTTGTACAGTGGAAACCAACACAACATTCTGAAGCAATTATCCTCCAATTAAAAATTAAAAAATAAATAAACAAAACAATAACAACAACAACAACAAGTTAATGGGATCACTAGTATTAAATGCACTAGGACAACAGACATAAAGTAGGATGTGTTTATGAATCAACCATAGTTCTTTTCATGAGGGCCAGACCAGGGGTAAGGATGTCAAGCAGGAAGTCTGACATCTCTTGACCTCCTGTCCCCTTCCCTTAGTCACTTGAAATTTTGTTGACTACATAGGGGACAAGGAAAGGGAAGCAGCTAGGAAGCAGAGTCCCAGCTAAATGGATCACTTACCAGGTGCTTTGCATACAGTAGTCTATAGGGAGCTGTGGTCCCTGATACTTCAAGCTCCTTTGAATTGGGTTCTGATATCATCTGTCCTCACAACAAACCTGGTGGCTCAGATGGCAAAGAATCTGCCTGCAATGAGGGAGACTTGGGTTCGATCCCAGGGTTGGGAAGATTCCCTGGAGAAGGGAATGGCAACCCACTCCAGTATTCTTGCCTGGAGAATCCCATGGACAGGGAAGTCTGGCGGGCGCCAGTCCATGGGGACTCAGAGAGTCGGACACAACTGAGTGACTAACACACTCCAGGGGTCTCAGCTAGAAGAACTGATTCTAGAAGCCAGGACTGCTGGTCATGGGCCAGAGCTCATCGACTGCCTCGGACAGCCTTGTTGTGGAGCAGGCAAGGTGAAGGCAGGATGGATACACCCGGTGGAAGCACGACACCTCCCAGTACTTATGTCAGCAGATGCTGCGACAGGGGTGAACTGCTGGGAGCACCCGTGTCTTTGTTCTACATCCCCAAGTATTTGGTGAGCACTTATTATGTGCAGTCATCATCAGGACCCTGTAGACACAGAGTCTGCCCTTCCCGACATTAGAATTGTGTTAGGAAGTGACAAACATAGCTTGCCTTCAAGGCCCTGTACAATCTCCCTTCTCTTTTTACCTCCCGTTATGGTGCTTCCCAACTGGTCAGGGCACAGGGTCGTTGATATTCAGGGGTGCATCTGACATTGAGAGTGACCTCCTCGCCAGAATCTCTGAGGCCCTCAAAATTTTCCTTCTCCATGCCTTTGCTCATGGGGCTTCTTCCTATCTGAAGTTCAGATACACACACACTCTCTCTCTCAGGTCAAGTCCTCCCTGGTTTCTCCTTCTCGGTAGACTTTGTACTGTTGGGCAGTACTTTTGTCAACCAGATAGTAAACGCCTTTTGAGCCCAGATTCTCACGGACGCAGCAAAGAATCAAGATCTCCTAGCAAGCCTGGACTGTGACTACTGCCTTTTGAGCTTCTCAAGTTACATCTATTAAAGCTTCTCTACTCTAAGCCCTGTATTCATTTCTGCATCTTACTCCCTGCAGGCAGCTTCATCTCTACAAGCACTGGGAGGAAACTCCATCAAGTTCTTCAACTCCTAAACTTAACATGCAATTGACATGATTCTTGCCTGTCTGTGCCTGTCACAGTGAACTTACATCAGGCTAACCCTTCCAGCCCAGCTATGATTCTACCAACTCCAACCATCTCAGAGGTCTGCCTCTAAGAATCATGTCTTTTTCTTCTATTTCTACACTTACTGTTTTCTGTTATTCTTAACAAAGAGCACTTAAACATGCAGAAGGCTGCCAACTCCAAAGCAACATCTGATCTCCATTTTCCCTCCCCAAATCATCATCTTTCCTCCTGTGCACAGCCAGCTGCTGCTGCTTCTTTTATGAAAACATTTATTTCTTTGGTTGCACCAGGTCTTATTTGTAGCACACAGCATCTTCCATCTTTGGTGCAACATGTGAGATCTTTTAGCTGCAGCTCGTGGGATCTAGTTCCCTGACCAGGGATTGAACCCAGGCCCCTTGCATTGGGAGTGTTGAGTCTTAGCCACTGGACCACCAAGGAGGTCCCCAGCCAAGCTTCTTGAGAGAGAAGGTTATCCTCACCTTTGCCACTTGCTCCTTCCCACTTGGCCTTAGTCCACAAAAGCTTGTCTTCTGTCCCTTCCAATCCACTAGAATTTCTCTCCAGGGATGTTGTTCATCCAACTGATACTTTTCAATAGTTATCAAACTTGACCTCCCAGTCACTCCATATTGTTTTTCAACTCCATCCTTTTTGGAACATTCTTTCCTTTACTTGCTGTGCTCAGTCACTCACATGATATTGTATCTCTTGACTTTTATCCTATCACCTTCGGCTACTCCCTCTGTCTATCACTTTTATTTCTTTCATCCTGAAAAGCTGGTGGCTCTTCAGGGGTCCACAGTGGACCCTGTTCTCTTCTCCTGGTTGGCCTGTCTTTTTCCATTGTTTCAGCTGCACCCAGAGCATGATTTTTGGATTCAGGTCTGCAGCCCAAACCTCTCTCCCAAGCTCCTGACTTGGAACATCCAACTGCTCACCTTCACTGGGATGGGCCAATGCATCTGAAACTAACGTGTCCAAAATGGAACTCGCCACTCTCTCCTCCCTGCTGTTACCCACCTCCCCACAACAGGTCCCTTCTTCTGAGTTGCTAGGCTTGAAGAATGGTACAACCCAGCCAGAATTCTGATTCTGAGAAATCTGACCAAGACAGGAACCCTTGATCCCTTCGTCTCCTTTCGCCTTATATCTGAGCAGTCACTATGTCTTATCTTATTTTTTTAAAGCCTAAAAAAATTCATTGCACATCCAGGTGGGATCTTTAGCTGTGGCATGCAAACTCTTAATTGTGGCAATGTTGGATCTAGCTCCCTGACCAGGGATTGAACCTGGGCCCCCTGAATTGGGAGCTCAGGGTCTTAGCCATTGGACCACCAGGGAAGTCTCAATCCTATTTTTATTATTGATTTTCCTCAAAACCATCATTTCCCTCCAAATCCACAGCATTGTCTTAGTCTGTTTCCATTACATTTCCCTTGGGATATTGGTAGGCCTGTTTTTTGCACTTTTCCAAGCTTTCCCAAGGATTCTCTATTGCCCAAAGTTTAAATAAAGTCCAAATTTCCTAATGTAGCAGAGAAGACCTTTGTGATCAGAACTATTTATCTTGTATCTTCATATTTTATAGCACCATGCCCTTCCTTCCCTCACCTCCATCCATTTTCTACAGATTTGAGTTTTAGAAACATACAGTATTGTCCAATGACCTTCTTCCAAGTTTTCCCACACTGTTCCCTATACCCAAGTACCCAGGACTTTGCTGAGATAGGACTTCCAGTCTGGGGCCTTCCTCCATGTCCTCAATGTGTCCATATTCCTATCACAGCTTCAATCACCCCACAATGCAAGTCCTCTTCATTCATGTCTCCTTCTCAACAGACTTTAAGACTATGTTTCACTCAATGCTGTATTCTTAACTCCTAGTATTGTGCCTGATCCAGAGCTTTATAAACATTTTCTGAATGGAGAAGCATATGCTTGAAAATCATATTCTAGGGACTTCCCTGGTGGTCCAGTGGCTAACACTCTGTGCTCCCAAAGCAGGGGGCCAGGGTACGATCCCTGGTCATGGAACTAGATCCTTCATGCCTCGGCTAGGAGCCTTCATGCCACAACAAAGACATGGTGCAGACAAATACATAAAATAAAAACCATATTCTGTTTCAGTGCATGGATTCTGTGAGCTGCAACACCACAAAACATTTCACAGTGGTGTTTATAAATATTTTCATCCTAAGCCTGACACTGGGGGGCTTCCTGGAACACACTAGGGCAGTCTGGAACACAGCTGTGACCATCCCCACTTGGCCACACTCCAGAGAAGCCTCCTTTGGGTGGCACTAGTGTCTCAGTGGCACCACGTCTTGAGTGTCTGGTGAGTACATTGGAGTGTCTTGACCTGCAAGGCCTAAGTGTGTGCACTATATTCAATGCCCCTATTGGCATCAGGTTTTTCTAAGTCATCTGCACCCTGAACTCCATTTGTGAAGACTGTGGGACTCACAGAGTGACCACCCATCCTATTGTGCTTGGAACTTCCCTGGGAAGTGAGACTTCAGCACTAAAGCCTGGAAAGTCCCAGTAAAACTGAGATGAGTTGGTGGTCTCATCTAATCTGGAGGGTGGGATTAGTACAAAGAGAAGACTGAATTAGTCCTGGTGACACCCTGACCTGCCGCTAGCCTCTCACGGAGTGGCTGCCGTCTGGGGTGATGTGACAGGAAATCAAGGTAGGATAGCTGCCTCAGTACCTCTCAGGGCTGTGATCTTGGGCTCCTGGAGGGAAGTGTCTATAGGGAGGACTGTGTCATGAGTTGGGGTGGGGATTGGCAAAGAAGAATGTATGTGGACGAGATGGGTGAATCGTTAAGTTTGAGGGAGAAAGAAAGGCGAGAATCAAGCACATGGGTTAGCCCTCATGCCCAACATTCCTACAGACCTCAGAGAGACAGAGAAGCAGCAAGTGGAGGAAGGGCCTGAGGGAGGAAGAAAGGACGATGAGGAGGAGGTCCAAGAGGATCTGAGAGGGGGAGGGTCCAAAAGGCTGAGGGGATCTCTCAGAAGAGGGAAGACCGTGGAAAGGAGAAGATGGAGAGGGTGGGAGTAAGACGGAGAGTGCCAGTTGGTCCAGTGTGCAAGTGTGCAGCAGCAGAAGAAAGGACCAGACAAAGATGCTGGGGTGAGGGGGGTGCCTCATTGTGATGTAAATGCAGTGATGGGGAGGAGGAGGGAGCTGAGGGAGGAAAGGTGAGGGTTCAGTGCAGAAACAGCAGTGGAGATGAATGCAGAGATTATATCAGAGCTGCTGCTTATGGAGATCTGATTTCTTTTGTGCAGCTGTCACAGGCCGGGTGAGCTGTTATTAACTAAAAGAAGTCAGGGCTTAGCAGAAAGGAGGTGTGTGGTTGAGTGCATCTTAGCATGGCAGGAGAAACCATGTAGCCTGCAGA
The DNA here is from genome assembly GCA_024291935.2 of Okapia johnstoni. NCBI lineage: Eukaryota > Metazoa > Chordata > Mammalia > Artiodactyla > Giraffidae > Okapia > Okapia johnstoni. The sequence continues at coordinate 41,084,112 of CM044314.1, read as the reverse complement.
AACGAAGCTTTCAGGAACAGGGGCACATTTTAATAGCAAGAAACATCTGTAAAGCTAGTAGTTACTAGTCTCTCCCCCACTGCTAAAACCCAAAACACTTAAGAGTAAAAAATAAAGAATAAAGTCAAAATAAATTTTCAAAACCCCCCAAATTAAAACAATTTTTAAATTAAAAGATAAAATAAATTATAGAATCCTTGAAGATGATTGTTTTATTTGTTTTAAAACACAAAATGACTTGGACTTCCCTGGCAGTCCAGTGGTTAAGACTTCATGCTTCCAATGCAGGGGGATGAGGGTTTGATCCCTGGTCGGGGAAGCAAGATCCCACATGCTTCAAGTGGTGTGACCAAAAATAAAAAAAAAAAACAATGACCTGAAGAGTGGATAACTATTAAAGGTATTTCCAATACTGGACATCAGAAGCGAAGGTAAGTATACAAAAGTGGTGTTTTAACAGGACAAAACCAAGAAAAGAATGGTTTAAGAACATGGCTTTTAACCAGGGATTTTCATTCTTGAAAGTCATTGGGTCAAAGGGAAGAGGGAAGAGCACTAGAAAAGCCCAGGAGCATTGGAATGGCAAACTCCTAAAAGCACCGTTTTTCTCTGTTTCTCCCCACTGAAGGGCCAAGAATCTCACGTAAGGCCCCAAGCAACAGGATGTGTCAGGGCCACCTGTGTCTATTGCTAATCCTGGTTTAGCACAGAGTTTGGGGATTCTGGGCCTGGAGGGAAGAGAGCAGTAAGAGATTATGCGTGAGAGCCCCTCCATCAACCAGGAGGGTTCTGGTGCCTTAGCAAAGAAGGGTAGAAATAGCCCCACTGACTGTGAGTCCCTTGGAATGTGTCACCACTGTATCATTGAGCACAGTGCCTGGCACACAGTTGGAGCTCAATGAATGTCCAATGAGTATATACGTAAAACAGATAACCAACAAGGACCTACTGTATAGCACAGGGAACTATACTCAGGATTTTGTAATAACCTATAAGGGAAAATAGTCTGAAAAAAGAATATATATACATATGACATGACTGAATCACTTTACTGTATACCTGAAACTGACACAGCCTTATAAATCAAATATACTTCAATAAATTAAAAAAAAAGTTTAAAATAACATGCTTTCAAAAAGTTCAATGAATGAATGAATGAAATTCCTACCTTAGAACTCTCCTAGTACAAATGGATCTTCCCTATTCTAGCAGCTTAAGTTTCATTTCTAAAACACAGATCTGATTGCTTCAGGTTGAGATTCTTTACAGCCTCTCCCCCCTGGCAACAACTGTCCTAATTTCCTTCCTCAGAGGCTTGCACTCCCAGGGCACTCATGATTCCACACGACCTGCTCCCTGCCCCCACTTTCCAGCTCTGTTCCGCCCTTCACCCTCCACTGACTGCTCACCATTTCCTCCAGACACCTCTCAGTACATCCTACACCCAGGGCTTGGCTCAGGCTTTTGGCTCAACCTAGAATCTCTTTCACCACTTGCCCCTGTGACCCCAGCCTTCAGCCTGTGATAACCCCCTCTTCAAGGTCCCACTCAAATATCTCTCCCTCCAGGAAGTGCTCCTGTGTCTCCCTTGCTACTTTGTGTGCCATTTCACAACAGGGGGCCTGGAGGTAGATGAAGCCCTGCGCTGGTTTCCTCCTTTCTCTTTAAGTCCTTTATTCTTTACTTACATTCTGCCCTAACTTTCGGCTTCTTGAAGACTAACACTGTTGTTTCTGTCTCCATAGACTCAGCTACATGACTCTTAAAGAAAGGAGTGAAAGTGAAAATGTCAGTTGCTCAGTCATGTCTGACTATTTGTTACTCCATAGACTGTAGCCCACCAGGCTCCTCTGTCCATGGAATTCTCCCAGCAAGAATACTGGAGTTGAGTTGCCATTCCCTTCTCCAGGGGATCTTCCAGAACCAGGGATCAAACCTGGGCCTCCTGCATTGTAGGTAGATTCTATACCATCTGAGCCAACAGGGAAGGAGGGAGGGAGACAAAGAGGCTCAAAGAGGTTGGAAGAAGAAATATTAATGGGTTGGTGTATAAAATGGCAGATTCCCCAGACTTCTCTGGCGGTCCAGAAAATGCTAAGACTCTGCATTCCCAATGCAGGGCCCCGGCTTCGATCCTTGGTCAGGGAACTAGATCCCACATGCGGCTACTAAAGATTCCGCATGCTGTAACAAAGATCAAAGATGCCACATGCCACTAAGACCTGGTGCAGCCAAATAAGTAAATAAATATTTTGTTTTAGGAACTTTCCAGGTGGTCCAGTAGCTAAGACTCTGCCTTTCCAGTGCAGGGGGCTGGTTTGATCCCTGGTTAGGGAACTAGATACCACATGCGGCAACTAAGAGTTGACATGTCACACCTAAAGATCCTGCATGCTGCAAAAAAAAAAATAAAAATAAACCTCATGTACTTACTCACCTTTAAAATAAATACATATTTTAAAAATGGCTAATTCCCTAGCTTTTTCCCTCAGAAATTGCTGTCATCGGCACTGAACTTCCTTCTCCTGACACAGCTTCCATCCCAAGATGTACAATTACTACTGAGGGAAGCCGGAGGAGGCATGGACCACCCTCCTATCAGAGCAAGAGTGAAGATGCTCTCGTTCCCTTAGGCACCCCACCTCCATTCTGAGTTTCATCAGAGAAAAGATGAGGGTGGATTTCCCTCCTTTTCTCAGTTCTTTCTTTGAAAGAATTGGCTGTGATCTTCTTAGAGCATCCCACAGTCAGCCTGTGCCCTTTTTCTTGCTTTAATCTGCCCAGTAATAGCACTAATTGGCAGGACTTGGTCTCTTTCTTCAGTCCTGTTTCGTCAGGCATAAAAGTCCTCTCTAATTTTCTGCTTGTGGACACTGTTCCCGCTGGCACTCTTCCTTGGGAGTTCCACTGTCACTTGGGCCTCATGAAAGGCCCCTTCCAGCTCGCTCATTTACTGTACCTCATTGTCCTCATCCGTTCATTGACATTCATTGGGATAATTCCTCCTCCCTGCTGCCACAGGCATGGAGGCACGTGCACATGTGTTCAGATCTCTGGTCCCACTAGCAGCGGGGACACTTGAAGCAAAGGACAGCGCTGCCTGAATGGGGAACCGGCCTCCCCCTCTAATAGCTGAGGAGTCCACTGTGCTCATGTGATTTCAAGAAGTATCAGGAGGATTGGCATCCTCTGCAGAGCAGGCTGGGAGGAAGGGGCAGGGGAGCTCCTAATCTCAAACACTGTCAGCTACATCACTCTAGACAGATAGCTTTACCCTCCCATTCCTCCCAGAACCAGCTAGTTCTGTTAGGGGAAACATTGAAACCGTCCACCCTGGCCAGGCACCACAGTAACTTCTCATATGAGTTATCTTACAACAGGAGATTCGGGTAAGGAACACAGAACTAAAAGATACCACCAACTGGAAGAATTCAGCAAAAGTCAAAAGCAGAGAGGAGACACCAGTCCATATATCCTACCAACCTCCCAGAATCCTCCTCACTGGAATCCATCTTGGCTGAGAGGTGCACACGCCACCAGGAAGGACCCTGAGTCAGAGTGATTGACCAGAAATGACCTGCAAACTAACTCCATCACTATAAAACCTGAGACTGTGAGCCACGTGGCAGAGCAGTTCTGGGTTCACTTACTCTGCTGCTCTCTGCCCGGGCGCCCTCTCCCAATAAAATCTCTTGTTTTGTCAGCACATGTGTCTCCCTGGATAATTCATTTCTGAGTGTTAGACAAGAGCCCACTCTTGGGCCTTGGAAGGAGTCCCCCTTCCTGCAACAGTTCCAGAGACTCAATCTTCACCTCCCTCTTGGCTGTCAGCCTGGCTTTCAAGGCTCCAGGAGGTAGCTCTCAAGTGCCTTTCAGGCTTTTCCTCTATTTCCTCCCTACACTGAATTCTATTCCAACCAGCCAAGTCTGCTTCTAGGATCTGTGGCTCATACTTAGCTTATGCATTCTCTCCAATCACTGCTTAGGGACTGGGTGGTTGTGATGGCAGAATGGCTGTTCTATCTCAGCAACTCAGCAAAAACAGTCTTTCGACATTTTTTAAGGTAATGGTTAACAAGATGGTTGTTAGGACTGTGGAGAAAGTCATTAGAGGAAGCAGAATAAAAGTATGTCTCTTACGTAGGAGATATAAGAGAAAATAATCAGTGGCCCAGAAGGGCTTTCATTATGATCTAACTCTATCACCTGCCCATAAAACTATAGGCCCAGCCTCTCCTGACCTGAACCCAGAATCAGGCTTGTTTCTCCCTAATTAGGACAGCAACACTCCCCTGAGTACTGAAATCCCACCACCAGGCCTTCCAGGGCCTACTCTAGGCCTGCCCTCCCATGAAAGAGATACTCTCTGTTCCCCACCAGGGCCTGCAGTCCTTCTGATGGCTGTGGGCTTCATGGCAGTGCCCTCACGCAGCACTCAGAAGGGTCCTGCTTGTGCTAACTGAGTAGGACCCTATGGGGCCTGCCCTAGACAGACCTTCCCCCTTATCCTCGGCTTTAGCTCCTCTGGGAAATACCTAGATAATAGTATTTGATGCACATTTCCTGAGTTGTTTTGCAGATGTGACCTGCTACCCTCCCCTCAAATGGAGGAACTGCTTGATGACCATGAGCACATAGCCCCAGGTCTCCTGGAGCCTAAGAACAGAAAATGCTAAGCCCCATGACATCACCCTTGCCATCAACCAGTCAGAGAACTGTGCACAAGCTGATCAAGTACCCTGTGACTCCCCCTCCCACCTGGCTTTTAAAAATGCTTTGCTGAAACCTTCCGGAAGCTCAAGGCTTTTTAGGGCATGAGCCATCCATCTCCTTGCATGCATGCATGTGAGCACATCCAATGCTTCAGCCGTGTCCAACTCTTTGCCACCCCATGGACTGTATGTAGCCCACCAAGCCCAGAGGTCCATGGGTTTCTCCAGGCAAGATTACTGGAGTGGGTTGCCATTTCCTTCTCCAGGGGATCTTCCCAACTCAGGAATCAAACCCATATCTCCCGCATTGCACTCAGATTCTTTAATGCTGAGCCACCAGGGAAGCCTGTCTCCTTGAATGTCCTTGCAATACACCTTTCTCTGCTCCAGACTCCAACGTTTCAGGTTGTTTGGCTTCTCAGAGCTTCAGGTACACGAACTTGTGTTAACACATGTGCACACATAGCTATTCAGATGACAGCCCCGATGTCTGGAGGGAAGAGGCAGGGGCTGATAGCTCTGTGATTCCCTAGGGCAGCCTGTGGGAAAAGTCTGCACCACAGCAGCTGCTCCCAGGCTCCCTGGCTGGCGGCGCAGGGCTGTATTTGCTTGCCTGGTGAGAAATGATGACGTTTGTTCTGCCAGGAGATAGGACCTGGTGGGTCACTGCTTTTGAATAGGGGCATTTTGTAGTCAAAAGATCACAGGCTTTCAGATCACACTGATGTGGACTGTACTGTGCCTGGCCATGGACTACTAGCTGTAAGGACTTGGGGAAGCTACTTAACTGCTTTGAACCCCCAGTCTTTCTTTTTGTTTTTGAAAATTGCAGTTGAATTTCTTGGGCTAGAGAATTCTTTATTATAAGCTGCAGTCCCATGTATTGCAGGAAGTTTAGCAACATTCCTGGCCTCTATTAACTAGATGGCAGTTGTACTCACTCTCTGCCCCACCTCCCCTGCCCAGGCATGACAATGAAAAATGTCTTAGGGACTTTCCTGGTGATCCAGTGCTCGAGAATCCACTTTCCAATACAGGGGAGTAGGGTTCAACCCCTGGCTGGGGAACTAAGATCCCACATGCTTTGGGGTAACTAAACCTGCAATTAGAGAAGACTTCATGCCACAACAAAGACCTAGAAGAGCAAAAAAAAAAAAAAGCTTAGATTTTGCTAAATATTTCCCATGGGAGGAAAATGGATCCCAGTAGAAAAGCACTGATATATACAGCCTAGGGTTTGTGCTTAGTTGCTCAGTCATGCCCAACTCTTTTCAACCCTATGAACTGTAGCCCACCAGGCTTCTCTGTCAATGGGATTCTCCAGGCAAGAATACTGGAGTGGGCTGTCATTCCCTTCCCTAAGGCATCTTCCTGGTTCTGAAGATTAGATGATGTGACAGTGAATGTAAAATAAAGTATCTGCATAGAATAGGTGCTCAATAAACTTTAGTTCCATTTGCCATTTTAAGTAGAATTTGGGGCTTCAGAAGTGGGTGGAGTGGGGATGGCTCAGCTTGGTAGAGGATGTCTGAGCCCAGGGTCCTCCCCCAGAAGCTTCCTTGGTCTCAGAGGAGACCTTTCATGCCTGCTCAGGTGTGTCTGGAAGTATCCGATGGGAAAGGTTAGTGAGCCCGGAGGTCCAGAGATAGATGTGGGTTCAACAGTTTCCTCTAAGACACTTTTCCAAGGAGACAGCCTGTTTCAGCTTCAATTTCTCCTCCCCACCTGGTTGTTCTGGGGAGATACATGGTCCATTCTAGACCAAGGACCACAGCTCACAAAGAGAAGCAGTTCACAGCAGGAAGGACTGTGGAAGTATTGCTGAGATGCTACATAGGGTGGGGCACAGGATGGAAAGACTCAGAGCACCCTGGCTGTACTGCAGACCCCAGAGGACAGACTCCCAGCCTGCTTTGGCCTCAGCGCATCTGGCCAGTGCAGCTACCAAGTCCTGCCTGCCCAGCTCCAGGCCTTTCCATGGAGGCAGGAAGACAGAGGAAGGAGAGAACTCTCTAGAGGCTTCACTTCCTTCTGAGCCAGAATCTATGGAAAATTTTCAAGTTCACAGTTGGGTTCCCATGGCAGGCAACACTGACCTAATATAGGGAATCTCAGAGTTGCTCCAGTTATACATACCCCTGCCATCTGCCTCCCCCCGACTCCTGTGTGAGTTTTTTGGATCTTTTGTTGATGCTGTTGTTTAACGGTGGAGTAGTAAATATTCACCAGAAGGACTGAAGCTGAAGCTCCAATACTTTGGCCATCTGATGCAAAGAGTAACTCATTGAAAAAGACCCTGATGCTCGGAAAGACTGAGGGCACGAAGAGCAGGGGGCGACAGAGGATGAGATGGTTGGATGGCATCATTGACTCAATGGACATGAGTTTGAGCAAATTCCGGGAGATGGTGAAGTCAGGGAAGCCTGGTGTGCTGCAGTCCATGGGGTTGCCAAGAGTTAGACATGACTTAGCAACTGGACAACAACAGCAAGTAATGACAATGGCCTAGAGGCTTAAACTTGCTCCCTTGGGCTGTTGACTAGTGCGGTCTTGCGTGGTTCTGAGTGAGTAATTCTCTCCAAGGCTCCTCTCCATCCTCTGCTCTTGGGCATCGAGGTCAATAGTCTCTCTGATACAGACACTTTAAGAGAATCTGATGAGATCAGAAACTAAAGAGGCTTTGAGTGGAAAGACAGGATTGTTGGTGTATACCCACTGCCAAGTTCAGCCCCATGCTGAGAGAGCACAGCCTGCAGCAGAGCCATTCAAAGAAAGTCCTGGGATGAAAGAACCAAGTTAAAAGAGTGAGCACAGACCACAGCTGGCCATCTCAGAGAGACCAGAGCAGACTGTCCTTGGAAGATTAACGAGGTCAGTGTGTTCAGAGCTGGGAGCCCACAGCCTTCTGCTGAGAAAGGGGTCCAGCAGATCAATGGGCAAGATGGGGAGAATTTATTGTGTTTGGTTTGGCTTCAATCATGAGAAGGGCTTTCCAGGTGGTACAGTGGTAAAGAATCTGCCTGCCAGTGCAGGAGATACATGAGATGTGGGTTTGATCCCTGGGTCAGGAAGATCCCTTGGAGGAGAAAATGACAACCCACTCCAGTATTTTTGTCTGGAGAATCCCATGGACAGAGGGGCTTGGTGGGCTACAGTCCATGGGGCCGCAAAGAGTCAGACATGACTGAGCACAAAATACAGCAACAACATGAGAAAGGGTAAAAGAAATGGACATTTCATAGGTTTTTTAAAATGGGAAATTGAGCTTCAGAAGCCCCAAAGGTACTTTCTTCACGTGGACCTGTCCCACGCAGAGGGAGTTGTGGACCTGACTGGGTGGGTAACTGACCCATCCTCTCTCTGTACCCACTCCGCCCACCCTGAGCATCTGCATTGTCTCTCCCTGGCACGTGGCATGACCTTTAAGAGGGCCTGTTCAGGGACTTCCCTGGTGGTCCAGTGGTTAAGATCTCATGCTTCCAGTCAAGGGGCTCAGGTTTGATCTCTGGTTGGGGAACTAAGATCCCACATGCCACATGGAAAGGCCAAAAAAAAGAAAAATAATTGTTAAAAGGACTTCCCTGGTCGCATAGTAGTTAAGACTCCACACTTACACTGCAGAGGGTGTTGGTTCAATCCCTGGTTGGGTATGTTCTGTATGCCATGTGGTATGGCCAAAAAAAAAAAAAAAAAAAAAGAAGACCTGTGTCTCTTTCCGTTAACCCCTCTGAACAAAGGTCTTCTAAACAGATTTCAACACTCACATCACTTATCTTCCTGATAACCTTTTCCTGCTCCAAGGGCTTATCTCATCAAGACCCACAGCACCATCTGATAGTATCAGCAAACTTCTGCCTTAAGAGGGGAAATCAAGACTTGTGCTTGATGCCTATCTTCCTACTGACTTTCTCATGGACAGAGCTTGGCCAAGACTCTTAACTCTATGACCCCCTTTCTTATCTCTGAGAAGGACAGAAAGATCTTACATCCATGAAATTAAAAGACACTTGCTCCTTGGAAGAAAAGCTTTGACAAACGTAGACAGCATATTGAAAAGCAGAGACATCACTTTGCCAACAGAGGTCCATATAATCAAATCTATAGTTTTTCCAGTAGTCACGTATGGATGTGAAAGTTGGACCATAAAGAAGGTTGAGCATCGTAGAACTGAGGCTTTTGAACTGCAGTGTTGGAGAAGACTTTTGAGAGTCCCTCGGACTGCAAGCAGATCAAACCAGTCCATCCTAAAGGAAATCAATCCTGAATATTCATTGGAAGGACTGGTGCTGAAGCTGAAGCTCCAATACTTTGGCTACCTGATCCGAAGAGCTGTCTCATTGGAAAAGACCCTGATGCTGGAAAAGATTGGAGGCAGGAGGAGAAGGGGGTGACAAAGGATGAAATGGTTGAATGGCATCACTGACTCAATGGACATGAGTTTGAGCAAACTCCAGGAGATTGTGAAGGACCAGGAAGTCTAGCATGCTACAGTCTGTGGGGTCACAAAGAGTTGGACACAAGTTAGCAACTGAACAACAACAACATAGCTATGCAGTGAGGATCAATTACTCAGTGGATAAAAACTGTAAAGTGCAGTACCAACATTACATCCTATTCAGGTCTCTGAGACCTCTCTCAAGGTCGATTCAAGGTGGTGTTCTGGGCTTTCCTCATGTCTCAGTGACAATGAATCCACCTAACAATGCAGGGGACTCAGGTTTGATCCCTGATCTGGGAAGATCCCACATGCTGCAGAGCAACTAAGCCCATGCACCACAGCTACAGAGCCTGTTCTCTAGAGACTGGGAGCCTCAGCTGCTGAACCCACATGCCACAACTACCAAAGCCCGAACGCCTTAAAATCCATACTCTGCAACAAGAGAAGCCGTCACAATGAGAGGCCTGAGCACCTCCACTGGAGAATAGCCTCAGTTCATCACAATTAGAGAAAAGCTTTCGTGCATTAACGAAGACCCAGCATAGCCTAAATAAATAAATAAATAAAATTACAAGGTAGTTTTCTTATGGTTCTTGTGTTGTTTCTCTCCATAGGGATTCACCTTCTTTCAATTGGCCCAGCAAATCCTGCCCTCGAGAGCTCACTGACTTTCTCAACCTGATGGCCTCATCCCATTACTAAACGTACCCTTAGTAGCAAGTCCCTTACCCGCCTCATCTTTGGCACACAGATAGGAGTTGGCAAGCTCCGACAATGTGCTGGGGGTTTACCCGTTATCTCATTTAACCCTTGCAATAAATTTAGAAAAGTCTCTGGATACAAGGCCAGTATATAAAAAACAATTGACTTCTGTATACTAACAATAAATAAATACAGAAAAATTTTAAACATTTTAAAAAATGTGTATGCCTGGAAACAACAGAAGGTATACATGACCTCCACACCATAAACTGTAAAGTATTATTGTGATAAATTAAAGAAAATCTGAATGAATGCAGACATATGTCAAGTTTATGGATTAGAAGAGTCAATATCCCAAAGATCTGAATTCTTTCCAAACTGACAGATACGATCCCAGTCTAAACCCAGCAGTTATATATCAGAATGCAAAAGACCAAAAATAACCAAGACAATCCTGAAAAAGAACAAAGCTGGAGGGTGCAGGCAGCCAGATTTCAAGATTTACGAAATAACAGTAATTAAGACAATGTAATTGACATAAAGGCAGGTAAATCAATGAATAGAATAGAGCGGAAACATTCTTGCACATGTACGATTGCTTGATTTATGACAAAGAGGACAATGCAGAGCAATTGAAAAATAAAGATCATTTTTAAAATTGCTGCTGGATCAGCTTGTCTCCATCTATTTAAAAACTGAATCTTGATTCCTATCTCATACTGCACACAAATAATTTCAGGTGAACTGTAGATATAAACACAAAACATCACACACTAAAGCATCTAGAAGGAAGCAGAAGAACAATTTCTTGGCTTTGGATAGGCAAACATTTCTTTACCAGGACAGAAAAACAGTAACCATAAAGGAAAATTACTGAAAAATGAAGAATCCATCTTCATCAAAAGTCTCCATTGACAGTGAAATGGCCAACCAGAGAGTGGAAGAAGATATTTATAATACACTTAACTGACAAAGAACTCCTATCAGAACACAGAAAAGAACTCTCCCCACGCACTGCAACTATTGAGCCCACACACTATAGAGCCTGCACACCACAACTAGAGAGAAGCCTGGTACTGCAAACCAGGAGCCCACACTGCAATGAAGACCCAGCCCAGCCAAAAAAATTAAAAAAAAAAAACAATAAAAAAATAAAAATTAAAAATTAACATCAAATATGAATTAGGCACTTGATAAAATAAGATATGGAAATGGCCAAAATGTATACACAGGTGCCCACCATGACTGGCTCAGGAAAATGCAAATTAAAACCATAATTGTGTGTGTTTAGTCACTCAGTTGTGCCTGACTCTTTGTGACCCTTAGGACTGTAGCCCACAAGGCTTTTCTGTCCATGGAAATCTCCAGGCAAGAATACTGGAATGGGTTGCCATTTCCTCCTCCAGGGGAACTTCCCAATCCAGGGATCGAAACCTTATCTCCTGGTGTCTTCTGCATTGCAGGTGGATTCTTTACCCATGCACTATAAAGGCAAATGAAAAGTCTGCCCAACAACATCAAGCATTAGTGATGATGTAAAGCAAATGACATCTCCTGTACCACTGGTAAAAGTGCAGATATGTTTAGCCACACTTGAAAAATACTTGGCAAGATGCATTCAAGTTGGACATATGCACACCCAATGACCCAGAAATCTCACTTCTAGATGCACACCCAGTAGACGCAATCACATGTGTTTCCTAAAAGTCCTAGCAGCCTTGTTAAGAGTTCCAAACTGGAAATATCTGGAAACCTACATTCTATCCAAAGTAGAATAAATGAGGCATGGGCTATTCTTACAGTAGAATGTTATGGAGCAATGAGAATGATGGAATTCCTGCTATATGGACCTGTCTCTCAGAAATGAATGCGTACTATATGATTTTATTAATAAAAAGTTTTAAAAAGAGGTACTAATTATGGTGCCAGGGTTAGTAACTGGCAGGGGGACCAGAAGAGTTTCTAGAATACTTCTAATGTTTTATCTTTAAACCTGGGTTATATTTGTATGAAGTTTTTGGAGTTCACCTAGTTGTTCATCCATGGTTTGTGTACATTTCTGTATATAAATTATACTTCAATAAAATTTTCACTTAAAATTATTCTCATAATAACTTCTCCAAGGTGGTTCTTTCTTCTAACTCACCAATGAGGAAATGAGGCTCAGAGAAAACAAAGAACTGGTCCAATGTCACATGGGGATGAGAGGCAGATGAGGATTCAAATCCACCCTGTGTGCATTCTTAAACACGGTGTCCTAACTTTACGTGCTGTGCTGTTCTTTCCCAAGTGTTCCTCACCGGGGCTTTGTGCCCTCAGAGGCAGGGACCCTCATTTCTACTGGTCTGGTGCTCCGAAGGCTGAACGCTGCAGCCCAACAGATGCTCAGTGCTATGGACTGCATGTTTCTGTCCCCCAAATTCATGCGTTGAAGCCGTAACCTCACATGCGATGGTATTTGGAGGTGGGCCTTTGGAGGTGATCAGATTTAGATGAGCTCATGAGGGTGGGGCCTCCATGATGGGATTAGTGTCCTAATAAAGAACAGAAAGATATTAGAGCTTCCTCTCCCTCTACCACTCGAGGACACAGCAAGAAGGTAACCATCTGCAAACCAGGAAGTGAGCCCTCACCAGACACCAGATCTATAGGCAACTTGATCTTTGACTTCCTGGCCCCCAGAACTGTAAGAAATGAAAGTTCATTTTTTAAGCCATCTACACTATGGTATTTTGTTACAGCAGCCCCAGCTAACTAAGGCACTCAGTGAGAAAGAAAGGAAGGCCAGAAGCTAAATCTATAAACCCGGCCACCTACTCTTTTTCTCTCCCTCCCTTGAACTCTCCTTTCCTTCCTGGTTCCCCAAAATGCTCATGAGCTTGCCTGGTTCTTGACTTGGCCTCCCTACTTGGCAGAGCGATGTCACCTTTAGGACATGGGAGGCAGGGTGACCTCAGCAGAGCTCCAGAGTTGGAGTGGTGGGGGAGAAGGGGGAGGAAGAATGCTGTCCTGGCTGCCTTCCTCTCCCTCAGGCCACCTGCGCCTGAGCCACCACCAGGCAGGGTAGGGTCTTTTCCACTCAGCTTCTCCTGGTGAGGTCCTCAGGGTGAGGGGGGTGCTGGACTGACCTGCTCAGCTCCCCTCTCTGGGCCTCCAGGGTGTGGTCCTGCCTCCTCCACCTCCAAGTCAGCTTTTCTCTTCTGCCCAGAAAGAAGAGGGAGTGAAGCTGTCTGTGATGGCATATCACCAGAGCAGGGATTCCTTCCCTCCAACTCCCTCCCTCCCCTACACAGCTGGGGGATGTTTGAGTCTGCCTCGCTGAAGAATCAGGACCTGGATACAGTCAGGAGCCTCCGCTGAACAGGCTGATCGCCAGCCTCCCACAGCTTAGGAAGGGTGTCGTTGCCAGGAAAGGCTGGAGGTGAGGGACGGCCACCTTCTCCTTCCATTTCCTCTGGCCAGAGGAGAACGCTCAGCTGACCTGCAGAGTCTGAGGATGTCAAGCAGGGAGACTGGTTGCCTCTCAAGCTCCCACTGTTGTCTCCTCAGTTCTTGGACTAAGCACTATACATACAAGATGGGATGCAAGCTGCACCCCAAGGTGCCCTGAAAGGGCACTATTATTATCCCCCTCTGACAGAGGCAGAAAATGAGGCTTGGGTTTTCTACCAGCAAGTGGCCATGCCTGACTTTGAGCTTGGGGCTGAGGCCGACAGTCCACCAGTTCTTCATCTCCAATGGTGCCAGGGTCAGGCATGCAGGGCCTGGCTAAGGGCAGACCTCACCGCCAGTCAGGGAAGTCAGCTCCCACCCAGGCTTGCAGGCTCCTCTAGACCTCACCTTAACTATGTTTACTCCTTCATCAGCCCCTCTACTCTGGGTTGGTCTGTAATCCCCTTTAACCCCTTTCGTCCCTAGTCTTGGGACCTTGCTGTAAGCTCCTGTTCCTTGCTTGTAAACTGGGGCTAGTCCATAAGGTTTCTGTATGTACTGACTTTTTTTTTTAAAGATCAAATGAGAGCTTGTTACAATGCAATTGACAAGAAAATTTAGTTACTTCTGTGTCACACAACATTATAGGATAATAAGAATTACAGTAACATTATACCAGGACATATCATATTTTCTTAAATTTCATGTAATTTCTAAAATACTTATATTAATAACATTCACCCATACAGTATAACCTAAGACTTTTTCCAGGTAATATAAAGTACCAGATAAGCCTAATTAATGTAATATGTCTCTTTCTCTCTCTTGTGATGTTTTATTTGCAAATTAATCAGGATACAATTAAAAGCTTAGTAAATGGCAGTTAGTTTTTGTTTATTCAACATAAGGATTTGGTAAATTGAGATACTATTAGGGTCTAACCCTAGGCCCAAACTCTTGATATATTTTTCTCCAACTTTCCCTGGGCTCTATTTCTTCTCCTTCATTATCTAAAGAACTGGGGACACATCCATTTTGGACCTTTAGAGATTGTGTGTGCTGCATTCAGTTGTGTCTGACTCTTTGCAACCCCATAGACTGTACCCCACCAGGCTCCTTTGTCTAAGAATACCTGAGTGAGTTGCCATTTCCTCCTCCAGGGGATGTTCCTGACCTAGCAATCCAACCCACATATCCTGTGTCTTCTGCATTGCAGGCAGATACTTTACCTCTGAGCCATTTGATTTTTTTTTTTAAAGGTGAGTAATCAGTATCCATTGTTAGTCAATACTGTTCTTAAAGTGCTTAGAAATCAGGACCAATAGATAGTAAACTCCCTGAGGACACTGATATCCCTGGGGACTGTCTTAGTCTGCCAGGCAGGAAGAACTCAGCATATTCAAGGAGAGGAGGAGAGGGTCGGAAACACGGTACAGCATGTCCAGCTTCTTGTTGGGGTGATAAAGAAGGTCAGAGGTTAGGGTGTAGCTGGAGCCACCTCCTTGTGCCCTCTGTAAGCCCCTTGAGTCCCAGCCAGCTAACATCTGCTCAGGCCCAGGTATGGATGAGATGAGACTTGTCTGTCTCCCCTGGAGACATTTCTGTGGGTCTCTGGCTTTAATGTTCCTTTGGGCCACCCCTTATCTTTCGCCTCCATGTTCAGCTCTGGTTGTTTTTGTCACCACCTCCTTGTTGTTGTTTAGCGCTAGTTGTGTCTGACTCTCTTTGACCCCAAGAACTGTAGCACACCAGGCTTCCCTGTCCTTCACCACCTCCTGGAGCTTGCTCAAACTCATTTCCATTGAGTCAGTGATGTCATCCAACCATCTCATCCTGTCTCTCCCTTTTCCTTTTGCCCTCAATCTTTCCCAGCATCAGGGCCTTTTCCAATGAGTTGGCTCTTGGCATCAGGTGGCCAAAGTATTGGAACTTCAGTTTCAGCATCAGTCCTTCCAATAAATATTCGGGGTTGATTTTCTTTAGAATTGACTGGTTTGATCTCCTTGCTAACAAGAACACTTGTGGGTTTCCTTTTCACCTGAGTCCAGGGAGGGGAGAGGGGAGGACAGAGTTGAGGAATCCAGGGTACCACATCCACTTAAGTGGCTTAGGGCAGGGAGAGTGACATGGAGCAGTACCAAGGCTGGTATGCACCCAGCAGAAATGCTCAGTTTCCCAAGGGATCTGGTACATGCTGAACACCCTGAGATGAGATTTTCTGGCCAAAGAAACCTTTACAGTTACCACTCTTAGAAACCAGATTCTCCCTCATGGTGGCAACACATTTGTCTGATTGAGATTGAGATTGAGATCCTAAAAGGCCTTTCTGGTCCTCAGAAGCGGCTGATCACCGGGGTCCCTTTGCTCCTGTGGCCTCAAAAATGCTGAGCAGCCTGGACAGGCCTGTGCAAGGCAGGGAGACAGTGCCACTGCTCCCAGAAACCCCCATGGCCTCCCTGTCCCTGTCATTCAGCCACTCCTGGGCCAGGCAATAGAGCATGGTCCTTGTTGCTGGTAGAAAGGATGGCAGGGAAGGGAGTGAGGGGAGAACAGTTCTGGGCTAATGTTGTCATCTCTTCATCTTAACTTCCTGTCTTAGGACACATCTCCCTGTGGCCCTGCTGGGTGGAGAATCTTAATATATACCACTATATCCGACTCTTGGCAGACTTCCCTAAAACCACATCATGCCAATGAGACAAGACCTAATTCTGGGTTGCCTCATGTGGCTTTCATAAGCTCTACATCTCAGCTTCTGAATCCTAAGAAGCAAGGTCAAGTGGGAGTTTAATAGCTGCTGGCCCAGGATGGTGCAGAGGGCAGTCCTTTGAACTATGTCTCCAAGGTTCCCACCATCCCTTAATTTAAAGGAGGAGACAGGACAGCCTGGAGGCAAGTCCCATTGCTTCCTTTGTTCCCGGCGCTCACTGAGGTCTCTTCACGTTCTCCAAGTCTTAGCATTTGCTGGCCCCTCAGCTGAGTTAGCATCCCCTCTCCCAAAAGTTCCTAAAAGCCAGGTGCTCTGTCCTCAACAGATCTTAACATGCTAGAATGGAGAAATTGTTGGACTCTGAAGATAAGACCTAATGTCAGATCAGGTAGAGGAAGTCACCTCAATTTTCTGGGTCACGCCATTACAATGGGAAAGTTTCCTTCACTAAACACACACACAGGGACTTTTCTGGTGGTCCAGTGGTTAAGAATCTGCCTTTCAATGCAGGGGACCAGGGTTTGATCCCTGGTCAGGGAACTAAGATCCTACATGCCTCAGAGTGGCTAAGCCTGCGCCACAACTAGAGAGCCCGGGCACTACAAGGAAAGATCCACAGGACACAGAAAAATCCTCATGACAAAACTAAGACCCAATGGAGCTAAAAAAATGAATATTTACACACAAACACACACACACAACCACGGAGGAGGAGGAGAAAGAAGGCAATATTGAGCTCTCTTGGAAGGAGCATGAAAACACCAGTTTGCTTGTTTCACTAGAGAGGACTCAGGTATAGGCTCCTGGAACTGACTCTGTCCCCAAAAGGAGCCATTTCCCCTGGGTCCCCCCAGGCTGCCTGATCCCATCTTTAGTGTTATTTGCATGCGTGCATGTTCAGGCACTTCAGTCATGTCCGACTCTGCAACTGCATGGACTGTAGCCCACCAGGCTTCTGTATCCATGAATTCTCCAGGCAAGAATACTGAAGTGGGTTGCCATGCCCTTCTCCAGGGGATCTTCCCGATCCAGGGATTGAAACTGCGCCTCCTGCATTGGCAGGCAGTTTCTTTACCTCTGAGCCACCTGGGAAGCCCTAAGTGCCACTGAGGGAGAATAAATGTCCCTCAGAATTCAATCCCCTCAGCCTTTTGCATCCTCCTATGGGAGTCTCTGCCAGACCTGGGCCATCTTGCAGCTGTGCATCTCCCACAGACAGAATGCAGAGACAGAAGTTTCATTTTATTTGTTTTTCTTTCTTCCCCCTTTCCTGACCATACGTGCTACCTAATCCAGAAAACATCCAGATCGGAAAGACATTGCCTTTGAAGCCAGAGGCAGGAGGAAGAAAGGGATGCCGTCTAAACCGCTTCTCTCGTCATTCACCCTGGGGAGAAATCTTCCTCTCCTAAACTCTGTCCCACACATGTGCACAAGATGGCTTTGTGGGGTCTTCCTGAGGCAGGAGAAAACCCCAAGGTCTCTGAGTACTTCTGTCTCCACTCCTCCTCCTCTGCACACACATTTGGCACAAGCCAATGTGAGCACCAGGGCTTACCTGGTGGCTCACAAGGAAAAGAATCTGCCTGCAATGCAGAAGACCCGGGTTTGATCCCTGGGTGGGGAAGATCCCCTGGAGAAGGGCATGGCAACTCACTCCAGTATTCTTGCCTGGGAAGTCCCATGGACAGAGGTGCCTGAGGGCTGTAGTCCATGGGGTCTCAAAGAGCCAGACACTATTAAAGTGATTTAGCACAATGTGAGCAAGAAATTCACTTTCAGTGCTGAGCCTTGATGTCAGAGCAAAGATGTCTTGCTCACCTGTTCTACATAATTTTAAAAGTTAATTTTAATTTAGTCAATTTGACAACGGTGATGGAGATCCAGAGTGACAGAGGTGGTAGGATTCCCTCCCATCTGTTTTCAGTTACAATTATCCCCCTTCGCCAGAGTGAGCAGACAAGAGGGAAGCTGTCACAGGCATCATTGCCTGACCCCTTGGCCGTGTACCTGGACCAAGGGCTCATGACCCTTCTTCATAGACAACTCAGCCTCCTGCCGGGTTTCCTGCCCTTGGAGCTGATGGAAAGGGGATGAAGACTGACATAAATTGAGCTCCTACCCTGTTTCACGTGCTTTGACTTATACTCGCTCTTGCAATTTTCATAAAAATTCTATGCGGGACACAAAACATTTTACAGATGAGACAACTGAGGCTCAGAGAGGCTAAGTGACTTGCCCAATATCACACAACTCTTAGGTAGCAGAGCTGAGATGTGAACACTGGTCTGATTCCCAAATATACATTCTTTCTGCGGTCCCCTCCCAGACTCATCCATAGGACTGGCAAGCGTGAAAAAAAATCTATGCTTTACCCCTATTAGGATTTACCTACTCTCTCTACTAGAGCTGAAGGTTAACATCCAGGTGAGAAAGAACTGCTCTGGGAGCCTAAGAGCATGTGACATGGGCTGGAGTGTTTTGAGAGAAAGAATCTGTCTCCAGGTGACACCTCACTGGAGACTTCACAGCACACTGCCACGGCCTTGTCCCTCCCTTGGCTAGCCAGGTTTTACCAGGTAAGAGGTAGCTCTTGGGTAGGTATCTTGCTTGAGGAACCTTCCAGAGGAAGATGGGGAATGGTGTTCTGAGAGCTTCAGAGATAAAGGCAGGGGACCCCTGGTACCCTGTCCTTCTGAAACTGAAGGAGGTCCCTGATTGATGGGACTGGCCTCTCCAGGCCCTGGAATGCACACCTGCCTCCTGTCCAGGAGTCTCTCCTGATGTGGCATCAAACATGCTGGGTGGCTACAGTGGCTGGTGGTACCTGCAATCTTCCCATTTAAATGTCCCTAGCTGAAACTGAAGCTCCAATCCTTTGGATACCTAATTTGAAGAGCTGACTCATTGGAAAAGACCCTGATGCTGGGAAAGACTGAAGGCAAAAGGAGAAGGAGGCAACAGAGAATGAGATGTTTGGACGGCATCACCAACTCAATACACATGAATCTGAGGAAACTCTGGGAGATAGTAAAGGACAGAAGAGCCTGGTGTGCTGCAGTCCATGGGGCTGCAGAGTCAGACACGACTTAGCAACTGAACAACAGTAACAACAAATCTTCTCATTTAAACTGAGCACAAGTGAGACAGAGGCAGAGACCTCATTTCTCATTTTTGAAAGATGGCAACTGGTAACTACGGCCACTGGCCTCATAAACCTCACTGTCATGTTAGCCGAGAGTCCCTCAGAAATTTTGGGACAAAGGAGCCATCAGAGGAACAGAAGGAAATAAAGCATCCGAAGCACTCAGAGAAACAAGACAGAGAAAAATGGGAGACTGTGGGTATCACAGGCTTTGTATGTCTCTGGCATACAAGGAGAAAGCCTCAAAGACTGAGAGCATCTCACTACTGACAAGCTCTCAGATGTCCCCTTGGGCAAACCTTCCTGACACTCCAGGTTGGAGGACCTGATGAATCCTACTGGCCCCCAGTCCTTGTCTACAATTAGCAGTGGGTGAATGAAAGGAGTCTGAAGTGGGAGCACCAGTCCTGGTTCTACACAAACTAGCTGTGGGACCCTGAGCAAATAAGTCCCTCTCCTGCCCAAGCCTCTGTCTCCATCCATTAAAAAACAACAACAAAGAAAAGCCCTGGGCTTCCCTGGTGGTCCTATGGTTAAGAATTCATCTTGCAATGCAAGGGACACCGGTTCGATTCCTGGTCTGGGAAGATACCACATACTGCAGAGCAACCAAGCCTGAGGGTCGCAACTACTGAAGCCCATGCACAGAGCCTATGCACTGAAATAAGAGAAGTCACTGCAATGAGAAGTTTGCACACTGCAATGAAGAGCAGTCCCTGCTCGTGCAACTAGAGAAAGCCCTCATGTAGCAATGAAGACTCATCACAGACAAAAAAAACCCTCCCCCACCCACTCCCTCATCCTCCTTGATTTCTTCCAGGTCCAAAGCTATGAGGCGTTCCCTATGTCTTCTGTCATAAATAAGGCCTAGACTCTGCACACTGACCTCTGACCTCTGAACCTGGACTAGGAACTCCCCTCTCCTTGAAGCCTCGGCCACACTATGTTTCCAGACTGCATGGGATCTCTGGAAACGTGTGCCATCAACTATGACATGGGAGGAGACTAGAAAGGCGTTTTAATAAATGTTATTTCTAGAAAGAAGCCTCTCTACCTCAAATCCATCCTACACTCCGCTGCTGGATGAACTTCTCAAAACCAAGGTCTGTTCAATGCCACTCTTCTCCTTAGAGGACTTCAGTGGCTCCCCACTCCCTGCCAAACTCTGAGCCAGACACACAAGACCATCCTTGATCTGACTCAACTTGCCTTTGTCTCCCTGCCACTTCGGGTCCCTGTCTGTGCCACCCACTCCCCCATCTCTTTGAATCACACCCAACCCACAGGGTCCTTCTCAAAACTGTATCTTCCAAGAAGATGTTTTTAGACCAACTAGACTTTGTACTGTGATTTTGTAAAATGTGTCTGTCTCCTGTCCCAATACAGGATGCCCCAGGATTCAGCAGAGTATTTGACACAAACCTAGCATTCTGTAACTTTAAAAGAATGAAACTAAAAGAGAATGAATTGTGTTCCTAGAGTCTGAAACAGCAGCTCTTAGGGGTAAGTAGAAAAAAGACTTGAGGAAGATTTTGATGTGTATAGATTGGGATTTAAGGGGATTCCCTAGCGGTCCATTGGTTAGAACTCTGCACTTTCACTGTGGAGGGCACAGGTTCGATCCCTGGTCAGGGAACTAAGATCCCTGTAAGCCCTGTGGTGTGGTCAAATAAAAAGATATTTAATGGTCCTTTCCACCCAGAGACGTTGTGTTTTATACAGAGTAGGTTGCACTGCTTCAAAGAAGGCTCTTTAGTTTCCTAATAAATCTTGGATCGCTGGCCTTAATGGTCCTGTGACAGCTCTAGCATAGAAGCAAGTCTATCATCTAGAGAAGTTTCTAAGTCAGCAGATGGCTGAGGCACTGCTAGGAGGCCTTGGGACACTGACAGCTCTGCACTCCTGGTTATCCTTGTAGATGAGACATCGGCTCGGGAAAAGCCAAGCATCCTGCCCTTGCCTGACCACAGCCAGCCCGGAGCCTTTGAGCAGGGCAGCTGCAGGCCCTCTGAGGGGAGGGGCGCCGGCAGCTGGAGTGCCTTTCTGGGTTCCTGGGGTGGGGCCCTCCCTTCTCTGTGCAGGTGGAGGGCTGGGGGCTCTGCCCACTGGCTCTTGCTTTCCCCACCTGCCTGCAGTGTGGTTTGTCTGCCGGCGCCGGCAAGGCGTAGGGGCTGGGGGAATTTGATCAGCAAGGAGGGGGAGGTTGTCTCCCCGAGATATGAGCACAGTCTAATCCCTCCCTCCCGCCTCCAGGGCAGGCAGGCTTACTGCTGAGATGCCGGGCAGGCGGGGGAGCAGACAGGAGCTGAGGCTGAAGTAGCTGAAGGTTGCCATGGGTCAAGAGGTGCCCTGGGTGCCTAACTATCCTTCTGAATCTCTGCTGCCCTGATCTCTTGACTGCTAAGGTGCTGAGGCAGATGTGGCCCAGGCATCCTCCAGGCTCTGCCTCTGAGCGATTGGTTGAAGGTCAAGGGCAGATTCAGGGCTCCTTCACCTAGACTTATGCCCTTTGATATTCTCAGCATGGTTCCCTGGTGTCCCTACCTCCCTAGCTGTGTGGAGGCTTCTGTTTACAGGGTTTTCCCATTATCTTCCTTGAGAAAAGAGTGGGAGGGAAAGGAGGCCGGGTCACGGGCCCACCAGGTTTCAGGCCAGCTGAGGTTGGCACTGAGTTCTTCCAATCTCTCCCGAGAGACCAAACAAATGTTATCAGCGACTCAGAGAGCCTCCTGTCAAGGTCACTCTACTCTGCCTGATGCTGTCTCTGCTGTTTGACATGAGAACTGACTCTGCTGTCCACCGCCCACCAGCTCCAGGCACTGGGCAACCTCTCTCCATGACAGTCTTGACCCCTGGCTGGAGATCACGGGGGCCTTCCATGCCAGGACGGAGGGCCTCCAGGTTTCTGCTTCCTTAGCAGATCTGTTCTTTTGTGGTATTAACCCTTTCCCTCCCTGAAGCTTCTTCACCCAAATAAGAGACCAAGCCCTGAAAGCTCCCCTGTGATTCCTCCTCTTCTCGTGTGCCTTGGATCCCAGACCCTATGGTCCTAGGGCAGCAGGTAAGGAAGTGTTAGTCTCAGTAGCCCCCCATACTCCTCTGTCCAAGGAATTCTTCAGGCAAGAATTCTGGAGTGGGTAGTCATTCCCTTCTCCAGGGGATCTTCCCGACCCAGGGATCAAACCCAGGTCTCCTGAATTGCAGGTGGACTCTCTACCATCTGAGCCACCAGGGAGGGAGACCTGAAATGGCTGGGTAGGAAGGACCACCATAGCCCCCACCACCCTCAATCTCAACTATGTGGGCCTCAGCCCAGAGTGTGTCCAGGGCCTGGTGCTAGGCACAGGGAGCATGACATACTGTCCTTTTCAAGAAGTTTATCACTGGGAATTCCTGGGCAGTTCAATGGTTAGGACTCCAAGTTCTCACTGCCGAGGGTCTAGGTTCAATCCCTGGGTGGGGAACTAAGATCCCACCCATGCAATATTGCTAAAAATAAAATTTTAGAAGTTTATCAACTAGGCAGGGAGGAAGAATATGTTACATTTTAATTCATGGGAACAGATGTTCAAGGGAGAAATAAAGGACCAGACTGGGCAGGACAGCCCCAGTAGTGAATGTACCCCTCTCACCCTGGAAGGCCTGGGTCTCCTAATAGTCCAGCACCCACTCACCCATGGCCCATTGCCCCACCACCCAGGGTGGCTGGGGTCACAGGGACAGGTGCTGGCAAGCCTGAGCTTTGTTCCCCTGCCTCCTTTGCTTTCTCTTACCTCCTTCCCTCTCCCCTTTCCTTGCATGCCTATGCTCAATTCTCTCTCTCTTCAGCAGGAATATAATGTTCGGCTGCTTTCCACCCACTCTCTGAATGCTGCCAGCGAATAATGACTAAGGTGGTGGGTGGAAGTACAGCAAGTTGAGACCAATTTAGCAGTCCGGGGTGCCAAGAGGAGAGTGATTTAGCAGCAAATAGCTTTGCAAACAGCAAGGAGAGCGAAGATGCCCCCAAAGCCAACAGACCAGTGAGCCAAGTGAACAGCCCTGCCCAGGTGCCTAGGGCAGGGACTGCCTCAGCTGCCTGGCAGCCTGTGCAGGGAGGTTAGGTCATGTGAGGGGCAGGACTTGTCCTGAAATGCCAACTCATTTTCAGAGTCGTGCCCACTCCCGCTCTCAGCTTTACTTTGGACATCTTTGAGGGGCCCATGTCCCTGTACATCCCTGGGGCTGGCAGTTTCACTAGATAAGTCCTTCTTCTAATGGATGCTGGGGCCTCAGAGGATCTACAGCCCTGAGGGGCTGATGGGAACTGGATAGACTGCTCTGGGCATGGCAGAAACAGAGGTCATGTAGTTTCGGGGGAGGGGGCTGCCCCCAGCATGCTGTGGACCATGCCCCAGAGAGAGGCCAACCCAGGTGGACACTGGTGTGGGGCTTGCAGGGCCTGCCACCCAGGAATCTTGAGGACTGGTATTATGGGATGTGACTGCGAGTGTGGTTGGTATCAGGAGAGAGCTTACCTGAGATGCAGAGATGATGAGAATGCATGGGATGTGTGTGTGTGTGTATGTGTGTGTGTATGTGTGTGTGCACATGTCTGCCCAGAGTCATCTTGAAGGCAATTCTCTTCTCCCACAGTGATTAGCTGATATGTAAGCAAATCTGTGGGTGATCTGGGGAGGGCGGCTCTTTCCTGCCTTTGTTCTAGACGCTGGACGAAACCCACATCACATCTGTTCAGACACCAATTTGGCCTGTCACTTAGGAAGAAAAATCACCTCTCTGCTGGACTGATTAGGACAATTAGTTTTAGCTGTTAGGGCACGTATGCACCCGCACATAAACACACACACACTCACTCACTCTCTCCTCTGTCTCTTTCACCCTCCCCCCTTCCCCCACCCTACTCCCCTGCCTCCCCTACTTGGAGCCCCACTGCACCCTCTTGCCACCAACCCTCCATCCAGTTCTCTCATCTGGGAGGCAGCCTCCGTGTGTGACCACCCCTGAAGTCTGGTTTCCACACACTGCTCACATTACCAACGAAGAGACTGGTAATCCCATTTTAGTTTAGGACTTTGTTGCATATGGATAAGGTGAAAACACTGAATTAGATTACGGATGAAAACTTGGTATTCCAATGAAATGTTGTTAATTCAGACTCTGTGAAGACAAAATCTGCATAATTTCAGCACGGCATGGACTAAACCTTATGAGTTGACTAGCTATAAAGAGAAAGAACTGACATAAAACGCATCTAAAGTGCATAAAATGCATTAAAGTGCATCTCAAGTAGAGATCCCATTATGCCAGATACTTCCTATTTCTTGTTTATTGAGCTTAAGCTATATGCATAACAAGTGCTTGGGGATAAGAAGGGGGTGAACAGAAAAAGGGGAGAAAATCTAAGACTTTCATCAAGCTTGAATTATAATAATTATGGAACTAAATGGGTTCTTATAATTTAAAAAATCTCTCTTCTTTCTGTACGTTAAACACTTGACAACAATTCACTGAACCTAAATCTATTTACTTAATTCATCTGCGTGGTTACTGCTCGGATTGGGAGTCAAGATGGCCCAGTTCAACCCCCAGCATTCCATTTAAAGTCTTGGGTAAAACTCCTTTATTTCTCGTTCAATTTTCTCATCTGTCAAATTGCAGAAGAGATCTCAGAGTTGTAAATAATAATAATAATCCTTTTAAAGTTAAAAAGTGCTATTAAAATCACTACAGTAGGAAACCCAGGGATGGTCAGGCTATCTGGTGGGAGCCTATTGTCCGGCAGGAAGTAAGAAAGAGAAGTAGGATGGAGATTGCAGATACAGAGGCAGCTATGAAAAATGGCAGCAGCTAGAAGCCCAACTCACCCCACCTGACTCTGGCTGACACATCCTGGCCCACTTTTCTGGACCCCTGGAAGAGCCCATCCATGGCTAAGCTATACACTCACTTGGCTGGAGGCAGTTGTTACGAGCAGAGAT
Source organism: Okapia johnstoni (assembly GCA_024291935.2). Classification (NCBI taxonomy): domain Eukaryota; kingdom Metazoa; phylum Chordata; class Mammalia; order Artiodactyla; family Giraffidae; genus Okapia; species Okapia johnstoni. Next base: position 41,058,992 of record CM044314.1, on the reverse strand, counting down.
ATCTCGCACTTGGCATTGCCCAGTTTTGTCTGGTCTGCATGGCTGGTCAAGCCAGTTAAAAGGAGGTAACAGGCTCCCTCCAAGAGCTCCCCTTGGAGAGAGAGACCCATCTCCTGGATTCTGAACTTGCATCTGGGAGCTCTGACCTTGTTGCTGCTATGCTTCCTCTCTATAAGGAAGGTATAAATCTCTTCCTTAGGTTCAGCTTCAAGGTCTCGCTCACGACCACCTCCATCCTGGAGTCTTCTAGCTTACCTCCCTCCTGGGGAACAGCTGCCATGTTCAAAGTTGTCCTGATCCAGTTTTCAACGTACTTGTCACTGATTCATGGGGGCTGGCTCCTCTTCAATCCTCATCACAAGTTTTATTTAGCCAGACCATTATTTAGTCATTTTGTTTATCCCCCATCACCCTGGCACCTTGCATGGATAAGACCTTTAATAATGAAGCAATTTAGCAAGCATGCACATCCATATAAGGTGCCAGGGAGATGAGGGATAAACTGGGCTTCCCTGGTGGCACTGTGGTAAACAATCTGCCTAGAGATGCGGGTTTGATCCATGAGTTGGGAAGATCCCCTGGAAGAGAAAATGGCAACCCATTCCAGTATTCTTGCCTGGAAAATTCCATGGACAGAGGAGCCTGGTGGGTTACAATCCATGGGGTCTTAAAACAGGCAGACACGACTGAGCACAAGCATGAAAGAACGCAACACATGAGATTTTCAAACTTGGGTGATGATCTTTGAAAGGAAAACAAAAATCATCAAGGACCCCTGAGAAAGCATGTGAAATCCTGACATGAGGAATAATGGGGGGAGGGGGGTGCAAAGGGCATGGGAAAGGAGTCACCAGACTCTGAACCATGTGACCTTGGGCAAATCACAGCCCGATGACCTCCTCAAACATGGGAGTAACTCACACTCCCAGCAGAACCGTGAGAGTGTCCATTTCAGAACAGTATTTTTTAAACTGCAGCAGCACAAAAATCTATTCAAAAGCCAGCTCAGTGACCCACCATGTAAATCGTCTAAAGATTTCCCAGGCAGTTGGAAAGATTTTCCAGGTTTGTTGGCCAGACCCCAGAAACACCTCATCATTGCCCTAGAACCACTGCCCCCTGGGGGTTCCCACTGCAGGATTTTGAAACCTCAAATCTAGATCACACCTATCACCTCCTACTTGTATAATTATACTTCTCGGTCGAAGGACCTGGAGATAGAGTGCGTAGGCTGGCAGGGTGGGTGGAGGCTGGGTTTTCTTTAGGCTCCCAAACTACTGGAGGCAGGAACCAGGATGGAGGAGCCTCAGTTAGGCAGAAGCCCTGAAACAGCTGGCCCAGTAATACAGACAGGAAAATCAGAGGTCACATCAGTCAAGTGTCCTTCAGCAGAAACCTGCTGCTGGGAAAAGTGCTTCCACCAAGAGTCTCTGATACCTCTTTTCTGACCAGTTACTTTATTAAACACACATTTTCTAAGGACTTCCTCCTAAAAGCCAAACACTAGTCTGAACTGGGAATTGATGACACAATCTCTGCCTCTAGGAACTTTGGAGGCTCTTCAGGAGCCTGTGGGTAAATGCCGGGAGAGCGAGGAATGATGGGAAGGCAGGTGACCCAGACTTAAAGAGAGAAGGACAAGTTGTTGGAGGAGTTGATCCTGCATGGTTAAAACCTAAAGCGCAAGTGGGGGCTAGTTGGATGGAGGTAGAGGAAAAGGGCAAGAATATTTTGCACAGAAGAAACATGTTTAAAAGTAGCAGAAGAATGTGCAAAGAGCCAGGGTCAGCGCTAAGCTGAGCTCAGACCCTTGCTCCTCTATTTTCTATCCTGGCAATGGGATTGAAGTCTCCTCCTCTAACAATCATACATACCCTGCGGAGCTGTGCTGAAAATTAAAGGAGATGATGAGCCAAAAGTACTGGGCACACAGGGTACTTAGTGAAGGGTATTAAATGTTGCTGAATATTTCCCATTACACTAGTCTGTAAGCTGCGTAACCATTGGGTTGCCATCATCAGTTTATTCATCTTTGTAGACTCACTTTCAGGCCCAGAGCCTTGCCTTTTGTAGGCACCAAATGAATATTTTTAAAATGAATGTTGAAAAAGTGCAAAGGCATATACTTATGTTTTCGGGATCAGAAAGCCATTTTTCCATAGCTAGAGCCCACCTATCTCTGTAGCCATATAGGCTGATGCATGGTTTCTCGAAATAGCTCGGCAAATTTTTCCCTCACATGGTCCCGATGCACTGGCTCTCCCCAAGCCACACTACCCGGCCGCACCCCTTCAACGGCAACTATCCTGACACATATCCACTGGGACACACAGGCAGACAAGGGGCTCCTCCTATAGACAGACAGGAGCAGAAGCTGAACTATTAAAACAGATTCTACCTTGTGAGGCACAGAGGCTGCCATCAACATTCAAAAGCCCCACCATCTCAAATGCCCCATCCTCCCTCTTGCTCACATGCTGGAACCTTCAAAGAGACACCCTTCTTTTCCAACCTGAGTTTCTTCTCATCATCAACAGATGAGTGTCCCTGGCTCACATTCACCCAGCTGATCCCTCCTGCTTGGACTCCCACTTGTAATGCCTGACTTTGCTCCCATGAACTGTGGACCTCAGGAAAGTCCTACTACTCTGTGGCCTCACTTTTTTCACTGTCAGAACACAAGAGAGTCAGCGATGCTCCATGCTCACCTGGTAGTTATGTCTCAAGGGTAAAGGAGATAACAAATGAGATAATGTCTATGGTGCACAGAAAACACCGCAAGAAGAAAGGCTCTGGATAAATACAAGGTGTAAACGCCACGCCTGATTAGCGTGTATGCCTCTGTCCACAGACTTCAACCATAGACTTCACTCTCCTCCACACCTGAACATAAACACCCTTCCTGACTGTAATCGCTGTCTCTGCTACACATCTTCACGTGCGTACATATACCCACAGACTTCTAGCACCTATATTTCCCTCAACATGCCCAGGGAAAATTGTTTTTGAACTCAGAGGAAGCTCAGGTTACAAATGCTCTCTTGCCGCTACACACAGGCTGTTTTTCAGGACGCAGGAAGAAGTGCCAAGTAGACAGCTTATCTCTCAAGCAGGGCACCTCAGCTCCCACCATGAGGCTGCAGGAGATCCTTACCTGGCACAGCTCCTGCCAAGGGCTCTCCAGGACAAGATGCCTCCTTACTAGTTTGCCAGCACCCAAGACCAGAACAGAGGGGCTGATGGCAGTGAGAAGATGTGATTGGAAGGCCAGAGGAAGGACCCAGACGCTTCAGACGCTCAACCCCCTAAGTATGCCTCATTCCTGGGAAATCAGGGCCCTGAAGTCAGTGAATCAGGAGCATTTTCCTAGGCATGACACAACCGTGGGCAAGCAGATCGCTCAGGTCCTCCCCAGTTTAGTCCTTTCCACTTGGAGCAGGAACAGGAAAGCCCATAGTGGTTGGTGCCTGTTGCTGCTGAGTTCTGTGCTCTAAAGGCTGGAGTTAAGCATGTGGAAGGGTGTGTGTGTGTGTGAGTGTGTGTGTGTGTAGGGGAGTGGGGAGAGAGTGAGGGGCTGACTGTCTGTGAAAGAAAGAAATGAACGTGATGTGTGTGTTGGTGTGAGACTGTGTGTGTGTTGCTTTGGCTGAATGACTCCAGGCAGTGCTAAGTTGCTTCACTCGTGTCCGACTCTGTGCGACCCCACGGACTGTAGCCCTCAGGGCTCCTCTGTCCATAGGATTCTCCAGGCAAGGATACTGGAGTGGGTTGCCATGCCCTCCTCCAGGGGATCTTCCTAAACCAGGGATGGAACCAGAGTCTCTTACCTCTAACTTGCATTAGCAGGCCGGTTCTTTACCACTAGCGCCACCTGGAAAGCCCCAAGCAGGCAGGGGGCCACTTAAATACCCAGGTTCATCACCCACCTCCTCTATCGATCTCAGCCCCTGTGACCTATTCCTTCAGTGGAACAATCTATACCTCCAACTGCACCCGTGTCCCCGCCACCAGTGCAGACACACACAGCCCATCTGCAAAGTTCCAGACAGCAAAGTTCAGTGGCCCGGCCGCGGCTGTCAGACCCGGCCCGCACACCTCCCGCTTCCTCATTTCTGGACTTCGGTATCACCCAACACCTCTGCCCCCCCAGATCAGACTCGGGACGGGGAGTAGATAGACCCGGTCTGTAGGAGACAAAGCCGGAAGGACGGGCGCACCCTCCTTTCTTCTAGGCGGGGACCAGACTAGCCGCACGCGCCCGGGCAGAGGGGAGACCCTGACAGTTACATGCGGAGACAAAGACACCTGGACAGACGCCGGCACAGACAGACAAAGACCGACTGACGCGCTGGCACGCCGCGGGGAGCGCAGTTTCCCCGGAGCCCGGCTCCCTCCTTGCGGACTGAGCGAGACCCCAGTCCACCTCACCTTATCTGTCCCTGCGCTTGGGGCTGACTCCAGGTTTTTTTTTTTTTCTTTTCCAGTGTGTTTGGCGATGTGCTCCCGTCTCTCTTCTCGCGCTGGCCGGGCGGGTCCCGAGATTGCTCGCAGCTCCGGCTCGCTAGACGAGGCAAGCAGAGAAACTTTCTACCTCGCCTCCCGCCCGGCGCCCGCCCAGCCGCCAGCCCGGCAGCCCGCCCGCTTGCTGGCTCCCTGAGCGCCGGCCCCAGCGCGGGTCCCGGAGCCTCCGGCGGGCGGGAGGGCAGGGCGGGGCGGGCGGGCCGGGGCGGGGTCGGCGCCGCTCATTGGCCAGGGTGGGGCGGGGCGGGGCGGGGCGGGGCCGGCGCCGGCGCCGCTCGTTGGCTAGGGCTGCCGGCGGCTCTTCCTAGGGGCTCGGCGGCCTTTGTTCCCAGCTGACAGCTGGGGTTGCCCTCGACCTCCCGCTTGCCTGCATCCGCCCTCAGCGCGGGGTCCCAACTCCCCCAACTCTCCGATCTCACTTTCAGCAGATCCCTCCGGGTAGTCCCGTCTGCTCGGTCTTTTTCTCCCCCCTCTCTCTCTTCCCCCATACCTTCTTTTTTGTCTTTTTCTTATTTCCCCCTTCTTTTCACCCCCTTCTTCTTAACACGTTTCATTTTCCCCAGCACCATCTCCCCACTTCAGTCCCCTGGATTTCTAGGTTCAAAGACGTCCCCAGCAGCCTAGTAAGAGGCATTGGCTCGCCAGGATTGCAGGTTGGAGCCTAGACCACTGGCACTCCCACTCCGAAAACAGTTTCAGGTGAAAGTTGAGGACTGTTTATAGCTAGTAATCTTACCCAGTACCTTTCTAACACTATCATTTTCTCTACCACCCACGTTCAACTTCTAGCATTTGAGCTAGGAGGGGACCCAAGTTTACAAGATTTGGTTGGACAAAGGGCCAGTTTATTGGGTTTCCAGGGGTTACATGAGGCTGGGGTCCTGAGGATGCATGGAATCTAATTCATTAAAAACAGGCATGATCCTGCCCAGGGAGTGTCGAGGTGGGGTGTGGGGAGACTGAAGTGCCTGGCTTCTGATTATAAGTAGAATGAGGGAAGATGGCCTGAAGGGAAGCACATCATATTGTTTCTGCCACTTCTCCACCTGAAACCCTGTAGAGGATTCTCACTACCTCCAGTTCTTGACCCTAAAGACTCCATCTTTCAATTCTTGGCTTCCTGGGAGGCAGAGAGGCATGAGGTTTAACGGGTCAGTCAGACAAGCTCTGCTACTTATTACTGTATGACCCTGAGTCACTGCCTTAAATTCCTTATATCCCAGTTCCTTCCTTTATAAAATTTGGATAACAATTCCCAGAATGTAAACTCCCCGAGAGCAGGGACTTTCTTTTTTGTTCATGAATGAACAATTTGATTCCTTTTGTTCACATATATCCCCAACACTCAGAACTTGATACACAGTAGGCACTTGATAAATAATTGTTGAATGAATGAATTTCTTATTTATAGATTTGTTGTGAGGATTAAATAAGAATCCCAGTATGTGCTAAGTAAGGGCTTCCCAGGTGGTGCTAGTGGTAAAGAACACACCTGCCAATGCAGGAGACATAAGAGATGTGGGTTTGATCCCTGGGTTGGGAAGATCCCCTGGAGGAGGAAATGGCAACCCACCCCAGTATTCTTTTCATACTGTTCATGAGGTTCTCAAGGCAAGAATACTGAAGTGGTTTGCCATTGTCTTCTCCAGTGGACCACGTTTTGTCAGAACTCTCCATTATGACCCATCCATCTTGAGTGGCCCCACACGGCATGGCTCATAGTTTCATTGAGTTAGACAAGGCTGTGGTCCATGTGCTCAGTTTGATTAGTTTTCTGTGATTGTGCTTTTCATTCTGTCTGCCTTCTGATAAGGATAAAAGGCTTATGGAAACTTCCTGATGGGAGAGACTGACTGTGGGGGAAACTGGGTCTTGTTCAAGTATTCTTGCCCGGAGAATTCCACGGACAGAGGAGCCTGGTGGGCTATAGTCCATAGGGTTGCACAGAGTCAGACACCACTGAAGTCTCTTAGCACTCATGCAAGCATATGGAAAGTATGTATGTGTGCATGCTAAGTCGCTTCCATTGTGTCTGACACTTTGTGACCCTATGGACTTAGCCCACCAGGCTCCTCTGTCCGTGGAATTCTCTAGGCAAGAATACTGGAGCAGGTTGCCATTTTCTTCTCCAGGGGATTTTCACCACTAGCACCATGTGGGAAGCCCTGAAAGTACATATACATGGCAGCAATTGTAAATCTTGGGGTTGACACAAAGAAATTGTAGCATTGTTTATAATAGCTGCCATGAAAGTACATATACATAACAGCTATTATCAGTAATACTAAAACTTCTTTGTGTCAACCCCAAGACTGGTTACTCAGCTTTCTCAGACAACACTTCTTACCCACCTTTGTATGTACTCATCCCTCATTGGAAAAGTCATTCTCTATTTGTCAAAATTTAAGACCTAAAATGCATTCTAGGGTTTGATGTACAACCCACTTAGAAGGACTGAGTTAGGCAAAGTGTCTGGGCAGAGCGGTGATGTGTGTGAGAGGTGAAATCCAGAAACAATATGCAAGAATAAAAACACCCTGTGCAGGGAAGCTTCAGAGATAAAGTAGGGTGTATGGAAAATGGGGGCAGAAGTAAGGATGAAGAATGAGAGAGGAGAGCCATGATGGTACAGTGTGTGTGCATGTGTATGGCCATAAAAGCCTCAGGAATGTGGTTTCCTGAAGTATGAGGCCATAATTAGCTTCCTGATTCAGCTGTTGGGTATGGAAATGCAATGCCTGGGTGTGTCTGCCTCTGAAACCTCTGGTGGGATTCTCACTGTGGCTCCTCTTCCACTGTCTAGTGAAGATGTGCTCCCCGTCTAGGCCCTGGCTATCCCATTTGGCCCTCTGCCTCTCTCAGGCCCTCCCTTGGTTGAAGTGAGTCTAGAAAACTGGGTCATGAATTATGCTCTTATAAAATATTTCCTGCCATCCTCATCAACTCATTATCTGAGGTTCAAATGGCTTACTGTTTTAGCTTATTATTCTGTTACTCAGCTCTAGGACCTCATATTGGCCACAGAAGACCAATCCCAGTAACCCGACAGCTGGTCTGAGCTAGAAGCACCTCTGCTTTTTTTAATGTACTTTCTCCTATCACAATTTAAATAACCGCCTGACTTCTTGTTTGTCTTCAACTCTCCTGTGAGTTTCTTGTTCAAAGCCCAACATCTTTCTTATTTGACACTGAATCCCCAGCACATTGTTAGTATGCAGCAAGCACTCAAAAAGTACTTAAATAAATTCTATGGTGGAAGGCAGGATGATGCTGCAGAGAGAGGAATGAACTCATATACAAAAGATTCACATCTATTCCTGCTTTTTCAAACTTGTAACCTTGCTGTCACCTTATTGAGACTCAGTTTGCTCATCAGTAAAATGGGCCTGATAATATTTGCCCTGTCTGTGGCAGTGATGCAAATATGAAAAGGATTACTTAAATCAAAGTGGTAAGAAAAGTAAAAAATGTTAAATAATAGTTTAATGTCATTTTGAGTCTAAAAATTCAGGGCTTTGTATTGGGAGGTAAGAAAGGATGACTGTATTTAACTGAGGCTGGGTAATTTCTGAAAGCAGGTGAGAAAATATTATTATGTTAGAGCATGTGGCGCTAGTGGTAAAGAACTCACCTGTTAGTGCAGGAAACATAAGAGACGTGAGTTCAATCTCTGGGTTGGGAAGATCCCCTAGAAAAGGGCATGGCAACCCACTTCAGTATTCTTGCCTGGAGAATTCCATGGGCAGAGGAGCCTGGCGGGCTACAGTCCATGAGGTTGCAAAGAGTTGGACACGACTGAAGTGAGTTAGCATGCAGCAGAGCATTGAGAAAAGCTTTAATGGATCAACAGGCTTCCACTACTCCATCTATCTTCCAGCTAGCCTAGGGAAGTAGGGGTCAGCTCAGTTTACTCGCTCAGTCGTGTCCGACTCTTTGCGACCCCATGAATTGCAGCACGCCAGGCCTCTCTGTCCATCACCAACTCCCGGAGTCTACCCAAACCCATGTCCATCGAGTCAGTGATGCCATCCAACCATCTCATCCTCTGTCATCCCCTTCTCCTCCTGCCCCCAGTCCTACCCAGCATCAGGATCTTTTCAAATGAGTCAGCTCTTCTCAGCAGGTGGCCAAAGTATTGGAGTTTCAGCTTCAGTATCAGTCCTTCCAATGAACACCCAGGAATGATCTCCTTTAGGATGGATTGATTGGATCTCCTTGCAGTCCAAGGGACTTTCAAGAGTCTTCTCCAACACCACAGTTCAAAAGCATCAATTCTGCGGCGCTCAGCTTTCTTCACCGTCCAACTCTCACATCCATACATGACCACTGGAAAAACCACAGCCTTGACTAGACGGACTTTTGTTGGCGAAGTAGGGGTAGGTTGGTTTTACTGCAGGCAATGCCAATTTCTCTTGATCTTGCCCAAACAATGTCCTGTCTCCCTCCAGGATGTGAAGCTCTTAGAACCAGAATTTGCATGTCTTACTTGTACATCTCTGGGCACTTTGCATCTCTTATCTCTGGATATCACTAAACTCCTGTGCTTTGAGAGGGCCATCTCTTCTTTGACTTCTCTACCTGTTAAGAAAACAAGTTAGATAAAATGCAAATGTTGTTTCTCCTTTCCTAGAAAGTACTACAGGACTTCCAAAAATTGTTTAGCATTATTGTTATCACTATCATTATCATAGGTGACATTATTATCTATAACTTTATTCTGAATTCATAACCTATATTCCCATTCAGGAGACCAGGGCAGTTGTGGAGGAAACAAACACTCCTCCAGGCCCTTGGGAGAACGTGCTGACCTCAGAATTCCTATCCTGGGATGACTCATCTCCATTAAGATGTTCAAGTCACCTTAGGAAATATGTCCGCCCCATTTTTTCATCTAAAGGAAAACCGAGTCAAAGAGCAAGATAAGAAGTTGGCCCAGCTTCACTGGGATGCCAGGGTCTTAAGGCATGGCTCCTGTGCCTGCCTCAGCAACTGTGTGACTGATCCAGTGCCTGATGTGCTTTGGTTTGGGCAGTGGAGACCACAGGCAGGCAGCCTGCCCTTGAGCAGAGAATAGTAAAGCAGTCACCTTAGCTAAAGCAAAGGGTTCAAATGGCGTTCACAAATTTTAAGTTGCTTCAGTCGTGTCCAGCTTTTTGTGACCCTATGACTATAGCCTGAAAGTCTCTTCTGTCCATAGGATTCTCCAAGAAAGAATTACTGGAGTGGGTTGCCATGCCCTCCTACAGGGGATCTTACTGACCCAGGGTTAGAACCCACAGCTCTGGCATTGCAGGAGGATTCTTTACCGCTGAGCCACCGGGGAAGCCTTCTCAAATGGCACTAACTAGCTTTAGTCTGAAGAGATTTTGTCCAGCCACCAGCCAGCAAAACTCACAAGATAACTGTTTAGCAAACGCTTCAATGTAAATGCAAGGTTAAACTAGATTATGGAAAAACTGAGAAGAAAATATTCTGACTTGATTCCTCCTATCCCAACACCATTTTCAATAGGAGGTGGTTGGCTATTTCTCATTCAGCCTCCCTGCTTTGAAAGGTTCTGGGCTATATCACCTGTTAGGTAATCTGTCTCTTCCAGGGTTTGGACCAGTTTGTCTAAAAGTCTGAAGCAGGCAGATGTTTCCACTTTGTTTCTACTTACAGTATTAGGAAAGCTTGAATCAAACTGGGTTAAACAAAAGGAAAAAAAAAACACTCATGAATGAATAAGTGAAGAGATCAGCTCCCAGGTTAGTGCATACCATGGATTCACAATATCATCAGAGATCAGGTCTCCGTTTCCTGGTTTGGTATCTTCAGAGTAAATGCTTTGCCCTCAGAATGATTGTTTAGGACTACAGGCTCAATTTTTCAGTCCCATCGGCACACCCAAAATCCAGCAATGGTCTGAGGATTAAAGTACCTTTGTTTCTGCATCTCTTTCCTAGGATCAAGAAAACCTTTCCTGAAAGGTGAGAAAAATCTTTCCTGCTGACACTGAACAAGCTTAGCCACATCAGTAAGCAGTCATTGGCAAATCCAATGAGATTGTTTTGATTGGCTTTTACCAAGGGATTGGAAGTGGAGTAGATATTGGGACATACCTGCATCTCTTGTCTTCAAGGGAGAAGGGGGCAACTGTGGCAAGAACTGACAATCATTGCTTGTCTATTTCATCCCTCTACTTTGCTGGGCATTTTATCTACATTATCTTACTTAGCTGTAGAAATCATTATTATTTCTATTTTCCAAGTGAAGAGACTACAGCTTAGAGTGGCTAAGTAATCTGCTCCAAAGGGTAAGTAAAAGTGAAGGTGTTAGTCACTCAGTAGTGTCCAACTCTGCAACCTCATGGACTGTAGCCCACCAGGCTCCTCTGTCCATGGGATTTTCCAGGCAAGAATCCTGGAGTGGGTAGCCATTTCCTTCTCCAGGGGATCTTCCCAACCCAGGGATTGAATCTGGGTCTCCTGCATTGCAGGTGGATTATTTACCATGGAGCCACCAAGGAAGCCCTCCACCATCAAGTTTAAACTTCTTTCTTAGCATCTCTACAGTGTGCCTCTTTCTTACCCGTGCATTCCTTTTCCTCCCTCCTCCCAACAGATATGTCTTTTTACTTCCACACAATTTCCCCACCTCCATCAAGGCCACCACCATGCCCTTGCCTTCCTTCAGGGCAGAATGGAAGTGTCTTTCAAGGCCCTCCCCAAGCCCTGACCCTGCCCTCCTGCATCCCCTATTCCCACTCCATGATTGGAAGCCCTATCAAATTGTGCCACATTCGTGCCCTGCTCTTCTTTCCTTCTTGCACACTTATGACTTGCACTTTCTTGTTTTAGGTGAATGCACCTTATTTTCCTACTAGGTTTTTCAGTGGCCGGCTCCATGCTTAGTCCATGAGAGGGCCTAACACAAATACTTAATGACTAAGTGAGGGCAGGGATCACCTCTTACTTCTCTATCTCCCTCATAACACTCAGCCTGCTGCTGCCCATGGATGGTGACTAATGGACTAATTGGCTTTGGGCTGATTCCTCCCCAGGGCTGAGGAACGGCAGGCAGACAAAGAAACTGGCATGATCTTTGTCAGTACTGAGGGAAGCCTTCGGTAAATGGGCCCCGTCAAGCCCACATTTGCTTGTAGCCCTCAACTCATTTAAGCAAATAGAGCATATGAGACCGTGACTTCTGGGAAATCATTTAGTTCCCCTACGGAGCATGTTGGCAGGCTCATTTCCTGTGCCCAAGGGGGAGAAAAAAAATACCAGAGAGGCTTTTGAGACCCTGTGTGCTGAAATAGAATTTACACATTTACTCAGCTATTTCTGAAGAAGCAGTTCAGGAGGCCCTAGACTGAAAGGCTGATACTGTTCCCTAAGAGTTGGTGACATCAAGACTGGTTGCCTGGGACCTGCCCTGGACTTGAGCTCCTGCTGGCCTGCCTGGCTTTACTTTTTTTTGAGGGGGTGTGTGTGTACTGGATCTTCATTTATTGCTGTGTGTGGGGTTTTCATTGTGGCACGTGGGCTTCTCTAGTTGTGGCACTTAGCTGCCCTGTGGCATGTGGAATCTTAGTTTCTCAACCAGGGATCAAACACAGGCCCCTGCATTGGAAGATGGAGTCTTAGCCACTGGACCAGCAGGGAGTCCCCCGCCTGGCTTTCTAAGTGAATCCTCCAGGTACTCCACTCCTCAAGTAGCATTGCCATTCTTCTCTCCCATCTTCTAGGACTAACTTCATTGCCTTTACTTTGAAGTGGAAAAGAGAACATTTTAAAAGATTTATTATTTATTTATTGTTTTTGGCTGTGCTGGATCTTTGTTGCTGCATACTGGCTTTCTCTGATTGCGGAGACCAAGGGCTACTCTTCATTGTGGGCATGGGCTTCTCACTGCAGTGGCTTCTCTTGTTGCAGAGCACAGGCTCCAGGGTAAGTGGTCTTTAGTAGTTCTGGTGCACAGGCTTAGCTGCTCTGAAGCATTTGGGATCTTCCTGGTTCAGGGATTGAACCTGTGACCCCTGCATTGGCTGGTGGATTCTTACCCACTGCACCATCAGGGAAGTTCCGAGAACAGCATTTTGAGTCTATCGATTGCAGCTGGAGCCTTGAGTTTGAATCAAACTCTGCCCTCAGTCCCTATATGATCTCGGCCAAGTCTCTTGCTCCCATATCCTCTGCTTCTGGCACTTTTGAGTGATTTTAACACTACAGTCCCACAGAGAGGGATGCAAGAAAAAATTACAGGTGGTTAAAATAATATCTACAGAACTTCCCTGGTGGGCCAATGATTAAGATCTGCTTTGGGGTGGGGCGGGTTCGATCCTTGATCAGGGAAGTTCCATACACCTCAAGGTGCAGCCAAAACAAACAGCTACAATCTGTGGGTACTGTGATTGTTATTTGTTTTTAATTTTTATTTTTTTGGTCTTAGTTGCAGCACACAAGGGGCTTCCCAGGTTGGCGCTAGTGGTAAAGAACCCACCTCCCAATGCAGGAGATATAAGAGAGGAGGGTTTGGTCCCTGTGTCAGGAAGATCCTCAAGAGGAGGGCACAGCAACCCACTCCAGTATTCTTGCCTGGAGAATCCCATGGACCGAGGAGACTGGCGGGCTACAGTCCATGTGGGATACAAAGACTCGGACAAGACTGAAGTGACTGAGCATGCAGCACACAAGATCTTCCCCATGTCATGTAGGATCTTTCCTTGTGGCACATGGACTCTCTAGTTGCCGAATCTGGGCTCCAGAGCCTTCAGGCTCAGTTGTTCTGCTTCATGTGGGATCTTAGTTCCCCAACCAGGGATGGAATCCATATCCCCTGCATTGCAAGGTGGATTCTCAACTACTGGACCACCAGGGAAGTCCCCAATGATATGAAAAAGCCCTTCACACCAGGGTGAATATGACTCGTCCTCCACAGCTTAGGGCTGCTCCCTTCCTGCTCCACCGCATGCCCTCCTCTTCCCTAAGGTCTGAATTTTATCACAGAAGATAATCAGTCTCAGTGAATGCAGCAGAGGGCACTTCCTGGCACAAGCAGTGGGTGGACGACACTCATCTGTCCTTGGGCTCCGTGGAGCAAGGTTCTGAGCAGAGAACTGTAATGCCCAGTGGGAAAGAAGTAGCTGGAAGTTAGGAGGGCAGCCCAGGGAATGAGTCCAAAATGGCAGCTTGAGAGGAAGTAGCCGGGCTGCCGGTTCTGGAACCTCGAAGAGCAGTGTTTAGAATGTTCTCTCTCATTAATCCTATTTAAAGCCTGGCTGCTGAGAGGGGAGGGGAGAATCCTGTTTCAACTAGCAGTGCTGAGGTTTCCTGCCACCCCCGCACACCCCCTCCCCCATCGCCCTGCAGTGGGAGGGGAAAGGGGTTCAATGGGGCCACCCTGCCGGCTCTCATAGCCTCTCAGAAGACTGTCTCCAGCTTCCCCTCCCCTGAGACCTGCATTTTATTGGTCTGCCCCTGGACCTAATCTGTGTGGAGGGAGCAGCTGCTTGCTAGGAAGGCGGGAGGTGTGGACGGGCAGGCTGCGGCGCTGCGCTGGTGAGGAAGGGGTGCTGGAGAAGGTGAGGAGCCCTGCATTGAGGTGCAGAGGGAGGGACAAAAAGTGGGGGCTCTTGTACAAGAGGGCTTTCTGGGAAAGTCCCGCTCCCTCTGGCATGGGGAAGTCTCTCACTGGTTTAAAAGCTAAGAACAAACATTCCCAGCTTGTCTCTTCGAGACTCTCGTGGAAAAGCCAGGTCTAGGGAAAGGGGGACTCCCTGGCCTTGAAAGGAAAAGTGTGAGTGAACCTACAGTTTATAATGCAGGATCAGTGGCAGCCCGGATGGGAGGGGAGTTTGGAGGAGAATAGATACACGTATGCTGTGCTGTGCTCAGTCACTCAGTCATGTCTGACTCTTTAAGACCCCATGGACTATAGTCCACCAGGCTCCTCTGTCCGCAGAATTCTCTAGGCAAGAATACTGGAGTGAGTAGCCATTCCTTTCTTCAGGGGATCTTCCCAACCCAAGGATTGAACCCAGATCTCCTATATTGCAAGTACATTCTTTACTGTCTGAGCCACCAGGGAAGCCCCAGATACATGTATATGTATGACCAAGTCCCTTTGCTCCTGCCCAGTCACAACATTGTTAATCAGCTATCCTCCAATATAAAACAAAAAGTTTAAAAAAAAAAAATAGTGCAGAGTCAGCCTTTTGCAGAGAGAGAAAATAATGGACAGTGTTTACCTCTGTGGTATTATTTCTGGGAGACCAAAAAGAGCATTTCCAAATAAATCCCTATAAATGGGAATCAATCCTTGAGATTTATTTATGAACAAAACAGCATCTTCTAGTGCTGTTTTCCAAAGGCTAGAGTTCATGAGTAGCTCTATCTAGCTGCATGACCATGAATATCATTTAACCTCAGCTGATTAGCTGTAAAGTGGGGAGATTCCCCCTCCTCCCGGTCAGCCCCGCCCACCACTCCCAACTGACACACATCTCACTGAGTTATTACCAAGACCAAATCAGGTGACAGTGTGAAAGTGCTTTTGAATTGAAAGTCACTGTCTACACTTGGAGGGCACATCTCTTTAACTCAGAGTTTCCTCCTGTCTCAGGCAGACTTTAAGCCCCTCGCTGGTGCTTATTGCCTAGTATTCCGATCAGCTGTAAGAACCAAACACTGAAATTTCACAACAGAGACAAGCTTGCTCTCCTGGTTACTTGCTCTTGTTCTGAGACACTTTCTTTGCTTGGGCCTCTCTTGGGTTGTCTGAGAAGGTGCCATGAAAAAGGTCAGAGCCTTTCCTAGCAAGACTCGTCAGGATTGAAAAGTCTGCATGCCATGATCCTAAGAGTGGAATGGGAGTACAGTCAATGGATGGGAAAGGCAGAGTCATCGAAAAGTGTCTGAAGATATAGGAGTAAGAGTACTGGGCCAATAGGAAGCCAGATTTGTAGGTTTAGGTCCAGCCCTGGTAGGATCAAGGCACTGTATTGTTGTTGTTTAGTCTCTAAGTCAGGTTCAACTCTTTTGCAACTCCATGGACTGTAGCCCGCCAGACTCCTCTGTCCATGGTATTCTCCAGGCAAAAAGACTGGAGTGGGTTGCCATTTCCTTCTCCAGGGGATCTTCTCAGCCCAGGGAAGGAACCCGGGTCTCCTGCATTACAGGTGGATTCTTTACCACTGAGCCACCAGGGAAGCCCAAGGCACTTTACAAAGGCATTTAATTGTTTTGTACCTTAGTTTTCCCTCTCAATTTAATAGGAATAATAAAACCTATCTTTTGTTCCCATTTAGCTTGCATGAAAGTTACAGGAAATTGTGAATGAAAGGCTGCAAATGTATGGTTATTTGGGATTGTCAGGCTGCCCTTGATAAATGTCCATTTGGCGGTGCTGTTGCTATCTTGAAGAACAGTCAACTTCGCTATGATTTGTTAAACTCCCACCATGGCAGGCACCATTCTCATTGCCTTGAAAGCAGTAAAGTGGTGGGGTAGAATATGCTATTTTTAGCACTTAAAACTGAAAAGCAAAAAAAAAAAAATCAATGAGTGTATAAAGGGATAATTTAACAGGACTGTGCTCATGAGGGAAGGGAAGACATTATATATTAACTTCTACCCAAGTGGAACTTGACATTTATGTAGCAAGTGAAATCACCACAACTAAAAAAACAAATTAACAGCCCTGTTATCACCAGGCAGGGAGACAGAAAAAAGTGCAAACTATCTCTGAGATGTCTAGGGGGATTTGAGGAAAAACACCCTTGTTTTAGATTGACAGAATCTTGGCCCAGGCATCAGATGTGGGCCTTCAAGATTTCCTTTTTCTCAACAGAGCAGAGACTTAATCTGTTTGTAGAGCACTTCATACTTTTGAACTTCAAACATTCTCTTGTTTGATCTTTGCCAATCTTTTAATGTAGGAAGGGTAGGTATTATTTTTTAAAAACATATTGAAGTAGAGTTGACTTACAGTCTCATGTTAATTTCTGCTGCTGCTGTTGTTGCTCAGTTGCCCAGCTGTGTCCGACTCTTGCCCAGCTGTGTCCGACTCTTTTCAACCCTATGGACTGCAGCACTCCAGGCTTCCCTTTTCGTTTACCATCTCCCAAAGTTTGCCCAAATTCATGTCTATTGTATTGGTGATGCTATCCAACCATCTCATCCTCTTGATGCCCCTTTCTCATTCTGCCCTCAATCAGGGAATTTTCCCTCAATCAGGGACTTTTCCCAGCAGCAGGGACTTTTTCCACTGAGTCAGTTGGTCGCATCAGGTGACCAAAATACGAGAGTTTCAACTTCAGCATCAGTCCTTCTGCTGTACAGCATAGTAATTCATTTGTACATATATATATATATATTCTTTCCATATTCTCTTCCATTCATATTCTTTTCCGTTATGGTTTATCACAGGATATCGAATATAGTTTCCTGTGCTATATAGTAAAACTTTGTTGTTTAATCCATCTTATATATATGAGTTTGTATCTGATAATCTTAAACTCTCAATCTCTCCATCTCCCACCTCCACCCTCCTTGGCAACCACAAGTCTGTTCTCTATGTTTGTGAGTCTGTTTCTGTTTCATAGTATGTTCATTTGTGTTGTATTTTAGATCCCACATGCAAGTGCTATCATATGATATTTGTCTTTCTCCTTCTGACTTACTTCACTTAGTATGATAATCTCTGCATTTTGAATTACTCACTTCCAAATTTAACATTCCCATTTTTTCCCCACCATTTTACTCATGTAATATGATTTTCTTATTTATTCAACAAATATTTCAAGAGAACCAGTCATGCTTTTCACTGTGCTAGGAACCGGGCAGTGAACAAGACAGATACGTCCTTGTCTTCATGAAACTTACAGTCTTGGTAGGGAATATGGTCATTAAGTAAGTAAAAAAGGGTGCAGTATATGTGATGCTGTAGGAGGTACAAGGAATCCAGGAACTATGTTGAGGAGACTGCCTAATCTATGCCATCACTAATCATCCTTATAGCTGTGTGCCCACACCTGTCTAATTAGGGTCGCCATAGAGTGTGGGGCCCTGAAGAGGTCACATTAATTCAAATATTTTTTTATTGGAGTATAATTGCTCTACAATGTTGTGCTCGTTTCTGCTATACAACGAAGTGAATCAGCTGTATGCACGCATATATGCCCTCCCTCTTGAGTCTCCCTCCCATCCCACCCTTCTAGGTTGTCACAGAGCCCTGAGCTGAGCTCCCTGTGCTATATAGTATGTTCTCTTACACATGGCAGTGCACATACATCAATCCCAATTTTCCAATTTACCCCCCATCTCCATGACCACATATCTGTTCTATATGTCTGTGACTCTATTCCTGCCCTGCAAATAGGTTCATCGGTACCATTTTTCTTCATTACACGTATATGTGTTAATATGCGGTATTTGTTTTTCTCTTTCTGAATTACTTTACTGTGTATGACAGATTCTAGGTCCGTTCATGTCTCTACAAATGACCCAATATTGCTCCTTTTTTTTAATCACTGAGTAATAATCCATTTTGTATATGTATCATATCTTCTTTATCCATTCATCTGTTGATGGACACTTAGGTTGCTTCCATATTTTGGTAATTGTAAGTAATGCTGCTGTGAACATTATGGTGCATATTAGTGTCTTTGTGTTTTTTTTTTTTTTCAGATATATACCCAGGGATGAAATTGCTGGGTTTTATGGTAGTTTGAGTTTTAGTTTTCTGAGAAACCTCCATACTGTTTTCCACAGTGGTTGTACCAATTTACATTTCCACCAAGAGTGTACAAGTGTTCCCTTTTCTCCACATCCTTGCCAACACTTCTTACTTGCATTCTTTTTGATGATAGCCATTCTGACAGGTGTGAAATGATACCTTACTGTGGTTTTGATTTGCATCTTCCTGGATGATTAATGATGCTGAGCATCTTTTCATGTACTTGTTGGCTATCTGCATTCTCTCTTTGAAAAAATGTCCATTCAGTTTTTCTGCCCATTTTTAAATTGGGTCTTTTTTTGATTGTTGAATAATATGAGCTGTTTGTATATGTTAGATATTAATCACTTATCAGAACTGATATATTTTTATTTTTTATTTTATTTACCTATTTTTTTTCAGTTGCAGCATGTGGGATCAGTTCCCTGACCAAGGATCAAACCCTGGCCCCTTGCATTGGGAGCACAGAGTCTTAGCCACTGGACCACCAGGGAAGTCCCCAGACCTGATTAATTTTTAATGGAAATTAAACCATTTACAGTTTTTGGTTTGGGCCCAAGATTCTAGTCTGTAACAATTTCTTCTTGTCTCTGTTTCTGTTAACAAAGATATGTTTGAAAAAAACTAGAAACCTGCTCAGGTTATGTCAACTTATGGGAGCTTACTGTAAGGACGAGAAAAGCTTCTGCAGACCTCAGTCAGGGTTCTCAGAGGAGGAGAGGGAGGGGCCACAGCAGCTGTATAAGGTGAACAACCTGGGGCCCGCCGGCTGCTTATGCATCCTCACTCCTCCACCTCTTCTTCCTTCCCTACTTCCTATTCTTTTCCTATTTCTGCCTGTGGTTTCTTTTGATTCTTTTTTTTCTTTCCTTGTTGCCTTTTCTCTGTGCCTTTCTACTTCTACACTGTTCTGTCAGCTGCACTGGCTGCTTTTGAACATCCAGAAGATAAATCAGCCATGTCTCTCCAGAATCAAGTGCCCACATGGCCCTGGCTATTTGGATCAGGCAGTCCTCCTGATCTAATCAGCTATGGACAGGACTGTGGCCTTCTGTGGGAGCAAATACACTTGCCTGCACATAAGGAATGTCTCAGAAGAGGCGTGTGGATGCGCCAGCTCCAGAGCACAGATTCTTAAAGACCCTAAAAGTGTCTGAGTGCTTCATAATTATCTCCTCACCTGCATAAGGATTCCTGTTTTCTGAGCTTCATCAATTTGTGTCTCAGTTTCAGACCTGGTACCTCCTTTACAAAATGAGTACTTTCAGGGATTTTCCTGGTGGTCTAGTGGCTAAGATTCTGAGTTCCCATTGCAAGGGGCCTGGGTTCGATCCTTGGTCAGGGAACTAGATCCCACATGCTGCAACTAAGAGTTCACACGCTGCAGCGATGATCAAAGATCCTGTGTATGGCAACTAAGATCTGGTGCAGCCAAATAAAAGAAATAAATACAAATAACATATTTTAAAAAATGAACACTTTCACTTTGCCTTCTCATGTGTGCGCTGACAACCAGACATGATCCCAACCACTTGTCACTTGAACAAGAGATTTATTTTTTTTCTTCTAAACGATGCCTGTTATAACAGGAATGTCTTAGGCATCAACAAAGATATTATCCAAACTTGTGGTGAAATTGGCAGCCATTCCGTTTCTCTTCTTGTCATTACATCCAGCCTTTGAAGGACAACAGGGAAATGAGACTCAGAGGCTGATTTTCTGAAGGGATAAATGCATCTGTGGTCCAACAGTCTGTAGAACTTGAAGCTGCCATTCAAAATGGTACCTGACCAAGTATTCATTGGCTGTTGCCTACCTCCTTCA
Organism: Okapia johnstoni; assembly: GCA_024291935.2. Classification (NCBI taxonomy): domain Eukaryota; kingdom Metazoa; phylum Chordata; class Mammalia; order Artiodactyla; family Giraffidae; genus Okapia; species Okapia johnstoni. The sequence continues at coordinate 41,038,928 of CM044314.1, read as the reverse complement.
GTTGAATGAAGGTGAAGTAGACCAGAGGCTGGTCTTCTTAAATGCTGAGCTTGGTTATAAGACTTTATAATATATGTTAAAGATTGATAGGGCAAGAGAGGTCCTTCAAGTATAAAATCAAAGTGTTATCCAAGGATAGATTATCTGTGGGATCAATATGCTCATCTTTTGTCCTGTCATTTTCTAAGTGTGGAAACTCATTCAAAATGCAGATATTAGGCACCACCCTCATCTATTGGATCAGAAACTTTGGGGGTGGAGGCCACTAATTTGTGTTTAACAAGTGGTTTTGATTCACACTCAAGTAATGCTTTCAGTCTGAGAACTGGAGTCATTTTTACTTTTGCAAATAATACTAACCAAGGTAAGAATCAAAACAGATGGACATTCTAAACATTTGTAATGGTGAATAATGAAGCTGTATATGTGCGTGTATGTATGTATTATAGTGTGCATATATTTTTTAAATATGTTACATATTATATTTATATATATCATATGTTGGAGAAGGAAATGGCAACCTACTCCAGTTGCCTGGGAAATCTCATGGACAGCCTAGCGAGCTGCACTCCATAGGGTCCCAAAGAATCAGGCTCAACTTAGCAGCTGAGTACATCATATGTATTTCTTATGTATATTTCATGTGTGCCAATATTTACTTTCATATTTTATGAAATTATTTTGCATAATTTATGGAACTATATGACAAAATATAAAACATTTTTATTTATAATACTTATAAAAATTCATATCGTATAGTACACACTTATGTGTGTGAATACAAATATGAAATAAGCCTTGTAAACTGCTGTGCAATTTGAAGATGATGTTCTTTTGAGGATTTGAATAGCATCATTCTTTTTTACTTAGCACTTACAACCAGTTGTCAATAGAACAAAAAGGAAGTGAATGTGGTTGAGAAATCAATGTACTACCTTTATGCCTAACAAAGAATAGATTGGAAAATGATGATTGAGTCAGTGGGCAAAGAACCTCTTACTATACCCAGAAACCTTCCTATGTAGAGATAGAACACTTCAGATTTACGGAAATATCAAGAATGGGGACAAATAGGGAAGGATCAATTGTTGAGATTGGGATTACATGCACATACTACTAGGCTGCGGCCAGCACAGCAGGTAGGGATTGAAAGCAGTCGACACATAGTTTGGGAAAAAGAAACTAGAGACAGAATTCAAGTTTTAAAGATGGGGCCAGGGGACTCAAGACCTCTTGGGTCAAGATCCTTGTTCCTCAGAGTCCCATCACTTTTATTTAGTGTCTTGGCAAGCAGAAAGTATCTGTTGTGTTATGATGAAGTCAGCCTCCTGTGTCCCTGGTCACATCTCCCATTTTATTGATGACTTTAAATTATCTTTCTTATTTTTTTGTACAAGGGCTATCACCTAGCTGGAGATCATAGACCTACGCATGCTTTGGGAAAACATCTTAGTGAGTGCACAAGCAGTGTTCTGCACTTGCACTGACCCGGTGTTAAAAGGTCCACACTATGTTTTTCCTTAGCTTAGCAGGGCATGACAATCCTAACTGATCAACCTGATGGATTTTATTTGGGTTACGCTGTATGGCTATATTTTGTTTTTATTCTTTTCCCATGGTGATTTTCTCATGGCTTGGCCAGAGCAACGGGTGGCTGACTATTAAACCCTGCACTACTGTATATACAATAGAGAACTAATAAGGACCTTCTGTATAGCACAGGAAACTCTATTCAATACTCTGTAATAACCCATATGGGAAAATAATCTATAAAAGAGTATATTTGTATATATGTATAACAACTTATTCACTTTGCTATATAGCAGAAACTAACAAAACATTGTAAATAAACAATTTGTTGTTTGTTTATTGTTTAGTCGCTGTGTCTGACTCTTTGCAACCACATTGACAGTAGCCCGCCAGGCTCTTCTGTCTATGGAATTCTCCAGGCTAGAATTCTGGAGTGGGTTGCCATTTCCTTCTTCAGGGGATCTTCCCCACCCGGGGATCAATTCTGTATCTCCTGGATCTGCAGGTGAATTCTTTACCACTGAGCCAACTATCAGTTGAGTTCAGTTCATTCGCTCTATCGTGTCCGACTATTTGCGACCCCATGGACTGCAGCATGCCAGGCCTCCCTGTCCATCACCAACTCCAGGAGCTGGACTGAAACTCAAGTCCATCAAGTTGGTGATGCCATGCAAACATCTCATCCTCTGTCGTCCCATTCTCCTCCCGCCTTTAATCTTTCCCATCTTCAGGCTCTTTTCCAATGAGTCAGTTCTTTGCATCAGGTGGCCAAAGTATTGGAGTTTCAGCTTCAGCATCAGTCATTCCAATGAATATTCAGGACTGATTTCCTTTAGGATTGACTGGTTTGATCTCCTTGCAGTCCAAGGGACTCTCAAGAGTCTTCTCCAATGCCACAGTTCAAAAGCATCGATTCTTTGGTGCTCTGCTTTCTTTATAGTCCAACTCTCATATCCATACATGACTACTGGTAAAACCATAACTTTGACTAGAGGAACCTCTGTTGGCAAAGTAATGTCTCTGCTTTTTAGTATGCTATCTAGGTTGGTCATAGCTTTTCTTCCAAGGAGCAAGTGTCTTTTAATTTCATGGCTGCAGTCACCATCAGCAGTGATTTTGGAGCCCCCAAAAATAAAGTCTGTCACTGTTTCCACTGTTACACATATACTTGACATGAAGTGATGGGACCAGATGCCATGATCTTTGTTTTCTGAATGTTGAGTTTTAAGCCAACTTTTTCACTCTCCTCTTTCACTTTCATCAAGAGGTTCTTTAGTTTTTCTTCACTTTCTGCCATAAGGGTGGTGTCATCTGCATATCTGAGGTTATTGATATTTCTCCCGGCAATCTTGATTCCAGCTTGTGCTTCATCCAGTCCAGCATTTCTCATGATGTACTCTGCATATAAGTTAAATAAGCACAGTGACAATATACAACCTCCTTTCTCTATTTGGGACCAGTCTGTTGTTTCTTGTCCAGTTCTAACTGTTGCTTCCTGACCTGCATACATATTTCTCAAGAGGCAGGTCAGGTGGTCTGGTATTCTCATCTCTTTAAGAATTTTCCACAGTTTTTTGTGATCCACACAGTCAAGGCTTTGGCATAGTCAATAAAGCAGATGTTTTTCTGGAATTTTCTTGCTTTTTCGATCATCCGGCGGATGTTGGCAATTTTATCTCTGGTTCCTCTGCCTTTTCTAAATCCATCTTGAACATCTGGAAGTTCATGATTCACATCCTGTTGAAGCCTGGCTTGGAGAATTTTGGGCATTACTTTGCTAACGTGTAAGATGAGTGCAATTGTGTGGTAGTTTGAGCATTCTTTGGCATTGCTTTTCTTAGGGATTGGAATGAAAACTGACCTTTTCCGGTCCTGTGGCCACTGCTGAGTTTTCCAAATTTGCTGGCATATTGGGTGCAGCATTTTCACAGCATCATCTTTTAGGATTTGAAATAACTCGACTGGAATTCTATCACCTCCACTAGCTTTGTTCATAGTGATGCTTCCTAAGGCCCACTTGACTTTGCACTCCAGGATGTCTGGCTCTAGGTGAGTGATCACACCATTGTGATTATCTAGGTTGTGAAGATCATTTTTGTATAGTTCTTCTTGTATTCTTACTACCTCTTCTTAATATCTTCTGCTTCTGTTAGGTCCATACCATTTCTGTCCTTTATTGAGCCCTTCTTGGTATGAAATGTTCCCTGGGTATCTCTAATCTTCTTGAAGAGATCTCTAGTCTTTCCTATTCTATTGTTTTCCTCTATTTCTTTGCACTGATCACTGAGGAAGGCTTTCTTATATCTCCTTGCTTTTCTTTGGAACTCTGCACTCAAATGGGTATATCTTTCCTTTTCTCCTTTGCCTTTAGCTTCTCTTCTTTTCACAGCTATTTGTAAGGCCTCCTCAGACAACCATTTTGTCTTTTTGCATTTTTTTTGCTTGGGGATGGTCTTTATCCCTGTCTCCTGTACAATGTCATGAACTTCCATCCATAGTTCTTCAGGCAGTCTATCAGATCTAATGCCTTGAATCTATTTGTCACTTCCACTGTATAATCGTAAGGGATTTGGTTTAGGTCATACCTGAATGGTCTGGTGGTTTTCCCTACTTTCTTCAATTTAAGTCTGAATTTGGCCATAAGGAGTTCATCGACTCCAATAAAAATAAAATAAAATGAACAACCCTATATTGCAATAAGAGGAATGGGGACAAGTATTTCTCTCCAGCAACCCTAGATGTTTAACCGTGGAGCTTAACCATTAAGCCAAGAGTCAACCAAGAATATGGTCCTCCCCATCAAGGCTGGGAATCAGCACTAAATTAGGTCAGTGGTGCTTCCTCGCTTCAGCCTCTACTTCTCAGGGACCAGCTATGGCTTCTTTGAGAACCTTGCTGGGACTTCTGGGCAGTTTAAAGTTTATCCTCAAAAACTCTGAAATGGATCAGAACAATCCCCTAGTTGTATAAGCACAAGACTCCTCTGTACCTCTGGTTGACAGATGACTCCTTTTCCCATCCCAAATTATGTCTGATCATATTTTCTAACAAAGCATATCAGAGGTTCTTTAATAAAATTAAATGACCCACTAAGACCTTCCAATTATAAGTTATGTCAAGACAATTCAATAATAAAATGTCAACAATTTAGGAATGCCTCAGATTTGAATATAAATGCCCCCCATTATTGAATTCCCAGGGAGAATTTAAAGTTCAAAGACTAAATTTCCTGGCCAAGTCAAAGTTCAAAGAAGCTGATCTCCATAATCAAATTCTCTTGCTTTTATAAGTTACAGTTCACAGAAATTAGATTCATCCTCTTCTATCACTTACTCTGCCTAGACTCAGCCAGAGGATGGTTGTGTTAAATGAGGATTCCTTCAGCAGCTGCACCCTAGACTCTCCCTGGATGGTGGAATTCCTTCAGAGCCTCAGGAGTTTTATTAATCCAATGCCAAGCCACAACGATCTCACTTTTAAAAAGCTTGTTTGTTTAATAAAGCACATAGGTTATCACAGTGGGAGCCCCATGTATCCCCACACCACTGACAAAAGTTGTCTCCTTTTTATCTTTTTTTTTAATTGTTTACTTATTTGGCTGCCTCAGGTCTTAGTTGTGGCACGTGGGACCTTTGTTGTGTCATCACTGACAGGTTTCAGCAGTTACTGCATGCAGGCGTAGATGCTACGAGGCATGTGGGAAGTTTGTTCCCTAACAAGGGATCAAACCTGTGTTTCCTGCATCACAAGACAGATGCTTAACCGTTGGACCACCAGGGAAATCCTCAAAGATTCACTTCTTGACCAGACTTTAATCAGTCTCCTCTGAGCTCTTTCTCAACTAGTCCTTTGTCCTTGGCCATGTTCTCAAGAGCCCAATTTTAGCATGAAACTTGCTGAGTCAGTTTAGCCGGAATCCCCCATCCTTAATATATGATCACCCTAGCCAACCTTTAGCAAGAATCCTCTTAGGATGATTTAACCAAAATCTCCCCTTCCTCCTGATGTTTCCTCTTAGTAATTTTCCATTTACCGACACCCCGACCCCCTACCCATAGTTCTGCTCTTTGGCGATAAATTACCACTTTTTCTTCTTGTATTCAGAGTTGAGCCCAGTCTCTCCCTTACTGCAAAATCCCATTGCAGTAATTCCTATAACCTATTGTGATATTGTGATAGTTCCTCCAAACAAAGTCTGCCTTACCATTCTTTAGCAACCAATGTGAATATTTTTGTCTTTAATGTCTCCAATTAAGAAAGCCAGTCAAGGGACTTCCCCGGCAGTCCAGTAGTTAAGACTTCGTGCTTCACTGCAGAAGAGTTCAATCCCTGGTTAGGAAACTATCATCTCTTATGTCTTCTACATTGCAGGCCGATTCTTTACCCATTGAGCCACCTGGGAATGAATCTCAATAAAGCTGTTAAAGTGCAAACTTGTGTGCTTCATGGAAGCAGAGGCTCATGCTTCTTTGAACAATGATTATGAACAAAGGAGTGGGTCTCCTTGATTTTGCCTTTGGTTGCCCTCCCACCTGACAACGCTTGATAGCATTGAAAACAGTGAAAAGATTCCTTTTTTTTTTTTTTTCTCTTGGCCTTGCTCAGTCACTTCAGTCATGTCCAACTCTTTGTGACCCCATGGACTGAAGCCTGCCTGGCTCCTCTGTCCATGGGATTTTCCAGGCAAGAATACTGGAGTGGGTTGTCATTTCCTCCTCCAGGGGATCTTCCCAACCCAGGGATTGAGCTCCAGTCTTCTGCTTCTCGTGCTTTGCAGGCGTATTTTGCCTTACCATGCAGCATGTGGGATTTTAATTCCCTGACCAGGGATCAAACCCATGCTCCCTGCACTTGAAGCAGGGAGTCTTAACCACTGGACTGCCAGAGAAATCCCCCCAAAAGTTTTCTTAATGACAGTTCTGAAGACTACATATTGAAGAAATAGAGTTCCCTACCCAGCCTCATCTTTCTTTTGCAGTTTTTTTAATAAAGACTTTTTTGATGTGGATCATTTTTAAAGTCTTTATTGAATTTGTTACAATATTACTTCTGTTGTTTCTGTTCTGGACTTTTGGCCCCAAGGCATTTGAGATTTTAGCTCCTAGGCCAGTGATCGAACCTGCATCCTCCGGAATTGGAAGGCAAAGTCCTAACTACTGGACCACCAGGGAAATCTGCTGTTAGAAGTTTCATTAAGGAGCTTGAGGGAGGCTGGGTCCAGAAATACCAGGAACAAGCACTGGAAGGCCAGCCCCCTCCTGTGTGTGCCCATGGCTGTTGCACAGTCCATTACAGTGGAAAAGGACTAGTCCTGACCCCATTGGTCATTATCATTCACAGTACATGGGTGCATGGTCAGTGCCTCAGTTCTGTCTATACGAGTGAGGGACCCTCCTTGCAGCCCTGAAGCACGACCTCTCACAGGACCTGCTGGTGGCCCTCCATTCCTGGAGAACCTCTGCCCTAAGACTTGTCCACAGGCATTCCCCTATCACTTTGTGCTGAGTACTGACCCTAATGCCACCTCCAGAAAACCAAGCCCGAGGCTCTTACCATGTTGAACCCAGAGTATCAGTTCCTTCTCCTTCTGCCTGCTTCCACCATCATCCTCTCCCCTTCTCCACCTTCCTCCGAAAGTTTCCAGCTTCTTTTTTGCCTAGTGGGATCAGGTATGGAGTGACACAGAACTTGAAGTCAGAAAAACCCAAATCAGCACCTGCCTTCCTCCTCCTGTTATCTGTGTAAATTCAGTAAAGTTTCTTAACCCCTCTGAGCTCTATTTTCATTATTATTAAGTAGTGATAATTATAGCTTCCTGGGGTAGGGGGGACTGAGTGATGATGGTGTGATGATTAAATGAGATAATGTAACTAAGGCATTTAGCATAGAGTCTGGCCCCTGGGAGGTGGTCCAAAATTGGTAGCAGCTGTTATTATTTCCGCCTTGGACTGGGCTGGAAACTCACTCCAGATAGTGGGTGTGGAGGCACCCTAGGGTGCTCAGCCCCACAAACCTCTTTGTCTGTGTTGTTTCCAGGGAACTGGGCTTGCAGGATCTTCCTTCCCTTTCTTTTTCTTTTAATACTTATTTATTTGGCTGAGGCATACAGGATCTTTAGTTGCAGCATGCGAACTCTTAGTTGTGGCATGTGGGATCTCGGTCCTTGACCAGGGATCAAACCCAGGCCTCCTGCACTGGGAGTCTGGAATCTTAACCACTGGACCACCAGGGAAATCCCTTTTTTCCCTTTCTTTACGAATTAGCACCCCCTGAGTGCTTTGAGAAGAGGCAGCTGGCCGAACCCCCACATACAAAACAATGCTTTCCCAAGTTTGGCATTTCTAGGTTATTCTTGGGATGGGATCTGGAACAGAGAAGAAAGGGCTCACAGCTGCCACCCCATATTTCCACTGCCCTGCCTCAGGACACTCATCTATATCCTCCAAATCATTCAAAGTTGGAGAAAAGCCAGCTGTTCTTGGGACATGTTTGCATATGCAGGTACTTCTCTGGTGGTCCAGTGACTAAGACTATGCTCCCAATGGAGGGGGCCTGAGTTCAATCCTTGGTCAGGGAACTAGATCCCATTCCACAAGTAAGACTTCGCATGCCACAACTAAAGATCTCATGTGCTGCAATGAAGATTGGAGATCCTGAGTGCGGCAACTAAGACCCGGCGCAATCAAATAAATAAATATTTTCAAAAAATGCATTCATACACTGAGACCCCTTGGTCCTAGGCACTTTCTAGCAACTTCCCATCCCAAACCTCTCTCCAGCTCCACACCCTCCAATTTGGCCAAGGTGTTCTTTCCCAGGGCTAATGGGGTCCTCAAAAAGTCCCCGAGCAGCTCTGAAGCCCTGGACTTGAGATATTCCTTCTTGTTTCCTCCTGCTACACAGTCCTTGGGCTGTGCTCAGTAAATATTTCTGGACTGATTAGTCAGCGTGGGCTACTTTCCTTCCCTTTCCTCCTCTGAGAGCCCAGCTGAGAATGGAATGAAAGGGAAATGAAATAAACATCTCAGGCCCTGCAGCCCACTGGGGTCAGGATATTCACAGTGCTGCTGTGAGTCAGAGCTGACCCTTCTTTTTCATCTACTGAGTCACCAGAACTGAGAGCATAAACAGAGGCAGAAGAGGAGGAGGGTTTCAGAACAGGGGGATCCGTCCCTGGGTAACGCTCTGTCAAAACCCACAGCTTTCAACAATAAACTTCTAGGAGAAATGCTTTTCAGGCCAGACCAGTTGGCCAGTGAGCTTTTGTACACAACATCCCATGAAATCTTCATAATGCCTTAGCAAGAGGCAGTTTTTGACAATAATTCAGTCAGAGCCATGATCTTGTTTTGTGCTAAGTTGCTTCAGCTGTGTCTGACTTTTTGCGATCCTATGGACTGCAGCCTGCCAGGCTCCTCTGTCCATGGGATTCTCCAGGCAACAATACTGGAGTGGGTTCTTCTCTAGGAGATCTTCCTGACCCAGGGATCGAATCTGTGTCTCTTTCATCTCCTGTGATGGCTGGCAAGTTCTTTACCACTAGCGCCACCTGGGAAGCCCAGAGCCTATGATCAAGTCCCTCAAATGATTTTTCTCCAACAGGGAATTACAATACGTTAGTGTCAGTAGTAAGACCAGAACCAAAATGTTCTGGTTTCCAGTTCGTGACTCTTTTCAACTCATCAAGATGGTTGCTCCAGATGTCTGTGCCTTATTTCCCCTTCAAAGACTGTGAGCAGAGACTTGGAATACTCGTTGGCCTCTCCTTCAAACCTTAGACTCAACTTACTGGGTTTAAGGGGGTGGATGAACATAAAAGAGAAGAGTTTAAATCTCCTGCCAAGGTCAACTTTGAAGAACACGAATTGTGGCAAATGGCTCAGAAATGCAGAGTTCTGTTGATCTGGCTACTGCCAAGTTTCTATAACAAATAATCCCATGCAATAAATGATTCTCTTGGCCCATGTCTATGTAACATCTTACAATGAAATAACATATATGTGAACACTTGAATCTGATGAGATATGTTTGTAGTTAGTCACTAACCTGGTATGGTTAATATCATCTGTACGTTGATTTTGGTTTCCTAATCATACCATAACTTTCTTGACAGTAAGGACTATTCCTTAAGTTCCTTCATAATTTCACAATATCTAGCAATGCTGAATGTTATGATTATCATATTGTCAAGTGCTAGAGTATGTTGCAGGCTTCCCAGGTGGCATAAGTGAGTGGTAAAGAATCTACCTGCCATTTGAAAGATGGTAATGGTAACCCTATATGTGAGACAGAATAAGAGACACAGATGCATAGAACAGTCCTGTGGACTCTGAGGGAGAAGGTGAGGGTGGGACGTTCTGGGACAATAACATTGAAATATGTATATTGTCATATGTGAAGCGGAACACCATTCCATGTTCTATGCATGGGACGGATGCTCAGGGATGGAGCGTTGGGATGACACAGAGGGATGGGAAGGGGAGGGAGGTGGGAGGAGGGTTCGGGAGGGGGAGCACATGTGAACCCATGGCTGATTCATGTCAATGTATGGCAAAAACTACTACAATATTGTAAAGTAATTAGCCCCCAACTAAAATAAATAAATTTAAAAAAAAAAAAAAGAAAGAAAAAAAAAGAAGAATCTACCTGCCAATGAAGGAGACATAAGAAATGTGGGTTTGATCCCTGGGCCGGGAAGATCCCTTGGAGGAGGGCATGGCAACCCACTCCAGTATTCTTGCCTGGAGAATTACATGGAGAATCCCAGGCTCAGAGGAGCCTGGCAAACTACAGTCCACAGTGTTGCAAAGAGTCTGAGCGACTGAGCACACATGCAGAGTGTGTTGTAGAGTGGATGCTGAACAAACATGAATTAAATGGGATTATAAACAGAGCTGAGATGAGCTCTCCTGGGTCCACTATTAATTTGTGCCAGTGCTTCTGCCTCCTTAATCTCTCACCACCTCAGACATTGCGAACAGTAAACTAGCCACTTACAGATCAACTTCAGAAACCATGAGCTAGGTTGGAGGAGAAAAAAGAAAGCTCTTGACTGCATATGGAGATTTAATAACCGAGATGTTAAAGGTGTGAATACACCATAGGGGTGAACTAGCTTGAAGCTTCTCATTATTTTTCTTCTGAAGCCAAAGCAGAATAAACATCTCCCCAGGAATGATACATACATATTTCTTTGAATTGATGTGCTTTTTATTTTAAAAATCATGTATCTATGCCTGCTGACTTTCTGCACCCACTGGGCTATAAGGCCCGCCTCCAGGCAAAGTGAGTGAAAGTCGCTCAGTCATGTCTGACTCTTTGAGTCCCCACGGACTATACAGTCCATGGAATTCTCCAGGTCAGAATGCTGGAGTGGGCAGCCTTTCCCTTCTCCAGAAGATCTTCCCAACCCAGAGAAGATGAACCCAGGTCTCTCGCATTGCAGGCGGATTCTTTACCAGCTGAACCTCAAGGGAAGCTCAAGAATACCGGAGTGGGTAACCTATCCCTTTGCCAGCTGATCTTGCTGACCCAGGAATCGAACCAGGGTCTCCTGCATTGCAGGCAGATTCTATACCTACTAAGCTATCAGGGAAGCCTCCAAGCAAAATTTTCACTTAACTAATGCATTGGCAGACCCCTTGTCCAAGCCAGGGTATTCAGATTCAGTCTATTGGGGAATTTAGAATTTAAACTAAGACAGACCAGGAGTCTAGAAGGACTCCTGCTGCTGAGGTTTTCATATTTACCCTGGCTCCTATCCTTACCAATGCCACATTTTTCAGACAATGAGATTCTCCAATATCCTATCAATACTTCCCTTTTGTTCTTAAGCTAGTTTGATTTGAGTGGACATCTGTTCACTTGCAAGTACAAGCTCTTTAACAAATATATGTCTGTTTTATACGCAGTTTGGTTCTCACAAACAATTATTTCTGACATTTTAATTTAATTAGTGAAATTCTTTGCCCCTGATTTAGATATCCTATGATTTTTACTAGTGTAACACACTTTGCTAAAGAGTAGTTCACAAATAAATGGAGGAGAACGTGTATGGGACTGAATCATATTAAATTACTGATATGTGACTATTTTTGAATCTCTAGCAATTCCAAATAGTTAAAACTAATAATCTTAAATTAACTGGAAGGAAACAAGGGATATATGAAAGCATCCAAACAGTCATTCATCCTTTCAGTAAACGTTCACTGAGCATCCTTCTATGCAGTTCAGTCCATTAGAAGCTTAAGGATCACAAAAAGGAGTGATATATGGGCTCTACACTCAAGGTGTTTACTGAGATGGTTATAAGGTAGACAGTCATGTATATGATAAATGAGGTTTAGATTGAGTACTTGAGAGAGGAGAAGAAGATTTTTTGAAGAATATTAAAGTTTTTATGAATGTGATTATGTTAGAATTGTGCTTTTAAAGATAGGTAATACTTCTGAAAGTGAAAGTTTTAGTTGCTCAGTTGTGTCTGATTTTTTGTGACCCCACAGACTGTAGCCCCCCACCAGGCTTGCCTGGGATTCTCCAGGCAAGAATACTGGAGTGGGTTGTCATTCCCTTCTGCAGAGGATCTTCCCAACACAGGGATCATACCTGCATTCCAAGCAGATTCTTTACCATCTAAGCCACTAGGAAGCCCAGGCAATACTTTTACATTCAAATATTTTGGATAAGAAAAGTATTCCAGAGACAGGAAAGAAAGTATGAGCTGGGAAAGAAAGAAGAAAACTGTGAAATTACGGTTTGTACCCAAGAACCAGAAATAAATGTCTTGGATAGAACATAGGGAAGGAAAATCATGGTGCAAAACATCAGAAGAGAAGATTGTGACCAAATCTGGAGAACTTTGTAGCAATGAGGAATTATAAAGGTTTTTCAAAGATGGCATGCTGTAATTAAAGTCAAATTATAGTAAGTTCCCTACATACAAGCAAATTTCTTTGTGAGAGTACATTAATTTGTAAGTCCAAGTTAAGTCCAACAAAGTTAGCCTAACTAAGTAGCCCAACTAAAATAATCAGCTGTGGAGTACTCGACTGTAATAGGTTTATAATACTTTGCACACAAATAATACATGTGAAACAAACATAAAAGATAAAGAAAAGATTTTTAATTTTACACTACAGTACCTTGAAAAGTACAGTAGTACAGTACAACAGCTGGCATATAGGGGCTGGCCTCAGGTGAACAGGGAAGTTACTGACTGGAGGAGGAAGAGGAGATGGGAGATGGTAGAGCGAAGGATTGTCAGCAATAGGAGATGGAGGGCAAGCTGCAATTTCACTCACGCCTGATGTTGATGGAACACATGTTTGCATTATGAAAGTTCACAACTTGAAGATTCATATGTGGGGACTTACTTTATAGGAAATATTACCAAAAAGCATGAGGAGGTTGAATTGGAGTGGAGATGACCCATGACAATAGCCCAGGAGCAAGACAATAGGGAAGAGCTAGGGCCACAGCTCTAAGATAGACTCTTGAGACTTTGCCTGGTCTACTAGACCAAGGGGACCATGCACAGAGTTGATTCTCTTTGATACTTTAGAAATGAAGATCAGTCATACGGCCTCCAACCTATGAGATTCTTAGAGAAGAGACTTGCCTCCAACAGGCTTCTTGCGTTAACCTGAAGTAAGCAGACTGTCAAAAAGACTTGTGTTAAACAAGAAAAAAAATACCAATTTGGAACTCATTTATTATAACTTTAAATACATATTTAAATATGCATATATATACAGATTTCATGTCTATAAAAATAAAAAGTTTGAACTCACAGGGTGCGTGTGTGCTCAGTTGTTTGAGTCATGTCTGATTCTTGGTGACCCCATGCCCTGTAGCCTGTCAGTCTCCTCAGTCCATGAGATTCTCCAGGCAAGAATACTGGAGTGGGTTGCCATTTCCTTCTCCAAGGTTGAACTTAGTAGTGAGGCCTCAATTCACTTCTTTTATTTGGTCTTAGGCAATTGCAATCCAGTGCTTCTCAGAGCTATGAAAACCAATGTACAAAGAATTCTGAAGTTTTAGCCAAGAAAAGCTCTCCAGGTGAAATAGGGTGACAATTAAAATAACTCTGAACGCTCCCCCTGTATTTCATCTTCTTGGAGGTCTTCCACATGCAGCCCTGTTGGCAGAGCCACACTGGATGTTTGGATACTGTTCTGGAGCTCCTTGTTGCTCAAACCGAGGAAGGTTTGGTGGCTTGGTTTACAAAACCGTTAAGACTTCCACACTGGTCCATGTTGGAATAACTGAGACCATGCTTATCTTCCTAATATAGACAATTAGAAAACTAGAAAAAAATCTGAGACCATAGTTTCTTTACATTGTGCAATAGGTAGTACAGGACTGTGGTCCAAGAGAAAGAAAAAAATTTAAAAAAGGTGAGCTCTAAGATTGTTCTAGCTTCCTGCCTAAAGGCACTTTCTGGATGTCATCACAGGGAAATAATCCCAAACAGAACACAGCAGTCTTTCTGAGTGGAGCAAACAGAGAACACAGTTTGGGAAAGCTAAGCAAGTCAGAATTTCTGGAACCGTATGCCAGAAATAAGTGAGCTGCTTGGCAAAGAGACCCAGAAGTCTGTGTACTAGTCCCCTTAAATCTATATCTTAGTATTAAATTACACATGCATAGGTTGAAACAAAGACAGGCCAGTCAAAGGATAATTCAGGAAATCACTGACCTTAACACAGTCTGGAGGTGTCAGAGTTCTGACCACGTGGAGAGGAGAGTCCTCAGTGAGCTCTCAGGGCTTCCTGTGGAAACTTCAGAGATGTCCTGCCTTAATAGTGAGGCTAAACTAATGATAATGTAAGGGTTTCTCTAAACCTACTCTAATGAAGTTTAAAAAAAAGCTTTGAAAGAATCAAACTGACCCACAGTGAACTTAACTGTCTGCCAGAATAAAGTCCAATACTCCCAATATCTTCGAAAAATCCAACACATAAAATATAAAACATGATTTCTGGCATCCAGTTAGAGATTACTAGACATGTGAAGAAACAGAAATATGTAACCCATAATCAGGAGAAGAATCAACCAATAGAAATAGACACAGGAATGATGGAAATAATGGGGTTAGCTGACAAGGACTTTTCAAACACCTAACACAAATATGCTCAGGAATTCAAAGGAGTACATAAGCAAAAGAAAGAAATCTATCAGAAAATAAACAAAAGGAATTTCTTGGAATAAAAAACAAAAACATGAAAGTAAAAATCCACTCTATGAAACTGACAGAAGTTTAGATTCTCAGGGACAGGGAAGCCTGGCAAGTTGCAGTCCATGGCATCACCAAGAGTCAGACATGAATTGGCAACTGAACAACAACAAAATAGAGATTGCAAAAGAAAAGATTAGTGAACCTGAAGATATAACAATAGCAACTTGGACAAATAAGCTGGACTTCTACTTTAAAAATTTAGGGGGAAAAATGAGCAAATCAAACCTAAACTAAGTACCCAGAAGGGAAAGCAAGGAACAGAAACAAGTGAAATACGTAATCAGCAAAAATAAGGAAGATTTTTTTAAAAGCACAGAACAAAAGCTTATTCTTTAAAAAGACAAATAAAATGTATTAATCCCTATTTAGACTTATCTCAAATAAAAAGAAGACATTAATTAATATCAGGAACAAAAGAGAATACATCACTACAGACACTGACAAAACTGGCATATTTCTTTGATGTGTGGGCAAGACAGTATCTGCCATCATGAAGAAGCAGATTGAGAGTAGAAAGAGGGGACAACCATGAGAAAGGGTTAGCTATATTTTGGGTAACCCTTGCAGAAATCTTAACTTAATCTAGTCATGGAGCTATGTTACATTTAAAGAGTAACAAGGAGGACATCAGCTTCTTACTGGTATCTCCCAAAGTTGTTCCAAGGAATGTAAGTACAGTCTGTTTTGTTTAGTCACTAAGTTGTGTCTGACTCTTTGTTACCCCATGAACTGTAGCCCGCCAGGCTCCTCTGTCCATGGGATTCTCCAGGTAAGAATACTGGAGTGGGTTGCCGTTTCCTTCTCCAGGGGATCTTCCTGACCCAGGGATAGAACCTGCGTCTCCTGCATTACAGGTAGACTCTTTACTGCTGAGCCACCAGGGAAGCCCACAGTCTGTAGAGTCTCCTATTATGTAACATCCTCCATCCTCACCTATTCTCTAGCATTTAGAAATTCCGGGAAGCCTCTAATTCACCTATCCTAGAAAACAATCTTACTCTCCAGGCTTTCCTGTCTTTACAATATTGCTCTCTTCAACCATCTTTCTTGATCTGTCCAAGTTGTACAGAAATATGTGCTTCAAATACTTGATCCCTCTATCCTGCCATGTAAAACTCCCTAGGGAGTGCGTTTCATCTTCTTTTTGACTACTTTTTATTTTTGGAATTAAAATTGTTTGGATTTTGTCCACGTCTTTCTCTTAAAATAGAGGAAAAGATGAAGCCTATGGTGTTGGTGCTGATAGTGGGATACATTTTTGAATTCCCACACAAACATTTTTAATTGACATACTTGTAAAGCTTGGTTACTTAGTTCAGTGTTATTTTAGGCATTTATTTTCCCTTTTTATTCTTAAACTTTCAGAAATGTTTTGTTGGAAGTTTTATCATTTGTGCTATTAGACAAAAATAAAATTTGTAGATAAAAATTAGCATAGTGTATCCCAAACCTTAAGAATATGCATTTCTAAGAAAAAAAATACGTAATGAAATCATTATGAAGTTGTGCAAATAAACTATCTACAAGAATATTTCTGCAATAATGTTTATAAAAAGTAATGTATTAGAAAAAAACCCTGGGACTTCCCTGGTGACCCAGTGGTTAAGAATCTGCCTTCCATCTCTAGTCGGGGAAATAAGATTTCACATACCTCAGTGCAAAACTAAGCCCGTGTGCAGTAACTACTGAGTTCATGGGCTCCAGAGCATGTGCTCTGCTACAAGAAAAGCCCATGTGTCTAAAACGAAGACCTAGCACAACCCCCAAAAAATGTCTAAAAAGGAAGAAACTGATGTGGAAAATGGTGGAAACCAAATGGAAAAGGTTAATAAAATAAATTATGATAGGCATCATCTAAAATTATGCTATGGAATACTTCTTGATGGCAAGGTTTTAAAATGATCATAGAACATATTATTAAATAATCATGGAAATCAATAAAACATCTCACTCTTTAATTGAAGAATGTAGTTTATCTTTATTCAGAAAAAAATTGTCATGTGCAACAAAACATCGTAGTAGTTGGGTAATAGATGATTTTTCACCTTTGTGCTTTTCTCTGTCTTTGATAATGTACATGTATGTATATCAGTTAGGAATACTTTTAGATGCCTATAAATTATAGATACCTGACTTTAGTGGTCTACTTAAGTAGATTCTCCTTTCTTTTATTAGAAAGCTGAAATGGATGGCTGCCAGTCCTGGTTCTTGACAGCTGGAGAGGACAGAATCTTTCAGATTCTTGTGACCTTTTCTTCACATTTGCCACCTGAACTACAAAATGGCTGCTGAAGCTCCAGTGGTCATGCCTGCATTCCAGGCAGAAAGAAAGAAAAAGGGAATGCGGCCACACAACAAATCATCATTTCAGATTAATTGGCCAGAATTGGAACGTGTGTCCTCTGCTCCTACTCAGCTCCAGTTTAAAGTGAAAGTTGCTCAGTTGTGTCCAACTCTTTGTCACCCCATGGAGTGTAGCCTGCCAGGCTCCTCTGTGCACTGAATTCTCTAGGCCAGAACACTGGAGTGGGTAGCCGTTTCCTTCTCTAGGAGATCTTCCCAACCCAGGGATCAAACCCAGGTCTCCTGCATTGTAGGCAGATTCACATTTCTTTACTGTCTGAGCTACCAGGGAAGCTCTCAGCATCAAGGGATGCTGGCAAATTGAGTGGTTTAGCTTCTCCAACCTCATAACTACAGACAAGAGACAATTGTTCAAGAACGTCTGGTTAAACCAACTTTTGGTGTTTGTACTATTTTTCATGTGATATGTATGTCTGTTAGTATGTATTACTTTGATAAAGAGATTAACTTTTAAAGAGTTTACTAAAAATCAAGTGGTGATTTTAAATAGAGACAAATAAATAAGGTAGAATACAGAATGTGATATCTTTCAATGAGTTGTTTTGTTTATAATATTCATTATATACACAGCGTTGTGCAAAATGGTGTGAAGGAAAAGGACACAGTGGGAAATTGAAGACTTATAATCTAGCCTAGGAGGTGTTTCCTACACTCAGAAAATAATCTAGTATAGACTATAACAGGAAAAATGTGTCAAGCCAATGGTAAAAGCAAGTACCTGAACCTGAATTGTCAGCAAAAAAATGTTAGGTATGACCACTGGAGGAGAGACCACCTGAGCTGGGTTTTAAAGGATGTGAGAATTCAGAAATGTGGGTATAAGGAAGAAGCCTTTTTTTTTTTTTAAGCTATGACCTGACTTCTCGGGGTTAAGCAGGTGTATTTTAATAAATATTTTTATTTGACAGAGCACCAGATCTGAGTTGTGGCAGGCAGGATCTTTGATCTGTTTTGAGGCATGTGAACTCTTAGGTGCAGCATGCGGGATCTAGTTCCCCCACCAGGGATAGAACCAGGGCTCCCCGAATCGGTAGCTCAGAGTCTTAGCCACTGGACCACCAGGGAAGTCCCAGGAAGACTTCAAGCTCAGCCGCAGCCCCGAGGAAGGCTGGAGATGTCAATGGAAATGCCACATGTGAGTCTGCATGGGAGCTGGGTGAACTTGAAGAGTAAGGGGTGCTACGAGGGACTTGAAAAACTTATCAAACACATATTAGAATATTTTCATTCCGAGGTGACAGGAAGGCCAGTTTGTGCTCCAGGGAGCCCTGACTGCATTCCTGGGACATCTGTCTTGCTGACTCTGCATCTCTGCAGGTCTTTTCCTGTTGTTTCCAAGGGGCCTGGATGCCAAGAGCTGACTCCTGCCATCAGGCACCTGCCCGCACTTTCTGTCTCCCCAGGATGGCTCAGCTTTGGCCTATGGCTCCTGGCCTCATGCACCTGCTTTGCCAACTCTGCCAACTCTGGTTTTCTACCACCCACCAGGAAGAGACCAGGCCAAGACTTTGTGAGGCTGCTCCAAGTGCCAGCATCTGGTGTTTGTGCTTTATGCTGTGTCACTGGGATCCTTGACAAGATGCTTGAAGAAGGTGATTTTATGCCCCATTGGAAATAAGAGATGAATGATAAGTGTAGTATTGACCTGAGAAGTATTAGTGGACGTGTGTGCTCAGTTGCTCTGTTGTGTCCAACTCTTCGTGACCCTATGGACTGTAGCCTGCCAGGCTCCTCTGTCCACGGAATTTTCCAGGCAAGAATACTGGAGTGGGTTGCTGTTTCCTATTCCAGGGGATCTTCCCAACTCAGGGATCGAACTCGCATCTCTTGTTTCTCTTGCATTGGCAGGTGGATTTTTTTTTTACCCCTGAGCCACCTGGAAAGCCTTATATTGGTTGTAGTGGTGGTGGGATTGTAATAAATGTGACTAGCCTGAAAAGTGAAAAGTGAAAGTTGCTAAGTTGTGTCCGACTTTTGTGACCCCATGGACTATACAGTCCCTGGAATTCTCCAGGCCAGAATAATGGATTGGGTAGCCTGTCCCTTCTCCAGGGGATTTTCCCAACCCAGGGATCGAACCCAGGTCTCCTGCACTGCAGGCAGATTCTTTACCAGCTAAACTACTAGGGAAGCCCTGCCATGAATCAAATATGCATTCAAGATGGTCCCTTCCTATTAATACTTCCTGGAGCAATACACCTCAAGGGACTTCCCTGGTGGTCCAGTGGCTAAGACTCTGAGCTCCTGCTGCAGGGAGTCCAGCTTCAATCCCTGGTCAGGGAATAGATCCCACAAGCTGCAACTAAGAGTTCACATGCTGCAACTTAAAGAACCTGCTTGTCACAACAAAGATGGGAGATTGCTCATGCCACAACTAAGACTGAGTGCGGCCAAATAAATAAATAAATAAAAATAAATACTAAAAAAAACCCCCTGCACCTCAAGTTGCTTCCAACCTGAGGAGGCAGACACATAGGTTAATACTGCAACATAGTGAGGTTGCAGAGGGTTAAGTCAGGGAACTGAGAGCTCAGTGATTCAGGAGAGATTCCATAGCAGAGAAGATGTCTGAGCTTAGCTTATTATGAGGAGTAAATGTTGAAAAATAGAGCGGTGATCAAAGGTAAGAGACAGTTATTACCTAATAAAGCTGCCAGGGACACGGATCATTGACCATTAGCTCCTGGAGATTGGCTCTACTCTGCTTCTGTTTTACTAGTTGCTTCTTTCACACATAGGTGAGCAGGAAGAATATTAGACATGGAATTCTCAGCTACTAGTAAGTGATGATGTGACCTGGGCATGCTCTCTATCTGTTTGCATCACAGTTGCCTCTGCTGTGAAATGGGGGTGAGGAGGGGTGGGGGGGGCAGGGGGTTGATGGATGTTGCCGTTGAATCTCTTCCTTGGTTGGGAAACACCTCACCCAAAGACTCTTGGTCAGAATTGAAGACCACGTCTCACTAAAGACAGTAAAAATATACTTGTTTCTTGTCCTCCTCTGCAGCCGGGGTGGAGACTGGTGACCAAGGCTCTCCTGGTCAGACATGCACTGGTCAGAGTCTGACCCAAAGGAAAAGAGGACAGAGGAGGATCCTCCTGGTAGCAGTAGCTTCACAAACAGGACTGCTTCACCTGGCAGCAACAGCCACAGTGAAAGCTGAGAAGTTCTGGGCCCAGGGAGTGGTCTGTTTTCTCATCTGATCTGGATGTTGGGCTTTGCTCCAGGCCTGGGTCTCCAGCTCTCCCAGTCTCTGTATTTTTTGTCTTGTTTTTAGTGTTTATTTATTAGGCTGTGCCAGGCCTTAGCTGCGGTCCTCAGGGTCTTTTAGTTGCAGTGTGCAGGGTCTTTGGGTCTTCCCAGGTGGTGCTCAGTTCAGTTCAGTCAATTAGTCATGTCCGACTCTTTGCGACCCCATGAATTGCACGCCAGGCCTCCTTGTCCATCACCAACTCCCGGAGTTTACCCAAACCCATATCCATCGAGTCGGTGATGCCATCCAACCATCTCATCCTCTGTCGTCCCCTTCTCCTCCTGCCTCCAGTCCTTTCCAGCATTAGGGTCTTTTCCAATGAGTTAACTCTTCGCTTGAGATGGCCAAAGTATTGGAGTTTCAGCTTCAACATCAGTCCTTCCAATGAACACCCAGGACTGATCTCCTTTAGGATGGGCTGGTTGGATCTCCTTGTGGTCCAAGGGACTCTCAAGAGTCTTCTCCAACACCACAGTTCAAAAGCATCAATTCTGAAGCGCTCAGCTTTATTCACCACCCAACTCTCACATCCATACATGAACACTGGAAAAACCATAGCCTTGACTAGATGGACCTTTGATGGCAGAGTAATGTCTCTGCTTTTCAATATGCTATCTAGGTTGGCCATAACCTTCCTTCCAAGGAGTAAGCGTCTTTTAATTTCATGGCTGCAATCACCATCAGCAGTGATTTTGGAACCCCAAAAAATAAAGTCTGACACTGTTTCCCCATCCATTTCCCATGAAGTGATGGGACCAGATGCCATGATCTTAGTTTTCTGAATGTTGAGCTTTAAGCCAACTTTTTCACTCTCCTCTTTCACTTTTATCAAGAGGTGCTTTAGTTTTTCTTCACTTTCTGACGTAAGGGTGGTGTCATCTGCATATCTGAGGTTATTGATATTTCTCCCGGCAATCTTGATTCCAGCTTGTGCTTCTTCCAGCCCAGCGTTTCTCATGATGTACTCTGCATAGAAGTTAAATAAGCAGAGTGACAATATACAGGCTTGATGTACTCCTTTTCCTATTTGGAACCAGTCTGTTGTTCCATGTCCAGTTCTAACTGTTGCTTCCTGACCTGTATACAGGTTTCTCAAGAGACAGATCAGATGGTCTGGTATTCCCATCTCTTTCAGAATTCTCCACAGTTTATTGTGATCCACATAGTCAGAGGCTTTGGCATAGTCAATAAAACAGAAATAGATGTTTTTCTGGAACTCTCTTGCTTTTTTGATGATCCAGCAGATGTTGGCAATTTGATCTCAGGTTCCTCTGCCTTTTCTAAAACCAGCTTGAACATCTGGAAGTTCACGGTTCACGTATTGCTGAAGCCTGGCTTGGAGAACTCTGAGCATTACTTTACTAGCGTGTGAGATGAGTGCAATTGTGCGGTAGTTTGAGCATTCTTTGGCATTGCCTTTCTTTGAGATTGGAATGAAAACTGACCTTTTCCAGTCCTGTGGCCACTGCTGAGTTTTCCAGATTTGCTGGCATATCGAGTGCAGTGGTGCTAGTGGTAAAGAAATTGCCTGCCAGTGCAGGAGACGAGAGAGACGTGGGTTCAATCCCTGGGTCAGGAAGATCCCCTGAAGGAGGGTGTAGCAACCCACTCCAGTATTCTTGCCTGGAAAAATCCCATAGACATGGGAGCCTGGTGGACTACAGTCCATAGGGTTAGTTCCAGCCTGTGGGATCTAGTTCTCTGACCTGGGATTGAACCATGGGCCCTTGCATTGGGAGCTCAGAGTCTTAGCCACTGAACCACCAGAGAAGTTTCTATCCATTTTTTGATAGGTAAGAAGTAGATTTATTACTATCCTTCTCAAAGAGGTTGCAGCAAAATCATCAGTTAAGTCTCTCAGTTGTGTCCGACTCTTTGCAACCCCATAGACTGTAGCATGCCAGGCTTCTCTGTCCATCACCAGCTCCAGGAACTTACTCAAACTCATGTCCATTGAGTCGGTGATGCCATTCAACCATCTCATCCTCTGTCATCCCCTTCTCCTCCTGCCTTCAATCTTTCCCAGCATCAGGGTCTTTTCCAGTGAGTCAGTTCTTCCCATCAGGTGGTCAAAGTATTGGAGCTTCAGCTTCAGCATCAGTCCTTCCAAAGAACATTCAGGACTGATTTCCTTTAGGACTGACTGTTTTGATCTCCTTGCAGTCCAAGGTATTCTCAAGAGTCTTCTCCAACACCACAGTTCAAAAGCATCAATTCTTCGGCACTCGGCTTTCTTTAGAGTCCAACTCTCACACCCATACAGAAGATGTTGATGTTCCAGGTCTTGGGCGAGTTCCTGGGACGAGCCACCAAGTGAAAGGTCTTTGGCTTGGAGCAGGAAAAAATTCAAGAGCAAGCTAGTTCAGAAGGAAGTTATTCAGACTAAGGAGGAGAATTCACTTCAATTCTATAAGTATTTTGCGTGCCTTCTATGGGTCAGATACTGTTCCAAGTACAGGGGTAAAGTGAAAGCTGGTTTATTGAGAGAGATACACATTCCATAGGCAGAAGGCAATCTGTCTCAAAAAGCAAGTGCAGACCTGGGAGATACACATTACTTAGACAGACTGTCTCCGTATTGTCCTTTTTTCAAAGGATTTTTTTCTCTTTTTGATGTGGGCCATTTTTAAAGTCTTTATTGAATTTGTTACAATATTGCTTCTGTTTTATGTTTTGTTTTATTTGGGCTGTAAGGCAGGTAGGACCTTAGATCACTGGGTTTGGATCAAGTTCTCTCCAAGGTTCCTTTCAGCTCAGTGTTATGTAATTCTAGAATTTGTCTTCAGACCGGCAGGTGCAGTGCTGACCTCTTAGTGAATGCTTATTGAACAAGGGACCAAATGGGCACAGGATCTCAGCCATAGACTTTCCCTTCCTCATGCTTTTCACTATCTCATTCAGTGATCTAAGTGATACCCACATGCAGGCAGCAGGAGTCACATCAGCAAGAAAGAGAAACGCTGATCCACAAAGCCCTATAATATTAAATTTTTTTTTTTTTTTTTTGGCAAATCAGTCAACACAGAAACACTGTCTCCTTGCATGGTGCTCATCCCAGGAGGATGCAGAAGAGGTGGGAGACATGTGGACTGTCCCCAAAGAACTAATAATTAGAGAGATGTGTGCGTGCTCAGTCAATCAGTCACATCTGACTCTTTGTTGTCCTACGTACAAACTGTAGCCCACCAGGCTCCTCTGTCCATGGGATTCTCCAGGCAAGAATACTGGAGTGGGTTGCCCTACTCTCCTCCAGAGTCTCTTCCCTACTCAGGGATTGAATCCATGTCTCCTGCTTTCACAGGTGGATTCTTTACTGCTGAGCCACCCTGGAAGCCCATTAGGGAGATGAGACTAGCACATTTTAAACTTTTGGTGCTGAACAATGTGAAAGAGACATAAAGACTCAGAGTGGAGAAATCAGTGAATGGATAGAGGCAGGGAGGAAAGGTCAGAGTAGAGAGTGTATGAAAGTTTGAGTAGGATTTAGATCAGCAGAATGGAGATTGTGTTTGGTGAGGAACGCAGCACCAACTGGGGTGGGCAACTCCCAGAGGCAAGAATGAGTCAGAAAATTATGCAGTTTGCGTAATTGTGGGGCAGAGGGTTCACACTGCAGGGTGGCAGGGATAGAGGTGAAGTCTCCGGTATTCTTGCTTGGGAAATCCCATGGACAGAGGAGCCTGGTTTGCTACAGTCCATGGGGCTGCAAAGAGTCGGACACAACTGAATGCTGTACTGCGCTTTCAACTGCCTTGATTGCTCAATGATTTGGGGGAAAAAAACACAGTTTACATATTTTCCTTCCTTCCTTCCTTTATTCCTCCTTCTTTCTCTCTTTTTCTTTCTTTTTTCCCTCCCTCCCTCCTTCCTTCCCCCCCTTTCTTTTTAAATTGAAGAATAGTTGACTTACAATATTATGTTAGTTTCAGGTGTAGAGCAAAGTGATTCAGTTATACATATACATATGTATTTCAGATTATTTTCCATTATAGGTTATTTCAAAATATTGAATATTGTTCCCCATTCATGTTTTACAGTAAATCCTTGTAGTTTATTTTATATGCCTTGCTGCTGCTGCTAAGTCGCTTCAGTCGTGTCCAACCCTCTGCAACCCCATTGACGGCAGCTCACCAGGCTCCCCCATCCCTGGGATTCTCCAGGCAAGAACACTGGAGTGGGTTGCCATTTTCTTCTCCAATGCATGAAAGTGAAAAGTGAAAGTGAAGTCGCTCAGTCGTGTCCGACTCTTAGTGACCCCATGGACCGCAGCCTACCAGGCTCCTCCATCCATGGGATTTTCCAGGCAAGAGTACTGGAGTGGGGTGCCATTGCCTTCTTTAGATGTCTTGATGTGTCTGTTAATCTCATACTCCTAATTTATCCCCTGCCCCTTTCTCCTTTGTTAACCATAAGTTGATTTTCCATATCTGTGGATCTGTTTCTGTTTTGTAAATAAGTTCATTTGTATTATTTTTAAGATTTCACATATAAGTGATAGCATATAATATTTGTCTTTCTCTGTCTGACTTCACACGGCATGATAATCTCTCGGTCCATCCGTGTTGCTAAAAATGGCAATATTTTCATTATTTTTTAAGGCTTAAAAATTGTGTATGTGTATGTACATATATATACATACACACAGATATATAGCACACCTTGTTTATCCATTCATCTATTGACGGATACTTAGGTTGCCTCCATGTCTTAGTTATTCCAAATGGTGCTGCTATGAACACTAGGGTACAGGTTTCTTTTCAAATTTGAGTTTTCATCTTTCCTAGGTACATGCTCACATATTGGATTGCTGGGTTATATGGTAATTCAATTTTTAGTTTTTTAAGGAACCTTCATACTGTTTTACATAGTGGCTGCACCAGTTGACATTCCCACCAATAGTGCAGGAGTATTCCCTTTACTTTGGCCACCTGATGTGCAGAACTGACTCATTGGAAAAGACCCTGCTGCTGGGAAAGATTGAAGGCAGGAGGAGAATGGGACGACAGAGGATGAGATGGTTGGATGGTATCACTGACTCGATAGACAAGAGTTTGAGCAAGCTCTGGGAGCTGGTGATGGACAGGGAAGCCTGGCGTGCTGCAGTCCATGGGGTCGCAAAGAGTCGAACACAACTGAGCGACTAAATTGAACTGACTAACTGATTCCCTTTTCTCCACAGTCTCTCCAGCATTTATTATTTACAGATTTTTTGATGATGGTCACTCTGAGCAGTGTGAGGTGATACTTCATTGTGGTTCTGATTTGCATTTCTCTGTAATTAGCAATGTTGAGTACCTTTTCATGGAGCACATTTTATTTATGGGTTCAGAAAGCAAATAAACAAATAAAAAACATCAACAACAGAAAAGGAAATCACTAGACCCAGTTCAGAAGAAAGTTATTCAGAGACTAAGGAGGAGAATTCACTTCAATTCTGTAAGTATTTTGCGTGCCTTCTATGGGTCAGATACTGTTCCAAGTACAGGGTACAGCCACAAGCAAAATGAGTCTATTCTCTTGGAGCTTGTGTTCTATCAGGATCAGATAGACCTCTCTCTCACACGCACACAAATATTAGGAAGCCATGAGTGTCTGAAGAAATTAAAGGCGTTCTAAGGGTATACTAGAGCGCCACTGTGAGAAGAAGGTGACTTGTATATGTGGTGGTGACTTGTATATGGATATATATATATACACATATATACATACATACACACACGCACATATATGTATATGTGCGTGTTTATCAGGTCACCTCTCTGATATGCTGACATTCAAGCAGAAACCAAAAGGAAGAGAGCAAGTTATTTGGAAAACTTGTCTATTCTAGACAGTGGCAACAACAAGGCAAAGGCCCGGAGGCAGGAGCATGCTTGTGTGTTCAAGGAACAGGTAGGAAGGAGGCTGGTGTAGCTGAAGCAAAATGAGCCAGGGCTGAGTGACGGGAGAAGAGCAGAGAAGTAGTGGGGTGGTGGTTGCGGGGGGAGGGGTTGATCCTAACGGACTGTGGGGAAGCACATTTCAGGAGAATAGCCCATGTGATGTACCAGGGTGACCCTATCTGCATTTTCGTGATTTCCATCATTGTGTGAGGTCTTCCTCAGAATGTCTCACTTCTTTTGCTCTTTTACACCATCAGCAAATCTCAAACCATCAGGCAGGAAGCTGACTTGAGCTTATGCTATCTCTGGGCCTCTCCTTGTCTTTGACAACAGGAGATGGGAGCTGATTTTCTGCAGGTGACTACAGAACCAACAACTGGTGAAGGTTTCCTCAGGAGTTATGCTTTGAGAATCTATTTAGGCAGTGTCAGCAGTCTCTACCTGGCTGGGGTCCCGT
Source organism: Okapia johnstoni (assembly GCA_024291935.2). Taxonomy (NCBI): domain Eukaryota; kingdom Metazoa; phylum Chordata; class Mammalia; order Artiodactyla; family Giraffidae; genus Okapia; species Okapia johnstoni. Next base: position 41,012,204 of record CM044314.1, on the reverse strand, counting down.
ATCTGGTCCACTTCATGCTTCACTCTTTGCTCAGCCATAACTGATGGCAGTGACTTCACTCTGCATCAGGGCACAACCACAGCTGCACTGAACATTACTTTCGACAGACCTCTGTGTTTCTCTCCACCTCCCTCTCTCTTTTTAACATATTTATTTTTATTTGACTGCACTGAGTCTTAGTTGCAGCACACAGGATCTTCATTCCATCATGTGGGATTTTTCATTGCAGCCTATAGACCGTCTAGCTGTGGCACACAGGCTTCAGAGCATGGGCACTCAGTAGTTAAGGTTGCACAGGCTTAGTTGCTCCAGGGCATGTGAAATCTTAGTTCCCCAACCAGGGATCAAACCCGCATCCCCTGCATTGGAAGGCAGATTCCTAACCACTTCCCTGGTGGCTTCCCTGGTGGCTCAGAATGTAAAGAATCTGCCTGCAATGCAGGATACCCAGGTTCAATCCCTTGGTGGGGAAGATCCCCTGGAGAAGGAAATGGCACCCCACTCTAGTATTCTTGCCTGGAAAATTCCATGGACAGAGGAGCCTGGTGGGCCAGTCCAAGGGGTTGCAAAGAGTTGGACACGACTGAGCAACTAACACTTTGACTTTCTTTCCTAACCACTGGACCAGCAGGGAAGTCCCTCCTCCCCCTCTTTAAGGGGATCCACCAGGGCCTTTTTTCCCTATGCCCAAGGGGTGGTGGTCCTTTGCCTGCAACCCCAGTCTCCTCAACAATTAATGCTAAGAGGGTCCACTCTTTCCTAGCACCTTCTGAAGATCTCTCCTATCCTCACTAGACTTCACCCTTTGCTTTTCCACCACTTACCCACAGGACAGAAGAGACAGACTGTGTGGTTGTCCCCAGGTGATTTGAAGCTTAGGAGGGAGGTGCCTTTGGGAATTTAATAGCAACAGAGCAGAGTGGAATTGCACAGAAACATAAAGTGGGGAGAGTGGGGGTTGGAGCTGCTAGGGATTTCTGTTTTGGGAGCCTGGCTAATCTCAGGCAGGCAGGAAAACCAGACTGCCTCTCAGAAGTTCAATATCAGCTGACACTGAGAGCTCGCAGGAGGGGCTCGGGATATCCTTGTAAGGAGAGGGATCCCAGGAGTGGGAGGGGTGGCTCTGATTGAAGTGCTGGCACTCTCCAACCACTCCCCCTCACCAGGACCCTGCAGTCTCTCAATGATGTCATGCCCTTCCCTCAGTCTCTCCACCCTCAGGTACCCCGTGATTCTGACCTGAGATGCAGCACAGAGAGTGGAATGCTTAAACACACAGATGGCCTGGCTTCTATCTGACTCTGTAGCTTACTAGTTTGAGACCTTGGGGAGCGACTTACCTCTATGCCTCAGTTGTATTATCTATAAAGTGGGCATAATTATAGCCCCTGCTTCAAAAGACAGTTCATGTTGGTAAATACAGGCAAAACTCAGAATCACCAACACATGGAAAGAATCCAGTACTTATTGTTGTGGTTCGCTGTTGTTCATTCGCCAAGTCATGTCTGACTCTTTGCGACTCCATGACTGCAACATGTCAGGCTTGCCTGTCCTTCACTATCTCCAGTTTGCTCACACTCATGTGCATTGAGTCAGTGATGCCATCCAACTATCTTATCCTCTTATCCTCTATCTTCCAGCATCAAAAGGGTCTTCTCCAATGAGTCAGCTCTTCCCATCAGGTGGCCAAAGTATTGGAGCTTCAGCTTCAGCACCAGTCCTTCCAATGAATATTTAAGGTTGATTTCCTTTAGGATTGACTGGTTTGATCTCCTTGCTGCCCAAGGGACTCTCAGGAGTCTTCTCCAGCACCACAACTTGAAAGCATCAATTTATTAGCACTGAGCCTTCTTTTACTGATATAAATGACTCCATAGCACTTGTTGGTTCCATCTCAAGGTCTGGGGGCACCAGGGTTGTACTCGTCTCTGGCCAGATCTCCCCCAGCAGGAACTATGCTCACAGATACAGGTACTCACCTCTCCTTAATGAACAAAAAGATAAATGAAAGAACATGGAAAGCCTCAGATCTTCAAGCAAATGGATAAGTTCTCCTTGGAGCTACAGGTTCATTTTGCCTTTAACAGAAGAATCAGGGTGAGGGAGAGTTCAGGAAAGTGGTCTTGTGCAAAATGAGACCCTTCAGTTAGTATTTATACTTGGCATTGGACTAGGCCACCATAGAGAAGATTTAAAAACAAACCAGGGGCATCCCTGGTGGCTAAGTGGTAAAGAATCACCTGCCAATGCAGGAGACATGGGTTCAATCCCTGGTCTGGGAAGATCTCACATGCCATGGAGCAACTAAGCCCATATGCCACAACTATTGAGCCTGTGCTCTGGAGCCCGGCAACTGCAAATATTGAGCCCACATGCTCTAGAGCCTGTGCACCACAACAAGAGAAGCCACAGCAACGAAAACATCTAGTACCACCATAAATAAACAAAATTATAAAAAATGAAAACAAACAGATATGATTTCTGCCCTCTAAGAACGTATAGTCTTATTAAAGAATAAGATGAAAGAAAATTAGCTATTGAATCACAGAGAGATTTAGAGATGAATATCGATGAGGATTAGAGTCATCTGGGAGAGAGTCCTCATGGCAGACATGGAAACATCAGAGATGAGGATGGAGACATTTGAACAGGTAGAAGAGAGACCATTTCAGGGGTAGAGCAGGCACTAAATCAAGAATGAACATATATTTATTCATGAAGAGAACCAGGAAAGCAATTTTACCTTCCAAGGATGGTGCCAAACTATAGGCACATACATCATTTACATTCCTCTCCAGGCCGTCCTCTTAGTTTGAGGTAGACCAGAAGTCTGGATTTCTCACAGAGAATTCTTAACATCCTCAGATTATAAGCATAGTATGAAGAATAGATTCAACTCATAGTTGTCGGGGCAGTCTTTTAAAGTAGACATCTGTAATGCTCTTTCACAGGGACGCTGAAGTTGATTTTTCTGTATATGTGTATGTTACAGATGGCATCAGGAGACAAAGGTATGCATCCAGCCTACAGAGCTGGTGAATGGCAGAACTGAAGTTTGAACCCAGCACTCTGCTGTCGTGTTCTTCCTACAGCACTTCACTGCCTTAAATACCCAAGGCCTCTGACTTTTCTTGTTGCAAAGAAAGGCGAGCAGACCTTTATGGTTGCTCTCTCTCCCCCAAATGATGAGTCCATGAACAGCCATCTCTGGACCACCTCCCACACTTCCCTCATCCTCCTAGCTGCCCTTCTCCTCTTTGCAGCAGAATGTTTCATGCTCCCAGAACCTGGGGCCGGGAACTACAGGGATAATCAACTCAGGGTGAACAAGTTTGGCAGTGAATGTCAGCAGAAAATGAGAGAGAGGAACTTCCCTGGTGGTCCAGTGGCCAAGACTCTGCACTCCCAAAGTAGGGGACCCGGGTTCAATTCCTGGTCAGGGAACTAGATCCCACATGCCTCTGATCCTGCAACTAAAAATCCCACATGCTGCAATTAAGACCCAGTGCAGCCAAATAAGTAAATAAGTATTAAAAAAAAAAAAAGAAAAGAAAAAGAATGAGGAAGGAAAGCACAGGCCTGGGAATCAGGATGGTTGCTTGTCCTGGATCTGCCGTGAGCTGTGACTATGTCACCCTCATTGATGAGGTTCAGTTTTCTCACCTTTAAAATAAAAGGTTTGGACTAATGGAGCATGTGACCTATTTTTTTTTCTCTAGCATTTTAAGGCTGGTGAAGCTGTGTGAATGAAATTGCAGGATTCCTCTTTGCTTTATGCTCTCACTATGGGCTGATAACCCTTTTATTCAAGTTGGGGACTGGAGGCTTTCTCTTGGTTTCTGTTCTTGCTCTTTTTGCCAGCTCTCTTATTAGCAGCCTGGGGGCTTCCCAGGTGGCATTAGTGGTAAACAACGCACCTGTCAATGCACAAGAGAAGCGGGTCCCATCCCTTGGTCCGGACCATACTGTGGAGGAGGACACAACAACCCACTCCAGTATTCTTGCCTGGAGAAGCCCATGGACAGAGGAGCCTGGTAGGCTACAGTCCATGAGGTTGCACAGAGTCAGACATGACTGAAGTGACTTAGCATCAGCAGCCTGAACTGTCTGAATTCCCCAGGAGCTGTAGAATCAGGAGCCAAAGACGTCTTTCCTGTTCTAATGCAGTTGCATTTCCCCTGGGGTGAGGTGCAGGAAATCGGATTGGCTTGGCCCTGGCTCTCTGGTTCAGGCAGGTGGAGGAAGGCAGAGAATTGCTGGTTATATTCAGTGTCAGGGGATTTAGGGAGGGGGGGACCTGGGGGCCTGGCAGAATTTCCTCACAGCTTGGAGGCCCCTGGGACTGGGGGCACTGCCTGCCCAATTCCTAGCACTCAGGCACAGATGGCTGCTGTCAGCCCTTGAATGGGGGCTAGTTCTCACTCTGGTGAGTCCAGGGGGAGGGGTCTCCAGAGGCCTCTGGCCAGCTGGCTATCTCCTGCCTGAAACTGTTTAGTACAGAAGGAGGAGGGAGCAGGACCAGATGGGCCAAGGGCTTTGGGCCTCAAGGTGCAAACTCTATCCTAATCTCCATCCTATTGAGGAGGGAAGGGGAAACACCTCATTGTTAGGCAGCTGTTTGTTTGGCAATTAACCTGGGGGGTGGAGGGTACTCAGGATTAACACCAGAGTGTAGCAGCCAGCTCTGTCGTTGAGATCTTAGTGGGGTGAGGTGGTGGTAAGGAAGAGTCCTTACAAGCTGGCTGGCGCATGCTGGGTGCCTGGACACCGCCCAGTGAGATTTCTATTGCGGGTGGGAGGGTCATTTGGAGGGGATGCTTTAGGGGGGAAGACAGTGCTCAGGGAGAATGAAGAAGCTCGATTCTGTGTTCTGGCTCAAGGGTTCAGAGGAGAAAGTCCTTGAAAGCAAATGGTCCAAGAGAAATTTCTTGGGCTTGTTAGTTGCTCAGTCATGTTCAACTCTTTGAGACCCCATGGACTGTAGCCCACCAGGCTCCTCTGTCTATGGAATTCTCCAGGCAAGAATACTGGATTGGGTTGCCATTCCCTTCTACAGGGGATTTTCCCAACCAGGGAAGGAACCCAGGTGTCCCGTATTGCAGGCAGATTCTCTACTGTCTGAGCTACCACGGAAGCCCAAAATAAGTTGTGAGCCTTAGTTTAGGGCTGAGTTTAGGTGCTGGGAGTTGAACTTCGGGCTTAGTTGGTTAGAAAGCCCTTGACAGTCGCTCCCCTCCAAGGCTGCTGCTGTGATGTTTTGCTGCCTAAAGCCATCATTCTTTCTGCACAGAGGCTGATCCTATGTCTCCTGAAAGCTCTTGGGACAGAACGGTCCCTACCACCAAGAGGGTTGTCCTTTCATGCTGGCGTGGAGCCTTAGAAACTGGAGGGCTGGAGAGAGTCTGTGCCTGGGCACCTGCTCTGAGCTGGCCAGGAATTCCCCATGCCATGGCTGTAAGGGAGGTGATGGACATGGGTGGGGGTGGGCTTTAGGGAGAGAATGAGGCACATCTAGGGTTTTGAGTCTTTCTTTCCTACCTGTGAGCTAAGCAAGGTTGTGCAGTGGTAAAGAATTCGCCAGTCAATGCAGGAGATGCAAGAGACCTGGGTTCGATCCCTGGGAAGATTTCCTGGAGGAGGAAATAGCAACCCACTCCAGTATTCTTGCCTGGAGAATCCCATGGACAGAGGAGCCTGGCAGGCTACAGTCTGGAGATAAGGGGGCGAAAAGAGTTGGATGTGATTGAGCACGCATATACACACAGAGCTAAGGAAACCTGAGCAAATTGCTTAAATCTCTCTGAACCTCAGTTTTTTGAGAAAAAATGGCAGTAATAATATTCACTGGGTAGATCTGAGGGCGAAATGAGTCATTATAGGTATATATGCTGTGTAGACTGTCAGATACTAGAAAAATGTTGTTTTTTAGTGTTGTATCATTTATTACTAAGTAAAGAAGAGATGGTCAGAATAACTTTGGGTGTGAGGACCAGGAGAAGGATGGACAGTGCTGACTATGCTGGGGTGAAATTCTAGCTTGTAATAAACAAGAAAGAAAGAAAAGCAAAATATACCTTGCAAGTGCCGATTGCTCTGCTGGTTCAGCAGGTTAGGAGAGATTATGGGATGGAAGTCAGGGTCCTTAGCTAATCCAAACCCCTGAGGACTTCAAGGTCAATTATTTCAAGGGATTTTCTAATTCAGAGGCATAGGGAATATTTTAGTCAGTGTAAATAAATAATGTTTCCCTGTAAAACTGTTTTTCCAATGTGCATAGCTACTGTTGTGATTATTAAAATATAGATTCATTTAAAAGCATCATGGAACTCATGGTGGCTTTTGGGGACCACTGTTGCAGGTGTCTTCATGGAGATAAGAGAAGATGCATCTGGGACTTCCCTGGGGGCTCAGTGGTAAAGAATCCACCTGGCAAAGCAGGAGACATGGATTTGATCCCTGATCCGGGAAGATCCCACATGCCGTGGAGCAACAAAGCCTATGAGCCACAACTATTAAGCCTGTGCTCCAGAGCCCAGAAGCGGCAACTACTGAGCCCACATACTGCAACTACTGCCAATTTTGAGCCCTCAAATCTGTGTTCCGCAACAAGAGAAGCCATGCACCCCAAGTAGAGAGTAGACCCCACATGCTGCAACTAGAGAAAAGCCCAAGGAGCAGTGAAGACCCAGCACATCCATAAATAAATAAAATTATAAAAAGAGAGAGATGCATCTAAAGAGAGAGGGGCTAAGGACCCAGGGCCTGGATGAGGGGTGAGGGTGGAGGCTGGGTGATAGATAACAGACTTGTGCAGTCACACACTGGGAAAAGTCTGAGCCCTGAGGCTCAACCAGGACTGGCTTCAAATCCCAATTCTGCCCCTCCCCCACCCTCATATTGGCCTTAGGTAGTAAACAAACATTGCTGTAATCTTCAGCCTTTATAGAATTTATAAGGATCAAATGGAAGACTATTTTAAAACCATACTAAAGCCTTGAAAGTGTGAGTTGAATAACAAAAAGATGGCATTCTCTCTTTGACAGAATACTTCTCTTATATTTTCTCTAGTTTTCTGTTCCCTAGATTAGGAGCTCAAAGAAGCAGATCTAAACTTAGAGAGTTTAATTAAGAAGAAAAACAACCTACAGTGTTTATTTTCTCTCTAAGAAGCAAGGAAGGGGAGGAAGCCCATTATTTAGCCCTTGTTTTCTTGAAAGAAGGAGCTGCACAATTTTCAGTGGGTTTTCTAGCTGCATCTCAGTCTTCTGGTTGACAGTGCTGATCGTAGGGGTTCAAGGCCTGGATTAAACATCCTCCCTACCATCAGGGGAGCTTTCCTGGTGGCTCAGCGGTAAAGAATCCACCTGCAAAGCAGGAGCCGCTGAAGAAGTGGGTTCGATCCCTGGGTGGGGAAGATCCCCTGGAGGAGGACATGGCAACCCACTTCAGTAGTCTTGTCTGGAAAATCCCAAGGACAGAGCAGCCTGGTTGGCTACAGTCCACGGAGTCACAGAGTTGGACACGACTGAAGCGACTTGACACGCACCCATGAACCCCCATCAAGAGCCCATGAGGCTGCCAGTGGCAAGTGATGCCCTGAGCAGCCCTGCCCTGAGGTCTGGGGCTGTCACTCCTCTCCAGCTCAGAGTAGACGCTCGTACCTGAGGCTGAGGGATGAACAAATGAATGAAGGATTGAATGGTCAGCCCATGCCTTGTCTTGCCTGGGAGGCTGCTAGAGTTTTCCAAGTGGTCCCCTCTTCTTTCTGCTGCCCAAAATGTCACCCAGGCTCATGTCAGAGTCTAGTTTGGGATCAGGGGTTGTTTTGAGTTTCCTTCTCCCAAGTGAGTGTGTGCTCAGTTGCTCAGTCATGTCCGACTCTTTTCGGCTTTATGGACTGTAGCCCACCAGGCTCCTCTGTCCATGGGATTCTCCAGGCAAGAATACTGGAGTGGTTTGCCAGTTCCTCCTCCAGGGGATCTTCTCCACCCAGGGATCAAACCTGTGTCTATTCTGTCTCCTGTACTGCAGGTGGATTCTTTCCCTCTGAGCCACCAGAGAAGCCCTTCTCTGAGGTGGTCAGACCCCAGATGCAAGCTGTGTGGGAGCAGCACTCTCACTGGGCTGTCAGGCCCTAGGATTTGAGTCTCAACTTTGTTCCATGATGGCAGGAGAGGGAACAGACGCCCCCCCCCCCCCCTTTTTTTTCTGAGGCAAACTGTAGTAGGAGGGGGACTGCCAAAATCACAGACTAAGTTTGCCCTTCCCCTGCCCCCTGCTGTACCCCTGACCAATCAGAGTGCAATTAAAGATGCTAGACCAATTCGCATTGCTAGTATTAAGGTGCTAACAACTTGGATTGAGATCTCTTGAGGGACATTTGCATTTGAATGTTTAGGGCCGGGCCTGGAAGTTTGTGAACTAGGAGTCTGGAGGTTTGAATTAGGTTCCCAGGGTACAATAGACAGACAACTCTTCAACCTTGGGTGAGTGATCTCTCTCTTTCAGTTCCTCTCTGAATCTCCCTCTCTCTCAGTCTGTAAATTTGAAAGAGTTGGACTAGATATAGCACCCAAAATAACAGAGTTAGGATTAAGTGGTGCACTTTTGGTAACAATTTTATGAAAAGGGCACTATTAATGGTACCATTTTACAGATGAGAAAACTGGAGTCCAGGGAAGCGCCTTGCTTGAAGCAGGTGGCAGTTTAGGAGCAGAACCAGGATGCAAACCCCGGCCATACTCTGCCAGCGTCCACCTACCACCTCACTCCCTTCACCTTCCCCCTTCACATTCAAAAAAATAAATAAATGTGTGCTGTCACAACAAGGAAGAAATCACCGTGGGTGGGGGCTGAGGGAAGGTTTGCTTAGAGTCTGTCAGGTGTCGCCCCTCCTCCTCCCTTCCCGCCCCAGGGAAGTTGGAGTTGGCTGGAGTTGGGTAGTTTGCTGGATGTGTGGTTTTCACAGTTTCATGAAAGGCAGTCCCGGGCCTTTTAATCAGCTCCATGGCCGATCAGGTAACATCTTGCACACGGTCAGTTCTTTGTCAGCACCAGTTTCATTTTCTTTTTCTTTTCTTTTTTTTTTAACAAGGAAAGATTTGCTATCTTTTTCTTACACTTAACAAACTCCAAAGCATTTTGCCCTTAACATCAGACTATTATATTTAGAATGAATAAGCAACAAAGTCTTACTGTATAGCACAGGAAACTGCATTCCATATCCTGTGATAAGGCATATTGAAAAAGAATGCAAAAAAAGAATGTCTATATGTGCATAACTGAGTCACTTTGCTGTACAGCAGGGATTGGTGCAGCATTATAAATCAACCATACTTTAATAAAAAAAATGCAAACAGTGTCTAATGATGATAGTGGGTTTCATGAAAACAAAGATTCACCCCCTCCACCATATCCTATGTGTGAAAACAACATAACTAACTATCAGAAATGACAAATGGAAGCAATCAAAATAGAATTAGATTATTGAGTATGCTAATGATGGGGTATGGGATGAAGGGTTGAAGCTGAGAAGTGTGTCCAGCAGGGATGTTCCCCTTCCCCACAGGAGCCTGGGTACCCAGGACCCCAGGACATAGTGGTGGGAGGTGTGGGTGGGAACAGAGAGGTGCCCACACCTTGGCCTGGGGTCAGGGGAAGGGGAGCTAGGTAGCAGGGAGAAAGTTTCCTGGAAGACCTGTGCCGGCTCCTTGGGAAGCTGTTTTGATGGAGTTCAGGAGGCCATGAGCATAGATTTAAACTCAGAAGCTAGAAGCCACCTGGGCGACAGACACTGTCTAAAAGCCTAAAAGAGAACATGCAGTTAAACCAGAGTGAACAGGGGAAGAAGTATAAAGACATCTCATGTAAGCCTCCCTGGGATGAGATGGAAGTGCTGAGAGTATGGATCCCTCGAGAAGCAGGCGGGGCTCTAAGCGCTGTCATCACCGGCCCTGCCCTGTGGCTCCCTGCTGTTGTTATCCCTGCTTTATTCTAGGCTGCAGAGCACACAGGGCAAGACACTTACTCTTGGTCAAGGCTGGAACCTGCGCTTGAACTAAGGCTGACTTAGAGCCATGCTCCTGCCCTCTCTTCTGTACATAGAATAGCATGTTGACAACAAGGCAGAGAAAATGACAGTGGATGTTACAAGAGAGGGCAAGAGGAGGTCAGAATCCTAGGCAGGGAGGAGCCCCACCCTCTGTAAAGGCAGTGAGAGATGTTCTTTTCACAAAATGTGGCCCCCCAGTTAGGCTTCATTGGGGTCCTTCATTGGCCTCCTTTTGTCAAAGTTCTTAAAGGTGAAGAAATTCTAATGGGCTACACAGATGGACAATCTAATTTTGCCAGCTTTAAAAGATCATTCTCATGGCTTCTTCAATTAGGATACCTGAGTCTGGCCTCCCTAGTGGACCTCAGTGTGGGTCATTTTGTCCTGAGTTCAGTCTTGGAGGAGCAGGTACTACTATGGATGGAGTGGGGTAGGGACCTGGGGATCCAGGCAGTCTGTGTACGGACTTTGGTCCACCTCCCTTCTCAACCTTGCTTTCTGGATTTCTGGAACCTCTCAGAAATCTACAGGCAAATTGTCTCTCATCCTCTTGGTATTCTGCTCTGCAGGGTTTAAGTTGTAAACACTTTACTCTGATAAATTGGTTAATCCTTCTCCAGCCACTCCTTTTCAACAGCTACATGCTGTGCTGTGCTTGGTCGCTCAGCTGGGTCTGACTTTTTGTGACCCCATGGACTGTAGCCCACCAGGCTCCTCTGTCCATGGGGATTCTCCAGGCAAGAATACTGGAGTGAGTATATGAGATGTAACTGATATAGAATAAATCACACATATTTCAAAAGTACTCCTTGAAAGATGTAACACACACACACACACACACACACACAGAGACATAGGGGAATACTACTCAGCCATAAAAAAGAATAAAATAATGCTATTTGCAGCAACTTGGATGGACCTAGAGATACTAAGCGAAGTACATCAGACAGAGAAAGACAAATATCGTGTATATCATTTATATGTGGAATTGAAAAAAAATGATACAAATGAACTTATTTACAAACAGAAACAGACTCACTGACAGAAAAAAAAACCCCAAAAACCTTATGGCTATTAAAGGGGAAAGAGGGGAATGGATAAATTGGGAATTTGAGATTAAAAGATACACTACTATATATAAAAGAGACAATCAACAAGGACCTACTATACAGTACAGGGAACTATATTCAATACCTTGTAATAACCTATAATGGAAATGAATCTGAAAAACAATATATGTATTATATATATAACCGAATCACTTTGCTGTACACATGAAAGATTGTAATCAGACTATACCTGAGAAAAAGTATGCTCCTTGATAAGTTATGGCAAATGCACACACCTGTGAAACCATGACCACAATCAAGATGTCCATCACCTCCCAAAGTCTCATACCTCTTTAATCCACCGTCCCATCTCTCCCTGAACACACCTGCCCGGACTCCATCATCAGCTTTCTTTCACTTTCAATTTGGTGACTTTTCTAGACTTTATGTAAACGGATTCATACACTAAGTACATTTTTTGTCAGCTTCTCTAAGTATATTACTAATTAAAGTATGTTGGTTTTATAAAACAAGTTCCTATTTAAAATAAAAAGGAAACAATGTATCCATTCAGTTGCTAAGAAATTTTGCATCTCCGGTACCCATGTGCCTGCCTCCAGAACAGTCCTTAGTCCTTGCCGTGGTTGCTCCGGGTTGAGAACAGCATATTGCTTTGAGATTCATCCAGTATTATATTCCATAGTTCATATCCTTTAGTCACTGAGGAGTATCCACTGAATGGTGGGACTACCTATTCAAGGCATCCAGGCCCCAATCTAACCACATCCTACATCTAGAGGCAGATTCTTGTGCTCTGACATCCTCATTTTTGCTTCCCTGGCGGCTTGGTGGTAAAGAATCCACCTGCCAATGCAGGAGATGCAAGTTTGATCCCTGGGTTGGGAAAATCCCCTGGAGAATTAAATGGCAACCCACTCCAATATTCTTGCCTAGGAAATCTCATGGACGGAAAGGAACCTGGTGGGTTACAGTTCATGGTGTCACAAGAGTCAAACATGACTTAACAACAATAGCATCCTCATTTTTAAACATTCAGCACAATTATATTTTTAAAATTTACTTTTGACTATGCTGGGTCTTAGTTGGAGCATGTGGGATCTTTTGTTGGAGTGGTGGGCTTAGTTGCCCCATGGCATGTGGGATGTTCCCAGACCAGGGATGGAACTCCAGTCCGCTGCATGGCAAGGTGGATTCTTAACATCTGGACCATGAGGGAAGTCCCAGCACAATTGTATTTGGCAGATGATAAGCTCCCAAAGACACTGTTTTAGATGGTTTTTAAATCTTTTCAAATATTAAATGGCGGTGTCCTCTTAGTAATAATAATCAGCTGTACTGATTGGTTCTTCTGTCTGTATTTTCAAAGTTGGTTGATACCAGGCTATTTCTTTCTGAGACAAAGTGTTGCTGGACTACTAATCCTTCCCCCCCACCATTTTACCTATCTCCAGGATAATTATATGAACAACAAGATGCTTTATTATTATCATTATTGTTGTCAGTTTTCTAGATCAGTTTTAGCCTCACAGCAATATTGAAAGGAAAGATCAGTTTCCATAACCCCCCTGCCCACCTCACCACATGCATAGCCTCTTATATTAATCAATACTCCCCATTAGAATGGTATTTGTTACAATTGATGAACTTTCATGGATGCATCATCCAAAGTCCGTAGTTTACATTAGGGTTCACTGTTGGTGTTGTACCTCCTATGTGCTATGCTGTGCTGAATTGCTCAGTCACGTCCAACTCTTTTTGATCCCATGGACTGTAGTCCACCAGGCTCCTCTGTTCATGGGGATTCACCAGGCAAGAAAGGGAAAGCCCAAAAATACTGCAGTGGCCTATCCCTTTGCTAGGGGACCATCTGGACGATCCCCTAGGAATCTAACTGGGTTTCCTGCATTGCAGGTAGATTCTTTACCAGCTGAGCTACCAGGGAAGCCCTGTACCTCCTACCAGCTTAGACAAATGTATAATGATCCATCATTATATATCCATCATTATGGTATCATACCAAGTTTTTTCACAGCCTTAAAAAAAATCCTCCATGCCCCACGTATTCATTCCTTACTGCCCCCAACCCCTAGCAACGCTTCATCTTTTCATTCTTTTCACAGTTTTATTATTTCCAGAATGTGATATATTGGAATCACACAATATGCAGCCATTTCATACTGGTTTCTTTCACTTAGAAATATGCTTTTAAGTTTCCTCTATATTTTTTCAGGGTTTGATAGCTAATTTCTTTTTAGCATTGAGTAATATTCCATTATCTGTTCACTCAGTCATGTCCGACTCTCAACGACTCCATGGACTGTAAGTCTATCAGGCTCCTCTGTCCATGGAATTCTCTAGGAAAGAATACTGGAGTAGGAAGCCATTCCCTTCTCCATGAGATCTTCCCAACCCAGGGATTAAACCTGGGTCTCCTGAATTGCAGGAAGATTTTTTACCATCTGAGCCACCAGGGAAGCCCCTGGATGTACCACAGTTTGTTTATTCATCACCTACAGGACATGTTGGCTGCTTCCAAGTGTTGGCAATTATGAATGAAGCTGCTATAAGTATATCCACATCAGGGTTTTGTGCGGGCATAAGTTTTCAGCTCCTTCTGATAACAAGGAGAGCGGTTGCTAGACTGTATGTTAAGAGTATTAGTTTTGTGAAAAACCACCAAACTGTCCTCCAAAGTGGCTGTGCCATTTTGCACTCTCACCATCAATGAATGAGAGTTCTTGCTGCCCCACACCCCCACCAGCATTCGGAGTTGTCAAGTTTCCAGATTTTAGCTGTTCTAGTAGGTGTGTACTGGTATCTCTTTGCTTTAGTTTGCATTCTCTTGATGACATATGATTTGAATATATTTTCATATGCTTATTGGCCATCTGTTAATCTCCTTTGATAATGTATCCGTTAAGGACTTTGACCTTTTTAAAAATTGGGTTCTCTGTTCTCTCATTGTTGAATTTAACATGCTAATTTTTACCAAAAACTGTTCGTTAGAGGGATAAATGTGTAGCCAAAGTTCCTGATTCACTACCAGAGATATCAAATGTCAAAGCTGGAATGACTCTACAAACCAACAAGTTTCTAATTTGAACTGATTTATATCCTCCCCAAATTTATATGTTGAAAACCTTACCTTTAGTAGTACTTCAGAGCATGATTGTATTTGGAGATTGGAACTTAACTAGGTTAAAATGTTAGTTGCTCAGTCATGTCCAACTCTTTGCTACCCCATGGACTATAGCCCACCAGGCTCTGTCCATGGGATTCTCTAGGCAAGAATACTGTAGTGGGTTGCTATTTGCTTCTCCAGGGGAACTGTCAGCCCCAGGGATTGAACTTGGGTCTCCTGCACGCAGATTCTTTACCATCTGAGTCACCAGGGAAGCCTGCTAAATGGCAAATAAGTTAAAATAAGGTTATTAGGGTCTCCCTAATTCAACTGGAGTATAAAGAAAGCTGAGCACTGAAGAATTGATGCTTTTGAACTGTGGCGTTGAAGAAGACTGTTGAGAGTCCCTTGCACTGCAAGGAGATCCAACCAGTCAATCCTAAAGGAAATCAGTCCTGAATATTCATTGGAAGGACTGATGCTGAAGCTGAAGCTGAAGCTCCAATACTTTGGCCACCTGATGGGAAGAACTGACTCATTGGAAAAGACCCTGATGCTGGGAAAGATTGAAGGCAGGAGGAGAAGGGAATGACAGAGGATGAGATGGTTGGATGGTATCACCGACTTGATGGACATGAGTTTGAGTAAGCTCCAGGAGTTGGTGATGGACAGGGAAGCCTGGCATGCTGCAGTCACAAAGAGTCGGAGGGGGGGGGGTCACAAATAGTCGGACACGACTGAGCGACTGAACTAACTGAACTAATTCCATTAGCTGGTGTCCTTATAAGAAGAAGAGATTAGGACACAGAGAAAAGACCATGTGATGACACAAGAAGAAATAAACGATCTACAAGCCAAGGAGAGAGACTTCAAAAAAACCAACACCAGCTGACACCTTGGTCTTGGACTTCCAGCCTCCGTGATTGTGAGAAAATAGATGACCGTTGTTTAGGGAACGCAATCTTCAGTACTTTGTTATGGCAGCCATAGGAAGCTAGTTCCGTCTCTTAGTTCAGCTAAGCACATGACAAATGCTTAGCACACGGCAGGCTGGGTAGGGAGTGTATTAGGAGGGCAAAGATAAGGTTCCCATCCTTAGGAACCTGTGACCTAGTTGTGTCACTTTGCATTTGAAGAAACTTAGGCTCAGATAGGTGAACTGACTTGCTTGAGTTAACAGCAAAAACCTTCTCTACTTTCTCTTTTCAAAAAATTTTTAATTTATTTGACTCTGCTGGGTCTTAACTATGGCACACAGGATCTTTGTTCCTACCTGTGGAAACTTCACTGGGGCTTGTGAAATCTTTTAGCTGTAGCATGCGGCCTCTTAGTTGTGACATTCTGGCTCTCAGTTTCAACATCCAGGATCTAGTTCTCTGACCAGGGATTGAACTGGGACCTCTTGGATTGAGAGCACAGAACCTTACCCACTGAACCACCAGAGAAGTCCCTCTACTTCCACTTAATCCCTTTGGTCCCTTCCCCCGACATTACAGGTTAATCCCATTTGTGGGCTTGGAGGACACTTTGATGTAGTGGAAAAGTGCCCTGAAGAAGGAGTCCTTATTAGTTGTGTGGCCTCTAGTTTCAAACACACCTCTGTGAAATGGGCATGGTAATCCCCACCCAGTCTTCTCCCCAGGTGGCCCTGTGGACCAGAGGAGATAGTATAGGTGAAGCACCACATGGAAAGCATAATTATTGGGACTTTGGAGGCCTGAGGGGCAGCCTCTTGGATCCCACTTTAGATGCAGGGCCCCAAGTCTGCACTTGCCCCCAGAGCAGGTGTTTACTACCTGGCTTCTGGGAGAGCTGCTGCTCTGAATGTGCTAATAACACAGGCCCGGGCATCCCTCTGCAATTACCTCTTGCAAACCTAGACTTGGGAGCTCCAGCTCCAGAGACAGCATCAGTCTTTGTGGCATTCTAAGTATATGGTGTGTGACTGAAGAAGTGTGCCTGGAGTGTGCACATGGGGACCTGTACACTGCTTACCTCCAGTCCCCCTGTGATGGCTAACTCTATAAGTCAATAGGTGTCAACCTGGTTGAGGCCACAGTACCTCACATGTGTGTGTGTATTCAGTTGTGTCTGACTCTTTGTAACCCCATGGACTGTGATCTGCCAGGCTTCTCTGACCATGAGCTTTCCCAGGCAAGAATACTGGAGTGGGTTGCTGTTTCCTTTTCCAGGGGATCTTCCTGGACCAGGGATTGATCCCTTGTTCTCTTGAGTCTCCTGCATTGGCAGGCAGATTCTTTACCACTGTGCCACCTGGGAAGCCCACAGTACCTAGAGAGATGGTCAAACATCAGTCTACATGCTGCCATGTAAGTAGTTTTCAGATGAGATTAACATTTAAATCAGTGGACTTTGTGTAAAGCAGATTAACCTTCCTGGGGAGGGAGTGCCTCATCCAATCAGTCAAAGGCCTTCAGAGAAAACAGACTAGGTCCCTGAGGAAGAGAGAATTCTGCCTCCAGTCTGCTTTTGAACTAGAGCTGCTACATCAAATCTTCCCAAGGTCTCTAGCCTGCCAGCCTGCCCTGCAGAATTCAGACTCACCAGCCCAAACAATCGCCTGAGCCAACTTCTTAATACACACACAAGACACGTCATATTGGTTCTATTTTTCTGGAGAACTCTGACTAATATGCCCTGTGTATTAATCAGCTTGGGCTGCTGTCACAAGATGCCATAGACCGGGATGGGTTAAACCACAGGTTTTAATTTCTCACAGTTCTGGAAGTGGGAAGTCCAAGATCAAAATGCCAGCAGATTCTGTTCCTGGGGAAGCTCTTCCTGGCTTGTAGACGGCTGCCTTCTCACTCTGTCCTCACACCTTGGAGAGACAGAGAGCTCTGGTCTGTTTTTCCCCTGAGGACACTAGTTTCCTCTTGGGGGTTCCACCCTCATGACTCATCTAAATTTAATTATCGCCCCAAAGCCCACCTCCAAATCTCCCAATCTCTATCACCTTGAGGGTTAGGGCTTCAGCATGTGAATTTTAGGGGGCCACAAAAATTCAGTCCCTAGCACCTTTTTATCCCCATCCTCAAATAACTTGTATTTATTGAGCTTTTATTGTCTTCTCTGGTAGCTCATATGGTAAAAAATCTGCCTACAATGCAGGAAACAGGGGTTTGATCCTTGGGTTGGGAAGATCCTCTGGAGGAGGGAATGACAACCCACTCCAGTAGTCTTGCCTGGAGAATCCCATGGGCAGAGGAGGCTGGTAGGCTACAGTCCATAGGATCGCAAAGAGTCAGACACGACTGAGCAATTAACACTTTTCACTTTTATTGAGTATTTACTACACTTTCTAGACATTGTTTTGAGTACTTCATATGTATTAACCCATTTAATTTTCATAGCAACCATATGAAGTAAGGTTAAAAAAAATAATTTGGTTTATTTATTGGTTGTGCTGGGTCTCTGTTGCTTCATTGCTTTTGTGAAAACCTTGTGTGAGCTTTTCTTTAGTTGTGGCAAGTGGGGGCTGCTCTCTATTTGTGGTGCTCAGAAGTCTCATTGCGGTGGCTTCTCTTGTTGTTGTTCTAGGGCATGCAGGCTTCAGTAGTTGCAGCACATGGGCTCAGCAGTTGCAGTTTCTGGGCTCTAGAGCACAGGTTCAATAGTTGTTGCACCTGGGCTTAGGCTCCATAGCATGTAGGATCTTCCTGGACCAGGAATCGAACCTGTGTCTCCTGCACTGGTAGGTAGATTCTTTACCAGTGAACCATCAGGGAAACCAGGTAGTAAGGATTAAATCATTCTTATTTCACAGTTGACGATGCTGAGATACAGAGAGGTTAAGAAATGTGTTCAGTGTCACACAACTATGAGTACCTCTGGGGTCTGCTCTCTAGACCTTTGCGCTGTGCTACCCCTCGGGTGTAAGCCCACATCCTGAACATGGAATGGGTGCTCATACCTGCCCAAACAGCAGAGACTGCATCGTCCCACAGGTGAACTCATCGGTCATCTCAGCCACAGGGGACACGCACACTGCTCCCTGGTCACACACTGCGTGGTCCCCCATGATGTCAAGACATTCCCACCCAGGGTACATCTCTGAGACCGGCTGCAGCTGACCTGCTCCTGCTCCTACCTTGGCTCATGATGGCCAGATGGAGCCTTGCGTGGATGCTGGCACTCAGGGGATGCTGATGGGCAACTTGATGGATGGCCTGACATGACACTGCAAAAGTACACCAGGATGGTGTCTCGCATCTGATCTTCCAGGGGTGGAACACGGGGAGATTGACATAATCTAAAAAAGTGAGGTGCTTCTGGCTCTAGACTCAGTTCACATGCTTGCCTCCCCTGCCTCCCAAATCCCAGTGAAATGACAGCAAAGATATAAAAAGGAAATCAATCCATGACTGTGCTGAGAACAGCAGGGATGGCTCTCTGTGCCCAGAGATTTTGATGAATTTCTGAAAGACAGGAAGGAGACGGTGGCATATGGAAGGGTAAGCTGGAGAAGAACTAGCTGAAGAACATGCTCAGCAAAGTGCTGTATTAATACTCAGCCCTCAAGTACTGCTTGAAATGGAGTTAGATTCTGTGCAGTATTACTTTGATGATGATCTGCTAAATATCAGAAAAAATGTATTTCCTCATTTTCAATCTGTTGGGAATGGTCCCCAGTGACAATGAGACACTCTTTCTCAAGGTATTTTAACAGATCTGGGCTGCAGGAATTGTATGCCTGCTACTGGGTGCATGACTTCAATCTAGGGGGTCTAGGGACCTGCTTAAGGCCAATAGATAGGCCTACAGAGGTCAGGAAGCTTCTGAAGAAGCAGGAGGGAAGGGGCAGGGCGCAATCTTGAAAAGAATGACATGGCCATTTGTTGTTGTTGTTCAGTTGCTCAGTTATGTCTGACTCTTTGTGACCCCATGGACTGCAGCACACCAGCCTACCCTGTCCTTCACCATCTCCCAGAGTTTGCTCAAACTCATGTCCATTGAGTCGATGATGCCATCCAACCATCTTGTCTTCTGTTGCTCTCTTCTCCTCCTGCTCTCAATCTTTCCCAGCATCAGGGTCTTTTACAGTGAGTCTATTCTTCGCATCAGGTGGCCAAAGTATTGGAGATTCAGCATCAGTCCTTCCAATGAATATTCATTGCCATAGGACATGACAGAAACTGATGACATGACAAACTTAGAACCAACTAGGTACAAGATGGCAGATGAGTCAACTTCCAGTAGACCCTGAGCATCATCATAAGCTCACTGTAATACATTAGCATAAGCTAAATGGCACAATGACAGTTCTGAGGCTAACCAAAAAAGGCCAAAAAGTGGGTGCTGGTCCAGTTTCTAGAAATCCACCCCCCTATTCCCTGAAATAATTGGAACAATTCTCCCACTCATTAGCCTATGAAATTGCCCAGCCTAGGGACTTCCCTAGTGGCAGAGTGGATAAGAATCTGCCTGCCAATGCAGGGAACGTGGGTTCAATCTCTGATCTGGGAAGATTCTGCATGCTGTGGAGCAATTAAGCCCAGGGACTGAAACTATTGAGCCTGTGCTCTAGAGCCCAGTAAGTGAAACTACTGAGCCCAGGTGCTGCAACTATTGAGGTCCACGTGCCTAGAGCCTGTGTTCCACAGCAAGAGCAGCCACTGCAATGAGATGCCCATGCACCACAATGAAGAGTAGATCCGTTTGCCACAACTAGAGAAAGGCTGCACACAGCAATGAAGGCTCAAGACAACCAAAAATAAACAAATAATTTACAAAAAAGAGAAATTATCCAGCCCATTAAAACTAACCACATCATATTTTGGGGCTCTCTCACCTTCTGAGATGGCCCACACTCTGCGGAGTGTGTTTCTCTCTAAACAAATTCAGTTCTTACCTGTAACTTTGTCTCTCACAGAATTCTTTCTACAATAAGACATCAAGAATCTCAGAGTCACTGGAAACAGAAGTTGTGTGCAAACATTATTGTCTCCTTGGGCGTTTTTCTGGGATCTTAAGTCCATTACTTTGGTTAGATTTGCAAAAGCTCTGTGACCCAAGGCTGTGGTGTATTATTAGAGTTTTATGATGACTTCCCCAACTTCCTACAGCTGGTTAGCTATGGCTGAGCAGCTCCTTTGGGCTCCCAGTCATCAGTACTTTTTGTCCCCACTATGACAAAGGTTTATATAGTCAAAGCTATGTTTTTTCCAGTAGTCATGTGTGGATGTGAGAGTTGGACCATAAAGAAGGCTGAGTGCTAAAGAAGTGATGCTTTTAAATTGTGGTGCTATAGAAGACTCTTGAGAGTCCCTTGGACAGCAACAAGATCAAACCACTCAATCCTAAAGGAAATCAACCCTGAATATTCATTGAAAAGACTGATGCCGAAGTGGAAGCTTCAATACTTTGGCCATCTGATGTAAAGAACTGACTCATTGGAAAAGACCGTGATGCTGGGAAAGATTGAAGGCAGGAGGAGAAGGGGATGACAGAAGATGAGATGGTTAGAAGGTATCACTGACTCAATGAACATGAGTCTGAGTCAATTCTGGCAGATAGTGAAGGACAGGGAAGCTGGCATGCTGCAGTCCATGGGGCTGCAAAGAGTCAAACATGTCTGAGCGACTGAACAACAACAACTAAAATTGGGCTTTTCAAAATGCTTTTGTGTATACTGTCCTATTTGACTCTCACAATCGCCCACAGAAAAGGATCAAACATGCACTGTCATCCTCACTCGAGAAATGAGGAATCTCACACACAGGAAGGTTAAAGGATTTCTCCTAAGTCATGTGACAAGGCAGTGGTGAAGCTGTTGTGGGCTCCACGTCAGGTCTGAGGACTCCAGGTTAGTGCTCTTGGCTATTTCCTTAGTTTAATTACAGATGAGAGGAACAATTCTGTTCTCTTAATGAGCCAAGTAGAAACCAGTAGCCATATGTTCAGACTCCTCCAAATACCTGGTACAGTAACCCAGGGTGTGACCTCAAAACAAATCCTCTCCAGAGCCTAAATCCTTCACAAATGCCTTTCTTCGAATAAGAACTATCATTACAAAAGGAGTGGCAGAGGCAAAGGAAACACCAGCTCCTTTTTTTATCCTCTGTTGTTGTTTTTGTTCAGTCACTCAGTCATGTCCGACTCTTCTTGACCCCATGGATTGCAGCACACAAGGCCGGCCTGTCCCTCACCATCTCCCAGAGATTGCCCAAGTTCATGTCCATTGCATCAATGATGCCGTCCAGCCATCTCATCCTCTGACGCCCTCTTCTCTGCTCAATCCTATCTGACTCTTTGCCACCCCATGGACTCCTGCCAGGGTCCTCTGTCCATGGAATTTTCCAGGCAAGAATACTGAAGCATGTTGCCATTCCTTTCTCCAGGGATTCTTCCCAACCCAGGGATTGAACCCAGGCCTCCTGCATTGCAGGCAGATTCTTTATAGACTGAGCTACCTGGGAAACCCCCTTTTATTCTCTACGATATCCCAAAGCACTTCCTATCTCCAAATGCCCTGGAGGAGATGGCTATCACCTCCTTCTGCACTCCGTCTCTGTCTCCGAGAGTCAGTGCATCCCACTGAGCTCTTTCCTTGGCTTTAATTGATGCCTTAGGGTAATAGTTAATTACTACCCATGGTCCCCAGCATGTAATGAGTGGTGAACCACTGGGATCTAACCAGCGGTCCTTAATATCTGAGCTGCTCTCCTCCTCTCTGCCCCTCCTCATCTCAAAGCTGCATCAGGCCAGAGAAATTAGTCCCACATCTGTACCTTAACCAGCAGGGGCTGCTGATGAACATCTGTTGGCTCTCCTGGCCAAAAAACACAGCAGTCAGCTGGAATGGGCTTAACTGACCACTCCTTGTCTCAATCTGTAGGCGCATCTAAAGATTTGGCTTTGGAAGTTTCGCAGCTAAGGCTGGCAGCTGGCCTTTGGATAGACCACTGTCGTATGTAATTACCTCATTCCCAGCCTAGGAATTTTAAATTCCAACTGAGTTTTCAACAACTCACCGGCATTTGGTGTGGGTGGGGGGCATTGTCCAGGGTGCCTTGTTTGGACGTCCCTGATGGTCCAATGGTTAAGACTCTAAGCTGCCAAAGCAGGGAGCACAGGTTTGATCCCTGGTCAGGAAACTAAGATCCCACATGCCAAGCGGTCAGGAAAGAAAAAAATAATTAAAATGCTATGTTCACTCCAAGTTCTCATTGAAGGCAACTTGGTGCTGGAGGAAGGGCGTGGGCTTCAGATTCAGACAGAC
The DNA here is from genome assembly GCA_024291935.2 of Okapia johnstoni. Lineage (NCBI taxonomy): Eukaryota > Metazoa > Chordata > Mammalia > Artiodactyla > Giraffidae > Okapia > Okapia johnstoni. The sequence goes on along the minus strand of CM044314.1, from coordinate 40,989,720 downwards.
TTTAGCTTGTGGGAGGATTAAATAAGTTAATGCACATTAATACACATTTCAGTGCTAAGAATAGTGATTGGCCCACTGTAAGCTCTGAGTGTGTTAACCATTGTCATAGAGATTAGAGCTCATGCCTCCAAAGCCCAGCACACATTGGCTATTATTATTATAAGCCTAGTTCAATTTAGAGAGCCTCCCAAAACAAAAGCATCCTTTCTCCCCATTCTGAGCTTGGAGCCAAGTTTTTGCTCATTAGAGACATATTATGGGCTTCCCAGGTGGTGCTAGTGGTAAAGAACCTGCCTGCCAATGCAGGAGACATAAGAGACATGGGTTCCACCCCTGGATCAGGAAGATCCCTTGGAGGAGGGCATGACAACCCACTCCAGTATTCTTGTCTTGAGAATGCCATAGACAAAGGAGCCTGGAGGGCTACAGTCCATGGGGTTGCAAGAGTCAAACGTGACTGAGCATGTGATGGATGGAGAGACATATTGGTGCCTTAGAAATCAGTCTGGGTATGGAAGCAAAAGGCCAGAACTTCAGTCTTAGCTCTGTCATTTACTGGGGCTATAATCTAGACCAATTCACTTTAGTCTCTAGGATTATTCTCTTTTGGTGGATTGGACATTGAGGACCTTACATTGGATTGAATAGTGTCCCCCCCACCACCAAAAAGAAAAATTAACACTCATCCAGGCCTCAGAATGTGACCTTATTTGGAAATAGGGTCTTTGCAGACAAAATTAAGTTAAAAGGAGTTCATAGTGGATTAGGGTAAAGCCTAATCCAATATGATTGGTGGCCTTATAAGAAAAGAGAGGACACAGAGACTTTGGGACAGAAAGATGCACAGGGAGAATGCCATGTAATGGTGGAGGCAGGGATTAGAGTGGTGAGTCTATAGATGAGGATGCCAAAGATTGCCAGTGATTATCAGAAGTGGGCTTCCCTGGTGGCTCAGTGGTGAAGAATCTGCCTGCAATGCAGGAGACACAGGTTGGATCCCTGGGTCAAGAAGATCTCTTGGAGTAGGAAATGGCAACCCACTCCAGTATTTTTGCCTGGAGAATCCCAGGGACAGAGGAGCCTAGCGGGCTTCAGTCCATGGGGTGGCAAAGAGTCGGATATGACTGAGAAACTGAGAATTCATGCACCAGAAGTTGGAAGAGGTGAGGGAGGAGTCTCCCTTGAGTTGTCAGAGAGAACCCAGTCCTGCTGACAACTTGAGTTCAGACTTCTGGACTCCAGAAGTGTTATGAAACTTCCTGTTGTTTTCAGCCATCTGGTTTTTGGTACTTTGTGATGGCAGCCCTCAGGAAATGAATACAAACCCTAAAGAGCCATCCTGTTCTAATAGACTTAATTTATTGAGACACACAAAGGCCTGTCCCCTTATTTGACATCATCCACCTGTTCTCATCAGCCTAATCTCTGGAGGTGCCTAAGACCTGGGCTGTCCTTAAAAAGGAAGGAGGGGAAAGAATGAAAGGAAGCAAGGTTGAAGATGGAGTGGGAATGGTGGGCAGCAGAGGTCAGAAAGCCAGAGGTGTCCCTGTAGAGGAAATGGAAGGGAAATGGAAGGAAAGAGCCCAGTGGCGGGGGGAGAAAGCCCTGCTACATTTGTAGGGTCAGTCCCAGAGGCAATGGGTTACTAGGGAAAGATGCCTTAAGTGGATCAGTTAAGCATGGATAGAGATCTAGGAGCCTCATGGTTTGGGAAGGATTTAAGCATTGCCATTGAATCAGTTCTGGATACACAGACCTTTATATAGGGCTTTCCCGGTGACTCAGTGGTAAAGAATCTGTCTGTAATACAGGAGACACAGATTCAGTCCCTGGATTGGGAAGATCCCCTGGAGAAGGAAATGGGAACTTACTCCGGGCAAAAACAATTTTGCCTGAAAATTCCATGGACAGTGGAGCCTGGCCAGCTATAGTCAATTGGGTCACAAAGAAATCAGACACGACTGAGTGACTAAACAACAACAGCAGCAGAACTGTATATGCCAGTGAAGTTATGGGCCTCCTCCTAGCAAAATGCTTAACAGGCTATTTGTCTCTGGAAGGTGGGAAAGAAAATGACATTTTGCCCTTAATATATACTGGGCATTGCACTGGGAAATTTGTCAAATGTTTTGTTAATTTACTTTTGAAAATGACAGTGTGGTTACTAATTATTCTAGTTTGCAGAGGAGACCCAGAGCTATGAATTTGCTCAAGGTCACCCACTTGTCAAAGATCTGTCCTGTGGCCAATTCTCATTTTGTCCCCATTCATCTTTTTTTTTCTTCCTCAAACTCTTATCCACCCATTTAAAGGGCCCACAATGTCATTCTCTCTTGTATAGAAAAATTCAGCTGCCAGAATAAGAAGGCATTTTCCCACCTTTTCATTTTAGAAATGAAACTCTTTTCCAGCTTGAGTCTCCCCAAGGTGAGCTGCCTTTTCAGTCCTTTAAATCTGTTACATCTCTGAAGTGTCTGATTTCCCAAAGACACAGGAAAAGGAAATGACCACACCAAAAATGTTCAGCCAGTGAGGGTGAGCCAAGTTTTGATCAGTGAAGTCTGGTCCCCTAGCCCATACTACCTCTGGAGAAACTATCATCAACGACAAGTCAATGGACGGACTGCTTTGCATCTCTGAAACTTCTAAAAATCAGATGAAATTCTTTCAAGGCCTCTTCCACTGATGACAAAATAATGATAGAAAAACAGTTCCTTTTGCCTGAATGATGAATAAAGGGACTTAGGAGGCAATGTCTACAAATGGAACCCATCACAGCCCCGAACTCATTCATTCACTTGCTGACCAACTTTGACGGTCTAAAAATCACTGACAACCAGAAATATTAATCAAGGCAAGTTGGGTACATGGACATCACTAGGTGGTCAATACTGAAATCATATTGGTTATATTCTTTGCAGCCGAAGATGGAGAAGCTCTATACAGTCAGCAAAAACAAAACTGGAAGCCGACTGTGGCTCAGATCAAGAACTATCAAAATTCAGACTTACATTGAAGAAAGTAGGGAAAACCACTAGACCATTCAGGTATGACCTAAATCAAATCCCTTACAATTATACAGTGGAAGTGACAAATAGATTCAAGGGATTATATCTGATAGATAGAGTGCCTGAAGAACTATGGATGAAGGTTCATAACATTGTACAGGAGGCAGTGATCAAAACTATCCTCAAGAAAAAGTAATGCAAAGAGACAAAATGGTTGTCTGAGGAGGCCTTACAAATAGCTGGGAAAAGAAGAGATGCAAAAGGCAAAGGAGAAAAGGAAAGATATATCCATCTGAATGAACAGTTCCAAAGAATAGCAAGGAGAGATAAAGTCTTCCTAAGTGGTCAATGCAGAGAAATAGAGGAAAACAATAGAAAGGAAAGACTAGAGATCTCTTCAAGAAAATTAGAGATACCAAGGGAACATTTCATGCAAAGATGGGCACAATAAAGCTCAGAAAAGGTATGGACCTAACAGAAGCAGAAGATATGAAGGAGAGGTGGCAAGAATACACAGAAGAGCTATACAAAAAAATCTTCATGACCCAGATAACCACAATGGTGTGATCACTCACCTAGAGCCAGACTTCCTGGAGTGCAAAGTCAAGCGGGCCTTAGGAAGCATCACTATGAACAAAGCTAGTGGAGGTGATTACTAGCAAAGTAATGCTCAACATTTCCATTACCCACACCTGAAGATTTCTGGTGCCCCTTCCTTCCCTCTGCTCTCATTCCCCAGGCAACCCCTTATCTGCTTTCTTTCACTACGTGTGTGTGTGCTCAGTCACTTGGTTGTGTCCAAATCTTGGCAACCCTATGGACTGTTGCCTGTCAGGTTCCTCAGTCCATGGAATTCTCCAGGCAAGAATACTGGAGCATGTTGCCATTTCCTTCTCCAGGGGATCTTTCCAACCCAGGGATTGAATCTGTGTCTCCTGCATTGGCAGGTGGATTCTTTACCACTGAGCCACTTGGGAAGCCCATTTCTTTCACTATATCTTCATCTGTATTTCCTAGAACTTTTTGTGAGTGAATTTTATAGCATGCACTCTTCTTTTAACCAACGTGATAATGTTAATGTTCATTCATGATGTTTGCACCACGGTTTACCCATTTGATTGATGGGTAGCATTCCACTGTATGGATATACCACAGTTTATTTATCCATTTATCTATGGATGGGCTTTTGTGTTGTATCCAGTTTCACTGTCAATTTCAAACCTACATACACAGGACACTCTGATACGTAATATACCTTCGCGTTGGTACCCAAGTGTGTTCTGATTCTATTTCCCTCTCTGGGGATCAGAGTGTGACTTTTTAAGTCTCAGAAATCCTGTGATTCAAGAGTCCCCTGGTTCCACCCAGAAACTTGGTAATCAAATCTCTTTATGGGTAAGTAATGCAACTCTGTATAATAGGATTAGGGCAGAATGTTACCAGGCTGCACTAAAACAAAAGGATCAAGAAATAGGTCTTGAAAAATCACTGAACAATCTTCAAATTTATATCCAAATACAGAAACTGAAAAATCAGCCAAAAAAGTCATTATTTCTCAAAGTTTTTTATATAAAGCACTGATTCCTCAGGATGAAAATAGATGTTTTGTTAAAAAAAAATCACATAAAGCAAACTAACAAAAAATCATCAGGTTTTTTTTTTTTTTGAGTTCTACCAGTTTATCACTACAACCCATCTCCCTCCACCCTCATACATGTGTAATCAGTCATGACACCCCATGGACTGCAGCCCACCAGGCCCCTCTGTCCATGTACTGTTCCAGTAAGAATACTGGAGTGGGTTGTCAGCTTTCTTGATTACTTAAATTTTAGAAACACTGAATATAAGTTAACTTTAAATTTCTTTATTGCAAGACTTTTGAGAGTCTGTAACACATTAATGTCAATGTTCATATACATTACAAGGGGAGTGGTATGGAGTGTGAATTTAATTTAAAGTTTCCCTAATGTATTTAACCACCAAACTTTTTTTCCTTGTAAATTGGTATTCCATAAGAATATACTTTGAGAAATGCTCTTCTGGAGACTTAATCATTCCTCAAAGCAATTTTATGTAAAGGAAAAGGAAAGTAGACAATAAAATATTAAAAAAAGGAAAACTAGGATGAGTTAGATTCAAGATTTTTTTTTAAATTGGAGGACCCAAGTTCCAGGAAATTCCTTGAATCATCAATAGATGACTCTGTTAGTGACTAAGCATCTTCTCCTTTTCCTAAGTTTTTTTTTTTGCCCTCAGTATGACAATATTAAGGGCTTCCCAAGTGGCACAGTGGTAAAGAATTCCCCTGCCAATGCAGGAGACGTGGGTTCAATCCCTGGATTGGGCAGATCCCCTGGAGGAGGAAATGGCAACCCACTCTGGAATTCTTGCCTGGAGAATCCCATGGACAGAGGAGCCTGGCGGGCTACAGGCCATGGGGTCACAAAGAGTCACACACGACTGAGAACACATACATGATAATCTTAAAGATTTGTATTATTTTTAATCATAATAGATGGCTCTTCAAGTTAAGTTTTTCTCTGTGATCGCAGGATGATGAAATGCAGTGCACCCTCAGGGAGCTTCTTTTTGGTCTTGGTCCTTCCTCATCGCTCCTGGGGGTGGCACTGGGATGCCATCCCTCAGTGGGAGGGGGACCCACCGCATGCATTGGTTTGGCTGCATCCAACAGGTGTGCTCTCCATGATGAGAATGTGCTGGTGCTTATGGGAATCCATAAAACACTATCTGCTCGCTTTATAAGCTCTCTACTGTAATCCAGGCTCCATAAATGAGCAATTCCTTTGCATAATGAACGGATGAGGCTGTTTTATGCACTTTTATGTTGTTCCAAGTCTGTGGTTTTACTAAATTTCCACCTCAAAGATATGTAATTAGAGCCTCAACAATCTGCTGTCTTGGTCCTCCCCACCCTCCTCTGGAATCCACAGCAGTCTCACAGGCTGGTTTCTGACAGGAGCAAAAAGTAGAGTGTGCACACGTGCGTGTGCGTGCAGATGCATATATCTGTCTCTGTAGGTTTGTGTGGGTAGAAAGCATGACTCAGTCTTCTAGAAAGTGTGATGGATGGGTGGATGGAGCCTGGGTGTCAAACACGTGTACCTTTTGCTGATCTCTGGCTTTCCTGCTCATTATGGGACCACTCATGGTTTTCTCCTACTAGGTCCCAGATAGCTCCCAGACCCCCAAAGGTTTATACTTTACTATCCTCCCCCCGGGCTTTCCAGGTGGCATAATGGTAAAAAAAAAAAAATCTGTCTGCCAATGCAGGAGACTCAGGTTTGATCCCTGGATTGGAAAGACCCCCTGAAAGAGGAAATGGCAACCTCGTCCAGTATTCTTGCCTAGAAAATTCCATGGACAGAGGAGCCTGGCAGGCTATAGTCCTTGGGGTCGCCAAGAATCAGACACGACTTAGTGACTGAGCACAGCCCATCCTCCTCGCTCCTAGGCTTTCCCTCATGCTACTCCCACTGCTAAGTAAGCGCTTCCTTCTTCTCTTGCCCAAACCATTTTTCCTTCAAGGCTCAATTCAAACTCTTATTTTGTTCCATGAAAACTGCTCTTTCCCCTCCAATCCTAAAGTATCTTTCCTTTCTCATTCATCTTATACTTGAAGTTAGTACCACAAAGCTCAAATTTATATTTCAGTGTTTTTATGTTGACTGGACTTTATGTTCCCTGGGGATAGGGACCATGTCCTATATTTCCTTGTCCCTGTGCCCAATATTGCAGTGATCCTCTGACTGCTTTTGGTTTGTGAGGAGGAGATGAAGTCAAATTTTAGGAGTTTTCAGATGAGGGCTCCAAGCTTCTGGAGCCATTTATCTATCTGAACCACTTTGGTATTCTTGCCTTGAGAACCCCATGAACAGTATGAAAAGGCAAAAAGATAGGACACTGAAAGATGAATTCCCCAGGTCAGTAGGTGCCCAATATGCTCCTGGAGATCAGTGGGGAAATAACTCTAGAAAGAATGAAGAGACAGAGCCAAAGCAAAATCAACACCCTGTTGTGGATGTGACTGGTGATGGAAACGAGGTCTGGGGCCGTAAAGTGCAATATTGCATAGGAACCTGGAATGTTAGGTCCACGAATCAAGGCAAATTGGAAGTGGTCAAACAGGAGATGGCAGAGTGAACATTGACATTTTAGGAATCAGCAAACTAAAATGGACTGGAATGGGTGAATTTAACTCAGATGACCATTATATCTACTACTGTGGGCAAGAATCCCTTAGAAGAAATGGAATAGCCATCATAGTCAACAAAAGAGTCCGAAATGCAGTACTTGGATGCAATCTCAGAAACGACAGAATGATCTCTGTTCATTTCCAAGGCAAACCATTCAGTATCACGGTAATCCAAGTCTATGCCCTGACCAGTAATGCTGAAGAAGCTGAAGGTGAATGGTTCTGTGAAGACCTACAAGACCTTCTAGAACTAACACCCCAAAAAGATGTCCTTTTCTTTATAGGGGACTGGAATGCAAAAGTAGGAAGTCAAGAAACACCTGGAGTAAGAGGCAAATTTTGCCTTGGAGTACAGAATGAAGCAGGGCAAAGGTGGATAGAGTTTTGCCAAGAGAACGCACTGGTCACATAGCAAACACTCTCTTCCAACAACATAAGAGAAGACTTTACACATGGACATCACCAGATGGTCAACACCGAAATCAGATTGATTATATTCTTTGCAGCCAAAGATGGAGAAGCTCTATACAGTCAACAAAAACAAGACCAGGAGCTGACTGTGGCTCAGATCATGAACTCCTTATTGCCAAATTCAGACTGAAATTGAAGAAAGTAGGGAAAACCACTAGACCATTGAGGTATGACCTAAATCAATCCCCTTAAGATTATACAGTGGAAATGAGAAATAGATTTAAGGGACTAGATCTGATAGAGTGCCTGATGAACTATGGGGTTCGTGACATTGTATAGGAGACAGGGATCAAGACCATCCCCAAGAAAAAGAAATGCAAAAAAGCAAAATGGTCGTCTGAGGAGGCCTTACAAATAGCTGTGAAAAGAAGAGAAGTGAAAAGCAAAGGAGAAAAGGAACAATATAACCATTTGCATGCAGAGTTCCAAAGACTAGCAGAGAGAGATAAGAAAGCCTTCCTCTGTGATCAGCGCAAAGAAATAGAGGAAAACAATAGAATGGGAAAGACTAGAGATCTCTTCATGAAAATTAGAGATACCAAGGAAACATTTCATGCAAAGACGGGCTTAATAAAGGACAGAAATGGTATGGACCTAACAGATGCAGAAGATAATTAAGAAGAGGTGGCATGAATACACAGAAGAACTGTACAAAAAAGATCTTCATGACCCAGTAACCACGATGGTGTGATCACTCATCCAGAGCCAGACATCCTGGAATGTGAAGTCAAGTGGGCCTTAGGAAGCATCACTATGAACAAAGCTAGTGGAGGTGATGCAATTCCAGTTGAGTTATTTCAAATCCTAAAAGATGATGCTATGAAAGTGCTGCACTCAATATGCCAGAAAATTTGGAAAACTCAGCAGTGGCCACAGGACTGGAAAAGGTCAGTTTTCATACCAATCCCAAAGAAAGGCAATGCCAAAAAATGCTCGAACTAGCACACAATTACACTCATCTTACACGCTAGTAAAGTAATGCTCAAAATTCTCCAAGCCAGGCTTCAGCAATACGTGAACTGGGAACTTCCAGATGTTCAAGCTGGTTTTAGAAAAGGCAGAGGAACCAGAGATCAAATTGCCGACATCTGCTGGATCATTGAAAAAGCAAGAGAGTTCCAGAAAAACATTTATTTCTGCTTTATTGACTATGCCAAAGCCTTGGACTATGTGGATTACAGTAAACTCTGGAAAATTCTGAAAGAGATGGGAATGCCAGACCACCTGATCTGCCTCCTGATAAATCTGAATGCAGGTCAGGAAGCAACAGTTAGGACTGGACATGAAAAAACAGACTGATTCCAAATAGGAAAACGAGTACATCAAGGCTGTATATTGTCACCCTGCTTATTTAACTTCTATGCAGAGCACATCATGAGAAACACTGGGCTGGAAGAAACACAAGCTGGAATCAAGATTGCCAGGAAAAATATCAATAACTTCAGATATGCAGATGACACCACCCTTATGGCAGAAAGTGAAGAAGAACTAAAGAGCCTCTTGATGAAAGTGAAAGAGGAGAATGAAAAAGTTGGCTTAATGCTCAACATTCAGAAAACTAAGATCATGACATCTGGTCCCATCACTTCATGGCAAATAGATGTAGAAACAGTGGAAACAGTGGTAGTGTCCTTTATTTTTTGGGAACTCCAAAATCACTGCAGATGGTGACTGTAGCCATGAAGTTAAAAGACGCTTACTCCTTGGAAGGAAAGTTATGACCAACCTAGATAGCATATTAAAAAGCAGAGACATCACTTTGCCAACAAAGGTCCGTCTAGTTAAGGCTATGGTTTTTCCAGTAGTCATGTATGGATGTAAGAGTTGGACTATAAACAAGGCTGATTGCCAAAAAATTGATGCTTTTGAACTGTGGTGTTGGAGAAGACTCTTGAGAGTCCCTTGGACTGCAAGGTGATCCAACCAGTCTATCCTAAAGGAGATCAGTCCTGTATATTCATTGGAAGGACTGATGTTGAAGCTGAAACTCCAATACTTTGGTCACCTGATGCAAAGAGCTGACTCATTTGAAAATACCCTGATGCCAGGAAAGGTTGAGGGCAGAAGGAGAAGGGGACGATGGAGGATGTGATGTTTGGATGTCATCACTGACTCAATGGGCATGAGTTTGAGTAAGCATCAGGAGTTGGTGAGGGACAGGGAGGCCTGGTGTGCTACAGTCCATGGGGTCACAAAGAGACATGACTGAGCGACTGAACGGAACGGAACTAATGTATCTTTATTCACTTAAATTATATAATACCTCCCTTTTTTAAGTGATAGAATTGGGAATAGAGTGGATCTAAGTCAGGTTCCATGTGAAGTTCATATGAAACAGTCATGTGAAGATGTCCCAACTCATAGTCAGCTCAGTGCTCATAACAGCCCTCTGACTTAGGTGTTAAGCCTGTTTTGTGAAAAGTCCCTCCCTCATCTAGAAGATTCTGTCAGGAAACAGAAGACTCTGGATGGTGCCAAGGATGGTATGATATGGTGAAAAATGTTGTGTTTTAGAATCAGATACATTTGGATTTGCTCCTTGGCTTTGATCCAGTGGTAAAGAATCTGGCTGACAGTGAAGGAGATGCATGATACTTGGGTTCAGTCCCTGGTTTGGGAAGATCCCCTGGAGGAGGGGATGGCAACCCACCCCAGTATTCTTGCTTGGGAAATCCCATGGACAGAAGAGCCTGGCAGGCTACAGTCCATGGGGTTGCAAAGAGTCGGACATGACTGAACCTGCACGCATATCTTGACATTGAGCTTCTTAATTATGTGACACTGGACAACTTACCTCACCACTCTGTTTCCATTTCTTCACATTTAAAATGAGACAAATAGCACTTCCAGTGTAAGGTGACTGGGAAGATAGACCTTCCACAATGGCTGGCCATTATCATCATCAAAAAAGTCATCACGATTGATGAAAGGCAGTGAAAGCAGGCATAATTTGTTCTTTGCACATTCCAGTCAGACATCAGGATGATAACTGTCTTTTCCCCATAGCTATTTCTGAAGCCTACTCAGGATCATCTAATAAACCATAATTTCCTAGGAATTCCAGTTAAAGTTTGCCAGGCAGATCATCATGAGAGAATCAAAATCTGAGATTCAGTGTAACCAGGTGTTCAAGCCAGCCTCCAAACTGCAGCTGCTGTGCCTATCTCCTGCTTTATGGTAAAAATATAAGGGGTCTCAGCTCCCTTTTTTTGAGTCCTATTTTTTGTCCCCTCAAATACAGAGGCATTCCCCATCCAAATTAAGCTCATTGGTAACTAGTTCTCAAAGGAATATGCCACGAGGTGAATGAAGAGAGTTAAAGCATCCTCACCAACAATTTAGGTAATGTAATGTAATGTTACCCGGAGAAGGCAATGGCACCCCACTCCAGTACTCTTGCCTGGAAACTCCCATGGATGGAGGAGCCTGGTAGGCTACAGTCCATGGGGTCGCTAAGAGTCGGACACGACTGAGATGCACTGGAGAAGGAAATGGCAACCCACTCCAGTGTTCTTGCCTGGAAAATCCTAGGGACAGTGGAGCCTGGTGGGCTGCCGTCTATAGGGTAGCACAGAGTCGGACATGACTGAAGCGACGCAGCAGCAGCAGCATGTAATGTTACCAGCTCAGTGGACAGGAATATGAACAAACTGTGGGAGACAGTGGAGGACAGAGGAAGCGTCCATGGGCTTGCAAAGAGTTGGACACCCCTTAACAACTGAGCAACAACAACAAACAGATGAAAGAGGACTCTAAGCTCTCTAATGACAGTTTTCACATACAGAGAGGGAAATTGAAGCTCAGAGAGAGGAAACTGATTGTGTTCAAGGACACTGCCAATGAGGAGTAAAACAAGGACCCCAGCAGCTATTTCCTGGTTTCTAGTTCATTTTCCTGATACCACACCTCGGAGGCTTTCATGCGTTGAAGGAAAAGCAATGAGTTAGGCCCTTCCTCTACATCTCTGACATCCCTAAGAAAAAGCAGGTAAATTTCTTTCAAATCCCAGTTACTTTTTTCTCTTTCTGAGAGAAGACAGAGGGGTAAAGTCAGCTCCACCAAACAGATTCTGTACTAATGGACTCAGAATTGGAACATATTAAGCCTTTGAACTCACCCACTCATTTATTTAACTAATTCTTTTTTAAAAATCACTATTTAAAAGAATTTGAAAATTGAAGTATAGTTGATTTACAAAGTCGTGTTAGATTCAGGTATACAGCACAATGATTCCATTATAAGTTACATCTATTCTTTTTCAGATTCTTTTCTCTTATAGGTTATTACTAACTGTAGAAATGATCCCTGAAAGTATCATGTTTGTAAGTTATTACAAAATATTGAGTATAGTTCCCTGTGATATGTGGTAGGTCCTTGTTGGTTATCTATTTTATATATAATAGCTTGTATCTGCTAATCCCATATTCCTAATTTATCCCTCCCTGCTTCCCCTTTGGTAACCATAAGTTTGTTTCCTTTACCTGTGCGTCTCTTTCTGGTTTGTAAATAAGTCCATTTGTATTTTTTTTTTTTTTAAAGATTCCACATTAAGCAATATCATATGATATTTGTCTTTGTTTGACTCAACTAATTCTGATGCTAATATCTACATAGCATTCAACTATTCACACAGACACATTAAACACATACACCTATACCAATATTTCTGCATTATATCAAAACTCCCCCCAAACTTGGTGGCTTAAAACATCAACCACCTTATTTCCTCTGAAATCAGCCAGGGTCAATGCTTCGAGCTGGCCTCAGCTTGGGAAGGATATCCTGACAGGAAATGGAAGACAAGATGCTGTCAGGTTGGGTGCTTTCTCCAGAGGTCACTGACATACCTGGAGTCACATGGTGGGTCTGGGGGGTCTAGAACAACCTCATTCACAGTCTGGTGGTCCGTCCAGTTGTCATCCAGGCTCTCTCCCCATGATCTATAATCTTCAAGAAGGCTAGCTCAGCCTTTGTTATGTGGCAATGGCAGAACTGTAATCTCAGCAAGTGAAAATAGAAGTTGTAAATACTCTTGAGACCTAGACTAGGAAGGCATACAATGGCACATCTCTTGTATCCTAGTTCTCACGTCTAGCTGTCAAAGCAAGCCACAGAGCAGGCCAAGGTTCAAGGAAAGGAGACACAGACATTGGTTTTTGATGGGTGGCACAAAGTCTCATTTAAAGAGGCTTACACATAGGATGGAGAAGTTGTTCTTGTGGCCAATCTATCTGTATCTGTCTAACTATAATTTTACCTCTACCTACATCTGTATATTGATATAGATAAAGAATGGATATGGACATAAATGGAGGCTTCCCTGGTGGCTCAGATGGTAAAGAATCAACCTGCAAAGCAGGAGACCTGGGTTCAGTCTCTGGTCAGGAAGAGCCCCTGATGAATACTGGCTACTCACTCCAGTATTCATGTGTGTGTGTGTGTGTGTGTGTTTGCTCAGTCGTGTCCGACTCTTTTGACCCCGTGGACTGTAGCTGCCAGGCTCCTCTGTCTATGGAATTTTGCAGGCAAGAATACTGGAGTGGGTCGCTATTTCCTCCTCCAGGGGATCTTCCTGACCCAGGGACTGAACCCACGTCTCTTGTGTCTCCCGCATTGGCAGGTGGATTCTTTACCACTATGCTACCTGGGAAGCCCTATAAATATATAGACAAATCAATACTATATTCTTGAATACATAGGTATTCATATAAAAATGTGAAAATAAACACACACATACACATACATATCCTTATCCCTGTGGAGCTTACAGTCTAGCTGCAGAGACTCGGTCTGATATTTGAAAAGTGACAGTGAAAAGGGCTAAAATGACTGATGCAGCAAAGTGCTGAGCTGGGGGAAGAAGGAGATCCCTGAGGGGCCACACGAGGGTAAGAGGGAGCTGCGGGGTCTTGAGGGTTCATTTTCCTGCATCCACGAAATGTGCCAGGCCTATCCAGGCACTGATGAGCAGACTGGTCCAGAGGAGGTGAGGGCTGTGAGTGAGGAGAGAGAGAAGTCAGGGTGGGGAGTTAGCCTGGGTCAAGCCAAGGGGGCCTCAGATGCTGGCTGAGGCACTCAGGCCTGAATAAGTGGGAGCCACTGAAGGATATTGAACAGAGGTTATTTAAAAAAATATTTATTAAAATATAGGTGATTTACAATGTTTTGTTAATTTCTGCTATACAGAAAAGTGACTCAGTTATACATACATATATTCTTTTCCATTATGGTTTATCACAAGATATTGAATATAGTTACCCGTGCTGTAGAGTAGGACCTGGTTATTTATCCATCCTATATATACGTCACTCCAAATCTTTGTTGTGATGAGACAGAAACGAGGAGCATACACTCGCCTGACATATATATATATACTAGTCTGCATTTGATAATCCCAAACTCCCAGTCCTTCCCTCCCTGTTACCCTTTCCCCTTTGGAAACACAAGTCTGTTCTCTATGTCTGTGAGCTGTTTTTTTTTTTTTTTCGGCAATGAGCTTTTGAATGATCTTTTCCCTCTTTTTTCCTATCCATACTTCCCCCTTCTCCCAACCAAACTCCATGCCTCAGAGCAAGGTTCTTCCCCATTCCTTCCACAGAGGGTTAACAGGTATTCCTGGTTCAAGCTGTTGAGAAGTGCCATTTACTGGGGCCACCTCCAGCTTGCCCCAAATCTCTTTCTGGTCCTGAGATTTGAGAGTCATTCATCCATTCATTTAGTTTAAATTTATTGAGACAGACATTGTTTTATATCCTGTATTTATATTTAGTTATTTAAGTCTCAAAACAGTCATTATTGCCTTGAACGTAAACAAAACAAAACAAAACAAAAACAAGGTCTAGAGAGTTGAGACGGAGAAGGCAATGGCATCCCACTCCAGTACTCTTGCCTGGAAAATCCCATGGACAGAAGAGCCTGGTAGGCTGCAGTCCATGGGGTCGCTAAGAGTCAGACATGACTGAGCGACTTCACTTTCACGCATTGGAGAAGGAAATGGCAACCCACTCCAGTGTTCTTGCCTGGAGAATCCCAGGGATGGGGGAGCCTGGTGGGCTGCTGTCTATGGGGTCGCACAGAGTCGGACACGACTGAGGCGACTTAGCAGCAGCAGCAACAGCGGCAGAGAGTTGAGGAACATATTTGAGGTCACACAGGATTCTAGAGTGAGACTCAGACCTGGCCATCAGTTCCTAGTCCCCATTCCAAAGTCCAGCCTCTGTCACCTTGCATGTCACCCACAGGGAGGAACTGGCTCTGCCAGTTTCTGTCTAGAGTGACTTCATGAAAGGGGAGCTCCTTGAGCAGATCAGATTCTAGAACGTTCACAGACATTGAAGGGCCAAAATAGCTTCAGTCTTCCTGGCCTCTTCCCAGTCACCGAGACAAAGTCCAGAGGAGGCAGAAACCCAGCCCCCCTGAGAGGCCAAAGGGCAGTAAGCCTGTACTGATGCGTGGAATTTGAGCTCCTGTGAAGACTGCTTATCTCCAGGCCCATCAGCCCCTCCAGTCATCTCTGAGGAGAATGAAGAAGCCTTTCCAATGCCTGGAGGAACTGTGAGAGTTTGCCAGGTAGGATGGTGGGGAAAGCTCCAGACACAGGTAAGACTGAGGCGATTCTGTCACCTCTGATTTGCACCGCCTGGCCTGCTCTATTCTATGTTAATTTAACCTTTTGCATTTTCTTTGCCTGTCTACTTTGGGCTTCCCTGGTGGTTCACATGGTAAAGAATCTGCCTGTAACACAGGAGACCTGGGTTCAATCCCTGGATTGGGAAGATCCCTTGGAGGAGGACATGGCAACCCACTCCAGTATTCTTTCCTGGAGAGTTCCATGGACAGAGGATCCTGGTGGGCTCGACATGGCTGAATGGCTACTAACACTCACTTTTCACGCTTGCCTGTAGACTTTCCAGGTTTTATATCTCTTCTTTCACACGATCTGCACAATGTTTCCAGGATGAGGCTGGCCTGGGTGCTGCTGTCTCCATTTCTCCCATGAGGAAACAGTGGGGCAATGTCAAAAGGTGGGGAAGGAGGAGGGGCAGGGACATACTTGCTGAGTGCATGTCATGTGCACAGTGCTTTCATGCACTAACTTCCGGAAACTCCTCATGATTCCTTTTTTTTTTTAGGGATTAGCAAACTGAGACTCAGGAAAGGAGATGGGGCCTAAAAGGAATTCAAATTTATTAGTTACAATGCCAGGGTAAGATTCAGCACTTCAGAAACCCCAAGTCTGACCTTTGCCTCCCTGTAGGCCTTGTCCTGGGTCTGAGGGCTCAGGAGTGACTCCTGGGGCCACATGAAGAGGGCATGCTCAGAGCTGCCAGGGCTGGATGTGCCCAATGGTTCCCACTCCCATTTCCTCCCCTCCCTGCTCGTGAGCAGCCAGCCCCGCTCCCACAGTCCCCTCCTTGGTATTGGGGGTGATCTGCCCATCCCACTGGTGGACGCCTGTGAATGCCTGGAGCTCACAAGATGCTCAGGGGCTTTCCTCCAGACACAGCTGGGAGGTTCCTGTCGGGACTGGGACCTCTGGAATTCTTCTTCTAAAGGTTCTCATTAATTTATTCCAGCGGTGAGGTCTCCAAGACCCAGAATTCAGACCCCCAGGCCCTTGGCTTTTCTATGGCTTGCTCTTGCTCTTTGTCTGAGAGGAAGAAGATTCATATTCACTCCCATAAAGTATCAAAGGATCAGGAGTGAGAATGAAGTCAGTCTTAGATGTGTCTTCTCATCACACAAATTACTGAGCATCTGGGGCACACCCAACACTGAAGTAGGTTCTGCGTGTAAGAAACGTGCAGAGAAGTCTCTTTGCTTTCAAGTGGTTTATAGCAAACCGAGAGAGAAAATATCTGAAAATAATGAAAATATACTTATGAAGAAGGCCCAGCACTGTCTCACTGAATATTACTTCATTTCTTTCCCCTTTCTGATTTGTGATCTCCAGGATTCACTCATTCATTCATCTGTTCATTTGTTCATCTACTCATCCATCCATCCATCCATTCATCCATCATTCATCTCTCCATTGATTTGGTCACCCAGTCATTTGAGGAGTAGAACAAGGTACTAGTCTAAATAATGGAGATACAAATAGGACATGAAGGACCCTGCACCGGGGAAAGGGGCTGGCTGTTAGTAGAAGGCATCAAATGGAGTAAAAGAAAAAGCCTTGGCTTAAAGTAGGACTGAAGCTATAATCCTCACTACACTCAGAAGTAATAATCTCTGTGTCTATTTGTCTACTCACCTTAAGTCTTACTTGGTATTCTCAATATCCCTATTGCTTTGCAGAGTTCCTGGCTCAAAACAAATGCTGAAAAAAACACAACAAAACAAATGCTGAATGAAAGAGCAAGTGAAATAAAGCAAAGAGTGTTGTAATCCCTTTAGGAGTCTACTTTCTCGTGTGAGAAAATGAGTGTTAATGATAGTCCAGTAGAGATTAAGTAAATACAGGATTTTGTTTGCCTAATGGGACACAGTACCAGGATCAATAAATATTTCCTTTTTGCTTCCTTCTTTATCTTGGGCCTGCCTCGTTCCTGCTTTCAACCCTTTTTCACGATTTAACAATGAAGGGGTCAGAATACTGTCTGAGGGCCTGACCCAGTTTGATTCAAAATACTAGATAATAGTCTAGCGCTTGGCATTGTTCCTGGGAAAGCTTCTGCGTGCTTTTCATAGATATTATGCGATACTCACTGCATCTTAATTACCAGTTAAATGTGAATCATCCATAGGTTGCTTCAGGCTCCTCAGGGATAACACCTTAGTTGCTTAGAAAATAATAGTAAGGAGGGTCCCTAACAGTGACCGCAGTTTTCTTTTCCCAAGACACAGGCCACTGTTTTTATTGATTGAGTGGGTTTCAGTGTAGCTTTTAAACTATTGTCTCTGTTGCAGTAGGTCTGAGAAACAAAGCTGCTCAGGTGAGATTTTGATGTTAACGACTGGGCAAGGAAGGGAGTCCTGTATTTGGTGGTCCAAAATGGCATTTGGGGGCCCCCTGCTGTCAGTCAGACACCAGAGGGTTGGATGCTAAAACCCTGGAGTTTGGTCTGGATTGCCCCCTGGTGGCAAGACTGGTATTTGGTCTGCATTGGCCCCTGGTTACTGCCGGGAGGGGGCAGTGGCATTATTCCTGGGCCAAGCTCCAGAGTCACCTAGCAAGACTGTAAGAAGCAAGAGTACAGTTCCAGTGAATTTCCTGAACATTTCTTAGGCTGTCTAAAGCACCATGGAGGTCATACAGGAAGAATAAGGAATCCATTCTGCCCCCAGCAAATTTGTTTTTTGGCCTTCCAAATTTCCCTTGGACTGCCTTCTGGACTTATTGTCATTATTTACTCATTCATTCCTTATTTTTCAACAAACATTTATTGAGCACCAATAATAGGTGCTGGGGTTCTCTCTATCAGTTCAGTCTGATATCAGTTCAGGTGCTGGGGTTATAGAAGCAAACAAAACAAATCTCACCCTCATGGATTTTCATATTCTCAGATCCCTGCCTTAATGCCTGGCCCGCCAACACTAACACAGTCACATACTGAGTAAAACTTTGCTTATGTCTGATAGCCAGTAAATCCTCTACTGAGGCACTGCATACTTAGAGCTTAAGATGTTTTTCTTCTATGGGTTATTTAGAATTTATTCAAGAGGACACTCTAGGAGACAGTGAAGGACAGGGAAGCCTGGTGTGCTGCAGTCCATGTGGTCATAAAGAGTCGGACATGACTTAGTGACTGAACAACAACAAGAACAAGAGGGAATTGCCAAAGAGAAAACTCTCAAAGATGGAAAGGAATTTATGACTAATGGCAGAATTTCAGGTAATAAGGTGGGAGAATGGAGGCACAATTGGGAAATTCCTTGCATTCTCCAAAGCCACTTCCTGCTCCACCTGTGTATAGGACTGGATCTTCAAGCTCTGCCTCTCTGCAAGGTTCGTTGGAGTCACCTGAGAGCGGTGGGAGCCACGAATGGATGCCTGGACTCCAAAGAAGAGCTCTGTGGAGCTTCTCTTTCTCATATAAAGAAGAAAAAAAAAAGAATTCTGATGATATCTGTTCTTAGTTCTGTCCTCAAAGATTTTACAATCTTCTGAGGGGAGAGAGAAGTTATAGATATTTATACTTACAAGAGAGGCACAGATAGGAGCCAGTGGATTTCTGAGTAGAGAGAAGCGATTCACAAGCTGAGGCATCAGGGGAGATTTCAGGAGGATATATGCTACTCCTGAAGATATCAGGTACTTGATATGCTATCTTATTATTTGGGGAAGTCAAGCTGTGCTGCCATAGGAAACCTGATTGTAGAAGAGGATGTTTGGACAGCCACTGGGGAAGTGAAATCAATCAGTGTTCCAGGACTAGAAGGTTGAGGCAAGATTCTCATTTGGCCTCTGGAGATGTTCTTTGGAATTGTTAATTTAAAAAAAAAAATTTTTTTTTTGGTCACACAACGTGGCATGCAGGGTCTTAGTTCTCCAACCAAGGATCAAACCTGTGCCCCCTACATCGGGGGCATGGAATCTTAACCACTGGGGAAGTCCTGGAAATTGCTAATTTACTAAACCAGCATCCACTCACAGGGCTTCCCTGGTGACTCAGATGGTAAAGAGTCTGCCTGCAATGCAGGAGACCTGGGTTCAATCCCTGATTTGGGAAGATCCCCTGGAGAAGGGAATGGCAGCTCACTCCAGTATTGTTGCCCAGGAAATCCCATGGACAGAGGAACCTACTGGTTACAGTCCATGGGATCACAAAGAGTCACATCCACTCACAGTCCCTCCCAACACCACCCTTCATCCTCTAGGTGCTAGCAGGTCAGGTCACTGAACTAAAGGTCAATACTCTGGATGGCCTGTCCTGCCATCTGCCTCAGACTTGAGCAGACTCATTAAAACTTTGAGCCTCTATAAAACTTGCGCATGATGGCACAAGTCGGCTCAATAGCAAGTTCCTTTCAAATTAGTTTAGGATTCTTTTTTTTCTTCTTCCCTGGGTATTTACTACTCTGCTTTATTTCAGATTGGCGGCAAAGTGAGAGTTAACTTTTGTTTGGGAAATGCTACTGCTTTATTTGGGCTTCCCAAGTGGTGCAGTGGTAAAGAATCTGCCTGCCAATGCAGGAGACACAAGAGACATGGGTTCCATCCTTGAGTTGGGAAGATCCCTTGGATTAGGAAATAACCCCCGTATTCTTGCCTGGAGAATTCCATGGACAGAGGAGCCTGGTGGGCTATAGTCTATGGGGTCACAAAGAGTTGGAAACAACTGAGCACACACACTGCTTTATTTAAGTCTTCTGTATTTTGAAGCTGTGTGGGTGCTAGAGTGCAGTCGTATTGTTGTGCATCTTATGTAGCCTTTGGAAATTTGGAAAAGAGAAACACTTTAAAGACTCACAATTGGATTAATTCACTTTTGGAGTATAGAAGATACCCTTAACCTGGGGTACTCAAAGTACTTCAGGCTTCTATGCTAGAGAAAGAGCCCTTAAGGGAGCACATTGACAGACAGATCACAGGGAAAAACGGGGCAGAATGTTGCTCTTCGTGTGGGACTTGTGACAGTCGCTCAGTTGTGTCTGGCGATTTGCAACTCCATGGACTATACAAACCATGGAATTCTCCAGGCCAGAATACTGGAGTGGGTAGGCCTTCCCTTCTCCAGAGGATCTTCCTAAGCCAGGGATCGAACCCAAGTCTCCCTCATTGCGGGTAGATTCTTTCCCATCTGAGCCACCAGGGAAGGCAATGTTTTATTTCCTCACTCACCACGCTGACGTCCTTGGTGTTCAGGTTTGCTGCTCTTCTCTCTCCTGCCTCCAGAGGGCGATCTAGCCACAGCTCTTTTGGAACACTGCAGGGTGGGAGTGTTAACCGCAGGGCTTGAGCCCACTGTATTCTTTCTCACTTTCTTTTCACAGACACGCTCATGTGTTTGGTCCAGAAAGATCCATATAGGTCTGTGAGCCTAAACCTCATGTTCCATTCCAGCTTCTCCTGGCGAGTCCTGAACTGAGTACCATATGGCTTGCACCACCAATAATCTCGCCACTTGTGTGTGAGCTCCTTTGAAAATGTCATGCTGAGGACAAATGATCATTGGGATAAGATTATTTATTTTTAAATTTTTTATTGAATTTTTAAAATTTTATATTGGAATATAGTTGATTTACAACATTGTGTTAGTTTTCAGGTGTATAGCAAAGTGATTCGGTTATATATATACATGTATCTATTCTTTTTCAGATTCTTTTCTCATTTAGGTTGTTACAGAATATGGAGTAGAGGTCTCTCTGCTTTACTGTAAGTCCTTGTTGATTATCAATTTTACCTTCTATTTATTTCTAACGCACTGTTGGTTGTGTCTCTACCTTGCTCAGGATCCTAGGACCCCTTAGCAAAGGCCTTTTGCAACCTGTCCCCAAATGACCCGGCCACTGTCATCTTCGCTGTCATTGCTGCAGGCCATGGGCATTCTTGGGGTGCAGGGCAGTACAAGCAAGCAGCCTGCGTGTGCGAAGGATGAGCCAGGGCCCTGACTCTTAATAGACTTCATCCATGATGTAGTTGCTGTGCTGCCAAAACAGAAGAGAGGAGTGGAAGCTGTGTCTAAGCACAGGGAACACTGGCTGCTCTGTGACCGAGCCACGTGGCCCGGGTGTGGCCTGACAGTGAATCATGGCCCACCCACCAGGCTCCACTGGGCTCCTGAGCAGATGGTTACCATTTAGAACCAGCCCAGCCTCTTTAGTGGAATCTGGCATTTTATTGCTGCCTACTGGTTGTCAAGCCTGCTTCCCCCCACTTCCTGAGTTGGAGAAGCCCCAGCTTCCGGGCTGTAACACGGCAAGTTTCCACCAGAGGCTGCTGCTGACTTTGTCTCGCTCTCATTCTGTTCTTTTCATTTGGGAGACCTGACTCCACGGTCCGCTGGCTCTTCTCTGTTGCCTCCTGCTTCCAAGGAGCCCGGTGTAGCTCAGTGAACTGCCGGGGGCTTGGGCGTGGTCCTTGCACTCTCGGATCTGTGATGTATATTTGGTGGGAAAGGGCCGTGTTCCAGCAGCACCATGAATGTGAAAGGGTAAAGGACCCGCTTCTCTCTCCTTCAATGTCAGTTGGGCATCTCCCCACACTCCCTGCAAGGGCTCTGAGGCCAGGGTTGGGGCCTGGCTGGTCTTTTAAGTCTTTGTTTATTAAGGAGGATGTTCCCCACCGATAAGGACCACTCAAGGCTGCTGCAAATGCCCTGAGGAGGACCAGGAATTCTACTTAGATTTTGAAATTGGAAAGAGATGGTTGTTATTTAGTCGTTGAGTCATGTCTGACCCTTTGTGACCCCATGGACTGCAGAACGCCAGGCTTCCCTGTCCTTCACTATCTTCCGGAGTTTGCTCAAATTCATGTCCATTGAGTAGATGAAAAAACACAGATTGGCCCAGGGCATCCAGCCACCTGCGGCTGAAAGCTCCTGTGTTCTCCCCAGGCTTCAGGAAAGGCTGCTTTATTGGCTCGGGGTGGAATTGCTTTCTCCTCCCGACCACCTCCTCCCACTCCCCCGTTCTCCTGCCCAGTCCCTTCTGGCCAACTCTGAGAGCCTCTGGCATATCTATTTCTTCCTAGTTGGTCCAGACTTGGGCACTGTTGTTTTTTTCTCTCTCCGCCACCGCCCCCGCCCCACCCCCCTTGGGAGAGGGTCGTTTATTGAATCCAGTGCTTAGATTACTATAATTCTACCTGATCTGCTGTCTCCCATGTTGTGTCACCCACCTCCAGCCACAGATCATCCAAATTCAAGACATAAATCTCCTACTGCCAGCATGTCGCTGCCCTAGACAAGAACCCATGATGGATCTCTATTGCTTTTTGAATCCAAACTACTGCCTGGCATTCACGATGCTTCGCATTCCTCCCCGGTTTTCATATTCAGCCAACTGTGTCTCTATTCTCTGCTTTGCCAACATAGTTGTCTCTATGCTTCCTCTGAAACCCCCACCCTTGAAAAATATCCCAGAGCCAAAAAAACTACCCAAAACATATCAGGCTCATTTGTATCTCCTTTCCTAGAATTGTGTCTTGTGTTTGTCTCTCAATCCCAATAATATCCATCTTTGGAGTCAAATTTCAAATCCCACTTCTTAGACAATCTGAATCCACACTGACGTTTTTTGTTTTTTTGATGGCCTGGAGCACTTTTGTCTGCAGCAGACATGTTGA
Organism: Okapia johnstoni; assembly: GCA_024291935.2. Classification (NCBI taxonomy): domain Eukaryota; kingdom Metazoa; phylum Chordata; class Mammalia; order Artiodactyla; family Giraffidae; genus Okapia; species Okapia johnstoni. The sequence continues at coordinate 40,966,796 of CM044314.1, read as the reverse complement.
CACGCAATTATGTTCAAGAGGCTGATGTTGAGTTGTTTTATACTCATTTACCCAGTTGTTGAGTAATCATTCATTGAGTGCTTATTATTGTGTTCCAGGCGTTGGGCTGATTCGTTAATCTAGGAATCGTCCCTGCTTTTTTTTTTCCTCACCTTCATGACCAATCAATCAAGTGGCCTGAAGGATATGAAGGATGCTTCCAAAATGTCTGCTGTGTTTGGCCACGTGTCTACACCACCGCTTACCCCTTGCCCACTGCTCCTGTCTGCACTACTGAAATGGCCTTCCAACTGGCCCCCCATATCTATTTTTGCCCCAGTGAAGTTTGTTCTCTACAAAATAGGATTTTTTTTTAAATTTTATTTTACATTGGAGTATAGTTGATTTGCAATGTTGTGTTAGTTTCAGGTGTATCACAAAGTGATTCAGCAATATATATATATATATATATTTTTCTTTTTCAGATTCTTTTCCTATTTAAGTTATTACAGAGTATTGAATAGAGTTCCCTGTGCTCTACAATAGGTCCTTGTTGATTATCTATTTTATATATGTATATGTTAATCCCATCCTCCCAGAGCAGCAGTTCCCAACCCTTTTGGCACCAGGGACCAGTTTCATGGAAGACAGTTTTTCCACCGATGAAGGGCAGAGGATGGTTTGGGGATGATTCAAGCACTTTACATTTATTGTGCCACAACTGATATGACAGGAGGTGGAACTCAGGCAGTAATGCAAGCTATGGTGAGCTACTGTAAATACAGCCGAAGCTTCTCTTGCTTGTCGGCTGTTCATGTCCTGCCGTGTGGCCCAGTTTCTAACAGGCCATGGACTGGTACCAGTGCCTGGCCTGGGAGTTGGAGAGCCCTCTCCTAGAGTGTGTTTTAAAGGAGAAAATTAGATCATATTGGTTTGTCACCATGGTTAAAACCCTCCTATGGTTAAACCCCACCAGGGGTGTTCTACTGCATTTAGTATCAAATAGAAATAGAGAATAAACTAGATTCGCCACCCCGGTCTATAAGGCTGTGTGCCATTTGGCCCCTGCCCACTTCTCTGGCCACATCTCCTGCTTCTGTCCCCATTCATCATTGGGCTCAGCCTCCCAGGTCGCCGTTCCATTCTCAGGGAGTCGTGTCAACTCATTCCTGCCCCTGAGCCTCACTCTTACTGTTTATCCCTGGAATTCTCTTGCCAGATGTTCAGGCCACTAACTCTGTGTCAGCATTTAGGGTGTAGCACAAGTGTCACTGACTTAGAGAAAACTCCTGTGCCTGCTAAATTGCTTCAGTTGCATCCGACTCTGTGTGAATCCCATGGACTATAGCCCTCCAGGCTCCTCTGTCCATGGGATTCTCTAACAAGACTACTGGGGTGGGTTGCCATGCCCTCCTCTAGGGGATCTTCCTGACCACAGGACTGAACCCACGTCTCTTACTTCTCTTGCATTGGCAGGCGGGTTCTTTACTATCAGGGCCACCTGGGAAGGTGAGAGAAGCTTCCCAGGACTGTATTATTAAAGATTGCATCCTGGCCTTACTCTTAGTCTCTTCCCCAAGATTTTGTTTTATTTTCTTTATATCACTTGTCTTATTTATTGGTTTATTTTATTGCTTCTCACCCTCACCCCCTTTAGCACGTGAGTTCCAGGAAAGCTGGAGACTTGTTAGTCTTGTTTTCTGTGGCACTGTCAGCACCTCGAATAGCACCCAGCACCCAAAAGAGACAGTATTTGTTTAAGTAAAGGAATGAATGAGCGATTAAATGATTGTGTGAATACATGTATCCAAGGTGAATAAACATGATCCCTGCCTTTGAATAGTTCACAGAATGCTTGTAAAGGAGAGAGACTAATAAACATTTCCAATCCAAGGAAACAAAAGCTATAATAGAGACGTATAAAAGCACTATTTGAACACAGATGAGGGAATAATTAAATCCACCTCCTTTGAATGAATCTTATCTCTTTGCTTATATTATGGTTCCATAAGGACAAACTATCTCATCCTTCTATTATATTCCCCATTACAGTGGTTTCTAAATGCCAGTCTCTGGGCCAGCTGCAATGGAATCACCTGGGAAGCTTAAAAAGCATCACAGATGTCTAATTTTGACTCTGCAGGTCTGAGTGAAGCCCTAGGATCTGTCTTTGTATAAAAGGTCCCTGGGGGGTTCCAAAGCACACTAGCTTTGGGACCGCAGTGTCACATTGCCCAGCACAGGGCTGAGTGCATTGTAAGGGCCCGGTGAGCCTGCCTTCCAGAAATAAATCCATCTTTCCTGGCTTATTCTTTTTCCTATGAGCCCCAGGGTAAATAACCAGGATGTCTGAGGTTCCTGTGACCAGCTGGGGGATGTAAGACGATATAGGGGATCATTCCTTTTTGCTGGCCTGACAGCTCAGTGTTGCTCATCTCTCTTCACAGGGATGGTTATTACCAGCCTTACAGGTAGTTTTATTTTCCTAATGAACAACACACAGGCATTCTCCTATTAGTCCCACCCCTTGTGAGTATTGCATGGCAGTAGAGAGCCACAGCCTGGAGAAACGGCCCTCAGGGCGACAAATCTCCTCTTTCTATAGGCAGTGGGCTTCCCTGGTGGCTTGGAGGATCAAGAATCTGCCTGCAATGCAGGAGACCCAGGTTTGATCCCTGGGACAGGAAGGTCTCCTGGAGAAGGGAATGGCTACCCACTCCAGTATTCTTGCCTGGAGAATCCCATGAACAGAGAATCCTGGTGGGCTACTGTCTGTGGGGTTGCAGAGTTGGATATGACTGAGTGACTTTCACTTTTCATAGGCAATGGACCACGGGGATGAAGTGCAGGAGGGAGTTTGTGTGTTTGTGCTATTGTTCAGAGAATGGTTAGTAACTTGTGCCACAAAGAAGGCTCCGTGGACTTCAGCAGGCTATGGTGTTTCTTCACTGGGGGCCTGGGCTCAGCAGGTTGGTAGCCTTGAGGCCAAGGTAGGAGATGACCTTTCTCCAGCTTTGGGAAACCTCTGGGGATCTTTCACCTGTCTTCGTGTCTTGACTTGCCATTGGAGAGGACCCTACCAGAGAATGATTTGGTATCCAGGGCTGCCCAGAAGATTTCTCGAATGCTGGTGATTGCAGAATTTTCATGTAGGAGAAGTTTAAAGGTGGCAATACTTTGAAGTGGGAGCTAGAGTAGCCTTCTCTGGAAACTGTTTTATGGCAGGCACAATGTTTGTACTTGGATTGTGTGTTGATTACATATTGTGTAGGAGTCTGACAAAGATTATGGAGAAGGAACACCAGAGGTCCCCTCATCACCCCATGCTTACATCCTCTGCCACTTGCCTGTGCCTCTCATCAGTGTCACCTCTACCCTTAGGGCTTAATCTTGGAAACAAAATTTCTCCAAATCTCGTCTCCTTCCCTCCCTTTCTTCACTCTCTTATAGCAGCTAGTGAAAGTCATTCAGTCTTGTCTGACTCTTTGTGTCCCAATGGACTGTAGCCCCTCAGGCTCCTCTGTCAATGGGGATTCTCCAGGCAAGGATAGTGGAGTGGGTGCCATGTCCCACCTCCATGGGATCTTCCCAACCCAGGGATCAAACCCAGGTCTCCCACATTACAGGTGGTTTCTTTACCAACTGAACTATCAGGTAAGCCTGGTATAGCAGCTAGGATCATCGCAAAACAGTACATTCTTGGGTAGGCTTGCTTTTAAGTATTCTGGCTATGAATGGACAGACTCAATGTATATCATAGTTTCCATCAACTACTTGGAAGAGGAATGGGAATGAGGAAGGAAGGGAAGGGGCTCCAGAGCAGGCAGTATCACTGCAGTGACCATGCACTAAGGCTCACGTCTTTTTTAAAAATATTACTTAATTAACTTGACTGTGCCAGGTCTTAGTTGCAGCACGTTGGATCTTTGCTGTACCATGTGGGATCTTTAGCTGTGACATGCAAACTCTTAGTTGTGGCATGTGGGATTTAGTTCCCTGACCAGGGATTGAATCTGGGCACCCTGCAAATTCTTAGCCACTGGACCACCAGGGAAGTGCCAGGCTTACATCTTTAAGAGAAGAAACATCTCAGTCCTGCACACAGATGGACACTCTACTTTTCTCCTATATCAGGTTTCATAGAGAGTTGATGTTTGATGTTCCAGCCCATGATACAGTAGGAAGAGCAAATTTAGAAGGGAGCAGAAGTCACTAGGAGCAGGTATAATGACGGTGGGGAAACGAGACAGACAGACACAGGGATGAACTGACTCTCATGGAAAACACACTGACTGCCAGGGGCCATGCCACCAAATGGAGGGTATGGGGACCTAGGAACCATAACAACCCAAGTTCATGCTCTTGTTCTGCAACTAACTCCCTGGAGGGCCTTGGATGGGTTCATTAAGCCTCTCTGGGACTTGATTTTCTCATCTAAAATGGCAATAATAACAACCCCAAATATCCCCAGGCTCCTATCCGATGAAGTAGCAGGTGGTGTTTTCTCATTTTCGCTTACCAGAGCCTTTGTTTGTTTGATAACAAAAACAACAAACTATCTGTTGTGAAAACAACTTGCGAAGAAGAGAAAAGAAATGGAACCATTCAGAAGTTCATAGAATCAAAAGAGAAAGTACCCTTTACCTCTTCATGCATCCCCTCCCCCTCGGATCCTATTCCTCACTCTTTCGAGAGTGTCCCTTTAATCAGGATTTGTAAAACCTACACAGAGGACAAATGCAAGGACCAGAAACCAAGGGGGCAGAGCTATTATATCTTGACAGCTCCAAGGGCCTCTCTGTACAGAAACTCAGAAAAAAGACTTCTTTTCTGAAAGTAAAACACACAAGAAACTGAAGGAAAATTTTAACTGATGGGCAGCACTTCCTGTTTAATAAGGTAGGGAGGTGTATAGTGCTTCTTATAAAGACTTCCATGAGCACTATAAACATATACAGAAGTTCTGGCACTAAACAAAGACCTTCTGTCCTTCAGACATTTAACTTTGGTGGAAAAGTTCCTTCTCCACTTATACCATCGTTGTGCTTCATGGTTACTGGTAAGTTTACGACGTATCACTGGGCTGAGAACTTAATCCCTCCCAGGTGTTCAGAGTAGATACCAAAGGTAACCTGTGAAACAGTTCTTGCCAGTTTCCTTTACCAGTTGGTACACATTTATGTTGATCTCTGATTTGTGTTCATTTCTGTTTATTTATGTTGGTAACTTGAGCATCGGCTAAATTAGTTACATAGATTCAGCCCCCTCCCCCCCTCCAATTTTGGCTTTACCTTTTCTAACTGGACTTTATTCAGTCTGTTGTGTCTAGCTTTGGTCACTCCTTTTTTTTTTTTTTTGCTTTGACCATGTGAGTTGGTATGCTGGATCTTAGTTCCCCAATCAGGGATTGAACCTGTGCCCCATGCAGTGGAAGCACAGAGTCTGAACCACTGGACCGCTAGGGAGGTCCCAATTGTGCTTTGGTCATTCTCAAAGCCAGGAATCTCCTCTTGTCTCCATGTGGGCAGCACAGGGTGAAATATCCTCCTCATTTTTTAGAAAGTCAAGGTCATGTGGTGAAAATTCTCCCAGACTCAGAATCAGGAGTCCCAGAGTTGAGACCTGTAATACTGTTTTCATTTCACTCCTTTGGGTTTCAGATTTTTCCTCTGTGGGACCATCTTTCCCACTCACATGATTTTGGATTCTGGGATTTTGTACTCAGATATGGTTTGAATTTGCCCGCAATGCAGGAGACCTGTGTTCAATCCCTAGATCGGGAAGATCCTCTGGAGAAGGGAACGGGTACCCACTCTAGCATTCTTGCCTGGAGAATCCCATGGACAGAGGAGCCTGGCAGGCTACAGTCCTTGGGACCGCAAAGAGTTGGACATGACCGAGCGACTGAAACACACAGGTGTGGTTTGCCTGCTAGTATTTGCTTACAGTGGGATTCCAAGTTCCAGTCTTACCATTTGGCTGGGCCCTTTCCTCTTCTGGAGACTCAGATGCAGCCCATAAGTGTGGTTCCCCCCGCCCCCACACACAGAAAAGGGGCCAGTTACTTCCAAGGGTGTATATATCTAGCTCTGCCTGCGGTCTCAGGCTAGAAAATTATAGAAGAGTCAGCACTCTGGGGGATCCAAGGGTGTAAGCTTTGACTATTTCTCTTCAAGAAGCCAGGTTTAATTTGGGGCTCAAAAAACCACAAAATTATAGAAGTTGAGCTAACAAGGATTTTAGAGACCTTTTTAGTTTTCTTTTTAATTATAAAAATAATGAGCTGGTGAAAATGAATTTCAAAAGTACTTAATGGCATAAAATAAAAAGTAAAATGCCCTCTATCCTCACCTTCAGTGACACTTTGCAAGGAATCTTCCATGAAGAGCTTCTTATAAATGTGTTAGAACTGAGCTGTGCATTATCACACTTCCACATATACCCTTGTGTCAGCTCAGCTTCCATATATTACACATCCTTGTGTCAGCCCACCTCCATCTGCACCTAGGCACACGGACACACATGGGACCATTTTGGGAAGTTTGTACCTTGCTTTCTGCACATAATGAAACATGTTGGAGATTTTCCATGCCAACACTCATGGACCTTCCCTGATCTTTATAGGCTGCTTAGCATTTTCTGAGGGAGAAGAGATTGGCTGCAACTAGCAACACACACCCGGGTTATTTCCAGTTGTTGCCACTGTGAACAGTGCCTCTCAGTCAGCGTTTCATTCAGTGTCTTCCAAAGTTTGATCCTTGGAACATAAGCCTTTGGAAGTGCTCAGGGACAGAAACAAAAACAGCCAGCCACCAGTTTAGAGGTCAAACAAACATGAGAAATATTTTATTTATTTATTTAGGTCACTCAACACAGCTTGTGGGATCATAGTTTCCCAACCAGGGATTGAACCCTGGGCCATGGGGGTGAAAATGCCAAATTCTAACCACTGGACTGCCTGGGAATTCCCAGCATTGCATCTCAGATGTGGAAGTTGAGAAATATTATGTCTTTTTTTTTTTTTTTTAATGAAATATAGTTGGTGTATAATATTATATGTCACAGGTGTGTGGTATAGTGATTCATACTTTTTAACACATTGAACTCCATTTATAGTAATTATAAAATACTGGCTATATTAATCCTAACCTCCTGATTTGTCTCTCCTTCCATATACACACTGCTGCTGCTGCTGCTGCTGCTGCTGCTGCTTCTAAGTTGCTTCAGTCGTGTCCGACTCTGTGCGACCCCATAGACGGCAGCCCACCAGGCTCCCCAGTCCCTGGGATTCTCCAGGCAAGAACACTGAAGTGGGTTGCCATTTCCTTCTCCAATGAATGAAAGTGGAAAGTGAAAGTGAAATTGCTCAGTCGTGTCCGACTCTTAGCGACCCCATGGACTGCAGCCTACCAGGCTCCTCAGTCCATGGGATTCTCCAGGCAAGAGTACCGGTGTGGGGTGTCATTGCCTTCTCCGTCCATATACGCACTATTATATATAAAATAGATAACTAATAAGGACCTACTGTATAGCAATTGCACTCATCCCACACGCTAGTAAAGTAACGCTCAGTTGACTGAGCGACTTCATTTTCACTTTTCACTTTCATGCACTGGAGAAGGAAATGGCAACCCACTCCAGTGTTCTTGCCTGGAGAATCCCAGGGATGGCGGAGCCTGGTGGGCTGCCGTCTATGGGGTCTCACAGAGTCAGACACGACTGAAGCGACTTAGCAGCAGCAGCAGCAGCATAAGGGAAGAGAAACTGAAGAATTATATATATTTATGGTGATTTAGTTGCTAAACCATGTTCAACTCTTGCGACCCTTGTAGCCTGCCAGGCTTCTCTGTCTATGGAATTTCCCAGGGAAGAATACTGGAATGGGTTGCCATTCCCTTCTCCAGGGTATCCTCCTGACCCAGGGATTGAACTTGCATCTCCTGCATTGCAGGAAGATTCTTTACTGCTGATCTACCAGGGAAGCCTATATATATTTTTATGCACATATAATTATATATATATATGTATATATATATACGTATATATGTAAATGAGCTTCCCTTGTAGCTCAGTTGGTGAAGAATCTGCCTGCAATGCAGGAGACCTGGGTTTGATTCCAGTGTGGGAAAGATTCCCTGGAGAAGGAAATAGCAACCCACTCCAGTATTCTTGCCTCAAGAATCCCATGGACAGAGGAGCCTGGCAGGCTACTGCCCATGGGGTCGCAAGAGTTGGACATGACTTGGTGACTAAACCACCATATATGTAAATGAACTGCTGTGATGTACATTTGAAACTAACACAATATTGTAAATCAACTATACTTCAATTAAAAAAAAAGATTAGGCATGGTCTTTATATATATATACACACACACACACACATATATATACAGTGCAAGATATCCTTGTAGCTTATTTTATATATAATAATTGTACCTCTTAATTCTCTCCCCCTTCCCTCTCCTTATTGGTAACCACTAGTTATGTTCTCTATATCTGTGAGTCTTGTTTCTTTTTCACATAGCGTGATACCCTCCAGGTCCACCCATGTTGCTGCATTTGGCAAAATCTCTTTTTTATGGCTGAGTGTTATTCCATTGCAACATTGATCTTATACTACCTTTGCACTCCTGGATCTCAGGCCTTCAGACTTTGACTGAATTATATACTGACTTTTCTGGGTCTTCAGCTTGCAGGTGGTAGGTAGTGAGATTTCTCAGCTTCCAGAATTGTGTGAGCCAATTTTATAATAAATCTACCTATCTATCTGTTCTCTTTCTCTGGCTGTTCAGTCCCTAAGCTGTGTCTGACTTTTTACGACCCCATGGACTGCAGCACACCAGGCTTCCCTGTCTTTCACTGTCTCCCAAAGTTTACTCAAACTCATGTCCATTGAGTCAGTGATGCCATCCAACCATCTCATCCTCTGTAGCCCCCTTCTCTTCCTGCCCTCAATCTTTCCCAGCATCAGGGTCTTTTCCAATGAGTCTATTCTTCACATCAGGTGGCCATAGTATTGGAGCTTCAGCTTAAGCATCAGTCCTTCCAATGAATATTCAGGGTTGATTTCCTTTAGGATTGACTGGTTTGATCTCCTTCCTCTTCAAGGGGTTCTCAGAACCCTAATATAGGACCTGAGGTTAAGGATGTTGAAGCCAACAAGTCCTCACTTGTTCTGGTGGTATCTGGAAACTTTAGGAAGCTACTTAGAACAAACTGTAACCCCACTCAAGGGAACTGTTCTGTGCAGACTCGATCGAGTGTACCCCAAGTAGAGTTGAGAAAGGAATAAAGGAATGGAAAAGTGCTCTGGACCAGCAACTCTCCTAAGAGCATTCGTGGGCACTATCTCATTTGAGCATCACCATCTTTTTTTCCTTTAATATTTATTTATTTGGTGGTGTCTGGTCCAGACACGACTGAGTGACTTCACTTTCACTTTTCCCTTTCATGCACTGGAGAAGGAAACGGCAACCCACTCCAGTATTCTTGCCTGGAGAATCCCAGGGACAGGTGAGCCTGGTGGGCTTCCATCTATAGGGTTGCACAGAGTCAGACATGACTGAAGTGACTTAGCAGCAGCAGCAGCAGCAGGTCTTAGTTGTGGTATGTGAGATCTAGTTCCCTGACCAGGGATCAAACCCATTCCCCTAGCATTGGGAGCTCAGAGTCTTAGCCACTGCACCACCAGGAAAGTCCCTTCAAAGGATTTCCTACTTTCACTTTACAGAAAAGGAAATTGAGAACACAAGGAGAAAATGACTTCCTTAGGGTCTCACCAAGCTGAACTTCTATCTCTGGGGGAGGCTTCTGAATTACCAGCAAAGCCACTTATAAATGTGTTGCCCGCCAGGCTCCTCTGTCCATAGGATTCTCTAGGCAAGAATACTGGAGTGGGTTGCCGTGTCCTCCTCCAGGGGATCTTCCAGACCTGGGGATCAAACCCACATTTCCTGTGGCTCTTCTATTATATGCAGATTCTTTACCACTGAGCCACTAGGGAAGCCCACTTATAAGCCTATCTTGAACTAAATATTGTCTTTGGATTGTCTGTATGGCTTTCAGAACTCCTGAGAGTCTGAGTGAATCCAATCTTCTTAAATTTCCAGCTGCATAGGTGTCATTGTCCACACGCTATTGGGTGAAGAATAGACCTGATCTTTAGTTCAGTCCTGTCCCAGCCCTTTCTAGCTGTGTGATGTTGGATAACTTACACAACCATTCTGTACTGGGGTTTCCTAAGCTGTTTGACAGAAATAATGAAACCTACCTCATGTTGTTGGAATTTAATACATGGTAGGTAGGCATGTTTTTACCCCAGTCCTGGAATGTGGTTTTGATCCATTCCCTTAACAATGCTGGGCCCCGCTCGCTGTCCCCATTTCTGATCCTCTCTCCAACCTAACTTAAATATTTACCACTCCTCTGGCACATTGAAAGCTGCTCTGGGTCCTGGATGGCTTTTGCTGTCTATGTTGGGTGGGCGAGACGAGTCAGTATCTGTCATATGATGGGCCTCATGTGTAGTGGATGCTCCGTAAACATTTACTGTCTGATTGAATGATTGATCTTCCTTTCTCCTCTATCACTAATGCTTGTCTTTTTTCCCTTCAAACTGGCTGTCTATGTCTTGGCCCTGGAAGCCCAGCTGGTATCCAAGGAGAATGAGATGACCCCCAAATCACCCACTTGCTTATATTCTTGTGGCTGAGACCTGAGACAACAGCTCTTCCCTGGATCAGCTCTGATGTTTTACCCTTGGGGTCTCAGGTTCTTTCTCAGTCCTGCTTTCCATGGATTGGCACCTAGTGAGGTCACCTGGCACTTCCTCCTAGGCGTGATGGCACTCACTGCTCTTGTAATTTCTCTTATCTTTTTTTCTGTATTGATAGCTGTGTGATGCTTGGTTGCCATGACAACTGATTGATTAGCATCCAATTCCTGGACTGGGAAACATGCAGCCATAAAGAATTACAAATGATGCCTGATTGTCTGCTGCCAATAGCCTGATTGCTGCCATTTTCTGGCAGGTAGCTCAGCCCTAACAGGAAACCCTGTGCTGTGCAATTATTGCGACGTGATTGATGCATCACTATAGTTACAATCTGCAGTGTTCCCACTCAGGAGATTTTTTTTTTTTTAAGAAAAAAGAAAAAAACCCTCCCCCTTTCAGATGGAAATGCTTACAAATGAGGAAGCAGTATGGAGTGGGAGAAGGAAGTGTAGCTGTCAGGGGAGGTGAGTTTAAACTAAGCGAGAGCCTGGTTGGAGTTCCAGAGGTAACGAAGGCAGGGAGAGAGGCACAGTAGCATATAGTCGGGGAGAAGGAAAAAGGTATGACCCCTTCCCCCTCTAGCTCCTGGGCCTTGCAGCACACTAAGGGGTGGTTCAGAAATCACTTCCAAGTGAGAGAGGCCTGAAAAGTGGGGGAATGCAAGATGGAGCACAAAAATTATACAGGCCTCAGGTGGTGTGCTGTTAAGGCCAGTTACTCAAGAGGCTCTCTTGGGTTTAAGTCATTTGTGATGACCAAAGAGTGAGCCCCTGGATCTGGAAATATTCAGGGAAAGAGGCCAAGAAGCCAGGTGAGACCGGTAAGAGTGTGAAGGATGGAGCCTGAAAGAAGGCTGGTGCTCAGAGGCTTTGGGGCAAAAGAGACCATTTCATCTGACCCAGGGACAAAGTGCCTCTTTTGTTCCTCAACTGGCTGTTGAATACTTCTCGGGCTGGTAGAGAAGGAAAAAGAGAATAAAAATATTTGTGATTGTTAGGGCTAGATGTCAGTCTTTTTGTCTTGTCAAAGCTGACTATTACTGGGAAGGTTGCTGTCCCCAAGTAATCTCCCAAGTCATGTCTATAGTTCAAAGATACCTAGTTATCATGCTGCGGACACTTCTTCCCCTCAAGTTAAGGATGTCTTGCTTTCTACAGCCTTCTTTTAAAAAGCAAATGTTCCTAGTATTATTTAGTCACTTAAACCTAAATGTGAATGTGTGTGTTTTTAAACCACTTTATTGAAGCGTGATTGACATACAGAAACTCTACGTGTTTAATGTATACAACTTGATGTGTTTTGGTGTAAGTGTACATCCATGAAACCATTATCACAATATGCCAAAAACATATTGATCACCTCTGAAATTTCTTCCTTCCCTTCTTATTTATCATTATAGTTATTAGTGTAAAAACATAGACCTAGAACAAGGTGAGAATGCCTACTCTTGCTGTGTTTATGCAACATAATACTTGGAATCCTAGCCAAATAAATTTGACAAGAAAAAGAAATAAAAGGCATCCAAATCAGAAAAAAAAGAAGTAAAATGATCTGTTTGCAGAGCTTACACGCAGGAAGCCTAAAGATGTTGCAAAAATACTCTGTTAGACTGAATAAGCAAATTCAACCAAGTTGCAGGATATGAAATTAACATACAGCAATCAGCTATATTTCTATACATAAATAACAAATCATTTGAGAAAAAAATCAAGACAACAATCCCATTTACCAAAAGGAGGAAATCTGATGAAAAACTTTTACACTGAAAATTATGAAACACTGGTAAATGCGTTTTTATACTCATTTTACAAGTATCTGAATCCTTTCTATCATTGAATTTAGGTATTTTTATTTTTGCATTCTTTTTTTTTCTTTTTACTGTTTGAAAGAAGGGACAGAGTCAATAATTTGGTCATATAATGGAATCATAATAAATGGTGTTGCATGAATGAATGGGTGGAAAGATGGTTACAGTGATGAGGCAGCCTCAAAAGATATGGGGGTGGGTAGGAGTTGGTACAGTAAGGTATGATGGGGTGGTGATGGTCAAAATTAAATTGAAAACCACTAAAGACCAGCTCTGGGCTTCCCTGGTGGCTCAGTAGTAAAGAATCTGCCTGCAATACAGGAAATGCAGGAAACATGGATTCTATCCCTGCGTTGAGAAGATCCTCTGGAGGAGGGCATGGCAAACCACTCCAGTATTCTTGCTAGGAAAATCCCGTGGACAGAGGAGCCTGTGGGATTTTGTCTATGGGGTCACAAAGAGTTGGACACAACTGAAGTGACTGAGCATGTATGCGAAGACCAGCTCTAGTCACATAAAGGAAGTCTTAGATATAACCTACTTCCAAGGAAGCCCGGGTAAAGGTATCAAAAATATAGGCAGGCTAATATCTCTGGTGCCTGACATTGCTAACTATTACTTTCTGGTACCATAGCAAAGGAGAGGTCCCTGTGGACATGTGCCTATCACCATGGTTACTGACTGATATGTGTCCCTTGCCTACAATATGGATCTGCCCATCAGAAAATGATTGACATCTGTAAGTTGATCCCAATAGTCCAATTTATTTTCAATGGGAGAAAAAAATGAATTAAACTGTTTATTTACTACTTTTGTCTTCTTATTAGACTGTGAGTTTTCTGAGGGCATGAACCATGTCTTCTCTCTTTTTGTTTTTAGTGAGTTCCTGGCATTGAGAAAGCATTTAATTAATATATTACTGTTGAATAAGTGCACAATTTAATAAATTAAGAATAAATTCAATCCTTCTCAGCCACCAAGTAAGAATTGAAGAGAAGGAACAGTTAAAATTGTGGTACATATATGCAATTGAATATTACTCAGCGATTAAAAAGAATGAAATAATGCCATCTGCAGCAACATGCATGGACCTAGAGATTGTCATACTGAGTGAAATCAGAGAAGGAGAAATATAGTATGACATCCCTTATATATGAAATCCAAAAAGAAATGATACAAATGAACTTAACATAAACAGACCCAACAGACTTTGAGAATGAGCTTATGGTTGCCAGAGGGAAGGATGAGGGGAAGGGATAGTTAGGGAGTTTGGGATGGACATGTACACATAGCTATATTTAAAATGATAGGGCTTTCTTGGGCTTCCCTGGTGGCTTAGATAGTGAATAATCTGCCTGCAATGAGGGGGACTCAGGTTCAAATCCCTGGGTTGGGAAGATCCCCTGGAGAAGGAAATGGCAATCCACTGCAATATTCCTGGGGGTTTCCCAGGTGGTGCTAGTAGTAAAGAAACTGTCTTCCAATGCAGGAGACATAAGAGACTCAGGTTCGATCTCTGGGTTGGGAAGATCCTCTGGAGGAGGCATGGCAACTCACTCCAGTATTCTTGCCTGGAGAATCCCACAGAAAGAGGAGCCTGACAGGCTACAGTCCATAGGGTCACACATAATTAGACACGACTGAGGCGGCTTAGCTTGAACGCATGCCCAGGGCTTTCTTGCGAGAAGGAACTCTCAAGAATGGCTGCTCCAGAGTCTGTGTTTCCTGAGGGGTCTGCAGCAGACCTCTCACCACCTCTCCAGGAGACTCTCTGAGACCAGCAGGCCTTGTGAGTTTACAGTGAAAAGACAGTCACCTATGAAGCAGGCCCTCCTCATCAGACATCATATCTTCTAGTGCTGAAATACTGAACTTCCCAGTCTTCAGAACTAGGGGCTGTGGGAGGTGAAGAACAAGAGCAGAAAGCCCAATTCCATGATTACTGGAAGAAGTCAGGAGCACACAGGTACAACGGTGGATGAGAATGAACACTGGAGAAGCTGACAGTATAACCCCAACAGTAGCATATAAAAGAACTGTAGTACAACCTCCTCTCCAGGAATGAACTCAGCCAAGGGGTGCCAACTCATCATTTATGACTGCTGAACTTCGGAGTACAAAACCTGGACCCACTGACTCAATTCAGAATGGCCATCCCAATTCCATAGCTGCTCTCTTCCACAGAGGAAGAACTGTGAAGTCTTTTGCAACCGTGTGCTATGCAAGCTAAGTCACTTCAGTCATGTCTGACTCTTTGTGATCCCATGTACTATGTCCCCATGGACCAGGCTCCTCTGTCCATGGGATTTCCTAGGCAAGAATACTAGAGTGGTTGCCATTTCCTCCTCCAGGGGATCTTACTGACCCAGGGATTGAACCTTCGCCCCTTATGTCTTCTGCGTTGTAGGTGGGTTCTTTACCCCTAGCGCCACCTGGGAAGCCCTAAACCACATTACAATTTAATTGCTCTCTCTGCCCAGTCCTTATTCTTGCACTTACTTAGGGTATATGTTTAAAAGGACTCTTGAGTAAATTCCTGCTCACAAGTCTTCTTCTAGGAGTTTGTTTCCTGGAGAAATCCCAATCATTCTAGAGCAGATATTGAAATTAATAAACAATCATTCGCTATTAAGATGATCTTTTTTGGACTTTCCTGTGGAGTGGCGCAGCGGATAAGAATCAGCCTGCTGATTCTAAGGACGTGGGTTGGACCCCTGGTCTGGGAAGATCCCACATGCCACCGAGCAACTAAGCCTGTGAGCCACAACTATTCAGCCTTTATGTTACAACTACTGAGCCTGCGTGCTGCAACTACTGAAACCTGCGCACCTAGAGCCTGTGCTCCACAACAGGAGGAGCCACCTCAGTGGGAACCCGTGCACCACAACAAAGAGTAGCCTCTGCTCACGGCAACTAGAGGAAGCCTGCGCAAACCCACAAAGACCCGGTGCAGCCAAAACTAAGTAAATAAATAATTTATAAATTATTTTATAAATATTTATACATTTATAAAAATTTATAAATGTATAAATATAGATAAGTAAATAAATAATTAAAAAATAAATAAAATGGATAATTAACAAGGACCTACTATATAGCACATGGAACTTTATTCAATGTTGTGTGGCAGCTAGGATAGAAGGGGAGTTTGGGGGAGAATGGATACATATATACAGATGGCTGAGTCACTTTGCTGTTTACCTGAAACTATCACAACACTGTTTGTTAATCGGCTATACCCTAACACAAAATAAAAAGTTAAATAAATGTGGGGAATTATTTGGTCAGATGGGAACTATCTATGGGTTCTAGGGAGACAGATTCACAAAGTCTTTTAAGTTCAGGTTCAACTCTACAACTTATCAACTGTGAAAGCTTGAGTAGGTTATTGGACTTCAGTTTTCTATCTGGAAAATGGGGGATAACAACAGCGTTTATTTCCTAGGGTATCTAGAAGGATGAATTGACAGGATGCACTCAAAGCATATAACACATGGCAAGAATTCAACAACTATTCTGCAGTATCTAATTCCTGGCCTAGAAGTTGAATGATTTTGCTTAAGATGTACAAAAACAACACAAGTGACCACTTGAAAGATAACACACATTACATTGGTACGATGATCAGTGACCCTATAGTTGTAGGAGATGGAGTAAAGCAGGAAGGTTCTTTCGATTTACCTTAAATGCGCCCAGAGAATGTCTTGCTTGTTGTTGTACAGCAGCTATAAAATACTTGTGATATGGCACAAATGTAAAAATAAGTCCTTTTATATTCAGTAGATAAACTATATCCACATCTGTAGTACCATTTAAGGTCACTGAAGACCATCAGAATTGGTGTCCCCCAACTTCAGATAACCTAGACAGATAAAAGCTGGTTTCCATAGGAACCAGTTTTGCTTTCTTCTCCATCTAAGTGAAGTCCATTTATTCAAGTCTGAATGTTTTATAAGTACCTTGCAATGAGTTCTTCACTTGGTTTACCAAGCTCTGTGCAAGTGCAGGGAACTTAGCGTTTGCAATGTGTTAACTTCGAGTGACTCTACACTCGAGTTTGCTGTGACTCATTCTTTGTTTATTTGGTCCATTTGCAGTTCAGACTTGAACATCAGTTTCCACAAGCAACTTGTCTTATCTAACATCCCTTAGTCTTTCTGAAGAATGTATAGTTTGGTAAACATTCTGGGAGAAGAAGTAGTTGAGGAAGAAGTTACAAGATGGTGATATAAACATTTTTTTGCATGTATCTGAGGACAGTGTGTACATTTTAGGAACTTTGACTTGACCCTTCAATTTCAGCATATCTGTTCAACGCTTTGCCTTGTTATCCACTCAAACACTATGTTTCCCCTTATGTCTGTCTCTTACCTCAACCTCAGTTATTTTCTAGTGTTGAATAACTGTTATTTTCATCACTTCTAATCCCCATCTAAGTGTCCTCAACTTACATTTTCTAGACCCTTGGAGGATTGGGAAGATGCCTAAATGACTTAGACTGGGATGGGCAGAGGAAAGAGGACCATGGAAACTCAAGCTCACAACTCAGGAAATACATGGCTTCAGTAAGGCATCACCATGTACCTTTTCTTTTCTCAGCCTCTGATTTGGAAAACAGTACTTGTATTCTTTTCTTTGGGTATTTTCATTTGGAGAGCCCCTGTGGTTTCTAGGAGTCGTGAAGCTCCTGTCTCTTTCTACTTATTGCCCCCATGGCAGGAGACTCCTGTGTCTCTCTGGTAAGTTTTGGGGTCTGCATATGATGAGGGCTCTCCCTGCTGCCAAGTCCCTGCTACCTGCTCTGCTTGGAGGAGGCAGATAAGGGGAGTGGGGTGAGGAAGCCCTTGCCAGCTGGCAGGGTGGCCTGGGAACCCAATGCTAGGCTGGGCAAGCTACAGTCTTTTTGGCTGGATTTGCCTTGGAACAGGATGGTACAGGGAATGGCCAGACCTTGGCAAAGGGCAAAGGGAACCTAGATGGAGAAGGAAGTTTGAGAGGTTAATAGACTTGGGGCAGGCTTCATGGAAGGGCACCAGGTTTCCTGAGGCTCTCTGGGAAATGGTTCAGCGAAAGGACCCATAAACTTCTTAAATGCAACAGCATTCACCCCAATGCTTTCCTTATTTTCCATGACTGTCGTACAATACCAGGCTTCTTTAAAAAGCAGAAACTGAGTCTTTATCCTTCACCATGTCCTCAGAGTTTAGCCAGGGTCTGGCGATGAATCAGGACTCACTTAACTTTTGCTGATTTGAATGGATAGAAATTTGTGGGGTATGTTTAGGGCCAGAAAGAGACACTTTGG
Organism: Okapia johnstoni; assembly: GCA_024291935.2. Classification (NCBI taxonomy): domain Eukaryota; kingdom Metazoa; phylum Chordata; class Mammalia; order Artiodactyla; family Giraffidae; genus Okapia; species Okapia johnstoni. The sequence continues at coordinate 40,948,929 of CM044314.1, read as the reverse complement.
TGCTCCAGACTAGCTAATGACTTAGCACCATTTTAAACGGTTTTAAATGCCTTTTCAACAGTTATTCAGAGGAGAGATTAAAGGCTGAGTGAGTAAAGGGCTACTAGGGAAGAGCCCACATTTTTAGACAGCCAATAACAAAAGACCCGTAGTTAAACAGACCCACCTTTGCCCTTTGGGGGGTCTCAACCTGGAGGTTCCTTTTATAGGAATTATGGTAAATATTTCTTCACCAGATTTTCAATGATGCTTGACAACCTTTGGAGCAGTGCTGTAGCCAACTCTGTGGATATCTTTAGTCTAACCCAGTGCTGCAAATGTAAAGATGGGGTTAAGTCAGTTATTGCTGATTTTGTCTCATTATGTTAAAAAAATAGATTATTGTAACAACTTTAAGCCTCCTTTTAAAAGAATAACAAATTACTCTCTATCACAAGGCTGTAACAAAATAGGTTTTATTTTTTGCATGTTCTGGAGACTTTGACCATAACCATGCATATTTTACATCAGTGTAATCAGAGTGAACATAACATTTTGCTTTCTTCACTTCACGTTACATCAAATGATTCTCTGTATTGCCCCATTCTTTTTCTATCTTAATAACTGCATAATATGCCATCAAGGGGATAAACAAACGATTTAGATTGTTCACATGTTTTTTTATCGTAAGGAACCATTCAGTGATAACTTTGTTCATCTCACTTCTTTTTCTCTCTTACGAATTATGTTCTTTAAGGATAATTTCCAGGGGATGGATCAAAGGCTGGGCCCCACCAGCTTGTGAGAGCCCATTTTGTAAATCTCTTCCCAAGTCTGCATTCGGGGGCTTGAAATCAACTGTGGTAGGTCAAGTAGGTACCCCACAAAAACTGAAAAATGTTGCAAATCAGGGTTTTTTTTTGTTTTTGTTTTCATTTTTGATTTTGGAGAGCTGGCTTGCCAGCACAACACTGGTCAAAAGGTACAAATGCATTTATAGCTCTTTATGTATTGATTGCCATATTATTTCTTAAAGAACTTGAACCAATATATATATACAACCAGTTTGATTGAGACATTTTAACTTGTTGAGGTATAATCATGAAATACTTATATTTATTCAATAGTTACTAAATTGTATTTTGTCAAAGCCCCATTTCCCACTGGGCAGTGGGCTCCCTTAATATATCTGAGTCCAACTCCATACTTTTTGGCTATTTAAAACAGTGTCACTTTGGTTGCTATGGTTTGTGGTTGTTCAGTCACTAAGTTGTGTCCAACTCTTTGTGACCCCATGAATTGCAGCACACCAGGCTTCCCTGTCCTTCGCTATCTCCCAGAGTTTGCTCAAATTCACGTCTATTGACTTGGTGATGCTATCTAGCCATCTCATCCTCTGCTACCTTCTTCTCTTCTTGTCCTCAGACTTTCCGACCATCAGGGTCTTTTTCAATGAGTCAGCTCTTCGCATCAGGTGGCCAAAGTATTGGAGCTTCAGCATCAGTCCTTCCAATGAATATTCAGGGTTGATTTTCTTTAGGATTAACTGTCCTTGCTGTCCAAGAGACTCTCAAGAACACTTCTCCAACACCACAATTCAACTCTCACATCCATACATGACTCCTGGAAAAACCATAGCTTTGACTATAAGGACCTTTGTTGGCAAAGTGTTTATTTCTGTCTATTTAAAGTCTTTGACTTCAAAGCTCATCCCATTCTCTTTGTGCAGGTGACCTGAGACACTAGGATTTGGAGCAGAGAGGGGTTGTTATCTGCCACCCTCACTAGTGAAAGTGAACTAGTGAAAGAACTAGTGGTTCTTCCCATTTTACCTATATTTACTCTCTGGAATTGAATTGGAGAAAGGGAGAGGATTTATGTGATTGCCTCAATGTGATGACTGTTTTCCTCTTTTTTTGTCAGATCTACGGTTCTCTCTCCTTCAGTGGCCACGTGGTCTCTGCCCCTTCTGTTGTCCATTGCTGCCTCCTATCTGTCACTGCACTAACTACTTTTTCTGTGTGACTGGTGTCCCACTGTTAACTCCTTTCCTCTTGAAACAACTAAAAACTGGACAAAATATACAAAGCATTATATGAAACAACGTGTACGACATCAGGTAACAAATTAGAGTCATTCCTGAGAGATGGGAAAAACCAGGACAAGCTCTATGATTGCCCTAGCTTGAGAGAGTTTTCACGTTGAAGCTCAGAGGAGAATCCAGGTGGATCCTGAGTTGAGGGGATGAAGCTGGGGGTTCTGGGGAGACTAAGAAGTGCAGTGTAGGCAGGGCAGAGTACAGAGAGGAGAGAGCTTAGAGTGAGGACTTGGAGATAGGCAGAGAGACCAAGTACTGATGAATGCATTTGTGAGAGGAAACTATTAATAATAGTCGAGACCAGGGCAAAAACCACCTAAATATATTAGAAGAATATACAACAAGGGAAGAGAGCTCCAGGACTTGTTTGCAACAGCAGAGTGAAAAGCTTCATAATTCACAAGACTTTGGGTAGAGTACTCGGAAAGGTTTGATTTTGCAGTAGGTCAAAATTAGACTGAGACCCAGTGCTCTGTTCTCACCTAACAAAACTTAAAAGCAAGACATGAAAAGGATCAAGTTGTTTCCAATTAACTTAACTGCATTTCAGTATGAAGCTCAAGAATTTTAATAAGAATATAAAAATATTTAGGAACAGCATAAATATCATGATGTCTTGTGTTCAATAAAAAAATTATGAGACATGCAGAGGAACAGGAAAATACATCTGATAATGAGAAGAAAGGTTGACTTAACATTTGAAAATCAGCCAATATACTTCACCATATTGACTCAATGAAGACCACATGATTATCTTGGTGAATACAGAAACAGCGTTACAAAATCCAACATCTATTACTGAAACACTCTCAGCAAACTAGGAATAGGAAGGAATTTCCCCGATCTGATATAAAGGCATCTATGAGAAACCTACAGTAGGCATTAAACCTAATGATGAAAGACTGAATGTTTTCTTTCTAAGGTCAATAAAAAGGCAAAGAGGTTCACTTCCCCCATTTCTTTTCAACATTGCACTGGGGAATTTAGCCAAGGTAATAATGCAAGAAAAAGAAATAAAAAGCACCCAAACCAGAAGGAAGAAGTAAATACAGTTTCGTTTCATAGGACAGCATACATATTTATGAAGAAAATCCTATGGAATATACCAGAATGCTAAGGAAGTAATATTTGGTTTACAAAATGTATAGGATATGAGACAGGCTTACAATATTCAATTTATTTCAGTATACCAGTAACAAACACTCAGAAATTGAAATAAAATGTTAAATAATGTCACTTAAATTAGCACAAAAATATGATATACTTAGGGATAAATCTGAGAAAATTGACCTGTGCACTGAAAACTACAAATCTCCTGAAAGATGTTTAAGAAGACCAAATAGATTGAAAGAAAATACTATGCCATTTGATAGGAAGATTGAGCATTGGTGAAATGCTATTTTTTTCCCCAATTGATCTGTAAGTTCAACACAATCTCAAACTCAAGAAGACTTTTTTGTGTCTGTGGAAATTGACAAGCTGATCCACTAAAAAAAAATTAATTAATTATTTTTAGTTGCACTAGGTCTTCACTACTTCGCTTGGGCTTTCTCTAGTTGCAGCGAGTAGGGGCTACCTTTCCTTTCCATGCTTGGGCTTCTTACTTGGAGCTTCTCTTGTAATGGAGCACAGGTTCTAGGCATGCTGGTTCAGTAGTTGCAGCTCATGAGTTTACTTGCTCCACAAATATTGAATATGGAATTTTCCCAGAATAAGGATCAAACCCATGTCTCCTGCATTGACAGGCAGAATCTTATCCACTGCGCCGCCAGAGAAGTTCAACAAGCTGATTTTTAAGTTCAGAGAAAAGGGCAAAGAATTTTAATGGCTAGAGCAATTTTGAAAAAGGAAAATAAAGTTAGAGGATTTGTTACTATCTGACTTTAAGACTTATAAAGCTATAGCAATTGAGACAATATGACATATGTATAAAGATACACTACCTATATATAGCCAATTGATTTTCAACAAGTGTGCAATGGAAATTTATTTGATGGAGAAAAGTTGGCCTTTTCAACAAATTGTGCTGGAATAAATGAATATCCATAGCCAAAAACACCCCGAACAGCAGCAGCAACAAACTCCTATTTATTCTTTTTATCATATACAAAAATTAAATTAATATGGATCATGATTCAAATATAAATCCCCAAATGGCACAACTTCTCAAAAAAAAAAAACAGAAAAAAATCTTTATGATCTTGGATTATAAAACTATATCTTAATCATGATGTAAAAAGTATGACCTATAAAAAATAACTTGAAAAATTGAACTTAAGAACTTCTGCTTTTTGAAATATGCTGTTCAGAGAATAAAAAGAGCAAACCATAGGCTAGAAGAAGCATTTACTTACAAACCAGAAATCTTATAAAGGAGCTATATTTAGAATTTATGAAGATTTGTTAAAAAGTAATAATAAAACCCCTGAACAACTCAGTAAAAAAGGAGAGGGCAGATTTGAACATCATTTCACCAAAGAATATACTGTTGGCAAATAAGAACATGGAAAAATGCTTAACATTGTTAATCAGTAGAGAAATACAAATTAAAATCATGATGAGATAATATTCACCTATTAAAACATCCTGAATTAAAAAGACTGACCATACTAAGAATCTGTGAAGGTGTGGAATAACTGGAACACTGAGCTGCTATGGGAATGTAAAATAGCACACTCACTCTGTTTGTATTCTCTATTTTAGTTTTCTAATTGAAATATAGTTGACATACAATATTATGTGAATTTAAGGTGTACTGAATAGTGATTTGATGCTTGCATACATTATGAAATAACCATCTGTCCTCACATAAAGTTATCAAAATATTATTGACCATATTCCTTATGATGTATATTACATCCCTAAGGCTTATTTATTTTTATAACCAGAGGTTTGTGTCTCTTAATCTCCTTCACCTATTTTACTCTACCACGCTTTTCCCCTCTATCTTTTCTCTGTATCTATAAGTCTGCTTTTATTTTGTTTTGTTTTTAGATTCCACACATAGTGAGAGCTTATGGTATTTGTCTCTCTCTATCTGACACTTCACTTAGTATGATACCCTCTAGATTCATCTTTATTGTTGAAAATGACAAGATTTCATTATTTTTTATGGCTGAGAGTAATATTCCATTGTATATATTTACCATGTCTTCTTTATCCATTCATATATTAATGTACACTTACATTGCTTCCATATCTTGGCTATTGTAAATAATGCTGCAATAAACATTGGGGTGCTATTTATCTTTTACAATTAGTGGTTTTGTTTTCTTTGGGTAAATATTAAGAAATGAAATTGCTGGATCATATAGCAGTTTTGTTTTTAACTTTTTGAGGAAACTTCAAACTGTTTTCCACAATGGCTGCACCAATTTACATTTCCACAAACAGAAAAAAAAAAAGGATTCTCTTTTCTGTACATTTTCACCAACATTTGTTATTTGTAGTCTTTTTGGTGATCACCATTCGGAGAAGTGTGAGGTGGTATCTTATTGTGGGTTTTGATTTGCATTTCTCTAATGATTAGTGATATTGAGCATCTTTTCACATGTCTGTTGGCCATCTGTGTGTCTTCTTTGGGAAAATGTCTTCTCAGTTTCTATTTCCACTTTTCAATGGAGTTGTTTGTTTTCTGATGTTGAGTTGCATTAGTTCTTTGTGTATTTTGAATGGTAACCTCTTAACGGATATATTGTTTGCAAATCTTCTCCTATTCATTAGATTGTCTTTTCATTTTGTTGATAGTTTCCTTCACTGTCAAAACCTTTTTAGTTGGATGTAGTTCCTCCAAATAGCACAATCATTTTGAACTGTTTTTATCATACACTTACCATATGATCCAACTATTTCACTCAAGTATTTATCCAAAAGAAACAAAAACATATGTTCATACAAAGATTTATACATAAATGTTCATAACAATTTATTTTGTCATAGTCAAAAATTGAAAACAGCCCAATTGTCCATCAGCAGTTGAATGAATATAACAAACCATGGCATATTCATTCAATGGAATACTATTTAGAAATACAGAAGAGGATAGTACTGATACAAGTTGCAATGTGGATGAATTGCAAAGTAATATGCAGAATAGAATAAGCCAGACAAAAGAGTATGTGCAACATTCTTTCTTTTATATAAGCTCTTAGAAATGCAAAATATAGTGAAAGAACATAGGTCAGTGACTGCCTGAGGATGCAAGGGGTGGGAAGTTGTGTGAGGAAGGGATCACAAGGTGGAAGGAGAAAGCTTTTGGAGGTGATGGATTGGCTCATTATCTTGATTGAAGCAATGGTTTTATGGGTGAATTCCTATGTAAAAACTTCCCAAACTATACACTTTAAATATATGCCATTTATTTCATGTTGATTATACCTTGAAACCATTGTTAAAAATGATTAAAAATTGTGAGTGTGCTCATTATGTCACGATATACAGTATCCAAAAAAAAGTATAGGAAATACCCTATCTGAAATGGGATATCCTAAGGTATTGGCCACTAAATTTCCTATGAACAGTCAAATTATTGTAAAAGGCAAACATGAAAATTACATAGATGCCATTCATGAAACATGTAGAAAGTAAACCAAAAATGTCCTTACTTTATTCAAGAAAGCCATTCTACTATGTTTTAGGATAAAAGTGAATATGGAGTTGCTCAGTAAAGCAGCTTATTATTTGTCATGAATTCTACTGGTCAATGCTTTTCTCTTGGGCAGAATAGAATTGCCTTGGGTCTGGGGGTCACTGGACCACTGGGCCACCAGGGAAGTCCCATGTGATCTCTTTAAACAGAAAATGTCAAGCGTATCACTGGATTTTCATGCTAACAAGCATTGAGAAGAAGCAGTTTAATTCTCCATTTTTTTCCCTTTTGGCGTCCACCCTCACCCTCCACCCAGCAGTCCATGTGGTCTGAAGCCTTGGTCCAGGTGACTCCTCCAGGTCTTGATGTCCTTCATTCGCTGCAGACAGTGAACAGCTGAGGGACCTGTGTCTGCAGTTTCCAAAGCAGAATGTCCACTCTCCTAGACAATAAATGCCTTCAGAAAATAAATGTCTGTTTCCTGATGAGGGAAATCTCCAACTCCCCCTGAGCTTCTGATACTCTGCCCTGGGCCTGTAGACACATTTGAGACAGGATTGGATTTTAATGCAGGTGGTCTTGAACATCTTATCCCGCAATCTTCAGGGAAGGGCCCTGGGAGTTGGGAGTTCATCTCGAAACACAGGTAAAAGAGTATTGACGTTGGAGTCAGAAATTCTGGGAGAAAAGCCAAAATTATTCCTCACTACATGATGACTTTAGACCATTAGTTCATTTTATCACCTCCAGCCCAAGGTAGCTCCTCTTGGCTGCTGCCTCCGGCCTCGGCTGTGGGGTTGATCCTCTCGGCCACGCTTCTGTGCGGTCCGTCGCAGCCGCCACACTTCTGCGTGGTTTCTTATCCCATGTCCAAGATAAGAGAAACCCAAGTAAGACGGTAGGTGTTGCGAGAGGGCATCAGAGGGCAGACACACTGAAACTATAATCACAGAAAACTAGCCAATCTGATCAGACGGACCACAGCCTTGTCTATCTCAATGAAACTAAGCCATGCCATGTGGGGCCACCCAAGACAGACGGGTCATGGTGGAGAGGTCTGACAGAATGTGGTCCACTGGAGAAGGGCATGGCAAACCACTTCAGTATTCTTGGCTTGAGAGCCCCATGAACAGTATGAAAAGGCAAAAAGATAGGACACTGAAAGATGAACTCCCCAGGTCGGTAGGTGCCCAATATGCTACTGGAGATCAGTGGAGAAATAACTCCAGAAAGAACAAAGGGATGGAGCCAAAGCAAAAACAATACCCAGCTGTGGATATGACTGGTGATAGAAGCAAAGTCCAATGCTTTAAAGAGCAATATTGCATAGGAACCTGGAATGTTAGGTCCATGAATCAAGGCAAATTGGAAGTGGTCAAACAGGAGATGGCAAGAGTGAACGTCAACATTCTAGGAATCAGAAAACTAAAATGGACTGGAAAGGGTGAATTTAACTCAGATGACCATTGTATCTACTACTGTGGGCAGGAATTCCTTAGAAGAAATGGAGTAGCCATCATGGTCAACAAGAGTCTGAAATGCAGTACTTGGATGCAATCTCAGAAACGACAGAATGCTCTCTGTTTGTTTCCAAGACAAACCTTTCAATATCACAGTAATCCAAGTCTATACCCGGACCAGTAACACTGAAGAAGCTGAACTTGAATGGTTGTATGAAGACCTACAAGACCTATTAGAACTAACACCCAAAAAAGATGTCCTTTTCATTATAGGGGACTGGAATGCAAAAGTAGGAAGTCAAGAAACACCTGGAGTAACAGGCAAATTTTGCCTTGGAGTACAGAATGAAGCAGAGCAAAGATGAATAGAGCTTTGCCAAGAGAACACACTGGTCATAGCAAACACCCTCTTCCAACAACACAAGAGAAGACTCTACACATGGACATCACCAGATGGTCAACATCGAAATCAGATTGATTATATTCTTTGCAGCCAAAGATGGAGAAGCTCTATACAGTCAGCAAAAACAAGACCGGGAGCGGACTGTGGCTCAGATCATGAACTCCTTATTGCCAAATTCAGACTGAAACTGAAGAAAGTAGGGAAAACCACTAGACCATTCAGGTATGACCTAAATCAAAACCCTTATGACTATACAGTGGAAGTGAGAAATAGATTTAAGGGACTAGATCTGATAGACAGAGTTCCTGATGAACTATGGACAGAGGTTCGTGACATTGTACAGGAGACGGGGATCAAGACCATCCCCATGGAAAAGAAATGCAAAAAAGCAACATGGCTGTCTGAGGAGGCCTTACAAATAGCTGTGAAAAGAAGAAAAGTGAAAAGCAAAGGAGAAAAGGAAAGATATTCCCATCTGAATGCAGAGTTCCAAAGAATAGCAAGGAGAGATAAGAAAGCCTTCCTCAGTGATCGATGCAAAGAAATAGAGGAAAACAACAGAATGGGAAAGACTAGAGATCTCTTCAAGAAAATTAAAGTTACCAAAGGAACATTTCATGCAAAGATAGGCTCGATAAAGGACAGAAATGGTATGGACCTAACAGAAGCAGAAGATATTAAGAAGAGATGGCAAGAATACACAGAAGAACTGTACAAAAAAGGTCTTGACGACCCAGATAATCACGGTGGTGTGATCACTCACCTAGAGCCAGACTTCCTGGAATGTGAAGTCAAGTGGGCCTTAGAAAGCATCACTATGAACAAAGCTAGTGGAGGTGATGGAATTCCAGTTGAGCTATTTCAAATCCTCAAAGGTGATGCTGTGAAAGTGCTGCACTCGATATGCCAGCAAATTTGGAAAACTCAGCAGTGGCCACAGGAGTTAAAAAGGTAAGTTTTCATACCAATCCCAAAGAAAGGCAATGCCAAAGAATGCTCAAACTACCGCACAATTGCACTCATCTCACACACTAGTAAAGTAATGCTCAAAATTCTCCAAGCCAGTCTTCAGCAATATGTGAACCGTGAACTTCCAGATGTTCAAGCTGGTTTTAGAAAAGGCAGAGGAACCAGAGATCAAATTGCCAATATCCACTGGGTCATCAAAACAGCAAGAGAGTTCCATAAAAACATCTATTTCTGCTTTATTGACTATGCCAAAGCCTCTGACTGTGTGGATCACAATAAACTGTGGAAAATTCTTAAATAGATAGGAATACCAGACCATCTGACCTGTCTCTTGAGAATCCTGTATGCAGGTCAGGAAGCAACAGTTAGAACTGGACATGGAACAACAGACTGGTTCCAAATAGGAAAAGGAGTACTTCAAGGCTGTATATTGTCACCCTGCTTATTTAACTTCTATGCAGAGTACATCATGAGAAATGCTGGGCTGGAAGAAACACAAGCTGGAATCAAGATTGCCGGGAGAAATATCAATAACCTCAGATATGCGGATGACACCACCCTTATGGCAGAAAGTGAAGAAGAACTAAAGAGCCTCTTGATGAAAGTGAAAGAGGAGAGTGAAAAAGTTGGCTTAAAGCTCAACATTCAGAAAACTAAGATCATGGTATCTGGTCCCATTACCTCATGGGAAATAGATGGGGCAACAGTGCAAACAGTGTCAGACTTTATTTTTTTGGGCTCCAAAATCACTGCTGATGGTGATTGCAGCCATGAAATTAAAAGACACTTACTCCTTGGAAGGAAGGTTATGACCAACCTAGATAGCATATTGAAAAGCAGAGACATTACTCTGCCAACAAAGGTCCGTCTAGTCAAGGCTATGGTTTTTCCAGTAGTCATGTATGGATGTGAGAGTTGGACGGTGAAGAAAGCTGAGCGCTGAAGAATTGATGCTCTTGAACTGTGGTGCTGGAGAAGACTCTTGAGAGTCCCTTGTACTGCAAAGAGATCCAACTAGTCTATCCTAAAGGAGATCAGTTCTGGGTGCTCATTGGAAGGACTGATGTTGAAGCTAAAACTCCAATACTTTGGCCACCTCATGTGAAGGGTTGACTCATTGGAAAAGACCCTAATGCTGGGAAGGACTGGGGGTAGGAGGAGAATGGGATGACAGATGATGAAATGGCTGGATGACGTCACCGACTCGATAGACATGGGTTTATGTAAACTCTGGGAGTTGGTGATGGACAGGGAGGCTTGGCGTGCTGCAATTCATGGAGTCGCAGAGAGTCGGACACAACTGAGGGACTGAACTCAACTGATCACCTCAATTTCTTGGCCCATAAAATGGGGAGAATGGTGCCCACCTCCAAGGGACCTTGCAAGTGTTGTGTGTGCATAGGCACTCAGCCATGTCTGACTCTTGCGACTGCCAGGTTGTATCCTGTCAGGCTCCTCTGTCCATGGAATTTTCCAGGCAAGAATACTGGAATCAGTTGCCGTTTCCTTTTCCAGGAGATCTTCCTGACCCAGGGATTGAATCCAAGTCTCTCACATCTCCTGTATTGGAAGGTGGGTTCTTTATCAGCTGAGCCATTGAGGAAGCCCCTTACTACAGTTAATATATCAATATTATATTTTATGAATATATTATAATATACTAATATTATATGTAGTGTATTCTCTGGAAAGTGTCTGTTATCATGGTGGGCACATCGTAGGAGCTCAAGTAGTGAAAGCTACTGTAAGGTATCAGATCTGTTATGTGCTGAAAGATGTTCATCACAGCATTGTTTATAAACACACACCTTGGAAGCACCATCCATGTGTTCCATAAAGAAATGATTAAATCAATTACGATGTACTCCCCCTGATGAAATATTATGCAGCCATTGTAAATCATGATTTTTAAAGAAATGAAGAAATGCTCACCAAAGAAACATCAAGTAAAAAAAAATCAAATCACATATATGACTCAAACATATATATCTTCTAACTTATGCATAATCAAGTCATATTATGCATAAATTATATATGCACTTATATAATTATACATACGTACATATGTTGTATATATAATTGAACAAAACTCTACCCATCTCCCTTAAAAGGATTTGGAAAAGTATGTCTCCGAAAGCAATAGTTTATCTAAGTGATGGAGAATATGGGTAGTTTTCATTTTCTTCTGTATTCTTTTCATGTATTCCAGATTTCCCACAATGAACATTTCCTACAATTATAATACAAGGGAAAGTAAACATTATTACTTTTTAAAAATAATGTGAGAATCTGCACCTTTTTTTTTTTTTTTTTTTGCAAAGCAACAGCTGCCGAGAACCATTAACTTTCTCCTCCATCCATCCAGAAGCCCCGACCTCAGTCTGGCGTGGGCAAGACCTGGATGGTCCCCCACCTGCCAGGCCAGCAGCCCAAATGGGCTCCCTGTGACAGGGGGAGCGCCCAGCCTTGTCAGGTTGTCCTCTCCCGTCTCCCCTCGCCCCGCTAGCGGTTCCTCTGGTGTTTATTCACTCACATAGCCTATAGAGTTAAAAGAGGTTTGTTTCTTTTCAGGCTGTTGAGTGCAGCCAGGGTAATTTAGTAGAAAAATGTCATGCTAATGCAATTCAAAGTTCAAATGATCTTTCATTTCGAGGGAAAGAAGAATGTGTGTGCAGTTGGAATGTTAAAACTCACTACTTGCCCTGCAATTCAAATAGAAATATGAGCTGCAGGGGCTACATAAGTCAGATGAAGTACTGTGAGTGAAATGTGCAAAATGAATAAAAATGATCCGGAAGCCGTTTATTAGCATTGCTGGGGGCCAGCACCAAACAAGCACCATGGCCATCAGAAGCTGCGTGGAGAAGAAGGAGTATTTTCATGAAATTACAATAATCCCAAAATAATGAGGAAGGAAGTGATCAGTGAGGTCCTTCTTATGAATGTCGAGGAGGCCGCCCTCAGCCCCCCCAGAAAGAAGTGCCCTTTCCAGCCCACACGTCTTTTCTTCCTCCCCTTATGGCTCCCTGGATGCACTTGGCAGGTGGAGGGGGCTGTGGAGCTTAGGGAAGAGGTCATGTTGCCCACAGTGATCCTGTTCTCAGAGGCAGCACGGATAGAGGTAGGGTGGAGGCTTTGCAGCCCCTGGGGCTCTGGCTGCAAGGGAGTGTGGTTGGCGCCTTAGCCAGCCCACCACGTGAACAGAGAGCAGGTCTATCCCTGGTGACTTCAACAGGCTTCGCATGCTCCACTTCTGTCCCAGTTGCCCCTTTGCCACAAGGATGTGCTTGGAGGCAAGAATGTCAGTTATTTATATATTAATATATATTTGCTACCTACCCTCACCTCATAAGAGATCAACATTTTCAGCCATAGCTGTTATAATCCATTGACATTTTTAATTATGCGCCCCCTGCCCCTCAAATTGTGAAAACTATGTGAGGTGGCAGTGTGTTGTCCAAGTCTCTTTAGTTTTCTAAAAATCAAATTGCGGAGACCTTTCCTGTCCCCATGAACATGACCTTCTTTGGTGTCATCATTATGTTTTCCATCTTTGTTATGGACTGAATTGAATTTCCTTAAAATTCCCTTAAAAGAAGCCCTAATCTCTGGTGTGGCTGTATTTGGAAACAGGGGGTCTATAAAGAAATAATTAAGGCTAAATGAGGTCAAAAGGTGGAGACTTGGTCCAGTAGGATTAACGTCCTTATGAGAAGATATGCCAGTCTCACTCTTGAGGAGCGTGCACTCTCTTTCTCTCTCTCACTCTCTCACACACCCACAAACACACACATCCCATGGCATACACAACACACCAAGAAGTGGTCATGTGAGTCCACATGAGATGGTAGATGCCTACAGGCCAAGAGAAGGGGCCTCAGAACAAAACGTAACTTATTATCATCTTGCTCTTGGACTTCCAGCTTCCAGAAAGGTGAGAAAGAAATTTCTGTTGTTTAAGCCCCCAAGCTTTGGTATTTTGTTATGACAACCTGAGCAGACTAATATAATCTTTTATAAACACATTCCAAAGGAAGAGTAAAGATATGATGGATCCTTATTTATGTAGCAACAAGAAGATACTGAAAAAGAAGAAAATCTCAAACCCTAGCATTCAAGGCACATGTATGTGTGTGTGTGTGTGTGTGTGTGTGTGTGTGTATAGACAAGAGTACAGGTGTTATTTCTTTGATGAGTGTTAATTTTCAATTATGTTTCGCCTAAGTGGGTGAAATTCTTTCCTATATATGTTTCACTGTAGGGTGGAAGAGTGATCATTTGGTTGTGATGTTGGGACAGGGTGTGTTTCAGAGATGAGAAGAAAGGAAGAAGAGGACTGTTTTTCTTTCTTTTTACATTTAGTCCCAAGAGTGGAAAAAAAGAATTACATGTATTTATGTGCCCATATTCCAATATATCTGTTATGTATTGTTTCCCAAATTGAATTCCAGAGAAATGCGAGTTCTGCAAAGGGATACTAAAGAAGGGTCTTGACAGTTTTCTCTTTGGTCAAGAGAGTTTATGAAGCATTTCACCTGATTTTTTGAAGCCCATGCGTTATGATTCTCCAAGAGGGAGAAGTGGCCTAAAAGAGGTCCCAATGTTTTTGACCAGGACTCCCTTTCATTGTTGATTTTGGGGAACATGAACAGGATCCCGGTGCTGCAATGGAAGACCGTGGATGAGGAGTCACACAATCCAGTTCCAGCTCTGCTTTTCCACCCATTTGTGACATAATCCTGAGCAAGTCACTCTTGGTGCCTTGGTTGTTTTGCTCTAAAATGAATGGCAGGTTGTGTGATCTTGATTCTTTCCACTTCTCTATCATTCTGTGATTCTGTTTCCATGGTTCCTGGCTCTCCTGACCTACTTTGTACTCTTGGGCCAGGCATCAATTTCTCCATCTAGACCTAAGTATAGAAATACTCAATCTACCTTCCACAGAGGGCTTTCCTGGTAGCTCAGATGGTAAAGTATCTGTCTGCAATGCAGGAGACCAGGGTTCAACCCCTGGGTTGGGAAGACCCCTTGGAGAAGGAAGTGGCAACCCACTCCAGTATTCTTGCCTGGAAAATCCCCTGGACAGAGGAGCCTGGTGGGCTACAGTCCTGCTGCTGCTGCTGCTAAGTCGCTTCACTCGTGTCTGACTCTGTGCAACCCCATAGATGGCAGCCCACCAGGCTCCCCGTCCCTGGGATTCTCCAGGCAAGAACCCTGGAGTGGGTTGCCATTTCCTTCTCCAATGCATGAAAGTGAAAAGTGAGAATGAAGTTGCTCAGTCGTGTCCGACTCTTAATGACCCCATGGACTGCAGCCTACCAGGCTCCTCCGTCCATGGGATTTTCCAGGCAAGAGTACTGGAGTGGGTTGCCGTTGCCTTCTCCGGGGCTACAGTCCATGGGGTTGCAAAGAGCTGGACACAAATTAGCAACTAATACTTTTCACCTTCTTCAGAGGTCTCTTGTCAAGATCAAATGAGTTAATGCAGGTGAAAGTACTTAGAAAAAATAAAGTGCTAAATAATTTCTAACACCTCCTGGGAAAGGGTTATGCCTTCCTTGTCATTCTGAGTGCTGTACAAACCAGGTGAAAACATGTTGAGGAAAGATGGACCAGTCAGAGCTCAAGTTCTGGAGGTGGACTGCTAGGATTCCAACCCCAGCTCTGCCCTTTCCACTGGAATTGTCTCGGGAAGTTATTAATGTTCTCTCAGTTCCCTCAGCATTAAAATGGGGATACTGTCTCCTATAGATGCAATGAGGATTAAAACTATGGTTTTTCTGGTAGTCATGTACGGATGTGAGAGTTGGACCATCAAGAAGGCTGAAAGACAAAGAATTAATGCTTTCAAACTGTGGTGCTGGAGAAGACTCTTGAGAGTCCCTGGGACTGCAAGGAGCTCAAACCAGGCAATCCTAAAGGAAATCAATCCTGAATATTCATTGGAAGGACTGATGATGAAGCTGAAGCTCCAATACTTTGGCTGCCTGATGGGAAGGGCCAACTCATTGGAAAAGAGCCTGATGCTGGGAAAGATTGAAGGCAAAAGGAGAAGGGGGTGGCAAAGGATGAGATGGTTAGATAGCATCACTGACTCAATGGACATCAGTTTGAGCAACCTCCGGGAGACAGTGAAGGACAGGGAAGCCTGGAATGTTGCAGTCCATGGGGTCGCAAAGAGTTGGACATGGCTGAACAAATGAACAATAGCAACAACTAAAAACTGTGCTTGGTATTTAATAGTGTTAGTCCCCCCAGTAGTATTTGACTCTCTGTGACCCTATGGACTGTAGCCCCCAAGGCTCCTCTGTCCATAGAAATCTATAAGCAAGAATACTGGAGTGGGTACCTATTCTCTTCTCCAGAGGATCTTCCTGACCCAGGGATTGAACCCGAGTCTCCTGCATTGCAAGCAAATTCTTTACTGTTTGAGCCACCAAGGAAGGTATTTAATAAACTCTCAGTAAATACGAAGTATGTATTGTCATCATCAAATAAAGGAACAGCCATAACAACATCCAAAACAATCAGTGAATAAAAAATAAAAAGAAGTGGTGGGGGTGGTCAAGACTGACCAGCTTGAAGGGTCTTACCACTTCAAATGAGCTGAAATTCCTGTCCACTATCAGTTGGTCTCTGTAGGCTAATAAGTTAAACATAAGGATTGGTCTTGCTCCTAACAACCATTCATGGAGCCCTCCATTCTGCAAGCCTTAGAGCGCACTGTGAAGCATACATAAAGAGACAGGCTTCTTCTCCTTAAAAAGGTGATAATTTAAAGAGAATTAAAATCAAATTGTAAGCTCCCCAAACAATGAGAGGAAAGCAAATGTCTCATAGAGTTCTGCATTTCTCTGGTTAAGTCTATGAATGCTCATGCAAGAATAATCATTGAAGTTTTCATCGAAAAGGTGGGGCTGGGACTTCCCTGGCAGTCCAGTGGTTAAGACTCTACACATCCACTGTTGTGAGGTGTGGGTTTGATTCCTGGTCAAGGAACTAGGATCCCACATACTGCATGGTGTGACCAAAAATAAGAAAAGAAGGAGGTAGAAGAGGTGGGGCTTGTTCAGGTCTTTGAATGAGATGGATTTGGAAAGCAAAGGGGAGTTGGAAACATCATAATTAAGGAAATAGACGGAGGCATGTTGTATTGGATGTGGAAGATGACATCAAGCAGTAAGTGGTAGGACATGCCCTGGAAGGTGAGTCCTTGAATACTAGGCAGAGGAATTCAGACTTCATACGAGGGAAAAGCAGCCCAGGAACAAATGGCTTTTCTTTTTAAACTGTCTGCTTTCTCCTTGTGAAAGTAGAAAGGTCATACAATGAAAGTGAGTCGTCATTCTTTCCCACTCACTTAGCATTCAGCATAAATCAACATTTGCCTTGGGTGAACAGGCAGGTAGTTATTTGCAAGGCTGAATCAGATCATGCAGCTGATATGGGTGCTGCCTGTCTGCCTCCTCTCTCAATGCTGGTCAGGCTTCCATTCATTGGAAATGCTCTAGCACTGGGGAACTGGTGGGGATGTATTCTTTTTTCCATTGAAGTATAGTTGCTGTACAGTATTATGTAAGTTACAACTGTACAATATAGTGAGTCACAATTTTTAAAGGTTATACTCCATTTATAGTTATTATAAAATATGGGCTATATTCTCCATGTTGTAATATCTCCTTTGCACCTTATTTTATACATAATAGTTTGTACCTCTCACCCATATATTGTCCCTCTCCCTTTCCCTCTTCCCACTGGTAACCACTAGTTTGTTCTCTGTATCTGTGAGTCTGTTTTTTTGTTATATTCAACAGTTTGTTGTATTTTGTAGGTTCCACATACTTCCAACTCATATATCTTCTTAAACCAGTGATCGAGTCCAAGTCTCTTATGACTCCTGCACTGGCCGGTGGGTTCTTTACCACTAGTGCCATCTGGGAAGCCCAGTGTTAGTCCCTCAGTCATGTTGGACTCTTTGCAACCCTATGGACTGTATACAGTCCATTAGGCTCCTCTGTCCACAGAATTCTCTAGGCAAAGATACTGGAGTGGGTAGTCATTCCCTTTTCTGGGGGATCTTCCCGACCTGGAGATTGAACCTGGGTCCCCCACATTGCAGGTAGATTCTTTACTGTCTCAGCCACCAGGGAAGCCCTCCACATACAAGTGATATCTTGCAATATTTATCTTTCTCTGTCTGACTTCTTTCATTTAGCATAATGCGGTCGGGATGTGTTCTTGAAGAATGAGGGTGGGACCCCTCTCCTGGTAGGAGATCTCATCAAGGAGCTTATTCTAAAATCTTGGAGGTAGGAAAGTGTTCCCAGGGTGGGTGGGCATGTCTGGAATTTTAACTTATACCGCTGAATAGATGATTGTATCCTAGAGCAAGCAGAAGTACTTTCTTGGGAATTAATAAAACAAGGATACACTGTCTTCACCTGACAGCCCTGCTAGAAATTTGGACTTTCAATCTGGGGCATTTAAAAACCCATTAAACATGGTCACTGGGCCGCTACTGATTGTAGCAGTCCCAAATCCTCCACTGTCAGAGATGCCAGCCTCCATCTTTCCCCAACCTGGCTACCACTGTGAGCAGTCAGCTGTTTAAGCAGAAATGATCCTTTGTGAAAATCTATATATTATTTAATGCCTTTGCCCTTTGCCTCAGCTCTATTTCCCCATGAGCTTCTCAGCCAAGATTTCAATCTGCATGGGATGCTCTGCAAGGAGAATTGCATGACAAACTCTGGTGGGAATCATGGCTCTCTGTCCCTGTTGTCTGGAGTCTCAAAATTTATGGTTCTTTCATATTTAGGCTCTGCAGCTCCTTAATGGGGCTTCACGGTAAAGTTTGGGTAGGGAGAAATCATTCCACTTAAAAATGGTTCTGCTTTGACAGTCTCTGTTTTATCGGGACTTTTTCCCTCTCCTTTGTCTTTAAAGCTAGAGCCATTTCCTAGAATAAATGCTGCCTGAACACTGGAGAAGAAAGAGGGGGAGTGTTAAGTCTCTGAAAGATTCAGCAGTGCCTCCAAATGGTTTTGACAGTTCATTGATCAATCAACAAATACTTAATAATTGCCTACCCCATGTAAAGCATAATGTTAGGAACTGTGGAGACTATCAAACGTGAATAAAATCTTGTCCCTTTAACTCTTGAAACTGAATAGCTTCTTACTGTTTATTAAATTCAAGCCAATCTTGTTGCCCTGGTATCCAGGGGTTCAAGCAGTTGGCTCCAATTCACCTTTCTGCATGTATTCCATGCTTTAGCTAACCTAGATAACCTTGTGCTCCTTTTGTCTTAGGATAAACGCCCCTTGAACCAGCAGGTCCTCCCCATCACTTCTGCCTACTGAATTTTATTCATTTTTTACAGATTAATTTCAAACGCCACCTCCTCTAGGAAGCATGCCTGGATTTAAGCCCCAGCTGGTTGTGAACCTTCTTGCTTTCAACCCTCACAGAATTTGATACATCTTTTGTTTCCCCCCAGAGAACAGTGCTTGAGAGAGTAGGGAGATGGAGAAGATTTGCTGATTAACTGATTTCATAGGGTTGAAGGACTCTTAAGGGTTCTATGGGACTGTTAATGTTAAAATGGCAGAGAAAAGACTTGGCTTGAATCTTGAACTCAGATACCAATTCTAAGAATTAAAACAAGAGAAATTTAGCTGAATTGCCAAACAGATAAAACATGAAGGATTTAAATGTATATGCATTTATATCCACCCATTAGGAGTGATGTTTTTACAAATAGCCCAAAATGTAGCATATTGAAATGAGTATTACTCTTCAAAATAGTTATCTTAAAAGACACATCTCATTGAAGTTGCTATGAAGCATGACATTAGCATTCAGAAAATCCCAACCTTGGTGCTCCCACTCCAACCCACCCTTTTCAGTTCATGATGCTGTAACATGAGCCAGTCTACACAATTTCCACTTGGCGGGAATGTTGGGGATGCCAACAGAGTCCACAGGACTGTGTTTGGCGTCGAGGAGAAGGTAAAAGGCAAGCTGTGTCTGTCAGGAGTTTACAGCTGCATTTGAGAGAAGAATGAAAATAATCAGATGATAATACAAACAATGATGCAGAAAGCAGTGTAGCAGAGAACCACCCAGATAAGAAGAGCAACCTGAATTCAGGGAGGAGTGTGTAGGCGAGAACTGAGCAGCATGGATGGATGTATGGATGGATGGATGGCCAGATGGGGAGATGGAGAGGGTCCCCAAAAGATTTCAGGAAATGGGGTGGGAGGTTGCACATTCTAGCTGGGAGACTTGAAGCATCTAAAATTGTAACTCACGATTTCACCACCCACATCAACCTTTCTATGCCCCAAATCTCTAAAAATTAACCCTACCACCCAACTCTTTATTTTGGAACATATAGCTAAGTGTACTCACAGTCTCCAGAGTGAAAAAAAAAAACAAAACCCAAAAAACTCAATCCATTTTGCCTTTTTGTTTTCAATAGATGTCTGTATCTCATCAGTCACCCATTATTACATTTCACGCAGATTGCTTTTGTCTCTAAGTTCAGTCTGTAAATAGAGCCCTAGGTCTTCACAGCTTTTGTTTTCTCAGTATCATTTCAGTTATCTCTGGCATATAAGAACTACTCCCAAATTTAGTGGCTTAGAGCAACAACGCTGTAATATACTTCATGATTTTGTGGGTCAGGAATCTGGGCTGAGCAATTATTCTGTTTCCTATGGCATCAACCGAGGTCATACGCTGCTGTTCCCTGGAGGTGTTGGTAGGTCTACAGAGCAAAAGACAGCACATTCTATGTCCTGCTGTGGGTGGCTGAACAGCTGGGCTCAGAATTACCCACCAGAGTACCTATGCATGACATCTCCAGTATGGTGGTCTCAAAGTGGTCAAAGTTCTTAGGCGGCAGCTCAGATCTCCTAGAGTGGAAGTTCCAAGAGCCAGTAGGCAGAAGCCCCTGGGATCTTAATACTGGGTCTGAAAACAGGTTGAAGTTGCTTCTACCACGTGCTACTGGTCATGCAATCACAGAACTGGCCTAGATCACAGCGGAGGATGTAGATGGCACTTCTGGATGGAAAAATGCTAGAGATATTGTTGCCATTTTTAATCTATGACAAATAGCACGATTTTCATTTTGACAGCAGGGGACAATGGCAAGATTTCTGATCTGATATCTGGGAGACTGGAGAGCTAGTCTCAGCTTTCCTGTTAGCCCACCTTGTGAACTTGAGGGAATCCCTTTATACCCCTAAGCCTTAGAGCTTTCTCAGTGGTGACTGGGCACAGTATTTCTCAAAGTGTGGTCCCTGACCAAGCAACCTCAATTTCACCGGAAAATATGTTGGAAAAGCAGATTCTTAGGCCCCATCCCAGAACCACTGAGTCAGAAATCTTGGTTAAGGACCTGCTGTTTTACCAAAGCCTTCAGGGGGTTCTGATACACATAGAGATTAGAGAACCCCTAAGTTTGTGGATCTCCAAATTCCTTTTCAGCTTTCTGTAATTCTAACTACAGAAGAAGCTCTCTCACCCCATAGGACCAACAATGATAGTCAATTAATTGAAAAATCAATTAGTTCAGTTCAGTCGCTCAGTCGTGTCTGACTCTTTGCGACCCCATGAACCGCAGCACGCCAGGCCTCCCTGTCCATCAGCAACTCCCTGAGTCCACCCAAACCCACGCCCATCAAGTCGGTGATGCCATCCAACCGTCTCATCCTCTGTTGTCCCCTTCTCCTCCTGCCCCCAATCCTACCCAGCAGTAGGGTCTTTTCCAATGAGGCAACCCTTCGCATGAGGTGGCCAAAGTATTGGAGTTTCAGCTTCAATATCAGTCCTTCCAGTGAACACCCAGGACTGATCTCCTTTAGGATGGACTGGTTGGATCTCCTTGCAGTCCAAGGGACTCTCAAGAGTCTTCTCCAACACCACAGTTCAAAAGCATCAATTCTTCGGCCCTCAGCTTTTTTTATAGTCCAGCTCTCACATCCATACATGACCACTGGAAAAACCATAGCCTTGACTAGACGGACCTTTGCTGGCAAAGTAACGTCTCTGCTTTTTAATATCCTAACTCAATGAATCAATTAATATTGAAAAATTAAAAGCTACTCATATACTTGAAACTTTCTATTTTATTGAAAGAAAGCTGATTTTTTGATGTATGGCCAAGCCCTTTCTTAGAGCATGAATGCACCAGCTGGATTTTTAAGACACTTTTTTCAGATAAGCCATAACCTTAATGCATGATCTAAGGTTTTCAGGTTTCTAAAAAGCAGAGCAAACAAACTTAAAGACTTTGCAGGGGAATCTGAAGAGTTCATTTTAGTGACTCATCTTTATTGACTATTCCTGAAGCATCTGACTCATCGGCTTACATAACAATAGCAACAACAACCCCCCCCCCCCCCGTAATATTTAATTAAGTTATGTCATTACAACAACAGGAATAACTGGCACAAACAAGTTTAGGAACAAACTCAACTGGTGAGAAAAGAAAGCTCACTGAACCAGGCCGTTGCCTAGTCGTCACAGGTGTTCATTCTGTGAGTATCAGCCATTTTGTTTTACAGAAGAGACGAACGGTGGTCCATTGGGAGAGTCGGTTGAGTGGAAATTGAGTACGAAAGTGATTTCCGTGTTGTTGATCCCTCCTTACCAGAACTCTTGTCCCTCTGTTTCATCCAATTCTTGATACAAGTTTAATTCAAACCCTTTCACCTAACACTGAACTATTATGAAAGCACCCTTGCTGGTTTCACTGCCTCACCCTAACCTCCTATGGTCTGCATAAATGCATAATTACAAAAATCATGTCACTCTCATTCTCAGCAGATGGAATGAAGAACACTGGATTAAGAAGCTAAAGAACCAGTTTTGAGTCTCAGCTTATTACTTCTAACTGTGGATCATTGAACAACTCATTTAACTTCCCCAGTCTCTGTTCTTCAAAGAAAGACTAAAGACACCAGTGTTACACATATGTCAGAGGTTGTTGTGAGAATCTGATGGCCTTATAGATGAAAATGTTTAGAAATCTGAAAAATGTTTAAGATTTCAATATTTTTTCGTTATCATGTGATAATGGTGTGGTGCTGAGTTTCTCAGCTGTGTCCATCTCTTTGGGATCCCTGGACTTAGCCTGCCAGGATCCTCTATCCATGAGATTCTCCAGGCAAGAATACTGGAGCAGGTTGCCATTCCATTCTCAGGGGATCTTCTCCACCCAGGGATTGAATTTGTGTCTCCTGCATTGCAGAAGGATTTTTTTTTTTAACAGCCTGAGCTACGAGGGAACCCCATTAAGTGAGAATACCGTCTTTTTAGCTCAACATCCAACAAACTAGTCCCTAGCTTAACTTTCCAGCTTTGTTTCTCAAGTCTCCCATAAGTATCCTTTTCACCCTAATGGGACTGCTTTAATCAAGGTCTCATGTGCAAATCTAAATCTTTCCCTACTTCTATGCCTTTGACTACTGTCCCTCAAATGTCTTTTTCCTTTTCTTAGTCACCTGGACTTTTGCCCTGAGTCTGAATTGGACTGAGAACCAGCTTCCAATTCCACAGCTGACTCTGTAACTAGATTGGTTTACCTGCAACCAAGTGGATCTTTACACAGAGACACTGACTCACAAAAAATGGGCAGAACACAAGCAAGTTGAAGCAAGCTACTTCCTGGCCTCCTACAATTCAGTGGAGAAGAAAACAGATTTCTAACCAAAGAAGAAAAAGTTATAGTTGCTCACTGTTTTAGGCAGGGTTTGGCAAACCCTGAAAGTAGAGAAGAGAGTATTTTGTCCTGATAGTCTGCAGCTCACCGATGAAATGGCATCTTTCCTTATCTTATTGGGACAAATTGTATGTTTGTCAATGGAAGTTAGAGGATGCAGCAGTGGCAACATAGACTAAATGCACACTGAGCCCCATTAGGTCATCTATTTTGTGTCACTGGGTATTGAAATTACTCTTATTGAGACAAGTCTGTAATAGTGGGCTGAGGAACCAGGTACAAGTAAGCCTTAAATCCTTTTACAATAAATATATAAGTTAAGAGTCAGTCTTACATTTAAACATGACCTGATACCTGTATCAGTTAGGATTCCATACGGGTTCAAGCAACAGAAAATGGGACCAAGAGTGGCTTAAATAAACAAAGGGTTAACTTATTGAAAGCAACTTATGCTCTGGAAACAGGCAGTTTTCAGGTGTAACTGCTCAGGAAGATCACTGAAGACCTAGAATCCTCTCTCTTCCTGCTCTGTCATCACTAGCATATTCAGCTCTGGCATCTTTAGCATCTTAAACTCTAGCATCATCAGCATCTTCAGTTCTATCATTTTTAGAATCTTCATCTTTAGTATTATTAGCCTCTTCAATTCAACCATCTATAGCATCTTCAGCCCTATCATCATTAGCATCTTTAGCTCTAGCATCATTATTTTCTTCAGCTCTAACATCATTTTCTTCTTCGGCTTTAATGTTGTTATCTTCTTCAGCTCTATCCATTTTAGCACCTTTAGTTTTCTCCTTTGTTTCTCCTTTAGTTTTCTCCTTTGCCAGCTTCTGGACCTTCAAGCACTGGATCATGTGCTAAATGGGATGAAGGGAAAGAGTGAAGTATCAAAACACATGCCACTGAACTATTCCTTTTAAGGAAATTTCCTGGAAATAAGGCTATATTTGCCAGCAGTTTAGACCAGGTAACCTTTATAAGTGCTCTTTATTTTGAATAATACCTCTGCTTAAAGGCCCTACCCGGTAACGACTCTTTATCTCATTGTCCAGAACTAGGTCACATGAACATTCACCTTGGAGGAAGTGTGGAAAATTGAGTGTGTTAGGCACATGACCACTTCCAAATGGGACTGTGTTTCTATTACTAAGGAAGAAAGTAAAAACAGCTATTGGACAGACAATGAGTAGAATCTGCCATAATCTCTAAACTCATACTATGTATTATCACTAAATTGCACCACTTGGATTTATATTTAAAGCTGACAGGCCTCAACTATTTTAGGGAGCATTAGGTAACAAAGGTGGAGAAGGCAACAGTACCCCACTCCAGTACTCTTGCCTGGAAAATCCCATGGATGGAGGAGCCTGGTAGGCTATGGTCCATGGGGTCGTGAAGAGTCAGACACGACTAAGCAACTTCACTTTCACTTTTCCCTTTCAGGCACTGGAGAAGGAAATGGCAACCCACTCTAGTATTCTTGCCTGGAGAATCCCAGGGACGGCAGAGCCTGGTGGGCTGCCGTCTATGGGGTCACACAGAGTCGGACATGACTGAAACGACTTAGCAGTAGTAGGTAACAAAGGAAGGAAGTCATAGTTAAAAAAGACACTTGCCTGAGGACCCTCAGGTCATATGTCCTTCCAGACTCAGCTCAAATACCACAACCTTCAAGAAACCTCCATACATCCCAGCTCTTATAGTTGGCCTTGTTCATTCCTCACCCCAACCAAAGTGTAAGTTCCCTGGGGGATGTAGAGCCATGTTTTCTAATCTTTTTTATTCCCTATGGGCTCTCAAATGGCACTGAACATAACATATGTGCACAGTAGGTATTTATTGTTTGGTTCACAGGAAACAAAACCATGGAGTTAGCCTTGAACTAGATATGAACGTGGGGCAGTAAGAAGTCAGTGTTTCTGGTTTTAGGAGTCTGGGTGAAGGACCAATGAGAGATAAAGTTAACAAGGGACCATGAGGCCATCCACTCATTTATACATTCATTTCATCCTTTAATGTACTTACTGAGGATCTATTTCACACCAGACAAAAAATACGCCTGCCTTGATCTGTATTCTACTGGCTTTACATATAGAAAGATTCAAATACTAATGAGATAACTTTGTAAAAAGTTATAGTTGCAGATTATCTGTACATAGGACACTTTCTATTGGCCTGGTATGTGGTGGGGAGGAATATACATTGATGGAGTTCTGTGTCATTCCAGCCATCAGACTTCATATTCATTGTCAAACACACAATCTCAGTTAATTACTGAAGCAACCCTAGGAAACAGAGGCTCAGGGTGGTTGTAGGCTGCCCTAGGCAGTTGTTGAGTGGTAGAGATGGAGTTTTACCCTGTGGGTCAGAATGCTGGTCTTACTCCTGCTCTCCAGCCCCTGGTCCCTCCCAGAGGAAACTCTACTTGTCCAGGAGAGTGATGATGTTGTCTCCTGAGAAGTAAAAGAAGGCAGAGAGTGCATGCTTGGGGCTCACAGCTCACTGTCCATGTCACAGTCATTCTTTTCTTGTTAAGTGAAGCAAGGAGGAGGAGTAGGGAGAAAACCGTGGGCGGTCATGACAGTCTCAAGCCTTCTATCTGTCTTGCTGGACAAAGCTTCTCCCCTACAATAGCTGGCTCAGCCCACATGCATGAAAATAGGCATTTCACATGGGTAGAACAGCAGCTATGTTTGTTAGAGGTTGGAAGGTCTTCTCTCAAAGCACCCCTTCTGACTGATCTCCCGATCTTGCCACTGATCACTTGGCTTACTTGCTCCTTTGTTGATAGGCAAACAGTCTGTTTTCAGCTCTCCAATGCCTCTCTCATTGCTCCTTCACCCAGACTCCTAGACCCAGAAACACCACCTTGACACAGACAGGAAATTCTGATTTAAGCATTCACTGGGTGTCTTACCTTATGACAAAAACTAGGTACTAGGAAAACAGCAGTGAATACATGAGGCAAAAATCCCTGGCCTTATGAAGGCTGCATTATGATAAATAGGTTCATTCCAACAGGGAGAAAGGCTGAAGAAAAGGGGTAGGGTCATGCCAGGAAGTTACAGAATTTGGTGCTGAAACAGAAGGTGGTCAAGAGAATGCAAACCTTATTGTATGATGGGGGGCCTGTTAGGGAGACTGAGGAGTCTGGGGTCATGTAAGGACCAGTCCTAGAACACTCAGAAACTGAAAACAAATAGTTTCCCATGTCAAACTTTTGTCTGGGGTCATTCCAGCTAGGCAGGAAACAATTTGATATTTTCTTTAAGTTCTAAGCTCATATTGTATTTCCCTAGACAGTGAGTGTCCTGAGGGCAGGCCTGGACTATTTGGATCCTGGTCGCCTTGGTGCTTGGTATTTTATACATGTGCAGCCAATAGAATGAACTGCTGAAAAAACTTGCAAAGGCTCAGGAACTGCACCTTCATGTATATTTCCATTTTCTCATTCAAATTCGATGGCGTCCATATGAGGAAAGTTTGATGATTCCCATTTTTCCACAAAAAATTAAGGGTATGGAGCTGTTAAGACTGAAGTCAGGATTGTGTCTCTCCAAGGTCAAGGCCAGTGCTCTTTTTACTTTCCCCAGTTCTTCATTCTGCTCTACTCTGGTTTCTCACCCAGTGGTGCCAGACTTTGCCACCATAAGAAAATCCCTTGCCTCTGAGAATTCTGTGCGTACTGAGCTGGCAGATTTCCAGCTGGTTCCCTGGGTTAACATCCTTCAGGTTCACCCCTAAGGTGTAGTCTAGGACTAATCATTTGCTGCTAGGATGGGCTCATTTATTCTTAGGAATTCACATGCATATTCTGATGATTCTCAAATATGTGTCTCTCCTAGAACTGCTCACCAACGTAACCAGACTTCTGCCAGCCAGCTCCCCTGGGATGCCACCCTGGGACTTCAACACTGATCCTGTCAGGTGTCCATCTTTCTCCTTCCGATGTGGCTTCACAAATGGCATTGCTCCCTAACATAAGGTCCATGATAGACACATAAGCTCCTCCCTCCACTTATACTTCGTATCTAATAAATTATTTAGGTCTATCAATTCTCCTGAATATCTCTTGAATTCAGACCCACGTGTCCACCTTTTTGATACCACCCTGTCCTATGCTTACCAACATCTCTTGCCAAAACCTCTGCAAAGTCCTCCTAATTGGCCTCTCTGCCTTTTATGTCCTACTTTATTTATTTATTTATCTAGCTATTTATTTTTGGCTGCATCATGGTACATGTGGGATCAACAGCTGTCCCTGTTGCATGCAAACAAGTGAGGTGTTGATCTTTTGAGATTAGGAGGACTATGTATCCAAAAGGTTAAGAGGTCCTGGGCAGGTAAATTTGTTCCATCAGGCTCTTCACGCCCACCAGAGCTTCTCTGATATCAGAGTAACCATGGGAACAAAGCATGAGTCACCAGGCCCCTGAGAAATGAGTTTCTCATTCATTCTTTCCCTGCTGTGACTTCCCACCTGCATTTTGAATGATATTGTACAATGCTGCTGGAAAATTATGGAATGAATCAACAATGAATATGAAAGGAAAGAAGAAAGCCCTGTTACCTGAAAGATTTCTACACTTTAATATTTCTAAATATCAGTAAGTGAAGTAGGAGGGACTCTTTAGATTCTATTTTGTTCATTGTATTGGGTTAGCCAAGACGTTTGTTCCGGTTTTTCCATAAGAAGATATGAAAAACAGGTAAGAAAAACCTGAATGAAGTTTTTGGACACCCAGTAGAATTCTTATTAATTATCTGGAGCTGAATGAAGCACGCTGGAGTGGCAATAAAGATAGGGCAATGAGGTATCACCTCACACCCGTCAGAATGGTCATCATCAAAATATCTTGTCATTGTTCTGTCGCTAAGTCATGTCTGACTCTTTTTGACCCCATGAACTGCAGCATGCCAGGCTTCCCTGTCCATCACCAAATCCTGGAGCTTGCTCAAACTCATGTGCATTGAGTCAATAATGCCATTAAGCCATCTAATCCTCATTTTCCCCCTTCTCCTGCTGCCCTCAATCTTTCTCGGCATCGGGGTCTTTTCCAATGAGTTGGCTCTTCGCATCAGATGGCCAAAGTATTGGACCTTCAGCTTCATCATCAGTCCTTCCAATGAATATTCAGGGTTGATTGCCTTTAGGATTGACTGGTTTGATCTTGCAGTCCAAGGGACTCTCAAGAGTCTTCTCCAGCACCACAATTCAAAAGCATCAATACTTTGGCACTCAGCCTTCTTTATGGTCCAGCTCTCAAAAAGTCTACCAAGATTGAATGCTGGAGAGGGTGTGGAGTAAAAGGAACCCTTTTACACTGTTAGTGAGAATGTAAATAGGTGCAGCAACTATGGAGAACAATATGGAGATTTCTCCAAAAAAATAAAGACAGAGTTAGCATATGATCCTGGAATGCCATTCCCGGGAATATATGAAGAGGAAACTATAATTTGAAAAGACACATGTACCCCAATGTTCATTGCAGTGCTGTTTACAATAGACAAACCATGGAAACAACATAAATGTCCATTGACCGATGAATGGATAAAGAAGATATGGTATATATATATATATATACCAGGGATATTACTCATCCATAAAAAAGAATGAAATAATGCCATTTGCAGAAACATGGATGGACCTAGAAATTGTCATACAATGTGAAGTCAGATAGAGAAAAGACAAATATTGTATAATATCACTTATATGTGAATGCAAAAAAATAAAAATAATTCAATGAACTTGTTTACAAAGCATCAATAGAATCACAGACATATAAGAAGAACTTATGGTTACCAGAAGGGAAAGAAGCGGGGAGGGATAACTTAGGGATTTGGGACTAAAATACATACATTACTGTTTATAAAATAGGGCTTCCCTGGTGGCTCAGTGATCAAAAAATCCATCTGCAATGCAGGAGACACAGGTTTGATCACTGAGTCAGGAAGACCCCCTGGAGAAGGAAATGGCAACCCACTCTAGTATTCTTGTCTGAGAAATCCCATGGACAAAGGAACCTGTATGAGGTTGCAAAAGAGTCAGACAGGACTTGCTAATATATAAAATATTAATAGATACTAAGCAACAGGACCTACTGTATAGCCTAGGGAGCTGTATTCAATATCTTGTCATAACCTATAATGGAAAAGAATATAAATATGTATAAGTGAATCACTTTACTGTATACGTGTAACAAACACAGCATTGTAAATCAGTTATATTTCAATAAAAATTTAAAAAGAGATATGGTCAGCTCCATGTTCCAGCCCAAATATCATTCCTTTACTATGTCTCCACTGACCAGAAGTAGAAAATGGTTGGGGATGGAAAGAAGCCCCTCTTTGATTGACACGCATGGAAATCATCTAGTAGAAAGGACACAGCCAGAGCCATACCTCAGCTTGAAACAGAATGACAAAATAGTGCATCTCTTTGGATTTGCTTCTTCGCGTTGGTGTGAGATACCTATCCTAGACCCACAGTAACTTCCTCAGCCTTTTCTCCAGGTACTTGAGCTGGAAGTTTACTTAGAGAAAGCAAAGAGATAAAGAACAGGTGAATCAGGGTGTATCCCATCTTGTCAGGTTATCTGGGTTCTCAGATCTTGGATCTATCACTTACGGAGCTCCATGAGCCAACCAAGTTTCTTAAAATCTCCAAGCCTCAGTTAACTCATCTGTAAACTGAATGTTAAAACAGTGTCTGTAGGATAGGGTTGCTGGAGAAGGAAATGGAAGCCCATTCCAGTATTCTTACCTGGGAAATCCCATGGACTGAAGAGCCTGGAGGGCTACAGTCCACGGGGTGGCAAAGAGTCGGACATGGCTTAGAGATTAAACACCAACGGCAACGGGATAGGTTGCTGTGAGAACTGAAGAAAATACTGTGGGGAAAGCGCTCCGAAATGTCTGCCACATAGTAAGTGTGCAATAACTTGCTATGATTATTAGCTGTGGGAAAAAAGGCTGCTGGGCTGATACCATTAGCCAGCACTAAAATTCACATCTCTGATTTCACTTTGGTAAGGAGTGGCATTCCTGGAAGGCTAGTACTGCCTCAATTTATGCAGCAGCTTTTTTTCACACCCTCCCTGATTTCAGTCTAATATCTTTTCAGTTTCAATTTGCGTCAGCCCCAGAGCCTATCCTTGCCCATCTTTACTCCATTGGCCAGGCCTTAAATGCGTAGGGTACTAAAACTATTAACAAACTAGGGAATTGACATAATCAGACACAGACTGCACAATAGGCTGGAATAGGAAACAGGAAGGGCCTCCTTCCCTTTAAAGGTGAATAATGGGAGCCAGAGTTGCATTTGTTAGTAAGAACTTCATCGCTGCCAGTGTGGGGCTTAGGCTGTTTGAAAAGGATTAGAAGCCCAAATCAGACCCATTTTAAAGCACACACACACATATACACACAGAAAGGCAATGGGTTCTGCAAAGACCAGAACCCATTTTTCTAGCTTTTTCTCTAGCTTTTTCTCTCACCACTCC
Organism: Okapia johnstoni; assembly: GCA_024291935.2. Taxonomy (NCBI): domain Eukaryota; kingdom Metazoa; phylum Chordata; class Mammalia; order Artiodactyla; family Giraffidae; genus Okapia; species Okapia johnstoni. Next base: position 40,918,195 of record CM044314.1, on the reverse strand, counting down.
CAAGCCTCATGTTAAAACCACGTGAGTGAAAGTGTCAGTTCTGCCAAAGAGAGCCAAGGGTGAAAGCAATTTCATCTCTTGAGGAAAGACCAGGGGAGCCAATTTCCCACCCACATTTTCTGCTTTTTCATTTGAGAACAGGAGCTGGGAAGGGAGAAAGAAACTGCACAGAGGGGAGGGAGCCAAAGATCTGGGCCTGGAGACATGGCACGTTACTAGCTGTCCTGTCCTTTGTGGACTGAAGCAGCGGACAGGAGGACTGGGGGTATGTTCCATTGCATTGAGAGGAGTCTGGAGGAGCCAGAAGTCTGGTCCAGAAGCTGATGGCTGGAGAGGCAGGAGGAGGCCCTCTGAAGAGCTTGTGTCAAATCTGAGCCCGATGAGATTTCCCACTGTGCTGTTTCACTGTAAGGCTGCCAAGCCTGGAGCCCACTCTGTTCCTGGGGATCAGGAGACCCCTGCTACGACTGAATTTTAAATGGAGTTGGCTGGGCTGTATTTATATTAGCTGCAATAATTACGATAAAATTTGTAAACCTAGAGAGGAGGGTAATTTATCCCGTGACTACCAAAATTGCCCAGTGAGCCTCTGAAGCTCCAATTACAAGACAAATTTCTTTATGAACTGACTGCCTGAAAATGCCCTTGTTGTTATTCAGACAACAGAAGCTAACACGTTACTCTTCCCTTTTAGAATAAAGAAGGAAGAAAGAAATAAATAGCAATTGTCTCCTCCAGTTAATAACCTGAGTTGATTCTTCTAAGACTGAAAATGTCTAATGAACCAGGTTCTAAGCCTGTCTCAGAGGAATAACATTAAGTCTGACTTATGTGGCTATTCTTGTCTCCACCAAAAAAAAAAAAAAGAGGCTGAAAAGAAAATGACCTGGTTTTGCAGCAAAGGGATATTGAGATTAAGCCAAGAGAAGATTCTCTCGACTGAATTGTGCCCCCTCAAAATCCGTGTGCTGAAGCCCTAACCCCCATTGTAATGGTTTTAGGGGATGGAGCCTTTGGGAGGTGTTAGGTTTTGACGGGGTCATGAGTTAGTCATTAGTACCTTTGGGCTGTTAGAACAAAAATAACATAGGGTGGCTTAAACAACAGAAATTTATTCATCACAATTCTGGAAGTTGAAAGTCTGAGGTTAGGATGCTGATAGACAACAGAGAGTGTCGTGAAGGCCTGCTTCCTGCTTCACAGATGGCCATCTTTTCCTTGTATCCTTACATGACAGAGAGCAGAGAGAGAGAAAGCAAGCTTTTTTACATCTCTTCTTTTTCTTTTAAAAGTTTTTATTGAAATGGACTTGATTTACAATGTTGTACTAATTTCTGCTGTATGGCAAAGTGATTCATATATATATATATATACATATATATATATTCTCTTTTATAACTTTTTTATTTTTTTAAAAAATTGGAGGGACTTCCCTGGAGGGAGCCTCTGCAGGGGGCCTGGGTTCAATTCCTGGTCAGGGAACTAAATCCCACATGCTGCAACTAAGACCTAGCACAATCAAATAAATAAACAATAAATTAAAAAAATTGCAATATAATTGCTTTGTAGTGTTGTATTAGTTTCTGCTGAACAACAGAGAGAATCAGCTATATGTACGCGTATATCCCCTCCCTGTTGGACCTCTCTTCCACACCCCACCATCCCACTCCTGTTCAATCGACCTTTGGTCTGCAATTTAAATTCTGATCATCCACCCATAGAAATCCTGTAAACTCTGGATTTTAGAGCCATTTGAGTCTCCCAATAAATTGGAAATAATGTGGAATTAAAATGACCCAGCTTTTAATCCTTTCATGAAATTAAAAGACACTTGCTCCTTGGAAGAAAAGCTATGACCAACATAGACAGCATTTTAAAAAGCAGAGACATTACTTTACCAACAAAGGTCCATCTAGTCAAAGCTATGGCTTTGGCAGTAGTCATGTATGGATGTGAGAACTGGACTATAAAGAAAGCTGAGGGCTGCAGAATTGATGCTTTTGAACTGTGGTGTTGGAGAAGGCTCTTGAGAGTCCCTCAGACTGCAAGGAGATCCAACCAATCCACCCTAAAGGAAATCAGTCCTGAATATTCATTGGAAGGACTGATGCTGAACCTGAAACTCCAATACTTTGGCCAACAGATGTGAAGAACTGACCCTGATGCTGGGAAAGATTGAAGGGAAGAAGGGGACAAAAGAGGATGAGATGGTTGGACAGTATCACTGACTCAATGGACATGAATTTGAGTAAGCTCTCGGAGTTGGTGATGGATAGGGAAGCATGGAATGCTGCAGTCCATGGGGTCACAAAGAGTCAGACATGACTGAGCGACTGAACTGAACTGAACTGAGATTTTAATCCTGGTTTTACTGTGTCAGGAAGCAACAGTTAGAACTGGGCATAGAACAACAGACTGGTTCCAAATAGGAAAAGGAGTACGTCAAGGCTGTATATTGTCACCCTGCTTATTTAACTTCTATGCAGAGTACATCATGAGAAATGCTGGGCTGGAAGAAACACAAGCTGGAATCAAGATTGCTGGGAGAAATATCAATAACCTCGGATATGCAGATGACACCACCCTTATGGCAGAAAGTGAAGAAGAACTAAAGAGTCTCTTGATGAACGTGAAACAGGAGAGTGAAAAAGTTGGCTTAAAGCTCAACATTCAGAAAACGAAGATCATGGCATCTGGTCCCATCACTTCATGGGAAATAGATGGGGAAACAGTGTCAGACTTTATTTTTCTGGGCTCCAGAATCACTGCTGATGGTGATTGCAGCCATGAAATTAAAACATGCTTACTCCTTGGAAGGAAGGTTATGGCCAACCTAGATAGCATATTTAAAAGCAGAGACATTAATTTGCCAACAAAAGTCCATCTAGTGAAGGCTATGGTTTTTCCAGTAGTCATGTATGGATGTGAGAGTTGGACAGTGAAGAAAGCTGAGCATCGCAGAATTGATGCTTTTGAACTGTGGGTTGGAGAAGACTCTTGAGAGTCCCTTGGACTGCAAGGAGATCCAATCAATACATCCTAAGGGAGATCAGTCCTGGGTGTTCATTGGAAGGACTGATGTTGAAGCTGAAACTCCAATACTTTGGCCACCTCATGTGAAGAGTTGACTCATTGGAAAAGACTCTAGTGCTGGGAAGAATTGAGGGTAGGAGGAGAAGGGGACGACAGAGGATGAGATGGCTGGATGGCATCACTGATTCGATGGACATGGGTTTGGGTAAACTCTGGGAGTTGGTGATGGACAGGGAGGCCTGGCGTGCTGCAATTCATGGGGTCGCAAAGAGTTGGACACAACTGAGCGACTGAACTGAACCAAAATGAACTGTTGGACTGCAAGGAGAATCAACCAGTCCATCCTAAAGGAGATCAGTCCTGGGTGTTCAATGGAAGGACTGATGTTGAAGCTGAAACTCCAATACTTTGGCCACCTGATGCGAAGAGCTGACTCATTGGAAAAGACCCTGAGGCTGGGAAGGATTGGAGGCAGGAGGAGAAGGGGACGACAGAGGATGAGATGGCTGGATGGCATCATCGACTCGATGGACATGAATTTATTTTTAATTTTTTTATTTTAGTTGGGGGTTAATTACTTTACAATATTGTAGTGGTTTTTGCCATCCATTGACATGAATCAGCCATGGGTTTACATGTGTTGCCCATCCTCAATCTCCCTCCCACCTCCCTCCCCATCCCATCCCTCTGGGTCATCCCATTGCCCCAGCCCTGGGCATTTGTCTCATGCATCGAACCTGGAATGGTGTTCTGTTTCACATATGATAATATACATGTTTCAATGCTGTTCTCTCAGAATGTCCCATCCTCACCTTCTCCCTCAGAGTCCATAAGACTTCTATGCATCTGTGTCTCTTATTCTGCCTTGCATAGGGTTATCGTTACCATCTTTCAAATTCCATATATATGCATTAGTATACTGTATTGGTGTTTTTCTTTCTGGCTTACTTCACTCTGTATAATGGGCTCCAGTTTCATCCATCTCAATAAAACTGATTCAAATGTATTCTTTTTAATGGCTGAGTAATATTCCTTGTGTATATGTACCACAGCTTCCTTATCCATTTGTCTGCTGATGGACATCTAGGTTGCTTCCAAGTCCTGGCTATTATAAACAGTGCTGCGATGAACACTGGGGTACACGCGTCTCTTTCAATTCTGGTTTCCTCGGTGTGTATGCCCAGCAGTGGGATTGCTGGGTCGTATGGCAGTTCTATTCCCAGTTTTTTAAGGAATCTCCACACTGCTCTCCATAGTGGCTGTACTAGTTTGCATTCCCACCAACAGTGTAAGAAGGTTCCCTTTTCTCCACACCCTCTCCAGCATTTATTATTTGTAGACTTTTGGATAGCAGCCATTCTGACTGGCATGAAGTGGTACCTCACTGTGGTTTTGATTTGCATTTCTCTAATAATGAGTGATCTTGAGCATCTTTTCACGTGTTTGTTAGCCTCAATGGACATGAATTTGGGTAAACTCCGGGAGCTGGTGATGGACAGAGAGTCCTGGCGTGCTATGATTCATGGGGTCGCAAAGAGTTGGACACGACGGAACAACTGAACTGAACTGAACTACTGTTTCTTACTTCAAAGTGTTATAATCCCTTCAAGCCTTTGTTCTCTCCTCAGCAACTTGGAGAAAACACCTCCCTTCCACTATCCCATCACTAGGGAGACATGAGGTAGGTGAATTAGCATGCAGCACAGTACCTGACACTCTTGTTGTTGTTCAGTAGCTCAGCCGTGTCCAACTCTTTGTGACCCCATGGACTGCAGCATGCCAGGCTTCCCTGTCCTCCACTCTCTCCCAGAGTTTGCTCAGACTCATTTCCATTGAGTCAGTGATGCCATCTCATCCTCTGTTGTCCCCTTCTCCTCCTGCCTTCAATCTTTCCCAGCATCAGGGTCTTTTCCAAAGAGTCAGTTCTTTGTATCAGGTCCTCAAAGTTTTGGAGCTTAAGCTTCAGCATTGGTCCTTCCAATGAATATTCAGGATTGATTTCCTTTAAGATTGACTTGGTTTGATCTCCTTGCAGTTCAAGGAACTCTCAATTCTTCAGTGTGCAGCTTTCTTTATAGTCCAACTCTCATATCCATACATGACTACTGGAAAAACCATAGCTTTGACTAAGTGGACCTTTGTTGGTAAAATGTAGACAAAGGATGAAAAGATGTTCAGTATCACTAATTATTAGAGAAATGCAAATGGAAACTCCAATGAAATATCACCTCACAGCAATCAAAATGGCTATCATCAAGAAATTTACGAGCAATAAATGCTGGAGAGGATGTGGAAAAAAAGGAAATCCTTCTACATTGTTGGTGGGAATGTAAACTGGTACAGTCACTATGGGAAACAATATGAAGGTTTCTTAAAAAACTAAAAACAGAGCTACCATATGACCCCACAATCCCACTCCTGGGCATATATTTGGAGAAAACCATAAGTTGAAAAGATGCATGCACCCTATAGCCAGTATATGGAAGCAATCTAAATGTTCATCAACAGATATGAATGGATAAAGAAGATGTGGTACATATATACAATAGAATATTGTTCAGCCATAAAAGAAAATGAAATAATGCCATTTGCAGCAATGTGGATAGATGTAGAGATTGTAATACTTAGTGAAGTAGTTATACAGAGAAAGGAGAAATATTATGTGAGATCTCTTATATGTGGAAGCTAAAAAAATGGCTACAAATGAACTTTTCTACAAACTGGAAATAGAATTACATTTGGTAATTACAAATGGTCTTTTCCAGTGAGTCAGCTCTTCACATCAAGTGGCCAAAATATTGGAGCTTCAGCTTCATCATTAGTCCTTCCAATGAATATTCAGGGTTGATTTCCTTTAGGATTGACTGGTTTGATCCCCCTCATTACATAGACATGGGAGCTTGGTGTCATCATAGTGTTCTGTGTTCACTGAGGTCCAGGCTTCCTCAGGGTGAGCAATATAGGTACCTTCAAAAAGTCTTATGGTCTTGAATCCAGGAGCCATTAGAGCTCTTTCTCTTTTGAAGTTAATAGAATTTATTGTCTAGAAGAGTTTTAGGTTTACAGAAAAATTGAGCACGAAGTAAAGAGAGTTCCTATATATCCCCTTGCCCCTGGCCCCAAATTTCCCTTTTTGTTAATATCTTGCATGAGTATGGTATATTTTCTACAATTGGTGAGCAAATATTGATACATTATTATTAATTAAAATCCTAGTTTACAGTACATTTCACTTTATAAGTTGTAAATTTTATGGGTTTTGACAAATGTGCTGCTGCTAAGTCACTTCAGTCGTGTCCGACTCTGTGCGACCCCATAGATGGCAGCCCACCAGGCTTCTCTGTCCCTGGGATTCTCCAGGCAAGAATACTGGAGCGGGTTGCCATTTCCTTCTCCAGTGCATGCATGCATGGTAAGTCGCTTCTGTTGTGTCCGACTCTGTGTGACCCTGTGGACAGCAGTCCACCTGGCTCCTCTGTCCACGGGATTCTCCAGGCAAGAATACTGGAGTGGGTTGCCATTTCCTTCTCCAAAATGTAAAATGATAGCATATTAAAAAGCAAAGACATCACTTTGCTGACAAGAGTCCGTACAGTCAAAGCTAGGGTTTTTCCAGTAGTCATGTATGGATGTGAGAGTTGGACGGTGAAGAAAGCTGAGCACCGCAGAATTGATGCTTTTGAACTGTGGTTTTGGAGAAGACTCTTGAGAGTCCCTTGGACTGCAAGGAGATCCAACCAGTCCATCCTAAAGGAAATCAGTCCTGAATATTCATTGGCAGGACTGTTGCTGAAGCTCCAATACTTTGGCCACCTGATGTGAAGAGCTGATTCATTGGAAAAGACCCTGATGCTGAGAAAGATTGAAGGCAAAAGAAGAGGGCAGCAGAGGATGAGATGGTTAGACAGCATCACCGACTCAATGGACATGAATTTGAGCAAACTCTGGGAAATAGTGAAGGACGGGAAACCTGGCAAGCTGCAATCTGTGGGGTCACAAAGAGTTGGACAAGACTTAGTGACAGAACAACAACAATCCAACATTTCATCATCATACAGAATAGTTTCACGGCCCTTGAAACACCTGTGCTTCACTTTCTCATCTCTCCTTTCCCCTTCCCCTAGAGGCCATTGGTCCTTTTAGAGTCAACACAGTTTTGGAGCCTTTTCCAGATTGTCATATGGTTGGAATCACACAGGACCCTTCTCTCTTAGCAGTTCTGTCCTGTTTCAATTTAATTTGGCTGCTTCCTTCCTCCCAGAGGGGTGGAATCCAGAGCACTGCATCCTTCCAATGGCCATCTGGGCCCATCCTTAATTGGAAGACAACAGAGATGTACAAGATTAGAGTCTTCAGTACTTAGTAAATAGGAGAGATCCATTGTTAGCCCAGAGGGGAAAGATGAGATCTTTGCAGTTTCCTTGATTCAGTAAAACACATCTAATCACTTAAATGCTTTTTGATGATGAGCTGGGGGGTGATTTTTATCATTTCAGCCAACTCTCAACAGTCTCTGCTATGTCCTGAATAAGAGGACTGATGAAAAAGCAGGAAAATGTTTTTTTGTTTGTTTTAGATTTGTTTTGCTTTGTCTGTTTGAATCATCTCCTTTTGTCCTTGTTGTTGCTGTTCAGTGCTAAATCGTATCCGACTCTTTGCGACTCCATGGACTGCAGCACGCCAGGCTTTCCTGTCCTTTACTATCTCTCAGAGTTGCTCAGATTCATGTCTCTTGAGTCAGTGATGCTATCTAACCATCTCATCTTCTGCTGCCCCCTTCTCCTGTTGACTTCAATCTTTTCAACGTCAGGGTCTTTTTGCACTTAAAATCACCCACATTTAACAGCCATGGCAAAGCTTCCACTTGGATGTGTGTGCTATGTCGCAGGCACAATGGAGCTGCTGGCTGTGCATCTGCCCTGTGCAGAGCCCCAGAGGTTTCCTTCAGGACAGATGTGGGCTCTGGCCTTGTTCTTCCCCCAAAGCACCCAGAGAGTTAGACAATCCTGTAGAAGGTGGGCGGGGAAGGGGGAGTGTGGGTGAGCTCTTACGTGCTGTTATTTGTCAGATTTACGACCGCTAGTAGCACTTATCAAAAGTGACGTTTATTGGGTGTGAAATGTTCTCATTTGTTAGATAACACAGGCTGTTTAGTATTAAAGCAACTTTTACACAGCACAGTCCCCTCTGTCATTAGGGACCTCCCAGGATTAATTACTGAGATCTATGCCCCGACATTCAGATGCCTCCCAGAACCATAAACTTATAAATCACGCATGAGCTGATTGCCAAGAAATTTTCCTCAAAGCCACGGATCTCCCTGTGAGAGGGACAAAGACAAGTTAAGTGAACAGCTCATGGATGAGTGCTCCCTGAAGACCTGAGTTCCTGTTGGGAAAGGTCGAGATTGTCCCTGCTTCCCTCCAGCTTGAAGATGCTACAGTTGCATCTCATATCTACACACAGTTGTTTAGCCTTTCAAAAATTCCATCCACAAAGGTACTTTTTACAAATAATTTATCATTGCACTACTGGCATCAGGAAAGGACCTGTCACATAGTAGACACTCAGTCATGATGCTGGATAAGTACAAACCCTAGAAAGCACAGGGATCTGCTTGGCTTGAAGAGGTGGGTGTACCTCTAGTCCCAGATCAGCCAGGATCTCAGAGACAGAACTTGCCCCAAGAGTCCAGTTTCTTCTCTGAATTCAATCTATCCTCCCTTCTTGTGAATTGTTCTTCAAAGCAACATTGTCCCAGGCCTCTGAGGTCTCCCAGAGCAGCTCTACTGATGTCCACCTAAACATAGCATGTGTAGAGATTGTGATAAAAACAGTAAGGCTTCAGATGTAAGGGAGCGTGTTGAGGAATTCCAACACTGCTTTGACTAAAGCTGGAGTCATCACAAAAGGGAAAGGTACCCACTAGTCAGCAAAGCACTTTGGATGACTGATACTTTTCTCTCCTTGGCATGAGAAAATGAATATAGGTGAATGACTATGAATATCAGGAAGAATTGCTATGGGCATGCACCTCTCCAAGGTGCATCAGTAAAGGTTGTTGAACCTTCTGTATTAGTCATGCACAGTTAAGACAGTTAGCTATCACATCCAATGTAATCCCAAAGCATGCCAATTTATTCTCCAAAAAGACATTCCATCTCCAAACCTATCATTCTAGTCCAAAGCATTGTGACATCTTAACCTCTCTAAAAGCCTCCTAACTGGTTTCCACATGTTCATGAAAGAAAGTGAAAGTGAAAGTCGCTCAGTTATATCTGATTCTTTGCGACCCCATAGTCTATACAGTCCATGGAATTCTCCAGGCCAGTTTAGTCACTCAGCTGTGTCCGGCTCTTTGTGACCCCATGGACTGCAGCACGCCAGGCTTCCCTGTCCAACACCAACTCCCAGAGCTTACTCAAACTCATGTCCATCCAGTCAGTGATGCCATCCAACCATCTCATCCTCTGTTGTCCCCTCTCCTCCCACCTTCAATCTTTCCCAGTATCAGGGTCCTTTTCAATGATTCAGCTCTTTGCATCAGGTGGACAAAGTATTGGAGCTTCAGCTTCAGCATCAGTCCTTCCAATGAATATTCAGGACTGATCTCCTTTAGGGTGGACTGCTTGGATCTCCTTGCTGTCCAAGGGATGCTCAAGAGTCTTCTCCAACACCACAGTTCAAAAGCATCTATTCTTCAGCACTCAGCTTTCTTTATAGTCCATCTCTCACATTCATACATGACTACTGCAAAAACCATAGCTTTGACTAGATGGACCTTTCTTGGCAAAGTAATGTCTCTACTTTTTAATACGATGTCTAGGTTGGTCATAACTTTTCTTCCAAAGAGCAAGAGTCTTTTAATTTCATGGCTGCAGTCACCATCTGCAGTGATTTGGGAGCCCCCCAAAATCAAGTCTCTCATTGTTTCCATTGTTTCCCCCTCTATTTGCCATGAAGTGATGGGACCAGATGCCATGATTTTAGTTTTCTGAATGTTGAGTTTTAAGCCAACTTTTTCAACTCTCCTCTTACACTTTCATCAAGAGGCTCTTTGATTCTTCTTCACTTTCTGCCATAAGTATGGAGTTATCTGCATATCTGAGGTTATTGATGTTTCTCCCAGCAATCTTGATTCCAGCATGTGCTTCATCCAGTCCAGCATTTCTCATGATGTACTCTGCATATAAGATCCCTTCTCCAGGAAATCTTCCCAACCCAGAAATCCCACATTGCAGGCAGATTCTTTATCAGCTGAGCCACCAGGGAAGCCCAAGAATACTGGAGTGGATAGCCTATCCCTTCTCCAGAGGATCTTTCCAACCCAGGAATCTCACCAGGGTCTCCTGCATTGCAGGTAGAACATTTTTACCAACTGAGGGAAGCCCTGACCTAACATAGCTCATGTTGTTGTTTCGTTGCTAAGTCAAATCCGACTCTTTACCACCCCATGGACTGTAGCCCACCAGGATCCTCTGTCCATGGGATTTTCCAGGTAAGAATACTGGAGTGTGTTGCCATTTCCTACTCCAGGGGATCTTCCCAACCCAGGGATTGAACCTGCCTTTCCTACATTGGCAGGTAGATTCTTTACTGCTGAGTCACCTGGGAAATCACCACTTAAAACATCTTCATGGCTTCCCAATTGAACTTTGGATAACAGCAAAGTATTTTTATTATGATCCAGAAGACTCTGTAGGGGCTGGCCCCTGGCTGTCTTTTCAACCTCATTTCTTACCATTTTCCCTCTCACTGACTATCTTCAGCCATACTGACCTTCTTTCAGTCCATAGAAAGTGTAGTGAAAGTGCTAGTCACTCAGTCACATCTTACTCTTTGTGACCCTATGGACTGTAGCCTGCCAGGCTCCTCTGTCCATGGAATTCTCCAGACAAGAATACTGGAGTGGGTAACCATTCCCTTCTCCAGGGGCTTCTCGACCCAGGGATTGAAGCCGGGTTTCCTGCATTGCATGCAGATTCTTTACCACTGAGCCATCAGGGAAGCCCTCAGTCCATAGTTGTGCCTACTTTTTCTTTCCTCAGGACTTTGCCCACAATGTTCTTCCTCTCACATTCCCCATGGCTGGCTTCCTCTTACCCTCCTAATCTTCTAATCATCCTTCTGATTTCATCCTAAATGTTATTGCCTTGTAGAAGTCTTACCTGGCCACAAGATCTCAACCAGACGTTCACCTGTTATTCTCTCTTAAAGCACCCCATCCATTCCCTTCATAGCACCTGCTATTTCTTTGTATTTTCATTTTAGTCTTAACCGCTTCCCTTATATTGTGTGATATATAAAGGTAGGAACCACATATATTTGTTATGCCAAACAGCATCTTCCACCTTAGTATAGTGCCTGACCCCAAGAAAGGCATACAAGAAATAACTATTTTATGAATGGAGAAAGAATAAATTAATTAGTACCAAGAAATGCATTTTTAATGTTCCCAAAGAGCTTACAATCCACTTGTATTTGTGTGCATGTAACATTCATGCCCTCAAAGCTCAGACATTTTTGTCTATTTTGTTCACTGACACATCCTCAATATCCAGAACAATGCTTGGCACATAGTAACTCAAATAAGCATAAATGAATATTTGTTGGATGAGTGATGAACAGAAACATGAGGAATTCCAAGAACATTTATTAGAGAGACCTAACCTGGTATACAAATTAGAGATTCGAGAGCAAGAGGCGTTGAAATGGAGACCTGGTGTTATCCATATAAAAGGGAAGGGAGGTGCAGTAGGACAGAGTAGCTCAAACACTGTGAATAACCTAGATCAAGGCCCACAATAAGAGGCAAGCAGGAGCTTAGCATACTACAGGTTCTGAAAACAATTCAGTGCGCAATACGGGTGGTAGCTATGGAGAGACATTCATGCATCCCTGGTTCCAGGGAAGAGGTCCTCTCGGTAGAACTTGTATTTCCCCAGTATAAATAAATAAACTGGCCTTCTTATGGGTCTTTAGTAAGTTCAGTCAGGATAAGCCAACCCTGTTCACTGGCAATAAATAAGTTCTTTTCTCTGCAAAGCTGAGGATGAGATACAGAGCTGTCAGGACCTTACAGGGATGACTGCCTGTGAGGCCCCGCACGATGGGTAGTCTGCAGTCAGGACAAGATCCCGGAACTCAAGAGGCCTGTGGCCTCTGATTGGTGATTTCCTGTGTTTCATTTCTGGGACCCTGGCTCCCTTCCTGTTAATACTTTTTCTCTTTCCTTGCTTGGAAGGCAGGGGCAATGCCTAATTCTGCTGAGATTTCCCATTTTTATTGAATACACAGTCTTGCACATTCTACCCTCAGGGATGAATTGAATTAAATCGACAATGTGGAGACAGAAAAGGCCTGAAAAAAGGACAACTGCCCTAATCATCTGTGCATTGTTTCTAACCTCTACTTCTGTATGTCTTGTCTTGTTTACCCAGAAGGTTTTTCCATGCCTCCTCCCAAATTCTCTCTTCCCTTCTACGCCTGTCATGGGAAGCCCTGGACATGTATTTAGTAATAATCTAAGGTTCTTTTTCTTTTGGTCAGAGAATGTTGATTGAGGATTGACCATGAACTGGGCTAGGTGTTAAGTTCTGGGGATGTCATGAATAACAAATAGGCATACTCTTTGCCCTCAGAGAGTTACAATTTAGTAGGAAAGTCAGATATTACCTTTAAATGCGCAAATAATTATGTAACTCAAGTTGCAGTGTAGGTTGTACATCAATCGTAGGAAAAGCAAAATGTCACCACACAAGTAGCTTACATTTGGGGGAAGTCTAGGCAACATTTGAATTGAAGTTAACACACAGAGACAAGTAACAATGAAATGAGTAAGGAAGAGCCATTTGGGTCAAGATGAGCAATTGCAAAAGGATCAGAGGCAGGATAAAGCTCAGTTTGGCAGAGAGACAGAAAGAAGACCTGGGTAAAGTTAAATGAATTTGGAAACATAGGCCTGGCTAGGTTAGGCCTTCTAGACTAGGTTAAAGATTCTGAATTTTATCCTTAATTCAGTGGGAAGCCCTCGAGTTTTAAGTAAGGAATGACAAAATCTTCCTTACATTTTTGAGATCATTCTAGCCACTGTGTGGAGAAAGAATTCAGAAGATACCAACAAGAAAGATACTGCAACAGTCCACATGAGAAACATCAGTGGTTTGCACCTGGGAGCCAGAGATGGAGAAAAGAAGAGAATGAGAGAGATTTTTGAATGAGGTAGAAATGGCAAGATTAATGATAGTTTATACCGGGGGAGGAAGGCCAGGAAATGGGAAAAATGGCTTCCAGGGACTTCCCTGGTGGCCCAGTGGTTAAGACTATGCCTTCCAGTGCAGGGGTGCAGGTTCAATCCTTGATTGGGGAGCTAAGATCCCACATGCTGTGTGGTGTGTCTAAAAGATAAAAAATAAAAAATAAATTAAATGAAGCAATAAAAAAAAAAGGCTTCCAAATCTCTGGTTTGAATCAAACAAATCTCCTTCACTGGCCTTGCTAAATTCTATTTGGTTCTTGCAGTAACTTTCGGAAGAAGGTAGCCAGGGCGGCTTTGAGAAGAAAATAAGAAACTGACAGATTAAGCGATTCATCTTGAGTCTCATGGCTCATGGGGAAGCCAGGACCCGCTACCCCCTCTCTAGACCCTGGGACCAGGCATCTCCCGCTGACCTCCATGGAAAAACGCCCATGTCCTGTAAAGAGGACTGCCCCCATCACAGGACCAAAGTGGTGGGCCCCACTGTTTTGGGGCTGGTGGCTTCTCTGGCCCTTTTGTCTGCAGCTTCATCCACCTCCATCCTGTCTCTTCCCGCCTGCCTGGGCTTACTCTTACTTAATGACTCTCATCTCCCAGAAAGTTCCTCCCAGAATCCACAATGGACGACATTACGAACTCCTCATGTCTGGTGATAACTTTTTATGAGGTTTTTATTCTTTTACAATATATTAAAGCCATATTTTTGCCAGGTTTTTACTTCAGTTTATTTCTTGTCCTTGAATCACTCCTCTCCTCCCCCCTCCAACCCTGCCCCCTTCAATTCCTTCCCCCACTCCCTTACCTGAGCAGGCCCTGCACAGAGATGTTTAATTCTCCTTTAATCCCAATTCCCTGAGGTACATGAAAGCAGCTTTACGAGCCCATAAATCCAAGAAGATAAAGTGCATTTTTATTAGTTGTGTTGGCATCAAAGGGAAAAAAAATGGAATCTAATGTGAAATAGTCAATAATGAATTTGCTTAATAGCCCTCCTCATCACCTCCATGGGGCTCACTGAAGGCAGTGGTCTCCTGGGGAGGGTGTTAACCTGGCAGCCTCTCTCTGGGCACCAGGCAAGGGGTACCACCCTGGTTGTATTTTTATTTTTATTTCCTCCAGCAGGAAGATATTTCTTCCAAATGGAGCCAGGAGGCTTGCAGCAGTGGGTGAAGAAGGAAGGGGTTAGAGCACCAGGCATGAGCGGAAGGAACGGGCTGGCTAAGGGCTTGAGGCCCCCACTGCCCAGGGGGCTGCCAGGGGTCCTGTCCACCCTGCACTCAGCCCAGGTGGATGTTCTGATCACTGAGAGCTGCTTTAATGACAGAAGGCTGGAGGGTGGAGTCAGGGATGGACTGATGTCACTAACAGAGAAGGTGGACTACCTGGGAAGGGGTCAGCTCTTCAGGTGGCCAGCACCCCTGGGAAGCCAAGGAATGAGTGCTTTTTTTAAAAAGTGAAACTGGAGCTCCAGCCAAGCACCAAGTGAAAGGAAAGGAGTGACCTTCATGACACCGTGCTGACCTCCAGGTCAGAGCTTGTTCTGTGAAGTTCAGGTTCAACTCGTATCCTGCAGGTAATTCACCGGCTTTGCTGGATCGGATGTCTATCTGGTACCCCCTCCTCTTGTTAGTCTTGTGTTTTTGCATCTCATCCTGTCTCTGTGGCTACAGGTCCAGACTTTGCAATCTCTCTCTGATTTCTCCCTATCCCTCCTTCTCCTTTCCTCCTCCACCTCTTTCTCGTCCTTTCTCTCCCCACTTCCCTCTTCTTTCCTTGCAACTCCTCAGTTGGCTTAGAGAATGCCCTTGTGCCTAGGCTATTTACCCACAGCAACATCTGTGATCCTAACACCTACTGTTTGGCAGGCGTTCAGGCGAATTTCCTGAGGATACTGAAGCTCTTGGTGATCTTTGACCATAGTTTTAGGACCTCTGGGGGTTGAAAGAAGAGCTCTTTTATCTGTTTCTTTCCTAAAAATTGGGAAAGGGGCGTTTTGGGGGATGGAGGGGAGTTTGGTTTCTGTCACAGGGCCACTAGATGGCAGTAGTCAAACATGTAAAAAAGTAAGCACCTGAACGCCATCTCTCCCAGCGTTTCTTCCTGTGGTAGGAAGGATTGGGGGTAGGGTGTGGAGAGAAGGCACAGGGAACCAACACAGAGGTACGACCTGAGGCAGGCATCAGCCTTGGAAACTGAGTGAGTTCGCAGCAGCTTTATGGTAGTGGAGGGCAGTCAGCCTCATCTGGGACTTGAAATCCTGCTCAGCGGGGAAACCCAGAACCAAGGTTTCAAACTCCTCTGCCCAGGTCCTTGCCAGGTGAGGTGGGAATCACCACACCTGGGATACTGCTGGATTCAGGCATGACCTTGCTTGGCCTTACGAGGGGACAACAAATAGTGTCCTATTTCTCCAGGTGGCTCTGAGGATGGGCTGTGGCTTCATCTCATTGCAAGAATGCCCAGCAGTTATTAAGGGAAGGGCACAGCATAGAGACTAGCAGAAGGTTGTGGCTTGAACTCCCTATTGTGAGAGCTGCCTATTTGCTTGAAGGAGCCTGGAGCCTGGACCAGCCTGTCAGTCAATTCGTTGACAAATATAAGCAGGGGATAATCGTAGGTGTTTAATAAATATTTGTTGGGTAGTCTCTGCCCTTCAGGACCTTATAATTGAGAGGGAGAGAGAGAGAGACAGTGTGAAGCAATTAGAGAATAATGAAGTGCAGGACTGTGACTTATTCTCAGTGAATTGGAGCTCAGAACAGAGGGAGCACATGTAGGGCTAGTGAAATCTGAGGCCGGTCTTGAAGGGTTTAGATAAGAAGAAGTTACAGCATGACCAGAGAAGACAGGAAGGGCCATGACATCGTTAGGACATCTCACCTGCAGGAATGAGGGTTTATGCTACACTTAGGGGTTTCCCTGGTGGCTCAGTCAGTGAAGAATCCACCTGCAGTTCAGGAGACCCGGGTTCAATCCCTAGGTTGGGGAGATCCCCTGGAGAAGGGAATGGCAACCCACTCCAGTATTCTTGCCTGGAGAATTCCAAGGACAGAGGAGCCTGGCAGGCTACAGTCCATGGGGTAATAAAGAATCGGACATGACTGAACAACTAAGGCCATGACTGAGGACACAACTTAGTGGACCTAGGTTGATGGTGAGTACTTGAAAGTCAGACCAAGGGGTTTTGTTCTTGAAACCAAAGCCATAGGGAGCTATTGCAAGTTCTTGAGCAAGAAAGTGACCTGCTGGAAATGTTGGTTGAGAGAACCATCAGCTATGGCTCGTGACTGGGAGGTCATTGAGTACAAGGATGCTGGGTCTTCCTTTTCCAGTGCAGTGCTTGGCCTCGGTCAGTGTTCAGCAAATGTTGAATCGAACGGACATGCAGCTGGAGGCTCAAGGACACTGAGGCCAGTGACAGACTCCCTGGGGGGAGGTCAATTCACTGGTGAGCGAGTGAGTGAAGCAGAGTGAAGGCTGCCGGCGGCTTGGCTGAGTGCCGCCCACACCCAGCACCAGTTTTCTGAGGGCTGCTTTGTTCACGGGCTCAGCAGAGCATGTGAGATGTGATCACAAGCTTGAAATAACACAGACAGTCTCTGCTCTCTGCCACTTCCTATTTTGCTGATCCACTTATTTGACAGTGCTGGAGTAACACCTACACCTTCCTTCCCTTCCTACTTAGCCCACTTGTGGGAATTTCTGCAGCCTGAAGGATGTCAGTGTAGGAAGTGCTCTGCCAGTACCCCCTTCCCTGGACCTGAGTGTCCTCCAGGGACAGAGGGAGCACTCAGAGGCGGGCTTATCCAAACACTGGTGGGGGTGGGGTGTCAGTGCTTTTTGGCTTTCTGCCTTGGTCAGGAGCAGAGCTGACTGAACACGCACTGTGTGTTTTTTTTCCAGGTGTTTTCACCTTCACGTTCATTTTTAATTTCCACTCTGAGGTTGGTAGAAATAAAAAATGAATGGGCTTCCCTGGGAGCTCAGAAGGTAAAGAATCTGCCTGCAGTACAGGAGACCCTGGGTTCAAACCCTCGGTCAGGAAGATCCCCTGGAGAGGGGAATGGCAACCCATTCCAGTATTCTTGCCTAGAGAAGTCCATGGACAGAGGAGCCTAGTGAATTACAGTCCATGGGGTCACAAAGAGTCAGAGATGACTAAGCAACTAACACACACACACACACACACACACACACACACACACACACAGGCTAAGGTTGGTGTGATTTTATTCATTTGTAATTGAACAAACTGAGGAGTGGTGATGGTATGTGATTTACAATAGATGGCATCCTGTCTAACCTGGGGAACCTGGGGGTGAACCCCTGCTCTTGTTATGTCAGACCCTGTGTCTGTCCCAGGCGACCCTGATTTCTGGGCCCAGCTATGTGAATGGGGGATGCAGGGAGGGCCTGAGCCTACACAGCAGCACTCAAATGTAGAGGTGACAAGGCCAGTTGGGACTAGAGAAAGTGTTTCCAGAGTATCAGGAGGACAGCAAAATCCAGATGTCATGACAGGGCTCCCAGTTTCCTCGACACTAAGGCTAAGCCCAGGAGAAGACCTGCCTTGGCTGTGCTTAGAAGTCAGGATAGTGGAGAGATGGGATCCAATGTCTAAAGAGGGTCAGGGGTCAGGACCACTTAAGTATCTGACAGAAGAGGTCAGTGGTTAGTCAACAAATATTTCTTGAATGCCTGCTTTCAGATGAAGCAGAAGGCACGATTCCTGACCCAGTAGGGAGAGAGACCAGGAAACCAGCAGTTACACAGTGGGGCTTGTGATGCTGGTGGGGGAGTCTGCTGAACAGAGGGAAGGCTGGGAAGAGGGAGGAGTAGTGGGCAGGGGGATTCAGGCGTGCAGCCAGCTCTAGGATAAGACACAATGTGTAACTATTAGGGAAATGCAAATCAAAACCACAATGAGGTTTACCTCACACCAGTCAGAATGGCCATCATCAAAACATCTACAAACAATAAATGCTGGAGAGGGTGTGGAGAAAAGGGAACCCTCTAGCACTGTTGATGGGAACGTAAACTGATACAGCCACTATGGAGAACAGTATGGAAGTTTCTTAAAAACCCCAAAATAAAGCTACCATATGACCAAGCAATCCCACTACTGGGCATAAACCATGAGAAAACCATAATTCAAAAAGACACATGTATCATAATGTTCAAGGTTTCCCTGGTGGCTTACATGGTAAAGAATCTGGCTGCAATTTGGGACACCCAGGTTCGATCCCTGGGTCAGGAAGACACCTAGAGATGGGAATGGCACCCACTCCAGTATTCTTGCCTGAAGAATTCCAGGGAAAGAAGAGCATGGTGGGCTAGAGTCTGTGGGGTCACAAAGAGTCAGACATGACTGTGTGACTAACCCTTTCACACACTTCCTTTCTCACCCCGATGTTTATTGCAGCACTATTTACAGTAGCCAGGACATGGAATCTATGCAAATGCAGCGCATTGACAGATGATTGGATAAGGAAGATGTAGTACACATATACAATGGACTATTACTCAACCATAAAAAGGAATGAATGTGAGTCATTTGCAGTGATGTGGATAAACCTAGAGTCTGTCATACACATTTCATTCATAGAGTGAAATAAGTCAGAAAGAGAAAAACAAATATCATATATTAATGCATATATACGGAATCCAGAAAAATGGTACTGATGAACCTATTTGCGGGGCAGAAACAGAGATGCAGATGGAGAGAATGGACTTGTGGACACAGTGGGAGAAGGAGAGGGTGGGACAAACTGAAAGAGTAGTATTGATGTATATACACTACCATGTATAAAGTAGATAGCTGGTGGGAAGCTGCTGTAGCACAGGGAGCTTAGCTCAGTTCTCTGTGATGACCTAGAGGGGTGGGATGAGGGGATGCTGGGAGCAAGGCTCAAGAGGAAGGGGATATATATATATATATATATATATATATATATACATACATATAGCTGATTCACATTTTTGTACAGCAGAAACTAACACAGCATTGCAAAGCAATGATAAAATTGCTTTATAATTGATAAAAAATAAATAAAACAAAAAAGAAACAAGTGTGTGAGAGCAGCTCATAGGCCCAGCTTCTGCTCTTGTCCCAGCAGCCCGTTACTGGACCTCTCCAGGTGACTGGCTTCCTGCACACAGCACTTGGGACACTTAACAGATCGAGGCTCCAGCCTATGCACCAAATTAATCTTACCTGGTCAGGGCACACAGAACATTCTGTAACACGACATGAACTCGATTCAGATTCAAAGCCAACTAGCATTGATTGAGAACCTACTATATTCCAGGCTTCGGGCCAGATCATTTTGTCTACATTATCACGTAATCTTTATGACAACCTGGTGTGAGGTATTATCTCATTTTTTGAGTTGGGAGGTCCTGGAGTGTGGCCTAAGGTTCCATGATGAATTAATAAAGATGGCAGCTTCTTTCCTCTGTTTTAGCCATTTCTGAGGTCCTTTCCATTCTAAGATTCTCTTACTTGGGACCACTGGGAGAAACTCGGGAACTGATTACAGTTGCGAGTAAGGTATTGGATGTTTCCAATAGGACAACGGCCTCTTTGCTGGTAGTTACAGTCTCTCCTCTCAGGTGCTCTTTCATCTGGATAACAGACAGCTACTGATTCCTTCTTCTTATCCTCCCCTCCTCCCTCTTCTCTCCTCCTCCTCACCCCCACCCTCCTCCTCCTCTTTCTTTTTTTTCATAGTCCAGAAAGTACAAGTCAAGGAAAACATGAAACTGGGAACAGTGGAGAACTTGTGTAATGAACGCCACTGTAGGGAGGAGCAGGAGAGAAAGGTGAGGAGAGCTAAGGAGAAGATACTCAGATCCAGATCCAGAGCTTCTGGATTCTTTCTCAGCCTGCCTCTTGTAGACTGGTGGACAGGGCTCAAGAAAGTCACATGACCTGCTTAGTGTGACTGCCAGGAGCTGCTCACTGGTCAGATTTCCTTTTCCCTTTGAGTCAACAGTGAGACTGCATTTCCCAGCCAATCTGAAGTTAAGATGATCAAGTGATTGAGTGTTGCCTGATGGGATGTAAATGGAAGTGATATGTGCAACTTCCGGGCCTGGCTGGTAAGACCCCCTCACTCAGGACCTTCATTGCTGCTTCCTCTCCCACAGCAACCCTAGAAGCCACTCACTGCAGACAGTGGGGCCAGGGGTGGAAGAAGCTTGGGCTTCCCCTTCATTACCACTGTGAGAGGTCAGCTTTCATTATGTGAAGCCATTGGGATGTGAGGGTCTACCTGTGCCACCAGCTAGCCTCACATTGGCTAATATACTGTTTCCTCATATAGGAAAACAGAGGCTGGAGGCCAGAATGATTTCTGAGGTCCTTCAGAATTTCACAGCTTCTGGTTCAATTGCTCCATGAAAGGGGAGAGCAAAATCCAGCAGCATAGCATTGAGCATGATTCATAGTACCTTGTGAGTTTCTCTACAGCCAGTCTTAGGGAGCTCCCATCAGAGACCAGTGGTAAACAGCTTTTCTTTCTTGGTTCCAAATGACCTAGAGAAGGACTGTTTTCTCCTCTCTGTGAATTGTGCATGATAGCAAGGGCTTCTTTTTATATTCCAGAATAGCACTGAAGATGACCTAAATAATAGTTTGTAAAGATCACTTTTGTACATGCTAAATGTCATGCAAGGGATTATTATTGATTATGGATCAAGTTGTATTGGGATTGAAGAAGTCAGCAAAAGATTCAGGAACTCATGAGCAATTACTTCAGGTATGACATTTATTTTCAGTGACCCCAGCCAAGGTGTACAGTATTAGCCCAAATGGTGATATAATCCTTTTTGTATAAATCCAATAGGTTAAGATTGAAGCTTCTGTACATAGACAATTAAGAGAGAGATTATTTTCAAGTCAGGAATCTATCCAGCTTCCCTCATCTTAACTCACTTAATACTGAGAGAAAGAAGGAGGAAACTTTCAATTGAAGAGTTATCAATTAAAAATCAATTCAAAATAATGATAAAATAGCACTAAGATTGGGAGAGGGTGTGTCAGACTAAACAAAATCCAACTTAGATGTGATTTTTATTTATTTTTTTTTAGATATGATTTTTAAAAAGCTAGTGCACAAAATGAAGTACAAGTTCTTAAGATGGATTTGCAAAGGCAGTCCTATCAATACAGTTTTTGCACCTTCTGTGTGCTTGGAATACAACAATGAACCAGAAATATGAGTTCCCACTCTATGGAGAAAATAGCAATGTACACTTAGAGAATTTGATGTCGGGTAAAAATAGCCAACACCCAGTACATCCTGCCATGTTCTCTTTTACTGAGCATTTTACAGGTACTAACTCATTTAAGCCTTGTTAGAGATAAGTGCTGTTACAATGATCTCCATTTTACAGGTTGGGAAAATTAATTCACAGAAAGATTAATTGCCAAATCCAGGGAGCCTACTATTAACTACTAATCTATAGTGTCCCTTATTAGTGCTAAGGGCTACAAAGGACATAGATTAAGAAATAAAATACAATAGAGAGGTAGTGGCTAATTAGATGGGGTGGTTAAAAAGAGAAGACATTTGAGCAAAACCTGAGTGAGGAAGCCAGTCTGAACGTATCAATGGAAATATGGTGCTCCAGGCAGAGAGAACAGCCAGTACAAAGGCCCTGAGGTGAAGAAAAGTTAGTGGGTTTGAGGATTGTCAAGAAGGTTGGTTTGACTTCAATAGATAAGCCAGAAAGAAAGTTGGAAACAAAAAGCAAAGCTGCAATGATAGCTGGGGGCTGACTAGATCTTCCAGGGCCTTGACATCCATATCTGAGAATTATGTAAAACCACCGTAGAGTTTTGAGCAAGTGTAGTTATAGGATCTAATTTACACACATAGAATAGAAAACAACAATGAATCATTCTGGCTGTTCAGTGTGCAACAGTAGTGCAAGGTGACAGGAGTGGAAACAGAGTGGGGGCAAAATGGAGTCTACTGCAATGGTCCAGGTAAGAGAGAATCTGGGATAAAAGTACAGTGATACTGTACTGATGTAAGTGCTGAAGCATTAGAGAGCTGGTAGTTGGTTACTGCAGCCTTACTCAGCAAATTCTGACTTTCCAAACAGGCTTTTGTCCCCTTCATTTCATGAAAGCACTGGCTGTGGGGTGTGAAAGAGAGGAATAAAGATGATATCAAGTCTATTTTTGGCCTGAGCAACCATGTGTGAGGTGGTTAAAGATGGTTGGAGGTAACTGTGAGTTTTGTTTTGGATATGCATGTGGAGATGCTGAAAATTCAGCCTTTGTGCAATGATGCCTAATTGTATCTCACAGACAGAGTTGGGTGAAATAGAATAAAGTAGCTTTACTAGGCAAAGGGAGACAGAGCAGACTCATGCCTCTCAAAAACTGTGTGTACCAAACCAGGAGGATTTGGTGAGGAGTTTTATAGCAAAGGTTCAAGGATGGGGTTCCTGATAAAGATCAAGGTATGTACAGGGCAGGCACTCTAATCTAGTCTCAGGTAATCTCTTTTATTTATTTTATTTGGCTGTGCTAGGCTTTAGTTGCAGTTGCCAGGATATTTAGCTGTGGCATACCAACTCTCAGTTGCAGTATGTGGTATCTAGTTTCCTGACCAAGGATCAAACCCACGCCCCCTGCATTGGGAGTGTAGCATCTTAGACACTGACCACCAGGGAAGTCCCTCAGGTGATTTCTTGATGAGCTTCTCTGGTACCTTTAATCTGGCCTCAGGTGGTCTTCTCTGGATTAAAGAATGCTGACATCTCCCATTTGTTGGGGTTTTAGTTCTATAAAAACCACAGAGATATTATGTATATCCCTTGAGGTAGAACCAGGACCCTGGGTGCATCCTCCCTTGTCTCTGCATTCCTTTCCTTCTCTAATTAGCAATTGTTTGAATTTGCCCTTTGGAACTCTAGAAGGTCATGGAGGCTGGAATCTGTTCCCTACAAACAAGAAACGGGAGCAGAAAGGCTTCCATAGCCAGGTGCCTCACAGGGTGCTGCTTGGTTTCATGCTGAATAAGAAATTACAATATTGTGTAGAAACCTGGAAAGTTATGTCCATGAATCAAGGTAAATTGGAAGTGGTCAAACAGGAGATGGCAAGAGTGAACATCGACATTTTAGGAATCGGTGAACTAAAATGGACTGGAATGGGTGAATTTAACTCAGATGACCATTATATCTACTACTGTGGGCAAGAATCCTTTAGAAGAAATGGAGTAGCCATCATAGTCAACAAAAGAGTCCGAATACAGTACTAGGATGCAATCTCAAAAATGACAGAATGATCTCTGTTCTTTTCCAAGGCAAGCCATTCAATATCACAGTAATCCAAGTCTATGCTCCAACTAGTAAAGCTGAAGAAGGTGAAGTTGAATGGTTCTATGAAGACCTACAAGACCTTCTTGAAGTAACACCCAAAAAAGATGTCCTTTCCATTATAGAGGACTGGAATGCAAAAGTAAGAAGTCAAGAGATACCTGGAGTAACAGGCAAATTTGGCCTTGGAGTACAGAATGAAGCCAGGCAAAGTCTAACAGAGTTTTGCCAAGAGAACGCACTGGTCATAGCAAACACCCTCTTCCAACAACACAAGAGAAGACTCTACACATGGACATCACCAGATAGTCAATATTGAAATCAGGTTGATTATATTCTTTGCAGCCAAAGATGGAGAAGCTCTATACAGTCAGCAAAAACAAGACTGGGAGCAGGCTGTGGCTCAGATCATGAACTCCTTATTGCCAAATTCAAACTTAAATTGAAGAAAGTAGGGGAAACCACTAGATCATTCAGGTATGACCTAAATCAAATCCCTTATGGTTATACAGTGAAAGTGACAAATAGATTCAAGGGATTAGATCTGATAGACAGTGCCTGAAGAACTATGGATATTGTACAGGAGGCAGTGATCAAGACCATCCCCAAGAAAAAGAAATGCAAAGAGGCAAAATAGTTGTCTGAGGAGGGCTTACAAACAGCTGAGAAAAGAAGAGAAGCAAAAGGCAAAGGAGAAAAGGAAACATTTGAATGCAGAGTTCCAAAGAATAGCAAGGACAGATAAGAAAGCCTTCCTCAGTGATCAATGCAAAGAAAAAGAGGAAAGCAATAGAATGAGAAAGAATAGAGATCTCTCCAAGAAAATTAGAGATACCAAGGGAACATTTCATGCAAAGATGGGCTCAATAAAGGACAGAAATGATATGGACCTAACATAAGCAGAAGATATTAAGAAGAGGTGGCACGAATACACAAAAGAACTATACAAAAAAGATCCTTATGACCCAGATAACTATGATGGTATGATGATTCACCTAGAGCCAGACATCCTGGAATGTGAAGTCAAGTGGGCCTTAGGAAGCACACTACTAACAAAGCTAGTGGAGGTGATAGAATTCCAGTTAAGCTATTTTAACTCCTAAAAGATGATGCTGTGAAAGTGGTGCACTCAATATGCCATCAACTTTGGAAAACTCAGCAGTGGCCACAGGATTGGAAAAGGTGAGTTTTCATTCCAGTCCTAAAGAAAGGCAATGCCAAAGAATGTTCAAACTACCACACAATTTTACTCATCTCACACACTGGTAAAGTAATGCTCAAAATTCTCCAAGCCAGGCTTCAACAGTACATGAACCGTGAACTTCCAGATGCTCAAGCTGGTTTTAGAAAAGGCAGAGGAACCAGAGATCAAATTGCCAACATTGGTTGGATCATCAAAAAGGCAAGAGAGTTCCAGAAAAACATCTACTTCTGCTTTATTGACTACACCGAAGCCTTAAACTGTGTGGATCACAACAAACTGTGGAAAGTTCTTAAAGAGATAGAAATACTAGACCACTTGACTTGCCTCCTGAGAAATCTTTATGTATGCAGGTCAAGAAGCAACAGTTAGAACTGGACATGGAACAACAGACTGGTTCCAAATCATGAAAGGATTACATCAAGAATGTATATTGTCACCCTGTTTATTTAACTTATATGCAGAGTATATCATGTGAAATGCTAGGGTGGATGAAGCACAAGCTGGTATCAATATTGCTGGGAGAAATATCAATAACCTCAAATACATAGATGACTTGACCCTTATGGCAGAAAGCAAAGAAGAGCTAAAGAGCCTTTTGATGAAAATGAAAGAGGAGAGTGAAAATGTTGCCTTAAAACTCAACATTCAGAAAACTAAGATCATGGCATCTGGTTCCATCACTTCATGGCAAATAGATTGTGAAACAATGGAAACAGTGAGAGATTTGATTCTTTGGGGCTCCAAAATCGCTTCAGATGGTGACTGCAGCCATGAAATTAAAAGACAATTGCTCCTTGGAAGAAAAGCTATGACCAACCTATATAGAATATTAAAAAGCAGAGACATTACTTTGCCAACAAAGGTCTATCTAATCAAAGCTATGGTTTTTCAAGTAGTCACGTATGGACGTGAGAGCTGGACTATAAAGAAAGCTGAACGCTGAGGAATTGATGCTTTTGAACTGTGGTGTTGGAGAAGACTCTTGAGAGTCCCTTGGACAGCAAGGAGATCAAACCAGTCCATCCTAAAGGAAATCAGTCCTGAATATTCATTGGAAGGACTGATGCTGAAGCTGAAGCTGAAGCTCCAATACTTTGGCCACCTGATGCAAATAATTAACTCATTGGAAAAGACCCTGATGCTGAGCAAAATTGAAGGCGGGAGGAGACGTGGATGACAGAGGATGAGATGGTTGGAAGGCATCACCGACTCAATGGACATGAATTTGACTAAGCTCTGGGAGTTGGTGTTGGACAGGGAAGCCTGGCATGCCGCAGTCCACAGGGTCACAAAGAATTGGACGTGACTGAGTGACTGAACTGAGCTGAAGAAATAACAGGGCTTCCAGGTGTCACAATAGTCAAGAATCCGCCTGCCAGTGCAGGAGGTGCAAGAGACTTGGATTTGATCCCTGGGTCGGGAAGATACCCCGGAGAAGGAAATGGCAACCAACTCCAGTGTTCTTGCCTGGGAAATCCTATGTGTGGAGGAGCCTGGCAGGCCCCAGTCCACGGGGTTACAAAGAGTCAGGCATGACTGAGCAGGTATATAAGAAATTACATCTCAAACCTGGAGTTCAGGGAAAAAGAAGGGCCTAGATGTTGGTTTTGGAATTCCAGCCACAGATTGATGAGATTACCTAGGTAGAAAATGGTAGAGAAGAGACATGCTCTAGGATTTCAACATTTAGATCTCAAGAAGAGAAGGAGTCAGTAGAGGAGACTGACAGAGTGTAGCAAGGAAGAACAAATCTGACTCCATATTGAATCTGTTCTCTTACCTTAACCTTTGAAATCTATTGATCTTTCTGTAAGTAAATCACTAAAGGGATGCCCCCTATTGCTAAAAGTATACATAAAGACTCACCTCTGGTAACTCTGCCTCCCACACCTGAGTGTTATGCTAAAATACCTTTGTTTAGATGACAGAAAACATCCTGACCAAGCCTGCAGGAAGGAAGAAATTAGCACGTTCCCTTTAAAATCTGTCTGGAACCAGGAAATATTTGCACTACCTTTTCACTGCTTTTTACTTTACCTCTTCAATTCCCCCTATAAAAGAAACTAACATCCAAACCTGAGCGAGATGTTTCCTTGTGACACTAGTCCACCATCTTCTCAGTCTGCTGGCTGTCCAAATTGAGCTGCTATTCCTTGCTCTAGCACCTCATCTCTCAATTGATTGGTTCGTCCTGCAGTGAGCAGTACAAGCTTGGACCAGTAACAACAGGGGCCCGTGAAGAAGCAGGAAAAACAGAGAAAGTGGGTTTCTCAATACTAAGGCATGAACGTGTTTTGAGTAGCATAGCATCATCAATGGTTCCATAAGGAGGGGATCAGTACTTGATCACTGGATTTGGTAACATGGAAGTGGTTTTGACAAGTGCAGGAGGATGTAGAAAAGGCTCGAGGGTCTTACATAGGAATGTGTCCTTCCCTTTGTCTACATCTTGGCTCCCAGCTGCTGAAGTACAAAGGACTCTGATGGACGTTGGCCAGCTGTGAGAGCAGATGGTGCCTTCCCACAGCAAGTCCACAGTAGTAGAGGCCAACAAGAGCCCCAGACTTGGGGAAGTTCAGTGACAGGAGTGGTTACACCAAGTCACAACGGTGGCAGGGAGAGGAGGTCCATGTATGTGTGGTGGGGGAAAGGAGAACACAAGTAAAGGAAGGGCATTGTCTTTCACCCCAGGAAGTCATCTGATAGATGTTCCCATCCATTGCATGGGATTTCTCAGAGGGCTTCCCTTCCTACCTCCATGATCCCTAGCCTGAGTCCCAGCTTGGCAGGACCATTTTGATTTCATGGTGAAGACCTTTAAGATCTGAGCACTCACATCCTTAGAGTGGAGCACCCACTGGACATAGGGAGCTGGATCAGGGACACTTTTTGATGGCATTGCTTGTAGTCCATTTTATCACAGAGCTCTGAGATGGAGCTGATAATTGGACATTTGGCTCAGCAAAATGATAGCTGTTTAAAATAACAGGTTATCCAAAGTACAGTCTTTTTCTAAGGCTTATTGTAATGTTTAGGTTCCTAAGTTTGTTTGTTTGTTTGTTTTTTTGAAGATGCTCCTCTTTGAGTTTTTCTTTCTTTCATTTTTTCTTTTTTCTTTGACCAAAAGAAAGTGGCAATTGACCTGCCTCCTCAGCTATGGTTCTTTTTACCCTTCATAAGGGCTGTGTTTGTCATAAGCTCTGTTTAGCATTATGCGTGGATAATATCTGGGAATTGTTTGAGTTTGAGTGCTGGGACTTTTTATAAAATCATACAAATTTGAGTTTGGACCTAAGACATATTACTGCTTGCTGTTCCTTAACCCTTGGTGCTTCAGTTTCTTCATCTGTTTAATGGGATAATAATAGCACTCAGAGGAGTATTAGAGTCATATGAAATAAGTTCTGAGCACAGTAGCTAACAAGTAATAAGTATTCCTCAGGTCAGTGATAATACAATTACTGTAATCCACAATTATCATTATCAAAATAAAAAATCAAAGTTACTCTTGGGAATCACCTTCCAGTAGATCATCTTAACTTCTGTTCTACAAAAAGGTATTTAAAAAGGTGTACCTCTACATAATAGCCATAGAAATTAAAAAATAAAATAAAATAAAGGGAGGTTCTGTTCTAATATGCTTCCAGGAAAATCTGGGTATAGAATTTCCTCTGAAACCTTTTAGGAAACTTGGCACATCAGTTAGGACTCTTTCAGTTTCAGGTGACAGAAACCTAATTCATACTTGCTTAAGGAAAAAATATAATTTTCAAATAAGCAGGTAGAGAGATAATAAAAGACAGACAGAGACTTTCTGTTCTCTCATTTTCCCCCTCTGTCAAACTAAGTTATTCTCTGCTCATCACTTGAGTCAGTTTCCATCTCTGTGTTGGCTCCTTTCTCCCTTGCTCTCCATTTAATTAAGGACATGACCATGGGCAATTCTGGAGTAATATTGTTAATATTACTGAAAGAATATTCAGAGAAATTTCCTTACCTTCAACTACTGAAAATTCCAGGGAAGGACTCTAATTTGTCTAGTGTGAGTCACAGTCCTAACCACAGGGGTCTAATTGGCTCAGCCTGGGTCATAGTCCAAGCCCAAAGGTCTGGTTGGTCAAGCCTGAGCCACAATCCAAGTCAGGGGTCAGGGAGACTTGATTGGCAGCTCTCCAAAGTCTAATGGTCCAGTCAGGGAGGAGCAGTTCTCTGAACAATGGAGAGAACTGCTAACAGAAGAAAGTAAGAAGGTAAGGAATAAGTGCTTGGGTGGTCCCAGACAGCTAATGTCCACTGCAGTTAGAAATGCTTGACAGTTCAGCTCTTTAATATCCTCAGAATCTTGTTTAGCTCTAGTCTGGCCTATAAACCCCAGTGGTTAAGACTGGAGGTAAGAAGTCTGACTGCCTGGGTTTGGAATCCATCTCTGGTGCATCTTTCGTAAGTGACCTTGAACAAGTGACTTAATCGCTTTTGTGCTTGAGTTTTCTTATATACGAAATGGAGATGACAGTAGTACCTACCTCACAAGTGCTTTTGAGCATTAAATGATGTAATCAATGTATAGCATTTAGCACAATGCCTGGTGCATATTAAGTACACAAGATACTCTATTATTAATACATCATCATTATAATTTCCAAGGGCTGGGCCAAAGTCCAGGCACTGACCACCGCTTCTAAACAAAGCTTCCTAATGAGACCCACAGTACTTTTTGTTATTCAAATTGCTTGTCATAGACAAGGGTGTCCACTTTCACCACTATTATTCAACATAGTTCTGGAAGTCCTAACTACAGCAATCAGAGAAGAAAAAGAAATAAAAGGAATCCAGATCAGAAAAGAAGAAGCAAAGCCCTCACTGTCTGCAGATGACATGATATTGTACATAGAAAACCCCAAAGACAGTATCAGAAAATTACTAGAGCTAATCAGTGAATTTAGCAAAATTGCAGGATACAAAATCAATACACAGAAATCACTTGCATTTCTATATACTAACAATGAAAAATCAGAAAGAAGAATTAAAGAATCAATCCCATTCACCATTGCAACAAAAAGAATTAAATATCTAGGAATAAACTTAACTAAGGAGACAAAAGAACTATACACAGAATATTATAAGACACTGTTGAAAGTAATCAGAGAGGACATAAACAGATGGAGAGATATTCCTTGTTCCTGGATAGGAAGAATCAGTATTGTGAAAATGATTATACTACCGAATGCAATCCACAGATTCAATGCAATCTCTATCAAATTACCAATGGCATTTTTCACAGAACTTTAGAACAAAAAATTTCACAATTCATATGGAAACACAAAAGACCCCGAATAGCAAAAGAGGTATTGAAGAAGAAGAATGGAGCTGGAAGAATCAACCTTCCTGACTTCAGATTATACTGCAAAGCTATAGTCATCAAGACAGTATGGTACTGGCACAAAAAACAGAAATATAGACCAATGGAACAAGACAGAAAGCCCAGAAATAAACCCATGTACCTATGGGTACCTTATTTTTGACTAAGGAGGCGAGACTATACAATGAGGCAAAGACAGCCTCTTCAATAAATGGTGCTGGGAAAACTGGACAGCTACATGTGAAAGAATGAAATTAGAACACTTTTTAACACCATACACAAAGATTAGCTCAAACTGGATTAAAGACCTAAATGTAAGGCCAGAAACTATAAAACTCTTAGAGGAAAACATAGGCAGAACACTCAATGACAAATTGATAAATTGATAATGGCACCCCACTCCAGTACTCTTGCCTGGAAAATCCCATGGATGGAGGAGCCTGGGAGGCTGCAGTCTATGGGGTCATGAAGAGTCGGACACGACTGAGCATCTTCACTTTCACTTTTCACTTTCATGCATTGGAGAAGGAAATGGCAACCCACTCCAGTATTCTTGCCTGGAGAATCCCAGGGACGGCGGAGCCTGGTGGGCTGCCGTCTGTGGGGTCGCACAGAGTCGGACACGACTGAAATGACTTAGCAGCAAATCAAAGCAAGATCCTCTATGACCTACCTCCTAGAGTAACGGAAATAAAAACAAAGTAAACAAGTGGGATCTGATCAAACTTAAAAGCTTTTGCACAGCAAAGGAAACTATAAGCAAGGTGAAAAGACAACCCTCAGAATGGGAGAAAATAATAGCAAATGAAACAACTGACAAAGGACTGATTTCTAAAATATACAAGCAGCTCACACAACTCAATACCAGGAAAACAAGCAATCCAATCAAAAAGTGAGAGAAAGACCTGAACAGACGTTTCTCCACAGAAGACATACAGATGGCTAACAAACACATGAAAAGATGCTCAACAACACTCATTAACAGAGAAATGCAAATCAAAACCACAATGAGATATCACCTCACACCGGTCAGAATGGTCATCATCAAAAAGTCTACAAACAATGGAGAGGGTATGGAGAAAAGGGAACACTCTTGCACTGTAGGTGTGTAGGGAATGTAAATCGATACAGCCACTATGGAAGATGGTATGGAGATTACTTAAAACACTAGTAATAAAACCACCTTATGACCCAGCAATCCCACTCCTAGGCATATACCCTGAGGAAACCAGGGTTGAAAAAGACACACCTATCCCATTGTTCATTGCAGCACTATTTACAATAGCTAAAACATGGAAGCAACCTAGATGCCCATCAGCAGATGAATGGATAAAGAAGTGGTGGTACATATACACAATGGAATATTACTCAGCCATAAAAAGGAACACATTTGGGTCAGTTCTGAAGAGGTGGATGAACCTAGAACCTGTTATACAGAGTGAAGTAAGTCAGAAAGAGAAAGATAAATGTCGTATTCTAACCCACATATATGGAATCTAGAAAAATGATTCTGAAGAATTTATTTACAGGGCAGCAATGGAGAAACAGACATAGAGAATAGACTTATGGACATGGGGAGAGGGGTCTAGAGGGTGAGATATATGGAAAGAGTAACATGGAAACTTACATTGCCATATTTAAAATAGATAGACAACGGGGATTTGCTGTATGGCTCAGGAAACTCAAACAGGGGCTCTGTATCAACCTAGAGGGGAGGGAGATGGGAGGGAGGTTCAAAAGGGAGGAGATAAATGTATATCTATGGCTGATTCATGTTGAGGTTTGACAGAAAACAACAAAATTCTATAAAGCAATTATCCTTCAATAAACAAAACAAAACAGTCAAATTGCTTGTCATCAGCTGAAGGCCATGAAAGTACTCACAGCCTGGAGATCCCCCCTTCATTAGTATCCCAGATGGTCTCATTTTACCTAGAGAGCAGGGTCTAACACGTCTTGTGTGCTGGCTTAGTCGTTTCGTGGGAAAGAAAAAGGGAATGATAAGATATGACACAAAGCACCTCAAAAACAAGCAAAGCACCAAAGTCAACAGCTTACTCACAGGATAAGCAATTGAGAAAAGGTTCAAACAGATGAAGTAACTTGCCTGAGGTTCTCCAATCCACTGGCAGAGGCAGGATTTAATCCTAAGGAGGTCAGTGCTCTTTCCATCCTCCTCTCTCTCTCGGGCCCCAATCCCATGCCTTCTGGAACTCAGTTTCATCCTACTCAGACAGTCTCATTTTCTAACACTCTCCAAGTCTCCTTTGAAATCTTTTTGCCTTTTCTTGGTCTTCTTTTCTTTCCTGGAATGCCTTTCTCACCTCTTCTCACCTGTCTACATCCTTCAAAACCCAAGTCAATTTTTTCTTTTGTATGAACCCCTTTCAGGGAACTCTTGTCCTCACTGACCTATGGCCTCAGTCATGAGGACCAATGGACCAACACTTCCCTGTCCTTCGATGATGTCAGATATTTTAGGTCTGCCCACCTCTTTGTGTCCCTCCCTCCTACAGGGCTTCACACAAGTTTGGGAACCTGGTAGATTGAATTTCAAGATGATGGGACTCCAGGACATCAGAGCTGAGATTGGCTAAAATCTCAACACTTAAGGTCTTTGATTTTCATGCCAGGAAGGGATTGGCTGAAAGAAGCCTAAGGCTTTCAGGGAAGACTAGAGAACCTCACAGTTTCAAATTCCTAGTTAAATTCAATCAGTAATTATAAAAAATAAATTATTGTCACTGATATTAAACTTGCTGCTGCGGTGCTGTGAAGACCACCCTGAGATTTGCTCCATCCTGGTTTACACAGGGTCCTTTCCTAGGACTCTCATAGAACAAGGTAGTCTTGGGACCGGAAGGTCAAGAACCACACTAGCCACTGTGATCATCCTTGGGGAATCAAGGAATGGACAGCTTTCTGTCTGGCTGACAGCCTGGTTGAAGGAAAATCCTGGAAAGGCACAGTACCTGGGGCCAGCAACTATCTCTTCACTCTCCCTGTTCTCCCCATCTGGGGTCCCCAACTACACGTTCTTTAAAGCACAATAATACTCCCAAATGTGCACTTCTCTCACAACTGGTGAATTATCGGTATAATTATGTTACTGAAGTTGAGTAGAGGAAACAATTAGGCTTCTACTAGATTTTCCCAGAGAAAAAGAAAGAAAAGAGATGGGGTAGATGGAAAAAAGATAGTTCTTTGCCATCAGTTAAGCCTTGTTGAACGTGAGTCTTTCTGATCATCTGGCAGCACGTACTCTCTCTCTGGACCTCTGTCCCCCAGGTCACCTGCCCCCTACTGTGTACCACATCCTTCCTTCAAACAGCCCTGGCATGCTCCACATCAGCTGCAGCTTTCAAGTCTTCACCTTTTCAACTCTTCTGAGGCCTAAACGGCTTCCCTAATCCTCAGAGCTCTGCCTTCTTCCCTTTCTTTGAAAGTTCTCCCTCCCTGCTCCCCCCACCAACAGTCTTACCTGGTTTTCCCACACCCAGAGTCCCAGTCTGGCCTTTCTGTCACCCCACCCCCACTGTTGACCATTATGATCTTCCCCCGCATCCTCCAGGGCTGCTGCTTACACTGCATAAACATTCGTGTCCTGGTTATCTCTTTGAATCTCTCATAATGGCTTTCCCCATTCTCCAGCAAGAGTTGAAGGAAAGAAAATATAGTTACACAAACTGTAAGGCAGGGGAATGGGAGAGAAAGGGTTTTGAAACAGAATGAAGGAGATTTGGATTTTAGTCCCAATTCCTCTGCACAGAAGCCATTCATTTATTTATTCACACATTCATTCACATATTCATTCAATCATCAAACATTTAATTGTGTGTTCTATGCCAGGCATCCAGCTAGGGGCTAGAGGTTGCAGAGGTGAATAAGGGATAGTTTAGCATTGTTGTTGTTCAGTCACTAAGTCACATCTGACTCTTTGTGACGCTGTGAACTGCAGCATGCCAGGCTTCCCTGTCCTTCATTATCTCCTGGAGTTTGCTCCAACTCATGTCCACTGAGTCTGTGATGCCATCCAACCATCTCATCCTCTGTTGCCCCTTCTCCTCCTGCCCTCAATCTTTCCCAGCATCAGGGTCTTTTCCAATGAGTCAGCTCTTTGCTTCAGATGCACAAATATTGGAGCTTCAGCTTCAGCATCAGTCCTTCCAATGAATATTCAGGGTTGATTCCCTTTAGGATTGACTGGTTTGATCTCCTTGCCATCCAAGGGACTCTCAAGAGTCTTCTCCAGCTCCACAATTCAATAGAAAGTACAAATTGTCTCTGGGGAGACAGACACATGAACAAGAAAAAATAAGGCAACAAGGTCATGTAGTAACTGAGACAGATGGAAGGTGAAAGAGACATGGAGGAGAGATCCCTTTCCAGCCTCTGAGGCAAAAGGAAACTTCCCAAGGAGGAACCACTGGTCTGACTCAAACTGAGGGGAAAGAAGGAGGCAGGGCATACCAGGTTGGGAAGGCCACTAAGGAAAGGCAAGGGGCTTGAAAGTGTGTGGCAGGAAGATGGTGGCTGGGTGAGTGGAGATCAGCACGCATGTGGGTTTATTGCTGCTATGCCTGGGTGGGAAGTGCTCAGCAGTATTTGGGACAAATAGAAAACCTTAAGAGGCCATGGTAGGGAGGTTGGAATTTATCCTATACATGAAGTAGAGCCATTTAAAAATTTTAAACAGAAGAGGTTCATGTTCTATTTTGTATTTTTTTCTAGCAGTAATTTGAGAGATGGATTTGAGGGATGCCAAGAGATGGATTCCCCAGTAGCTCAGTGGTAGAGAATCCGCCTGCAATGCAGGAGACGCAGGAGATGAAGGTTCGATCCCTCAGTCAGGAAGATCCCCTGCAAAAGAGAGCATGGCAATCCACTCCAATATTCTTGCCTGGAGAATTCCATGGACAGAGGAACCTGAAGGGCTACAGTCCATAGGGTCGCAAAGAGTCAGACACGACTGAAGTGACTGAGCATGCCTGCATGCATGCAAGAGATGGATTGGGAGACTGTGGTAGGAGTCCCAGGGGAGGGGAGAAAAGGGAGACACATTTGAGGTATATTTAGGAAGTAAAAGCAGCAGTAGGACTTGTCAGTTTGTTCCATGGAAGTGAAGAAGAGGGAGGCGACAACAGCTGAGACTGAGACTCTGGGAGGACCCAGAGATGGCCATGTTTGGGGTGAAGGGAGGGAGGGATGGGGCAGAGTCAGTGGTCATTTAGTTTGGGAAGGTTGAGTCAGGGATCTGGGGACTTCCAGGTGACAACGTCCAGCAGGCAGTTGTGTGTAAATGAATCTGATGGAGGAGTCAGAGAAGAAGTCTGGCTGGAGATAGAGATTTGAATCTCTTACGCTTAGAGCAGAGTGCCTAAGCTCACCCTGGGAGGATGTATCCACAAGGCTGTGGACACCAGCAGGAGGGAAAGACGCCCCACCAAGAAGCTGAAGAGTCACTTGGTACCAGGACGGGGAGCCAAGGCCTGGAAACTGTTAGTTGTTTAGTCATGTCCGACTCTTTGCGAGCCCAGGACTACCAGGAGCCTGCCAGGTTCCTCTGTTCATGGAATTCTCCAGACAAGAATACTGGAGCGGGTTGCCATGCCCTCCTTCCTCTAGGGGATCTTTGTGGCCCAGGGATGGAATATGGGCTTCCTGAATTGCAGACAGATTCTTTACCACCTGAGTCACCAGCGAAGCCCTGAAAGGGCAGTATCAAATGATAGAAGGTATATTGGTGGTGACCAGGAATTTATTATTGAGAGCTCTCTTCAGGGGACAGTGGGGGCAAAAGGGGCAAAATTTGGTTTTGGTGAATTAAGGCGTGGATAAGATGTGTAGGAATAGAGACTATGAATGGACCCTTTTTTTTTTTTTTTTTAAGAACTTTTGTCTGAGAAAGAGAGGAAGGAGTTTTGCCAGTAGCTCCAGGGGAATCAAAGAATCTATGACATCTCTATGAGATGTTCAACCAGAGACAGGGTGCCGAATCTAATTTAAAACTCAAATACAAGACTTCTCTGGTAGTCCTGTGGTTAAGAATCTGCCTGCCCATGCAGGGGATATGGGTTTGATCCCTGGTCTGAGAAGACTCCACAGGACACCGAGCAACTACGCCTGTGTGCCACAACTACTGAGCCCATGCTGTACAGCCTTGGGATGCATTATGTTTTCTTCTTTACTTTGCCTGCCAGGAAGCCCAGAGGCCAATTAAAGTCTAGTTATCACGGAACAGTTTATTTCTGGCTCTTGGCATAAAATCTCCTCCTTTGCCTACATGGCTTCTGATTTCTCTTATACTTTATTTTATATTCACATGCATATGAGTAGTTGAATGTTTTTTAAATGTTCAATATAAGTTTATTGAGCAAATAAAACCTGAAAATGATGATTTTCTTCATAAACTGAAGTACTTAAATTGTCATAACATGTTTTCAGCATGTAGTTTTTGGCCAAATGTGGAAATGTTTCTACAGTTAAACTTCAAATGCTAGTAATTATGTAAATATGGTTTTATTTTAAGCCACTAAAAATCCTTTCTGAACAGAGGGAGGGTATAAATTACAAAAAAAAATGGGAAGAGGTTTACCTTTTTGGATCTCAGGCTCCCCATCTATGAAATGGTGATAATAGTTCCTATCAGCCTGACTCAGGAAATAAAGGATATAAAAACAATTTGAAAGAGGTAAGACAGTCTACAAAATCATATAAATAATAATATGTTTTTTTTCTTTTGAATTTCTCATAATGTATAGCCCAAGTCCTTCACTGATTTATTGAAAATGGAGGTATTGGGAGAAGGGGGTCTTAATGACCTCTGACCTTTCTGATGCTAACGGTCTAAGGGTCCACAAGTCAGACTTATTTTTAGAGGATGATAGGATGATGACAATTTGCTTATAGTGAGGCAAACTGTTCAGCTATGTCATTTCCCAGGTGTTTGAGGTGGGATAAGAGTATGATAAGTGTATTAGTCAGAATTCTCCAGAGAAACGGAACCGATAGGATATATATATGTGCGTGTGTGTGATTCTGTGTGTGTTTGTCGCTCAGTCATGTCCGACTCTTTGCGACCCCATGGACTGTAGCCCACCAGGCTTCTCTGTCCATGGAATTCTCCAGGCAATAATACTGGAGTGGGTTGCCATTCCCTACTCCAGGGGATCTTCCAGACCCAGGGATTGAACCCAGGTCTCCCACATTGCAGGTGGATTCTTTACCATCTGAGCCACCTGGAAAGCCCAAGAATACTGGAGTGGGCAATTTATCCCTTCTGCAGGAAATCTTCCTGACCCAGGAATTGAACTGGGATCTCCTGCATTGCAGACGAATTCTTATTTGCTGTTGTTCAGTCTCCAAGTCACATCCGACTCTTTGCGACCCCATGGACTGCAGAATACCAGGCCTCCCTGTCACTCACTATCTCCTGGAGTTTGCCCAAGTTCAT
Organism: Okapia johnstoni; assembly: GCA_024291935.2. NCBI lineage: Eukaryota > Metazoa > Chordata > Mammalia > Artiodactyla > Giraffidae > Okapia > Okapia johnstoni. The sequence goes on along the minus strand of CM044314.1, from coordinate 40,880,553 downwards.
GTCCATTGAATTGGTGATGCCATCCAACCATCTCATCCTCTGTTGCCCTCTTCTCCTTCTGCCTTAAATCTTTCCCAGCATCAGGATTTTTTCCAATGAGTCAGCTGTTCGCATCAGGTGGCCAAAGTATTGGAGCTTCAGCTTTAGCATCAGTCCTTCCTATATATATAGATCTATAGAAAGAGATTTATTTTAAGGATTGGTTCATGTGGTGATGGAGGCTGAGAAGTCCCACTCTCTGCCATCTGCAAGCCTGAGGCCCAGGAAAGCTGGTTGTTAAGTCCCAGTCTGAGTTTGAAGATCTGAGAACTGGGAGCGTTGATGTCTGAGGGCAGTAGAAGATAATGTCCCAGCTCAAGCAGAGACCAAGTTCATCTTTCCTCCAGCTTTTTTGTTCTAATCAAACCCTCCAAGGATTGGCTGATGCCCTCCTGTACTGGTAAGGGTGGTTTTTGTTTTATTTTTTACTGGAATGTAGTTGCTTTACAATGTAGTTAGTTTCTGCGGTACAGCAAAGTGAATCAGCCACATGAATACATGTATTCCTTCCTTCTTGGATTTCCTTTTCATTTAGGTCAGAGGGTGATCTTCTGTCTATTGATCCAAATGCTAATATCTTCTGAAAGCAGCCCCACAGACACACCCAGAAACTGTGTTTTACTAGAGATCCAGGCATCCTTTAGACCAGTCAAGTTGGGCTTGAAAAATAAAATTAAGCTTTACAGGTGGGGAACAGGTGGCTGTTGCCTGTCATCCTTGTTACACCCTGGTGACTGACCTGTCTCAATGGGGATTTTTTTCAGCAGGTTTTGTGAGCGTCTTCGGACCCTGGAAACTACAAGGGTGGGTGATGCATGGAGGAGATACAGTGCTGAGGTTGATGAAGAGCAGCTGCCTGTCTGCTAGTTTGGAAGGAGCTGTTCCTGCCTTGCTGGGAGGTCTGCAGGGTTATGGAGGGAGAAGGGATGATGGATAGAAGCGGGACTCCCTCCCTGCCACGGCCCGCTGGCTGGACCATCATTCACAACCCCTGATAGACTACCTCCTCTCCACAGGCACTGCTTTGGGGTGGGTTATGAATGAGCTACCATAAAGACCGTATTTTCTAATTACATTTTTGAGCTTGGGACATGGCTGTCCGTGGGAGGTGCGAGGTGCCTGATTCTGGAGGAGGAGGCAGAGAAATAAAGATAGGGGAGCATGTGGGAAACTTTTGTTATGTAGACGACTCTATGTAATCAGCTAAGAAAGATCAGGTTTTAGGAAAGGCTGTGGGTGAAACTATGACTGGCCTTTGAAGAACCTTTCCATATTCACTCACATATTCATTCATCAAACACTCTGAATGATTGCAATGTGCTTGACACTGTACACAAGGCGTTCTCTAGACAGAACTTGTCATACTTGTGCATACAAAGCACCTGGGGATCTGGTTAAAACTAGAAACTGATTCAGTGGGTCTTGGGTGAGGCCTGAGATTCTGCATTCCTGCTGTCAGGTCTCCCTCTGTTGCTGATCCAGAAACACATAGACGATATATGGCTCTTACTTTGGAGGAGCTTTCAGTCCAATGAGGAAACGGGTATGTAAACAACTTGCTGCAATTAAAATAAAAGTCCAGTTTTATGATAGAAAGGTCAGAACAATGCAGGAGCAGGAGAAAAGAGCCATTAATTTTGACTTGGAGGATCGGGGAAAGCTTCAGACATAGATGCTGTTTAAATTGTGCCTTGAGGGCACACTGAATTTTAATAAGTAAGGAAAGTAGGAGAGAGATAGAGAGGGTGGGAGGGTTGTAGTGAGGATGCTTTCCAGGGCTGATGGAAGAACATTGTCGTGAACCAAATATCTGTGTCCTCCCAACATTCAATACTTCATCGGAAATGACCCTGATGCTGGGAAATATTGAAGGCAAAAGAAGGGGGTGGCCGAGGATGAGATGGTTAGATAGTATCACCGACTCAATGGACATGAATTTGAGCAAACTCCAGGAGACAGTGAAGGACAGGAAGCCTGGAGTGCTGTAGTCCATGGGGCACAAAGAGTCATATGACTTAGTGATTGAACAAAAACCCAACATTCATATGCTGGAACCTAATCCCCAATATGATGGTATGTGAAAGTGGGGCCTTTGGGAGATGATTAGGTCTTAAGAGTGGGGCCCTTATGAATGAGATGAGTGCCCTTTCATAAAAGAGACCTCCATAGAGCTCTCTCACCCCTTCTGCCATGTGAGGTCACAGAGAGAAGACTGCTGTCTATGAACCAGGAAGCAGGTCATCACCAGACCCTGAATCTGCCAGCACCTTGATCTTGGACTCTAGTCTCTAGAGCTGTGAGAGATCAAAACCTGTTGTTTAAATGCCCTGGCATGTAGTATTTTGTTATAGCAGCCCAAACAGACTGAGACATCCATGAATAGAGGCATGCTCAAGGTTAGATTAGTCCCCAGTGATGGTAGGATTGCTGAACAATTTACATTGGATCTTTTTCTCCAATAAAAAGCTTTGATGGGATGGGAGTGATGAGAGGGAACCTATATCAAATGCACTTCCTTGAGCTTTAAAGGGGTGGGCTGGGCATACTGGAGGTCGTCTGGGAGGCTCTCAGTCTCCGTGGGAAGAGGAGAGACGGGACTCCTGATGGGATGGAGAGAGGGGCTCTAAACCCACAACAATCTGTCTCTGCAGCTCTTATTGTTCACTCAGGAGGCAGCGAGCTCTACCTTTCCAATTTTTCCATGAAAGTATGTCCCACTGTTCTACCTTAAATATGGGCTTTGGGGGCTGGGAAGACTCTTTTGCACCTGGCAAAGTACCTTGTGCTCAGCAGGTGCTCATTAAATATTGGCTAATGACAAGCATGTAAGGAAAGTGATGAAGACGAACTAATTCACACTGTGCCATTAGTGATTCCATCCAACAGCCTACGGTTCCCATCCTGCAGTTTGTTGCATCTCTGTGTTTGACTTGAACATCTCTGAGGAACAAGATTGAATGGAAGTTATCCTGCCAGACATTAAAACATCCTTTAATGGATGATGAAGTTATGAGTGACTTTCCCAGGTGTGAATAGTGAATATGTGCTTATTCATGTCTGACTCTTTGCAACATGGACTGTAGCCTGCCAGACTCCTCTGCCCATGGAATTTCCCAGGCAAGAATACTGGAGTAGGTTGCCATTCCCTTCTCCAGGGGATCTTCCCAACCCAGGGGTTGATCCCCAAACTCCTATATCTTCTGTATTGGCAGGTGAATTCTTTACCTCTAGCACCACCTGGGCAACCTCAGGAGCATTTGCTTTTTGAAAGCAGAGGCCTGAAGAGATCCCTTGAGGCTTGCTTACCTCCCTGCCCCCAGTCTTAGTCTGAAGATGGATGGAAGAGTTGGCAGATGCCACAGAGACACGCTAGACTCCCATGTGAGGGAGGTGATCTGGACCATCTTAAGGGTTTCTGAAGGCTGTGCAGCTGGCTAGGGGCACACACTTCAGACATGTTGCTTATCCTGGAGCAGGCTGGCATTGCTGGCATTGCAGACCTCACAGACAGACTGCAGGACATCCTTTGTGTTCTGGGCTGGTAGACACTGAATATTGCACTTACACCAGCCTTCTTCGCAGCCTCTAAGCCACCTCCTAAGACGTAAATAAATGAAGAGGACTTATGAATGAGGCCTTTTCACACATGGTCAGAAATTTAGTGAAATAAACTCCAATAAGCCTCAGTCCTAGGAAATGAGCCTTATTAGCCCTGAGGAAGATCACTGAGACTCAGAGAGGTAGTTATAGGCCTGGGATGCTGCGAGGATGGGATGAGCTGATCTGAGCCCACAGCAACTTCCCTGAAAGCACCTCCCTGTGCTCTGTCCTGTTTTGCCTGGTGATAAATGCAGACAGCTAGGGGGACACATGTCTTGGGAAGAAGGTTAGAGTAAGCCTTTAACACGTGGCCTTCATGAAGGCTGCAAGAGACAATGTTTTACAAACACAGCAGCTCTTGTGGGAAACTGGTGAGGGTGGTGACCAGGGCTGTGTCATTCTCTCTCTCTCCTAAACCCACCAGCATCATCCCGCAAACCGTGCCAGCACCCTGCCCACTTAATTCAGAATGACTGCGAATCAACACCCTCCAGCCACACTATATCAAGGGAAGAAGGAGAAAATACTCAGGTCCAGATCTCAGCGCTAGCATGAAGTAGGGATGAAGTGAGTAATTGTGGAACAAATGGTTGGATCCAGACAGCTAGCACTCAGAATCCCAGCAGGTGATAGGACTGAAAGAACATGGACCTGGAGTCAGAATTATTTGGGATTAAATTCTTTCTCTTCTTTGTATTTTCTGTGTGACATTGGGTGAGCCCCTATCCTCTCTGAACTGGTTTATTCATCTGCAAACAGAAGGAAGGTAATGACTCCCACTTTACATGTTTGTGAAAAAACAAGCAAACTATGGGGAAGTTTCTTTCCTTTCCAGCCCTGGATTCTACTCTTAATTTATTCTTGTTAATTATGTGCCTTTGGGGAAGTCACAGTTTCCACACTTGTGAAATGAGGAGCGATGTCATCCTGCTTAACTCCTTGTCTTTTGTGACGATGTGTGTGTTACGTGTGTTTTCAGTCGTGTCTGACTCTTTGGGACCCCATGGACTGTAACCCACCAGGCTTCTCTGTCCATGGAATTTTCCAGGCAAGAATATGGGAGTGGGTAGCCATGCCCTTCTCCGGGGGATCTTCCTGACCCAGTGATGGAACCCATGTTTCTTGCATCTTCTCCATTGGCAGGCAGATTCTTTACCACTAGAACCGTCTTGCCTCCCAGGTGTCAGGCTGGGTAATGACGAACCAGTGATGTTGGTAATGACAATGGGAGCAGCAGCATAGCTGCTTCTATACTGACAACAGTCAGCACTTTCTGAGTGTGTCCTGGGATTAAACAAGGCATCATATGGTCAGAACTATACCTGGCACAGAAGGAGTGCTCAGGACTGTTTATACTATCACTATTTTGGCCCCAGAGGGGAATGGTGGGGAAGACAAGGTGATGCCAAATCAGGGGTCAAAACTTAAGATCAAGAATGCCCAGGCAGGAGCCCCAACTGGGACCTGTTGTCTGAACGCTTCTTCCTTTCCTTCCGGACCAGCAAGGTTGTGTAACTTGCCCAGGGTCTCAGTCCGGAGTCAAGGTCCTGACTCCTATCCCAGTGCTGGCTCCCCCAAACTACTGCGTGGTCCTTCCAGTGAAGGGGCAAGCTGAAATGGTCCTGGGATTCACCCGTTTCTCTTCCGGATTTCGGTTAACAGTTTCTTGGTTTCTCAGCCCTGCTCTGCCTTCAGCCTATCGTCTTTTCTCCTCTGCAAACTTCCCAACTGGCAAACCCAATCATGGCACTCCACAGCTGAAAAATTGCCCGACTCTTAAATCTGAACTCCTTAGGACAGCTCAACCCTCACCCCAGCCATAATGCATGCTCTGAACATGCAATTTCTAATGCCCTGTGTTGCCTTGTGGCCCCATGCTTTTGCCAGTGCAGGTCCCTCTGCTCCCCACACTCTCCCTTGTCCATCAGTTAATCCTTTAATTCGGCAAATTATATTGAGCTCCTGTTATATGCCAGATGTGGTACAGGATGCTGATGTCATAGCAGTTAGTGAGACACTGTGTCTTTGGTCCCTTGGAATTGACAGTGAAGTGGTGAGAGACACAGCATAGAAAGAGAACAAAAAACCAAAATATGTACATATTTTGAATTTATGTATTTGTTTGCACATGTATGTGTATATGGGGCTTCCCAGGTGATTCAGTAGGTAAATAACCTGCCTGCCAATGCAGGAGATTTAAGAGATGTGGTTCGATCCCTGGGTCAGAAAGATCCCCTGGGGGAGAGCATGGCAACCCACTCCAGTATTCTTGAGTGGAGAATTCCATGGAGAGAGGAGCCTGGTGGGCTACAGTCTACAGTGTCGCACAAAGTCGGATACGACTGAAGCGACTTAGCACGCAGCACACACATATGTGTTTGTAGGTGGGAAATGCTACAAGGGGAAGTAAACAGCATAATATAATGATCCCTGGGGTGAAGGGCTGGTGGGTTTGGATTGCTAACTCATCAAACTAATGTTTATTTATCTACATGCTAATCAGGGGCACCTCTTCCAGGAAGCCTTCCTGGATCAGAACCTCTTTTGTCTGTGTTCCCAGAGCAGCCTGCCCTGCCTTGCCCATGCCATGTCTGGGCACTTAACACACCAAACATATCTTACAGTTTTAGTGTCTGTCTCTGGAAGTTCTGAGTTCCTTGTGGGCAGTGGCTGTCCTCTCTTAGGGCAGTGCCTGGCCCTGAGAGAGGACAGCTGATGGCTATGAGTGAATAGACAGGCCAGAGAGTCAAGGGACTGGGGTAGGGGAGGGATATATCAAGGAGGAGAGCTTGGTTGGCTCTTTTCAGAAGAGTGCAGTTGAAAATAAAATTGTGGAAGTCACTTGGGTATTTGTTTATAAATGACAAAGGCGGTCAGGAGCTTTTGATGAGCTCCTCATTCATCCTGCCCCCATCACCTTCCTGTCATTTTCCAGTTATTTAGAACCAACCGGCCAGATAGCCCTTAACCAAGCAATATACATGTTAATGTGGAGAGCAGAGGCTGAGATTGAAGTAGCAGGCAAAGCACATTATTCAAAGGGAAGACGAGAAGGAAAAGAAATGAATGGGCTGGAGGCTGGAGGCAGATGTTGCCTTCATTGAAAGTCACCACCAGCCTTGTCTCCCTAGGGCCTGACACCCTGCTGTGCCCACCACCCCTCTCCTTGCTGCCCAGCCTCTCCCCTTCAACACTCTTTTCCCAACAGAACACCTTCAGTTTATTTTTAGTCCTTTCCAGAAGGCCCTTGGCAATCTCACTTTAATTAGAATTGTACCCGAGTACTCCAGAGCTACTGATGGAATGATTTCGTCTCATCTGGCTGGCATTGTGTAGGGGGTGGCCAAAACTGCTTTCAGAGAAGTGGAAAATTTATCATTTATTTATTTCTCTTGGCCAATTAGCATCAGTCCAAGGAGGCATGTGAGAAAGAACACTGGAGCTGGCAGGAGGAGGGGGCGTGAGCTGACACCTTCACCTATGGGCTGAGCCATTTTCTTCACTCATGTAATGGGGTCCTCATGCCTGCCAGCCTTCCTCCTGGGTTACTGTGAGGAGCAAATGAGTCCAGGAGAAACAGTGATATTATGAAACGAGGTGCAGTGGAAGCACTGCGTGTCAATTACTGAAGCACGTGCAGAGAGAGGGGAGGAAGGGGAGGAGAGGCAAGAAAAGGAGTCAGATTCCTAGGTTCTTGAGCACTGCTGCTTCCACCCTTCTCCCCTGGGTGGTGAAGGTGACATCATTTGGGCCTTTGCAGCCACTTCCTCTGGATGGAGTTTTTAGGATGGATAGAAATGATCGGAAAATTTTATGTGTGTTTTGTGTACATATTTTTTGTTTTGTTTTCAGATGAGTGACTCAGGAGACCCTCCAGTGTACTCTGGAGGATCAGGGACCCTTTTGGTTCCAGGCTGCAACTCTGTAAGCCATGGACGCAGCATTGGAGGTACCTGACAGGTGGGCTCTGGTGGGCTTCCCAGAGTTTGCCCAGGCTCAGCCAAGGTGTCAAGGTGTGTGGCAAGGGCACCACAACCCTCCTGGCAGCATATCCAGACAGACAATTGCTTCCAGAAGTGAACACACACAACTACTCTGATGTAACTCTGCACACACCTCCATGGGCACATACTCACCCATGCATGCTAAAAATGTACAGAGCTTTGACATAACCATATCAGTCATAGCAGGTTGGGCTATTCTGCCTGTATTCTGTATTAGTCATTACAGGTTAGGTTACCCTGCCACACCAAAGAATCCCAACTACCTCAGTGACTTAAAACAACCAGAATCTGCTTCTATCTTTTGCATATTTATTGTGGATCTGGGTGATTCTCCAGGGCAGCTTCCCTCCAGATGTTGGCTCGGTCAACATCCTTACCTTACGGCACCTCTGCCACCTCTGCGTCAACACGTGATTGCCATGGCAAGATTGGAGGTGAGAAACAGCCATTAAATGCTTTGGCACCAAAGTGACACACTATCATTTCTGATGGAAGGAGAGCCAGGACTGATGATTATCAGTTACATTTTCTGCTTTCACTTGCCCCAGCCCTCAGGTTCCTTCTCTGTCTTTGCTTCCTCCTTCCAGTGAGGAAGATAAGCCGGATGACTTCCTGCTCAGATGTTCTGTTGTAAAATGTGCCCAACAGTCTTGTACTTCCCTTTAGCTTGCTGCCTTAGTGCTCTGGATCAAGTCCCTTTTTTGATATTCTCATATTATGAGAAATATCTGAGGAGTGTCCCTGAGCATCTCTCTTGTAGAGCTGGCTTATGCATTTGTAAAGAATGAAGTGTATCCACCTCCATTTAGTGTCTGAGGTTTTCTAATTTTAGTCCCAAATTAGTTTTCCTGGATCATCTGTTACTTCAACTCCGGTCCAAATGGACAACTTACTGTTCCTTAGGTATAGTCTTGGCCTTCATCTTACACTACCTTTCTCCTTCTCTATTCTTCTCTAGCCACATTGATCTTAAATTTTTTTCTCAAACATGCCGAGCTTGTTGTCGCCTCAGGGCCTTTGCACTTACTGTTTACCTTGTCGTGCTGTGCCTCAGCCCAGCTCTATTGCATCACTCTCTTCTCGGTCTTTTTTACCCTTATCTGGAGTATGTCCCTCCCGGTTATCCTAACATACTGTCCTCATGTACTTATCACTGTCAGAAATCATTTTGTGCTCTTAACATTTGCGTTGATTGTCTGCCTATCCCAATTAAAATGTAAGCTCCTTGCTGTAGTCACCTTGTCTATCTTCTTCTCTCCTGTGCTATGAGAATAGTGGTTGGCACATAATGTTGTGGTTCAGTCGCTTAGTCGTACTCTTTGCGACCTCGTGTACTGCAGCATGCCAGGCTTCCCTGTCCTTCACCACCTCCCAGAGCTTGCTCAGACTCATGTCCATTGAGTCAATGATGCCATCCAACCATTTCGTTCTCTGTCATCCTCTTCTCCTCCTGCTTTCAATCTTTCTGAATGTCAGGGTCTTTTCTAATCACATATACCTGTACAAATACAACATAAAGATGGCTTTATTTGACATCATATTTGACAGTGCTTCCCTTAATTGAATATGTCAAATAAGTCTAATTATTTTAATATTGCTCTTTCATAAGGAGAGAGACCAAACCTTGTGAGATATCTCAGGACACTCTGGAAAAATCCAGAAGTTAGTTAAAGGTCAAAAAGACTTCATTAAAAATTTTATTTGAGGAAGTTTACCAAAAAATATAAAAAGTTATGGACACTTGAATAAAAGGATCACAGATCATTATGAAATACTGCTTAATTATCTACTGAACCAAAGAAACAATTTTAAAACAAATACAGGTCACAAAATTATGAGCAAAACTTCTCTCTTTTTTAATATTGAAAAGAAGATTGTTTTCTTAAGTTATTAAAGGACTGATTAAGACACAATTGTAACACAGGAAATTATGTTGATAAAACACAGCTCTATTGCATCTTTGCTTTCTAGGCAGATTATTTAAAAGGTAGAGAAAAAGATTTCACAATCTGTTATCAAAAGCAGATCAAAAGCCCAATAAAACTTGGTTCTTTCATAGAGATAGCCAATTCTAATTTTACACCAGTGTACTTTTGATATTAAAACTCATTTTTTAACTTAAATTTATCCCAATCTTAGCCAGCTTGACCATGCATAAAATTTCTTCCCAAGATTACTGGAGTGGGTTTCCATTTCCTTCTTCAGGGGATCTTCCCGACCTGGGATCGAACCCAGGTCTCCTGCGTTGTAGGCAGACACTTTACCCTCTGAGCCATCAGGGAAACCCTCTTTTTCCATGAAACTCCTAAAATATTTTTCCTATTTTCCCCCTCTTCTTCATTCTAGAACAATTAATCATTCTATTTTCCTTACCTACTTTTCAAACAGGATTGTTTCCTTTCATCTTTATTATTATTACTCAACTTTAAAAATTAAAATTCCTAGCCCTTCAAATTCTTAATTAAAATTCTCAACCCTTAGTACCCTTAATTCCTAGTAAGGAATTACCTAGGAGGTAAGTAATAGTGGACTGTCTTTTATACTAGAATTCTGTGTATTGCCAGACTTATAAATATATTTCATAATTTCTGGAAGTACATTCTTCCTCATCATAAATTTTTAAATGTGGCACCAAACATGTTTACTAACAGACCCAAATATCTTGTTTCTCAGTGGTAAGAAGCTGTGTATAAGACTATGTTCACTAATTAAAGTTTCAGTATTTTATCTGTAAATGATCTAGATATTCAATGGCTATCAGTTATTTGATTAAGCTTAGCAAAACTCTAAGATTTCAAGTTACCAAAAATATTTGGGGAAATGACTTAAATAGACATGCCCTAGAACGTAATTATTGCTGCAAGTTCACCTAGAAATGTTTATTCCACTTACATATATTTAATTCACTTGTTCTCGACAATTATATTTATATTACTCATGAAAATTTTATCATACCAAGTTATTGTTCTAGTTGACAGATTTTGTCTAACAGAAATAACACAAACTTATTTGACTAGTAAACCAAGCAGAATAAAACTGCATTTCTGCATTATTTTAAATGCTGATAACCCTGAAGATAAACTAATTTAATTAAACTAGAAAAGTTAAACTAACTTTAATGCTGAATATTTTCCCAGATCATGTGAACTTGAAAAGCATTTGGGTTCATTTTTACTGTATTTCTTAGATCTTTAGAAATACTTAATTTAAACAAGTGCTTGCTGTTTTTAAGCTAATTAAATTATGCTCTTTTACAAATTAATTTTAATAATACCATGCAGAGGTAGAAAAATATCTCATATTTACTATCTCTCTCTCTCTCTATCTAGACGTATGTAACATACAGACAAATGCAGAGACCATATAGAATTTGTTTTAAAACTTTAGGCATGAGATGAGTGTGATCATGAAAGACTGGTTTATAAAGGCACAGTTGAATCAAATCATGCTTCTGGAAGATGTTATAAATTTTAGGGTTACCTTCTTAGATGGCTAAAGCTTTTTATTAATATTTGTGGAGAAGACACATGATTGTTCATTCACTTAAATCCCAAATAATCACTTTTTTCTTTTCTTTCTTCTGTTAAGAATTGCCTCCCTGAGATTTGCATTTCAAAGAGATGGTCCAGATAAGAGTTCCTAGCACCTGGAAAGAGTGCAGGTACCACCAAGAAGGAATTTTGATTCCTAGGGTCAGAATTTTTAAAATATTTACAAGCCCTTTGAAATAAACAGGTGATGTTTTAGGCTTGATAAAAAGGATAGGTGAGCTTTGAATTGTTTCTGGAGCTGCATTTTCTGTTATTGTAAAGATACAGTTTGTAAGATAAAATTTCTCAAAGAATTGGTTGCAGTCTGATTGGTCAGGTCATGGGCTGAAACAATCATCCGAGTACATTATCCTTAATTTGCTTCTTCAACCAAGATGGAAGTAAAAACATTTTTATGTTCTAAACTTGGAGTTGTATACATTTGGGATGTTCAGTAAACTCTTCCACAAAGTCTTCAGTAGGTTTTTCTTTTCTGGTGGGTACATTTAGCTTAGGGGAGATGGTCTGATAATAGAGTTTCATATTGGCCTTTGAATATCAGCTTCCAAACTGGCCAAATTCTGACCCTAGAGCTACTTTAAAAAAAAAAAATCCTTTAAAATATCATGACAAGTTTCAGCCAAAACAAGCAGTAAATATTCCTGGCAGTATTAGACAACCTCACGGACCAAAGAAGCATCCCCAAAGAGGGTGCAAAAGATGTTACCTTCCCAAGATTCAGAGTCATCCTCAAAGATACCCAAAAGAAAGAAGGACTGAGACAATTCCCCTGAGCTCTGGAAGCAGTTTGATAGGATCCTAGATGCAAATAGAGTTCAACTCATATTTATATCCAGTCTTGGCTACCCACAAATGGGATGCAACCCACTTTTCTCTCTTGCTCTATTTTTGAATGTAGATCTGGTTGTTTTTCTTCAGTTGCCAGCTATATATTTTTTGGTCTGCCTCCTCAGGCAAAGGCAACAAAAACAGAAATAAGCAAGTATGACTATACCAAACTAAGAAGCTTTTGCACAAGGGAGAGAACTATCAACAAATGAACAGGCAACCTAAGGAATGAGAGAAGATATTTGCAAATGATATGTCTAATAAGGAGTTAATACCCGAATTACATAAATAAATTATGTGCTGTGTGCTGTGCTTAGTTGTTCAGTTGTGTCTAACTCTTTGTAAACTCCATGGACTGTAGCCCACCAGGCTCCTATGTTCATGGGAATTCTTTAGGCAAGAATACTGATAGTGCGTTGCCATGCCCTCCTCCAGGGGATCTTCCCAACCCAGGGATTGAATCCAGGTCTCCCACATTGCAGGGGGATTCTCTACCAGCTGAGCCACCAGAGAAGCCCTTACAACTCAATATATTAAAAAATTCTGATTAAAAAGTGGACAGAGGATCTGAATAGACATTTTTCCAAAGAAGACCATACAGATAGCCAACATATATACGAAAAGATGCTCAGTATTACTTATCATCAGGGAAATGAAAATCAAAACCATAATGAGATATCACTTGTCAAACAGCTGTTATAAAAAAACAAAAACAAATAACAAATGGTGAGAATGTGGAGAAAATGAAAACCCCGTGCACTGCTGGTGGAAATGTAAATTGGTGTAGCCACCATGGAAAACAGTACGAAGATTCTTCAAAAAATTAGAAAAATAGAACTACCAGGTGATTCAGAAATTCTGCTCCTGGATATTTAGCTGAAGAATACAAAAACACTTATTAGAAAAGATATATGCATTCCTATATTCATTGCAGCATTATTTCCAATGGCCAAGATACAGAAACAATGTGCATGCCCATCATTACATAAATAAATAAGGAAGATATGTATATGTAGATATAGATATATGTATAATAGATATATGTAAAGATACTACTCAGTCAAAAAAATAATGAAATCTTGCCATTTGCAATTAAATAGATAGACCTGGAAGGTTTTATCCTAAGTGAAAACAGTCAGACAGAGAAAGACAGATACCATATGATTTCAATTTTTTGTGTAATCTATAAAGCAAAACAAAACAGAAACAGTCTCACAGATGTAGAGAACATTGTTGTACTGTGGGTGGTACTAGGTAAAATAGGTGAAGGAGATTAAGAGGTCCAAACTGCCAGTTACATCTAATATATGCTAGAATGTGATACACTGCATAAGGAATATAGTTAATACTGTGATAATTCTGTATGGTGACAATGGTTACTGACATCGCGGTGATTATTTTGTAATGTATTTAAACATTGAATCACTATGTTGTACACCTGAAACTAACATATTATCCATCCAAAAAAGTCTAGTTTTTATAACTACAAAGAAAGAGAAGTATCTGTAGGTAATCATGCTCAAAAGACTACAATATTTTTCAGATTCATTTTGCTTCTTCATCTCACAAAAACCTGAGATAAATTCTTCACAGGTGAAGGAGCTCAGAGAAGTCCTACTTCTCGTGAGAAATCCTGTCATGCCTGGAAGTCGTGTGTCCTGATTTTGTGTCTTCTTCCACATCACAGTGATGTTCATTCTCCTCCAACCTGTCGGTTATACACAAATCAGACAGTCTGCAGTCCCTGTCCCAGTGGTGAGCACAAACCCCTGGGCCTGCTTCTCTCGTTCCCAGTCTTGTGTCTCAGAGGAATCTGTGCTGAGCACCACTGGACTCTTGTGGAGGCAACGCCTGAGGATCACAGGCCAGTGGGAAGGGCACCTGCAGGGACTTCCCAAGGGAGGTGCTTTGTGAGTCTCCTCTCAAAGGAGGAGACTCAGACAGGCGAATAGGAGAAAAGATGGGTATTCTGGGCCAAGACAGTCAAGGAACAAAACAGCAGAAAGGAGATTCTCTGGCCCCAGCCCCCCTAATTTGCTTTCTGGAGGCCATTTAAAGTCAGGAGAACCTCTGACTTGACTCTGGAGCCTGGAGAAGTATAGTCTGCTGTTACTGAAAGGAGAAGCATCCCACTCCCCTCAAGGCTGACCAGGATGCTTGGGGCCTAGGGAGGAGTGAAGAGAAAACCAGCTGGGAAAGAGAAATGGGGAAAAGGAGGGTAAGAAAAGACCATCAAAGGAGGGGCGTTCTCATGTTGAAGCTAGCTTGCAACCATGGACAGCTAAAGCCAGAAAGAAGGCAGTCCAAAGTCTGCACTGGGTTTAACCTGTTCTGTAAAGCATTATTATTCCTCTGACTTTAAAGAACTTTAAGAGAGGTCTTGAGTTTGAGTCCATGATTTAATAGACAGGAAGCCATGCGTAAGTTATGTGGTGCCTTTGAACCTCAGTGTTGTCATTCGGAAAGTGCAGGCAATATTGACAGTCTCATAAAATTATGAAGATTGAATGAAAAAAGTTCCAGTTAATTTGATGCTGGGGACCATACACGTGCTTAATAAATGTATTTCCTTTAGTCTTTGCTTGTCAGGGGACAGGGGACTGCTCTTCTTCCCTCAAAAGATGAAGGAATTCAGTCCCCTAATGGGGACTCAGGGTCTTTTGGCTGAGAGCAGGGTTATTATTGTATTGGGGGATTATCAAGCTGCCCTGTTTCTCCAGCAGTTTATACCAGCCTCCAACTCCCACTACAAAACCCATAGTCTACAGTGAGATTCGACTGTGGCCACTCCTCCAGTAGGAGAACCATTACACTTACCCTCATTGTGCAGGGAGGCAAGACACAGGCAGAGAGTTGAAATGCTTTCCCCAGAAGCCCTGCAAGCAGGGAAAGTTGGAGCTGGAATTCCCAAGGCTTGACTCTCTCATTCCCTGCTTTCATTCTTTAAGACATGTTCCCGTTCCTCCATAGCTCAGTTAAAGACAAAACAAAACAAAAAGTAATGTTGCTTGAAACAGAAAATCACAAAGCTAGTTAGGGCAAGAGTCTGGCAATTAGTTGTTGCTGGAATGTCTTTTTTTCCCCCCTCGTATGGTTCAGAAGCCTTCACAAACAATTTTTAAAATAGACTGGGGAAAAAGATAACAACAGTGTTTCTTGGTAACAGTGATTAAAAAAAAAAAAAAAGCATAAGACTATGGTTTTCCCCTCTGTGTGGCCTGCAGCTTTCTTGGGAAGAAACGTGGGGGAAGGCAGTGTCTCTGGGCTGTGAATGGGAGCTTAGTGGGGTGGCCTTGCAGCAGGTAGAAGGCTGTTCCCTTTGCCTCTCGTGATCACCTTTTTTGGAGGGTACAGCAAGGCCTGAGTCTATAGAAGGAAGGTATTAGAGCTGACTGAGACCTGGCTGGAGGAAATGCCCCCAGAGAATTCCAGCAAAGATGGATGACCATCTCACTCCCATGATTGTCTCCCAGAGACCACCTTTCAGATTGTCCTGGTTGTGTACCAGCGAGCTTGTGTCTCTCCTGAGTGAGAAGCCTCAGTGACACATGGCTGAGTTCTCCTCAGTGAGTGGAGGGTGGGCTGGCTGGTGCAGTGGCCCAGGGGGCCCTGGGCTCCATCTTTACTAGGCAGTGAGTATAGTGTGACATCATGACCAGTGGTTTCAGTTATCAGACTAACTCCCCTTCTTGGGCTTTCACAAAATTATCGGTTTGCTGAAAAAAATTACAAAGTGTTAGGTGGACAAACTTTAAAGCACTTCTGGGCCTAAAAGCATGTAATTTTTGAGATGCTGGGTGGCTGACCTGGGGCTGGGTGAATCAGGAGAGGCACTGTGGCACATATTCAAGGGAGACTTTGTTCTCAAGGATGTATAGGCACAAGGTTGGCCTCAAAAAGGGGTGCCTCCTTAAACTTGGCATCCTGGGTGCCTCTCTAGCCTCAGTCCAGTTCCAGCTCTGGTAGGTGAGCAGATATTTTCCCCTCTTAGTTCCTGGAGGGCCACACGGTCATCTGAGGTCACCTGGACTAGCCAGGAAAGATGGCCACCCAGCAAATGGGAAGGGTGATGAGCTCTTGTCTGAGCCAAAGAAAGCTCAACACTTTGGAGAAGGGAGAAGGTAGGTATAATAGGGACAAGGAATTCCTTTCCAGCACATCAGGGTGATGATGGGGGAAGAAGAGGATCTGTAAGGTAAGAGGGAGGTATCTGGATGTGCACCCTAGAACTGTGATCCTGGACAAGCCATGTCACCTCTCTGAGCCAGTTTTCTCACCCATTAGCAACACTATAATACCCTCCTCAAAAGGTTGTTGAGAAGGTGAGAAGGGGATAAGGGCTACAGGAATGATGGTCTTTGGGATATAAAAGGCATTCATAAAATGTAAATTTCTTACTCCTTCCAAATAGTACTGGGGGAAGAAAACTCCAGAAAACCTTAAATCAATCCACTGAACCCATCAACTCCCCCATCATTCTCAAGTGAAGATGGAGAGAGTTGTCTTCACAACTTGTTAGCATCCTTTTCTGCTTCCTGCCTGACTTGGATACCCTTGGTCTTTGAGAGTGGGGGGCTAGAAAGAAGAAAAAGTGGGATAGCTATCATATCAGAAGTTATGGAGGCTCAGGTACTCCTGGGAGAGGGAGGTGGGCATGAGAGGTTAGAGGAGGAGAGGTGCAGCCCTCACTGCCCTGGGCTCCATGCTGGGGGTGTTTGTGTGCTAAGGGGCTGACATTCAAATCAGTTGAACTGACTCAATAGCTGGGCTCTTTCTTCTGCACCTCTCGATTCACATAGGTAGGGAGGGGTCTCTGCTTCAGATAGCTCAACCCCTGGCCTTATTAAAATAGTGATGAGAACTGTACCTGTATCAGTGGAAGCTGTGGGACCATAACTTAAATCCATTCCTCTGGTTCAAAGCTTGTGATCTGGCGCTGTTGCTACATCACACCCTTGGGTTGATGTTCCTGGCTTATTGACCCAATCATAGGGCTTTTCCATGAGTCTGTATGGGTTAAGGTAACACTTCTGTCAAAAGTAAAGCTTAAAATTTCAACCTGTAGGTTTGCCCTTGCAACACTTGGCTTCCAGGGTTGTCGTCCTCATCTGCCATTACAGAGAAAAAAAGCATGGAGTGTCATGCCCAGGAGGCTTCACAAACCACTTCACTTCTGCTCTCATCCTACTGGTTGGAGCTCAGCTACATGACCACACACAAGGGAGCCTAGGGAGCTGCTGGTCTGCTTTGGAGACAAAGGACTTCTGCATCAGCTGACAGCAGCTACGGTGAGCTTATTGAGGAGCAAGAGGCTCTTAGGGGTCACCTCTCTGGCTTTCTGCTGCCCATTGCCTGATTCTGACCCTGGCCTGTACCCAGTGCTGGAGTCCTATTTCATATGACTCCACTGGAGACCCATAGAGTTCCTGACAATCTCTAACAGCCCAGCCAGGGAATGGGTCCTGGATGATCGAATTGCTTTCTCAGAAGAAGAGTATATTGGCTTTGAGGGGAGTTTGCTTATTACGTCCTGGGGAAAGGTTTGTTTAGAGAGGGGAAGCTGGCTTTAGAATTCCATGGAATGGGTATAACTGAATCACTCTGCTGTACACCTGTAACTAACATATCATTGTTAATCAACTATACTCCAGTATAAATAAAAATTGAAAAAAGGAAAGATACAAAAAATGCCTATGTGCTAAGTCATTTCAGTCGTGTCCAACTCTTTGTGACCCTATGAACTGTAGCCCACTAGGCTCCTCTGTCCATGGAATTCTTCATGCAAGAATACTGGAGTAGGTCGCCATTTCCTCCCCCAGGGGATCTTCCTGACCCAGGGATTGAACCCACATCTCCGGTGGCTCCTGAATTGCAGACAGATTCTTTACCACTGAGCCACTGGGGAAGCCTATACAAAAAATAGGTCTAGACTAAAAAACCCCCAAACAAAAAAGCCAACAAACAAACCAACAAAAAGAATTACATGGAAATAACGTTTCCAAGAAAGAGGGAATTTGGGGATAGCAGAAGGGGCTTGGAGGCAGAAGACCCAAGTTCTGATTCTGACTCCATCTTTCACTGGCAGTGGGCAAGCCACTCAGCCTCTCTGAGCCTCAGCTGTGTTTGTGATAAGGCAGATCTCCTCCTCCTAGGGCTACCATGAGGACTGGACACGATGAAGGTGTTTGAAAGTGTTTGGCATATACTCTGCCCTCGCTACATGTTAATATCAGTCCTACTGGGAAAGAAGGAAATTAAGTCTGCTTCCTTTTCTTAATCACCATCAATGTCTAGTCCCTGCTGTGCCTTCTTTTCACCAGCAGAACATTCTCAAAAGTTGTGTATCAATTGAATTTTTTTTTTTTTTCTAAATTGAATCTCATTTCCAATGCACCGAGGGAGCCGGAGATTTAAAAGAATTCTCTAGTTTGTCTTTTTGTAAAGCTAATAACCACCACTTGATGTCCTTGGTAAAAATCAGTTTTTTCATTTATTGGCTTTGTTGAAAGTGGGGTTGCATGTATTTATTAAGAAGCCCCTATATTCAGACTTGAGTGCTGGCTCAGAGATTGAATAAGTCAGTTTAACAGACCTGGTGCCTCCTGTCATGGGGGATGCAGCTGAAGAGAAGTTGAAAGATGTCAGGGAGAGAAGAACCATGGAAACTGCTTGGGGAGGCCAACCCCCCTCTCTCCATTGGCACTTGTGAACTGAGGCTGCTACCTGCTGGGCAGTGGGGAGCAGCAAAGGAGGAGGGACATTCTCATTTTAGATCTGTGACTGCTCTTCCAAGAGAGAGTCCCACTGTGCCCAAGTGAATTCTTGAGGCTGCTTTTCTGTCCCTTTATTGAAAGCTATTCCTCTCCCTCTCACTGTCCCCCCCCCGCCCCCCCAACCCCGTCAACTGTTTCCTGACGAATGAAGCAGTGTTCTGTTCCTCACATCCCTAGACACACGTCCTGAGGTCCCAGGACTGACTTCAGCATAGACACAGATTCATCCGTCTAGTCTTTAAATCTCATTTGGTTTGTCTGTTTTCCCTAATAAGAAGAATAGAATTAGTTATTTTGCTACTCAGCAGGGCTCCAGTATGGAATTTACGTAAATTATCTCCTTAATAAAATTACTAAATATAGAATCAACATGGTTGCAAAGGGGGAAAAAAAAGTAATGCTCTCAGATTGTGTCTTTAAAAAACGAAGCAATGTTCCCCCGCCAAGGGAAACGAAATTTAGCTTCTTAACCAGTAGGTACGATATAAGGGAAGGGGAAGTGGGAAGCTCAGGGAGGGTGGGGGACAAGATGGGGAGAGAGAAAGGGAGAGTCTCTGAGCCAGACACAGAGACAACCATTTAATTAATTGCTCTCCATGGATTTGCTGGGTGTTTGGAATCAGGTCAAGAATATAAACAGTTCTTGCCTTCCTGCAAAGATATTCTGATTACCTTCTCTCGTGTAAAAGAGATTGTTCCAGTAAAATAAAAATACTAGATATGTGACGATAGGTCAGGGTAGGGTGTGTGTGTGTGTGTATGTGTGTGCGCGAGCAGGCCAACACTGGGAGTAGGGGCTGGATAGAAAGCAATGTTAGAACCTGGGGGCAGAAACTGAAACTTTGTTTTAGAGGCACGTTTTTGTGCTAGCTACAGGAGAAACACAGAAAAGACCCCATGATGTTCTGAGTCCTCCCTTAGTTCTTACATATAAGATGTCCTCTGTATTCTACCTCCCAAGTCTCTTGTTTTCAAGGGTCCCTATCACTCACTTTATTCAGTTCCTTCTCTGTTTCAACACTCTCCCTAATACTCTCCTGTGACCCATCTCTAACCTCTCATATTCCATCTCCATAGGGCTGTCAGAGGCATCTTCTTAAAATATGCTTAGATCATGCATTGTGCTGACAAAGCCTGTGGTCCCTGATATTCTTGGTCCATCATCCTCAGCCTGATGCTCAGGGGCTCCTACCTCACACCTGACCCTCTCTCTTCCTGCACAGCCTCCTCCACAAGATCCCGCCCTGCCTCCCACTCCAGCGATGCCAGAAGGATGCTCCTCAGATGCATCCTCTGTAGCCTGGCACACCTCACCAGCTCTCTGCACATAGTCCACACTCAGATGCCCAGATCCAGCTCACACCCAAACCCTCCATAAGATATTTCTCTCTTCTCTGACTTACTTTACTCAGTGTGACAATCTATAGGTCCATCCATGTTGCTGCAAATGGCATTATTTCATTCTTTTTAATGGCTGAGCTATATTCCATTGTATATATGTACCATATCTTCTTTATCCATTCCTCTGTTGATGGATGCTTAGGTTGCCAAGGGGAAGGATGGGCTAAGGGATAGTTAGGGAGTTTGGGATAGACATGTATATACTCCTGTATTTAAAATAGATAACCATCAAGAACCTACCATATAGCTCATGGAACTCTGCTTAAAGTTATGTGGCAACCTGGACAGGAGAGGAGTCTGGGGGGAGAATGGATAAATGTATATGTACGGCTGGGTCACTTTGCTGTTCAACTGAAACTATCACAACACTGTTAATTGGCTATACCCCAATACAAAATTAAAAAATTGAAAAAAATAATAAAAGACAAAAAAATAAGTAGTTTACTATGGTGCCAAATTCAAAAGATGAATGAAGATACCTACAGTAAATTTTCCCTACCATCCCTGTTTCTAAGCTACCAATTGTTCTCCCCGGAGGCAACAGTTTATTGTGTGCCTTTCCAGGGATATTTTATGTGTCTGCAAGCAAACATATATAGCTATTCTTTTTCTTCTTGTTACATATGTAATAGCTTACCATACAACTGCTCTGTACTTTGTGTGTGTGTGTGTCGGGGTTGGGGGAAGAGGGGGCGGGCACTTAGAGACCGATCTTGGTGCAGGGATTTTTAAAGGTATGTTCACAGATTCTTCAATACTAGCCACCTCAAGGGGTGGAGGTAAACTCCCCTCCCCTTGGCTGTGGGCTGGAATTAGTGACTTGCTTCTAGTGAATAGAATACAGCTGAAGAGATAGGGTGTCACCTCCAAGACTAGCTTATTAACAAACTGCCTCTTTTGTCTTGGGAGCTCTCTCGTCCTTTCTCTTTTGAATCACTTATCTGGAGGAACCAGCTTTCTTATCCTGAGGACACCCAAGCAGGCTAGAAGAGGCTTTCAAGCTGAGGGACTGAGTCCCACCCAGTAAGCGTGGAAGCAGATCTTCTGAGAACAGCCAACAATGATAGAACTAGATTAGGAAGCAGATATGGAATCCTTTCCAGTCAAGTTCTGAGGATGAGTGGAGTCTGAGCCCATAGCATGACTCCAACCTCATAGGAACAAGAAGCCCCCAGCTAAGCCACTTCCAAATTCCTGCTCATGGAAACTGTGAGAGAGTAAATGTTGCTTTATTTTGTGATTTTATTTTTTATAAATTTTTCAGCTGTGCCACGTGGCATGGCGGGATCTTAGTTCCCTGACCAGGGATCAAGCCCATGCCCCCTCATTGGAAGCGCAGGGTCTTGACCCCTGGACCACCAGGGAAGTCCAGTAGATGTTGCTCTAAACCAGCAAATTTGTTAGCAGCAATAGATAATATACTTGGAGGTCTTTCCACAAGAGAAATTACAGGGTGTGTCTGTTCCTTCATATAGCTATTTTGTATTTCGCTGTCTGGACACAGCGTCATTTATTTTAACCAGTCCTTGGTTTACGGGCATTTTGGCTACTTCCAAGCTGAATTCTTGAAACAGTGCTGCATAAAAACTTTGATAAACATAGCATTTTACATGTGTGTTAATGTATCTGTAGCATAAATTCCTAGAAATGAAAAAGTTGTATCTCAGTGTTTCTTTTGTTTTGATGCTGCTGCTGCTGAGTCACATCAGTTGTGTCCAACTCTTTGTGACTCTCTAGACTGTATCCTGCCAGGCTCCTCTGTCCATGGGATACTCCAGGCAAGACTACTGGAGTGGGTTGCCATTCCATTCTCCAGAGGATCTTCCCTACCCAGGGATAGAATTCGTGTCTCTAATGTCTCCTGCATTGGCAAGCGGGTTCTTTACTACTAGCAGCACCTGGGAGGCCCTCTTATTTTGATAAATTCTGCCAAATTACCTTGTGTAGAGGCTGCACCAATTCACTTCCCTTATCAGCCATAGATGAGAGGACTGGTTTGCCTACATCTTCACCATCTTCTGTTACCCCTCTGGAGCAAAACACATAGGATGGTCTTAATACGTCTGGTGATAGACTATCTTCTGCATCTGAATAGGAAAAGAATTGAAATCCCATTAATTTGTTTAGAATCCTGGAGGTTCTCTGGCCTCGCCCAGCAAATTCGGTCTCTGCAGTGAATAGGATTAGCAGTAAAAGCTACACTGGACAGCAGCCTGGTGTGCTGGGGATAAAACAAAAACAAAAGACCAAGCTCGGTCTGTTTCCATTCCTGCTCCTAGGAAGAAAGGAAACACCCAGGGGTCTGAAAATATGTGCTGTGGAGATGCAAAGGGAGATCTGCAGTTAGCAGGTGTCTAGTGATCCTTTCAAGGGAGCTGCTGGCCGCCTCTGAACTTGGCCAGGCGGCTGGGCTTTCAAACACACCTGCCCTCGGAGCGCAGTGTGACTGCCTGGGGCCCACACAGCCTGGGGCCCACACAGCGGGAGGTGCTGTAGCTTGACTGTGGGAGGGCGCCTGTGAAGCAGGCTCCGAGCTGAATGAAGCAGGCAGGGGCTGGCTTTCATCTTCTGGCTCTTGGCCATTTGGTGTGGTAGTCTTCTCCCAGCAGTAGGCAGGCTTCCCTTTCCTTGATCTAGGAGGGTGAGAGAGGAAAGAAAAGGTAAGCAGCCCCCCAAAATTCTGAGGACAAGAAAACTTCCTGGGTGCCTAGTTTTCTGGAGAGCAGGGATGCTCTTCCCGCTTCCCTATATCCAACTGGAAGTGAATGGCTTCCTGTAAGAGGCTCTTTTGTGCACTCACTCAATCAACCAATATGTCCTGAGCACCTGCTATGTGCAGTGAACCGGCTAGATGCGAATCTCCAGTTCCTTCGGGAGTGAATCCCACCCAGAGCCTGGGATCTGTGTCCATTGCTAAATGTCAAGTGTAATCCTCTGTGTGCATGCCTGCTAAATCGCTTCAGTTGTGTCCAACTCTTTGGGACCCCATGGATTGCCTTCCAAGGCAGGAGACGTGGGTTTGATCCCTGGCTGAGGAACTAAGATCCCACAAGCTGTGGAGCAACTAAGCCCACGTGCCGCAACTACTGAGACTGTGAGCCCTGGAGCCCACCCAGCATCGCTAGAGAAGCCTGAGCACAGCAACGGAGATCCTGCTGCTACAACTAAGACTCGCTGCAGTCAAAAAAGTTAATTCATTAAAAAAATTTATAAAAAGGAGAGACTTGGAGACAAAGACACACAGTGGGAAGATAATGAGGTGAAGATGATAAGAGTTTGGAGTGTGTCTGAGCTGCTGCAGTTTTTGACCTTTGACCTCCCTGAAAGGAGCTCAGGGTGGGGAGTGAGGCACTCTGTGCTCCAGGGAAACTGATGGAACAGGTCTTTAGATAGTTCGATATTTTCAGGAACTGGTTTCATGATCTCAATCCTTGCATCTCCTCATACCTAGAAAAGCACTAAATCCCCTCATGGTAATGTCAGCCCCTTGTGATTAGCAAAAAAACCTTTTGTAAAATGAGTGCTTGATTGCATTGAACTCA
Organism: Okapia johnstoni; assembly: GCA_024291935.2. NCBI lineage: Eukaryota > Metazoa > Chordata > Mammalia > Artiodactyla > Giraffidae > Okapia > Okapia johnstoni. Next base: position 40,856,815 of record CM044314.1, on the reverse strand, counting down.
CCCTTCGCCAAAATCATATATAGTGACCTTCCCCCACTGTCTCTTTGGAGCAGTCTCAGAGCCATCTGAGATGCTGTCTCCCAGGCTGCAGTCCTCATTTTGTCCCAGATAGAACTTAACTTGAAAGTCTCATGTTGTGTATCTTTTTTAGTTCACGACAGATGTAGCTACAAACCAGTGAGTGGCCAGGGCTGCTGGGAGCCACCACAGCTGGGAAGAGGTGAGGACGGTTCCTTTTCTAGAAGACTGACTATAAGAAAGATTTGCCTCTAGAGTCTTCAGAGGGAGTGGGGTCCTGACAATACCCTGATTTTAGACTTCTAGGCTTCATAACTATGCTGCTGCTGCTGCTGCTAAGTCGCTTCAGTCGTGTCTGACTCTGTGCGACCCTATAGATGGCAGCCCAGGAGAGAAAAATTTTTGTTAAGTCACCCAGCTTATTCTACTTTGTCAGAGCAGACACAGAAAACTCACATAGAGCCCCAGGACCTGGAGGGTTCCTGATCTAACACATTGCTGGATTGAATGAATGAATGCCCTGTTGACTGAAAAAGAAAGCACCGTGTGAGAATTGTGAGTTAAGTTTTATTAGGGGCAACATGATGACTATAGCTCATGAGACAGCATTGCAAGTAGCTCTGAGAAACTGTTCCAGAGAGGTAGGGGGAGGTCAGTGTTCTATATGACTTTAGTGAAGAGGGATGCATGCAGTCAAATAGACATTTTGGCAGAGGCTTGCTGTTAGCCACGAGGAGCAGAAGTGTGTCAGTTGTTCAGATGTGTCCGACTCCTTTGCGACCCCATGGACTGCAGCCCATCAGACTCCTCTGTCCATGGGATTCTCCAGGCAAGAATACTGGAGTGGGTTGCCATTTCCTTCTCCAGGGGATATTTCCTACCCAGAGATCAGACCTGGGTCTCCTGCATTGTAGGTGGATTCTTTACCATCAGAGCTACCAGGGAGACAGATATCACCATTAATGATTTTTAGTGCTTTTCTACATTTGAGGAGATGCAAAAATTGAGCTCATAAAAATCTTCTCCTGAAAATACCTAACTATCTGAAAAGCTGCTCTGCCAGTTTTTCCCAGAGCACTGAGTGCCTCATTCCTGATCTCTACCCTGAACTCCTCTCAGGGGGTATTGAAGGTCAATGACTGCAGGAACTTATAATTTAATTCTCTAGAGGTAAATGGCAAGTATGGAGAAGGCAATGGCAACCCACTCCAGTACTCTTGCCTGGAAAATCCCATGGACGAAGAAGCCTGGTAGGCTGCAGTCCATGGGGTTGCGAAGAGTCGGACACGACTGAACATCTTCACTTTCACTTTTCACTTTCATGCATTGGAGAAGGAAATGGTAACCCACTCCAATGTTCTTGCCTGGAGAATCCCAGGGATGGGGGAGCCTGGTGGGCTGCCGTCTATGGGGTCGCACAGAGTCGGACACGACTGAAGCGACTAGCAGCAGCAGCAGATGGCAAGTGCCAGTTTGTAGTTGGCAGCCCTAAACTGCTGTCACCTCCCAGTGTTCAGTGTGACCTCTGAGTGCCCTGTGTTCAGCTGGGGGCCCTTGCAGAGTATCGGTTGCTGAGCAGGAAGAAGGCCTCATTCACGCCTGCCTTGTGGTTTCATGTGAGAATTACTTTTTGGCATATCTTGGGGAGGTATGTGTTTTTGAATCCTGAAAAAAATGAGTTGAGAAATTGGAAAAAGAGTGAAAAGTATTACAGCTAAGTCCCTTACATGCAAACAAATTCCGTTTGTTCTGTTCTGAGAGTGTGATTGTAAGTCCAACAAAATTAGCTAGGAACCCAACTAACACAATCAGCTATATAGTACTGGTAACAGGCAGGAAGGCCAGGGGTCTCCAAATGGAGGAAATAGGCTGCAAGTGTCAGACATTTTTTATCTCTCTCTTAAGTGGCAGGAAGAAACAAAACACAAGTGTCAGATTTTTTTTCCTTATCCATACAAAATTAAAAGGAGGTTTCTCTATGAAAATGTTGTACTTGTGCTATGTTAATGAAACTGTGTATTTGCTTTGGAATTTGCCTTTCTTCAAAATGGCTCCACCTAAGACTAACTTTTTTTCTTTTCTCAAGACTTGGGCTGATAAGAGCTCAACAAACCAGTATTCATATCAATTGTTTTCTGGCTGGGGGATGACACACCTTGCCATCCTATCTCAAAAATGCATATTGTGGGAAAGGGGCCTGGTGAAACAGCCTTGTCAGCCTTGAGGTGTCTTTCTTATCTGATTAATAGCTTTCTAACAGACATAAAACAGCTTGCTAAAGACTAACAGGGGGCACTCTCTGTCCCCCTTCTGATGTCTATGTCAGAAGGTTTCTCTGTCCCTTTTTATATTTTAACAAAACTCTGCTACACAAGAACTCTTGAGTGATCAAGCCTGGTCCCTGGTCCTGAAGCTAACTCTTCTTCTTCAGAGATCACGAATCTGACATCATACACCATAAGCCATCAGTACTGTACTATAATAGTTTTATAATACTTTTCACACAAATAATACATAAAAAACAAACACAAAAAATTGAGAACATTTTTAATCTTACAGGGCTGTGCTGTGCTTAGTTGCACAGTTGTGTCTAATTGTTTGCGACCCCATGGACTATAGCCCACCAGGCTCTTCTATCCATGGGGATTCTCCAGGCAAGAATAGTGGAATGGGTTGCCATGCCCTCCTTCAGGAGATCTTCCCAACCCATAACAGTACCTTGAAAAGTACAGTACAACAGTTGGTATACGAGGACTGGCATTGAGTGAACAGGCCAGAAGAGTTACTGACTGGAAGAGGGAGAGGAGGAGGGAAATGGTAGAGCCGACTGATCATCAGCAATGGGAGTCAGAGGGCAAGCTGTAATTTCACTCACACCTGACTCTGATGGACTGCATGTTCACATCTTTGAAAGATTGCAACTTGAAATTTCGTTATGTACTGCTTAAGCCTCTTCTGAGAATTAAGGCCTGCAATCAATATAAAGACCTCACAACTTTGAAAGAAACCACTGAGATCAAGTCTACAGCAAGATTGGGAAACATTAAAGTGCAAAATTGAAGGTTAAGGTGGACATTCCTGGGACCTAGGGCCAGAGCCGGCAGAAGAGGTGGTGTCACGAGTTGAGATCTGATCAGTATTCATTGCTAAGTTGAAGCATGTGTTTATTGCTCTGCCTGCTGCTAAGAGTTACCTGTGTAAATAAAATAAATGTCACTAATTTTATGTGCGTAATATCCTGTTACAGATACTTTAAATGATGTTCTTAAAAATGACAACTTTTGGAAACAAAATAAATCCTTAAATTGGCAAGTTGGCACACCATTCTGTGTGATGTTCCCTACTGGCTCAGAAGGTAAAGAATCTGCCTGCAATATGGGAGACTGGGCTTCTATTCTTGGGTTGGGAAGATACCCTTGAGAAGGGAATGGCTACCCACTCCAGTATTCTTGCCTGAAGAATCCCATGGATAGAGGTGTCTGGTGGGCTACAGTCCATGGGGTAACAGAGCTGGATGACTAATACTTTCGCACTTGATGTGTGATGCAGTTAACCTGGCTGGGAGACCTAGATATTGCATTATTCAAATTCCACCTCAAAGGTTCCCTGGTGTTTTAAATATTCACTGTAAGCTATAGTTTTTTTTGTAAATACTACTAAAATTTTCTTATTTATTAAATAACTGTCTTAAGAAATATATTCATAATAATAAATAAAAAGTATGCAATATGTTGGAAGTATTTCAAAAGTAATATGATTTGGGGAAATTCTGATTTGTTGCTTCTAAATACAGAAGATTAACAGCTATTGGGAATTTAGAAGCCTTATAGCTCTGTCTTAGATTAGAAATAGCTTCTGCACCTCAAATAAAGTTTGGCTCAATCTCAAACCCATCACAATGCCTTTCTTTGGGTTCAAAGTGGGACTATGGGTGTCCAGTCCTGCCCTGGGGCAGCTGTGTGACCTTGGGCAGACAAGGTCATCTCTGTGGGCAGTTTCCTTTTAATATTTTATCTCTGTCTTTAATTTTTGCCAGTTTGATTAGTATGTGTCTCGATGTGTTCCTCCTTGGGTTTATCCTGTATGGGACTCTCTGTGCTTCCTGGATTTGGTTGACTATTTCCTTTCCCATGTTAGGGAAGTTTTCAGCTATTATTTCTTCAAATATTTTCTCAGGACCTTTCTCTCTCTCTTCTCCTTCTGGGATCTCTATAGTGAAAATGTTTGTGCATTTAATGTTGCCACTGTGGGCAGTTTCCCAATCCCTGTTCCCGTGCACTGACCATCTGTATGGATGATGTCATAGCTTTTTCCAGTCCTTGCAGTCTTTGAGCTCATCTCTCTGTTTAGGCTACATTTCCAAGTGAAACCCACTTCCCACTCAGCTGCCTGGTGGGCAGGCTTTTCCTTGTGTCCAGTGAGTATAATTTAGGGAGCATTTATTTGCTGCTTGACTACTGCAAGGAGATCCAACCAGTCCACTCTAAAGGAGCTTGGTCCTGGGTGTTCATTGGAAGGACTGATGTTAAAGCTGAAACTCCAGTGCTTTGGCCACCTGATGCAAGGAGCTGACTTGTTTCAGAAGACCCTGATGCTGGGAAAGATTGAGGGTGGGAGGAGAAGGGGATGACAGAGGATGAGATGGTTGGATGGCATCACCGACTCAATGGACATGAGTTTGGGTAAACTTCAGGAATTGGTGATGGACAGGGAGGCCTGGTGAGCTGCAGTTCATGGGGTTGCAAAGAGTCAGACACAACTGAGCGACTGAACTGAAACTGACTCTGGGTACATCCCTCCTGTATGTTACTTTGTTTCATCCCCATCAAGACCCTGTGAGGGAAGCTTAACCCTGTTTTACTAATGATCAAGCTAAGGTTCAGAGAGGTCATGAATTGTGCCCAAGGTCACACAGCTCGTAAGTGGTGGGTCAAGGAAAAGGGAGTATGGGTGGTCCTGTGAAATGACCTTTGAACACAGGTGGAAACAGGCTGCATTGAGAGCCCTTCTCTTCCTCTTTGCTTTTTTTGCATTTTGTCTCCCTTCCCACAGAGGGAGTCTCCTGTGGAGGGCTTTATAGACCAGAGGGACATTTACAACCTGTGGGAATTTCTGGCTGCTCCAACACTACCCAAACCTTGGTTTAAGTGCAGAGGAGAGAAGAAAAAGCTGGTGCAGATTAAAGTACAGGGCAAGATATAGACTGCTGTGTTCTTTTCCTCCTCCATGGATGCTTAGTGAAAGGCCCCTGTGTGCCCGGCATACTCGGGCCTGGGGTACAGAGGTGGATCAAGTTCATCCCCCCAGAGAGGGTCTGTGGTGTGATGGGGATATAAGTGAGGATACAGTCCCCTGGCAGTGCTGGGTGTGGCAGGAGGACTGAGGGGGCCAACGGAATCACTTCTCCCACTCGTGTGCCTTAGTGTCCCCTTCTGTAAAATGGTACATGGAAAATGGATATTATCCCCTTCTTGATTTATATTTCCTAGATGTATGATCAAAATAAAGCTGTCTTTATGCTCTCACTTTAAAAAAGTTCTTAACGCCATACATTTTAAGATCTCGAACAAATGGCCATGATATTTATATTATAAATAGATTCTTCACCTGGCCCAGGGACCCATGTAGGTGTCTTTGAGGGAGAACGCTTCTTTCTATTATGAACTGAATTCTGTGATCCCCACAGCCTGGCCACAATTCATATATTGAAGCCCTAAAGCCCCAATGTGACTGTATTTAGAGATAGGACTTTGGGGAGATAACTGAGGTTGTGTTGTGCTTAGTTACTTCAGTCATGTCCAACTCTTTGCAACCCCATGGGCTGTAGCCAGCCAGGCTTCTCTCTCCATGGGGCTTCTCCAGGAAAGAACACTGGAGTGGGTTGACATGTCATCCTCCAGGGGATCTTCCCAACCCAGGGATCAAACCCTGGTCTCCCACATTGCAGGTGTATTCTTTACTGCCTGACCCCCCAGGGAAGCCCTAATTAAGGTTAAATGAGGTCAAAAAGGCAGACTTGTAGACACAGCGTAGGAGGGAGAGGGTGGGATGAACTGAGAGAGTAGCATGAAAACATAAACATTCACTTCATTTCAGTTGCCCAGGCATGTCTGACTCTTTGTGGCACCATGGACTGCTTCCAGGCTTCCCTGTTCATCACTAATTCCTGGAGCTTATTCAACCTCATGTTCATCGCGTTGGTGATGTCATCCAACCATCTCATCCTCTGTCATCCCCTTCTCCTCCCACCTTCAATCTTTCCCAGCATCAGGGTCTTTTCCAGTGAGTCCGTTCTTTGCATCAGGTGGCGAAAGTATTGGAGTTTCAGCTTCAGCATCAGTCCTTCCAATGAATATTCAAGGCGGATTTCCTTTAGGATGGACTGGTTGGATCTCCTTGCTGTCCAAGGGACTCTCAAGAGTCTTCTCTAACACCATATTTCAAAAGCATGTATTCTTCGGTGCTCAACTTTCTTTATAGTCCAACTCTCACATCCATACATGACTACAGGAAAAACCATAGCTTTGACTAGATGGACCTTTGTTGACGAAGTAATGTCTCTGCTTTTTAATATGCTGTCTAGGTTGGTCATAACTTTTCTTCCAAGGAGCAAGTCTCTTTTAATTTCATGGTTACAGTCACCATCTGCAGTGATTTTGGAGCCCAAAACAATAAAGTGTCTCACTGTTCCCATTGTTTCCCCTTCTATTTGCCATGAAGTGATGGGATCAGATGCCATGATCTTAGTTTTCTGGATGTTGAGTTTTAAGCCAACTTTTTCACTCTTCTCTTTCACTTTCATCAAGAGGCCCTTTAGTTCTTCTTCACTTTCTGCCATAAGAGTGAAATCATCTGCATATCTGAGGTTATTGATATTTCTCCCACAACCTTGATTCCAGCTTGTGCTTCATCCAGCCCAGCATTTCACATGATGTGCTCTGCATAGAAGTTTAATAAGCAGGGTGACAATATACAGCCTTGATGTACTCCTTTTCCTATATGGAACCAGTCTGTTGTTCCATGTCCAGTTCTAACTGTTGCTTCTTGATCTGCATACAAATTCTCAGGAGGCAGGTCAGGTGGTCTGGTATTCCCATCTTGAAAAATTTTCCACATCTGTTGTGATCCACACAGTCAAAGGCTTTGGCATAGTCAATAAAGCAGAAGTAGATGTTTTTCAGGAACTCTTGGTTTTTCAATGATCCAACAGATGTTGGCAATTTGATCTCTGGTCCCTCTGCCTTTTCTAAATCCAGCTTGAACATCTGGAAGTTCATGGTTCATATACTGTTGAAGCTTGGCTTGGAGAATTTTGAGCATTACGTTTCTAGCATGTGAGATGAGTGTAATTGTGCAGTAGTTTGAACATCTTTGGCATTGCTTTTCTTTGAGATTGTCATGAAAACTGACCTTTTCCAGTCCTGTGGCCACTGCTGCATTTTCCAAATTTGCTGGCATATTCAGTCCAGCACATGTATATTACCATATGTAAAATAGATGGCCAATGGAAATTTGCTATGTGACACAGGGTGCTCAACCCAGTGCTCTGCAATAACCTAGAGGTGTTGAATGGGGTAGAAGATGGGAGGAAGGTTCAAGAGGAAGGGGACATATATCCACCTGTGGCCGATTCATGTTGATGCATGATAGAAAACAGTACAATGTTGTAAAGCAATTATCTTCCAGTAAAAAGTTTAAAAAAAAAAAGGTGGGGCTGTAATCTTATAGGATTGGTGGTCTTCTAAGAAGAGAGAGAAATATCTCTCTTTCTACATCCACATGCCAAGAAAAGGCTATGTGAGGGTCAGCAAGAAGGTGGCCATCTGCAGCCCAAGGGGAGAGCTGTCACCAGACAACAACGCTTCTGTACACCTGGATCTTGGACTTCTAGCTTCCCCACCATTAGAGAATAAATTTCAGTATTGAAGCCCCATAGCTGGGCAATCTAAGCTGACTGTCTTAATCCACTTGGCTTAACAAAATATCATAGCCTGGGTGTGCTTATTAACAACAGACACTTATTTCTCAGAGTTATAGAGTCCAATATCAGGACAACAGCACGGTCAAGAGAGGGTCCACTTCCGGCTTCGTAGTTCATGTCCTCTTCTGGTGAAGGGGGCTAGGGAGCTCTCTGAATCCTCTTTGGTGAGTGCAGGCTAGGTTGCTTCAGTCGTGTCTGATTCTTTGTGACCCCATGGACTGTAACCCGCCAGGTGCCTCTATCCATGGGATTTCCCAGGCAAGAACACTGGAGTGGGTTGCCATGCCCTCCTCCAGAGTATCTTCCCAACTCATGGATCGAATCCAGGTCTTCTGCATTGCAGGCAGATTCTTTACCATCTGAGCCACCAGGGGAAGCCCGAGTCCCCTTTTACCAGAGCACTAATCTCATTAGTGATTAGATGACCTAATCACTTCCAATTTCAACATATGAATTTTGGGGGACACAGATATTCAGATAATTGTGTCCACCCTCCTTGTCCCAGTGACATGCAAATATGCTTTGACTTCGCAATTATTAGGATGAAAAAAAGGAGTGTGGGGGGGGTGTGGGTAGGGTATGGATATGTGTGTGTGTCAAGGTGTGTCTGTATGTACATTCTGTTATTTTGAACAAGCATTCTGAGAAACACAGTCATGAAATGAATGAGAAGCTCCTTCCATGTGAGTGAGAGGCCCCCTTCTGTGCCCAGCAAGCACCTCAACACAGAGGAGCCCCCTTCTGAGACCCTGAATGGGCAATGAATGGGTCCGGCTGGCTTTATCTCCGTCTCCTAGCAACTGTGCTTGGAAGGTGGAAAGCGCATGGCATGATGAGGTCTGCAGACCAGGCTGGGTCAGGAGGGCAGGCGGGAGACCTGGGCGCTGCTCCAGGAAGCCCCCGAACCTTCAGGGCTATAGACAAAGGCTTTCTCATCAGTGTCACTAGCGGTGGGGTGGGCGGCGGTCATTATTTAACTGCATAATTTGTGTTGACAGGATGGATAAGAATGTTTCATCAAGCAATTACAACAAGGAGTTTGACTTGTTCCAACACACAAGAGGCGACAGCCAGCAAAAATTAATGTGCATGTGTGCTGGTGCATAAAGTGTCTGCCACTAGCCGGGAGGAGGGGGACACTCCCTTCTCCTGGAAAAGTGAGTGCAATTTAAGCAAGAAGCATCTCTGCTCTCAGCCACTCATTCCAGTCAGTGTTCTCTGGGGCCCTGGCCTGTCCCTCATGCCCTGGGAGCTCTTCATCTATCTCTAGTAGAGTGAGGCTCAGACAGTAGTACTCTGCCTTCCTCTGCCTTTGATGTTCATCTTAACTCGAGGTCACGTGGATGAAGATCAAAGGTCCTTGGAGGAAAAATAACGTCACAAAAAGCTGCTTGCCTCTGAGGATGGGAGTGTGGGGCTTGGAGAGAGGCTGTGTTCTCACCTGCTTTTCCGAAGTCCTAAGAGGAGAGCTTCTCGCTTTCGTTTCTGTTTTTCTCTGCTTTCCTTTGGTGTCCTTCCCCCTCCTTCCCCTGCCCTCCCCTCTCCCTCTCTTCTCTTTATTGAAGGAAGGTTTGGGGAGGGAGGGTTTTCTGAGCACACGCAGGTTCATGAATATTAGCAGCTACATATGGGAGAGGCAGTCTTACAGGGTGAAAAGGAACTGGATTAGAAATCCAGAGGCCAGAGCTTCTATTTCTGGCTTTGCCACCGGATCCCTGTGTGACTCTGGGCAGCTGAGCCTCAGCTGGTCACTTCTAAAGCATACAGGTTAGAGTAGATGGCGTTCAGACCCCCTTGCTGTTCTAACTTCCCAGGACTCCTCCCTAGCCATTTGGCACCTTGGGCATCCATAAGTGACTGCCTGCCATCATCACAGCAACATGAATAGGCAGGGGGAGGGCAGGGTTGACGTGCTGCTGACTTTCCTGTCTGATTGTCAGAAAATGCTGAGCAGGGCCATACTGGATACAGGACTTACTCTTCTGTACATTTTTCCCCAATGAAAATATATTTACTATTAGTATTATTTTTGGACATTTATTGGGCTTCCTCGGTGGCTCAGATGGTTAAGAATCTGCCTGCAATGCAGGACACCTGGGTTCAATCCATGGGTTGGGAAGACCCCCTGGAGAAGGAAACAGCTACCCACTCCAGTATTCTGGAGAATTCCATGGGCAGAGGAAGCTGGTGGGCTACAATCCATGGGGTCACAAAGAGTGGACACAACTGAGTGACTTTCACTTACCCTAGTGGCTCAGAAGGTGAAGAATCTGCATGCAATGCAGGAGACCCAGGTTCCATCCCTGGGTTGGGAAGATCCCCTGAAGAAGGAAATGGCAAACCACTCCAGTATTCTTGCCTGAAGAATTCCATGGACAGAGGCGCCTGGCGGGCTACAGTCCATGGGTTGGACACGACTGAGCAACTTTCACTTTGCCTGGACGATTAAAGTCTATACACATGGTGTAAAAAGAAATTCAGTTAAAGACATATTTCAAATGAAATCCTCCTCCCCCCTCCCTCTACCTGCAGTCAGAGTCATCCCTGATGTATATGTTACCAGAGTTTATAAAACATAGCCATATATGTGATATGGGTCTTCCCTGATGGCTGCAATCCACCTACAATGCAGGAGACTCAAGAGGCACAGGTTCAATCTCTGAGTCAGGAAGATCCCCTGGACAAGGAAATGGCAACTCATTCCAGTATTCTCGCCTGAAAAATTCCACAGAGAGTAGACTGGCAGGCTATCACCATGGGGTCACAAAGAGTCAGACACGACTGAGGAACTGAGTGCAAAGCATATTTATATATACGTTTTGATTAGTGGAATTTTGATTCTTGCTTTGATTTTGTGGTTCATGGACTGGTGACATGGTGACCACCAGGACTGTCACAGCAAAAGGAGGGAAGCAAGCAGCAGCTTCTGAGGGGAGGCAGAGAGACAAGCTAGGTTCCGTCTTCTGAGTATCAGGAGTCTCCATACTCTCTCCAAGTGCAGAAGTTTCAGCCTAAACGAACTTTACAGCTCATGATGATTAACTGTACGTGTCAACTTGGCTGGGCTAAAGTATGCCCAGATAACTGGGATAAGCATCATTTTGGGATGTGTCTGTTAAGAATGTCTCTGTAGCTTTTGAATCAATAGACTGAGTAAAGAAGATTGCTCTCACCAATGAGGGTGGACCTCAATTAATGTGTCAAGGGCCTGAATAGAACCAAAAACTGGAGGAAGGAGGAACAGACTCTCTCTGCTTCAGCTGAGACATCTGTCTTCTCCCGCCCTTGGAGATCAATGCTCCCATATCTCAGTCCCTTGGTCTTGGGCTGAATTACACCACTGCCTTTCCTTGTTTTCCAGCTTGTAGACAATAGACCGTGGGGTTTCTTAGACTCTATAATCATGTGAAACAATTTTTATAATAAATCTCTTCTTATGTATATCCCATTGGTCCTGTTCTCTGGCGAACCCTAGCACAGACCTGTTGATACATTCCCACAAAAGCCAAAGTGAGAAGATTCTTAACCTTCTCAAAACAAGCATGAAACCACTTTGTTGCTAATACAGTGGCAGAATCTCCAGGCATTGCTGTTTATTTCTCTCTCTTTAAAAAATTCAAATGTTTTAAAACAAATGCCTTTTGTTGTGAAGAAATTAGGACACAGAGAAGTGTATAGAAAAAAAAATCACAGCGTGCCTTAAAAATTCTGAAGTGTTTTTATCAAAGAATAAATAAATTTTTGCACACATATATTTGAGTAGCCTTTCCAGTGGCTTGTTATTTGCCATTTGGAGACAGTTTGAGGTCTTATGTCACCTTTTGTGCCTCCTGGGACCTAGATATGAAAGCCACATTTATTCAGCCAGGCCCTTGGAACATGAGATGAATACAGACTGGGTTCTTGTTCTGAAATTTCTCACACTATGTTAGGAGAATGGTCCCCCCTTCCTACCCCTGATCTCTAAGTTACAGTATGGTGCGTGCTAACATTTAAAAATATACTGAGCATCATGAGAGCAGAGAGGAAGAAGTTGTTAATTGAATAGATGTGAATCTGGTAAAAGGCCATTGAGGTAATTTAGAACATCTTCCTGTTCAGACATTCATCCTAGATACAAGCTATTTACTCTCATTATGAGGGAGCTTTAAGGATGCCTGTGGGTGGATGTGTAGACAGGGGACTCTAACTTTTACTTTCAGCTGTTTGAGGCAGAGAGGTGGGTGGTAACATTTTCTTTTCTCTCTGCAGAAACCCTGCTTTGCCTGCCCTCCACCACCTAAGTCTGCAGTCTTCCATATGGGTGGGTGGGTAAATGTGTGTCTTTGAGTCTAGGGCAACAATATCAGCTTCATTTTTAGTGTGTGCCAGACTCCAGGCCTTGTGAGTCTACCAAGCTAAAATAGACTGGTTATACATGGACTTCTTATTTTCAAGTCCTTAGAAATCTGTGTGAGACCCTAAGTTAACTCTTACTCATTCTGGAGGAAAAGTATGGGATGGGTGAGGGCATTCTCATGTGGTTCCAGGAAAGTGCAATGATATAAATTCAAATCCGGGAAGAGATAGGTCCTGACTTAGGTTGAATTAGTTGGACACAGATCTTGAGACAGAGATTTGCATATGTAAGATTTCTTGTAGATTGCTCTTAGGAGATGTACTCTAGGAGACTGAGGAGGACTAGATGGGGCATTGGGAGAAATCAACGGATCAGCAACTCTGTTGCAACTGAGGCTTCAGTTGATCTCATAAAGAGTTCTGGAGCCAAGATAGAGTTCAGTTCAGTTCAGTTCAGTTCAGTCTCTCAGTTGTGCCTGACTCTTTGCGACCCCATGAATTGCAGCACACCAGGCCTCTCTGTCCATCACCATCTCCCGGAGTCCACCCAAACCCATGTCCATCGAGTCAGTGATGCCATCCAACCATCTCATCCTCTGTCGTCTCCTTCTCCTCCTGCCCCCAATCCTTCCCAGAATTAGGGCCTTTTCCAATGAGTCAACTCTTCACATGAGGTGGCCAAAGTACTGGAGTTTCAGCTTCAACATCAGTCCGTCCAATGAACACCCAGGATTGATCTCTTTTAGGATGGATTGATTGGATCACCTTGCAGTCCAAGGGACTCTCAAGAGTCTTCTCCAAAACTACAGTTCAAAAGCATCAATTCCGTGGTGCTCAGCTTTCTTCACTGTCCAACTCTCACAACCATACATGACCACTGGAAAAACCATAGCCTTGACTAGACGGACTTTCGTTGGCAAAGTAATGTCTCTGCTTTTAAATATGCTATCTAGGTTGGCCATAACCTTCCTTCCAAGGAGTAAGCGTCTTTTAATTTCATGCCTGCAATCACCATCAGCAGTGATTCTGGAGCCCCCAAAAATAAAGTCTGACACTGTTTCTACTGTTTCCCCATCTATTTCCCATGAAGTGATGGGACCAGCTACCATGATCTTAGTTTTCTGAACGTTGAGCTTTAAGCCAACTTTTTCACTCTCCTCTTTCACTTTCATCAAGAGGCTCTTTAGTTCTTCTTCACTTTCTGCCATAAGGGTGGTGTCATCTGCATATCTGAGGTTATTGATTTCTCCCGGCAATCTTGATTCCAGCTTGTGTTTCTTCCAGCCCAGCTTTTCTCATGATGTTTCTCATGATGTACTCTGCATATAAGTTAAATAAGCAGGGTGACAATATACAGCCTTGGTGTACTCCTTTTCCTATTTGGAACCAGTCTGTTGTTCCACATCCAGTTCTAACAGTTGCTTCCTGACCTGCATACAGGTTTCTCAAGAGACAGGTCAGATGGTCTGGTATTCCCATCTCTTTCAGAATTTTCCAGTTTATTGTGCTCCACACAGTCAAAGGCTTTGGCATAGTCAATAAAGCAGAAACTTTTTTCTGGAACTCTCTTGCTTTTTCGATGATCCAGCGGATATTGGCAGATAGAGTTCAGAGTTACCTAAATTGAGTCAAGAATGTGGTAGCTATGTGCTCACATCAGCCAGTCACTGGCTATGCCCTGTGTCCTGGGAGGAGGAGTCACTTCAGATTCCTGCAGCCAAGGGCATCTCCCAGTGAGGGACGCAGCGATGAGCTGTTAGCAGTGATATTCCCAGAAGTGGAGGGATGGGTGTCTGGAAAAATGGAAACCTAGGGTGACAACAACGGTATCCATTACAGTCCACATTCTGTGCCACAAAGACCTACTTCTTCATAATGTTATGCTCACATAGTCCTTTTACTAGGGCCTCACTGCAGACCAAGGATTTGGTGTTACAGGTGGAATGTCTGTTACAGGTGGCATGGTCTTGCTCTAAAATCCCAAGGGTCACATTGTGATACTTACTGGGGTGTGCCATCAACTTTACTTGATGTCTTTTCCAAATGCAGAAACCTCTAATACAAAAAGGTTTGCCAATTTGGATGGTCAAATGACAGGACAATCTGTGCCACAGCTTGGACCTGCTACAGAGCCCTCTCTAGGCCCCACTAAAAGCTGGCAGCTTTTGGTACCATCTGGTAAATGGGTCAGAACAGTTTTCCAAGTGTAGAATATACTGCCTCCAGAACCCAAAGAATCCTACCAAGCATTGTGCTTCTTTCTTAGTGGTGTGTGTGTGTGTGTATGTTCAGTCTCTCAGTTGTGTCAGACTCTTTGAGACCCCATGGATTGCAGCTAGTCCTCTGTCCATAGAATTTTTAGGCCAGAATACTGGAGTGGGTTGCCATTCCCTTCTCCAGGGGATCTTCCTGATTCAGGGATCCAGTCTGCATCTCTTATGACTCTTGCATTGGCAGGCAGATTCTTTATCACTCTGTCACCTGGAAAGCTCCTATACTACACTTGATCTTAGCCAAGTGACAAGCTATGAGTTGTGAAATGCAATAATGAGTCATTTATTTGGAGGACTATATTCTATGCCCCACATCACTGGATGTTGAAACTTCACTTCTAGGGCAAGACACTGAAACTTTATAGAGTTCACTAATACCCTCTAGAGTACATGTCCTTTACCAAGGTCTCTGACATATCTGCCCCTTCTTGCTTACCTGGTGGAATTAGCATGATGCCACCAAGCAGAGGACTAATTTGATAATTGGTGGAATGAATGGATGGTTCAGGTTTCCTTGGTAGAAAGAAGGTGAATTAACAGAGCTCTGTGATTTGTGAATCCACGCTGCGTTCGATCTTTCTTAGGAAATGAAACGGAGGCATTTGTCAGAGTAATGCTGGTGTATTACATGCTGGCCTCTGTTAATCTTCTCTAATAAAGGTACCACATCTGGCACAGTAGCTACAGTTGAGGCTGCTCTTTGGTTAAGTGGGCAGTAGTCTACCATCACCTACTATGATCTATATGATTTTGGGGTTCCTAGCATTCCCACTGTGATCAGTATGTCCAGTTCTGTAACAGCATCTCCCTTTGCCAGCTCCAGCTATTAATACAAGGGGACAGACACTATCGGGCATCTTAATGATGCTGGTGTCCTGCTACCGGCACATTCCTTGTCACTTCAGTAAATGGAATATCCTCTTAACCTCCCGAGGAACATAGTAAGCTGGTAGGTTTTCTGTCTATATCCACTCTCTCAAACCCACTTTTCTGAGGCCTTTGAGCCCTCTTCCATCATCTAGCAAGGAAGTTCTGGTATATCTATACAGTGTGGACCATCGTTTTTTTCAAGCTTCCAAGATTCAAACTGGCAGTTTGTTAGCACCTTCACCTAGGATTCTTGCTAGGGTGTTGAATTCTGTATCATGAGGGAATTTTAGTACACTTGCATGCTGAGACACTCTTATTTACCCAACTTTGTTCCACCCCGTTGAGCCATCACCATCAGGCTCCAGTCTGATACCTTCTCCTTTACATATTAGCCAGATTCTGCATTGGTTTCTATACAGCCTCTCTCTTTTCCTTTAACTGACTTGTTGGCTGTGTCATAATTTGACCATGATTTGATCATGATCCCTATTGGTGCGATTAACAGAAGGAGAGTGGGGTAGGGATCCTGAGGGGAACTGGCAAGGTCTAAAAGGCACATCCCAAGTCTCAGAGTCCCACTCATTCTGTGTATGGCCTTGACTTTGGTGTAGGAGACCTGTGAGCTGAGAATTCAATCTCCTCCGAGGCTCTGCTGTTCCCACATGATTAAGCCCTGAACCTGATCCTTTGTGCTGACAGCCTTCTGCTGTAGGAGTTTCAAGTTTTCCTAAATGCTGCAAAGGAAATCCTGCTTTTATATTTTGCCTTGAATTATCAACTAATTACCGTAAGCCCGATTCATCTGTCTTTGGTGAGTGAATCAGTGACACTCTGCACGAGCCACACATCCCATGGCTGTTCTTGTTACTATTTCTCTTCATGCCTCTCCCGGGCCAGAAATATTACTCCAGTGTGTCACCTTCCATTGGTGTTCTAACATGTTTAACTTTGGCTGACATTTTGCAATTACACTGCTGCAGCACACCAGAGACTCCCCATACTACCCCAACCACCAGTGATGGAATCCACATGCCAGCTGGCCAGGGAGTGTGCTCAGTTGCTCAGTTGTGTCTGACTCTTTGCGACCCCATGGGCTGTAGCCCGCCAAGCTCCTCTGTCCATAGGATTCTTCAGGTAAGAATACTGGAGTGGGTTGCCATGCCCTCCTCCAGGGGATCTTCCCAATCCAGGGATTACTCACCTCAAAATTCCCATTTTATAGTCTGTTTTCTAGGATCACTCCTGGCTTAGAAATGGATCCCTGGAAACAGACTACCATATGGAGAATTCCATCCAGTGTTTATTAGAGAGTTGTTTTGGGAAGAAACAGCTGTCCAATAAAAAAAGGTGGGAGGAAGAAGGAAAAATTAGTGAAGTAGAAGGAGGAGAAGGAAAAGGGGGAGAAAGATAGGGAGGGGGAGAGAAGGTGAGGAGGAGGAAAAGGAGGAGGAGAGGGGAGGAAAAAGCAGAGAAGAAGGAGAGGGAGGAGGGGAAGGACCGGGGAAGGAGGAGGGGGAGGAACTGACCTCAAATGCAGTTTCTGCTGAGGATTCAGCTGGCTCCACGGAGAGCTTTGAGCTCGGATGGCTTCTCAGTAATACCCCAGTTGAGGCAAAGGTCCTGAGACTTTTGGATTCCTAGATCAGCTCATCGTTGGCCATGGCTTGTCTCCTAAGAGAGGTGTAACCTTAGGAAGGCAATTCCTTGTGCCCAAAGGCAACTCCCAGTGAGGGACGCACCTATGAAGTGACTCTAACCCATGTTCTCAGCAGCTGGGGACTGGATGAATCAGCCCTGATGAGGGGATCTGAGGAGAACACCCAAGAGTCAGCTACAGGTACCCTGTGATCATGCCTCCTGCTGAGCAACCAGGAAAGAACTGGATTTAGGCAGAGTGGGAGAGCAAAGATAATATATTGGTGGTGGTAACATCAATTTCACACCTGCCTAGGAATATAAAAACATTATTCTGTTTGATCTTGAACAAGTTTTTCAGCCTTTTTGTGCCTGAGATTTTTTTCAACTATAGAATGAAATGACTAATTAGTAAAGACCTGAAAGAGTGCCTAGCATATTGCAAAAAAAAAAAAAAAAAAAAGTCCTTACTGTTGTTCTTGGTTTTGCCTGTATCATTGCTACTTTTCAACAATCCAAACTCATTTTCCAGCTACATTTTTCTTCCCATAACCCTCAAATCTGACTCCTCACTGCTTTTGTCCTTAAACAAAACTTCCACTTCTAATTTGTAGATTTCTTCTTTCTTATTCCTGAAAGATGCCATGCAGTGTTCTTATGGCATTTCTCTTCCTAGACTCTGCCTTCACTGGCCTCCTGTGAAGCTACCTAAATCCATCTCATCCTTTGAAGGAGTGGAAGGAGCACGCATGCTTATTCAAGCTCCTCCACTTGCTTAAGTTGTGTGACCTTGGCTAAGCCACTGATCATACCTGAGGATCGATATTCTCACATTTAAATTGAGGATTATAGCCATGGCTCCATTAGCTTGTCATAGGATTAAATGCGATGACTCGGTTAAACTCCCAGTATGATGTCAGGCACACTTTAGTTGCTCAATAAACAATAGCTGTTGAACCCAGTGCTGCTGTGCTTAGTCGTTCTGTCATGTCTGACTCTTTGCGACCTCATAGACTGTATCCAGCCAGGCTCCTCTCTCCATGGGGATTCTCTAGGCAAGAATACTGGAGTGGGTTGCCATGCCCTCCTCCAGGGGATCTTCCCAACCCAGGGATCGAACCCAGGTCTCCCACACTGCAGGCGGATTCTTTGCCATCTGAGCCACCAGGGAAGCCATTGAACCCAGTAGCGATCCTAATATTATCACTGTAGAGTCATTCCATGTAGAGTTTTTCACAGCTCATGATGCGCAGGTACCTGTAGGGGATGCATTGATGCAGGAACTACTACAAGGAAGAGAGCACCCTGAAACTTTCCCCAGCCTTGCTTGTGCATATCCCCCCGTCTCTACGTCTCCTTCCTTACAACACCCACAGCCTGTATCCATTCTGCATCTGAACATCAATTTTCTTGGAGTTGCACTTTACATTTTCCTGTATGTTGATTATGGCTCTCCAAATAGAGATGCTTGTTAGCAGCTTGAGGGGAGAAACTGCTGTATTCTTCTTTATCCACCACACAACCCCTAACACAGAAGTGGGCAGTGCCTTATGCTAAGTGTTTGTTCAATAAATTATGATAATGACGACAATGAATGAGTATGATTCTTAATAGTGGCTTCCCAGGAGGCTCAGTGGTAAAGAATTGCCTGCCACTGCAGAAGAAGTGGGTTTGATCCCTACGTTGGGAAGATCCCCTGGAGAAGGAAATGGAAACCCCTCTAGTATTCTTATCTGGAGTATCCCATGGACAGAGGAGCCTAGAGGGCTACAGTCCATGGGGTTGCAAAAGAGTTAAACACGACGTAGCAACTAAACAACAATGCTTCTTAACAACATAAAGAAGTTTCCACTTTGCAGGTGGAAACCTTTTAGAGTCATGACATCAGTTTTGTATGCTGCTGCTGCTGCTGCTAAATCGCTTCAGTCGTGTCCGACTCTTTGCGATCCCAGAGACGGCTGCCCACCAGGCTCCCCCGCCCCTGGGATTCTCCAGGTAAGAGTATTGGAGTGGGTTGCCATTTCCTTCTCCAAGGCATGAAAGTGAAAAGTGAAAGTGAAGTCACTTAGTCGTGTCCGATTCTTTGCGACCCCATGGACTGCAGCCTACCAGGCTCCTCCGTCCATGGGATTTTCCAGGCAAGAGGACTGGAGTGGGTTGCCATTGCCTTCTCCTCAGTTTTGTATACTGTGATGTAAAAATGCACCTGGCATGTGTAAGTAGTATTTGGTAAAACTTCTGTTTCAGTTTTGAATATGCGTTATGGTCTGAATTATGGTGTAAAAATAGATTTCTTACTGAGAATTATGGCTTTAAAAAATGGTTAGAAAAACACTGGCAGAATGTGTGTCACAGGACTTCCCTGGTGGTCCAGTGTTTAAGAATCCGCCTGCTAATGCAGAGGACACAGGTTCGATCCCTGGTCTGGGAAGATCTTACATGATTTGGGGCAACTAAGTCCATGTGCTACAATTACTGAGCCCTCAAGTTACAACTACTGAAGCCCACAAACCCAGAGCCTGTACTCTGCGACAAGAAAAGCCACTGCAATGAGAAGCCCAAGCACCGCACCTAGAGACAGTAGACCCCACTCAGCCCAACTAGAGAAAGCCCAAGCGCAGCAACAAAGCCCAAGCACAGCCAAAAATAAATAAATAAATAAATAAATCAATAAATAAATTTTTATTCATACATGCTACAGGGTTCCTGGCGTTGATGCTGACAACCTCATGGACAGAACCAAAGAGGGAAGTGGGCACCAGAACCTCTGAGCAGATGAGGCAGAGACTGGGTTCAGAAAGGTTCTGCAAAGGTTGGTGGGGATTAGAGAAGACAGTAGTCAAGGGAGGGGAAAGTTCCAGGGCCCTAACACAGTCACTCAAACTCCTTATTGTCTGCACAACAAACTGGAACCATGGGCGCACCTGAAAACCTCAAGTACCTTTCCCTCTGAGAGACAGAAAGCATTTGTGTATGTATGCTTGCATGCTAAGTCCCTTCAGTCATGTCTGACTCTTTGCGACCCTATGGACTGTAGCCCACCAGGCTCCTCTATCCATGGGATTCTCCAGGCAAGAATACTGGAGTGGGTTGTCATTTCCGTCTCCAGGGGATCTTCTGGGCCCAGGGATCAAACCCACATCTCTTTTGTTTCCTAAATCGGCAGGCCAGTTCTTTACCACTAGCACCACAAAGCATTTAATACCCTGCAATTGCTCCAGATTTTCCTCTGTGCTCCCTTGTTTTCTCTAGAGCTTAAAGATTATAATAGAAACACGATTGCCTCCATTCTCTCCCCACTTATTACCCTGAAAAAGTAGCCCAGGATTGTTACCCTCTGGAGATTTGGTGATAATATTTTGATGTAAAATTTGTACACACAGCTTGACAATTATTGAGGGGACCACAGGATAACCTCCTAATTGGAATTATTCTGGGAATTCTAGGAGAGATGTTCTCCCCATCTATAGGAGCTTGGAGATTCAATTCAAAGTGTCCTTGGCCCATGTACCCTCAAGGGTAGGAAGAATCGTGCTCGTGGGAACATGCAACCTTGCACCTTCTTGAGTCTGCAGTGATCGAGCTCGAGTTGTCTGCTTTATTCTGTACACATTCTTCCCACCTTGCTTCCAGGAGTCCCTGCCTAATGCCTGACTGTCTGTTATTTGTACTCTGAAAAGTGCTTTAATTGAGAAGGTAAAATACAATATCAAATGCCTTTTTTTGTGCCTTGTGAAAGGCCTCTAAAGCTTAGCTTAACTCAAAGAGCTTAAATCAATAGAACTGGCCCATTTTCTAATCACAGAGAATTTAATAATGATCAGGAAAAGCCATTGTCAGTCTGATGTGTCGGACTGTTAGGACTTTAACTCTTGGAAAACAGCTTCCTGTCAAACTTACATACCGTTATCATATTAAACGCCACTCAGAAGGGTATTAAAATTCTTCTTTAGAGAGAAAGCTTTACAGGGGTTCTATCAAAATTACTCTATATGCTGATGAGCTGGCTGCTGGGGGAGTGAGCTAAGACAAGCCTGGACATGGGAAGAATGGAATTGTTCTCTTACCATAATACACCAAAGTCCACAGGAAGGGGCTTGGTGTTTGTGTCTTTAATTCTGGAAGATCTTTGAGATGCTTTAGCCCAGAGGCTGAAGTTTACTCTTATCCGGTGAGGCTTGGGAAACCCCTTGGGGATGCATGATGGGAGGAGCAGCTCCTACCATGTCAACCAGGACACTCCTGAAGCCCTAGAGAAGCCTAGGACCCAGCGGCTCCAGCAACTTAACCCCGATCATTATCAAAGAGATTCACGGTGACCTTAGGTCCCAGCCATACACATTTTGGAAGTGCTGCTGAGGTTTCCAGCCCTGACGCCCAGGCAACAGTGGAGCCTTTCATATATTGAACCCGACACTGTTGTTTTTAGGGATTAAATTTTCAGACAGAGCCATTTAACTAGGGGCAGATGGTTGGCCTTTAATGAAACCCTAAAGGAAATGGGAAGGAGTATGGATAACAGGGGATAAACATAAATGAGAAGAGGAAGTAATTGAAAAGCTGGAAGAGGACGAGGGCAGCAGAGCACAGCATGGCCACCTGCCTCTCTGCGCATGTGCTTTTTTTTTCTGCAGCTAGGGCTTCCCTGGTGGCTCAGATGGTAAAGAATCTGCCTACAATGCAGGATACCTGGGTTCGACCCCTAGGTTGGGAAGATCCCCTTGAGAAGGAAATTGCAACCCACTCCAGTATTCTTGCCTGGAGCATCCCATAGACATTGGTGCCCGGTGGGCTGCTGCCCATGGGGTCACAAAGAGTCAGATATGACTGAGCCACTATCACTTTCACTTCACTTTCAAACATCTGTAGAGAGAAGGAGAAATGAGTGTGTCTGGGCTCAGCAGAGCTTGTACCTCCTGTTGTGTCCTCACATTAGAGCCCATCTCCCCATCCCTAGCCAGCTCTCCAGGCTGCTGCCTCCAGGAGTCCAGGGTCTTTTCCAAGCCATTGCAACCAAGCCCAGCAAAAGCCCCCAAGTGAAGGAGCCACACGGCCAGCATCCCGAGTCACCAAGTCTGGGGGCTGCTTGCCTACTTGATGCAAACGGGGATTCCATTGCTTCTTTGCTTGGTTTCAGAGTTACGTTTATTTGTTTTGGTTTGTTTTGCTTTTGGCCACATCCTGAAGCATGCAGGATCTTAGTTCCCTAATCAGGGATGAAACCCATGCCCCCTGCAGCAGAAGCAGAGTCTTAACCTCTGGATTGCCAGGGAAGTCCCCAGTTAAGACTTTTACAGTCACACATCATAGGTTTTTAACCATTTTGAACTCTTTCAGAAGTCATTAGCCTTCTAATAAACTTATCAACACATATAGAGCAGATACCACACCACTCACTGATTTCAGATATTTGGAAACTCAGAGATGATAATTGAACCCTGCTGGTAAGTAGCAGCCTGTGGCCAAGATGCTGGTCTGGAAACTCCTTGCAGCCTGTGTGACTATCTGTACAACCTACCTGGACTTGTCACTGTAGGGGAGCAAGTTTTACTATCCCCAAAATGTCTCCTTGGTGTGTGATTACGTTTTAGGAAAAAAATGGGACTTGAGAGGATGGTCGTATCCCAGATCTCTTGTGAGTCCCTGGGATGGGCTGCAAAGTGGAGGTCGTTGGCTTTGAGTAGGAAAGAATTCAAGAGTGAGCTATAGTAAAGTGAAATTTGGTTTATTTAGAGAGATATGCACTCTGTGGGGGGCTTCCTTGATGGCTCAGTGATAAAGAATCTGTCTGCCAATTCAGGAGACATGGGTTCAATCTCTGGGTTGGGAAGATCCCCTGGAGAAGGAAATGGCAACCCCTGCCAGTATTCTCCAACCTGGAGAATCTCATGGACACAGGAGCCTGGTGGGCTATGGTCTACAGAGTCACAAAGAGTAGGACATGACTGAAGGGACTTAGCATGAGGGCCAGGTCCACTGGAAGCCAAATCTTCTGCTATCTTGAGCCTGCTAAATTCTAACTGGTTTTTGTGGTATCCTGTTCTTAATGGTTGTCATTCTTTTAATCGTTGTATCCTCCCTCTTCCTTTTTGTCTCAATTATTTTAAGCTAAAAAGTATCAAAAGACCTATAAAGAAAGCTCTGATCTTCCCCTTTAGCTGCCTAAAGAATTTAGACAGAAGGAGGCCTGTTCCTAAAACAGAGCTATCACCAGAGTTATCTGCAAAAAATATAGGCTAGACAAGGATATATTGTACAGCACAGGGAAATATAGCTGGTATTTTGTAAAGACTTTAAATTCAGTGCAATCTATAAAAGTATTGAATCAGTATGTTGTACAGCTGGAACTACTATAATATTTTAAATCAACTATATAACTATAGGAAAAAAAAAAGAATATGGGCTAGATGTGATGGGGGAAACTTGGGCAGGCCTAGATATCAGAGTCCACTCTGTGTTTCATTGTCTCTGCATGGCCCAGTAAACATTTGTTTATCAAACATTTGCTTTTCCATGAGGTGGATGAACCTATGACCTATTATACAGAATGAAGTAAGTCAGAGAAGGAAAAACAAGTATCATATATTAACATATATATGGAATCTAGAAAGATGGTCCTGATGAAATAATTTGCAAGGGAGCGATGGAGATGCAGATACAGAGAACAGACTTGTGGACTCAGTTGAGGGAAAGAGAGCGTGGGACAAATTGTGAGAGTAACATTGACACATATACATTGCCATATGTAAACAGATAGCCAGTGAGAATTTGCTGTATGACTCAGGGAACTCAGATCTGGTGCTTTGTGACAACTTGGGGCGGTGGGGGGGGGGGGATAGGGTGGGAGGTGGGAGAGAGGTTCAAGAGGAAGGGGACATATGTGTACCTATGGCTGATTCATGTCAATATATGGCAGAAACCAACACAATATTGTAAAGCAATTACCCTCCAGTTAAAAATAAATAAAAGAAAATTGATTTTCCATTCAATGTAAATTGTCTTCCTTCCCTTCAAATTCTCAGGCTGAAATTGTATAACTCAGATTGAACTTGAACCACAGTCCTCTGAGGTCACACACTTGGTCTCAGGACTTAATGAAGCTCAGGTTCTTGATGTCTCAACACAGAAAGAATTCAGTGAGAGACAAAGTGATAGGCAAGAAGTGGATTTATTTAGAGACAAACACATTCCAAAGATAAGAATATGGGCCATCTCAGAAAGTGAGAGTGGCACCAGGGTTGTCAGTTTTCATAGGTGTGAGTAATTTCATAGACCAATGAGTGGGAGCTTCCCTGGTTGCTCAAATGGTTAAGAGTCCACCTGCAATGGAGGATAACTTGGTTGGGAAAATACCCTGAAAAAGGGAATGGCATCCCACTCCAGTACTCTTGCCTGGAGAATCTCATGGACAGAGATGCTTGGCATACTACAGTTCATAGGGTTGACTGAAGTGACTGAGCATGCATGCAATGAGTGGAAGGAGTATTTCAGTTATTTGGGGGAAGGGGTGGGGATTTTCAGGAATTGAACCACCACCTACTTTGTGACCTTTATGGTCAACCTTGGAACTCTCATGGTGATTACAGGTGCGTCACATAATTTGCTCATGTGTTATAATGAGCATATACTGAGTCTCAAGGAGTAGTGGAAGTCTCATCCACCATCTTGGACCTATATGGTTCTAATCAGTTTATGTCGTGTCTTTAGGCTATGTTATTCTTTTAAAGATTGTGCCCTGTCCCCTTCCCTCCTGTTTCAAGAACACTACCCCCAACACCTGATGCAAAGAACTGACTTATTTGAAAAGACCCTGATGCTGGGAAAGATTGAAGGCAGGAGGAGAAGGGGATGACAGAGGATGAGGTGACTGGATGGTATCACTGACTCAGTGGACATGAGTTTAAGTAAACTCCAGGAGTTGGTGATGGACAGGGAGGTCTGGTGTGCTGCAGTTTATAAGGTTGCAAAGAATCAGACACAACTGAGTGACTGAACTGAACTGAACTGAACCCCCAACACATCCCTTTGCCTTCTGCTGAGGGTGGTATTTAAGGTGATTTTGGCCATTCTGGTGAGTTGCTGAATTTCCTGGCTCTCTTCTATGTACACATGTTTTGAAACTTTTGTTAGATTTTTCTTCTGTTATCAGTTTCATATCAATTTAATTCTTAGGCCAACCAGAAGAACTTAGAAGAGCAGAAGAAAATTTCTTTCTCACTGATGTCTCCATGTGCCAAGTGAAGACTCTGGTTCAAGATTTGTCACCTACAAACTGAGTGACCAAAAGAACTGTCATAACCCCTCCTATCCTCCCTCTCTTCTTCTGTAAAATGAGGATAATAATGTCTAATTTAAGGCTAAAATGTATACTATATTAAACATTCAGTTGAACTATTGCTAGTATGCTTCCAGAAACACTACAAGAAAAAATAGATCTGGAAAGACAATTGGGAACACAAAGGAACAAGGAAATATGACCCAAGTTTGAATGCTGGACTCTGTTGAAGACTTGGGGCTATCAGGTCTATTTTCCTAAGGGCTGGTCATGAGCACAACAATGATATCTGGGTAGAAAAGCCAGTGATTGAGTTACAACACTTATTACATAGACAGAAAGGACCAACCTTAACAAAACCTGAGTTAGACCTTCCCAAGATGGTGGAGGAAGATGGTGGAGTAGAAGGATATGTGCTTATCTTCTCCTGTAAGAACTCCAAAATTACAACTCGCTGCTGAACAACTGTCCACAGGAGAATGTTGGATCCCACCAAAAAAAGATACTGCATGTCCAAGAGCAAAGAAGAAGCTCCAGTAAGACAGTAGGAGGGGTGAAATCAAGTTTAGAATCAAATCCCCTACCCACCAGAGACACTTGGAGGATTCAAACAAATCTTGTATGTACCAGGACAAAGAGATCCCACAGAGACTGATCCAGAACTGTGTTTGAGTGTCTCCTGCAGATATATGGGTCAGGAGTGACTGCCACAGGGGCAGGGGCTCTGGGTGCAGCATACCTAGGTATGGCATAAGCCCTCTTGGAGGAGGTTGCCATTAACCCCACCATAGAGCTGCCGGAATTTACACAGGACTGAGGAAACAGACTCTTGGAGGGCACAAACAAAACCTTGTGCACACCAGGACCTAGGAGAAAGGAACAGTGACCCCAAAAGAGATTGGCCCAGACTTGCCCGTGAGTTTCCAGGCATCTCTGGCACAGGCGTGCATCGGCAGTGGCCTGCTGCAGTGTCAGGGGCACTAAATGCAGCAGTGCATGCATGGGAACTTTTGAAGGAGGTTGCCATTATCCTCATTACCTCCACCATAGTTTGGCCTCATGTCAAACAGTAGGGAGGGAACACAGCCTCACCCATCAAAAGAAAACTGAATTAAAGATTTACTGAGCATGGCCCTGCCCAGCAGAACAAGACCCAGTTTCCCCCTCAGTCAGTCTCTCCCATCAGGTAGCTTCCATAAGCCTCTTAACCTTCTCAATCAGAGGGCCAACAGAATGAAAACCACAACCACAGAAACCTAATTAAGCTAATCACATGGACCACAGCCTTGTCTAACTCAGTAAAAGTACGAGCAATGCTGTGTAGGGCCACCCAAGACAGACAGGTCATGGTGGAGAGTTCTGACAAAATGTGGTACACTGGAGAAGGGAATGGCAAACCACTTCAGTATTCTTGCCTTGAGAACCCCATGAACAGTATGAAAAGGCAAAATGATAGGACACTGAAAGAGGAACTCCCCAGGTCAGTAGGTGCCCAATATGCTACTGGAGATCGGTGGAGAAATAACTCCAGAAAGAATGAAGAGACAGAGTCAAAGCAAAATTAACACCCTTTTGTGGATGTGACTAGTGATGGAAGTAAAGTTGATATTGTAAAGAACAATATTGCACAGGAACCTGGAATGTTAGGTCTATATCAAGGCAAATTAGAAGCAGTCAAACAAGAGATGGCAAGAGTGAACATTGACGTTTTATGAATCAGTGAACTAAAATGGACTGAAATGGGTGTATTTAACTCAGATGACCATTATATCTACTAGTGTGGGCAAGAATCCCTTAGAAGAAATGGAGTAGCCATCATAGTCAACAAGAGTCCGAAATGCAATACTTGGATGCAGTCTCAAAAATGACAGAATGATCTTTGTTTCCAGGGCAAACCATTCAATATCACAGTAATCTGAGTCTATGCCCTTATCAGTTATGCTGAAGAAGCTGAAGTTGAATGGTTCTATGAAGACCTACAAGACCTTCTAGAACTAATACCCAAAGAAGATATCCTTTTCATTATAAGGGACTGGAATGTAAAAGTAGGAAGTCAAGAGATACCTGGAGTAACAGACAAATTTGGCCTTGTGGTACAAAATGAAGCAGGGTAAAGGCTAATAGAGTTTTGCCAAGAGAACGCACTGGTCATAGAAAGCACCCTCTTCCAACAACACAAGAGAAGTCATTACACATGGACATCACCAGATGGTCAATACCGAAATCAGATTGATTATATTCTTTGCAGCCAAAGATGGAGAAGCTCTACACAGGCAGCAAAAACAAGACCAGGAGCTGACTGTGGTTCTGATCTTGAACACCTTATTGCCAAATTCAAACTTAAATTGAAGAAAGTAGGGAAAACCACTAGATCATTCAGGTATGACCTAAATCAAATTTCTTACAATTATACAGTAGAAGTGACAAATAGAGTCAAGGGATTAGATCTGATAGAGTGCCTGATGAACTAAGGACAGAGGTTCATGACATTGTACAGGAGGCAGTGATCAAGACCATCCCCAAGAAAAAGAAATGCAAAAAGGTAAAATGGTTGTCTGAGGAGGCCTTACAAATAGCTGAGAAAAGAAGAGAAGCTAAAGGCAAAGGAGAAAAGGAAAGATATACCCATTTGAATGCAGAGTTTCAAAGAATAACAAGCAGAGATAAGAAAGCCTTCCTCAGTGATCAGTGCAAAGAAATAGAGCAAAACAATAGAATGGGAAAGACTAGAGATCTCTTCAAGAAAATTAAAGATACCAAGGGAACATTTCATGCAAAGATGGGCTCAAAGAAGGACAAAAATGGCATGGACCAAACATAAGCAGAAGATATTAAGAAGAGGTGGCAAGAATACACAGAAGAACTATACAAAAAAGAACTTTGCGACCCAGATAACCATGATGGTGTGATCACTCACCTAGAGCCAGACATCCTTGAATGCGAAATCAAGTGGGCCTGAGGAAGCATCACTACAAACAAAGCTAGTGGAGGTGATGAAATTCCAGTTGAGCTATTTCAACTCCTAAAAGATGATGCTGTGAAAGTGGTGCACTCAATATGCCAACAAATCTGGAAAACTCAGCAGTGGCCACAGGATTGGAAAAGGTCAGTTTTCATTCCAATCCGAAAGAAAGGCAATGCCAAAGAATGCTCCAACTACTGCACAATTGCACTCATCTCAGACACTAGCAAATTAATGCTCAAAATTCTCCAAGCCAGTCTTCAACAGTATGTGAACCGTGAACTTCCAGATGTTCAAGCTGGATTTAGAAAAGCCAAAAGAACCAGAGATCAAATTGCCAACATCTACTGGATCATCCTAAATGCACACAAATCCCAGAAAATATCCATTTCTGCTTTATCAACTATGCCAAAACCTTTGACTATGGAAACAAACTATGTAAAATCCTTAAAGAGGTGGGAACACCAGACTATCTGACCTGCCTCCTGAGTATACAGGTCAAGAAGCAACAGTTAGAATTGGACATGGAACAGCAGACTGGTTCCAAATTGGGAAAGGAGTACATCAAGTCTGTATATTGTCACCCTTCTTATTTAACTTATATGCAGAGTACATCATGCAAAATGCCAGGCTGGATGAAGCACAAGCTGGAATCAAGATTGCTGGGAGAAATATCAATAACCTCAGATATGCAGATGACACCACTCTTATGGCAGAAAGCAAAGAAGAGCTAAAGAGCCTCTTGATGAAAGTGTAATATTCCATTGTGTATATGTACCACAGCTTCCTTATCCATTCGTCTGCCGATGGACATCTAGGTTGCTTCCATGTCCTGGCTATTGTAAACAGTGCTGCGATGAAAGTGAAAGAGGAGAGTGAAAAAGTTGGCTTAAAACTCAGCATCCAGAAAATTAAGATCATGGCATCTGGTTCCATCACTTCAAGGCAAATAAATTGGGAAATAGTGGGTACAGTGAAAGACTTTATTGTTTTGGGCTCCAATATCACTGCAGATGGTTATGGCAACTATGAAACTAAAAGACATTTGCTCCTTGGACAAAAAGTTATGACCAACCTAGACAGCATATCAGAAATCAGAGACATTACTTTACCAACAAAGGTCCATCTAGTCAAAGCTATGGTTTTTCCAGTAGTCATGTATGGATGTGAAAGTTGGACTATAAAGAAATCTGAGAGCTGAAGAATTGATGCTTTTGAACTGTGGTGTTGGAGAAGGCTCTTTAGAGTCCCCTGGACTGCAAGGAGATCCAACCAGTCCATCTTAAAGGAAATCAACCCTGAATATTCATTGGAATGTCTGATGCTGAAGCTGAAACTCCAGTACTTTTTCCACCTGATGCGAAGAACAGATTCATTGGAAAAGACCCTGATGCTTGGAGAGATTGAAGGCGGGAAGAGAAGGGTATGACGGAGGATAAGATGGTTGGATGGCATCACTGACTCAATGGACATGAGTTTGAGTAAGCTCTGGGAGTTGGTGATGGACACGGAAGCCTGCAGTACTGCAGTCCAAGGGGTCACAAAGAGTCAGACACGAGTGAGCGACTGAACTGAACTGAACTGAACTGAATGAGGAAGTGGCTTCCCTGGTGACTCAGTCGGTAAAGAAACTGCCTGAAATGCAGGAGACCTGGGTTTGATCCCTGGCTATGAAAGATGCCCTGGAGGAGGGTATGGTAACCCACCCCAGTATTCTTGCCTGGAAAATCCCCATGAACAGAGGAGCCTGGCGGGCTACAGCCCATGGGATCGCAAAGAGTCAGACACGACTGAGCGACTTAGCACAGCACAGCACAATACACAGTGAGTAAGAGGATTATTCCAACTATTTTGGGGAAGGGGCAGAGATCTCTAGGAATTGGGCCACCACCTACTTTTTGGTCTTTGATTTTTGGCCTTGGAACTGTTATGGTGCTTGTGAGTGTGTCACTTAGCTTATGCTAATGTATTACAATGAACACATAATGAAGCTCAACATCCACTGAAAGTTGAACATTCCACCATCTTGGACCTGGTTGGTTCTAACCAGTTTTTGTCAGATCCTATCGCTGTATCATTCTTTTAAAGCCTGGGCCCTGCTCCTTTCCCTCCTGTTTCAAAAGCAAAAATTTGTATGCTACCATACACTTTCTCAATTAACAATATTAATGAGAGGGAGCAGAGGTACCTTTGATTCAAAAGTAACCAATGTATACTGGCCACCTCTTCCACCAAATAAAAGCTTGAGAAGGACTTTATTGGTCCCCTTCCTTTCTGTGTCACATGGTAGGCACAGAGTGAACATACTTTGAGTGGACAAATGCTGAATTAATTCATGAAACAGATTAGGTAGGGCTAATCAGAATTCAATTATTTGATATTGAATATGCTGACTAACTTTGCAGTTTTAAGATCTTAAAGACATGTGCATATCTTAAAGACATGTGCATATTTAGTCAGTTCTTGATTGTTCCTTCTGTAGCCTGTACAGGTTTCTAGATCATCACCTAGAATCTCTTTACTGCTCATTTGTTGCTAGTTTTTTGCAACTAGTTTGTTACAATCTATAACCATGTCTAAGCAGAAACCAGTTCAAGCCAGGCAATAATGTGAGTCTCCACTCTAGAATGAGCTTATATCTTGAGAAAGTTAGACTGACTGAGTACATAGGGTTTTGGGTGGTCTATATCAGGCCATCTATCTGTTTTCCCTGGTCCTCACAGTCCTGTAAAACTGAAGAGTGAGAGCCAACCCCGACTTCCTCAGAATCTTCCATGAAATGAGAGCACTGGCCATCTGTCTGGGGCCACAGTAATTGAAGTTAATTGGATTTTAGCGATAATAACATTTATGCTAATGTGGGTATTGAGAAGAGACAATAGTCCTGGAAATAAGTACCTAGAGAGGTGAGGTGGGAGAATTTGCTGTCCCAGCTGGAGAGATTAGGAATTCTGGTGGGGTGGGTGGGTTGCTGCTGGGGTAGGGGTGTGAGATAAGGGACATGAAGTTATAAAGAAGTTGGGAGACTTCAGAGAAGCAAGAGAGGAGTAAAGTGGGGGTGGAGGTAGGGGGATGTGGAGAAAAGAAGAACCTCTTTGGATAAGGATAACAGTCATAGAAATGAGCCAAATGGCCCTGTTCATGGTTTCTATGTATCAAGTGCTATGTGTTTATGCCATTTTATCCTCACAATAAACTCCTTAGGTACTATGTTGTTTTCTTTATTTTAAAGAAGAGGCTTGGAGGGGTTAAATAACTTATCCCAGATTGCTCGGCCAATGCATGTGCAATGTAAGTACTTGTAATCTTTTCTCCACACTACCTCTTGTGTGTTCAAAGCAGGAAACAAAGAGCAAAGAGGACCAGGATATGTGAAGTTCTGCTACATCTCTGAAGAGAGTGATTTTGACAAGGGACCTGAAGGAAAGACCTAGGACCTCAGAGAATAATTTCAAATAGTAAACCCTTTATAGGACTTCCCTGGTGGCTTAGTGGTAAAGAATCTGCCTGCAATGCAGGGGATCCAGGAGATGTCAGTCTGATCCCTGGATTGGGAAGATCCCCTGGAGGAGGGCATGGTAACGCACTTCAGTATTCTTGCCTGGAGAATGCCATGGACAAAGGAGCCTGGTGGGCTACAGTCCATAGGGTTGCAAAGAGTAGGACACTAATGAAGTGACTGAGCACGCACACACAAGCCTTTACAAGGAAAGACCTTGGCTTATAGATTTTCCCTTACCTTTGCATCATCAGCGATCTTCCCATGGGGCTCTGCATGAATCCTGTCAAGTGAGGGGTTCATGAACAGAAGGTGAACTGCAAAACTGTGCAATCAGCTGAACATGTTAATGAACCAAACATTATTGTGAGTGAGCATGAGAACCATCACCCCATCCTGGCCTGTGTCCCAATAACTGGGGAAATTGACTTTTGCAAACTTAATCTCCAATGCCTTGGCCACCTGATGTGAAGAGCTGACTCACTGGAAAAGACTTGATGCTGGGAAAGATTGAAGGCAAAAGGAGAAGGTGGTGGCAGAGGATGAGATGGTTGGATAGCATCACTGACTCAATGGACATGAGTTTGAGCAAACTCTGGGTGAGAGTGAAAGACAAGAAAGCCGGGCATGCTGCAGTCCATGGGGTCACAAAGAGTTGGACACAACTTAGTGACTGATCAACAACAGCAAACCTTATCTACACTGGGGTTTTCACACTGAGAAAACGCCTGCAAACTTTTATTAACTGTATTAAGCTGGAAGTGGCATAGCGAGAAGATGGAGAGAGACTGGCCGGAGAGAATCAGATTTTGGAAGAGAAACCCCAGATCACGTGAATGGTGGCCATGAGAGGGAGGACAAACTCACTGTGAGTGTTCTGCCTAGAGTATGAGTAAGCTGTTCTGTCAAGGATTCTTGAAGGTTAAGTAGTGGAATAATCTTGGAGAGAATCTGGGCCTTCTGAGACATACTGGCACTGCTTTGTGTGTGGCAGTGTGATGTGCTATGGAGAAATTTTGGAGATGGAGCTGGATTCAGTTACAAGCTGAACCATCCATTTGCTGGGTGACCTTAAGTACTTCACCTTGCATGCATGATAAGTTGCTTCAGTCATGTCCGACTCTTGTGCGATCCTATGGACTGTAGCCTGCCAGCCTCCTCTGTTCATGGGATTCTCCAGGCAAGCACACAGGAGTGGGTTGCCATGCCCTCCTCCAGGAGACCTTCCCGACCCAGGGATCAAACCCACATCTCTTACAGGCAGGTTTTTTTTTTTTTTTTTTTTTAACCACTAGCCACCTGGGAAGCACTCGGTATGTCACCTTGCCACTCTAGGATGCTTAAGAGCCAAGTAGGGTACTAACACCCAGCTCCCAAAGTTTTCTTGGGGTTTCCAGTGAGTGATTCGAACCCTTGGCCCATCACACTCTATGAACAGTGTGGATTTTGTGGATGTGTTTATACTTTGACCAGGTTGTGGGAGTGGAGAACAGAAAATTGAGGATTCCTCCTCTTTATCTTTAATTTTTAGTATTCTTTTCTATATTATCAAAAAAGTCTGCCGAGATATGAGCATTGGCCTTCCAACTCTATTTCACCCAGATTTAAGTCAACATTGAACTTTGTGTTTCCCAAATGGAAGGCCATTTCACTATTAATCCATTTGGTCATTTATTTTTTCTTATTTTGAGCTTTTTTCAGTTACTTATGTTTGAAAAAGTCTAAAATGTACCTTTAATCTCCTTGTCATACAGCAACCTGCCACTTCCAGCTACTTCTTATAATAAAAGGATTCTTTATTCAGTATAATGTGCTAAGGCTATACGCAAATATTACATTTTTTTATTTTTTTTATTCGCTATCTAGGCCATATCGTGGGACTCTTCTTGCATGTTTGAGAAAGGGGACAAAATTAAAATGGTAGTGAGATTAACAAACACACTCAACCAACTAGGTCTGGTCTCAAATAGAACAATATTTAAACCAATTCCAAAGTCATGGTATGTTTAAATTTCATGAATTCTTCTTGGCTTTCCTTCCAAGTCATTAGGAAGCCATTCACCTCCCTATTAATCAATCAGTCTAATTGATTACTAATCAATTTCCAGAAGCCCTGAAATCCTAGCAAAACTGCCTACCATCCCCTCTCCATTGCAGTACCATGCCACTGTCCTGTTCTCCTACTTCTCCTGGTCTTTGTCTCTGGGAAAACTTATACAGGCCTTATAGATCTCACCTGACCTTTTTGAAGCATAAACACAGCACCATAATGACAGTCAATTAAATAAAAAGGCTGTCTGTCCCGACACTGCAGTGCCCGAAAACAGTGAAAACTACTAGCCACTTAGAAGCAATGAAAAGCATCAAACCGCATAGAAATTGCGGTGCTGCTCTTAAGTTCAATTTTCCTTGTAGCTCAATTTCCTAGCTTTGCACTTTCCTAGGTAAATCATATTAATAGAAGAGAAGGAGGGGGGCATGGGGAGATAGGTGGTAGAGAGCCAGACAGTCCACTGAAGTGAGAGCATCTCATTCTGAGCCACAAGGCAATAGGAAAGAGGTACTCTTGACAAGCAGGTATTCGGCGGTATGAGAAGTCATTTAATAGGAAGTGGGAGCAGAGGTCTTCTGCTGGCAAGGAGTATCTTCATTATTGCTGTCATGGTGCCTGTTAACTATCCCCATCTATCATTTGTTCAATACCTCAGTGAAATTAGCCAACTGCATATTAGAGCAAAGCTCGAATGTGCCAATCTCCCTGGAAAGCATTAAGCTGTCTTCTGTTATGCATTCTCCCCACCCTCCGCTCATTTTCTTTTTTTGACTGCCCATTAATGAACTTTCATTTGCATCATGAAACAATGAAGTCCTTTGTCCAATTACATGAAATGACAGGTGCTCTGTAGGTGCCCTTTTTTACCCACTTGCCATCTTTGTGGAAGCAGTGGGCCAGAGTGGATTTATATTTCAAACATTACTTGCCTTTTGCCCATTTCTGGATGGAAGCAGTACACTTTTAGCTGGCACAATGAGTCTCTGCCTTTGACTTAATAAACTGGCTTGTGGCCAACCTGGATGAAAAACTATGAAGTCAGTTTTGACAGATCCCTTTACAGGATCCTAGCTCATAAGCCATGAGGGGAACAGGACATCTAGGAGCCATAACAAAGTTACCCTCTCTATGTCAGGAGATGCGTGCTGCATCACATCTTGAGATTACTTTTGGCAGGCCTCTTCTGGGTAAGGTATGCTTCCCTTACCATAGAACTATTATTCCAATTGCTTTGATTCAGAAAAAAAAAAAAAGTTAGTTTGTAGTTTTGAGCTATCTTCTAGGGACTGGCACACAAAAATAGCAGAAACCAACACTTACAGAACATTATCAGCCAGGTGCGGTGCTACTTGCATTTATGTTAATTCTCCATTCAGTCCCGCAAAATATGTATGAAAACTGGTCTTACAATTGTGAAAGCTGAAGCTTTGATAGATCAAGAAAATAATCCAAGATCAAAACTGCAAAACTATTACTTTCCTATTGCACAAGGAGGCAGTGGTGAGCGAGGCGAGAAAAATACATCAGGTCTTAGCTATGCCACTTGTTAGCTGAGTTACTGTTGGGAAACCATTTATCCTCTCTGTTCCCCCAATTTATCATCTGGATAATAAGAATTGGGTACTGTCCAGCTCTAGGAATGTTATGAGATTAAATTAGACATCATAACAGCCTTGGGCACAAGGAAGGCACTCAATAATTTTTGTGACATTTTTTTCCTCTTACGTATGCTACTCAGGGAGAAAGCTTAAAAAAAAAATCTCAGAAGAGAAGACAAGATATACTCATGTAAAAAAAAAAACATAGAAACATAAAAGCACTAAATTTCATAACACCACTTATTGATATTATATACATTTAATAGCATAGTACAGCACTTAGTAGAAAAGCTTATCATTAAGGCAATAGATGGGTAGTGCAAATGCTAAAAGCAAGAAGATTTGAATGAGGGAGAGATAATACTGAAGTCATAGGGAATGACAATCACCTTGCTAAGATAGCTTTGATTTTTAAAAATTATCTTCTTTTTAAAAATAGGCAATACATTTACATGTATATCTCAAATATAAAAAAGCTTAAAGGTTCACAAGGGGAAGTTTTCCCCTCACATTTATAACTTTTAGTCCCCTAGTATTCCTCCCTAGAGGCAACCAGTGTTGTCAACTTCATATCCCTGCAGAAATACAGTGTGTGTTTGGCTCAGTGGTAAAGAACCCACCTGCAATGCAGGATTTGCAGGAGTCGTGGGTTTCATCCCTGAGTTGGGAAATTCTCTAGAGGAGGGCATGGCAACCCGCACCAGTATTCTTGCTGGGAAAATCCCATGGACAGAGAAGCCTGGTGGGCTAGGGTCCATGGGATTGCAAAGAGTTGAACACACTGAAGAAACTGAGCACACATTATAAGCAAATACATATAAAGAATCTCTCTTACCTTTTGGTACATTCTTTCTGAACTATTATTTACATATTATTTCACTTAAAAGATATTTTAGAGATTATTGGTAGAGATTATTGTATATCGGTATAGAGAGCTTCCTTTATTTTTATACCAGCATAACATTCTACAGTATGAATGCATTATACTTTATTAAATCCCCATTGATGGATGTTAATTTTATTTCCAATCGTTTTCCACCAGTAAAAAATGCTTCAGTGAATAATCATACACATATATCATTTCACATGTGTGTGAGACTATCTACAAGATAAATTCCTAGAACTGGGTTTCTGGGTCAAGGACCTTTTGTATTTGTGAAGTTAATAGATAATGCCACATTACCCTCTGCAAAGCTTGTAATTTACCCTCCTTCAACATTGTATGAGATATAGCTTTGCCATCTTAATATTGTGAAATTCTGGATTTTTATCAATCTGATAGGTAAAAATGGTAACTCAGTGTAATTTAAACATTTATCTTTCATTTATGAGGAAGGTTGAGCGAGCTTCAGAGTTGCTATGTTTCCTTTTCTAGAAGATGTCTTTTGTAAAGACTTTATCTTCCTTTCTGTTGTGTTGTTTATGTATCCTTTTAATGTGCTTCTTCAGTTACATTTACTGGTTTGTTATTTGTCTTTTAACTTCCTCTATTGTGTTCCTCCCACTGCCCACCTCACCCCAGGCAGATGTTTTGTCTTTAACATAGTTAAACTGTAAATCATCAAACATGGCCTTTAAAACTCACTGAATTGATTTAGAATTATTCCAGTGTGATTTGGGTCCTTGGTTTCTTTCCATATCCCTCCCAACTCTGTGTGGAAGAAAGTCCTGAGATGATGTTTCTACTGTTCCATGACTCTGTTACAGAACCAGAGGTAAGATCCATCTACTCCTTTGCATGCATTTTACTTAATACTGGAAGCTTAATAAATATTAAATGGATGAATGGAAGAGTAGCTAAAAGGATGAAGGAAATGCTGAATTGCTGAATTCAGGCCCTGACAGTGATATGTGAGTCTACAAAGCATGCAGACTAGATGTTTTTGGATTCAGTGCATTTATTCATTGGTGAGTGAGTTAACAATGCAGTATACAGCATCATTCATTTTGTGAGTGGCCATTAAATGTTAATAGTTATGTGCAACAAGTAGAATAAAAGGAGAGGGAGAGAAAAAAGAGAGGAGTCAGGATGAAAACAACAAAGAAGACTTCAGAACCTTGAACAACAGTGGGGCAGGCAGCCCTAGGACAAATCATGAATAAAGGGATCAGCTTTGGGGCACCAAAACTTCCTCTTTTGCCCCCTGTATAGTGCTTCTTCTCCTGTAGAGAGCTGGGTGCTGGGTTTTCAGCACCCAGTCCCCTTAAAAGTAGTTGATCTTGGCCTGTTCTTTGCAGATAGCTGAACTTTTGCTCCAGATCAATTTTTCAGGCTGCCCATTTCATATAGAACCCATTTAATATAGAATATGCTCTGTGTCACCCTGAACACACAGGTCCCGTTCTTGACTACTTGACACTGGAAAGTGATCTGCTAAACAAATCATGCTAGGATGGTAATGACTACTATTATACATGTTACTCTTTAAGCCCAAAGAATGCATCTTTTATAGGAAGGTTTTACATGATAAGAAAGTTGACAGTTGATGCATTTTGAACTTGAGGAATTTGGTTTATAAGTTGCCAGGATATTTGGACCTAGTAAGCTGAATTTTTTACTTGTGGTAGTTGTTGTAGATAAGTGAATTGTGTCTGGGTCTTTAAACCGAAGACAAAATGAAAAGAGAAGCACCATTATAACAACGTTCCTGTGTAACTGTAGTGTCGTGGGCAGTTTGGGAATGGAGAGAGTATACCAGGAGTCAGGGCACCAGATCCCTGAAAATGTCTTTGATACCCCTAAGAGCATCCTTAGAGCTTCTGCCATCTCAGTTCTTCTGCATAGCTGGTATTAAAGAGCTCACAGGCATGCTAATTCTCTTTTATTTAATCTCATCCCTTTTCAGCACCCTTGACCGCCTGCATGGTTTTTTTTTTTTTTTTTTTCTTTTTTTCCCATTCTGGTTCCTCAGGCTGGGAAGAACAATTTGACTATGCTTTGCTAACACACCTCAGAGCATTCAAGATCATGCTCAATAGCCAGATTAGATGTGTGTATTTAAGTTGCTAAATGCTCATCCTTGTAGAAGCCATTGCCTTGATTCTGTGTGACAGCGTGCTGTTTACTCCTGCTCAGCGCACAGTGGCAGTGGGAGGGGATGTCTGAGGGCTTCACCAGAAAGCGAAAAGAACTTCCCCAGAGGAGCAAATGATCGTGATACTGGCAAACAGGTACATATGCATTTTTATTTTTTCTTAGTTAATTCCAAGAGAGGGGAGGTAAAGTGAGAGAATGTAAGGGTGCTACATCCAGGCTGTCAGAATGCTAAGGCAACATTTTTCATGATGTTTTAATACTTCAAGTGACTTAACTGTTGAAAGAAAGACTGATGATTATAGAATCTTAAAAGACAGTGGGGAGAAGAGAGATGCCCCCCCCCCCCCCCCCGCCGTACTTGTAAAGGATGCAGAGGGTGAAATGGAGAAACTAACATCTATGTCATATGCTGCATACTATACTTATAGTTTTATATATATATTAACAAATAATACTCATATATCATGATTAAAGCAGTTTTTAAAACATATTATAGTTGAGGAAACTGAGGTTCTGAGAGAGGAGGTAATTTTCATGAGTTCTCAGTATTAACACACAGTAGAATATATCAGCCTTATTCCAAACCTCATTTTGTACCCTTCTGTTTTAAAGGTGGGCAAATTTGGACCCAGGAAAATAAAGTCTCTTCCTCCCATTTCTCAGTGCAGAGCAGCAGGAAGCCAAAGAGGAGAAAAGGTGAATACTTTCATCTTCTTCCTTTTGTCCTTCATGTCTTTAATGATGTGTTTTGATCACTACAGAGATTCTGCTGTTAATACAGTCTGAATCTCTTTCATGACATGCTCCTTTAAGTGATATACACTTAATGAATTGATAAAGTGGTTGCAGTTTGGATCTCAGACAGTTGTACAAGATACAGAGGGCAAGGTTCTTTCAGGAACTCATTACTCAGCATGCAAGCCAATACGCAAGGATCTTGACAGGGACCCATGCAAGCTTGCGTGTGTGTGTGTGTGAATGTCCAGAGACCAAGCATGAGTGATTTTTTCTTTCTTTTTTGCCTGTCAATTGATTTCTTCCAGCTGGACCACTCTGTGCATCCTAGAAAACTTAAGGAAGTTGCTGCTGCTGCGCTAAGTTGCGTCAGTCGTGTCCGACTCTGTGCAACCCCATAGACGGCAGCACACCAGGCTCATCTGTCCCTGGGATTCTACAGGCAAGAATACTGGAGTGGGTTGCCATTTCCTCCTCCAGTGTATTAAAGTGAAAAGTGAAAGTGAAGTCGCTCAGTTGTGTCCAACTCTCCGCGACCTCATGGACTGCAGCCTACCAGGCTCCTCAGTTCATGGGGTTTCCCAGGCAAAAGTACTGGAGTGGGGTGCCATTGCCTTCTCCGTTAAGGAAGTTAGTAGTACATAAATCATCCACTAAGTCCTCAAATGAGGCTCTCTCTATTGGAAATGGTAACAGTAACTCTATCAAGAGTATATTAGGGTTGTGAACTCATCACTGTTGTCATAACATCTTTCAAGTCAAGTCATGCTCTTTGCACTTGCTATCTAAAGCTGGTGTTTGGAGATAAGCTTTTGCTATGTATCACCAAGCCAGAAACTCTTAATGCAGAAACGGAATTGTGCTTTCCAGCATGAACAGCATGAAAGCAAAAAGAAAATCTGGAGTGTAACCACTTTTGTTAGAGCCCTAGTCCCTCTTGTGAACTCCCAAAGGTTAAGATCTCTGTGATCCAACCATGCTTGGACTGGTCCAACCCTGCTTAGACTAGAGTTGCCCAAAATAAAAGAAAGCCTTCATGAGTAGAAGTAACTTTCAACAGAATCAGCAACAGTGAATAAAGATGGGTATAGGAAAAATTATTTCTCACTCTTGGAAAGGAAACTGGCATTACAATCTTGGCTGTAGCTGAGCCAGTGATGTACCATGTGAACTTAGGAGAATGACTTCACTTGCCTGGACCTCAGTTTTTCTATCTGTGAAGTGGAAATATTGATATCTTTTCAACCTGTTTCATAAGATTACTTTGAGGAACAAAAGATCTTATATTCATGAAATGGCTTTAGAATATTAATGACTGTATGTGTCCGTAAGGTAATCTAATTATTAAGGCCCATGTTGCACTCCCCTCGTTCAACCAGAAAATGTCTGCTGATTCTTTATTCCTTATAACCCTCCCATTGGGGTCTGCAGAGTTATGAGATGACCCCTAAGGTCTGGTACATGAGCCATGTGTGATCTTCTTTCTTTGAGTGTGGGTAGGAATTCCCTGATAGCTCAGATGGTAAAGAATCCATCTGCAATGCAGGAAACCTGGATTCTATCCCTGGGTCAGGAAGATGCCCTGGAGAAGGGCATGGCAACTTACTCCAATATTCTGGCCTGGAGAATCCCATGAACAGAGGAACCTGGTGGGTTACAGTTGGTAGTTGCAAAGTGTTGGACACGACTGAGCAGCTAACACTTTCACTCTCACTCACAGGAATTGTGATTATGATGGGATAGTCATTACTGTGATTATGTTAGCTTATCTAATACTCCATCATAAGAGTCTGGAATGGGAAGACCACTGCTGACCTTGAAGACACTATCTCCCTGAGTTCTGTAGCTGTAAGGAAATGAATTCTGTAAACAACTAAGTCAGCCTGAAAGAAGACCTCAAGTCTCAGGCAAGACCCCAGCTCTAGCTGACACTTTCATTCCACCCTTGTGATAATCTGAGCAGAAAACCCAGCTAAGTTCTTTCCAGACTTTTGACTTGCAGAACTGTGAGATAATAAATACGTGCCGTGTTAAGCTGTTAAATTTGTGGTCAAGTGTTACACAGGGATAGGAAATGAATACACCCATTTATTCCTTCCCCCCTCCCACTGCTACCAAATAGATTCCAACAGGTGTCTTCTATTGTTCTTTTATCTATACTATTTCCAGAGTCTTCCTGGAATCAGTCTTCCTTTCTCTCCCCACTTCATCTCCTGGTAAGCTATTCCATACAAAGAAATGTGACTTCTTTTTGTTTTTTAATCTCAGTTTAAACTTTTTATTTTGTGTTGGGGTATAGCTGATTAACAAACAATGCTGTGATAGCTTCAGGTGAACAGTGAAGGGACTCTGCCATACATATACAAAAAGGCATGTGACTTCTATATTCTGTATATCAGGGATCCCCAAGCCCTGGGCCGCAGACTGGTAGTGGTGAGGCTTCATCTGTATTTACAGCTGCTCCTCATCCCTCACATTACCGCCTGAGCTCAGCCTCTTGTCAGATAGTGGCAGCATTAGATTCTCTTAGGAACGGGAACCCTACTGTGAACTATGCATGCCAGGGATCTGGGCCGCCTGCTCCTTATGAGAATCTAATGCCTGATGATCTGAGGTGGATCTGAGGCAGTGATACTAGCCCTTGGGAGTGGCTGCAAATACAGATTATCATTAGCACAGTAAATGTAATGTGTTTGAATCATCCCGAAACCATCTACCACCTCGCC
Organism: Okapia johnstoni; assembly: GCA_024291935.2. Taxonomy (NCBI): domain Eukaryota; kingdom Metazoa; phylum Chordata; class Mammalia; order Artiodactyla; family Giraffidae; genus Okapia; species Okapia johnstoni. The sequence continues at coordinate 40,814,815 of CM044314.1, read as the reverse complement.
CACCTGCCTGTCTGTGGAGAAATTGTCTTCTATGAAACCAGCCCCTGGTGCCAAAAAGATTGGGGATCACTGCTGTACATTGTTGGCTCTATTGGTTAAATCTCATTTTTACATTTCTGAAATAGGGTTGTGTTTCATGATACATGCACATTTATTGTAGTGCTTCTTTTCTTCCCCAAAAGCTCTTATTAAGTTGATGATACAGCTTACCAATTAATAATGTCTAAAGTGAAAAATATGATACGCAGATGACACCACTCTTATGGCAGAAAGTGAAGAAGAACTAAAGAGCCTCTTGACGAAAGTGAAAGAGGAGAGTGAAAAAGTTGGCTTAAAGCTCAACGTTCAGAAAACTAAGATCATGGCATCTGGTCCCATCACTTCATGGAAAATAGATGGGGAAACAGTGGAAACAGTGGCTGACTTTATTTTTCTGGGCTCCAAAATCACTGCAGATGGTGATTGCAGCCATGAAATTAAAAGACATTTACTCCTTGGAAGGAAAGTTCTGACCAACCTAGACAGCATATTAAAAAGCAGAGACATTACTTTGCCAACAAAGGTCCATCTAGTCAAGGCTATGGTTTTTCCCGTGGTCATGTATGGATGGGAGAGCTGGACTAGAAAGAAAGCTGAGCACCAAAGAACTGATGCTTTTGACCTGTGGTGTTGGAGAAGACTCTTGAGAGTCCCTTGGACTGCAAGGAGATCTAACCAGTCCATCCTAAAAGAGATCAGTCCTGGGTGTTCATTGGAAGGACTGATGTTGAAGCTGACACTCCAATACTTTGGCCACCTGATGCAAAGAGCTGACTCATTTGAAAAGACCCTGATGCTGGGAAAGATTGAGGGCAGGAGGAGAAGGGGACGACAGAGGATGAGATGGTTAGATGGCATCACCGACTCGATGGACATGGGTTTGGGTGGACTTCGGGAGTTGGTGATGGACAGGGAGGCCTGATGTGCTGTGGTTCATGGGATCGCAAAGAGTCAGACACGACTGAGTGACTGAACTGAACTGAAAGTGAAAAAGTTAGTCACTCAGTCATGCCTGACTCTTCGCAACCCCAAGGACGATAGCCCACCAGGCTCCTCTGTCCATGGAATTCTTCAGGCAAGAATACTGGAGTGGATTGCCATTCCCTTCTTCAGGAGATCTTCCTGACCCTGGGATAGAACCCAGGTCTCCTGCATTGCAGGTAGATTCTTTACCGTCTGAGTCACCAGGGCAACCTAAGCCTAATAGTGTCTAAGAATTGAGGAAATCTGATACAGTAGTTCAGTCCTAAGCATGACTGTGTAGCACTAAATAATGTCTAGAGAGAGCCTTCAGATACGCTCCAGGAGGACAGAAGTAGGTCTCATTCTTATGAACCTCTTCAACAGCATCAGTAGTAAAATATGCTAATGTCCGGTCCTTTCTCTATGAAGAAGCTGCTGGGAACAATTGTGGGATTTGGTTTATTTGCATTTATTTACCACTTTCTCATTGTTCTAGATTGGGGGCATCCTGGATTCCTTTGACATTCCTCTTCTTCTTCGACCCCAGTGACCTGCATCTCTGATACAGACTATTCCCTGATTCCCAAACAACACCACAGATGGTGACATATTCATTTTGGTTTGTGCATCTGTCCTGGATCTGACCTATGAGAGTGACCAGGATCTGGTCTCTTCCCAGGGCTCCTAGGCTATCCTATTCATTCTCTTATGTAAGCTCTGATTGGATTTATTTTAGGCAGAGAAAGAGCTAGTTCAGGCACATGACCAGATGGCTCAGTTATCATTTATTAGTTGTACAATCTTGGGAAAGTCACTCCTCCCTCCTCTCGTGTCAGTTTCTCATCTGTTTTTGTTGTTTAGTCCCCAATTGCATTTGCCTCTTTGTGACCCTATGGACTAGAGCTTACCAGGCTCCTCTACCCATGGGGTTCTCCAGACAAGAATACTGGAGTGGGTTTCCATTTCCTACTCCAGGGGATCTTTCAGACCCAGGTATTGAACCCACGTCTCCTGCATTGGCAGGCAGATTCTTTAACACTGAGCCACCTGGGAAGCCCTTTCTCATCTGTACAATGGCACTTTTTAAAGGTTCTTTCTTCTAGTCTCTATGCCTAGCCTGACCTCTTTTCCCCTTTATTACAAATCTCTCTAAAGCCATAGCAGAGGGTGGGTACTGACTACAATGGACTCAGTCCATGGCACTGAGGGCTTACAGTATTCCTTGGAATCACAGGAGGGGGTGGGGGAAAGTCTGGACCCCCTTATTCATCCGGTTGTTCTCAGCAGGAGACAGAGCCATAATCTACATTTCGCACAGCAGATTTCCCTCACAACCAGACTAACTGACATCTGTCTGTCTCCAAGTTCATTCCTGCAGATGTTTTCAATCCTCATCACTTTATCATAATTGTTATGATAAGCATCTCTACCAAAATGATAGTAAAAACTCAATTTTCCTGAGCAAAATTAACAACAAAAAGTGTTCATGGCTCGTGCAACCTGGTTATTAAGCTGTAGCAGGAATTGACTGCAGCTGTGAAATAAGATATAATTAAAATCTGGGGCCCTTTACCACGTGTCTGGTTTGTGCATTTGCAGTGTTGTAGATACATGAATTACTGGGGCTGACCAGCTTAAGCTGTCAATTGGGAACCTGTCCAGTGGAATTATATTCATCTGAACGTTGGGAGTAGAGGGAGAAGGATGGGAGGGAGAGGGAGAGAGAGAGAAAGCTGGGAGAGAGAGAGATGAGTACAATACATTCAGGAAAGTACAGCAATAACTTGAGTAAATAGGTAAGTAGAGGGGAAAGTAGGAAATTCTAGCAGTAACTTGGGTAAATAGGAAGGTAGAGGGGAAAGATCCTCATCATGGACTCCAGTTTAGATCTGCCATCAGCTGTGCGATCTTGAATGAGTCATTTATCTCTGGGATTCTTAGCATCCTCTGATAGTATCAGGAGAAGGCAGTATATATTATTCATAAGGTTTTTTGCTCTAACATTATGGGTTACTATTCTACTTGCTCAGGGTAGAAAGGATAGGCCTAACACGAATGACTTGGAATCATAAGAGTAAAAAACATCACAGTTTCATTACCAGAAGACAAGACTGATGAAGATGAAGCCAGGAATCATGAGCAGTGGATTCAGTTACTCTGGTTGGACTCCTGTTTTTCAATTTATGTGGGCATTATTATCTCATTAGCTCTTTTTTTTCTAAATGATCATGCTTTTATTAAACTCATGTGCAAAACTCTTTTCTTCTGAAGCCCTAGGCTGGGCTTTTCATTAATGTTTTGCTTGTTATAAAAGTCAAAGGAATTTTTTGTGACTGACCTCTGTTTGGCCCCTCCACCCTATGACCATCCCTAGATGCAGCAGTATCTCCCAGTCTTTCATATCATTTCAAATATCAATAAAATGTATATGCATGTTACATATATTATGGGTCCTCAGGGTCTCAATAGACTTTTGCGGTTTTGACTTCACTTATACCCTTCAGATCTATTGGAACAAACTGGTGCTAAGTGAGAATATCTTTTATACCTGATTATTCAAGTGGGCTTTAAAGAGTCTGCTGTTCTTACCTTGGATACCTCTGAGGCCATGGACAGTAGGTCATAGATGGGGCTCTGCTTTGGAGCTGTGATATAGGACAAGAAAGTTAGTGGTCAGCAGGGCACCTGGAACCCAGTGATCTGCTGGATGAAGCTGTCCTTCACACTGAGGGTTGGGTTAATGAATTATAGGCTCAGTCTGTCTCTCACAGAGGCTACTTCCAAGTACTTGAAGGAGTTTGGTCACATGTCTGTTATTTTATCTTCTAATATCCCAGAGAGGGTTCATCCTCCAACTCCCTATTTGTCTCCTATGTCCTTTCCATAGCCCAAAACCCTCTGATGACGAATGTCCGTTGACAGGGGGATGGATAAAGAAAATGCAATATATAAATAGCCAGGACATGGAAGCAACCTAGATGTCCATCGGCGGATGAGTGGATAAGAAAGCTGTGGTACATATACACAATGGAATATTACTCAGCTATTAAAAAGAATGCATTAGAATCAGTTCTAAGGAGGTAGATGAAACTTGAGCCTATTATACAGAGTGAAGTAAGTCAGAAAGAAAAACACCAATACAGTGTATTAATGCATATATATGGAATTTAGAAAGATGGTAAGGATGACCCTATATGCGAGAGAGCAAAAGAGACACAGATGTAAAGAACAGACTTTTAGACTCTGTGGGAGAAGGCGAGGGTGGGATGATTTGAGAGAATAGCATTGAAACATGTATATTATCATATGTGAAATAGGTTGCCAGTCCAGGTTCGATGCATGAGACAGGGTGCTCAGGGCTGGTGCACTGGGATGACCCTGAGGGATGAGATGGGGAGAGAGATGGGACAGGGGTTCAGGAAGGGGAACACATCTACACTCATGGCTGATTCATGTCAATGTATGGCAAAAACCACTACAATATTGTAAAGTAATTAGCCTCCAATTAAAATAAATTAATTAATTAAAAAAAGAATTCTCATATGGAAGAAAGGAGATATAATAGAAAAGTGGTTGCATAAAAGTTTGAGTTGTAATTGGAATTATTAATATCAATATGTGATAGTATCAGTTAACAAATATTTCACATATATATTTTGTAGTTCTAAAATGAACAGCCCCCAAACAATAATCAACCCAGAAAGAGCTTGCATCCTTTATGCTTAGATTGTGATACAGTGTAAACTCTCATTATGATTTCTCATTAAAAGAAACCAGGGCTTTGGGGAGGAGTGGTCAAACTGGGGATGTGGTTAAGAAATGAACAAAGCAAGCCTACAGCATCCTGTATTACCAGAGAGAAAGAAAAATGTCAAATATTGTTAGGGTTACATCAAAAGTATTCAGAGGCCAGCTTCAGAGGGCTCCTAGTGGTCAAAGATGGGACAATTTGCGCTCAAACATGATGATAATCACAATGGATTGAAGCTCATAAAAATGTTCACATTGAAAAGCTTATAATGATTGTGTGTGCACATGTGTGTATATACCCTTTGGAGAATAATAAGGAAGCAACTCATTATCTTGAAAACTGGTGAATAAAGAGAATGAGTCCAACATTAAAAAGAAGAAGAAGAAAATGCAGTATATAAATACAATGGAATATTATTCAACCATTAAAAAGAATGAAATAATGACATTTGCAGCAACCTGGATGGACCTAGAGAGTGTCATACCAAGTCAGTCAGGTAGAGAAAAACAAATACTGTGTGATATTTCTTATATGTGAAATCTAAAAAAAAGTGATACAAATGAACTTATTTACAAAACAGACAGAGACAGACTTAGAGAACAAACTTATGGCTACAAGAGGGGAAGGGTTGATGGGGGAGGAATAGTTAACGAGTTTGGGATAGACATGTACACACTGCTATACTTAAAACGGATAACCAACAAGGACCTACCGTGAAGCACAGGGAACTCTATACAATATTATATAACAACTTAAATGGGAAAATAATTTGAAAAAGACTAGGTACTTGTATATGTATAACTGAAACACTTTGCTGTACATCTGAAAATATTACAGTATTGTTGAAGTGAAGTGGGAAGCTGTTCAGTTTTGCCCAACTCTTTGTGACCCCATTGACTATACAGTCCATGGAATTCTCCAGGCCAGAATACTGGAGTCAGTAGCCTTTCCCTTCTTCAGGAGATCTTCCCAACACCAGGGATAGAACCAGGTCTCCTGCATTGCAGGTGGCTTCTTTACCAGCTGAACCACAAGGGAAGCCCAAGAATACTGGAGTGGGTAGCCTATCCCTTCTCCAGCAGATCTTCCTGACCCAGGAATAAAACTAGGGTCTCCTGCATTGCAGGCGGGTTCTTTACCAACTGAGCTATCAGGGGAGCCCACAGTATTGTTAATCAACTATAATATAAAATAATCTTTAAAAAAGACCCTTTAAAGCCCTCTGCTGCTATGTCTTTCTTCAGTCTTCATTGTCAAACAAACTGTGTGGAGCGGGGTATGCTCTTGGTTCTCTCCAGCCCTTTGTTTTTTTCACAGATGAATGTGTGAACGGACTAGATCATCTCTAAGTTTTCTTTCTGTCATGGACTGTTATGCTTCTTAGACAGGTGTGAACAGCTGTGGCTGGATTCTAACAGAATTGGGATAAAGAATCTTGGACCAGTTTTCTTCTTACAACCATTTAATATAGGTTTTTCATGGATTGAAGGTAATTCCTGTCCCTTCCCTTCAAGATAGAGGCAAGTAATTCTGACAAGGGACAATGAAGGGAAAGGGGCAAAGGGACACTAAAATACATCTAACACCAGGGCCTGACCCTGTGCTAGGTGATGCCCCCAACATAACATCATCTGGAGGTACATTAAGTACACAGGAACCCAGGCTTTGGGTTCTGGCTGCCTGTCCTGGCACCCTGGCTGTAATACTAAGTATCCATTTGGCCTTAGGTAAGCTATCCTACACCTCTACATCTCAGTCTCCTGATCTGTAAAATGGTACTAGAACACCCTTGTTGCAAATTCACTGTCAGAAGAATGTGTTTGTACATGCAAAGGACATAGAAAAGATGCTGACACATATTAAATGCTGAATAAATGTTAGCTATTATTACTACTATTCAATCTTTTTAGTATTTATCTATGGCTGCACTGAGTCTTCGCTGCATGCAGGCGGCGAGTGGAGGCTACTCTCTGGTTGCAGTGCACGGGCTTCTCATTGTGGTGGTTTCTCCTGTTGCAGAGCACGGGTTCTAGGGTATGTGGGCTCCTGTAGTTGATGTGTGTAGGTTTAGCTGCTCAGTGGCATGTGGGATCTACCTGGACCAAGAATTGAACTCATGTTCCTTGCATTGCCAGGCAGATTCTTAACCACTGGACCACCAGGGAAGTCCACTACTATTCAATCTTAATCACGCATATCTTTTACGAATAGGAAAACTGAGACTCAGGGAGGTTAAGTAGCTTGCTTGAACTCACTTAGCCACTGAGTGGCAGAGTTGGGATTCAAACCCAAGTTTATCTGGCTTCAAAGCCCATAATCTCTTTTCTACTCTAAAAGTCTTAAGAGACAAGGGTCTGGAAGAATTATCTTCCCTCTCAACTTTGGCTTGTAAAGCATCACCATAAGAATGTTTTAAAGAAAACTGGGACTCGCTGTTCATTTTCCACATAGACTCTTGTTTAGGAAAGTAACCATAATGTCAAGACTTGGATGCGTTGAGCATGTAATAAGTCTGGGCCCAGTCAAAAACTGAGGCTGCAGCAGAAACTGTGCCAGTGGTTTCAGAAGGTCCCTTTCCACTGGCTGGTGGGAGAGAGGTCTCCTTTGGAATCAGACATTTGTAATGAAAATAGGTAACTTAGCCTCTGAAAGTCTCGATTTTCACATCTGTTACAGGAACGGGGGCGTCCATGGTGGCTCAGAGGTAAAGAATCTACCTGCAATGCAGGAGCTGCAGGTTCAATCCCTGGGTCAGGAAGATCCCCTGGAGGAGGGCATGGCAACCAACTCCATTATTTTTGCCTTCAGAATCCCATGGACAGAGGACCCTGGCGGGCCAGTTCATGGGGTAGCAAAGACGTGTACTGTCCTATGACTGTCATAAACATGACTGAAGTGACTTAGCATGCACACATGGAAATAGGAGTCTGGGCCACCTGTCTTGCAGGATTGTGGCCAGTGTGGCAAGACACCACTCTTGCCAGTTCCCTGGAACATTATGCAGGAAGTCTTAGCTCATCTTCATTTTCTTTCTACTTTCCCCTTTCTCCTACTGCTCCTTGAGCAGATAATTCTTCCTAACAATCAGAAACGAAGTATCTAAGCTCTTGCAACCATTGCTGTGTTTTTATATATAAAAACAAAAGCTTATCGAGGACTGTAATTGCTCAGGGATTTCCCTCCTTGAAGCCTCTTTGGGTAACCAGAGTCTCTCTGGCTCCCCTCATACTGCTTCTGATGTTAACATTTTAATAAGACGTTCAGAGTGTTTTTGTTTTATGAATTCTAATATAGATGGAAGTTCTCCCCAAGAGATGTTTTTAAAACAGGTGTTTTAAAGTGAATATCCACATGCCTATTTCCGTGACTAAAAGCCATTTTCCCCCCTCCAGACATCAAATTGTTCTAGTTTTCAGGCAGCTCCAAAGTGGTAACCTGTCTTGTTTAACATTTCTTTACGTTTCTCTGAACTGCAAGCTGAAAGAGCCATAAGTGAGTGCGTGCATTGTACAAGTATGTGTATGTATGCATGTGTGTGTGTTGCATATTCAGAAAAGTTTGCCCACAGTTTAATGTTAACCTCCTTTCTCACAATGGTTCAAGAAAATAGCTGTAACACCTCTAAAAATATCTTTAAGAGAGTGTCTTACTAGGTAACAATCCACGTGCCTATTCTTTTGATCTCATCTGTTTCTCTGAATGTTAAGTGAAAGAATTGTAGGAACTGCCTGCCCCAGGGGAAGTTTCAGGTCTTAGCATCATACAATGTGTTTGTGCCTTTGGTCTCAGGGTTTACAGAGCGGGGTGCAATTGCTGGAACCAATGTTTACTGGGGAGACGAACAGCAGGAAGAGAGACAGCCATTGGGGTGAAGTGAGATCCTAATGGAATTTTCCAAATGTAATATCTAAGGGAATTTCCCTGTGGAAGATGTTAATAGGGATTCCTCCAAAGTTAGGGTGGCAAAACTTTGGGCCACACCACTCTTCCAGCTCCTTCTTGGGTGTCAGGATGCCTGATTATAGATGAAGAGTTCTCAGTTCAGTTCAGTCGCTCAGTCGTGTCTGGCTGTGACCCCATGGACTGCAGCACACCAGGCCTCCCTGTCCATCACCAACTCCCGTAGTTTACTCAAACTCATGTCTGTTGAGTCGGTGATGCCATCCAGCCATCTCATCCTCTGTTGTCCCCTTCTCCTCCCTCCTTCAATCTTTCCCAGCATCAGGGTCTTTTCAAATGAGTCAGCTCTTCGTGTTATAGTTTAATTGCTAAGTCGTGTTTGACTTTTTGTGACCCTATGGACTGTAGCCCACCAGGCTCCTCTGGCCATGGGATTTCCCAGGCAAGAACACTGGAATGGGTTGCCATTTCCTTCTCCAGGGGATCTTCCCAACGCAGGGATCAAACCCAGGTCTCCTGCACTGGCAGGTGAATTCTTTTTCACTGGGTCACCAGGGAAGTCTAGTTGTAAAGTATTAATAAGGAATAGAAGAATCCTCTGTAAAAGATTCTGTAAACTAGGCTCATCCCTTTTGAAGAAGGCTGGAAATCAATGTACTTCTGACTTTGAGACCATGGTGCCAGAAGGAATGAACATTAGGGCTAGAAAGGATCCCAGACAATCAGCTCATTAAATCCCATCTTCCTCTTTGGGGAAAGGAACCTTGCTCAAAACCCTTGAAGTAGCAGTAGCAGAATGGTGATGATGAATCCCCCATCGCCCACCCCCGGCATGTAGTGATGCAAGATGCCAGGCTCACCTCTATAGTCCAGAAATGTGGAACAGGGAAGAGAGAGGGACTGAAAATGCAGAAGGAGAGATGCAGAATAGATAAAGGAAGAATTTTTAGATACTGATCCTTAGACTGGATGGCTGGGGGTGGCGGGGGAACAGCAGAGCAGGGATGCACCTTGAGTTGAGCAGATTTAACAAGCTTCTGGCGAGAGTTATAAAAAGTATCAGAGTAGGAGAAACTGTGTTTGCCTCGGAAAAGGGCGTGGAGAGAGGGGGGAGAGGGTGGGTGAAGCACCTGTGGAGAGATCTCAACGCTCCCCAGAGAATGAAATTTTGGAGCCATTTGGCAGAGATTAGGAAAAAGAAAAAGTGGTCATGCTCCAGTTACAAAGAAAAGACATGGGGATTTAGATTATAAACAGGCAGAAGAGGAGGAACGAGGTATCATTTTTTGAGATAAAGCCTCTCTGGGACAGAAGCAGTGCTGAAATTGAAGCCGAATCCGGCCTCTGTACCCCAAGACCGAATTAAATCTCGGAGACAGAGTTTTGGGTGAAGTAGGAAAGAATAGCTTTAGTGCTTTGCCAAGCAAACGGGGACATAGTGGGCTAATGTCCTCAAAACTGTGTGTCCCAACCCAGGTGGGGGTAGGATGGGGGTTTGTGAGGGGCTTCCCTGGCGGCTCATACAGTCAAGAATCTGCCTGCAACAGTCAAGAATCTGCCTGCAACGCAGGAGACCCTGGTTCCATCCCTGGGTTGGGAAGATCCCCTGGAGAAGGGAATGGCCACACACTCCAGTATTCTTGCCTGAAGAATTCCATGGACAGAGAAGCCTGGTGGGCTACAGTCCATGAGGTCACAGAGTCGGGCACAACTGAGTGACTAACACATACACACAAAATTTTGCAGTTGCTAGTAGGAATGTTTGTGCATAGTCCAGCAAAGGGAATAATTAAACCAGGTCACTGAAGACTGAAATATGTCTTCATGATATCTCAAGACGCAGGAAATATGCTGATTTTTCAGTTTCTGGGGAAAATGTGGACCATGCTGTTGGTACCTACTGCTGAACATCACCTGCCTGCTTGTGCTCTGTGATGTCAGGGTATCAGAATATAAGCAGTGCCCACCTGGGCCCCTTGAGGGCTCTCTCACTGTGCCCCTGTGCCTGGCCTCAGGGAAGAACCTTAGCCTGATGGTGGAAGTCCACATCCATTCTGTAGCCCCCCTGCTCCTCCTCACTCCCCCATAGTCCATGCTCCTTGGCTCACAACTTCCCAAGTTCAAAGACAAAGCCAGCCCATCCCCCAGCAGACATTACCCACGTTACTCACTTTTAAAATTCCTACACAAGGCGCCCTGTGGTTTTAGCTTAGCCCAGAGTCTGGCATATGGAGCAGACTCGGGAAGTGGCAGATTTTATTATTTTGGCTTCTAGTGCCTTCTCTCCCAAAGGGCAGGGTAACGACTGCTGAATTAGACACTGAGAACCAAGGAGGGGTGATGAGCATGCCCAGGGGCAAACCTCAGAGCTCACCCGGCGGTCTGGGGCACCCAGAACATCTGGACAGCATAGCTCTCCTTCATTTTGGCAGCGCGGCTGCAGGAGAGGCAAGCGAGGAGGAAGTCTGAGTGACAATAAGCCCTCAGAGCTTCTTGAGAAGGGCTAAGTACAGTAATTTGTTGTAATGACTCAAATTTAAAACAATAACCCAGAGGCGTAATAGCACAAGCCAAGAATACCTACTGCATGTGACGGGCTGTTAATGGGAAAAGAACAGTTTGATTTGGTGGCAGAAAAATCTTCAAATGACTTTCACTCTGGATGTGTACTCGGCAGTGTGGAGTGCTAGGTTTCCTATTAGGGTTAATTTGGACCACTTCCGCTCTGCTTGCCGAGAGCCATCCTGCTGATGGAGACCCCTTTATTGTTCCACTTTCCCCACAACTTGAAGCAAATTTCCTAGGCTTCACTTGCGTGCCCATCCGCCTCCCTTTCCTCTTTCTTTCTCCCATCTCCCTTTCAGAGGAGCTGCTACTTCAGTGGCGCTTTCCTAGGTGAGTGATGGAGAGTCAATACGCTGTAACCTGCACCTGGCCATGTGGAGAGGCGTGAGACAGCCTGGAAATCTGCCCAGATCTGGGAGACTCGCCAACCACACCGAAGGCTCTTGTTTCCCAGGTAGGGGGCAGTCCAGAGAGGCAAGAGACACCTGTAAAGTCCCCTGGCTGCTAAGCAGAAGGGCTGGGACTCGAAGCTCTGCTTTGCCCCCTCCATCCTCTCCTTGGAGATAGATGCCAAGCACCTAACGTTTGTAAGGGGTTTTATAATATATTAGTAAAAAGTCACTGAGCCCAGCTCTGCCCCTCCTTTCCTTCTTTGACCTCGCTCCTCCTTCCTGGTGCTGCCTCCTAAGAACCTAGCCCAGACCTTCTCAGACTTGCATCACTAGTGCAGCACTCCACACACCAGCAAGCTCCCTGTATGTTTCCTATCACATTTTTCACCCTCTCAATGCCCTTCGGTCTGATGAATTGACATTCAATGTGAGTGACAGTTAACTTAATGGATAGCTTCTTAGGAGACTGCCCAAGAAATTCATCTCTAAGGGTGGAATTCCACATTATGGCAGGCCACAGGAACACACACACACAGAGCAAACACAGAGACACACACAGATACACGGACATACACGAGGATAAGTTTTCTGTGGGAGACTTTCACATCTCATCCCTGAGAAGGCTGGCTCCCCTCTTCACAGGAAAACAATTCCTTTGCAGAAAACAAACCTATTCAATTCAGTTTAGCAAATCATCCCCTAGTAAGTTGAAGTGTGTCTTTCAAAAATATATGTTGAAGTGCTAATCCCAGTACCTATGAAAGTCACTTCCTTTAATGAGGTCTTTGAGATGTAATCAAGTTAAGGGGTGGTCATATTGGGTGGGGGAGGATGCTAACCAATGACTGGTGTCCTTGCAGGAAGAGAACAGGACACGCAGAGATACACACAAGAGAACGCCATGTGATGATGGAGGCAGAGACTGGAGTGATATATCTACAAGCCAAAGGACACCAAGTATTGTTGGAATCTGGGAATAGGCAAAGAAAGATGCTTCTCTAGAGCCTTTGGAAGGAACCTGGCCTGCTGACACCTTGATTTCAAAGTTCTAGCCTCTATAACCAAGAGAGTTCATTTCTGGTGTTAATGAGAATACATTTCAGGTTTGTGATAATTCATGACAGGAGCCACAGGAAACTGATACAATCCCTACATGTTCATTAAGGGCCAGGCTTTCTTCCTGATTCAGCGGTGGGTGAGAACTATGTGGGTCTGTGCTCAGGGAGCTTACTGAGATCTCTTTGTGGGGCCTCAGGGTGGGGGACCAGGCAGTGGGTGAGGAAAATGCCCCTCTTGGGCTTCCTCAGCATCCTGCATTGGCTTTACTTGGCTTCCCTTCAGTTCCACAGTGGACAGTGTGTCCTCCCTTGTTCAGCACAGGGCTTAGAGCTGGTTGGATGGGGCACAGTCCCATCTTCAGTCACTTCCCCCCAACCCAAGGAGTTGGGGGAGGTATTGCCTTTCGTGTTAAGTAGACCTAGTTTTGAATCCTCACTCCATTATTTTGTAGTTAAAACTTCCATTTCCTCATGAGTACTGGGTAATACCTGGATGTTGTGAGGAATCTGAGAGGAAGATCCCAAGGTAAATCATGGAGTCAGACAGATGAATGGACCTAGGTCCTACCAACTCTGCTTCTACCCACTACTTGCTAAGGTTGTGATCTTGAGCAAGGTACTTAACTTCCTGTGCCGGCCTCAATCTCCTCATCTATAAAGTGAGATCAGTAATAGCATTCGTCCCATGGTGGGGTTGTGAGCATTGACTGAGTCAACACTTGTAAGAAGCTTAAAAGAGTTCCTGGCAGATAGAATGGGCTCAATGAAGAGAAGTTGATATTATCATTTTGCTGGTGAGCAGTTGAATCACACAGAGGTGACATGATCTATCCAAGGACAGTTAAAGGCTGAGCTGGTCCCCACTGCCATTCTTAGACTGATGGCTTCTCTGAACAGCCACTGTTTCATTGATTTGAGGGGCTGTGCTTCTTCAGAATTCAAACCTTGGAATCATATAAACATCAATGCAATTTTAAACATAATTAATTACTAGTTGGGTGATCTTGGACTTGCTACTTAACATCTGATGATATGATTTTTTTTTTTTTACCTATAAAATACAGATGTAGACTTCACAGGTTGTCGTGTGGGTGAGATAGGAATAAATATAAACACTTAACCACATACTGTAAGCATTCATAAATATTTCTGGCTATCATTTGTATGAATTAGAAGTCAGTTCAACTATATCTAACTAAATAGTGATAATAGTGGCTTTAAAACTTTCTGGTTCATTTTTTCCCATAAAAGGGAGTAGAGACAGTGGTCCAAGAATAAGATGGTGGTGCCAAAAAGGTCACAAGGGCGCTACCAGGCTCTACCTCTAGTTTTGCCTTAACATTCTCAGTATGTGGTTTCTATCCTCAAGGTTACATCATAATCCAATATCACGTCCATAATCTGAACAGGAACAAGTCTGTGTATGTGAGATGAGGTTGGGGGATGGGGTGAAGACAAAAAAGGCCACCTCTCAGCTGAATCAGCTCCCTTAAGGAGCCATTTCACAAGTTGATACTTTCCTTGTATTTTATTGGCTAGAACTTAATCACATGGTCACACCTAGCTGCAAGGAAAGCTGGGAAATGTAGTCTTACAGCCATCCATTACATTACAGTCAGTAGGACGTAGGATCCATGACATCCATTACAGTCAGTAGGACCTAGGCTTTGGTACAAATGTAAAGGAGAAATGGATATTGGGAAGACAAATAGCAGCCTCTGCCAGGTCATTGTTGTTATTCTTACAGTTGTTTTTACTATGCACCAGAAGCCTGCCCTCTAGGAATCTATAGGTTTTACTGCAGTGCTATAAATGTGAAAGACATGCACTGTGATGTAGGAGTACTTAGGAAAAAGAGATGAACTGAAGGCATTGGTGAGAAAAGTGATGTTTGAGTGGTCTGCCAGGGCGACAGGCATCGAGGGAAGGGGATGCCTAACACAAATAACACCACACACAAAGTCTAGTTGTTTTGTCAGCCTATCCCCTGACTGCTTGGAATTGCGATTTTGGAAACTGTGTTGTGAGTGACGAAGGTGGGGATTGGGCAGGCTTTCAGGGACTGTCCTGGGACTTCTCTTATCCACATAGTCCCCGGGGCAGATGGTGAGGGGTGCTGAGCCCTGCTATTTGCAAGTTTTTTCTGATTCTTCATTCTGATTTCAACAGACAGCAATCTATTTGTTAAATAAAACAGCTGGTTATTGAAAAAGACATATTTATCGGGAATTAACTGCCATGTGCAAAATGGGCATTTACTACTTACTTGTCAAACATCAGGGAATTTGTGTTTAATAATCATTTTTTTTTCAATTAACTCACAAAAAATACATCCCATTAATTCTAAATTAAATGCATATTTGCAAAACTCTAATTCACAACGTAATCAAATTATCTCTTTCCAGACTGTTTCTGATGGTTACATGTTGGTGAAAGAATCTCAGTTGATGTTCTTAGAGACAGTTTTCTTTTACCCTCGTGCAGTTGCAACTTGGACTAGAGGACAATTTTTTCAATCCCTTCCTCCCTGTGTTTGTCTCCTCACTCCTGTCTTCTTCTTGTATTACCAGCACCTAGAAGGTGACAATGGCTAGAATATTTGGATGATCTAAACTGATGGTTGAACCTTGACCTCTGTCTTTAATCCCAGTGGTGAAAGGTTTTGGAATATGTGCCAAAAAGATCTCCTTTCACTGTGCTACAGGGAAAGATTGCTTGACTGGACATTAAGGGACCTGGGTTTTAATTCTGAATTTTGTTGTGTGACCTTGGGCAAGTCATTTTCTTCCTTAGAGCGTGCATATCAGAATAAAGTTAAGCAGGTTCCTTCACTGCAGGATTTCTTAGAGATATTATTACTATGTTAATGTGCACAGAGAGTCTCCAACTAGAGAACAGATATAATTTTCCTTTTCCAAAGCTCCTTTGACCACCCAACTCTCTCTCTCTCTTTTTTTTTTCCTTTTCATGAAGCATCTGGGTGGATTGATGATTTGAGGAAAACATTCTGGCAAAGACTGGGCAGGATGGTTTCCAGGGTTATCTGGCTTTAACATTTCAGGCTTTTTTTTTTTTTTTTGGTCCAGAAACCTGGACTGAGCTTCTGAAGGATGACTTGGCAATAGGGACCTCCATCCACCAGACACCCCAACTTCTGCCCCCAACTCTGGCCAGATCAGAAACCACCAGCAGGAATTGCACATGTCCTCGGAAGCCCTACTTCTTGTGAATCTGCCAGACAAGCAAAACAGCGAAGTAATCTCTGGAGCCTTGCTACTCCCTGCTGCAGCCAGCTGCATTTAGCATTCGGCCCCTGCTTTCCCCAGCACAGCAATTACATGCTCAGCATGCACCTCGAAAATGTTTTAAGTGGTAACAAATGCACTGAGGGTTTATTATCATCCAGCACTGCAGACGGCCCTTGCACAAGGTGTGGGGCACCTTACAGAAGACAGTGATTCCTTTTCTTGTTTGTTGAGCCATGTGGCTAAACATATGCTGGTTTTGCAGGGAGAGGGGCCAGCACAGCCCACTCACCTTGGCACACCGCCTCTGCCTCTGCACAAAGCCGGCTGCTGCCCTCCCCTCCATGCGCAGTGCAGAGACTGCTCTGCCATGGCTGCGGGTTGAGCAGTCCTCTCGTGGTCAAAGACACGACTTCTCAATGCAATTCACGGTCATTGTGGAAGAGTTCAGAAGGGAGGGCTGTTAGGTGCCCCTGATCACCTCTTTCCTGGACACCCCGTTCCTGTCCGTGTCACTAAGATAGTGGTTCTAATGTCTCAGGACCCTGTACATTCTTGGAAATAATTGAGGACTCCAAAGAGGTTGGTTTATGCTGATTATATCTGTCAGTATCAATTATCTTAGAAATTAAAACAGAAAAATATTTATTAATTCATTGAAAAATAACAATACACTGCTTGCATGTTTACATAAATAACACATTCCCCCCCATGAGAAATAATTATCTTTTCCAAAGCAAAGAACAAATGTGGTGAGAAGAGAAATGTTTCACATTTTTGCAAATCCCTGTTATGCCTGGCTTAATAGAAGACACTGGAGTCTCATATCTGCTTCCATAAGCATCTGTTGTGATTTGTTGTTCTGGTTGAAGCTTTTGAGGAAGATTTAGCCTCTTACAGATATATATTTGAGAAAAGAATGACCTTAGTCACACATAGACTAAGATCCCAGATCCTGGGCCTGTGTGCCCTGGTCCTTGCCCAAGTCTCTTACCTCATTTCTTAGTTCACTTTCCCTTGCTGGTTTTACCCCAGCCTCACTGGCCCTTTTGTCCCTGTAAATATATAAGAATTCTGGCTTAGGGTTTTTGTGCTATCTGTTCCCTCTTCCCTCAGATTTTGGCATGACTGGCTTGCCTTGCCATTTGGATTTCAAAGCAAATGTTACCCACGTTGAAAAAAAAAATGTATTCTTCATGATCTTTATGACTATCTGCTATGTTTTGATTATTTTGTTTACTTCCTTATGATATATCTTCCCATATTGGGAAGTAAGTTCCATTGGAACAAGGATTTTATCATATTCAATGCTGTATTTTCAATGCTTAGAATGGTTTCTAGTATGTAGTATTGAAAGTGTTAGTTGCTCAGTTGTGTCTGACTCTTTGTGACCCCGTGGACTCTAGCCCGCCAGGCTCCTCTGTCCATGGGATTTTCCAGGCAAGAATACTGGAGTAGGTAGCCAGTCCCTTCTCCAGCGAATCTTCCCAACCCAGGAATTGAACCTGGTCTCCCGCATTACAGGCAGATTCTTTACTGTCTGAGCCACCAGGGAAGCTAGCGTTGATCGATATGCTATAAATATTTTTGAATGCATTAGTGAAAAAATAGCTGCATGAAAGGATATTTGAACTGGAAATCAGACCTAGTTTTGTATTTCACTTGTACTGCTTACTAGCTCTGTGGCCTTGGACAAGTTTCCTGACAAGTTTAGTTTTCTTACAAGTAAAATGCTGATAACAATACCTACCTGTCTTAATCAGTTTGGGTTGCTACAACAAAAATGCCTGTAAAGAAAAAACTCACTCTTCATACTGGGTTTCTCCTTTGCTCTAACACTACTGCCACACTGACACTTTTAATACCAGATATATGAGGGCTTTTTACCCAAACCAAACAGTTCTACAATACCAGCTGGGTGTTTGAAAATTTAACTCAATTCTGACATATCTATACCTGGAGAAGTCATCATATACTGCAAGGTAAGGGTTCAATCCCTTGAGAGTGTCCCTTACTTCAGATGTCAGTCACAAGTAGTAAGTCTCCAAGTCATCTGAAACTTCTGTCTGATTTGGCTACAAATCAGAGGCTACAAATTCTCATGTCCTCCTCCTTGGATTTAATTACTGCTAGACCAGTTCACGACTAGGGTTCAATCCCTGGGTTTGGAAGATCCCCTGGAGAAGGCAATAGCAACCCACTCCAGTATTCTTGCCTGGAGAATTCCATGGACAGAGGAGCCTGTCAGGCTTCAGTCCGGGGGGTCAACAAAGAGTGGGACATGACTGAGCCACTAACACTTTCACACTTTCAGACCAGCTCATAGAACTCAGAGAGATGTTTCACTTCCATTTATCAATTATTAAAGGATGTGAAAAAGAATACAAATGAAACCGCAGGTAGAGTGATGTGCAGGGCAACATCCGGGAGTGAAGGCGTTTCTGTTCCTGTGAAGTTGGGGTATGTCACCATACCCAATACATGAATGCGTTCACCAACTTGGAGTGCCCCTTGCTGGTGGTGTGGCTGAATGGAGACCCACACTCCTTACAGCAGGCAAACCCTCTCCACCATCTACTTCTGAACACAGCAAAACTCAGACCTCACGATCCAAGCACTCAGGGGTGAGCCTTCAAACTGGGGCTCCTCGGACATGTGATCAGAATTATCTGGGACAGTTATGAAAGTGCTGGTTTCTGGCCTCCTGGCAGACTTACTGAATTAAATCATTGGGGGCACAGGACCCAGAAAATGTTTTCCAGGAGATCCTGATGCAAGTTAACTTTTGGAAAGGAAGGAGAAAGTGCAAAGAGATTTTCTTTTATTCCTCCCTACACAGCTACCGGTTTTTCACTTCTTAAATATTTATACAGTAGCCCAAATTGCTGAGATGACAGTGGTTCTCAGATGGCTTTCCCCAGGGAGGGACCTGCTCCAGGGATGCAGGGCAGGGGGAAGCCTCCTTGGGTGTTGCTCACAGCCCTGTCCTAGGCTCTGTTTCCCCAGATAGATGAGGTACAGCATTGCACTCAAACAATCCGTAGCAGTGAACATAGCATAGAATCTCAGAGCAGTGCATGAAATATCTATTTGAATAACAGCCCCAGCAGCTCTTGCCAAATTTTCAGGATCCACTAGAAAAACAGAACAGTCCTTTTCCATCATCCCATAAATCATCCCACTGAGAGCTGTCAAAATGCAGCCCGAAAAGACATTTTCACTAGCAGCAAAGCTAGAAGACATACACTCTGGCCCACTCAGCTTGTCTCCCCTGAGAACCAGAAATGAGATTCTGGAAATGGGGGGTGGGTAAGCTTACTGGGAGCAAGTTGTCACTTTCCATCAAGCACAGGGCCTTGGATTCTAAATACAATTGTACTTGGCTTTTCTCAGGGGGTGAATGGTTTCATCTGAGTGGCAAACATGCTTCTGGAACATCCCTTTTATGGACTGCAGTTAGTGCTAGCTCTGGTCCCATGATCTTGGAGGAAATGGTAGAGACAGATAGAATTAGGGTTGAATTTCAGGCCTTTGCTCATTCATTTTGAGATCCTGGATAAGTCACTCAACAGCCTTGGGCTTTAGAGTTTCAAAAGTGATAATAAAAGATAGCTCACGGTATAGAGAACTGTGGTGTTGGAGAAGACTCTTGAGAGTCCTTTGGACTGAAAGAAGATCCAACCAGTCCATCATAAAGGAAATCAATCCTGGGTGTCCATTGGAAGGACTGATGTTGAAGCTGAAACTCCAATATTTTGGCCACCTGATGCAAAGAGCTGACTCATTTGAAAAGACCCTGATGCTGGGAAAGATTGAAGGCAGGAGAAGGGGAGGAAAGAGGATGAGATGGTTGGATGGCATCACCAACTCAATGGACATGAGTTTGAGTAAACTCCGGAAGTTGGTGATGGACAGGGAGGTCTGGCGTGCTGCGTTTCATGGGGTCGTAGAGTTGGGCAGGACTGAGCAACTGAACTGAACTGAACGGATAGAAAATAGTAGACGGGACAGAACAGGTGGCGTCCTTGTATGTGCCCAAAGCACATTAACAGTTGCTCAGTGAACACCAGCTCTTTTCATATTCTTGGTCAGCAGCGGAGGCCCTCACCTTGCTTGACGATTAGTAGGAAATAGAAAAAATGATGTGTGTTCCTCTCCCTGGTGTGAGAGGCAGTAGACCTGGTTGCAGGCTCAGTATTGCTGTGTGACTTTGGAGACACCACTCTCCCTTTCTGAGCCTCAGCATTCTCTCCTGGAAAGCGAGGGGGATGCAGTAATTGACCTTGAGTATCTGCTCCACTCTAACCTCTGACTCTGGGATTTCAACATCAGACAGATCAGACCCAACACCATGATCGGCTCTCCTCCTGTGTGATCCCGCCTGCTGGCTCTGTGAATATGTCCTAAGGAGGTCTGTGGGCTGCTTCGCAAACTGGAAACAACAACATCCTTAGTGTTCCGGGGGTTGTGGCGAAGCTTTAGAGATACAGAGATTTGGGGGTAGATTCTCTTTTTTTAATTAGACACTTATTTTATAAGTTTTGTTGAATTAATAAAGAATTGACTCCTTAGTTTTCATGTGAATTGTTGGGTTGACCTCTAAGTTCATTCGAGTTTTTTCTGTAAGATGAACAGAAAAACCCAAACCAATTTTCAGGCCAACCCTGGGTAAACTCCGGGAGTTGGTGATGGACAGGGAGGCCTGGCATGCTGCGATTCATGGGGTCGCAAAGAGTCGGACACAACTGAGCGACTGAACTGAACTGAATATATCCAGAAGCTATATCCCGTGTGCAATGAATTGCTTCTTTTAAAAAATTATTTTTTATTGGAGTATAGTTGATTTACAATGTTGTATTAGTTTCAGGTGTACAGCAAAGTGATTCAGTTATATACATATAGCCACTCTTTTTAGGTTCTTTTCCCACATAAGTTGTTCAGTTGCTAAGTCATGTCTGACTTTTGGGGACCCCCATGGATTGTAGCACCCCAGGCTTCCCTGTCCT
Source organism: Okapia johnstoni (assembly GCA_024291935.2). NCBI lineage: Eukaryota > Metazoa > Chordata > Mammalia > Artiodactyla > Giraffidae > Okapia > Okapia johnstoni. The sequence goes on along the minus strand of CM044314.1, from coordinate 40,793,896 downwards.
TCACTCTCTCCTAGAGTTTTCTCAGACTCATGGATGTTGAGTCAGTGATGCTGTCTAACCATCTTATCTTCTACTGCCCCCTTCTCCTTTTGCCTTCAATCTTTCCCACCATCAGGGTCTTTTCCAATGAGTCTGCTGTTCCCATCAGGTGGTCAGAGTATTGGAGCTTCAGCTTTAGCATCAGTCCTTCCAATGAATATTCAGGGTTGATTTCTGTAAGAAATACCATACAAAGGAGACAGTCTGAGTCCTTTAGTCTCTTTGGCTCAGGCTCTCCTTGCCTAGGCTGGGTGCTGGGCAGGGTGATGGGGGCTTGGGTAAGCCAGGGCTGAGCACAGACACTTGTCACTTTGGTCTTCCAGCCACTGGTAGCTCTGATCTGCTCCTCTCTTAGGACCATCCTAGATAACTTGCAAGGGGCAGGAGGAGGTAAGATTAGAGGAGCAAGGAACAGAGGTAGAGGAAGCCAAGTTACAGGAGGGGATTCGAATGGAGAAGAAAGAAGGGGAAGAGAGGAGAGTAAATGGTTCTCATTGTTGTCTCTTTAATTTTGCTTGGGCCTCGGCAAAACCATCATGAGCAGATCAGAATACCTCACTCCGAACTCTTAGCTCGAGTTAAAACATAATTCCAAGCCAAACCACAGTCTAAATCTATCGCAAATGTCAGCAGCCAGGCCTGAAGCCAGGGCTGTGATCTTCCTCATGTCAATAAATCCTTGAAGTTCCCTCTCCCTTGGAAGCCTGGGTTTCTTCTGATGCTACTACTTTCTACCCCAGGCTGCCCTTTCATGAGTAATTTCTTTTAACCCGAGGATCACAGCTGTGAGCCATAATGAAAAGATTTCTTCTGGCCTGAGACTGCAAAGAAGCCGCTGCACCAGCAGAAAAAAAAGTTGGGAAAAACCACAATTAAAGCCCATGCCCTACTAGGAGTGAGCAGGGAGATGCCTGGCTGTGCAGGCACCATCATCCCCACACCAAAACCCAAGAAATCTTCAGGTGGGTCTGGTCCTGTGGGTCCTGTAAAGATGATGGGAAGAAGAGGGGCTGCCGGGGACACAAGAGGTGACAACAGAATGAGAAGGTGAGTTGCACACTCAGGTGTCTGCCTCAGGCTTCATCCATGACCTTGGGCTTCGGGAGAGGGGAGCGCTCTCTGCTGACCCTGCCACCTCCTATCCATGCTCAGTCCAGGGGCAGGAAATGGGTAGGCTGGGCACAAGAGCTTCTGATACTATCTGTCTCATCTTTGGGCTTCCCAGGTGGCTCAGTGGTAAAAAGATCCGCCTGCCAATGCAGGAGACTCAGGTTCGATCCCTGGATGGGTAAGACCCCTTGGAGAAGAAAATGGCAACCTACTCAAGCATCTTTGTCTGGGAAATCCCATGGACAGAGGAGCCTGGCAGGCTGCAGTCCAAAGGTCACCAAGAGTCGGACACGACTGAGTGACTGAGCATGCATGCATGCATGTCTCATCTCGTCCTGGAGAGACATAGCTTCCTGGCTGCCATGAATCTCTAACATCATTCCTTGTTTTGACAAAGTGTGTCCTCCATGGGGTGGAAGAGAGGGACGGGGATACAATTCAGTTGGGAATGAACATTCCACTTTGGATGCCGGGACCACACTCCTGCCTCCGCAAGTGGGACTCAAGCTTGTCTCATACCTACTTCCTGGAGTACATGCCTTCTGGCTACAAAGGGAGGGAATAACACTGGAGTTTATCTGACTTATTTACAAGTGTAATTTCTGTTTTTTAAAAATAGAATATATCAGTTCAGATAGGGTTGTGTGTGTGTGTGTCGGGGGTGGGGGGGGGTTAGTTGCTCAGTCGTGTCCAATTCTTTGAGACCCCATGGACTGTAGCCTGCCAGGCTCCTCTGTCCATGGAATTCTCCAGACAAGAACACTGAGGTGGGTAACCATTCCCTTCTCCAGATATCTTCCTGACCTAGGGATTGAACCCAAATCTCCTGCATTGCAGGCAGATTCTTTACCATCTGAGCCACCAGGGAAGCCCCTTACATTGGGTTAATATTCTTTGAATATGTTGTGGGGCACTTTTTTACCAATACGGATGAAAATTCACTTTGATTCTACAATTTAACTTACCCCAGGGATGCCATTTGGGCATTATTTAGGCAGCTCTGTACTTCCCCCCATAATAACATGTTCTTGAAAAGCTGTAGAAAATTTGAAATTTTGGTAAATAGAATCATATTTTAATGCAATATAAGTGTTTGTTGCGTAAGGGAATTCTGTGGTATATCATTTTACAGACAGTATGTTTGTAACACAAATAGCCCTTCCCAAGTTATCTTTTTTATTTTTCCATGTGGTTTTTCATAAGTCAGATTAGCTTGAATAGATCTGTTCCTATACAGGTCAATAGCCAGCCTCCCCCAGTTCCTAAACAGCTAAGATGGAAAGATGGGGAATTAGTCACTAGTTTAGGATTGACCTGTCCCAGGCATGTGCTTTCTTAGAGCTCTGGACAGGGATTGTGGGCACCTTGGAGTTAGGTTCTGAGTCTCTTTTGGTGTAAACTGTCAGGAATTAGCAGAGTGGCCCTGAAGAAGTTGCCAGCTAGAGCCCACATTTCTGAATGAAAAGCTCAGGGTTGGAATGTATATCAGATGAAACATATCTTGGCTACCATTTTAAAAACTCTGAAAGTCACGTGTTTCTTTCCTTCTGCGGATTGTGTGATCCAAAGCTTCAGGACAGGAGAAAGGCTCCCTCATCAGAACTCTGAGGGGAGCGCCTCTTTACAGCCCCTCTATCCTGTCTCAGCGTGAGCAGACATTTATGGACTGCAGTGTCAGGAATGAAGGATGGTCCTCTCTCACTTGGGAGCTCAGTCCAGCTTGAGGAGGCACGAGCCTCCGCCAGCACTAGGCTTTGCAGGACGTGGATGTGTGTGGATGCGCATGGGTGCTTAGGAACACATCTTTCCCACTAGAGCGGCATTTAATTACACCACAGCTTCCTGAGCAGAAGCTAGAATCCTGGTGAAAGGTTTTTTTTTTACAGTCATTCTCTCAATTTGTACATTTACCCGAGGCGTAATGGGACAGTCACTTGTGAAACCCATGATCACAGGTGGTGACACCCAGGTAGAACTACAACAGTCCCAACCTGGGTAACCCCTAAGAAACCAAAATCTAATAGAATCTGCAATGATGAAACAGAGGTGGCAGGTGTGAGAAAGGGCGAGGGGGAGCGGCAAACACATTTTTCTATCCAGAGGTTCAGCCTTATAAAGGGATGCTGGCTGTAAAGGGGACTTAGTACCCGGCATTTATTTGAAGCATTTTGGATTTATTGAGTGTCTCTAGTAAATAAGAAGAGAAGGCCCAACTGTACTTGTGAAACCAGCAAGATGGAGAGAAATGAAGGCGTTCCCACCGGAGAGAGTGGAAAAGATCCATGAAGGTGATAGAAGTAAGTGGGAAAGCCTGGAAGGCAGCACCTTTGACAGGATTTGGGAAGCAAACTGGATCTTCAGAGCCAGCGAAGGAGGGAGGGCTGCGAGTAAGATGGAGGCGGGGAGGGACTGGGGTAGCAGATTGGATTATAGACACTTAAGGAGCTGAGATGAAGAGTTTGAGAGATGAAATGAAGGAAGAGGCCTGGCCCATCTCCTGAGTCACAAGTGGCGGGGGTAATCACAACAAGAGAAAAAGGCATCCAGTCCAAGAGGCTAGGATGCTTCCTTTATCTTCTCAACAACACCCACAAGACAAGACTCTTGTTGTTAGAGGTATAGTAACTAGTCACTCTTCTTGTTTTCTTTCTCCAGGCGGTCACCCCTAGGGAGGCCAAGCTCCTGAGGTTGGGACTGTTGTAGTTCTACCTGGGTGTCACCACCTGTGATCATGGGTTTCACAAGTGACTGTCCCATTACGCCTCGGGAAGGCCGCTGTTGGGAGCGAAGTGACTTACTGTCCCTCTCTGGTCCAAGTCACCCATAGAAATTTGTTTGGTCTGAAGGAGAAGAGTTTTGATCTTTTTGTGAGAGGGGAGAGGGAAAGGAATAGATAACTTCATGCCGTTTCTGCTTCACTTGTTGGAAATATTAATAACAGAAGGCTCCTAAGAAGAGAAGGGCTAAGGCAAGAAGCAGAATGCTATTTTTGGAGGATTTTTGAGGGCAGTGTGGGAGAAAGCAGGGACAAAGTGAAGCGTGAAGTCAACAACAGGGGAGTTCTCCACTGCAGTGGTGATGAGTCTCTTCAGTGGTTTTCTGAGAGGCTTTGTCCCTTGAAGAGAAGGAACATGGTGGACACTTTTGGTTGACTGCACCTACTCATCCACCCCCACCCCGCCACACACAGGTCTCGAGTAAAGGAAAATCTCCATTTAGGGCCTAGAAATTCTTCAGGATAGGTGTGATGAGGGAGAGATCTTTGAACTTCCTGTAGGACCAGAAGAGTGAAAACTCCACGTTATTGATTTTTTGTGACTTTATTTCTAGCTGCAAGTTGAGAAACCTTGGTGACATTTGAACTACACATTCACCAGCAAGACTATTAAAAATTTACAAGGTAGTGACTTTTTATTTGCAAGGTTACTTTTCTTTCCAAGGTTAGTTTTTGACTAAGGAAGAGTTTTGCCTTTGTTATGGGCCTTTAACCCATGATGGCTCCTTGTGTTCCCTGCAGGTGTTGAGGCGTCTGTGTTTCTACACGTCACTCGAGGAAGTCCGGATATCTCTGATCAGGGCCAAAGATCTCAATTAACAATTTATCTTAGCTAACAGATCATTAGAAGAAAATATATACCCAAGCATTACCCATGAATGGGTGGAGTCTCTCAAGCTATGAACATTAGGTAGCTAAAGCTGGAAGTTTAACAACATGAGTAGTCATAAATATGAATGCATGCATTTATGCATACTTATTAAGCATTTACAGTGTCCAGTGCTCTGTGACGTTCTACAGAAAAGCATGGAAGACATGAAATGTCCTGACATCAAACTGTACTAATGCCGCTTCATTTTGTTAGGGGAGAGCTTAAAAAAAGAAAGCAAAAAACCTCTGTTTAAGGGCATGAAGAGCACTGACACTATGTAACATATGTGTGTGTGTGTGTGTGTGTGTGTGTGTGTGTGTCTGTGTGTGTATTATATATACATGGACTGTAGCCTGCCAGGCTCCTCTGTCCATGGGATTCTCCAGACAAGAATACTGGAATGGGTTTGTTTGTTTGTTTGTTTGGCTGAGCCAAGTCTTCATTGCAGCATGTGGGGATCTTTGATCTTTGTTGCGGCAGGCAGAATCTTTAGTTGGAGCATTTGAACTCTTAACTGTGCCAGGTGGGATCTCGTTCACTGACCAGGGATTGAATCTGAGCCCCCTGCTTTGGAAGCATGGAGTCTTTACCACTGGATCACTAGGGAAGTCCCTGTAATTAATGTGTATATATATATATATATATATATTTTTTTTTTTTTTCCAACTGAAAAACTGAAATGGAAAGTTGAGAGTTAGTCTTATTCTGTGGGAATCATGAGGACTTCAAGCCCAGGAGACAGCATTTCAGGTGACCCCAAGAGAACTGTTTCTGAGGAGATGGAGTGGGGAAGGAGCCAGGCTATATAGAAGTTTACAGCAAGGGGCAGGTAATCTGCATATTAAAAGATTACGGTTAATTAAGAAAAACCAGATCTCTCACATTAAGGGATTTAGTACTCTTTTTATGTATGGGAAGATGCAAGCATCCAGACTTACTGAAATAATTTCTTTCATATGCATTTCAGCTGTGCTTCTTTTCCAGGCAAGAATACTGGAGTGGATTGCCATCTCCTCCTACAGGGGATCTTCCCAACCCAGGGATTGAACCTGTGTCTCTTGTGTCTCCTGCATTGGCAGGAAGCCCATAAACCTCAGCTATATTTGGGGCCAAATCCTACTTTTTGATTGTTCTCATCCTTAATTCCTTGTTTACTGTAAAGGGTGGTGGATGGCTGCCTCTTGTACTTTCACGAATACTCTATGCTTCTCAGCTTATACTGGGGAGGAAGTGGCTGATGACTGCTGGATGGCTGGTGGTGTTTCACCTGGGCTCTGAAATTTGCATTTGGAATCCCTGATGTCTGTAATATGACTTGTTTACTGGTATAGCAGAAAATATTTCATTTCACAGAAATATTTCATTTCACATACACACACACATATCTTTTTCCTCATAGGAATGATAGAAATCATTGTTTCTTTACTGTCTCTTTTTCTCAAATTGTTCTCATTAAGATCCATGGAGCCAATCCCCAAATATATATACATATATATTTTCCCCAGCACTCATACAGAGATTTTATTTAAATTGTATTGTGTGTTCATAGCACACTGCATATTTGTCACATGGGCCAAAGGTAACTGTACATTTTGAATTTTTGGCCGTATCATGCCACTAACACCTCTGTCAGCCCTGAAGAGTACTTGATAAAGACATCTGAGCTCAGAGCCCAGAGCGTCTCTTCAAAGCCATGTAGTATGTACACTGATGGGACAGTCCCTCACCACAGATACAGTTTCCTCAAATGTTTCCAACCTTCCCATATCTGAAAAGGGCCAAGTGAAGCACAAAACAGTCAAGTTAATGAAAAGGCAACTCACAACTGGCAGTAAATTTTAATGATTGAGAAAATGCTTGGAAGAATTTTCCATATCTGAGACAGGCATAGTTTGTTACTTTTTCAATGATCTCAGGAATTCCCAGACACAAAGTCTGTATCATTCAAACAAATATATGTATAAATGAAGGAGAAGAAAGAATGTGCAAGGTTTGCAAAATTCCTGAGAGAAGTTCTTCTCTGCCCAGATTATTCTTACTTCCTTTTTAGTGTTTTTGTATTGGAGAATAGAGACCATTTTGTGCCATAAACAGGGTAGGAGAGTTGGTGGTTGTCATTACCTTTTGCCCATGACTTTTGTCCAGAGGAGATGAGTGGGACTCCAAACTTCCCTCTTCTATGAAACTGTTTACCTTTCATGCCAAGGGGACTTGGTTTTGAAGTATGAATAAGTTTTGATTTTTTAAAAAAATACTTTGACTCCAGATGACATGATTTGAAAAGTACAGCAGTCCCCCCCCTTATCTAAGGGGGATGCATTCCAAGGCCCCCAGCAGATGTCTGAAAACATGGGTAGTACCAAACCTTATATATACTATATTTTCTTATACAAACCTGCCTATGATAAAGTTTAATTTATAAATTAGGAACAGTAAGAGAATAAAAACAATAACAAATAACAAAATAGAACAATTATAATAATCAGTTCAGTTCAGTCGCTCAGTCATGTCCGACTCTTTGCGACCGCATGAACTGCAGCACACCAGGCCTCTCTGTCCATCACCAACTCCCGGAGTCTACCCAAACCCATGTCCATTGAGTTGGTGATGCCATCCAACCATCTCATCCTCTGTCTGTCATCCCCTTCTCCTCCCGCCCCCAATCCTACCCAGCATCAGGGTCTTTTCCAATGAGTCAACCCTTTGCATGAGGTGGCCAAAGTATTGGAGTTCCAGCTTCAACATCAGACCTTCCAATGAACACCCAGGATTGATCTCTTTTAGGATGGATTGATTGGATCTCCTTGCAGTCCAAGGGACTCTCAAGAGTCTTCTCCAACACCACAGTTCAAAAGCATCAATTCTTCGGCGCTCAGCCTTCTTCACCGTCCAACTCTCACATCCATACATGACCACTGGAAAAACCATAGCCTTGACTAGATGGACTTTTGTTGGCAAAGTAATACACTGTAATAAAAGTTAATGTGGTCTCTTCTCTCTCTTTCTCAAAATATCTTTTGTTAAATTAATCTTTTTTATTGAAGTATGGTTGATTTGGGCTTTCCTGGTAGCTCAGCTGGTAAAGAATCCACCTGCAGTGCAGGAGACCCCAGTTAAATTCCTGTGTCAGGAAGATCCCCTGGAGAAGGGATAGGCTACCCACTCTAGTATTCTTGGGCTTCCCTGGTGGCTCAGATGGTCAAGAATTCGCCTGCAGAGGGGGAGACCTGGGTTCGATCCCTGGGTTGGGAAGATCCCCTGGAGGTAGACATGGCAACCCACTCCAGTATGCTTGCCTGGAGAATCCCTATGGACAGAGGAGCCTGACAGGCTTCAGTCCATAGGGTCACAAAGAGTCAGACACGACTGAGTGACTAAGGACAGCACAGCACAGCATTGTTTATTTGCAATGTCGTGTTAATTTCTGCTGTATAGCAAAGTGATTCAGTTTCAAAATATCTTATCATACAAATATAATGCCTATTCTATTGTAACTAAGCACTTACCATGCACTGTGGCAGTAACTTTTGCAGTTTTTGGTGTGACAACAAACTAGCATGAATTTCTTTTTCCGTCTTCACTATTTTATGGATTGAAGATTCATTGTTACCTTAGATCTTAGCAAGCTCAGTGTATGATTTTTTTCTTATTAAGTTGAGAAATTTCAACTTTTCACTTTAAAGAAAGCAATTTACAGCTTCTCTTTGGCATATCCATGTTGCCAACCTCTCTATTCTTGCACTTGAGGCCATTATTAAGTAAAATAAGGCTACTACATGTCTAAGAGGCAGGATATGCTGGACAAAGGGATGATTCAGGTCCTGGGCAAGACAAAATGTGATAGCAAGAGATTTCATCATGCTACTCAAAACAGTGCACAATTTAAAACTTATGAACTGTTTATTTCTGGAATTTTCCATTTAGCATTTCTGGACCATGGCTGACCATGGTAAATGAAATCATGGAAAGCAAAATCATAGAAAAGGGGGGACTACTCTAATGTCAATGCCATCAAGGGCTAGGAGCAGTGTGTGCATGCGTATCAAGTCACTTCAGTAGTGTCTGGCTCTTTGCAACCCCATGGACTGTAGCCTGCCAGGATCTTCTGTCCATGGGATTCTCCAGGCAAGAATGCTTGCTGGAGTGGGTTGCCATTCCCTTCTCTAGGGGATCTTCCCAACTCAGGGACTGAACAGGCGTCTTCTATATATCCTGCTTTGGCAGGCAGGTTCTTTACCACTAACGCCAACTGGGAAGCCCCAGGAGCAGTGTGGATATTATCTTTTTTTGTTTGTTTTTAATGGGAATGAAAGAACAATAAAACCACTTTGACTAGTCTTTGTATCCCAAAGTCCTAAAACATTGCCTGAGGACCTTAACAGAATCAAAGTAAGTTCTGTGCTATAGTGTGCTGGGGTGGAGGCAGAAACCTTACAAATTTGACAGATCCTAGTACATTACATCTATAAAGTGTGTGTTTGACTGAGAGGTACTGAACCCACATAATTTTTCCGACATGTACTACTAATAGTTAGAATATTGGGGATACTGTTTATTCTTCCAGTATCATCTGATACTGATTTTTTCACCAATACCACATTGTCCTGATTATTGTTGCTTTATAGCAAGTCTTGAAATACAGTAGTTTAAATATTTCAACTTTATTTATTCTTTCCAAAGTTGTTTTACTATTCCAGGTTCTTTGGAACTTGTTAATTTCTATCAAAAAGTTTTCTCAGCTTTTAACTGAAGTTGCAGTGATTATATAGCTCAGTTTAGGAGAGAATTAACAATATCAAGTCTCCCAAACCATGAATATAGTATACCTCTTCATTTATTTAAATCACTTTAGCGCCACGGTGGCTCAGATGGTAAAGCGTCTGCCTGCAATGTGGGAGACCCAGGTGCAATCCCTGGTTGAGAAGATCCCCTGGAGAAGGAAATTGCAACCCACTCGAGTACTCTTGCCTGGAAAATCCCATGGATGGAGGAGCCTGGTAGGCTACAGTCAATGGGGTTGCAAAGAGTCAGACACGACTAAGCGAATTCACTTTCACTTTCACTTCTCACAAATGCTGTTTTCAGTTCAGTTCAGTTCAGTCGCTCAGTCGTGTACTACTCTTTGCAACCTCATGAATCGCAGCATGCCAGGCCTCCCTGTCCTTCACAAACTCCCGGAGTTTACCCAAACTCATGTCCATCAGGTCGGAGATGCCATCCAGCCATCTCATCCTCTGTCGTCCCCTTCTCCTCCTGCCCCCAGTCCTTCCCAGCATCAGGATCTTTTCCAATGAGTCAACTCTTCGCATGAGGTGGCCAAAGTATTGGAGTTTCAGCTTCAACGTCAGTCCTTCCAATGAACACCCAGGACTGATCTCCTTTAGGATGGACTGGTTGAATCTCCTTGCAGTCCAGGGGACTCTCAAGAGTCTTCTCCAATATCACAGTTCAAAAGCATCAATTCTTCGGCGCTCAGATTTCTTCACAGTCCAACTCTCACATCCATACATGACTACTGGAAAAACCATAGCCTTGACTAGACGGACCTTTGTTGACAAAGTAATGTCTCTGCTTTTTAATATGCTATCTAGGTTGGTCATAACTTTCCTTCCAAGGAGTAAGCATCTTTTAATTTCATGGCTGCAGTCACCATCAGCAGTGATTTTGGAGCCCCTCAAAATAAAGTCAGCCACTGTTTCCACTGTTTCTCCATCTATTGGCCATAAAGTGATGGGACCAGATGCCATGATCTTAGTTTTCTGAATGTTGAGCTTTAAGCCAACTTTTTCACTCTCCTCTTTCATTTTCATCAAGAGGCTTTTTAGTTCCTCTTCACTTTCTGCCATAAGGGTGGTGTCATCTGCATATCTGAGGTTATTGATATTTCTCCTGGCAATCTGTTTTCAGTGTACATATTTTATTACACTTATCCCTATACATCCCATAGTTTTGATGCTATTGTAAATAGTATTAAAATTGTTTTAATTGTTCATTGCTGACATATGCAAAAACAATTGACTTTCAAACTACTTCGATCTTGATATGGCACCCTTGTTCAATTTACTTATTAGTTCAAACAGCTTTTCTTCTGGAACTATGTGTATCATACTGAAATATTTTGACTTTGAGTTAGATGAAAATCAACTAAATGAAGTTAGAGCTAGCAAAGTCTGCTGATGGAGCATATATGGGGTAGGAGAGAAAAAATTTTAGAAGTTTAATTTTTGAATATATTAGAGGTAGATATTTATTAAGACTGTTAGATGAATCTGGAGGTCAGAGAGAGGTCACTGATAAACATATGCGTTTGGAAGCACTAGTTTATTAGTGGTGCTTGAGCCATGGAATTGATTCAGATCATCAACATTTAGCATCTGAAGTGATGATGAAAAATCAGCAAACAGTCTGAAGAGGAGCAGTCGGAGAGATATGAGGAAAACCAGGTACATGTGGTTCCCTGAAACCAGGAAGAGGGAAGCGTTCCAATTTGAGTGGTCTGTTGTTTCAACTATTGCTTATAGATCCAGTAAGATTCAGACTGATATTGACCTTGCAGTTAAGAGATCCCTGATGACCCTGACAAGCAGTTTTGGTGGAACATTGGGAGTGAAAACTGTTTGGAGTGCGTTGAGAAGGGAAACTGGGGGCAGTGAATGCAGGGAACTCTTTCAGAGAATTTTGCTCAGAGGAGGGAAAGGAAGCAAAAATCAGAGGTAAGTGGAGTAGAGAGATTCATTTGTGCTTCTGCTTTTGTTTGTTTGTTTCTAGTTATTTATTTGTTTGCTGATTTATGGCTGCACTGGGTCTTCATTGCTGCCCATGGGCTTTCTCTAGTTGCGTCATGTGGGGGCTATTCTTCATATCAGTGGGCGGGCTTCTCCTTGTGGTGGCTTCTCTTGTTGAGGCATATAGGCTTCAGTAGTTGTAGCTATCAGTCTCTAGAGCACAGGCTCAGTGGTTGTGGCATGGGCTTAGTTGCTCTGCATGACATATGGAATCTTCCTGGACTGGGGATGGAACCTGTGTCCCCTGCTTTGGCTGGAAGATTCTTATCCACTGTACCACCAGGGAAACCCCGTTTGTACTTCTTGTTTGTTTTTGAATGGGAGGGAAAATGCCATAAATTTATGCTGCTTTGAATGATATAGTATGATCCAATGAAATAGAGGAGACAGGGGAGGCTTGAATGGCTGTGGAAACGTAAGAGGGGATGGGATACAGTGCACAAGGGAAGGAACAGCCTTAGTCGGAAGCACAGATGGCCTATGTAGAGTGACAGGAAAGAAGGCAGAGTGAGTGTGTGCTAGTGCATGTGTAGATATCATGGACATTCTCTTCTTATTGCTTTAATTTTCTCATTGAATTCAGCTTGGTTAATTCAGTTAATTTTTGTAAAACATTTAGAGTAGTGCCTCAGTTCAATTCAGTCACTCAGCTGTGTCCGACTCTTTGAGACCCCATGGACTGCAGCACGCCAGGCCTCCCTGTCCATCACCAACTCCCAGAGTTTACTCAAGCTAATGTCCATCGAGTTGGTGATGCCATCCAACCATCTCATCCTCTGTCATCTCTTTCTCCTCCTGCCTTCAATCTTTCTCAGCATCAGGGTCTTTTCCAGTGAGTCAGCTCTTTGCATCAGGTGGCCAAAGTATTGGAGTTTCAGCTTCAACATCAGTCCTTCCAATGAATATTCAGGACTTATTTCCTTTAGGGTGGACTGGTTGGGTCTCATTGCAGTCCAAGGGACCCTCAAAACTCTTCTCCAACACCACAGTTAAAAACATCAATTCTTTGGCACTCAGCTTTCTTTATAGTCCAACTCTCACATCCATACATGACTACTGGAAAAACCATAGCTTTGACTAGATGGACCTTTGTTGGCAAAGTAGTGTCTCTGCTTTTTATGCTAAGTTGGTCATAACTTTCCTTCCAAGCAGTAAGCATCTTTTAATTTCATGGCTGCAGTCATCATCTGCAGTAATTTTGGAGCCCAAAACAATATAGTCTGGCATTGTTTCCACAGTTTCCCATGAAGTGATGGGACCAGATGCCATGATCTTAGTTTTCTGAACGTTGAATTTGAAGCAAACTTTTTCACTCTCTTCTTTCACTTTCATCAAGAGGCTCTTTAGTTCTTCTTCACTTTTTGCCATAAGGGTTGTGTCATCTGCATATCTGAGGTTATTGATATTTCTCCTGGAAATCTTGATTCCAGCTTGTGCTTCATCTAGTCCAGTTCTCATGATGTACTCTGCATATAAGTTAAATAAGCAGGGTGACAATATACAGCCTTGACATACTCCTTTTCCTATTTGGAACCAGTCTGTTGTTCCATGTCCAGTTCTAACTGCTGCTTCCTGACCTACATACAGGCTTCTCAAGAGACAAGTCAGGTGGTCTGGTATTCCCGTCTCTTTCATAATTTTCCACAGTTTATTGTGATCCACATGGTCAAAGGATGTGGCATAGTCAATAAAGCAGAAGTACATGTTTTTCTGGAACTCTCTTGCTTTTTTGATGATCCAGCAGATGTTGGCAATTTGATCTCTGGCTCCTCTCCCTTTCCTAAGACAAGTCTCCAGCAGAGGCTTGGGTTGGTGGTGGCCTGCTGCAGGGTTGGGGGCACTGAATGTAGCAGTATATGCATGAGATCTTTTGAAAGACGTCACCATTATCTTCATTACCTCCACCATAGTTTGGCCCCAGATAAATAGCAGGGAGGGAACACAGATCCACCCATCAACAGATGATTTACTGAGCATGGCCCCGCCCATCAGAGCAAGACCCAGATTCACCCTCAGTCAGTATCTTCCATCAGGAAGCTTCCATAAGCCTCTTATCCTTCTCCATCAGAGGGCAGACAGACTGAAAACCACAACCACAGAGAACTAACCAATCTAATCCCACGGACCACATTGTCTAACTCAATGAAACTATGAGCCATGCTGTGTAGGGCCACCCAAGATTGTCAGGTGATTGTGGAGAGTTCTGACAAAATGTGGTCCACTGGAGAAAGGAATGGCAAACCACTTCAGTATTCTTGCCTTGAGAACCCCATGAACAGTATGAAAAGGCAAAAAGATAGGACACTGAAAGATGAACTCCCGAGGTCATAGGTGCCCAATATGCTACTGGAGATCTGTGGAGAAATAACTCCAGAAAGAATGACGAGACAGAGCCAAAGCAAAAACAACAACTTGTTATGGATGCGACTAGTGATGGAACCAAGGTCCAATGCTGTAAACAGCAATATTGCATAGGAACCTGGAATGTTAGGTCCATGAATCAAGGCAAATTGGAAGTGGTCAAACAGGAACGTCAAGAGTGAACATCAACATTTTGGGAATCAGCGAACTAAGATGGACTGGAATGGGTGAATTTAACTCAGATGACCATTATATCTACTACTGTGGGCAAGAACCCCTTAGCAGAAATCGAGTAGCCATCATGGTCAACAAAAGAGTCTGAAATGCAGTACTTGGATGCAATCTCAAAAACAACAGAATGATCTCTGTTAGTTTCCAAGGCAAACCATTCAATATCACAGTAATCCAAGTCTATGCCCCGACCAGCAACGCTGAAGAAGCTGAAGTTGAATGGTTCTATGAAGACCTGTAAGACCTTTTAGAACTAACACCCCCAAAAGATGTCCTTTTCATTATAGGGGAATGGAATGCAAAAGTAGGAAGTCAAGAAACACCTGGCGTAACAGGGAAATTTGGCCTTGGAGTACAGAATGAAGCAGGGCAAAGGCTAATAGAGTTTTGCCAAGAGAACGCACTGGTCATAGCAAACACCCTCTTCCAACAACACAAGAGAAGACTCTACACATGGACATCACCAGATGGTCAGCACCGAAATCAGATTGATTATATTCTTTGCAGCCAAAGATGGAGAAGCTCTATACAGTCAGCAAAAACAAGACTGGGAGCAGACTGTGGCTCAGATCATGAACTGCTTATTGCCAAATTCAGACTGAAATTGAAGAAAGTAGGGAAAACCACTAGTCCATTCAGGTATGACCTAGATCAAATCCCTTATGAGTATACAGTAGAAGTGACAAATAGATTTAAGGGACTAGATCTGATAGACAGAGTGCCTGATGAACTATGTATGGAGGTTCGTGACATTGTACAGGAGACAGGGATCAAGACAATCCCCATGGAAAAGAAATGCAAAAAAGCAACATGGCTGTCTGAGGAGGCCTTACAGATAGCTGGGAAGAGAAGAGAAGCAAAAAGCAAAGGAGAAAAGGAAAGATATTCCCATCTAAATGCAGAGTTCCAAAGAATAGCAAGGAGAGATATGAAAGCCTTTCTCAGTGATCAATGCAAAGAAATAGAGGAAAACAACAGATTGGGAAAGACTAGAGATCTCTTCAAGAAAATTAGAGATACCAAAGGAACATTTCATGGAAAGATAGGCTCGATAAAGGACAAATGGTATGGACCTAACAGAAGCAGAAGATCTTAAGAAGAGGTGGCAAGAATACACAGAAGAACTGTGCCAAAAAGATCTTCATGACCCAGATAATCACGATGGTGTGATCACTCACCTAGAGCTAGACATCCTGGAATGTGAAGTCAAGTGGGCCTTAGGAAGCATCAGTATGAACAAAGCTAGTGGAGGTGATGGAATTCCAGTTGAGCTCTTTCAAATCCTAAAAGATGATGATGTAAAAGTGCTGAACTCACTATGCCAGCAAATTTGGAAAACTCAGCAGTGGCCACAGGACTGGAAAAGTTCAGTTTTCATTCCAATCCCAAAGAACGGCAATGCCAAAGAATGCTCAAACTACTGCACAATTGCACTCATCTCGCATGCTAGTAAAGTAATGCTCAACATTCTCCAAGCCAAGCTTCAGCAGTTCATGAACTGTGAACTTCCAGATGTTCAAGCTGGCTTTAGAAAAGGCAGAAGAACCAGAGATCAAATTGCCAACATCCGCTGGATCATTGAAAAAGCAAGAGAGTTCCAGAAAAACATCTATTTCTGCTTCTTGAATATGCCAAAGCCTTTGACTGTGTGGATCACAGTAAACTGTGGAAAATCCTGAAAGAGATGGGAATCTAGCCACCTGATCCGTCTCTTGAGAAGCCTGTATGCAGGTCAGGAAGCAACAGTTAGAACTGGACATGGAACAACAGACTGGTTCCAAATAGGAAAAGGAGTACATCAATGCTGTATATTGTCACCCTGCTTATGTAACTTATATGCAGAGTACATCATGAGAAACGCTGGGCTGGAAGATGCACAAGCTGGAATCAAGATTGCCAGGAGAAATATCAATAACCTCAGATATGCAGAGGATACCACCCTTATGGCAGAAAGTGAAGAGGAACTAAAAAGCCTTTTGATGAGAGTGAAAAAGTTTGCTTCAAACTCAACATTCAGAAAACTAAAATCATGGCATCTGGTCCCATCACTTAATGGGAAACAGTGGAAACAGTTCCAGACTATATTGTTCTGGGCTCGAAAATCACTGCAGACGGTGACTGCAGCCATGAAATTAAAAGATGCTTACTCCTTGAAAGGAAAGTTATGACCAAACTAGATAGCATATTAAAAAGCAGAGACATTACTTTGTCAACAAAGGTCCATCTAGTCAAGGCTATGGTTTCCCCAGTAGTCATGCATGGATGTGAGAGTTGGATGGTGAAGAAAGCTGAGCTCAAAGAATTGATGCTTTTGAACTGTGGGGTTGGAGAAGACTCTTGAGAGTCCCTTGGACTGCAAGGAGATCCAATCAGTCCATCCTAAAGGAGATCAGTCCTGGGTGTTCATTGGAAGGACTTATGTTTGAGCTGAACTTCCAATACTTTGGCCACCTCATGCAAAGAGTTGACTCATTGGAAAAGACCCTGATGCTGGAAAAGATTGGGGGCAGGAGGAGAAGGGGACAACAGAGGATGAGATGGCTGGATGGCATGACCGACTTGATGGACATGAGTTTGGGTAAACTCTGGGAGTTTGTGATGGTCAGGGTGGCCTGGCGTGCCACAATTCATGGGGTTGCAAAGAGTAGGATATGACTGAGCAACTGAATTAACCAACTAATCTGTTTTTTAACTATGTGCCTTTTCTTGAGTTCTCAGAATCTGCTCAGGAAATTAATGATGATTGAATACAGACTTTCAGCTTTGTTGTTGAATCCACAATTGTCAAGCTAGAACTGGCACCTGAGTTTGTACTATAGCTTTGTGTTACCTGGGAGGAGATGTGATCTTTTTTGGTACTTGCAACATGTGGATGCTTGTAGCTTCTACCCTATATTCATATAATGGTGGAAGCCCTTCCTTTTTTTCTAGATGATAAGTAGTTTTGAGGCATCGGCCTGTTGTTGTTGTCTAAATAGCTGGGCAGAATTTTTATTAGTATAAATAAATAAAGAACACTAACATAGATAGTCATAGATAGCCAGCATTTACTATGTAAAAGGTGTTGTGCTAAGTGATTCATATTTGTTATTTTATTTAGGACACCCAACAAGCTTATATGCAAGATCATATCATACACATTTTACATTTTTGGAAATAAACCTTAGTGAGCATCGAATCACTCAATAAAATTAACATTCCAGGATTTTTTCCCACCAATTGTCATGCTCTTCTGCTATGCCTTTTTTAAATAAGTGAGTTATCATTGAGTGATGGGCAAGATAACTGGGCTTATATCAGGCAACCCCAGCCATTACTCCAACTTAACAAATAACTGGCTGATCGAACTTGAAAAGTTACCTCTTAGGGGATTTTTCACCTGTGTACTATGAACTCAGATGATCTCTACCATTCCTTCTATCTCTAACATGATGAGATTTTAATATTTCTATGATTGTTATTTTGTACTACCTATGTCTTGTAAGTATCTAGGTCAGAGCCTCCCTAGGTGAGAAGGTGGTTACAGATTTAATCAGGGCAGAGCTGGAGGCAGCTGTGGACTGGATGAAGCTACCCCCTGTTGCTTCCCTCTCAGTGGGTTTCCAGCAGAAGTAAATAGTGGAAGCTGCCCAAGCCTCAGTTCCAGGATGAGATAAGAGTCTCCTCCTGCTAGGTCTAAGCTGCAGCCTCTCAGAACCAGGGCCTGATGGACTAGTTTCAGTGCCTGGTATTTATTATCTTTGCAGAACCTTGGCTTGGAGCCTAGAGCCTGGGCATGCAGGGTGAGTGATTAGACATGGGACTCTCATGCATCTAACTTTAAAAAAATCTCAATTACATCAGAAAGAGGGCTCTAGGTAATAGATGGGGTCCTGGGGACAATAGTGTAAATAACAAGCAAATGCACTTAACCATGATGCATCACTGGTCCCAGGGAGCTCATGGAGCTGGGCAGGCTCTCCAGCTGGAGTGCCCAGAGAAAGAAGTCCAGGAGGTGGCAGCACCTGCAAATGGTACAGCCCTGAGAACCTGGGTGCACCTTGGAGCCTCCTCTCAGAGGGCTGCCTGGCTTGTGAGCTGGGGGTGTGATGGCACCTCATAGGGCCTGGCCAGAGAAATGCTTTGTGAAGCAGGTTGGTGGAGTCAGGAAATGAGTGCCTGTCTTGATTCTTGGAGATGCAGGGATAGGGTGGAGGATGTTCTGGGCAGAATAGTGATTTTGATTAGGCATTGTCTCCTGGTGAGGGAGGCGGGGCATGAAGCCAATGGAAGCATAAGTCAACAACAGAGGGCATCTTTTAATTGAAAGAGGGACTAGGGATTTTTAACTCAACCACCCTATTTGCAGGCTAAGAAACTGACACCCTGGGGGAAGACACAACTTTCTATGGTCGTCCAATTGGTTGGCAGCAGGCCCAGGATTAGATTTCTCAGTGTCCTGGTTCCCAGACTCCTTCTCTACTTCTGCTGCACTTGACTCAAGACAGCTTCATAGTGACCTTCCAGGTTTGTAAACAAGAATATGACCCCTCGTCTTCGCAGTTGCCACTGTGATTTTATAACCCAGTAAGCAATGTGGGTCGGGTCCTATATATTCAACAGCATTATTCACGGTGGGTGATGATGAGAAAGCAGGAAGAGAGAGAGAGGAAAGCCAGCTATGTGTGTGCTCATGGGAACATGGGAAACAAGGAGAGGATAGTTCTCTGGTGTGGGCTGCAAGACAAGATAGGAAGATTGTGGAGCAATGTGCCCAAGACACCCACTGGCATGAGGAGCCATATAGTCCTGTAGAAAGACATGGGTCCTGGAATCGAATGACCAAGGCTGGAGTCTCAGCTCTGTTACTTCTGGATGCATGGGGTAGAGCGAGACAAACAACTTCTCCAAGGATCTCTTGTAGAATGGAGCTAGAATTTGGAAACAACCTAATGGAATATTAAATGGAAGGAGGCTTTTTGTAACCCATAAGAGCAATGTAAATGAGAAACATTCTGATTTTAATGAAATGAAGAAAAGTTGTATGACTGAGCAACTAAGAACACATGGATGGAAAAGTGTGCAAAATTGTCTTGTGCTTGGCCTCAGACTGGAGGGGATTTGTGGACAAGGAAAATAAAGAGTCAGGAATAAATTCCAGGCTCTGCACTCAACATGGTATGGGAGGGGAACAGACTGCTGGAAGTGGTAGAAATCAGAGATAGATGGGGACAAGGAAGTTTGTTAGCAGACACCCCAAGAGTGAATAGCAGGAGTTTAGGTTCTATTTGCAAAATAGAGAGTCAGTTATCTTCTCTCCAGTGGACTTATAAACACAGAATTTTGGAGGATTCATTTGCTGCTAGCTTAAAGAATAGATTCATTTATTCATTCTAAGTTATTTATTGGGTACCCAGCACTGTGTTAGATGCTGGGGACATCTAATGTCTAATGATAAACCTGGATAAGGTCCTTGATTCATGGTGTCTTGATGAACACCTAGATGTCCATCTAATGATGAACAAAGAAGACAGGAGGTGGTGACTGGGGAATTTTCCAGGGTCCTGACAGTATTGAAGTGTGAAGCATGTGAGGCTTTATTTACACTCAAGCTTAATCAAAGGAGATCAGTCCTGGGTGTTCATGGGAAGGATGGATGTTGAAACTGAAACTCCAATACTTTCGCCACCTGATGCGAAGAGTTGACTCATTTGAAAAGACCCTGATGCTGGGAAAGATTGAAGGCAGGAGGAGAAGGGAACGACAGAGGATGAGATGGTTAGGTGGCATCACTGACTCAATGGACATGAGTTTGGGTAGACTCCAGGAGTTGGTGATGGACAGGGAGGCCTGGCATGCTGCAGTTCATGGGGTCTCAAAGAGTCGGACATGACTGAGCAACTGAACTGAACTGAATCACCAAGAAAAGAGGGGACATTTTATAATATTTTAGGTATTTTCCAAGATGATGAAAATCCCAGCCAAGTTTGTTAAAGATATCATTCCTGATATCGAGTAGACCCCCATCTAGTTATGAAGCCCAATATTTCCATGGAAAGCCCATGACGACAGAATCCAAAGCAATGTAGACATCAAATGGATGGTTTGCAGTTAGTTTCATCTTTGAATGGATTACTTCTTCATGCCTCAAGATACTGGCCTTGGATTTCACCCCTATAAGTCATCTTTTGGGGGACCATTGGCTATATCCATTTATTTTTCTTAATAATTCATTTCAGTTCATACCAATATACAGTTTTTAAGCATCTTTTCTGTACCAGGTTAAAGTATTTCTCTCAGTTCCTGGTCACTGGTATGGCTGAGTTTGCCATTTTATTTACCAAATATTTAATCTTCACTCACAAATAACAGAAAACAAAGAGGAACTAGAGAGCCTCTTGATAAAGATGAAAGAGGAAGAGTTTAAAAGCTGGCTTAAAACTCAACATTCAAAAAACTAAGTTCATGGCATCCAGTCCTATCACTTCATGACAAATATATAAGGAAACAATGGAAACAGTAACAGACTTTGTTTTCTTGAGCTCTAAAATCACTGTGGATGGTGACTGCAACCATGAAATTAAAAGATGCTCCTTGGAAGAAAATTATGACAAACCTAGATGGCATAATAAAAAACAGAGACATCACTTTTCTGACAAGGGCCATCTAGTCAAAACTATGGTTTTTCCAGTAGTCACGTATGGATGTGAGAGTTGGATCATAAAGAAGGCTGAGCACCGAGGAATTGATACTTGTGAACTGTGGTGCTGGAGAAGACTCTTGAGAGTCCATTGGACAGCAAGGAGATCAAACTAGTCAATCTTAAAGGAAATCAACCCTGAATATTCATTGGAAGGACTGGTGTTGAAGCTGAAGCTCCGATACTATGGCCACCTGATGTGAAGAGCCAATTCATTGGGAAAAACTTTGATACTGGGAAAGATTGAGGGCAAAAGGAGAAGGGGTGACAGAGGATGAGATGGTTGGGATGGCATCATCTACTCAGTGGACATGAATTTGAGCAAACTCCAGGAGATAGTGAAGGACAGGGAAGCCTGGCATGCTGTAGTCCATGGGGTTGCAAACAGTTGGACACAACTGAATGACTGAACAACAACACTAATAACAGGACTCTGGTTTTTAGCTATACACTTTTCTAGGAAGAAATAGCTAGAAAGCACAAAGACTGCAGTCTTCAACCTCCTGGAAGCCAGGTGTGGTGATGCGACTAAGTTTTGGCCAAATGGTTGGAAATTGATGTGTTGTGTGGAACTTCTTGAAAGGTTCCTTCTTTGTCTCTTCATCTTAATTCTGGTGACATGACACTCAGGCAGCACTCCTGAGCCACTAAGGTGGGTCCATATCTAGGGATAGTGAGTTAAGAGCCCGGAGAAACCTGGATGTCTGATGGTCACAGAGCATCTGCAGGATGTCTCAGGAATTCTCTTCCTGGAAGAAAGACACATTTCTATCCCAGTTATAGTGCTATTTTCCAGGCCTCCCATTGCTGCTGAACTAAACCTTAACTGATACACAGGGATGCATTTCCCCCACTTTGGGGTTAAAAATTCATTCCCTGGTCCCAGGTTGAACATCTCTGAACCTAATATTGGCAGATTTCTGAGTCTGTAACTTTTATTTCCCTTCTCTGTGCCTCTGGGCACAAAGCCTGTGAGATACCTGAAGTATTTGTGCTCTGTAAGTCTTTTTGTTGAGTTTAGAGATGAAGAAACTTGGCACAATATGTACATGACAGTGATTAGCACAGAGCTTGTCGCATAACAGCTGCTGAATAAATGTTACTTGAGACTAATTTGAAGAAGTCTTCTCACTTTCAGCTGACACGTCTCATCTCTCTCCATTGGAAATGCCCTCCCTTCTTTTGAATCAACGACATCTCAGAAAGTGACATATTGCTTTACAATTTCATTTATACAGCTTTACTTCAGGGAAGAAAAAAAAAATATATATGTGTGCATGACTGCTAAGTCACTTCAGTCGTGTCTGACCCTTTGTGACCCTATGGACTGTAGCCTGCCACACTCTTCTGTCCATGGGATTCTCAGACAAGAATACTAGAGTGGGTTGCCATGCCCTCCTGCAGAGGATCTTCTGGACCCAGGGATCAAACCCTGGTCTCTTATGTCTCCTGAATTGGCAGGTGGGTCCTTTACCACTAGTGCCATATACATGCAGTTGTCCAGAGTCTCAATGTTCTAGGCTAGCTCTCTTCTAAAGCACAGTTTGTCTTTTTTCTCAGTACAAACATGGATCATATATAACCACAATTTGAAAATTACTATGATTGCTCTGTTCTGACAGATTGATTCTTAAGTCACACATGATTTTGTGTAAGGGTTTTTCAGCCAAAATTCTGCTGTCTTCTTTTCCAGCAATATGGCATGGAAATCCATTCTGGTTCCCAGGAGTTTGCCTCTTCATAGCTTCCAGGTGCCACATTTATTTTCATGGAGACTCAGTGGGAAAGATGATTTCACATGATGGAGGGCACTCTGGATACATCTGCAGGGCTGGTGGAGGAGATGTTTGCAGGCTACGGGCTACTTGGCACTTCCTACATCACACAGTTGAGGGGCAGGCACACTCAGTCGAGGACAAGGGCTCCCCACAAGGCCAGTTAGTAACATCTGGGTGATCTTCTGAGCTGGTATTGACTTTCCATGGGCTTCCCTGTGGCTCAGTGGTAAAGACTCTGACTACTAATGCAGGAGATGTGGGTTCGATCCCTGGGTCAGTAAGATCTGGAGAAGGAAATGGTAACCCACTCCAGTATTCTTGCCTGGGAAATCCCATGGACAGAGCAGCCTGATGGGTTACAGTCTGCGGGATCGCAAAGAGTCGGACACAACTGAGTGACTAAACAATGACATAGACCTTCCACAGCAATATCTGATTTCACAAGTAATGCTGAAAAGGAAAATGAGTTCGAGAACGCACTTCAGCCACTTAAGTCACATAACTGCAAAGGTCTCGATCCTCTATTTTTCAAAAATGATACAACATGAGAACACTTTCTTTTTTTTTTTTTTTTTAGCAAAAAGAAAACCTCAGATACTAAAGCCAAAATGAAAGCCTGACTTTACTAACACTCCCCACAACCCCCCAGAGGAAATTATGGTTGAAGTTTTAGTGTGTATTCATTGGAGCTTTTCTGTAAGTGCGCATGTGTGCGTCTGCAGTCTATACATCCTAAACAGGGCCGCACTGCTGCATGTACTGTTCTATGCCTTGTTTTTCTCACCTGGTAATGTTACCTTCTGTGTTGCTGGCATTCATAGCTGTCTTTCTCTTTTACCTGTACAGATACAACAAGCTCCACTGAACAATTTCTATGATTGTAGTAATATAGTTTCTTTCCTAACCAGTGTTTTTCTATTTTTTAGAAATTATTTTATTTATTTATTTTTGGCTGCATCAGGTCTTGGTTGAGGCATGCGGGATCTTTCATTGCAGTACATAGACTATAGTTGTGGTGCACAGTCTCAATAGTTGTGGCATCTGAGCTTCGTTGTGGGATCTTAGTTCTCCCATCAGGGATCAAACCTGCATCAAACCTTACCCTGGATTGTAAGGTTGATTCTTTTTTTTAATGAATTTATTTTTTTTAAATGAAACAAAGATGAATATTTTTAATGACGAAAGGTACAATTCACAAAGGAGATAAATATCATAAACCATTAGACACCTTCACAACAAAGGAACAAAGATACACGAAGCAAAAATCAGAAGCAAGGTGAATTCTTAACCACTGGATCACCAGGGAGGTTCCTCAGTGAAAATTTGAACCCACAGGCCAATCCCCTTTTTTTCCCAGAAAAGAGCTCCCTCCTTTGGCTTCGACAAAATAGCACACATTAGGTACTTGAGCGGCTGCCTTCTGCTCCACAAGCCAGTGCACTGCAGGATGAACATCCATGGCATCTGCATTAAGAAGGAATTCTGTGATCAGGTGTTGGTGCCAACACCTTGCTTTATCACCCTCATTACTGGCCTTCAGGCCATACCAGCAGCTGCAACAGGGCTGTGAAGAGCCGCCTTTCTCTACTCTGGCTTCCCTCTTATTTTTTTTCAGAGCCCGCTGGGCAGGACTAATATGCAGTAAAACTGATTTGTGCACTTTCCAGGCCTAGCTGAGAACAACAGCCGTGTGCATTAGTTGGGAGGTATTTAATGGATGATTTATAAGATATTGAAGATAAAACTTGAAAGATACATAGGCAGTGCCGACATGCAACATTCTTGAGGAACAGAGAACATTAAGTGCTTGATTGGCTGAGATGATTTAAAAGGCAGCCCCGGGCGACCATCCAGCCATCCAGACTCTGTTCAGGGAGCTCCTCTGCCCACAGCCACAGCCCCTGATGCGGGTCTGGGGCAGAGATGGGTTGGGGAATGATCTCAAAGGGAACTTCTGCTTTATCTGTGACCAGGGCCTCAGGCCTTCCCTTGCCACAACCCTCTTGGGATGCAGCTTGCATTTCTAGAACTGAGTGCAGTCTGCTGAAGGTGCAGGGCTTCCTGGGGAATGGCCTTTGCTAGGTAAGGTGACCTTGCTTTCTCCTAGAGAATTTCATTTCAACAGTTCAATGCAGTTAAAAAAGCACATATATGGGGAATCTAGAAACATGGTACAGATGAACCTATTTGCAGAGCAGAAAAAAAGATACAGATGTAGAGAAGAAATCTATGGACACTGAGTGAGGAAAGGGGGGGGTGGGAGGAATTGGGAGATTGGGACTGAAACATATACACTGCTTTATATAAAACAGGTTACTAATGGGAACCTACCAAATATCACAGGGAACTCTACTTAATGCTCTCTGATGACCTAAATGGGAAAGAAATCCAAAAAAGAGGGAATATTTGTATATCTGATTTATTTTATTGTACAACAGAAACTAACACAACATTGTAAACCAGCTATACTCCAACAATTTTTTTTTTTTTAAAGCTAACTGGGTGCCTACTATGTTCAAGGCACAGAGTTAGGTATGGATGAGTAGCAGTGAGCAAGGTTGACAAGGTCCCTGAATGCACAAAACTAGTAGCCTTCCTTCATTGAGGTTTTCCAAACAAACAAAAAAAGCCAATATAGTCTAATAGAAAATATAAATTCAGAATTATCTAGAAGAATTTGGTTGATTACTGACTGTTAGCATGGTAAAGAGATTGAGAAATGTTTTGTTCTTCCCAAATTCACTTTGAATACACATGATCTCCCCGCCCCCCTTTTTGGCTACGTTGTGCAGCATGTGGGAATCTTAGTTTCCTAACCAGGGATTGAACTTGTGTCCCCTGCAGTGGAAGTGTGGAGTCTTAACCCCAGGATTGCAAGGGAAGTCCTTACATCATCCATCTTGACTCACTTACCAGAGCCCACCTTACACTCTAGGCTCACTCTTGGGGGAAATTTAAGGTAGGTATGTGGTCCTATCCTCTTCCCTCTCAGAAATCCTTTCTTTCTTTTCTCCTTATGCATCACCTCTTCCTCCAAACAAATAAAATTTATCAACCCTACTCTGTCCGGGGTCCATCTCAAAGCTCCTGGACCCCCACCATTTCCAGGGCTTATTGGTTTCTCTTCAGATTCCCAAGGACAAAATAGCTCTGCAACTCGTAAGTATGGTTTCCCCTGGGGTAGAATTTCGATCAGTGGCAGCAACAGATGCTTGGAGAGCAAAAGAGAGGACCTTCCCTGGCTCCTCGAATTTTATGGCACAGGTGGACACAAGTTCAGGCTCTGATAACCAGGCAGAACCTTCCTATTTCCTGTTCCTCCCAGACCACTTGAGTAGGTCCAGCTCAGGAACCATGAGTGTCTGCTTTCAGGATGCAACTCACAGCCTTTTGGGTCTACAATCCTGTTTTGCTTCCCACCTCTTGGTTCTGGGAATCCAGTCAGAAATGAGAAGTTACTAATCTTATTTTAAGAAACCTGGCTATTGCAAATGGAAATCTGAACTTACCCAAAGGATAAAATGGGGGAAAATGTTGGTTATTGTAGAAAAACAAAGACATCTTTATGCTCATAACCACTGAACAGACGAAAATTTTGAGGACTAGAGTGGTTAAGTGACTGGATAAGTTCACCTTGTTTGTCAGTGTCAGGGTCCAGACTGTACTTGAGTTGCTTGTCACTCAAGATGAGCAGAGTCAGCCAAGCTTTTCTGAATGTCTGGGGTGAGGTGTCATCCGTGGGGAGGAAGGCACAAAGCACTGCCTGGCTCACCTCCTGGGACCACACTGTGGCTTCCTGGCTACCTGTCTTCTCTCCCCACCATCATAGCCATTTGTTCATTCTGCACTGCTCTGGCCAAGGAAGGAAAGATGCAAGCTAATTAGCCACATTCCTTTCTTTTTTTTTTTTTTTTATGAAGGAAGAGAGAGATCCAATAATAACCTCATCTTTTTGAATAATGGCCACACTCAGGCCTCTCTGCACCCAGCAGTTCCAGGGTCAGAATACATTACAGACAGCATCAATATCTCCAACAAACAGTGAAGGCACTGTGATAGGTTGCAGAGAGAGGAGACTATCAGAAACTCTTGAGTGGTTAATTTAATACAATTTAATTATAGTAGGCTGAGGTTGACATGTGCTAGATAGTATAAAGGAGGGTAAAAAGATTGATACAAGCTAGATCAAAAAGTCTCCTTGTCTAGTTTGAGATGTAGGATATATTAATGAAAAATATTTTAAAATATAAGACAGCAAATAAGTAAGGACTGAAACATTAAAAAGTCAAGCATTGGACTTGTCCTCAGAAGGCCTGGATTCAACTCTTAGCGTTGCTACTTGCTCTGCAGTCTTAAGCAACTCACTGAACCTCTCTGAGCCTCATGTTTCTGTATTGTAGAGATGATAATTGTAACTTCACATGATAATTTTGGGAAATAAATGAAAGATAAGATGAATATAAAATTAAACTTTATATTTGATATGTTTCTGGTGTTGTTCAGTCACACAGTTGTGTCCGATTATTTGCAACCCCATGGAATGCAGCCCTCCAGGCTTCCCTGTTCTTCCCTATCTCCTAGAGTTTTCTCAGACTAATATCCATTGAGTCAATGATGCCATCCAGCCATCTCATCCTCTGCCGTATCCTCCTCCTGCCTTCAATCTCTCCTAGAATTAGAGTCTTTTTCAATGACATGTAGATACAGATAAAAAATGAGATCTATAGCTCTAGGGCTGAACATATTGGTTAATTTTCAAAAATGCCCAAAAGCAACCACCTCTTTGGCTCACACTTTTGTGAATTGGTAAATTGGATCAGAATCTGATGTATGATTCTTCACTATAAATGTCTGGGCTCAGTGGGTGGGTTGGCTAGTGGGTGGATGATCTAGGATTGCCTCACTCACAAATCTGGTGGCTAGCAGGCTGTTGACGGGGGGTGACCTGGATCAATGGGTCATGTTTCCTTTCATCATCACCTAGCAGGTTAGCTCAGGCTTCTTCACACATTTAGCTGAGTTTGAATCTAACAGATTTCAAAATCAGGAAGTGTTAGTTGCTCAGTTGTAAGCCCCAGCTAAATTGGCACCAGGGTCTCTCAGGAAGGGACAGAAAATAACTTGTCTTGTATATTTTTTCACTACAGGGGTGGGAGACATCTATGTGAATCCGGGAAAATGAACAACATTATATTACATTGGTTCGATACTTTTGATATTAACTAAGCAATTCACTATATTCAGATTTCACCAGTATTTCCACTAAGGTCCTGTTGCTATTTCAGGGTCCAATTTGGGATACCTCCTTGTGTTTAGCCATCATGTCTTCTTGTTTTCTCCTGATCTGTGACAGTTCCTCATTTTATCTTTGTTTCAGAAATGTCAAGGTCATGAAAGAGTATAGGAATTTTGCAGAATATCCTTCAATTTGAGTGTGTCTGATGTTTTCTTATGATTAAACTGGGCTTATGGATTTGGGTGAAGAATACCACTGAGGTGAAGTGCCCTTTTCCTCACTCATAGCAAGGGGTAGGTGAGCAACAGGACTTTGTTAATAACACTGATGATGACCATCTGTTAAAGGTGGTGTCTTCACTGTGATGTTACTAATTTTTTTCCACACTCTATTCTTTGGAAGAAAGCCCAGCCCACATTAAAGGAGAAAGAGATTACGCATTATACAGCTTTTTTTTTTTAATAAGACTTTTAACTTTTATTATTATTATTACCCATGCCACATGACATGTGGGATCTTGGTTCCCCGAACAAGGATTGAACCCTTGTCCCCTGCATTTGAAGTGTGTAGTCTTAACCACTGGACTGCCATGGAAGTCCCAGATAGAGCGTTTTTTTTTGTTTGTCTGTTTGTTTTAACTTTTTATTTTTAGATAATTGTGGGTGTGCATGCAATGGGCTTCTCTGGCGGCTTGGTGGTAAAGAATCTGCCTGCCAATTCAGGAGATGCAGGTTCGAACCCTGGGTGGGGGAAATCCCCTGGAGAATGAAATGGCCAACCCACTCTAGTATTCTTGCCTAGGAAATCCTATGGACAGAAGAGTCTGGTGGGCTATAGTCCATGGGGTTGCAAAGGAGTGAGACATGACTTAACAACTAAGCAACAACAATGACAACAACAATGTGGTTTTAAGAAATAATGCACAGCATTCCTGGATACCCTTCACCCAGTATCCCCCAGTGATAACTTCTTGTATTGCTATAGTACAATTTCATCACCAGGAGATTGACACTGATATAATTAAACCACCTAATTCATATTATACAATTGTATGTGGACACATTTGTGTGTGTGTGTGTGTGTGTGTGTGTGTGTGTGTGTGTGTGTGTGTGTATGTGTGTTTAGGTCAGTGCAGTTTTATAGTTTTACTGGTGGTAGATTTGTGTGATCAACACTATAATTAAGGCACAGAAAATTTCCATCATGTCAAGGATCCCTCATGTTGTCGTCTTATAGCAGCCCTTGGTTATTACTAATCTATCTCCATTTCTATGATTTTGTCCTCTCAAGAATGTTATATAAATGGAATCATACAGTGTATAGTTTTGGGGGGTTGGCTTTCCTTTTACTCAGCGTATTTCTCTTGAGATCCATCCAAGATGTTGCCTGTATCCATATGTATACCTGTTGATGGCTGCATAGTATTCCACGGTGCCAGATGGACCACAGTGTATTTAATCACTCACACACTGAAGGACATTTGGGTTGTTTCCAGGTTTTGACTATTGTGAATAAAGCTGATACAAATATTCATATACTGGTTTTTGTGTGAACAAAAGTAGTTATTTCTCTGGGATAAATGCCTATGGAAGATTGATTCTGAATGGAGTCCAGAGCATTAGTGGTTTTGCTCTTTTCCTCTTGATGCCTCCTATGATCTCGATGCCTTGCTTGGGCTGGTGTCTGTCTATCTATAGCACCTCCATTGCCCATTACCAAGGATGCTGAGCAAGCAGATAAGGTGGGGCTACTGTCTTTCAAATTGGAGGGAAGGGACTCTGTTTTTCCTCTCTTGATAGTCTTCAGTAATGACTGGGCTTGGTTGCCCAGTAGGAAGAAGTCACCCTGATTCTGCAGGGTAACAAAATCAAGGCTTCTATCAAGCAGGCCATCCTGGCTTCCCCTGCCTCTTGGATTGTCTGTGGCAGCACTAGGGGAAACTCACCCTCTGGCAAGTCTCAGAGAGGCTCTGGGAACAATGGATTTTTGCATCTATGTTCATCAGTAATATTGGCCTGTATTTTTTTTTTTCTTTTTGGTGATGTCTTTGTCTGGTTTTGGTGTCAGGATGATGCTGGGATCATAGAATGAGTTTGGAAGCATTCCTTCCTCTTCAGTTTTTTAGACTAGTTTGAGAAGGATAGGCGTTAACTCTTCTCTAAATGTTTGATAGAATTTACCAATGAAGATATCTGGAACTGGCCTTCTGTTTGTTGGGAGTTGTTTAAATTACTGTTCAGGTTCATTACTGGTGATTAAAGTCTGTCCATATTTTTATATTTCTGTAATAGAGGGACCTATGGCTCAGATGTGGAAAAGGAAAAGGCAACCCACTCCAGTATTCTTGCTGGGAAAATTCCATGGACAGGAGAGCCTGGTGGGCTACAGTCCATAGGTTTGCAAAGAGTAGGCCATGACTGAGCAACTGAACACATGGCTCAGACTGGAGGATCTGGGAGGAATTCAGAGGGTTGCTAAAAGAGGAGGAGAAGCCAGGGGCCAAATAATTGAAATAACAGGCCAGTCTTCACTTATTCCACATCCACAGTTCTTGACATCAGCCTGGTCACCATAACTGATATCGGTGTGTTTGTGGTGTGGGGAAAACTGAAATGTGGGAAAGGGCTTCTTGATGGTCTTATGGGGTTTCTGTGCAAGGGGCACTGCCCTTCTCTTCCCCAGGCAGAGTCCATTTGAAGAGTGAATCCTATGCTCCCTCGACCCCTGTAGCTTAGCTGGGGACACTTTGTGAGACAGAGGTTCTGCCAAGTTTCACTTAAAATGAGAGATATCAGTATTGTCCCCGATCCTGCCTGGTCACCAAGGTATTGACAGCTTTTGAATGATGTCAAATTCTGGTCGCTACCCTAAAGGCACTGAATAAGAATTTGCAGAAGGGAGACAGGAATCTATATTTTACCAACTTCCCAAATGATTTGATGAGCAGATGTGAGAATGGTACCCCAAATGATGTCTACACTTATCCCTCAGGATGGAGGAAGAGCAGAAACCGAGGTAGAAAGGTGCTTTTATTTTTATACCCAATATCTTCATCCCATAAAGTTCTGAAGCTTTCTGTATGATCTTGTTCTCATAATCTCCCCATCCAGGTAAGGTAGCAAGAAAAATGCCACACAATTTCCAGTACTTTTGAGAGAAGATGAAACACAATTGGAATATTTTCTCAAAATTTCTTCCTTTACAGAAATATTTAGAAATTATTCATCCGACAAAAAAACCAGTTGGAAAAATGAAAAAAGTTTGGATTCCCAAGGAGAGGCCAATGGTGGCCATGCTATTTTTTTCACAGCCGCATTTTTGAAAGAGACTTCTCTGCTCACCATCTCTGCTTACCTCCTGTGTGTGTGTGTGCTCAGTCGCTCAGTCATGTCCGACTCTTTGCAACCCCCTGGACTGTAACCTGCCAGCTGCCTCTGTCCATGGGATTCTCCAGACAAGAATACTGGAGTGGGATGCTATTTCCTTCTCCACTACTTATCTGCTATTCTCGTCTAAATGTGCCTGAGTCTGATGTTCCTTCCTATCATTGCCCTCAAATAGTTCACACAAGCTAGCATTTATTGAAGTCTGCCATGTTCCAGTAATTTAAAACACATATCTGGTCATCACATCGGCCCTACAGAATAGGAACTCTGGGCATGATTGTCCTTATTTGAGAGCAGAGAACCCTGAGGAACAGAAAGGTTGATTCCCCCAAGTGTCACCGCTTACAAATGCAGAGGTCAGGTCTGAGACTCCAATAGTCTGATTCTACCCTCCATTTTCCTATCCTAGGGCTAAAAGTAGTCTCTTTCCTGTGCAAGGTTAGATGGGTGGCGAGGATCTGGGGGCCATAGGTAAGGTGCAGAAGTCAAAATGGGAGATTGAGACTCAGAGGCAAAGATCTCCCCCTTGATACTGGATTGGGAGGGACACAGCAACTCCACTGCAGTTCCCTTAGCTCACCCTGGAGAATGTAAGAGAATAATAGAGAGAGAGATTGTCCTGACACGTCATGATGGCTTGACAGCCTCAGTCTCCACCACCACCTCCTTTAAATCACTGAGTTGGAGAAAGGGAAGGAAGAAGGGGAAAATAACTCTAGGTTTGACGAATATTTTCTTTAAAGCAGGTAGTCAAACGGCCCCACCACCAGACAAGCGGATCACATACAGATGATTTAACTGCAATATTGTCAAGTTCATGGAGTGAAGAATTCCCATTCCCATCTCTGAGAAGACTGGAACTAAATAAAGTTGAGCTAACTTTTGACAGTGCAGTGCTCGAGAATCTATTTGAGCTCCTATTTAAAGGCACATAACTTTATTTCAAATTAGTTTCTCTGGGTTTGGCTAAGACACTCCAAGGTATCAAAATGTACATTTCCTTCTATTGTGAAAGTCTTCTTTGCTTAGATGTTTTCCAAATATCTCTGTAACAGGCTTTTAAAAAATCTATGGGGAACTTGCAGACTGCACAAGCTAAGGTTGGAAATAATCATAATAATACCAGTAATAGTAATAATAACTATTTTTATGTTAAGTAATTTCTTGTGTTATTCATGGAAATCTTCACAAAAACCTTATAGGGCAAATAATGTTATTATTCTTAGCTTTCTAGTGAGGTGACTGAAGATCAGAGAGGTTAGGCCACTTGCTTAAAGTCACACAGCCAGTGAGGGAGACAAATGAGTGTGCTTGCATTCTGGCCAATCTATAAATAATGTAGCTGTAAGCTTTCCTACTTCAAGCATGGGTAAACCAGGATACCCAAATCCCAAATTTGGGAACCTGGGGACTTAACTACAGTGTTACGTAATGTCTTCTCTTAGGCTGGGCTCCAGTTTGGACTGGAAGGTTTTGTTTCTGGGTGAAGTAATTGGGTGGGGAATAGCTCTGCTTAGTGACCTTGGAGGAGGACACATTGAGTCCTTGCTTCAGGTTTTCTGTCTGTGATAAGGATGAGAAGCCTCATACCCTGGGTTTGATATGTCTAGGGAATGCATATCCTGCCTATGTTTAAGAAATCTCATTGTAATTATAAACACGTGGGCAGGCCCAGTGAGAGCACTGACTAGTAGAGCCCTTGGAGGAGGGCTGATTGGCTGAAGCAGGGTCCTGACTCCACTGCCTGGCCCCAGGCACTCTGAGTCTCCAGACCGCCTCAACTCCTACACCCCAGCCTCAGTTTCCAATGTCAAGGCAGCAGAGTACTCTGGTCCTGTGGTTGGTTATTCCTTTTACACTCAGGCTTGGCCAGACTTTCTTCCCAACCTGGAGTCTTAATCACAGGGAGTGATTACACCAGAATAGAACGACAAATTGGGATCAATACAGAGAGGCGACTGTCTACTGGAAGAAACACAATTTATGGCTTGGCTGGATTATGCTTACCAGCCAAGAATAGCGGTAATTCCAAGCAACCCCACTGACCGGGATCAATCATGACATTTTATTACTTTGCTAAACCCTGCTTGCTCCCTACCCCCAACCTCTGTCTTATTAGAACCCAATCTCCAAGGAAAATATTGCACTTGTTATCAAATTTTAGAAAGAGAATTTATGGCAAAGGGAGATTGATTTAAAGCCTTCTTCTAAAAGGGGAGCAGAGGGTGGTGGGAAGGTAAATTTTGCTGCGTCTTTTAGATTGGTTCTTTTGCTTATCTCTCCATTTTATGACATAATCTGTTGTAGCATTACCCAGGGTCCTCTGGGCTTACGCTTCTTGCCCAGCATTAGATAAGGCAGAGATATTGTCTGGGTGTAAAGTTTAAAGCCCGTGGCAAGGGCTCATTTTTCTCATTTCAGGCAAGGGAGAAAGGATATAAAATGGAAAGCAAGCAATCAATAAAGAAGAAAGATAGAGATCTTCCCCAAAAGCGGGGTGGATGCGGAGAAAAGAAATCCTCACCTCACTGACTGCTCTTCTAACTAAGACTTTAACAGGCGGATAATGAGCCCACACATCCTCTGGTCAAGGCAGGGACTGGAGAGCCATCCCCCATCGCCAGCATAATCCACTCGAAGCCTGCATAATGGGGGCGCAGCTTCCATTAGGAGCTCTTGGATTTTTTATATAAAACCCAGCCTTCACCATGCCTGTTGCGTGCATGCGTGCTTGGTCACTTCATTCATGTCTGACTCTTTGCGACCCCATGTACTGTAATCCTCTAGGCTCCTCTGTCCATGGGATCCTCCAGGCAAGACTGGTGTGGGTTTCCATGCCCTCCTCCAGGGATCTTCCTGACCCAGGGATCAAACACGCATTTCCCAAGTCTCCAGCATTGCAGGCAGATTCTTTACCATTGAGCCACTTCTGAAGCCTCCTCATGTCTGTTAGTCAATCTTTAACATAAAAGCAGCATGGTTAATTACTTATCCAGGGAGGGGGTGAGGGGGATGGGGAATCATGGCAGTTTGTTCAAATCAAGTAATAGATGCAGTGCTCTTATTTGGACAGCTGCTGCTGCTGCTGCTAAGTCGCTTCAGTCGTGTCCAACTCTGTGCGACTCCATAGATGGCAGCCCACCAGGCTCCCCCGTCCCTGGGATTCTCCAGGCAAGAATACTGGAGTGGGTTGCCATTTCCTTCTCCAACGCATGAAAGTGGAAAGTGAAAGTGAAGTCGCTTAGTCGTGTCTGACTTGGACAGAGCCACCCCCAATTGCCCATGAGACAATAAAAGAAGAGGTAGAACTATTCTTTGGTTAATCCTAGAGAGTGAAGAAGAACTAAAGAGCCTCTTGATGAAGGTGAAAGAGGAGAGTGAAAAAGTTGGCTTAAAGCTCAACGTTCAGAAAACTAAGATCATGGCATCTTGTCCTATCACTTCGTGGGAAATAGATGGGGAAACAGTGGAAACAGTGTCAGACTTTATATTTTTGGGCTCCAGAATCACTGCTGATGGTGATTGCAGCCATGAAATTAAAAGACGCTTACTCCTTGGAAGGAAGGTTATGGCCAAACTAGATAGCATATTTAAAAGTAGAGACATTACTTTGCCAACAAAAGTCTGTCTAGTCAAGGCTATGGTTTTTCCAGTGGTCATGTATGGATGTGAGAGTTGGACGGTGAAGAAAGCTGAGCGCCGAAGAACTGATGCTTTTGAACTGTGGTGTTGGAGAAGACTCTTGAGAGTCCCTTGGACTGCAAGGAGATCCAATCAGTCCATCCTAAAAGAGATCAATCCTGGGTGTTCATTGGAAGGTCTGATGTTGAAGCTGAAACTCCAATACTTTGGCCACCTCATGTGAAGAGTTGACTCATTGGAAAAGACCCTGATGCTGGGTAGGATTGGGTGTGGGAGGAGAAGGGGACGACAGAGGATGAGATGGTTGGATGGCATCACCGACTCGATGGACATGGGTTTGGGTGGACTACGGGAGTTGGTGATGGACAGAGAGGCCTGGCGTGCTGCAGTTCACGGGGTCGCAAAGAGTCGGACACGACTGAGCGACTGAACTGAACTGAGAGTTTATGATAGTCTAGTCTGATTTAATGACCCTACAATCATTCTGTTGTTAGAAAATCAATATTTTCCTAAGAAACAGTAAGGACTGCCATAAACATACTCCTGGTTATATGAACCTTTGGCCACAGAACTTACACACTGCAGAGGCCATAATGAGTGGCAAGGAAACAGCCTTCAGAAGCAGCAAGGGAGCCAGGCACCCCATAAAGAAGACCACACACCTGTTTATGGACTCAGCCCATCAGAGACTAAAAGCAGCTCTCCTGTGACTGTCAGGGATCTGGGGGCTCTCTGTCATTGATTTTTATCTGTGGGGTTCCTGGTTGTATGTGTCACCCATGCTGGAGCAATAGGGGCATAGTAGACAGGAATGTACCATTAGGGCCAGGTAGGATCCCTAAAGCAAAGACAGCAGGATATCATGCCATGAACACAGGGCTAACAATCAGAAGACTGAGTTTGATCCTTCTACCACTTTCCTGCATAAGCTGGAGCTGGTCATGAAGCCCCATTTTACAGAGGAAGAAACTGGGACTCTGGTGGATTTATCACAGCTAACACACCGAGTGGTTATGAGTTTTAAAAAAAGATATGTGTTGATAGATAGCCAGTGGGAATTTGCTGTGTGATTCAGGGAGCTCAAACTGGGGCTCTGTGACAATCTAGAGGGGTGGGATGTGGTGGGAGGTGGGAAGGAGGTTGAAGAGAGAGGGGACGTATGTATACCTTTGGCTGATTCATGTTGATATATGGAAGAAACCAACATAATTGTAAAGATTTATCCTCCAATTAAAAATCAAAAAAGTTAAAATGTTAAAAGAAGATATGTGTGGGATATTTGTCATTTATTTCAGTTGTCTAGCATCTAATATTCCTTCTAATGTTCAAGGAATTCTGCATGCCATTGAATCATGGTGGGAATTAGAGCCCCATTTCTGCCACAGAATTAGAAAATACTACACAATTGTTTTTCCAATCTCCTTCAGAGTTAGGGCTCCTCCGCCCAAAGCATAAATTGTCAGACGAACACATCTGCTGTTGATTTGATTCAGGATTCGTGAGGTAAAGAAGCAGGGACAGTAGGTCATCTTTGGTTGATGGTAGAGATGATGGAAACATCTTGATTCTCAAGTGGTGGCTATAGCCACAATTCAATGCCATTGGTGCTAGCAGCATGGCCACACCAGCTCAGGAGTCTGGAGTTTCATGGAGGCAATGAGTTATCCTTACCAGACCTCCCTGTGGAGGGATTCTGAATGTCATTTCTGGCCATGTAGGCTCAGACCCCATCTCCTCAGGGTTCCTGTGCACACTGTCATGTCTCTTTTATTATGAAATGTATCCTTTGGTCTGAGGGAATGATACGGGGATTTGTTACAAAGCATCAGATGTTCTACAAGGTCTCAACTGATGGAGCTGGCAGGTGAACTGGGGATAAAACGGCAATACAATACCCCAAATATGTATGAAGCAGATCTATCTGGAATCACTGCTTCTTCCAGCCAAAAGGAATCCAGTGTCATCAGTTCATCACCAAGTGGCTGTTGGGTTTGAGGGATGGTACAAGACGTGGGACTTAGCATCAGTCTTTGTTGCTGACAAGTCAGCCATCCAGAAGCATAGTGACTCTCAGACTTGGTGAGAAGGAGTCCATGCTGTTGGATCCATGCATAGCCTCCACCTTAGCTGCATGACCACTCTGTTCATAAGCCCATTATGTAAGCAGGGTGGTGGTGGGCACTCCTGTATTTCTGCTGGGTGAGTCTTCCCATCCACCTGCTTGTTGAGTGCTTCCCCTGATGTGGATGCTCTCTTTCCTACAAACTCCATGCCCACTCTCATGGGTCCACCACAGGCTTCTCTCCCAGGCTTCTGTCCCTGACCTTTCACAATGACTCCTTCCAGGTCCTCAAGCAACCATTTAATCCATTCTCCGCTGCCTAAGAATGTATGTGCTATGTGCTAAGTTGCTTCCGTTGTGTGCGACTCTTTTGTGACTTCATGTACTGTAGCCCACCAGGTTCCTCAATCCATGAGATTCTCCAGGCAAGAATACTGAAGTGGGTTGCCATTTTCTCCTTCAGAGGATCTTTCCCACCCAGGGATCGAACCCAAGTCTCTTACATCTCTTGCATTGACAAACAGGTTCTTTACCACTAGTGCAACCTGGGAACCTAAAGTCAGGCTGCTTAACCCTCCATACACAAATTTACTGCTCAGAATTCTGCCCACTGAAGGGTTTTCCACTCTATGCTACTTTTCATGAATGTTCCTGAGGGGGGCTATTTTATGGAAGCAGTCTCTTTCATGCCGATAGCAAAATAACAAGCTGACCCTTTCATGAACCAAGTCTGGGTGCTATTCTGTCCATTTGGCAGGAGAGGCCAGAGGTATGAGCTGCATGAGATGTTTGATACAGTAGCAGAAGTTGGCATAAGGAGGTCTAGGCCACTCTGCCTTGTGTAATGATTACTGCTGTATCCATTCAACCTTATAGCCTATCCAGCTCACCTTTGACACCTAGAATAACATAGTCATTGATACTCCACAGTCAAGTGACTTAGCAGCACTCCCAGCACTGTGTTTTTGTTTTTTTTTTAATTCTGAGTGATAGTCATTGTAATGCTTTGCTGTAGATGCCTCATTCTTGCTCCAGAGTCCTACAGATCTGTACCTCAACTCAGCAATGTTGGCTTTTAGAAATTCCATAGAGCATCCTTATCTACCATGTAAAGTGAAAGTTGCCCAGTTGTGTCTGACTCTTTGTGACCTAGGGACAATACAGTCCATGGAATTCTCCAGGCCAGAATACTGGAGTGGGTAGCCTTTCCCTTCTCCAGGGGATCTTCCCAACCTAGGGATTACAACCAGGTCTCCCACATTACAGATGGATTCTTTACCAGCTGAGCTACAAGGGAAGCCCTAGAATACTGGAATGGGTAGATCATCTCTTCTCCGGTGGATCTTCCCGACACAGGAATTGAACCAGGGTCTCCTGCATTGCAGGTGGATTCTTTACCAACTGAGCTATCAGGGAAGCACCATGGATGTCTCTAAAAGCCATCAGCACTGATGAATCACGGGCCAAACATTGGGCCACTTTTCCAAGTTTTGTAGAGCCCTCTTTTGTTTTGTGTATGCATGCTTGTCTGACTCTCTGCAGTCCCATGGACTGAACTCACCAGCCTCCTCTGTCCATGGAAGTTTCCAGGCAAGAATACTGGAGTGGGTTGCATGCCCTCCTCCAGGGGATCTTCCCAACCCAGGGATCGAACCAGCATCTCTTGCATCTCCTGCATTGGCAGGTGGATTCTTTACTACTAGCGCCAGCTGTCACTACTTAAAACTGACAACTTTCCAAGCCACTGGGTAAATGTGTCACTCTTGAAAGTTGTGTTTGCCCTCCTCAAAAATCCAAAGAAGACTACCAACTGCTAGGCCTTTTTCTAAATGGTGGAGATGCACATACAATAACTTGAGCTTCACCTTGGAGAGGATAAGTTGACATGCTGCAGATCACTAGCCTCCTGACATTTTCACGGATATAATAGGCTTCCCAGGTGGTGCTAGTGGTAAAGAATCCACCTGCCAATGCAGGAGATGTAAGAGGCTCAGGTTAGATCCCTGGGGTGGGGGAAGATCCCCTGGAGTAGGAAATGTCAACCAGCTCCAGTATTCTTGCCTGGAAACTTCCATGGACAGAGAGTCTGGTGGGCTATAGTCCATGGGGCCACAAAAAGTTGGACATGACTGAGCACACACACACACACACACACACACCCCAAGCTCCTTATTCTTTGCAGACTGACTTCCAGTAACCAGAGCACATGTGTCTTTCCAGAATGTCTGGAGTTCTTTCCACATTTTGCTCCTCAGGTATGATTAATATGATTCTAAAGAGCATCTGCCTAGATATACTGGTTCTAGGTCTCAGAATCCCGTGCCTTTTCTAATGTTAGCATAGGAAACTTGCCACACCTGTGAATTCAGCCACATTTAGAATTCTGTGACATTTGAAAAGCAGATTAGGGACCAGATTTTCAGCAGTCCTCTTTCCAACTGCAGATCAGGACATTCATATGGTTTTGTGTTTTATATGACTGTAATGTGTCATATTTCACCCCATTTATTACCAGTAACGGGACCCTTGTCATCTGGCCAGCAAAGGATCTAACTTCAGAATCCCATTCCGAGAATATCCATTTTGATACCATTTCTGGTGCCAAACGATTTAATATGGATTTCCCAAGGAGACTCTGAGACAAAGGCACAAGTGCAAGGATTTTATTAGGAGAAGATGTTAGCAACATTGGTGTTAGTCACTCAGCCGTGTCTGACTCTTTGCAGCTCTATGGACTATAGCCCACCAGGCTCCTCTGTCCATGGGATTCTCCAGGCAAGAATACTGGAGCAGGTAGCCATTCCCTTTTCCAGGGGATCTTCAGTAGACAGTCAAGGAAGAATGCCAATGAAGACTGTGTTTTCAGGCAAGTTTCCACTGCAGGCAAATGAAGGATGATTTTGCAGGTAAATCTAGAAGCCAGTATGGAATATGCAGCTCAAAGTTATCCTGCTTGAGAGGTGAGGGAGGAGGGCTATTTATCTATCAACCTCTGTTAGCCTCTGTTAGTCATTGGTTGAGGGCTGCACTAATGAAACAATTCCCTGACACTTCAAGCTAGAGTGAACTTCAGCAGCCAAAGAGTTTGGGTGCCAACGGTTGGAATTGACCCCAAACTCACTCCAGTATTCTTGCCTGGAGAATCCCATAGACAGAGAGGAGTCTGGTGGGCTACAGTCCATGGGGTTGCAAAAGAGTCAGACACAACTCAGCAACTGAACAGCAACAAATATGGAAATGGTGGACCACTAGGAGGATTTGCTCCACCACTGGTCAGCTATCTCTGAGCAGGACCAAGCCAATAGAGGCGAGGAGATGTGGAGATTGCAATGTCTGGTGTCTGATGACACGGTTTCCAACTCAGAGGGGAATATCCGTCACACTGAATTCTTAGGGCAGCCTTGCTCATAGTAGGAGTTCAGTAAATGAATGCTGATCATTTGATGTCCGAGGGACCTAAGGGAAGCAGGGTGCTAGGAGAGATCTAGTAGATAAACATCATTGGAGAGCTGGCCTCTGCGGCCCCAAGTGCTGGAGTAAAGGATGGTCCATGTGCTCTAGGTCATGATAAGCATCTTTGTAGCCAGAGCACTGCTGCTCAAAGAATTCTTTAGGAAAGAGTGAGTCCATTCTGTCTTTTCTGTCCTATGGCTCGAGGCAAGTCTTCGGTCCACAGAGGCTTCCTGGTCAGCAAATCTGTTGAATTGTGTGGCCCATGGGGCCTCATCATCTCCTGCAGTCACTTGCCCGGAGGCTCTTGGTTCTGTCTCCTGGGAATCAAACCTAGGAAATAGGAAGAGAGGAAGTGGCTGGGGAAAGAATGAGCAATTACAAATGCCAAGCACCAGCCCCCAAATGCAATTAATTTTCAAACAGGCTATTTACAACCTGTCAGACAGAGCCTGTTGGGGGTGGGGAGTGTGCAGTGTGGGAATGGTCAGGGCTCCAGGAGGCAGGACCAGGAGTGGCAGAGCAGGCTAGGCTCCAAGCTGTGTGAGGCTGAGACACAGAGGCATGGTTGTTGTTGCTCAGTCACTCAGTCGTGCCTGACTCTTTGAAATCCCATGAACTGCAGCACACCAGGCTTCCCTTCCTTCACCATCTCCCAGAGCTTGCTCAAACTCATGTCCACTGAGTCTGTGATGCCATCCAACCATCTCATCCTTTGTTGCTCCCATTCTCCTGCCTTCAGGCTTTCCCAGCATCAGGGTCTTCTCCAGGCATGGTGGAGCTGGTGATTGGGAGAGAATGGCAAAGGGCAGCCAAGATCCCCTCCCTGCCCCCGACCTTCCTTCTTGCCTCTGATGCCTCTCCTCCAGGAGCCAGCGCCTCACCATCCTGGTCATGTACACCATGTCCAACACCTTCCCAAGCCCTCACCTTCATCATCCTGCTCCTCCCTTAGTTTTGCCTGGTACTCAGCTCAATATTCACTATGCCATACAAAACTGCCCTAACTGCCTTGTCCACCCTGACCACTTGCTCTCTGAAAATTGGGAAACTTTACCCTGTTTGCCACTCAAGTTTCGCAGGATTTTTTGTCAGTGTCTTCCCTCTAGTTCAAGTTCACTGACTTATTTTTCATCTGTGCATTCTCTCCTGATCTTAGTCCAGTGAGTAGCACATAGAAAATGTCTCTGATTTAATCACCATAAATCTCAGCTTCCTGTTTACGAAATGAAACTCAAAATAGTACTTTCTGTTTTTCTTTAAAGTTTTTATAAACATTGATAAAGTCCAATGTATCTATTTTTATTTATTTATTTATGATTGTGCTGGGCCTCCATTGCTACATGCAGGCTTTCTCTAGTTGTGGCTGTTGGGGGCTGTTTTCCAGTTGCAGTGTGCAGGCTTCTCTTTGCTGTGACTTCTCTTGTCGCAGAGCATCAGCTCAGTAGTTGTGGCTCATGGGCTTTGTTGCTCTGCGGCATGTGTAACGTTCCTGGACCAGGGATCAAACCGGTGTCCCCTGCACTGGCAGTTGGATTCTTAACCAAATACCAGGGAAGTCCCAGTACTTTCTTCTGATAGCCGCAGTGGGGGCCGTGGAGATCAGTGTTAGCCAAGTGCTCAGCACTGGGCCTAGCAAGCGGTGAGAACTCAATAATGTGATCAGCCATTGCTTGCTGAGCTCTTCATAGCTGCCAGGGTTCAGAGAAAACCACAGTGGTCAGGCCATCCTTTTATTTCTTCCACATTTTGACTCATTTAAGTTAGGACAGGAAAAACTTATTTGTTTTCAAGATGTATTTTAGAATAATTTTTTTGTAAGCCTTTGGGCCTGGAACTATGTAAATCAGTTCTACATGGTCAAGATTTAGAAATCTTCTCTGTGCTCATTAGCGTGGAATTTGAGAACAGCTATCTGCGTTTGATTCAGGTATTTTGGTCAGCTTCATTTTCAAAAGAGATTGTTCAAGCCATTTGTGATCATTAGACTGAGTGAAATCCTAAGACATGTCTGTGTTAGGAGAAGCAGCAGGGGCGTTATTGAAAAGCTAGACTGAGCATGCTGGAGATGAGAACACTTGATGATGCCCATTAGTGATGGCCTTGACAGATCCTACACCTGCTCCTGTTTTAGGGTTGGCTTTGCTTAGTTGGATACAAGATTGGGGCAGCTGTCCCCTCTGAGCCTCTCTTAAAAAAAAACACACACACACACAGTCCTAGAATCAGACCGGTATTTAGATCTTAGCTAAGACTTGACACTGTATTTTCTTTTTTTTTTTTACCATTGGTCCTCCAGAATCTTCCTCCATCCTCCTCTCTGCCCTGTGTCCAGGACACTGATCTCTACGACTGCACTGGTGTGCCCTTTTTCCCTCTGGCTTTCACTAGAGTTTAGTCAGTGGGAAGCACTGGCAGGAAATCAGAGAGTGAGGTCAGGATACTTTTCCTGATTCTCTCCTTCTTGGCATGCAGATTGGCAGACTGATTTCTTTATCCGAGGCCACAGCCCATTGGACGCCCTTTTCTACAGCTTACCCCAGATTCCAGTTACCATTCACTCCTTTTCCCTTAGGGTTATGTGGTGGGGACATCTGTTGTTGTCCACAGGATATTTCTTAATCCTTTGCTGTAGTCTCTTAACCTTGCTCATAACCTTGTAAATGATGCCTGTGGTCAACTCTCCTAAATCATTCAGTTGTATCTCTGATATCTATGAGGCAGAACAGCATAGTGTTGAAGAGTGTAGGGTCTGTAGTCAGATCATCTGGGTTCATATGTTGATGTTTGGGGCTTCCTTGGTGGCTCAGTGGTAACGAATCCGCCTGCAATGCGGGAGACCTGGGTTTGATCCCGGTGTCAAGAAGATCCCCTAGAGGAGGGCATGGCAACCCACTCCAGTATTCTTGCCTGGAGAATCCCCATGGACAGAGAAGCCTCGTGGGCTACAGTCCATGGGGTCACAAAGAGTTGGACATGACTGAAGTAACTAAACACATGTTGACTTTTAATGAAGCTGTGTGATCATTTATAGTTACTTCACTTCTGGGTGCC
Organism: Okapia johnstoni; assembly: GCA_024291935.2. NCBI lineage: Eukaryota > Metazoa > Chordata > Mammalia > Artiodactyla > Giraffidae > Okapia > Okapia johnstoni. The sequence continues at coordinate 40,750,436 of CM044314.1, read as the reverse complement.
ATGCTTTCCTGTAATGTGAGACTAATCAGGTACTTCTATAACTGGCTTACAGTAAGGATTAAACAAGACACATAAAGCCCTTCTAAGTTCGTCTGTGTCTAGCGAGAGAGAAGGAGAAGTAGAGGATAGGCTAGAAAGAAGCAATAGCATAAACGGAGACCCAGGGGCAGGCAGGAGGAAGATTTGTGCAGAGGTTAAACTCATCTAAGGAAAAATCACCAAACTATAGCTAAGGGTATGGGAGGATGCTGGGGATGGGAAGAATACAGTGAGTACTCATCAGTGAATATGGTTATTTGAAGAGTGTAGACAGGACTTTTAGCCAATGTCATATTCACCCCAAGTGCTGGAAGGCTAGAATTTCACTAAAACTCTGCAATCATCCTGACATAAACGAATTCTATTCTGAAGGTGCTTGTCCCCCATTACCAACTCAGCTTTGATTAAATTTGTTTCTCTTTAGAACTGTCAGTGGAGCATCTGTTTTTATAATGCATGCATGCTCAGTCACAAATTTGTGTCCAGCTCTTGTTACCCCAAGGACTCCTCTGACTTTGGGATTTCCCAAGGAATACAGGAGTGGGTTGCCATTTATTTCTCCAGGGGATCTTCCTGACTCAGGCTTCCAAATCTCCTGCATTGGCAGGTGGGTTCTTTACCACTGAGCCACCAGGGAAGCCTCTGTTATTATAATATATACCTCATATTGGCATCCCCACCCTCTTGACTCATCTTTTTCTCTTTTTAAAAAAATTAATAAGCTTCATTTTTTAGAGCAGTTTTCAGTCTGTGCAAAATTGAGTGGAAAGCATAGAGAGAATTTCTATCTACCTCCATCTTCCCCACCCCTACCTCAGCCTCCCCAACTATGGAAACTTGCATCACAGTGCAACGTTTGCTGCAATCAATGGACCTAGAAATCATCATCACCTGAAATTTGTACTTTACATTGGGGTTCATTCTTACTGTTGTACATTCTATGAGTTGGAAAGATGTATAACATGTATTCATTATGATAGATCACATAGAATAGTTTCACTGCCCTAAAAATCCTCTCTGCTCTACATATTCATCCCTTTCTTTCCCCACCCCATGGCATCTAATGATTGTTTTTTTTGTTCATTTGTTTTACTTTCTTCATAGTTTTGCCTTTTCCAGAATGTCACATGGTTGGAATCATACAGTGGGTAACCTTTTCAGATTGGCTTCTTTCATTGTAATGTTTTTAAGATCATCCCATGTCTTTTCATGTCTTGATAAATCATTCCCTTTTAGCAATGAATACCATCCCATTATTTGAATGTACCAGAGTTTATTTATCCATTCAGCTACTGAAGGTCATCTTGGTTCCTTCCAAGTTTTATTATGGACAAATTTGCTATAAGCATCCATGTGTAGACTTTTGTGTGACCTCAGTTTTCACCTCATTTGGGCAAGTAGCAAGGAACATGATTGCTAGATTGTATGGTAAGAGTATGTTTACAAGAAACCATCAAACTATCTTCCAAAGTTGCTATACTATTTTACATTTCTACCAGCAATAAGTGAGAGTCCTTGTTGCTCCACATCACTGCCAGAATTTGGTGTCAGTGTTGTGGATTTTGACCATTCTAATAAGTGGGTAGTGATATCTCATTGTTGTTTAAATCTGAAATTCCCTAATGACATATGAAATTAAAAGGCACTTGCTCCTTGGAAGGAAAGATATGACAAACCTAGAGAGCATATTAAAGAGACATCACTTTGCAGACAAAGGTCTGTATAGTCAAAGTTATAGTAGTCATGTATGGATGTGAGAGCTGGACCATAAAGAAAACTGAGTGCTGAAGAATTTATGCTTTTGAACCGTGATTCTGGAGAAAACTCTTGAGAGTCCCTTGGCATGAAAGGAGATCAAACCAGTCAATCCTGAAAGAAATCAATCCTGAATACTCATTGGAAGGACTGATGCTGAAGCTGAAGCTCTAAAACTTTGGCCACATGATGCAAAGAGACAACTCACTGGAAAAACCCCAATGCCGGGAAAGACTGAAGTCAGGAGGAGAAGGGGTGACAGAGGATGAGATAGCTGGATGGCATCATCAACACAATGGACAAGAGTTTAAGAAAATTCTGAGAGATAGTGAAGGACAGGGAAGCCTGGTGTGCTGCAGTTCATGGGGTCACAAAGCGTTGGACATGGCTTAGCAACTGAACAATGACAATCACATGATGCTGAGTACCATTTCAACATGCTTACTTGCCATCTGTGTATATTCTTTCATGAGATGTCTGTTCAACCTTTTGCCCATTTTTAATCAGAATCTTCATTTTTCTTATTGTTGAATTTTAGGAATTCTGTGTTTTGGATAGCTATCACATTTATGTGGATAAACATCAGATTTATCATTTGCCAATACTTATTTTTAGTCTATGACTTCTCTTATCATTCTTTCTCTCTCTCTCTCTCTTTTTTTTTTTTTGTTTCTTCTCATTCTCTTGACAATGTCCTTCACAGAGCAGAAGTTGTCAATTTTAATCAAGTCCATTGACTCAACTTTTGGTCTTGGCAATTGCTGTGGCAGTAGGTTGTGTTCACAGGTAGCCTGACCAGGGTCAACTAGGCTGAACAGCTTATCTCTTACTCTCTGTTCCTGGACTTCTTTGTCTCTACCTTGGAGGACACTGCAGGATCCTATTCAACTGTGGTGGTTCATATGCCAATTTCCAAGAGAAAGGGAGTTAAACATCCCTTGAGGCAAAGTGGGGTCAGAAGCCAGTCCTTGAATATCTTCTCTCCAGATCTTGTGTAGACAATTTCAAAGTCCAGTGTATACCACTCTTCAGAGATCCCTAGTGGGCTGAGTCCCAGTTGTTCACAATTACTGAGTCTACTGAGCAATGTACCCATGGATTGACTTGCTCTCTTCCTGTTTTACTCTCCCCATTTCCCTTCATTCTATTCCTTAGGATCACTTCTCAAAATAAATGGCCTTCTGGCAGGCCTTTGTCAAAAGCTCTATTTTTCAGGGGGGAGCCTAGGCAAAGATATTATTTTATTTGACTTTCTGTTATGAAGTGCATTTTCCTGTTGCATTTTATGCTACTTTAATGAACATAGTTTATGTCCTCTTAATAGTACACAAATAGCTGGAAGTGAGCCCTTCATAAATAAGACCACGGTTTTAATGATGAGTCTAAATAGCCATCATCTTTGGTGAATTATGCCTTCTAGCAAGCTGGGCATATGCTGAAGCAGGATGATTCAGTGGAAGGACCAACAAAGTGGGAGTCAGCAGGGGTGGCTCTTTGATCCAGCCCTCCCACCATATAACTGTATAATTAAACATATTTGCTGTAAAAGCTTTACTGAGATATAAGTTATAAGCCATAAAGTCCATCCATTTAAAGTGTATAATTCAATATTTTTAAGCATACGTATAAAGTTGTACAACCATTCTGTATGCTAAGTTGCTTCAGTCATGTCCAGCTCTGTGCGATCCTATAGACTGCAGCTTGCCAGGCTCCTCTCTGCATGAGATTCTCCAGGTAAGAATACTGGAGTGGCTTGCCATGCCCCACTCCAGGGGATCTTCCTGACCCAGGGATTGCACCCGCGATTAAGACGTCCCTTACGTCTCCTGCATTGGCAGGCTGGTTCTTCACAACTGGCACTACCTGGGAAGCCCGTATCATAATATAAGTTCATAACATCTTTGTCAGCCCCCCAATAAACCTTGTACCCATTAGCAGTCACTCCTCACATCTCTTCCCCTGTCCCCACTCCCTCTTTTTTTCTCAGCCTCAGGCAACCACTAATCTACTTTCTGTTTCTATAGATTTGCCAGTTGTGGACATTTTGCATAAACAGGATCAGGCAATCTGTGGTCGTTTGTGTCTGGCTTCTTTCACCTAGCAGAATGTTTCTGATGTTCATCGATGTTCCGATATTCACTATGCGATTCTGAGTAACCACTAATCTCTTGGGTCCTGCTTCTTCCTCTGGATGTCAGAAGGGAAGGTCCCCAAGGTACTCTCCAGCTCTAGGAGTCCCAAGGGAAGCAGGTGCAAGTAGCAGAAAACTCAGAGAAAAGTGGCTCCAACATTTAAGATTGCAGCTTCGAACTGAAAGAAGCTGAAAGAAGAATAGCGTTTTTTTATTGCTGAGCTCCTATTCAACAGTTGGTGCCCATCTGCGTGCAGAAACCAATTACCTGTGAGGAGTAATTGAAATCATTAATAGCCACAAACAAATGTGTCTATTCTGCAAGTAATTTGCAGTAGCATTTAGTAATTGATAGTAATTTTTAGTAATTAAACACTGAGTAATTCATTCACCAAGCCACGTAACCATTTTATGGGGTTCCTCAGTTTTCCCACAGCAAATCTTAATTACTTAACCCAAGCACCAGGAATATTTCTGTCATTTCTAAGAAAATATAGTGAGCATGCTGTTCTTAGCAAGCTCGAGTAGAGAGAAAGCCAAAGAGAGGGGTTATTTTCCTGGGTAGCAGTAATTAAGACTGGAGGAAGCTTTGGGGCCAATAACAAGGTTGCTGAGTGAAGCCCCTTAAACATGATTTTTGTCTATTCTGCTTGGAACATCAAAGTGAAATCTAGATTATAACAACTTTTTTTGTTCCCTCCTCAACATTTTAGCACAGTCTTTTCCAGGTTTGCTCAGGCTATTATAAACTTATACATGAGCTGCTTGTGATAGGGAACAGTCAGAGGGACCACTTCTATCTTCATGATGCCATCTAAAGATCTGAGTCTGATGTTCACTGTTCCCTGCAGCTTGGCTCCATTATGTCCTTTCTAGTGATTTATGAGCTATAGGGGACTGTTAATAGCCAACTCAGCATCTAGTTCTCCTTGCTTCTTTCTAGTATCTCAATTTGTTTTTTTCCCTAGGGGATCATCCCTGTTCTGTACAGCCCATGTGATTTGGGGAAACTGGGTCCTGGGGTGGATTTTTGTTAGTCTAAACCAGTCATAGTAATCCCACCGTAATCCCATTCCTGCTAGCGACTAGTTCAGAAAGTCAGCTTACTATTGGTCCAGGAGTGATCATGTGATCTCAGCTGGCTCAGTCAGAGTGGAGGAAAAGTCTTTCATTTCAGGAGTAGGGGAGAGAATCTTTCCCCTTTATTTTGCTGGATGTGAAGAAGTTTAGATGCTGCTGGCAGCTATCCCAATACCATATGGGAAGCTAGTCTGAGAACAAAGTCTAGACAGAGATGGGCAGAGGCAAGAAAAACTATAGAGAAACTGAACTAGAGTCCTACTGTTCCTGAACTCAGGTTCTGCTTCTGGACTTCTAATTATGTGAGAAAATATGTTTTCCTAGGTTTAATCCAGTTAGACTTTGGTTTTCTAATTTTTGAAGCCCCAAACATCCTAATTTATTTGATGGCTCAGATGGTAAAGAATTTGCCTGCAATGCAGAAGACACAGATTCAGTTCCTGGGTTGCGAAGATCCCCTGGAGAAGGGAATGGCAACCCACTCCAGTATTCTTGCCTGGAGAATTCCATGGAGAGAGGAGCCTAGCAGGCTAGAGTCCATGGGGCACAAAGAGTTGGCCACAACTGAGAGACCTTCACTTTCCCATCTTCCACGGCTATCTAATCGCTCCATTCCTGGAACAGTCTGCACACCTTGGCTCACACAGAATTGTCAGAGCTTACAATGCCCCGTGCTACTTCTCTCTATCTGGGGGAAATTCTGTACAATCAAAATCATGAATGTCCAGGCTCAGGCCCTACCTCCTTTGTAAAGCCTTCACTGAGCAGCCTAGTGCTGTATGAAATTGTCTAGCACACAATCTGAACATCATATTTGATGTTTCTCACTTAGAGGTGTGTGTGCACACATCTTTTCAACTAGTTCCTGGACAACAGAGAATGTATCAGCCTGGCATTAACCTGACAATCTGAAAGGGAGAGTGAGCTAGACACCTGTGGAAACTAACACCAAGAGGCTGTGTAGAGAGAAGTTTGTAAAATGCTGCAGACATTAAGGGGAGAGGAGATCATTTGGGGCTAGACTGGCTAGGAAGATATGGAACTTCTTTGAAGAAATGGAACCAAAAAAAATTAGATCTCTGAAGATATGCAGTCTTTTGAAAAAGGCTTTTTGTGACTTTTTAAAATTCATTCTGTTTTTTTTTTTCTTCCAACTTTAGTGGGATATAATTAACATACAATTTTACATAACTCTAACGTGTACAATGTGTTAATTTGACACACTTGTGTATTGCAATATAATTGCTAACATAGTGTTAGTTAAAGCCTCCATGATGTCATAAAATTACCACCTCTTTTTTCTGTTGAGAACATTTAACTTCTACTCTTTTAATAACATTTAAGCATATAGTACAGAATTGTTACCCATAACCACCATGCTGTACATTTGATCCCCTGAACTTATTCATCTTATAACTGGAAATTTGTACTTTTGAGATGTATCTCCCAATTTCTGCCAGGCCCCAGCCCCTGGTAATAATCATTCTACTCTGTTTCTATGAGTTTGGCTCTGGCAGATTCTGCATATAAGTGATATCATACAGTATATACTTTCTTGTCTGACTTATTTCACTAAATATAATGTCTTCAAGGATGATTCATGTTGTCAATAATGACAGGATTTCCTTCCTTCTCATGGCTGTATAACACTCCATCATACACAAACACCACACTTCTTTAAACCTTTATTTGTAATGGGCCCTTAGTTTGTTTTCATATTTTGAGTACTGTGAATAATGCTGCCTGTCATCATTTATTGAGTATCTACTCTATATCAAGCATCATGCCAAGGTTTTTTCCTCTCATATATCTTATCTTATTTAAATTTCAAAATAACATTCATGGAATATATATTGTTTATTTCCATTTTACAGATACTCAGAGATGGATATGATTTTTTTTCCCAGAGTTAGAGAAAGGTTTCCAAAACAGATCTCCTAACTCCAGGTCCACAAGAGTTTCTACAATTCACAGCTACTGTCCAACATTCAGTGGAGCTGTTCGCATTCAATTTAGGGCAAGGGGCATCATATGGCTTCTGTAAAGGCCCAGAGAGTAAATATTTTAGTTATTATGAGCCATACTAGGCTCATCTAGCTAAGACTATGGTTTTCCCAGTAGTCATGTATGCATGTGAGAGTTGGACTATAAAGAAAGTTGAGTGCTGAAGAAGTGATGCTTTGGAACTGTGGTGTTGGAGAATACTCTTGAGAGTCCCTTGGACTGCAAGGAGATCCAACCAGTCCATCCTAAAGGAAATCAGTCCTGAATATTCATTGGAAGGACTGATGCTGAAGCTGAAACTCCTATACTTTGGCTACCAGATACGAAGAACTGACTCATTTGAAAAGACCCTAATGCTGGGAAGGATTGGGGTCAGGAGGAAAAGGGGATGACAGAGGATGAGATGGTTGGATGGCATCACCGACTCAATGGACATGAGTTTGAGTAAACTCCGGGAGTTGGTGATGGACAGGGAGGCCTGGCGTGCTGCAGTCCATGGAGTCGCAAAGAGTTGGACACGACTGAGCGACTGAACTGAACTGAACCGATGAGCCATATTGTCTCTGTCAAAATTATTCCACTCTGCTGTTATAGCACAGAAGAAGCCATAGATAATGTGTCAGTAATGTGTGTTCTGATAAAACTGTGTGGCACTGAAGTTTGAATTTCACATTATATAATTTTATCACTTCTTTTCATTCTATCTCCCCCAAACTATTAATATATTTGAGAACAGGCTGCAGGGTGAATTTGGCCTACAGTTGACGGGCCCCCTGTTTCTTCAGCCATGCAGGGAGATGGAAGGACAGCTTACTCCTCCCAGGCCTTTTCCATCCCTCTGCTCATCAGTTCCTAAAGCTCACCATGGCAGTAAAAACCTCTCCAGAAACCCTGGCCTTGACCTCCCAGTAGCTGTGCCCCATCGCTTGGCTCTAACCTGTTTATCAGCAGGAGACATTCTTTTAATTTAGCAATCTGCAAAGGTCTTGGATGAAAAGCCTTCACCTGCCCTTTTTCTCAAACCTGACATAATTAGCTACATCTCAGCCCCACCTTCTATTCTCTCCTTTAATGAGCAGCTCCAGTCCCGAATCCCTTTAAAGGAGCAAGCAGCCTCTTGGTATCAATTAAAGGGAAACACTTTCCAACTCATAAGCTGTAACAAGCCACAAATAGGTACAAAGAGAAATCTGGAGTTCTGACACTACTAACAGAACAAGGCACTCTGCAATGATTGTCTCTCACTCTTTTGGAGGAAAAAGGAAAACAGGGCCAGCATCCTAGGTAATACATTACTCCAGGTGGATGTGGCTGAACGCTGGAATCCGCAAGCCAGAGACAGGGGAGCTGTCCAGCAAGCATGTGAAGAAATCCTTCAGCTTGATGTTCTTGTGCTCTCAGATGCAGAAGCCCTGTGCAGCCCCAGAGAGCTAGGTCCAGAGGAGATGATTTAAGACGAGTGTTTTAACTCTGTATGAAGTTAAATCTCTCTCATTTTCCTCCCCTGAAGTGAACAATCAAACAAGCTTTTTTTTTTTTTTCCAGGCAGGGGGTGATAGAGAGGTAGTGGGTAGCTTCATTAATCTCCAAGTTCTCCAGAAAAGCCAATTTGATTATTGTAGAATATGAAGCACTCTGAGAGTATTGTTGCTTGTTAGCTTGATTGTATGCCCTCCAGAAGCTCCAAGTTGGGGAGACTGGTCCACGTGCCAGAGTTGGATGGGAGAGAAGGGGCTGGGAGTGAGATGGATGTGCTCTTGATCTATTCAAAAGACGCATGCACAGAGCCTTAGGTGGATCAGGTGGACACCTGTTAACAAAATCACCTGGGCAAAATGGGAATGCTGGTAAAGTTATTTTCTGAGTCCTCCAGCTGTCCCTTTGAAGTCATCTTTTTGCATCATCTCCTTAATTTTCTAAGACATTGAGAACATTCATATGTTAATGTCAATGTCTTTCTCAACACCAAGAGATGTGTGTTTCTCTCTTACTCCTACAAATAAATTTCTTATAAGAAAACACTTAGTTAGGCATATACTGTGAAAGTTGGAAGTGACTTTGCCTGTCACCTGTAGTATTTTCCATAGGCAGCAGCCTTATCCAGACCAGGGATTAAAGTGAAAGTGAAAGTGAAGTCGCTCAGCCGTGTCCAATTCTTTGCGACCCCATGGACTGTAGCCTACCAGGCTCCTCAGTCCATGGGATTTTCCAGGCAAGAGTACTGGAGTGGGTTGCCATTTCTTTCTCCAATCCAGGGATTAGGCCGTTTCTAATGATTAAACATTGAAGATTCACTTTGCCCACCCAGAAGAGATTGCACAGGGATGCTGGACGAGTCATTCTTTCCCACCTGAAGTTTTAGATAAAGAGATGCTGCCCTAATCCCAGGACCTCAAGAGTTAACCCCTTCCCTCTATATCAGGAAGAAACATTCATCTTCAGTTGCTAGAGAGCTTTTCAGCTTGCAAAAGTCTTTTTTTATAGGTTATTTTTTGTTGATCGCCTGCCCACCCAACAACCTTGAGAGATCAGAAGAACAAGGATAATAATAAACTCCATTATTGTGTGTGCATGCTCAGTTGTGTCCAGGACTCTCCATGAACCCATGGACTGTATCCCACCAGGTTCCTCTGTTCATGGAATTTTCTAGGCAAGAATACTGTAGTTAGTTGCCATTTTCTTCTCCAGGGGAGCTTCCTGATCCAGGGATTGAATCCATATCTCTTGCATCTGCTGCAGTGACAGGTGGATTCTTTATCACTGCGCTGCCTGGGAAACCCATGCTGCTGCTTCTTATGAACAAAACTTCACCTTTGCAGAGAAACAGGATGATAAAATTTGGTATATAATAATGATTGCTGTGTGCCTTGCCCTGTTCTAGAGGTTCTGTTTGTGATAATCTCATCAATCCTCTTACTATGTTGTTGTTCAGCCACCAAGTTGTGTCCGACTTTTTGCGACCCCATGAACTGCAGAACACCAGGCCTCTGCATCCCTCCCCATCTCCCAGCGTTTGCCCAAGTTCATGTCCATTAAATTGGTGATGCCATCCAACTTTCTCATCCTCTGTTGCCCTCTTCTTCTGCCTTCAATCTTTCCCAGCATCCTTATATACAGAAATAGAGGAATTAAATAATGCACCCAGTTTCCCAGTATCCCACAGGTAGGAGATGGTAGAATGGATATTGGAATCTGTACCTAACTGACTTTAGCACACCAGAAGTGGTGGGATAGAGTAAATGCCATTAAAATTATCACCAGGCATCACACAGAGAAGCAGGAATCACTAAGGTTAGTTTGTGCAAGGACACACACTTCAGTGGTAGAAAAGTTAAAATTTTCTGAACCATAGATCAGAACTCTCCCTACTGGACCATATTTGTGAAGGAGCTCATAACTGGTTTCTCCAGACAACCCAGCATCATCAGAACTTTAGAATGGACCCATTCCTCAGACAACATGCAGTGACAGCCAAGTGGTAGCTGCGTATTGATCTTGTTGGTAATTAATGACAGCCACAAATTAATCACTGCATGCACAAATTGATTTTCAGAGGTGCAATAATTGGATTTAATGCTTGCTATCCCATGTATTTATGTGTTTAATTGTCACCTTCATTATGAATTTTAATGAACTTTCAATCACTCAAGATATTCACATCCCATTAGGGATGTGACTTTTTTCCCATTTATGGATGGATTTTATTTTCTAAGGGCCCAGAGTTGACTTTCCAAGGTAAAAAAACAATAAATTTTCTACATTCTATTGCTCCTTTTAGTCTCACATGGATAGGGAAGGTGCTTTGGCAAAGCACCTTCCAGGTCAGTCAGAGAGAAGGAAGCAGAGAAAGAAGTGATTGATACCTGCAGCCCCAAGTGTTCACTTTAATGCTAATGTAACTCGCTGTGTGACCTCAGAGAAGTCACTTTATCTCTCTGGGCCTCAGTTTTCCCATCTGTAAAGGGATAGGAAGAGAGGGGATGAAGAGAGGGAGTTTATAATGCCTGAAATGTATGTCTCTGACTCAGATTCCTGCAGACCTAGATGAGGACTCTTTCCAGAAGCAATAAAATTTAGATGAGGGATTCGGGTAACGTTTCCTTAGCCTTGCTCTGCTTTAAACATGGACTCTGCCTTGGCAGGGGCTAGGCAGACTTGGCAGGTGTGTGGCTGCATGTTTTGTTGAGGGGCTGGCTGTTATGATGGCGACAGCACTTGGGCTCTAGTGGGATTACTACCCCAACATTCACTTGTAATTTGGAGCCTGGGCCACTGGGAAATTGCAGACAATTTGGATGAAAATGGTTGGAAAATTGCAGTGTTTAGGCCTCTTGTACCAGCTCCCTTATTTTTTTCGTACTTTCTTTTTCATTTCTTTCCCCTTCCCTGCCTACCACAAAATACTTTAGAAGCAGAGGAACAACAGGCTAGACCAGTGAAATTTTTTTTCCCCCCAGTCTATGGTGTATTTTGTAAACAAACATGTAAATTGATACAGAATTTAGCCACTCTCAGACAAAGTGGCTAGAGGACTAGATGGGGAGAAAGGCTCTATGTGAAAACCTGGATTAACTGAAATGCTAGGGGGAATGTTCGTTCTGGTTAATTGAATTTCTGATTGGATGTGGGTCAAGCTGGAAACCTTTCTCTCTTTTTTTGCCAGTTGCTCCAAAATGAGTTCATTCACCTGTCTTAGTACTCAATTAATTATTCACAAAATGTCAGCCTCTGCCTCATTCAAAAAGAATTTGAGGAAGCCACCTTATTAAATAGTAAATTAATGCAATTTTTTTATGGATAAGGGAGATTTGTGGTCATGGCACTAAACTATTTATTATCATTCAGTACAATACATGGAAATATGTAAAGTGTGGGAGATAAATTGTACAGACTGTCAGGTTACAATAGACAACAAAGGGTTTAATCAACTTGCCTACATATTTATCTTCTATATATCTAGTTGATTTCTTGCTTTTACTTAAATACCTCCACCTGAGGCAGTCCATTCTGTTTTTGGGTAGATCTAGGTATCCTAAGTTTCCCCCCATTACATTGAGGCATAAATTTTCCCCCTGCATTCAATTCATCATTGATTCTAATTCTGTCCCTTGAGTTAACATAGAAGAAGCTTTCTTTTTTTACTTACACTGCATGTCCAAAATCACTATGGATGGTGACTGCAGCCATGAAATTAAAATATGATTGTTCCTTGAAAGAAAAGCTGTGGCAAATTTAGACAGCATATTAAAAGCCGAGACATCACTTTGCCAACAAAGGTCTAAACAGTCAAAGCTATGGATTTTCCAGTAGTCATGAATGAATGTAAAAGTTGGGCCATAAAGAAGGCTGAGCATCAAAGAATTGATGCTTTTGAACTGTGGTCCTGGGAGAAGACTCTTGAGCATCCCTTGAACAGCAAAGAAATCCAACCAGTCAATCCTAAAGGAAATCAACCTTGAATATTCATTGGAAGGACTGATACTAAGCTGAAGCTCCAATACTTTGGCCACTTGATGTGAAGAGCCAACTCATTGGAAAAGACCCTGATGTTTGGAAAAATTGAAGGCAGGAGGAGAAGGGGTCAACCGACAATGAGATGGTCAGATAGCATCACTGACTCAAGGGACATGAATTTGAGCAAACTCTGGGAGATAGTGATGGACAGGGAAGCCTGGTGTGCTGCAGTCCTTGGGGTTGCAAAGAGTTGGACATGATTTAGTGACTGACCAACAATATCAGTGGTTAGTGCATTTGAAATTTCTTTCTTTCCACCAGAAGATTATCACTTAGTTCTTCTAGAAATGGTGTAGTAGAGTTGGTAAGAGTTCAGACTCTGGGGCTAGTCTCTCTGTGCTGCCCCTCAACCCCTACTTATAAATTGTGTGTGACCTGAGGGACTTTAGTCCCTCTTTGCCTCCACTCCCTTACACAAGAGAAGGCGATTATAACAGTAAAACTGAAAGAATTGCTCTGATGATAAATCAAGGCAATGTATATAAGGTCCTTAGAAGTACCTGGTTGACAACAAAGACCTATTGTACAGCACATGGGACTCTGCTCAATGTTATGTGGCAGTCTGGATGGGAGGGGGTTTGGAAGAGAATGGATACATATATATATATATATATGCACATATACATATATGACTGAGTCCTTCACTATTCACCTGAAACTACCACAACATTGTCCATCTGTTTTGCCCCAATACAAATAAAAAATTTGAAATTTGGGACAAAAGAGAAGTCTCTGGTTGACAGTAATTGTATTGTTAGCAGATGTATTGTCAATTGTATGACAGGTCCCCAGATATTGTTGAAGTGTTCTTTCGTGTCATGGCCTTTTCTCTGTGATCTCTCTCTTCTGAATATCCTCCAGTTTATTTCCATTATTTTAAAATTGTAACATTCATTAATTCATCAACTTTTTATTGAGCATCTACTATAAAATAGACATGGGGATATACAGGTAAAATAAGTACTGTGGTCATGAGGTTTATAGTCTCTTGAGAAAGATCCACAAAAACAAATAATTCTTTAGCATGGTTATCACATATGCAATAAACGGGAATTACAAGATGCCATAAGAGCAAAATGCTAAGGCACTTAATTGAGGGTGGGGAAGTGAGGCATTTAAGCTAAGACTGGAAGGCTAGGTAGAAATGAATCAGCTGCAGTGAGAAAGGAATAATCAGAGCCAGAAAGAAGGCTCCCTGAGGCTAGAAATTGGAATGTTTGAGGAAATGAGAAAGCAGTGTTTCTGGAAAATAATAACTTGGGGAGAGGGGATGGTATGAGATTGGAGCTGTAGAAAAAGTGCCTTAGATTATGGAGAAGTTTATAGATCATAGTAAAGACACTGGTTTTTGAAGAATTTTAAGCCAAAAAAGGAAAGAACATATATATAATTTATTATTTAGTATATATAATTTATTATATATTATATATTTTATTATATATTATGTATAAATATACATTTATATTATATATTAATTTTTATATAATTTATTATATAGTTAGATAATTTAGAGCAGAACCTTGAGTTGGAGATGCTTGTCCTGTACAGTGTTCTGGCAGCGCTTTCCAAGACAGCCTTGGACATCTCAGGCTCTGGAGCTTGGAGATGAAAGTGGTCTAGAGATGGTAATTGGGGTCATAATGGGAATGGGATCACCTAGGGAGAGAGCAGAAAGAAGAGGAAATGGGGCATGAGAGAGCCTAAGAGAGAAGAACCAATAGGTAAAGACTGAGTAGACTTAGAATGCTGGATCAGAGCTGAGAAGAAAAAGAGCAGAAAGGTAGGAAGAAAATCAGGCAAGTTTTCTGTGGAGCCGAGAAGCCACGAGAGAAGACTGTTTCAAAGAGAGAGATGGTGGTCAACTGGGTTGTTGAAAGATGCCAAGAGGTCAAGTGACAAGAAAGCAGAAATGCATCCAGTGCATTTTACTGGGAGTTATTTCGGTGTTGAGATGGGGGGCAAATGTCAGATTGGGGCATGAATGGGAAGTAGGTGGAGACTTAAAGTATAAAAAAAATTTTGTTGAGATGTTTGGCTGTGAAAAAAAGAACTATAGAGCTAACAAGAGGATAATGTAAGATCTGGACTTTTTAAAATAATTATATTTATTTATTTTTAATTGATGATTTCTTTGTAATATTGGTTTGATTTCTGCCATACATCAACATGAATTAACCACAGGTGTACATATGTCCCTCCTCCCCCTCTCACCTCCCATCTTTTCTCCCAGTTTGAGTTCCCTGAGTCATACAGCAGATTTCCATTGGCCAGCTATTTTACATATGGTAGTGTAAGCGCTTCCATGCTACTCTCTCTATTCATCTCACTCTCAGATCTGGACATTTTTTTAAAAATTCATTATTACTATTATTAATGGGAGAGACTACAGAAAGTGAAATTGGCTCAGTCGTGTCCAACTGTTTGTGACCCCATAGTTTGTAGCCCTCTAGGCTTCTCTGTTCATGGAATTCTCCAGGCCAGAATACTGGACTGGGTGGCCATGCCTTCTTCCAGGGGATCTTCCCAACCCAGGGATCAAACCCAGGTCTCTCTCATTGCAGGCAGATTCTTTACCACCTGAGCCACCAGGGAAGCCCATCTCAGGACAGATCTCAGGGTAGTCCCAACGAAGTAGGAACCTAGGTTCATTGCCAAGGATGGGGGAAGTGGTGCAGAGGGTGGAGGGTAGCCTAGTGTAGGGGTGGGGGTGGTACCGTCCTATTGATGCTGTGAGAAGCTCTGCCTCCTAGTATTTTACTGGTCATGGAGGGCAGTCTGTCACTGTCGTACTTTGTTGAGCTCAATTTACCCCTGAGTTCTGCCAAGCCAAACTTCATCATCCTGAACATTTGTAATTGGAATTTCTTATTCAAAAATATTCATGTTTGTGTATGTGCGTGTGTGCTTGTGTCTTTTCTTTGATCCAGATCTTCTCCTGAAGGCAGTGGCTTGCTTTAGAAGGAAAAAAATAAAAGCAGAACAACAGGATGCTGGCTGGCCTGGGGCAGATCCTAGTGCAAATACTATTAAAGGTGCCCTCTTTCACTCCTAAAAGCATCCTGGTTAGTGCAGTAAGTAATATGGTCACTCAGCATTTTAGGGCTATTGTCAGAGTATAGCAGATATCATTTCTGTTCAGTGAATCCCACTTAGAGGATATCCCCAAAACTTTGGCCTTCTTCACTCTCTACCCCCCAAATGTTGAGCCCTTGGTCAGATGAGATGGGCAGGTATATCTCTACCATTCCTCCATCCTAACTGCGACTACCTGCTCTACCAATGCACACAGTTGTGACATTCCCTTAAGGGACTGAGAACTGAAAACATCTGAAATTGCCATAAAGTGATGAGTGAGGGTGGGGTAAGGAAAACAGATTGTTCTCACTCCCCAGAGTTAGTCCCTGACCCTACAGCAGCCCTAGTGATTGATGGGGCAGTTTCCTGATAATTAATGTGCTCTTGGTACCCTTGCCTTATTGATTTCTCTCTCTCTCTCTTTTTTTTTTCGGACACCACACATTCATGAGCACTTTGGTACAATAAAACAACCACAAGCATGGTCTATCGATCTATATAAAAGATTCTTGAAACAGAGAGGGTTTTCTGGCTGGGTTCAAGAAACCTCAGCAGAGAGAATTATTTTCTCCTGCCTAAGACATACCCAGGGGATGTTTCCTGAGGGGAGGAGCAGATGCTCCTGGGGATCCCTCATTCCAGCCCCCTTTCAGAAGATGCTCTACATGATGGGGGCTGTGGGAGTGGATGGGGTGGGAGCAAGGAAGGGTGGGGAGGGCTCTTTTGGGAGCAGGAGTTAAGTGAAATTGGAAGGCATTTGTTTTATAAAGGTGGACATCCTATACATACATACATACATATATATATATTAAGGAAAAATGAATAAAAAGCAAGCAACAAGGCGTGAATGAGTTAAGTCTGGAAGGAGGCAGTGAGCCCTGACCTCCTGCAGCCATCGTGCACCTATAGCAGATTGAATGGAAGGCATCAAGCAGGTTACTCAGGAGAACAGCACAGTATTTCAGCTGTGGTGTTACATCAAAATGAAGCTGGAGTGGATTTCAGTTGAGCAAACATCTTGTATGTGAATAACAAAGCCTTGGAAATAGCTTGAGGCCCTGCTTTAGCTCTGGCAAAGCAGTAGGAGGGGGAGGGTAGGGACCTCTTTCAAGTACAGTACTTCATCTCCTAGAGGGAAGGGTGGTACCAAGGGAGGCAAAGGAGGATCTTCTAAAATGGCCTTTCATATTCTGGGAGGTGCTCCTCCAATTCATCCCCTTTGGGCTTCAGAAGAACAAAGAGCCAGGGTGTGCAGAGGACATGGTGCTCTGTGCAAAACAGCAACCTAAGGCACTCTGAAGCCGCAAGTAGTAGAGCGTGGAAGGATGGTCACCTGTGGCAGGTGGGAGGGGCAGGTAGCCAAGGAGGCCACCTCCCACCTGAAAGGTTGGCTCAAGCCTCCAAAAGCAGCATTCTGAGAGGAGCAGAATCGAGGTGGAAAAAATGTCAAGGTGACAGAACAAAAACTCACCCAAATCTGCTATAAGCTACATTTTGGGACAAGTTCAAGGGAACCTCTGTGAGGAGGAGCCGGGGACACCAGTGACACACTCCCCTCTTGAAGATGGTCCTCACAACCTCGGGGTGGCTGCACAGGTAGTGTCTAGCCCAGCTCTGGGACTTTCTTGTTGAGCAAAGTTAGATGAATCACTCAGCCTCTCTGATCCTCCTATTCTCCTCTGCAAACTGGGTATTATAACCCCTGCCCTCCCTATCTGACAAAAATGCTAAAACGGAGTTAGAGGGCTGAGCAGGTGATCAGCCCCATGTTGTCAAGTGGCCTTCCTGGGAGGTCCCTCAGTCGTGTCCGGCTCTTTGCAGCCCCGTGGACTTTTGCCTGCCAGGCTCCTCTGCCCATGGGATTTCCCAGGCAAGAATACTGGAGGGGGCTGCCACCCCAGGTGAGGGTGCTATTAATAAGATGGGGGTGATTCCCTCCCTAGAAGGCAAGTGCAGGAGGGGTCTGGCGGCGGAACTGGGATTCCAAACCAGGTTTTCTCCACACGGCTTAAGCTTATCCTCTAAACATGGTCATGAACTTCTCCACAGCAGGGCTGTGATCACAGGTTTTATGGTTTTTGTCGTTTTAATTTTCAGTTCAAATCTTTTGGAGCCCACCAACCTCCGTGCTCTGCATGCAATTGGGGCATAATGAGACCTTTTGGCTCTGCTCAGCATCAGGGCTCAGAGGGGCCTCTTAGGGTGTGTGTGTGTGTGTCCATCTCTCACCTGAACTCGAAAGTTAATCCCAGCTAGATCCTTTGGTTTTGCTGGTGGAGACCCTTTTCCCTAACTGCTTGGTGACCAAATATTTGCTTTCCTTCCCTTGAAACAAAGGCTCCATTTGGGTTCTAGGGAGGATTAAAGGATGCAGAGAAGCGGGAATCTACTGCTGGTTTGTTAAAGAGCAGCTCTGTTCTAAGGTCTCTCCCATCCAGGGAAGGGACACTGGGCTGGGATGCCCAGGATTGGCTTTGGGAAGTGAGTGGACGTTCAGGCTTTGAGTACTTCTGCAAACAAAATGAAGATAATATGCATCTGGAGAAGGGAAAACACCTGAATGGACTCACAGGGGTGCTTCCCGGATACTTGAGTGGGGGAATGCAATTTCATTTCACATCACTGTCAATTTTCATCCTGTCACTGCCGACTCTTTACTTGTGAGAAGTGGGGCTGCAACCTGCCAAGTTTGAGCCCAGGCCAGGAGAGAGGTTTAGAGGAGGGGGTGGCTCCCAGTTGGAACTTGAGGAGAGGGGCTTTCCATCCCCAGGAGCTCCAGACTGCCCTGGGCGTGACTCTTGCAGTCTCTGCAGGGACAAATTGTTCCTGTGCTCTCCTCACCTCTCACACTCAGTGTGGCTAAAAACAGCAGCCACGACATCAGTGAGATGCACACTGGATGGATGTATTAATAAAGCTCGGGTTGGCATGCAGCCAGAGGGGCGGTCAGCTGTGGGGCGGCCAGGTTCCTGTGCTCAGAATAGCAGATGGGGAGGAAGGTCAATGCAAGGGTGCTGCCTTTATGTGTGTGTTTTTCTGTATGTGAGTATGTGTGGCCACGAGCATATGCGTGTACCTCTGTGTGCTGGTCTGACACAGGAAGGACCATAGGGCCTCACAAACAGCGAGGGGTGGGGGAGAATTCCCTGGTGATCCAGTGGTTAAGAATCTGCCTTCCAAAGCAAGGGACATAGGTTTGATCCCTGGTCGAGGAACTAAGATGCCATACGTCGGGTGTGGGGATAAGTGAGACTCAGCCAGAGAAGCCCCTGGTTCCTGCAAAAAAAGACCCAGCACAGCCCCCAAAAAAGTAAAAAGAAAAAAAAAAAACAGCAGAGGGTCGAAGTGAAGGGGATCAGGCACAGCAGAGCAGCAGTGTCTGGAGCAAATCGGTTTCCAGGTGGGACAGAGGAGCCTGGCTTCTTGCAGTCCATGGGGTCGTGAATAGTCAGATATGACTGAGCGACTGAACAAGGTGGGAACAGCTGGGCCCAGACACAACTGTCCAGGGATCATATCTGTTCACAGACTTGCAGCTTCTGCTTCCAAGTGTCACAGAATGAAAGCCCACCTAACCAATCGCTCCATGCTACACTGAGAGCAATGCCCTGTCCTCCTTGCCTCTCTTCCAGTCCAGGCCTTGCATCCTTTTCCTGCTGCTATTTCCCAGCAGAGGGGACAGGCTCTGAACAGTTTAAAGTGTGATATCGGCCTCCTCCAAGGTCGCTGTCCTGTGGGCCATCCAGATCCACCTCAGACGTTTCATCCTCCGTCAGTTTGCTTCTCCAAGCTCTGCTGCTGGTGTTCACAGCCTCTTAGCAAAGCTGGCAACAGGGTGAGGGCCACAGAGTCTAGTCAGCTTTGAATCCCAGCTTAGGCAATTTTAGCGAGACTTCCTTGAGCCATGGTTCCCTCATCTGTCAAATGGGCTGATGCGAATAAGATAGTCTGAGGATGAAATCAGATAATGTTCCATGAATGTGTTTTATTAAGCCTTTGTGAGGATTAAATGAGCCCATTGCACAGAGAAACTTCTAAACTACCCAAAGGGAAGTGAGGTCAGAAATCCACAACTATTTGTGTGCTCAGTCGCTAAGTCATGTCTATTTCGGACCCCATGGATTGTAGCCCACCAGGCTCCTCTGCCCATGGAATTTTCCAGACAAAAATACTGGAGTGGGTTATCCTTTTTTCCTCCAGAGGACCTTCCTGACCCACGGATTGAACCTGCTGCATCCTAATTCCAGGTCAACCTTATTGACCTCTAGGGCATCTTCCAGCTTCGCATTCTAAAGTCTATCAGTTTCCTGTACTCTCGGTCCGTTTGACCCCTTCACATGTTCCGGTGGGCTTCCTGTCTCACAGGCCAGGCCCTGCCACTCAGGTTTAATCCTGACTCAGATGGCACGTTAAAGACCTTTGAGGTGAAAATCAACTGTCTATCAAATTAGCCCGAATTCTGGAAGCCTGGCTAACACAGGAAGAATCAGATGCTAATTAATGAACAGCCAGTGCAGCCCCACTGCCAATTTGCATAAATATGCATTGTCAAACTGTTAGGTAAACAAAAGCAGGGTAAAGTACTGGGGAGCCAGATTCATTATGCCTGCACTCCTGGTGAGCCTTTGCAATAGGGATTACAGCCTCTGTGATTTTTCCTTTTTAAAGAATTGAAAAAGATTTCCCCACACCCTCCCCTAGCCCCTACTCTCTAGTTAGAATTTTGCTCTTTCCATTATCAGTTGCCAAGCCCAACACCAGGCAAACCAAGGCAGGGCTGGTCCTCAGCAAGAAGTGTCTTTTCTTAAAGGCCTTGGTCTCCTCTTTGTTGTTTTTGTTTTTCAGTCACTAAGTCATGTCCGACTCTTTGAGACCCCACGGACTGTAGCACACCAGGCTCCTCTATCCTCCACTATCTCCCGGATATTACTCAAATTCATGTCCATTGAGTCCGTGATGCTATCTAACCATCTCATTCCCCAGCTACCCTCTTCTTTAGCCTTCAGTCTTTCCCAGAATCAGGGTCTTCTCTCAGGTCTCTTTTAAAGAGATGGAGAGAGATCCCGAGGGAGAAAATAGTGTGATCTTGCCATCGTCACGCCCTCCCCCCACCAACCTGTCCCACCCATCTTAAATAAAGATATAGGAAGCATGGGGTTCTATCTATAAAACTTGCCTGATGGATGGTTTTAATCCTGTCTAATTATAGCTAATTGGAGCTGTCAATCGTTTAAAACCCTGAAACTGATGCAAGGAGGTCAGGCGATTCAAACTTACCCAACTGTACAGAGGATAATTAGATGCACTGAAGTTAATAAGCATCAGGAGGGAAGCTGTTACTTTTCCTGCACATAAGGGAACCTCAGAAGATGCAGCGGAGCCACTGCCAGCCTCTTTCTGGGTAGGAAGTGAGAATGGGGAGCTTGGATGCTCAGCGCTGGAAGCTTGCTCCTTGGTCCCAGAGACTCAGCAGACGCAGCACCTCTGGTACCCGGCAGTTCATTTCAGCAAATATTTATCGAGTGTCTCTGCGGTGCTGGGCATTGCAGGGGGCCCTGAGGAAATGAAGAGGCAGGTGTTGGCCCTGGAGGAGTTCACTGTTTTGCTGGGGAGTCCAACATGATCCAAGATCTAACTGAGGTTCTTGAGGGCAGGGGTGAGGGTGTTGGGGGAGGGTTAATGATGTTCAGAGCTCACTTTACTGTTGTTGTTCAATTGCTCAGTCATGTCTGACTCTTTGTGACCCCATGGACTGCAGAACACCAGGCTTCTCTATTCTTCACCATCTCCAGAGTTTGCTCAGACTCATGTCCATTGAATCCGTGATGCCATCCAATTGTCTCATCCTCTGTTGTCCCCTTCTCCTCCTGCCCTCAATCTTTCCCAGCCTCAGGGTCTTTTCCATTGAGTCGGCTCTTTGCATCAAATGGCCAAAGTATCAGAGCTTTAGCTTCGGCATCAAGTCTTCCAATGAATATTCAGAGTTGATTTCCTTTAGGATTGACTGGTTTGATTTCCTTGCTGTCCAACGGATTCTCAGGAGTCTTCTCCAGCACCACAGTTTGAGTTCATTATTCTCAGCTAATACACTGGTTAGAGGTCTGGTTTCTAGTGGGATTCTTCCCTTCAGGGGGCTGACTGTTCCCTGGTTTGAAGGTCTGTGCTGGAGAATCCCATGGGCAGAGGAGCCTGGTGGGTTATGGTCCATAGTGTTCCAAAGAGTCCCACACAACTGAAGTGACTAAGCATGCATGCATGCATGCCCATAGACTTACCTGGACTGATTGGTTTGGCTCCTGTATCACCCAGTCCCAGGGGTAAAGGGCCAGGAGGGCTTTCTCTGGAGAAAGTTTGGATCCTTGGAAAGGTGGGCAATTTCCCCTGGGCCAGTTGGCAGAGTTGCCCATGTACTGCATCTTAAGCTCTTCTTTGGGTGTCCTTGTGCCTCCAAGTATCTCCTAGCCCATCCACCTGCATGCTACCAAAATCTCCAGTCCACTGGGGGAAAAGAGGATTGTTCACCTCTGCGAAGGTCTACTCTCCTAGGCAATTTACATCTGTTCTGACCTTTATAAAATCATGTGAGGTTGTTACCAATGTACTCACTTTTCAAATGAGGGGGATTCAGAGAGGCCACCTGACTTACCCAAGATACTATTTCAAATACAAAAACTGAAGAATATATTCATTAGGTAGAATTTCAGGTTGACTATTTCCTTTCAGCACTTTTAATATACCATCCCATTGCCTCTTTGTTAAAAAATTAATTTTATTGGAGTATAGTTGGTTTACAATGTTGTATTAGTTGGAAAAGACCCTAATGCTGGGAAGGATTGGGGGCAGGAGGAGAAGGGAATGACAGAGGATGAGATGGTTGGATGGCATCACCGACTCGATGGACATGGGTTTGGGTAAACTCCGGGAATTGGTGATGGACAGGGAGGCCTGGTGTACTGCGATTCATGGGGTCGCAAAGAGTCGGACACGACTGAGCGACTGAACTGAACTGAACTGAGGCCTGAGTCTGGAGGCTGCCATCTTACTTTGTTGAAGGTAAGACCTTTCCCTGGCAATAATAATAGTAATAGCAACACTGACCTCAGTTTTCATTGGCTGGCCCCTTGTTGTCCTTCTGTTAAGCTTCACTAGAGCTATAGGGAGCTCTCTGCTCGATGATGTCCCTGGTGGAAGAACCTGCGAGGCCATGACACTCAATGGAAACAGATTCTAAGCCCTGCTTTCACAAGGCCTGGAAGCAATGATCACGGAGTTCAACCAGCTGAAATGGGAGGGAAGAAGGCAGTGTACAACCTTGAAAAGGATGATAGAGCCATAGGACATGACAAAGACTGATTAGAACCAGTTGGATCCAAGATTGTGGAAGTCATGTTTTGACAGACTTTGAGCCTCATCATACGCTCACTGTAATACATTAGCGTTCTAAATGACACACCCACCAGCACCATGACAGTTTTGAGGCTAACCATAAAAGGCCAAAAAGTGGGCAGTGGCCCAATTCCTGGAAAACCCCAATCTCTGGGATTCTCCAAAATAATTGGAATAATCCTCCCACTCATCAGCCTGTGAAATTACCCAGCCTATAAAAACTAACCACACCATATTTCAGGGCTTTCTCATTTTATGAGATGGCTCACACTCTGTAGAGTATGTTTCTTTCTAAATAAATCCACTTCTTACCTATCACTGTGTCTCTGAATTCTTCAGCAATGAAGTAAGAACTTTTAAAATTCACCGGGAATGCAGCCAGTTAGGAAATCTGCAGGCATGAGGCCAAACACCACAGAAACTACCTTCACCCTGCATGTGGATATACTTAGTCAGTGGTAAGAAGCCCACCATCAGGCATCATGGTGAGGTTCAGACTGGCATAAGGATTGACTTGGAAGAGTTAAAGACAGATAGTACCCTAAGAAAATAGAGATAGACTATGGGTGTCTCTGACTCTCTGTATCCAGCTCATGTGCAGTATCTGAAGAAAGTCCAGGGATGCCCTCTTCCCCAGAAAGCCCTCTGCACTGGAAGGGAAGCAATTCTATAGAAGAACTCTTTGAGTTGGCTCCCAGCTGGCAAGACCAGTTATACCAAAATATACACAAGAAGGAAAAAGTTGTGTAATAAAAGAGGAAGGGGAAAACATTAGAAATATGCCAGTCTTCACATGGCCCATGTCAATGCCTGGCTCATTAGCTAGTTGTCTGCCCCCAAAGACCCAGGAAGCCACAGAAAAGGATGTGGAAGAGAAGTAGCAAAAAGATATTGAGAAGTTTGAATAAAACACAGAGTACAGTTTTCTAACATGTGTACAAAAACATAATGCTTGTGTCTCTATTATAACACTGAAGAAACCCGAGTCCTAGAGAAGAGGAAAATTATAGCACCATGATGCTAAAGGCTGACAGCAGGGAGAGAGCAGGCAAATCTAAAATATTGGAGACTGGGGACTTCCCTGTGTGGTCCAGTGGTTAAGAATCTGCCTTGCAATGCAGGGGATGTGGGTTTGATCCTTGGTTGGGCAGCTAAGATTACACATGTGGTACAGCAACTAAGTCCAAGATCCCAGGAACTTGTGAGACCCAACTAGAGAGTCTGAGCCACAATGAAAGATCTCGCATGATACAACGAAGGTCCTGCGTGCCACAACCAAGACCTGAATAAATAAATAAGGAACGATATTCTTGAAAAAATAAAGTAAAATATTGGAGACTAGAAAAAATGCAGAGAAGGAATACTAAGCCTACGGAGGGTTCAGAAAATGTGAGACTAACAGGGAAATGGAACTTAGAGGATTTGAGTGAAAAATTCAATCATTGTCTTAGAGGCAACAAAACAGAGAAAGAACAAAACCGATCAGGTGTCTGCTGGAAGCTGCTGGGCAGAGTGACTGCCCGGACTCTAGGAGTCTGATTTCCTCCCTGTCTCACCTCTGTGACGTTAGGGTCACTTACCTCTCGGAGCCTCAGTTATCTCCCTGCGATGGTGGATGTGGACTGTCGGTCTGATTCATTCTCATCAGTCCCCTTTTGGAAACTGGCTGTTAGAACCTCCAACCAGTATGGGCTTGCATGCCCCTGGGAGAGAGGAACCTTGCAGTGGGAGACCCTGAGCCAGGTGGAGATCTGAGCGCAGGCAGAGAGGGGCACATTTGGAAGAGTCCAGCCTCTGTGGGCCACAGGCAGAGTCTGATGAGACCTAACAAAGCTTCGGGGAGCCAGGGGAACTTTGGGCTGGCCCTTGGCTTCCCCTGCTACCCTACACCAGAGCCAAAGGGGTTTCCAGGCAGGCCCAGAGCCATCCTGGGAGCTTGGCCAACTGCCCATGGCAACAGACCTCTCCCTAAAACTGACCCCCAAGAGCTGAACTCCTCCCATCTAGACAAAAGCAATGCAACCACCAGAAGCTGTCACTCAGAAGCATACATCAGAGATCAAAGAGAAGACCTGAGAAGAAGCTCCAAGGCCTGTTAAACTCAGTGTCCTGCTGCTGCTGAGGGCCGGCGGGCTGTGTGGAGGTCTGGAGACTTCAGAAGCTACCATCCTGTAGAGAGTGTGGGTCACAGGGCGTCTGAGTGTGGTTGCCATGTACTGTGATACAGAGGTGGGGGCCTGCAGGGTTAAGGCAAAAGAGCTAGGTCTCCTCTAACCCAACTTGGTAGTTGCAAATGACAAGCCATCTTGAAACAAAACAGCAGTGTGTGCAAGCTTGTTGAGAATGCTAATAGCAGAGTTCCTCCAGAAGCTTCAAATCTGTCTTGGTCTGATCTCTTCAGTGGAAAAGAAGTCTGAGGTAGGGCAGTCCCCCAGCTCAGACCAGTGCCTCCCTTCTCCTCCTGCTAGCTTTATGACCCAATTCTTGATCACATTCTCTCTTGTATTCCTTATACTTCTTTCTGTGCTGGCAAAGTTTCACTTTCCCAACCCGACAATTTGTTCTCTGAGGGTAGCTTTCATGACTGGTAAAAATGAGGTACTTGGCTGTATAACACTTCACATGGTTTCAAAGCCATTTTCTACCCGTTTAATTCACTCTCCATGAATTCAAGCACTGGCAGGGCAAGGATGACCACACCATGCAGCAGATGTGGACACTGATGCAGGAGAAGAGGAGGGGCTTGCCTGGGCTCACTCTGCTGTTTGGAACCAGCCATGAGACCCCATATTACTGGCTGAACTTCTGCTACAAACTGCCTCCCACCAGCTTTATGTATATCTCCTAGCATCACTCCCTATAAACAGGAAAGACTCAAGAAATGTTTGATGATTTAACTTTTTAAGTAGCTCTCTATGTTTTAAACCTTCCAAACCCCAGTGTGGCCAATTAAAGAAGGCTACAAATTTTCTCCCATTAAGAGATGGAGTCTAATTTACTGTTTCCTTGAATCCATGCTTTGGAGACCAATTCCAATGTGTGTGTGGGGGATTCTCCCATACCAGTGCCAAGCAATTCTCAAACACGCTTCAGAGGTCAACTCGATTCAGACACTATATACCCAGAGACTGCATCAGATTGAGGCAGGAGATAGATGGGACCCAGGCTGAACAGCTGAAGTTTCGCCCCTATAGACTGATACTCCAAGATGAAAACAGTAAGACAATTGAAAGAGGAGGATGGGCCCTGCCCAGATAAGAGATAAAAGACTATATATTCCTTACTCTCGAGGTCAAGGGGAACTTCCAGAATATACATGTGCAGCAAGGCTCCTTGAAGGTCAAAAAGGGAGGGCGGTGCCTGAACCCATAGTGTTCGGTGTGTTCAATCACTTCGTCATGTCTGACTCTTTGTGGCCCGATGGACTGTAGCGTGCAAGGCTCCTCTGTCCATGGGATTCTCCAGGCAAGAATACTTGAGTGGGTTTCCATTTCCTCCTCCAGGGGATCATCCTGACCCAGGGATTGAACCCACATCTCTTGCATCTCCTGTATTGGTAGGCATATTCTTTATCACTAGCCACTCCACTGTAGGTGATGTCAACCTACCCATGGGACTCTTTGCTAGAATGCATCTATGCTAAGAGATGTGCCCACACACATGGGAGGACCCTGAGATAAACCAAATACAGACACAGAACCAGGCAAATTAAGATTATTGGTCAGAGAAAACCAGGAGAAATACCCCATAAAATGATTCAAACCACCACGAGAGTGTGACTCTTTCTCTGAGCTGTCCTGTGCATCTATCCACATATACTCTTTTTCTGCCTAATGAACATATTACTTATTTCACTACTTTCTGTTTCTATGAGGAAATTCATTTCTGTACTGCTGACAGGCCAGGGCCTTGTCACTGGCCACTGATCCCTGGTGGTCTAGTGGTTAGGATTCAGAGCTCTCCCTGTCATGGCCTAACTTCAATCTCTGTCCAGGAATCAAAACCTTGCTTCAAGCCACTGCCAACCAAGGTCATTCCAAAATCAAGATTCTATAGGTTAAGGGTTCAGTCCTACAAGATTGCCTCCCCTCCCGCCCCACCACCACACTTCCCACCCTCCACTTCAGACACCAATTGAAAGTCCAGGTTGTCACCTGTCCTTCTGGCTGATGGACTAAATCAGAGGCTCCCACCAACCCCCGTCTTGGGTTTAATTAACTTGCTTGAACTGCTCATAGAATTCAAAGAAATGCTACCTACCATATCTTCAGTTAATTATAACTCAGACACAGCCAGATGGAAGACATGCACAGGGCAAGGTATGGGGTGTAGAACTTCATGCCCTCTCCAGGCTCTCCATTCTCTCTAGCCTCCACATGTTCACCAGCCTGGATGCTCCCTGAACCTCATCCTTTTATTGATTTTATGGAGGGTTTATTATACACTGTTGTTCTGTAGTCACTGAGTCATGTCTGACTCTTTTGCCTCTCCATGGACTATAGCTCACCAGGCTTCTCTGTCCATGGGATTCTCCAGGCAAGAGCACTGGAGTGGGTTGCCATTTACTTCTCTAGGGATCTGCCTGATCCAGGGACTGAACCTGCATCTCCTGTATTGCAGGCAGATTCTTTACTGCTGAGCCACCAAGGAAGTCATAGGCATGACCAATTAAATTGTTGACCCTGGGTAACTGGATTCCATCTGTAGCCCTTCTCTTCTCTCAGGAGGTGAGGTGGAGTTCGGGGAGGTGGGACTGAAAGTTCCAACCCTCTAATCACAATGTTGGCTCCTCTAGCAACCAAGCCCCATCCTTTAGGTGCTTTCCAAGTCACCTCAAGTGCATAACAAAAGACAACTTTACCACTCCCTACATTTAGGAAATTCCAAGATTTGGGGGAGCTGGGAGCCATGAACTGTGGAGTGGGACCACACATATATATATATGGAATATATTTTGGTCATCTGAATGACCAAATAAGTATTTTTTACAAATCACAAATATCACAGGACTAGACTCCATGGTTTGCTGTAGGCAATAGAATATGGTAGATCTGATACTGCAAAGGTTATGTGGTTTCCACCCTGTTTTCTAGGAGACTTGAGCCACCATGTAAGAAGTCTGATTACTTCAAGGCTACCATACAGGAGAGGCCAAGGCCTTTCACTCAGGAAGGCAGTCCTAGCTGAGTTCAGCCTCCCTGCCTCCTTTCCAAAGTGCCAGACGTGAAGAAAACCCTACTGAACTTTTCAAACCAGCCCATTCACCAATTTAATATCCATAAATTACCCATAAATGGATTTTATCTGTGGAACAGGGGACAGAAAAATCACCCAAATGAAGCTTACCTGAACTCCCAACTGCTAAGTTGTGGGTAGTTTGTTACCAGAAACAGATAATAGGAACACCTAGAAAATTTCTCAGTCTTCCCCTGAGTCCATGGAGAACACTCAATACTTGGACAGAAACTAGTTTTATGAAGGCTCACACCCTACACTACTCGTATGTTATAGGTCCTTTGATACCATATTAGCTTTTCTTGTTGCCTCTGGCTATGTGATGAAATGGGCTTCCCAGGTGGCACTAGTGGTAAAGAATCTGCCTGCCAATGTAGGAGATATAAGAGATGTGGGATTGACCCCTGGGTCAGGAAGATCCCTGGAGAAGGAAATGGCAATCCATTCCAATGTTCTCATCTGGAAAATTCCACAGACAGAGGAGCCTGATGGGCTATGGTTCATGGGGTGGCAGAGAGTCAGACATGCCTGAGCGACTAAGCAGCAGCAGTAGTATGGGATGAAATAGTGTGGGTATTCTGAATTCTCTCAGAAAATTAGGTTCCATTTAGACATACACTAAAAAAATGTGAACTGAGGGAGTGTTCACAAAACACCTTACTTTTTTGAACATCTTCCTATTATTGACTGTGTTCAGTTCTACATATCATTCAAGGTGCAACTTAGATGCTTCTTTTGCCATGAAATCCTTCTTTTGCTCCCACTCTGAAGGCAGTTCTCTTCTTCCCTGTTTTCAAAGCAGTATATCTGCATTTTTATTTTTCTGGCTATATTCTGCCTTTGCTTGTTGTTGTTCAGTTGCTCAGTAGTGTCTGACTCTTTGTGACCCTGTGGACTGCAGCATGCCAGGCTTCCCTGTACTTCATTATCTTGTAGAGTTTGCTCAGACTCATGTCCATTGAGTTGATGATGTCATCCAATCATCTCGTCCTTTGTCACCCCCATTTCCTCCTGCACCCAATCTTTCGCAGCATCAGGGTCTTTTCCAGTAAGTCAGCTCTTCGAATCAGGGGGCCAAAGTATTGGAGCTTCAGCTTCAGCATCAGTCCTTCCAATGAATATTCAAGGTTGATTTCCTTTAGGATTGACTGGTTTGACCTCCTTGCTGTCCAAATCTCCTTTTAAACACAAGTCTCTCCTATGCTACTCAAGATCTTTAACTCAGCCAACCTTTTCTTATCAATCTTATTTGCTTACAGACGCTCGTTTATTGCTTACTGTGGAAGAGATACTGCTATGTGTCCACACAACTTTTACTTCCTAGCACTCAGGAAGACTCTATGCCATGCCTTTAGGCCAGACCTGCAAGAGTGAGTTCTGGCCCATAGTCTTTGAGCACAGAAGTGATATATTCGACTTTCAGGTCAGTTGTTAGAACCTCTCCACCATCTCCGTCCCACAGCAACTTTGGAGGCTAAAGGAGCATAACTACAGGTAGAGGAGGATTGCCTGAATCATATCACATTTGGTATGAGTGAAAAATAAGCCTCTGTTCTGTTAAGAGAGTTTGGGGCTTATTTGTCACCATAGCAGAGCTGATTCTTTCCTTGTGGAATGATACAATAACAACTGTAACAATAGCTCCTATCTCTTGAAGCCTGTTATGAATCAGATGCTCTGTTAAGTGTTTTTTGTATTTAATATCTTAAAATATTTATAACAACCCTGAACAGCAGGTAGTATTAATGAAATTTCAATTTTAGAGTTGAAGCAATTTAAACTCAGAAAGATTAAAATAACTATCGAAAAAAATTAGTAAATGACAGAGCTTGGCTTTGAACCTGTGTCTGTCTGACTTCACAGCAATTATCCAGGCTACAGCATGGACTCTATTCCTATATCTTTACATTCCAGGGAGGCTTGTTGCTGGGTATCATCCCAAGCAGGGGCTCTAGATGAGTGTTTCTGTTTTTTGTTTGATTCAAATTGTAGTAAATCATAAGAAGGATAAGTTTTGTGTTCAAGAAACTTAAAGTTGTTTCATTTAAAGGCTCTATTACTGTCATTTCTGAATTCTGAAATCATTCTCTTCAGATATTGAAATGAAGAGATCAAAGTCACTCCGTTGTGTTTTTTCCGACTCTTTTGGACCTCATGAACTGTAGTCCACCAGGCTCCCCTGTCCATGGAATTTTCCAGGCAAGAATATTGGAGTGTTTCCTTCTCCAGGGTATATTCCCAATCCAGGGCTTGAACCCAGGTATCCTGCATTGGCAGGAAGATTCTTCATGTTAAGAGGTTTCAAAACCAAAATTTCACCTCTCCCCACTCTCAATTTTATTCAGATGCAACCCTAAGGGGGCAGAAGCAGGAGATGGCTTTCCTCCGGAATTCTGGGCCCCAGCATAACTGATCAAATGCAACACATTTGGGGGACTATTGTGATGCTTGGATATTTTTATCTGAATCTAAATCTAGTCTTTTCTCTACTTGTGCCTTAGATTCCCCGGAAACCTCCCTCTTCATGAACGTTTGGGTTGAGGCAACAGCATGGCAGTCGTTCTCAAGATGAAATGTTGGATTCAAGTTTTGAAGAGGCCCTACCAAGAGTCACTCATTTGGGGGCTGCCCCATTGATGGGACCTCATGAGGTTTTATGTAAGCTGTGCCAGTGGCCTGAGCCAAGTATGTCTAGTGAGGGCAACAGTGCATAGTTTATGGAAGCAATTACTGAGCCAAGTTCTTAAGTAGCCACGATGCCTTCAGTTATGGGTGAAACTGGGAGGGGTTTCAATAGAATGAGTGTTTGTATTTTCAGGGCCCTAGGAATCCATAAAGATCACTGGAGGATATTATTTCACTCCTACTCTGCCTTCTTAGTCCTCTCATCTGATTTAAAACATTCTCAGCACCGGGTATAAAATTAAACACTCATGACCAAGGTGGTACTAGCATGCAGAATAAAAGGGGAAAAAGAAAACCTTTAAGATACAGTGTAATTGCAGGAAGCAGGGCCCACCACTCTTTCCCATGGATAGAATTTACAATTCTAGCTGTAGGATTTTTTTTCAGTGTATAATTTTTTTTTTACTGTTGAAATGATCTCATATGTATAGAAAATCTGCAAGTACAGTAAGTTCCCTACGTACAAACTTTCAAGTTTAGAACTTTCAGAGATGCAAACATGCATTCCAGCCCCTGTATGCCAGGTCTTGACTGGACTACTGTACTTTTCAAGGTACTGTACAGTGAGATTAAAAATGTTTCCTTTATTTTTTGTGTTTGATTTTTATGTATGTATTATTTGTGTGAAAAGTATTATGAACCTATTACAGTACCAGTACTATATAGCTGATTGTGTTAGTTGCATACCTAGTTAGCTGTTGGACTTATGAACAAATTGGACTTACTGACATGCTCTCAGAAGGGAACTTGTTTGTAGGTAGGGAACTTACTGTACGATTAAAATAACTTGCTTTAGCTGAACCATTTAAGAGAGTCATATCAGCCCTAAATTCAGTACTTTGGCCACCTGATGTGAAGAGATGACTCACTGGGAAAAACCCTGATGCTGGGAATGTCTGAAGGCAGGAGGAGAAGGGGGCAACAGAGGATGAGATGGTTGGATGGCATCATTGACTCAATGGCCATGAGTTTGAGCAAATTCCAAGAGATAGTGAAGGACAGGGAAGCCTAATGTGCTGCAGTCCATGGGGTCACAAAGAATTGGACATTAGCGACTGAACAACAACAATCTTAAGCAGTCATGGATAGCCATGAAAATCAGGAAACTGACATTGGTACATGAGAACAATTTTCCCAGACGTTTTGAGATATAACTGACCTATAAGATTGTGCAAGTACATTTGTGCTAAGTTGCTTCTGTCATGCTAACTCTTTGTGACGCTATGGACTGTAGCCTGCCAGGCTCCTCTGTCCATAGGATTCTCCAGGCAAGAATACTGGAGTGGGTTGCCATGCCCTCCTCCAGGGTATCTTCCCAACCCAGGAACTGAACCCATAACTCTTATATCTCCTGCATGGGTAGGTGGGTTCTTTACTACTAGTGTCACCTGGGAAGCCCAAGTAAGTTTAAGATGTACAGTGTAATGATTTGACATATATATAGTGAAATGATTACACAATGTTAGGTAACACCTCTGTCAGTTCATATAATTAGCTTTTTTCTGTGTGCAGTGAGAACATTTAAGACCTACTCTCTTTGCAACTTTCAAACATACAATCCAGTATTGTTAACTGCAGTTACCATGCTGGGTATTAGATCCTTGAAACTTCTTTATCTTAATAACATGATTATCATTTAGTCCTCAGACCCCATTCAAGTTTCTGAGCTCTCCCATTATGTCCTCCCCGGGAAGAAGATTCAGTCCAGAATCCTTTGTCATCTATATGTTCTTGGGCTCTAATACCCACACACTGGGTCACCTTATTTGTGGACGTTCTCCTCAATTGCTTGGGCTCAGAAACCCCACACTGGGCAGCCTTCATCTCTTAGCTTGGTTCTGCTCTAGGACTGATGTGTTCGAGAAGAAATGGAACTGGAGCCGCAGTCTGAGGACCCAGGTGATAGAAGTGTACTGAATTCCTTCACTTCTGCTCTCCCTCTTTTGAGGTGATAAGGAAGTAGAGACACTGCAGTGCTCACAATAGGAACCCTCTGTGTGGCCCAGCCCTTTTCTGTCATTTGATCCTCTCCATGAGGTCCTCTCCATTAGAAGGGAGAGGATCCAAGTGACATTTATGAATGGCCACTATGTAGCACCTGTTGTTTAAATCACTCTTAACCACAGCCCTTGAGTAGGTGTTATTTTTAAAACTTTTCAGGTAAGGAAAATGTGGCTTAGAAAATTTGCCAGGTTTATTCATGCCCACCAGGGGAGTGGAGCCAGGACTTGGACTCAGGACAGAGTGCCTCCAAATATGTCTACCTCCTTGTCTCTTGTGATGGATTGTGATATGTATCAAGGGGTCAGCCAGTCAGAACATGCTTAAGAATATCTATTAAAGGAATGCCCAAGCAGTATGAAGGTCTGCATGAAGACAAACTTGAATCGTGAAGTTGGGGGAAGCTTTTATGAGTTTAGGAGACTTTAGACTCAAGCCCTCTCAGGGAATTTTCTCTACTTATCTTCCTGAGACAAGAAGGAGAAGAAGATTTATTTTAGGAGAAGAAGCTGTTAGTGTTGCAAAACTGAGAAGTATTTTCTTGGACACCTTCATGAGATTAGCATTTTATCAAGAATAAGGAAGTCATATTCATTAGGTTTTTGCCTAATAATATATATTTGCTATATATCTGATCCCATTCTAGTGTTTCCCACCTATTATTTCATTCAAAGGTCACTATGAGGTGGGGGCTATTGTTCTCCTCTGTTTGTAAGTAAAATCCTAAGGCACAGAGCGTTAAGGTAGTGTGTGAGGTTACGGGATGGAAAAGAAACAGGACTAGTGTCTGAATCCAGGTTTATTGGTTCCTGGACCTAGTCCGTGTCCATAGGTTACTCTTACAGACTTTACAGCAGCATCGTTTAGCTGAATGTATTTTTCACAAAGCTGTTATGACAACTCAATGGACATAAAACACTTTGCAAAATGCAAAAGTCATACAAATCTATGTTCATATTATTACTTATTGAGTTTACATTAAATCAAGTGTTTTTCCCTCTTCAGCTATTTTTGAGAAAGGTATTACAACATTAATTCAGAAGTCATAAGTCAAAGGCAAGTGGATCTAGGTATTCATTGAATGCTATGTACCAGGCACAATAATTAAAAAAAAAAAGTCTTTAAAGAGCTAACAATCCAGATGAGGAGGTGGACAGGAAAGTTAGCCATTACAGCACCCTGTAATAATTACTGTGATGGATGTAAGGAGAGGATGCTGCAGAAGAAAAAAGGAAGGGCACATAAAAGAGGGAAAAATAAGGGCAGGGTCCTGGTAGGATATCAGCTTCACTCAATATGATTCAACAGAGTGAACTTTCTAGCATGGGTTTTTAGAGAGGCATGGGCAGGGGGCCAAAAAGAGGTGTTGAGATACCTGGAGTCTAGCAACCATGGGAAGCTGCTAACACTCTAGGCTGAACGATCAAATAAAGAACCATTTACCAAAGCCCATGAGAGCTAGAACTATGGGAGAAGGGCTGCTGCTTAGTGATGTAGCCTCAGAGGATGCAGTTATTGACAGATATCAGACACTAAAGCAGGAGGCTTCCCTGCTGGCTCAGATGGTAAAGAATCTGCCTGCGATGCAAGAGACCCAGGTTCAATCCCTGGATGAGGAAGGTCCCATGAAGAAGGGAATGGCAACTCACTCCAATATCCTTGCCTGGAGAATTCCATGGAGAGAAGAAACTGGAGGTGGGCTACAGTCCATAGGGTCACAAAGAGCTGGATATGGCTCAGCGACTAAAACACACACATACACACAAAAAACAGGAGTTGGGGAGCAGAGAAAAATGCTCCAATTTCTTCCTCTTTCCACTTTGCAGTTTCCTGCTAGAATCTCTCATCAGCAAAACCCAGATGAAAGTCAACTGTCAAAGGAGCCTACATAATGCACTTTCTAGGGGTCAGCCACCCAGGAAAAATGGGCACAGAGGAGGGCATGTCAGAAAAATGGATCTGGAGTGAAGACAAGTGGAAAATAATCTGGGAGGCTTCCTAAAAGTGGTGAATCTTGACTCAGACTTGACGTATAAGGAAGTGTTTCCTAGGTGAAGATGGAGAGGGAAGGAAGGGAAGCTATACCGGGCAGAGTTTATCCTGTTTAAAGGCATATTTCAGCCAGGAAACTGCACTTCACTATGAATACAATGGGAGGGAGGTGTAATAAAGATGGAGTGCTAGATGCTCCTGGGGATTCTTCCATGAGCCGCATCTATAGCTTTGCCTCCAATCATACCTTCTCCTCACCACTCTTCTGTCTCTGTTTCTAAACCATGTAAAAGGATATTTGTTAGAGAAAATACAAACATCTTATTGAAGACTTGAAGGGATCTCAAAAATATCATCTCCTGGATCAGGCTGGCAAGTTTCCTAAGCCATCCAGAACAGGCATCTAGAATTAAACATCTCAGTCAGTTTTCTCTTTTACTCCAAAACTTATAATCCCCTTCAGTAGCCCATCATCTCCTACCCAGGATCTTCACTTTACAATTGTTTTAATTCAGTGTTGTGGAAAGCTGAGTTCCCCTAAGAGAAAGGTCAGACGAGACCAGGTCTAAAGGAGACTTTCAGCTTAATGAATCTATGGGTTTGGCACGAACTCTTCCCTAATGCGCTATAATTTCTTCTTTGCAAGTACCAAACCTAGCCCTACCATTCTACTTCTATGGCAAGGCCTTATCTGGGCCATAACTATTGCAATCAACTCATGGCCTAGACCAGTATAACCTCCTGGTCATTCTTTCTTTCCACTCTACCTGCTCTTCATCCATTCTAAACCCAGAACACCAGTTATCATCCCCAAGTATTTTCTTTCTGCCAGTTGCCTTCTTAGAATCCTTAGTGACTCTCAGTTACCTCTAACAATTCCAAGTACATTGAATATATGAATCATTTAGTCACCACAATAATACTTTCAGGACCCCCCTGGTTGTCCAGTAGCTAAAAATCTGCCTTCAATGCAGGGGACATGTATTCAATTGCTGGTCCAGGAAGATTCCACATGCGAAGGGGTAACTAAGCCTGTGTGCCACCACTACTGAGGCAAATGCTCTGGAGCCTGTGCTCTGCAGGAAGAGAAGCCACTGCAGTGAGGAGCCTGTGTATCCCAGCTAGAGAGTAACCCCTACTCTCTGCAACAAGAGAAACTCATGAGCAGCAACAAAGACGCAGTGCAGCTGAAATAAATAAATAAAATTTAAAAAGATACTTTCATTATCCCTATTGTATAGATAAGGAAGCAAGGCATAGACTCTTTTAAAAATTTGTTATTGGTTTTTATTGGAGTATAATTGCTTTACAGTGTTGTGTTAGTTTCCACTGTACAACAAAGTGACTCAGCTATGTGTATACACATATCTCCTCCCTCCTGAGCCTCCCTCCCACTCTCCCCTCTCACCCCTCTAGGTCATTATAAAGCACTGAGTTGAGTTCCCCACACTACATAGCAGCTTCCCACTAGCTATCTATTTTACAAACGGTTTGTCAGTGCTACTTTCCCAGTTCATCCCACCCTCCCCTTCCCCACTATGTCTACATGTCCATTCTCTACCTCTGTGTCTCTGTTCTTTCCCTTCAAATAAGTTCATATCTACCAATTTTCTAGATTCAATATACATGCATTAATATATGATACGTTTCTCTTTCTGACTTCATTTTGTATGACAGACTCTGATTCCATCTGCATCAGTACTAATGACTCAATTTCAATCCTTTTTATGACTGAGTAATATTCCATCGTACCACATCTTTATCTATTCATTTGTCAATGGGCATTTAGGTTATTTCCATGTCCTGGTTGTTGTAAATATTGCAGCAATGAACGTTCGGATACATGTGTTATTTTGAATGTTTATTTTCTCAAGATACAAGGGTATAGACTCTTTATATTACATACATAGAAAGTGTAGTGCTAGGGTCCAATGTCAGGCAGTCTAGAATGCATACCCTTCACTTTCAACAGCTATGCAGTACCCTTCCTCTCCACTTGGAGGCCTTTCACAAGCTGATCTGCTTTTCCGACTTCCTACATTCCTCTCCCGTGCCCCCCCTCCCCGGCCCCCCGGCCCCCCCCCCCCCGCGCCCCGCCCCCCGCCTCGCCGGTATGTAGGACAGTACTTTTGCTTTAGCATTCTTTCTGAATCATTAAGAACTCCTTGTTTGGGATGCCTTACTTTTTTTTCCCTTTAATGTTACATCTTTTTGTCTGTACTTCCTTAAACTCAGATTAAGCCCTAAATCTCACCTTACTACGTCCAACTCTGACACCATTATAAATCTCATATCTCTAATTATTACCATTAGTGCATAATTTTCTTAGTGGTTTGCTGTGTGCCTTCATTTGAAACAGTTATTTAGGGCTCTCAAGCCAGAAGTTCTATTTCTAATTTAAGGAGATACAACACCAGAGATGAGGTGGTCTGGGACTCGGGTACCAACTCTAGGTCACCATGCTCCTTTCACACTTTCTACTTGAGCTGACTGCGTGACCCAGTGAATTAATTAGCCAACATCCTGGTTTGCCTGGAATAATTCTGGTTTATCTTATGATTCTGCTATAATAATGAGAGGTATCTTTGTTTTTTCTCAAAAGTGTCCTAGTTTGGAGGATAAATTATATGGTGTTGGGGATGGGGAAATTACCCCCTCCACCCATCTTGAGTTCTTTTTTTTTTTCCATTTTGAGTCCTTGTTGCTGGACTAATAATGAAATTGACACAAGACAGATTAACAGGAGAAAAAGAAACAAATTTTAATTCATGCATGTCCAAAACAGGCAGCTTTTATGTTCTTAGACAAAGAAACACCTCATTTGTAAGGAAGTAACAGGATAGAGAAACTAGGTTTAGGGTGCCCAATTAGTGAAGAACTACATAGAGTTTGGGTTTTCGGTAGTAAAGAAGTAACAAGGTTTGTTTATACAGGCTTGTAGGTTGGTCCTGAATTCCCTATCTTTACCATAAGGGTATCTTTCTACCTCTAGATTCAGGGAATGCACCTCTCATATGAGAGATATTTTTTTCTACTTTCTAGGAAATAGGAGAGTCAGCCTCTTAAGTTGGATGTTTCTTCAAATACCTTTTATTCAAAGTAATCTATACATCACTGAGGCTCATTTGGGAGTGGCCTACCCTGGGCCCCAACAGCAGTCATTCTACCTAATGATTCCTCTGTATGAAATAAACAAGGCCTCAGTGATGGACACGGGAGGGTCTGATGTCTTTGACAGTGGACTTACAGATGAAATGTCAGGCAGTATATATGGGCAACAACTTCTTGGTTGTTGGTAAAACACAGACTAGAGGTTTCATCTCTGTACTTCTCTTTTTAAAACCAGACCCAGGAAGTATGGCTAACAACTCAGCCAATAATGACATAGCATGGAATCTAGTTGTGCATAGATCTATCTGAGCCTCCCTGGTGGCTCAGCAGTAAAGAATTCATCTGCCAGTGCAGAAGATGTAGGTTTGATCCCTAGTTTGGGAAGATCCCCTGGAGAAGGGAATGGCAACCTACTCCAGTATTTTTGCCTGGGAAATCCCATGGACAGAGGAGCCTGGCGGGCTACAGTGTATGGGGTTTCAAAGAGTTGGACATGATTGAGCGACTTAACAACAATATCAATGATCTATTTAAAGTGGTAGATTAACTGGACTCACCTGGTGATGAAAAAACATTGCCTTGGTCACCCATCAGAGGATGAATAATGGACACAGCTGTGGAATCTGTGCAATCACTGACCCTTTTTGCTCTCTACATAGGGAAGACCAGCGCAAAGCCTACCTGCAGCATCCCTGGAATAGTTGTATTGGGCCTGGACGATGAACGGCTCCAGGAAGCTGCTCAGAAGAAACGCTGCCATTGTTTCACCAGAGTCATTCACATGTGCCATTTTGTCTGACCGCTGCTGTTTGATTCCTCGGCTCTTCTCTTCCATTTAGGGGCTCATCTTTTGGCTTGCCCATTTGTCTGGGGCAAAGCCCTTGGGAGCAGGGCCAGAAAACAGAACCAGGGAGGTCTTGCTGGGTGAAATGCATTTCAGAGAACAGCTCTTCCAGGTCTTTTTTTTTTTTTTTACCTTTACTCCAATGGCTACTACAAAATTAATTCTCGAGATTGAATTGACTGAAAGGACAGTGAATAAAAGCTGGTAGCTGTATATCACTAAGTCTCTGGGAAGAAAATAAAAATAGAGACTCTGTCTCAAAAGTGATATTAAAGGTCAGATAGACCGAACATGTTGACCTGGTCCCTGGTGATGAGAATTACAACAATTTTTTCTAAGGGACAATATTTTTTTCCTAAGTGGCAAAAACAATAAGCCAAACCCTCTCCCCCTTTTTTAAAAGACAAAAGGAATGTTGTCCAAGGGCTAGAGAGGGGATGAAGGACTGGGAGGGAAAAAAATGGAAAAGTTGGTATAAAGTCAAATGAAGGAAAAGAACTAGACATAGATCATTTGGACAAGCAGACGTGCAGGCAGGAAAGGTGGAGAAAGATGAGTGAACATGGGCTGAGCTTGTTTCTAGAGGCAGAGTCCAGAACAATTTGCTTGGGGGCTGGCCAAGGTGGGATGCAAGGGGCTGCTAGTGACTCATATTGTCTGTAAATCCCTAGCCTGGCCAGTGTGCCCAGATCACTTGATCATTGTGACTGTGGTATCAAGAGTCTCTGTTAAAATAGAAATTTCATAGACATCTATGAAGAATATAATATGAAGTAACATGTCAAATGGGTTTATCCCCTTTTTTTGTAGCCTGAGGAACATTTTGGAAAGGGGAGGGAAGGGTATCAAAGAGAGGCAGGGATGGGACACTATCCGAGTGGTTGAAAAACCTCAAATCTGGAGTAGAAGGGGGTCTTGGACCTTTAGGGACAAGAATTCTGAGAATAAATTTTACCTACTTCATTGTCTTACCTAGAGTAGGATTAGAATAGGCTTCCATTCATTCATATACTTCATTTATCATTATGCACCCAGCTGGGACTGTGTGGCAGACTTACATGTGCTTTGGTGGTTGAGACAGTGTATGATTCCAGCAATGGGCTGCAGAGAAAGGTCAGAAACACTTCTGAGAAAGGCAGAGAATAAATTAGAGCAAGTACATTTGTTCCTTGTTTGTTGGTGAGTCAAGGAAAGTTAACAGTGCCCTAGATCTACGGGGAAAGGTTTGTTAGTACAGTCAGCAATGACCAGAAGCAGTGGGGCTAAAGGAAGTTTAAGTCAAGATGGAATGTAGTGGCTTTAACAGTGTCTCCAACTCCTCCCCAAATTCATGTCCACCTGGAACCACAGAATGCAACCTTATTTGGAAAGGGGGTCTTTTCAGATGCAATTATTTAAAATGAGATTATACTAGATTAGAGAGTATGTGTATGCTCAATCATGCCTGACTCTGCAGCCCCATAGACTGTAGCCTGCCAGGCTCCTCTGTCCATGGAATTTTCCAGGCAAAGAATACTGGAGTGGGCTGCCATTCC
Organism: Okapia johnstoni; assembly: GCA_024291935.2. Taxonomy (NCBI): domain Eukaryota; kingdom Metazoa; phylum Chordata; class Mammalia; order Artiodactyla; family Giraffidae; genus Okapia; species Okapia johnstoni. The sequence goes on along the minus strand of CM044314.1, from coordinate 40,710,049 downwards.
CTACTCCAGGGGACCTTTCCCACCCAGGGATTGAACCTCTTCTCTTGAGTCTCCTGCTTTGGCAGGCTGATTCTTTACCACTAGCACCACCTGTTGTTGTTGTTCAGTCACTAAGTCATGTCCAGCTCTGCAATCCCATGGAGTTTTTATCTAGTTGCAGTGAGTAGGGGTATTCTTCATTGCAGTTCAAGGGCTTTTCGTTTTGGTGGCTTCTCTTGCTGTGGAGCATGAGCTCTAGAGCCCGAGGGTTTCAATAGTTGCAGCAGGTGGGTTCAGTAGTTGTGGCTCCTGGGCTCTAGAGCACAGCGTCAGTGTTTGTGGTGCATGGGTTTAACTGCTCCAAGGCATATGGGATCTTCCTGGCCCAGGGATCAAACCTGTGTCTCCTGCATTGGCAGGCGGATTCTTTACCACCAAGCCACCAGGGAAGCCCCTGTCTGTTGTTTTAAGCCATCCATTTTGTGATAATTTGTTGCAACAGCCCCAGGAAACTAATGCATCAGGTTCTAGGGATACTCTTTTCTCCCCATGATTGACTCAGGAAGAGCAAGGAAACAGACAACACAGGGCTGAAGGTAAGACCAATAGAACATCTGATATGAGGGAGAGCCCACAGTAAGTGTGGGTGGGATAGATGCACTGACTCCCACAGCATTCTTCAGCAATGAAGCAGTTGCCTATGGTGCTGTCTCTCTGTGGGTGGTTCAGCCAGTTTTAAAGGCCCCTGGCCCTTGGACCAAAAATTGTACTCACGATTCAACTGATTTTTGCTATTCTCCTTCTTTAAAGAGTCTTTCCCTTCTTGAAAAAAAATCTTTATTTCCAGCAATCTCCGCAGTCACATACCTTCAGGTGCTTTTTTCTTGGTGAGAAACATGACAATAAGCTTGCTAATGGCTCAGAACTTGCCCCAGTATGGGGTCAGATTCAGTGGGGTCTGCCATCCCAGGAAGGCAGATTTGGGAGAGCTACCAGTTGGGTTTCACTTCTTTGGAAGCAAAGGGAAATCATGAGAATATACAGCTACTGTTTGCCTAAGGTGAAGTAAGCTACGGAATAAATCCCTCCTATTCTTAGAGACTCCTCAGGAGTTCTAGGGCTTAGGATGGTTCAGAGGTAGAGATGGCTATCGAGGGAAAAGTCTGATCACCAGGTTGATGATGGGTGGTTTAAAGCCCCATGGAGACTGCTGTAGATTTTTTTGAGAAGATTCTTTCTACGGAGAACATGAGCCTCTTTGCATCTGAGTCTAAGCCAACCTATACTAGAGCAGCGAGCGCTTATAAAGGCACAACATAGCAGGTATGAGACATTTAAGTAATCAAAGGGCACTGGAAAAGCCTATTCAAACTTAAGTGACTTTAAATGCAATACCCTGATTATCTACTAGAGGGAATTATACAAAGTAAATGGTGAGGCATATAGGGGAGTTTGGAATGGGGCATCATCAGAAAGCCCCATTAAGCCTGAGAGGGTTTATTAGAAATGTTACTCAATGCGTGGATTCAAAGATATGTTTAGCGAGGCTTCTTTGGCTGTCTTTCTGAGTCTTTACTTGAGCCCTGGAGGTGGGGAGGATTTCATAGCAGGATAGAGTTGTATTTGCTAATTCTTGAGGATTAGTAGACAGAGTATTAATGAGATCTTGATCAGGGCCTGCTGTGGTTATGGGGACCCAATTTGGGTTTGATTACCTTTTACAATATTTCTTAAGGCTCAGGATTCTATCTGATTTGAAAAATATATATTCAGTGTCTACTCTAGGGCCAGCAATTGGCTTAATATGTTACACTCAAGACACAGTTTTGGGGGGGCAAAAGTTAAATGCACAAAGTGTTGCTGAGACAGCGCCACCCTCAGACCTGGGTAAATGGGGGCTGTTGCCTGAAACCTGTACCTCAGGGGACTCCATGCTTTGGAGTGTTTGGGAGAAGACAGATCTAGCAGTGGGCAGAGCAGTCAAGCAGAGAACCCAGAGTCTAGACAGGGCCCCACCTGTCTGGGGTAGCACCCTTTGGTCCTCTTCATCCCTCCTCCAAAATGAATGCATGTAGGTACACACACACACACACACACACACACACACACACACTCACACATACACATACAGGCTCCACTGACCCAGTCTGAAGGCAGTGCTGTTTGAACAGGGATTTTTGCACTTACATTTTACCTCTCCAAACTGTGTCCTAAATGTATGCATGTATACACACACACACACACACACACACACACACACACACAGATAGACACAAACACACACATAACACACACATTCAAACTATGTTCTTGGGTTGATCAGGTGTAGCAAGGAACTTTTGTCATTGTTCCAGAGCTCTGTGTCTAGCTCCAAGTTTCAGGCAAGAGGTCCAAAGTCTAGATTGGTCCTGCTGGCTGGTGGAGTCTTTCTTTCACAGAATCCAAAAAGATTGGGCTGCCAGAACAGTGTTGATTTTGGGTGATCTTCATTCATGTCAGACACAGGATGAGTCCAGTGCTCTGCCAACACTCCACAACCATGGACTGTGAGCCATGTGTATGGGTCTGTGAGTCATGTATATGGGTCTGTGTGATGACTGTCACTCATTTATGTTCTGTTCATAGTGACACCTCCAGTCTATAGGATCTGAGGGCAGTGGGATGTGATGGCAGTGGAGAATGCCTACAATTTCCCTTCAGTCTGAGTTAGAAGACAAAACTAGAGACATTCTTTTTAAATTTTCTTATCCTAACAGAATGTGTCCAGACAGAGGTAAGTGAGAAAATGGGAGCTTGGCTGCAGCCATGAGTAGAGATGATTCCTGTGGGGGATGTTTGTTCTGACAGATGATGTATAGAAGATGAAGTTATAAGACACAGCTTTGAACGAATCAAGCAAGTTAGCTTTTGAGAGCCTGGAGCACAGGACTAGGGCCACCAGATACAATACTAAGTTCTAAGGGAGGAAGTGTGGTCTTTGGGAAATTAGAGGAAAGCAAAGTAGTGCCCTTAACTTGGGAGAGTGTGAATTTTTTGTAGGCCATCACAAGCAGAAATTTTAAAACATGTACTAAAAGTAGAGGAAATAAAAATTAGGATTGGGGTGCCTAGTCCTAATGCATTTCTTGAATTAATCTCTGCATTTTCTTGAATTAATCTTGTTGACAAAGCCATGGACAAATTAGACATGAAGGTGTCTTCTGCTTGCTGAGCTTCAATCCTGGGACTCTCCAGGAGTGGAACTTGGAAAGCATTTGGAGGCTATTCCAGTCACTGGAATAGAGAATGGTGGTTGGGAAGAGCAATGTCTATGGTTCTCTATCAGTACAAGTTGTGTCCAAAAGGGGCAGGTTTTAGGCACGTAGATGTTCCTGCCACTAGTGAAACAAGCTTCAGGTAAGTCCGTTTCATCATGACTTGCGCCATGCCCCAGTATATCCAGGGAAAGAGCATGAGCTTTGGAACCAGTCAGATCTGGGGGCATCCAAGTCCTTAGACAATCTCTCTGAAACTTAGTTTACTCATCTAGCAAAATGAGGAGAATACATGCTTTTGATTCTAGAAGGAACTGATGTATAAAGAAGTGCTTCATGATCTGTACGTGTTCTTTCCACATGCAAGTCCTTGTTCTTCTTCTCAAAATCCCTCTTCTTCCTTTTGAGGGTGTGTTTCAGCTGAGGGACCAACGGAGCCCTTCTGCAGGGCCCTCTCCCTGCAGCATGGGCATGTTCCTTCCTCTCTTCAGTTATAACAGTGGAGTACTTGGCCCTGAGCCCTAACTCAGATGTGAGCTCTTTGTTTTCTCTTTCCTTTAATGCTTTTGAAGATCAGGAAGATTTCCTCCTTCCTGTGAATGAAGCTCAGCTGCTAATAGAGAACACGGGAGCAAGTAGAAACGAGGGCCAATTAGAACTCAGGCTGACCTAAAGACAAGGTTCCATATGGTAATTCCTGAGGAGTCTCCTACAAGTTAGAGATCTAGGACTGCTGATGGGATGTGCAGGAAATTCCTTGGAATGTAGGTGGAAGTGAAAGGCTTCTTGGAAGTAGTCACAAGCTGGCCATCAGCATCTGATGCCCCCAGATAACCATTCCCAGGTCCTCCTGTTCTTGTGTCAGCCTCTGGACACTATTTATCACCAAAGCCCCCTGCGTCCTCTGAGTGACCAGCAGAGAAGAGAGCTTGCAGAGCACTTTGAGGTGGGTGAAAGGTCAGCCTTGTCACCCTGGAGTGAGAAAGATATTGGCTGGTAGCTTGGGAGAGGGGCCTTTTGCTTCTTTGGGATCTTGTATATTATCTCTTCCCACATATGAGAGATTTGTGATTCTATGTGACCAAAGGGTCAGTATTGAGGTTAGATTTTGCACTCCTTGCAGTGCACACTTTCTAAAGAGCTTGATCTCTGAGGGCTTCCCTTAGCTTCTGGCATCTAGAAAAACTCATCTGTGTTGAACTTGAACTTGGACTTGTGATGAGAGTTCTTTTGATTTATGCATTCACAGATAAAATATAATATCACTTTGTGAAATAATCATAAACTGTTAGAATTATATAGTATAATGAAAAAACATACATTTTTCTGCAGTTTCTACATTTTTTATCCTTTGAAAGTACCAGCATCTTCTAACTCTGAATTGGAAATGTCATATAATAAAGAAATAAATGTACATGCTATGTGTAAGCCACTTCAGTGTATTAGCTGTACACTAAATACATAGTGGGCTTCGCAGGTGGCACTAGTGGTAAAGAACCTTCCTGCCAAGGCTGGGGATGTAAGAGACTCAGTTTCAGTCTTTGAGTCGGGAAGATCCCCTGGAGGAAGGCACAACAGCCGACTCCAGTATTTTTGCATGGAGAGTCCCATGGACAGAGGAGCCTGGTGGTCTACAGTCCATGGGGTCACAGAGAGTCAGACATGATTGAAGGAACTGAGCACAGCACAGCACAAATACATGGTAGAGACAGGGATCAAATTAGAAATATGTTTATCTATGATTTAGGTACATAGCTATGCAACTCTATTTTCAAACTGTGTGCAAAGTAGAAGCACTCTGTTCTCTTCCTTCTTCCTAGCCAGTATATAAAATTAAGCAGAGCCCCAGCTAGAGGACCTAGTGTAGATTCTGACATTGTGATGCTATTTTCTGTCCCCTTGCGTGAACCTTGGTGTAGGTTCATGGGGCAGTACATGCCGCATGTGTGGGTGGATTGGGTTAGTTCTCCAGAGTCTCATTTCCCAGGGCCCAGTGCTGCTAATCAGCCTGCAGAGCTATGGAGGTCAAGGAGAGGGCAGCGCTCAGGGGAAGGTGAATGAGAAGCACAGATGTTGGTGGAGAGGGGAGCCTATGGCAGGCTTGCTGCTGTTTCCAACTATTTCCTACAGAGCTTTCCTAAAACAAAGTCGTGCAGGGGAGGAGGAGCAGGGGTCATAGAAGTTGCCTCTTACTGGTCAATCCATGTGATTGGAAATACAGGGTGTCCCCATCCCCTCAAATTATACTCATTCTTCCTGACAAATTACTACTGTTTTTTCCACTGATCGTTTATCTAAGCGCTTCTTCGTTTGTTCTGAGACTGTAAAGGAAAAAAACAATCTTTAGAAAAGTTTAATAACTTCATAGATTTCTATCTATGGAGAAAGTAATATATGAAAAGACTTTCAAATTGTGCCTGTAAAATATTTCTTTGTTTTGTTACTTATCCTTTTCACTTTGTGATCCCAAAAGTGTCATCAACAATTGTTTCCTGGGTTTGGACATTCTCTACTCTCTACTAGGGAAGATTCTGTACGTTTTCACTATATATGTAAGGTTCTTTGTTCTTTATTGGATATATGTACTTTTTTCGAAAATAGAATCACTCTAATGCACTGTATGTGGCAGTGGAAATTGGTACAAACCATCTTGTAAAGCAGTTTAACTGAGTGTATCAAGAGCCTTAAAATGTTGATCAGTACCTTTTAAACTAACCATTTCACTTCCTAGCATTCACAGTAAAGAAATACATGATTAGAACAGTGGTCCCCAACATTTTTGGTACCAGGGACCAGATCTGTGGAAGACAATTTCTCCACAGACTGGGGGGCAGGGATGGTTTTGGGATGATTCAAACACATTACATTTATTGTGCACTTTATTTCAAATCTAATGCCATCACTGATCTGACAAGGGGTTCTGGTGCATGGCCTGACTGTTGGGAACCCCTGATTTAAAGCAATAGTGTTTCATATATATTTTAAACCTGTAAACAACCTAAATGCTAATCCATTGAACAGAATGTTATATAGCCATTCAAATGATATTTATGAAGACTAGAACAGAAAAACATGTGACATAATTTAAATGACAAGAAAAAGATGTACAGTTACATGTCTTGTATGTATACAACTATGTACAAATATGCATATTTAAAAAAAAGGGAAGAGACCATATGAGTTGGTAATTAGGTTTAAATGTTGGTGTAATAGATGGTTTCTATATTTTTTATTCTTTCTATTTTTTATTTTCTTTCCCCAAAAACTTTTTAATGAGCATGGCTATTTTCAATTAAAACAAACAAACAGATACACGTAGTATTCATGTTTCTTAGTTTGGGGCTACATCTTCATAGGCTCATAACAAGCACAGACTCTGGAGTGTAGATACAACTGTGCTTATATGAGAGGATGGTATGGCATGCCAGAAAGAGCATTGGTTTGAAATTAAAGAGATGACCCAAGTCCTGGCTTTATAACTGGTGTTGTGACATTAGACAAGTCGTTTATTACCTCTGATCTGCTCTATACTACTTATAAAATGAACATGTTGCTGTAGAAGTCTCTAGGCTTCTAGGAGCACTCTTTTGTGATGTGAAAACTAAATGTATAGAGATTTGAGATAAAAACTACAGCAAAACATAAAGAGCAATGGATCTTTTTCAAATCCAGTGATTTGGGTACTACTTGGTGTAAAGAATGCCATGTTTTTCCTTTGGAGCTTACCTTGTCATCTGATGACATATTTTCCATGGCAATTAAAAACATCACTCTTGTATACAAACTTAAAAAAAAAAAGCCTGGAAAGCTGCAAAAATTTCAGTGTTAGCTATGCCAACAAGTTGACTTTAGCTTCCAGACTGGATATTAGATACCAAACAGACATTAGATAACAGTATTTTACAGATTGGGAAATAGCTTCATAGAAAGGAAGTGGTTTAATTCAGGCACATGGGTAGGGAGGAAACAGGATGGTTTTCAAACTCAGTCTCCTGTCTCTCAGGACAGCGTGTTCTCTCCTGTGGTTATGGTTGTTTACAACAAAATCAGATTAAATTCAATTTGTGATTATTGAAAATACCAGTAATTATAATAACCATGATGCTGGAAAGATTGAAGGCAAAAGAAGAAAGGGGTGGCAGAGAATGATATGGTTAGATAGCATCACCAACTCAATGGATATGAATTTGAGCAAACTCCAGGAGATAGTGAAGGATAGAGAAGCCTGGTATGCTGCAGTCCATAGGGTCACATAGAGTCGAACATGATTCTGCAACTAACACACACAGGTACATATCAATATATATATATATTTCAAATTCTTTTCTCTTCTAGGTTTTTACAAAATATTGAGTATAATTCCCTATGCTATATAGTAGGTCCTTGCTTGTTATCTATTTTGTCTATCAGTTAAGTTCAGTCACTCATTCGTGTCCAACTCTTTGCGACCCCATGAATCACAGCATGCCAGGCCTCCTTGTCCATCACCAACTCAAGGAATTTACCCAAACTCATATCTATCGAGTTGGTGATGCCATCCAGCCATCTCATCTTATGTCGTCCCTGTCTCTTCCGGCCCCCAGTTCTTCCCAGCATCAGGGTCTTTTCCAATGAGTCAACTCTCCGCATGAGGTGGCCTAAGTATTGGAGTTTCAGCTTCAACATCAGTCCTTCGAATGAATATTCAGGACTGATTTTCTTTAGGATGGACTTGTTGGATCTTCTTGCAGTTCAAGGGACTCTCAAGAGTCATGTCCAACACACAGTTCAAAAGCATCAATTCTTCGGCACTCAGTTTTCTTCACAGTCCAACTCTCACATCCATACATGACTACTGGAAAAACCATAGCCTTGACTAGACAGACCTTTGTTGGCAAAGTAATGTCTCTGCTTTTTAATATGCTATCTAGGTTGGTCATAACTTTCCTTCCAAGGATTAAGCATCTTTTAATTTCATGGCTGCAATCACCATCTGCAGTGATTTTGGAGCCCCCCAAAATAAAGTCTGCCACTGTTTCCCCATCTATTTCCCATGAAGTGATGGGACCAGATGCCATGATCTTAGTTTTCTGAATGTTGAGCTTTAAGCCAACTTTTTCACTCTCCTCTTTCACTGTCATCAAGAGGCTCTTTAGTTCCTCTTCACTTTCTGCCATAAGGGTGGTGTCATCTGCATATCTGAGATTATTGATATTTCTCCTGGCAATCTTGATTCCGCTTGTGTGTCTTCCAGCCCAGCGTTTCTCTTGATGTACTCTACATATAACTTAAATAAGCAGGGTGACAATACACAGCCTTGATGTACTCTTTTTCCTATTTGGAACCAGTCTGTTGTTCCATGTCCAGTTCTAACTGTTGCTTCCTGACCTGCATACAGGTTTCTCAAGAGGCAGATCAGGTGGTCTGGTATTCCCATCTCTTTCAGAATTTTCCACAGTTTATTGTGATCCACACAGTCAAAGGCTTTGGCATAGTCAATAAAGCAGAAATAGATGTTTTTCTGTAACTCCCTTGTTTTTTTGATGATCCAGTGGATGTTGGCAATTTGATCTCTGGTTCTCCTTTTTCAAAAGCCAGCTTGAACATCTGGAAGTCCACGGTTCACATATTGCTGAAGCCTGTCTGGAGAATTTTGAGCATTACTTTACTAGTGTGTGAGATGAGTGCAATTGTGAGGTAGTCTGAGCATTTTTTGGTATTGCCTTTCTTTGGGATTGGAATGAAAACTGACCTTTCCCAGTCCTGTGGCCACTGCTGAGTTTTCCAAATTTGCTGGCATAGTGAGTGCAGCACTTTTGCAGCATCATCTTTTAGGGTTTGAAATAGCTCAACTGTATAGTTCCATCACCTCCACTAGCTTTGTCCATAGTGATGCTTCCTAAGGCCCACTTGACTTCACATTCCAGGATGTCTAGCTCTAGGTGAGTGATCACATTATCGTGATTATCTGGGTCATGAAGATCTTTTTTGTACAGTTCTTCTGTGTAGTCTTGCCACCTCTTCTTAATACCTTCTGCTTCTGTTAGGTCCATACCATTTGTGATCTTTATCGAGCCCATCTTTGCATGAAATATTCCCTTGGTATCTCTAATTTTCTTGAAGAGATCTCTAGTCTTTCCCATTCTGTTGTTTTCCTCTATTTCTTTGCATTGATCACTGAGGAAGGCTTTCTTATCTCTCCTTGCTATTCTTTGGAACTCTGCATTCAGATGGGAATATCTTTCCTTTTCTCCTTGGCTTTTCACTTCTCTTCTTTTCACAGCTATTTGTAAGGCTTCCTCAAACAGCCATTTTGCTTCTTTGCATTTCTTTTTCTTGGGGATGGGCTTGATTCCTGTCTCTTGTACAATGTCACGAATCTCCATCCATAGTTCATCAGGCACTCTGTCTATTAGATCTAGTCCCTTAAATCTATATCTCACTTCCACTGTATAATCATAAGAGATTTGATTTAGGTCATACCTGAATGGCCTAGTGGTTTTCCCTACTTTCTTCAATTTAAGGTTGGCAACAAAGAGTTCCTGATCTGAGTCACAGTCTGATCCCGGTCTTGTTTTTACTGACTGTATAGAGCTTCTCCATGTTTGGCTGCAAAGAATATAATCAATCTGACTTTGATATTGGCCATCTGGTGATGTCCATGTGTAGAGTCTTCTCTTGTGTTGTTGGAAGAGGGTGTTTGCTATGACCAGTTTGTTCCCTTAGCAAAACTCTATTAGCCTTTGCCCTGCTTCATTCTGTACTCCTAGGCCAAATTTGCCTGTTACTCCAGGTGTTTCTTGACTTCCTACTTTTGCATTCCTGTCCCCTATAATGAAAAGGACATCTCTTTGGGGTGTTAGTTCTAAAAGATCTTGTAGTCTTCATAGAACTGTTCAACTTCAGCTTCTTCAGCATTACTGGTTGGGGCATAGGCTTGGATTACTGTAATATTGAGTTGTTTGCCTTGGAAATGAACAGAGATCCTTCTGTCGTTTTTGAGATTGCACCCAAGTACTGCATTTCAGACTATTTTGTTGACCATGACAATTTCTTCTAAGGGATTCCTGCCCACAGTAGTAGATATAATGGTCATCTGAATTAAATTCACCCATTCCAGTCCATCTTATTTCACTGATTCCTAGAATGTCGACATTCACTCTTGCCATCTCCTATTTGACCACTTCCAATTTGCCTTGATTCATGGACCTAACCTTCCAGGTTTCTATGCAATATTGCTCTTTACAGCATGGGAACTTCCTTCTATCACCAGTCACATCCACAATTGGGTATTGTTTTAGCTTTGGCTCCATCCCATCATTCTTTCTGGAGTTACTTTTCCACTGATCTCCAGTAGCATATTGGGCACCTACTGACCTGGGGAGTTCCTCTTTCAGTGTCCTATCTTTTTGCCTTTTCATACTGTTCATGGGGTTCTCAAGGCAAGAATACTGAAGTGGTTTTCCATTCCCTTCTGCAGTGGACCACATTATGTCAGACCTCTCCACCATGATCCGTCTGTCTTGGGTGTCCCCACATGGCATGGCCTAGTTTCACTGAGTTAGACAAGGCTGTGGTCCATGTTATCAGATTGGCTAGTTTTCTGTGATTATGGTTACAGTGTGTCTGCCCTCTGATGCCCTCTCGCAACACCTTACTTGGGTTTCTCTTACCTTGGACATGGGGTATCTCTTCACGGCTGCTCCCGCAAAGCACAGCCACTGCTCCTTACCTTGGACAAGGGGTATCTCCTCATGGCCGCCCCTCCTGACCTTGAACGTGGAGTAGCTCCTCTCGGCCCTCCTGTGCCTGCATAGCCGCTGCTCCTTGGATGTGGGGTAGCTCCTCTCGGCCGCTCCTGTGCTGTCGCAGCCTACTAAATTTTGTCTATAGTAGTGTGTATTTGTTAATCCCAAACTCCTAGTTTATCCCTCCTGATGCTGGGAAATACTGAAGGCAGGAGGAAAAGGGGATGACAGAGGATGAAATGGTTGGATGGCATCACCAGCTCAGTGGACATGAATGAGCAAACTCGGAGACAGTGAAGGACAGGGAAGCCTGGCATGTTGCACTCCATGGAGCCTCTAAGAGTTGGACACAACTGAGCAACTGAACAACAATAACCTCTTTCCCCATTGGTAACCATACATTTGTTTTCTATGTTAATGTGTCTATTTCTTTTTTTGTAAATAAGTTCATTAGTATTAACATCATTTTTTGATATCACTTATATGTGGAATCTAAACAAGTATTTTTTGTGTATCCCCAAGGGCTGGAAATACGGGATGAGCTTTGTCCGTACACTCATGGAGCTGATGTTCTCTACTGCACCATGTCTGCTAACTGAAGGTGCTCCTGGACCTTAACCCAGGGAAGTCCATGTTATGCATGAAGCAACAAGAGGGCAATAAACAAGGACACACCCTCACCTGCTACTTGGTGTTTGTAACTCCATATGCTACATGATTCCAAAGAAAGCAAAGCCAAAATAGGGCAAAACAATTCAAATCTAGGTTGAGCTCAGGAAGGAGACGGAAGGTTCCATGGAAACACGTGCAAATCAGAGCTGAACTTCCAAAGAGAACAGGAGAAAGGCAAAGGGACATTGATGTTTATTAAACACTGATGACGTACATGATTCTTACTGGGTATTTGTTTTCTAGTGTAGACAGTGCAGTGTTTTCTAGAATTAGGTATTATTACCCTAATTTTGTAGACAAGGAAGCCAAAACTCAGCAGTAATATATAGATGCTGAAACAAACAAACAAACAAACTAAACCCTAGCATATCCTCTCCTTTAACAGAGCAGTTCAGATTTAGCCATGAGACCCCTGGGTAAACGTCCTATCTCTGTGAGCAATGGGCAGCAGGAATCATGGCACAGAGAGAGGATGTGGGTGAGGTACCAGAAAAAGGACTTGCCCTCAGCATCCTCCTGCTCCAGACTCCATCAAGCTCTCAATCCTACAAACAGCAGACTTCTCTCTACCACCCCACCTCAAAAATATATGTTTTATGTTGTCTTTAATAGAGGACTCATACCTTATTGATCCCAGCCCTGCAGCATGCAGACTCAGATTAGAGAGAGAAAAAAATCAATTTGGATCCCATGGTGCATTGCTGTTTTCCAAGTTGACTGGATTTTCTCTTTCTCTTTCTCTGTCTTTTCAATGGTGAAAGGATTGCTCTGTGTTCTAACTTTGAACAACGGACATGTGGCTACAGCAGGCCTTCTTGCGGTAGGGAGCTGTGTTATTCAACAAAGAAATCAGGTGCGACTCCTCTCCTAGATCAGATGGCTTAGGGAGTATACGGTCAACCATACCCAATGCAGTTATGTCAGAGGCCAGCAGGTAGTAACTGATGCTGATGATCTACCTTCTGTGTTAACTCTCTTCTGCTTTTACTGCTTCTTCCAAACCCCACAGCCAAGTATTTCCTGCCATAATCCATTCAGAAAGAATTCCTTGAGCCCTCAGTTTTTTTTTTTATCACTGCACACAATTCAATACATAGAGTTATAAGATAAGGCCCTAGCTTTCAACAAGTCACACATGAAATAATTAAAACTTACTCTGAGATTGCCATAAATTATCCTCTGCAAAATAGGGTGGTATCGTGAAATTTTCTAAGATATAGGAAAAGAAATAGATCAGGACAAGATAGAATAGAGAATAGACTGGTTGAGCTTGCAATAACGGATGGGTAGCATTTGGAAAGAGCATGGGAAAAGTGATGTGTCAGTATCTAGATTTCTTCTCTACCCAACTCAGGGTTTCATCAACAAATGCCTCCTATTCAGCTTCAACACCCGTTATGAGTTCCAAACACTGAATTATATTCAGCCATTTACTCAGTACCTGGTGTGTGTCAGGGCTGTGATTTGCACCACAGATACAGAAATGAATAAGACACACTCTCTGATCTAAGGAGATGTGATACCATTATCTAAAGGGGATAATAATTCACTGTGCTGTAGTTATTTGTGCTGAGCATTAAGTCCTATAATTGGTGAGTAGATGAAGTTCAGTAGGGACACAAGTGAGTGCTTATTTCTGTAGATGAAGCAGAGGTGAATCAGCAAAAACTACCGAAAGGAGTTGACATTTGAACTTGGACTGGAAAGATTCACAAGCATGCCCATGGGGAAACAAGTATTCCTAGCAGAGGAACCAGACCAAGCAAAAGGACAGAGGTGTGAAAATGCTTTGTAGGACATTGGAGGTGGAGAGAAGTAGATTAAAATCACATTTAGGAGATAAATCAATGAATTTGAAAGATTCACTGGTTATGAGAGTCATTGTATTTACTGTTGGTATCTTGCCAGATCCCCTGTACTTGGCAGGTGAATCCTTCCCCCAGTTGGATTCTGAAGTGAGTGTGTGACTTCATGAGAAAGTAAAAACACATATCTATATGGGTTTATGCACACACACATATCTCTGTGTAAGCAAGAGATAAACATAATGTATTATTCTGTGGAAATTTTCTCAATTAATTATTATACAAAACATTGCCAATGCTGTTTTTCTCATAAACAAATATTTTTTTATCATATTTTATACTCTCCATACTATAACAGAAAAATATAATCTAACTGAGGTTCTGTCTGAGTTTGGCTGCTAAATCCTCATCTCATTTCCCTCTTGGACAATTTCTGGAAAACCCTTCACATATGGGTGAAAATGGACCTTTAGGAATCCTCCTCGCATTTTCCTCTTAGTGCTTTTTTTTTTTGGCATCTGTAGCAGAGAAAAATTTGCCACCCCAAAATGTCTCTTTGGCATGTGGATGATTTCAAGCTGAGAAAAATCAAGCCTCAAAAGACTCAGAAAGAAACACTGACTTTGGGATTTCCCTGGTGGTCCAGTGGTTAAGATTCTGCTTCCACTGCAGGGGACACAGGTTCAGTCCCTGGTTGGGGATCTGAGATCCTACATGTTGCATGGCATGGCCAAAAAGTTAAAAACAAACAAACAAAAAACACTGACCTTTCCTCTGCTGCTGCTGCTGCTGCTAAGTCGCTTCAGTCGTGTCCGACTCTGTGCGACCCCATAGACCGCAGCCCACCAGGCTCTCCCGTCCCTGGGATTCTCCAGGCAAGAGACCTTTCCTCTAAATGACAGTAAAAATTAGAGGAACTGTTCCCCTAGTAGAGCTATCACCAGAGATACCTGCAAAAAATATGGGCTAAGGCTTAGAGATCCAAGTCTGCCCAGTGGCCCATCAACTCTGCATGGCCCAGCAAACTTTTGTTCACAGCATCTTTGCTTTCCTGCCTAGTCCCAAACAATTACTCTTAACTTTTGTCTTTGTTGAAGATGATATTCAATGCTAGGATTTTAGCTATTTTTGGTGTTATTTAAGTGGCTCAGTGGGTAAAGAGTCTGCCAGCAATGCAGGAAATGCAGGCAGACACAAGTTCGATCCGCAGGTGGGAAAATCTCCTGGAAGAGGGCATGGCAACCCACTCCAGTATTCTTGCCTGGAGAATCCCATGGACAGAGGAGCCTGGTGGGCTACAGTCCATGCGGTCACAAAGAGTCAGACACAACTGAAGTGACTGAGCACATGCATACACAGTTTTCATGAATCTCTCCCATGTACACATGCTATTAAACTTTTGTTTGATTTTCTCCTGTTAATCTGTCTCATATCAACTTTATTCATTTTTAAAAATTTTAATTTATTTTTTTATAGTTTCACTGGATGTTCGTTGCTTTGTGTGGGCTTTCTCTAGTTGCAGCAAGTTGGGGCTACTCTTCATTGTGATACATGGGCTTCTCACTGCGGTGGCTTCTTTTGTTGTGGATCACAGGCTCTAGGCTCACAGGCTTCAGTTGTTGTGGCATGCAGGCTCAGTAGTTGCAGCTTGAAGGCTCTAGAATGGAGGCTCATTAGTTGTGGAATACAGGCTTGGTTGCTCCAAGGTATGTGGAATCTTCCCCAGGCTCTCTTATATGCAAAAGTTTGGAACATTTCTGACACTCTCACTCATAAACAGGCAGAGCTTAATCCTAGTCAATAAATTGAGCTTGGGACCCTTGGTTGTAAATCTTACCTGATTGTACTAAATGATGAAGCAAATCCCATAACCTCTTTGAATTCACTTTCTATGTACCCTGAAGACAGTGGTTTCTACCTCTCCTCATTGTTTCTTTAGAGGTTTCATACTGGAAAGGTGCTGTACAGACTTAGGGCTCCAGATTCTCTACCTTGTATTGATGAACTGTCCACGGTGCTGAAAGGCTGACAGGCTAATTCTGTCTTTGGATATTCTCTACAACCAATGTGCATTTTGGAAAGTGGCCTACTGGGACAGGTTGTTTTACTGCCAGATGCACAGTTGTGGCTTTATACTCCTACCTGTGATATAGAAAACCCATCGCTTTCCCTATTTTCCAGCCAATATGAGCTAATTTGGATGGTGAAAGTTAAGGCCCAAAATTGGGAGAATTTTTAAAATTTGTGGTTCTGTTCTCAGATACCTCAGTACCAAAGTCACTAAAACTAGGCTTTTAAATTCTGATACAGCAACATAAAATTGACACATTTTCCAAAAAAAAGAATGTAAGTCGCTTACAAACATGCTTGTTGCATAGCTATTTATCTCCAGTTCTATCTAGATGAGCCACGAAGAAAGAATTTTAACACCAAGACCAAGCTCAGTTTATTGACTAGGATTAAGCTCTGCCTTTTTATGAGTGAGAGTGTCAGAAATGTTCCAACTTTTGCATATAAGAGAGCCTGGGATTTGGTCAGAGCCTGGGATTTGGTCAGAGGTCTTTTTCTTATTGGTCCAACACTAATCTATAGAGAAAATAAGGAGGAAAATAATACAATGAAAGAGGAAGACTAGGGGCCAGCACAAGATTTGGAATTTCTTTTGAGCATTCCTTTAATCAAAAACTCCATAAATAATAAGCTATATATGGAAATTACTTATGGTTCATTTGGCCTTTTTTTTTTTTTTTGCAAAGACCTTGTTGTTTTTGTATGTGTGTGTGTGTGTGTGTGTGTGTGTGTGTGTGCATTCCCAAGATTTATATGCTTGGAAGTGTGAGAGAAATGGTCTAGTTGATGGTATTAACTGGGAAATGCTGTTTTTAGCATCTGTGATGAACTTAACCCAAACCTAATGTGAAGAGTTGACTCATTGGGAAAGACCCTCATGCTGGGAAGGACTGGGGGAAGGAGGAGAAGGAGACGACAGAAGATGAGATGGTTGGATGGCATCACCGACTCAATGGAGATGGGTTTGGGTAAACTCCAAGAGTTGGTGATGGACAGGGAGGCCTGGCATGCTGCGATTCATGGGGTCGCAAAGAGTCGGACATGACTGAGTGACTGAACTGAACTGAACCATGACTGAAATGTAAATTTTAGATTTGCTAATATTTATGCTAAGAGGAAGTAATTTAACTGGCCTTCTATAAATGTAATAATGAAAAAGTTGGCTTACAACTCAACATTCAAAAAACTAAGATCATGGCATCCAGTCCCATCACTTCAACTAGATGGGGGAAAGTGGAAACAGTGACAGGTTTTATTTTCTTGGGCTCCAAAATCACTGTGGACAGTGACTGCAGCCACAAAACTTAAAAAATGCTTGCTCTTTGGAAGAAAATTCATGACAAACTTAGTGGATTCAAAAGCAGAAACATCACTTTGCTGACAAAGTTGCATATAGTCAAAGCTCTGGTTTTTCCAGTTGTCATGTATCGATGTGAGAGTTGCATCATAACAAAGTCTGAGTGCTGAAGAATTGATTCTTTTGAATTATGGATTGGAGAAGACTCCCGAGAGTCCCTTGGGCTGCAAGGAGATTAAACCAGTCAATCCTAAAGAAAATCAACCCCGAATATTCATTGTAAGGACTGATGCTGAAGCTGAAGCTCCACCTGATGTGAAGAGCCCACTCAGTAGAAAAGGCCCTGATGCTGGGAAAGATGGTAGGCAGGAGGAGAAAAGGGGGACAGGGGATGGGATGGTTAGATAATATCACTAACTCAATGGACATGAGTTTGAGCAAACTCTGGGAAACAGTGAAAGACAGGGAAGCATGGCTTGCTGCAGTCCATGGGAGTCAAGTAGATCTAAAAAGAGCATCAGCTCTGGGTGGGGAAGATGATCTATTACTTTATTCTTTACTTTTTCAAAAGACACAAGGAAGGTTAGGAAGTACTTCCTTAGCTACAGTAGAGCTAAAGTAAAATGTGTCGTTATCGAATACAATCTCATCTATTTTCATATATTTTACAGTTTACACTGATCCACTAAAGAAAGTAATTTCAGAAGTTGTAGGATTCTCCTATCCATCTCCTCTACATCCCCAACCCTGAAATCAATAATATTAGTTACTTTAATTGAGCATCTACTATATGCTAAGCACTGTGGCAAGTGCTTCATAAGCATTATTCTACTAAATCCTTCACAATAATTTTACATAATAGGTAATAGTATTATCCCTATTTTACAAGAAATTGGCTTGGATAGGTTTAGGGACTTGGTAAGATAAAATCACCAGTAAAAATAACAGCAATATTTGTTGAGTGCTTGCAACATGGCAGGCATGAAGCAAAACCTATTATAAGTACTAGGTCACCCCACACGTTCAACCCCATAAATAAAGTATTTAGGTTTGTCCAAGAGGATCTTGGTTTACTCATGTTGTTCCAGCAAAATTATCAGTACTGCTTTTTTCTTTTAACTCTACAAAGTGTCCTTTTTTGAAAGATAAAAGAATTTGGTTACCCTATCTATGAGGACATCTTTTTTGGGGGGTGTGAGTTCTAAAAGGTCTTGTAGGTCTTCATAGAATCGTTCAACTTCAGCTTCTTCAGCGTTACTGGTCGGGGCATAGACTTGGATTACCCAGATATTGAATGGTTTGCATTGAAAATGAACAGAGATCATTCTGTCATTTTTGAGACTGCATCCAAGTACTGCATTTCAGACTCTTTTGTTGACCATTATGGCTACTCCATTTCTTATAAGGGATTCCTGCCCACGTAGTAGATATGATGGTCATCTGAGTTAAATTCACCCATTCTAGTCCATCTTAGTTCACTGATTTCTAGAATGTCGACATTCACTCTTGCCATCTCCTGTTTGACCACTTCCAATTTACCTTGATTCATGGACCTAACATTCCAGGTTCCTATGCAATATTGCTCTTTACAGCACTAGACCTTGCTTCTAGCATAAGTCACATCCACAGATGGGTATTGTTTTTGCTTTGGCTCCATCCCATCATTCTTTCTGGAGTTATTTTTCCACTGATCTCCAGTAGCATACTGGGCATACCGACCTGGGGAGTTCATCCTTTCAGTGTCCTATCTTTTTGCCTTTTCTAACTGTTCATGGGGTTCTCAAGGCAAGAATACTGAAGTGGTTTGCCATTCCCCTCTCCAGTGGACCACATTCTGTCAGACCTCTCCAACATGGCCTGTCTGCCTTGGGTGGCCCCACATGGCTTGGCTTAGCTTCATTGAGTTGGATAAGGCTGTGGTCCGTGTGATCAGATTGGCTAGTTTTCTGTGATGATAGTTTCAGTGTCTCTGTCCTCTAATGCCCTCTTGCAACACCTACCTACTTATCTGAAATCAAATTTATTATATTCTTTGCAGCCAAAGATGGAGAAGCTCTATACAGTCAGCAAAAACAAGACCTGGATCGGGCTATGGCTCAGATCATGAACTCCTTGTTGCCAAATTCAGACTTAAATTGAAGAAAGTAGGGGAAACCACTAGAGCATTCAGGTATGACCTATATCAAATCCCTTATGATTATACAGTGGAAGTGAGAAATAGATTTAAGGGACTAGATCTGATAGAGTGCCTGATGAACTATGGACGGAGGTTTGTGACATTGTACAAGAGACAGGGATTAAGACCATCCCCATGGAAAAGAAATGCAAAAAAGCAAAATGGCTGTATGAAGAGGCCTTACAAATAGCTGTGAAAAGAAGTGAAGCCAAAAGCAAAGGAGAAAAGGAAAGATATTCCCATTTGAATGCAGAGTTCCGAAGAATAGCAAGGAGAGATAAGAAAGTCTTCCTCAGTGATCAATGCAAAGAAATAGAGGAAAACAACAGAATGGGAAAGACTAGAGATCTCTTCAAGAAAATTAGAGATACCAAGGGAATATTTCATGCAAAGATGGGCTCGATAAAGAACAGAAATGGTATGGACCTAACAGAAGCAGAAGATATTAAGAAGAGGTGGCAAGAATACACAGAAGAACTGTATAAAAAAGATCTTCATGACCCAGATAATCACAATGATGTGATCACTCACCTAGAGCCAGACATCCTAGAATGTGAAGTCAAGTGGGCCTTAGAAAGCATCACTATGAACAAAGCTAGTGGAGGTGATGGAATTCCAGTTGAGCTATTTCAAATCCTCAAAGATGATGCTGTGAAAGTGCTGCACTCACTATGCCAGCAAATTTGGAAAACTCAGCAGTGGCCATAGGACTGGACAAGGTCAGTTTTCATTCCAATCCCAAAGAAATGCAATGCCAAAGAATGCTCAAACTACCGCACAAGTGCACTCATCTCACACGCTAGTAAAGTAATGCTCAAAATTCTCCAAGACAGGCTTCAGCAATACATGAACCGTGAATTTCCAGATGTACAAGCTGGTTTTAGAAAAGGCAGAGGAACCAGAGATCAAATTGCCAACATCCGCTGGATCATCGAAAAGCAAGAGTTCCAGAAAAACATCTATTTCTGCTTTATTGACTATGCCAAAGCCTTTGACTGTGTGGATCACAATAAACTGTGGAAAATTCTGAAAGAGATGGGAATACCAGACCATCTGACCTGTCTCTTGAGAAACATGTATGCAAATCAGGAAGCAACAGTTAGAACTGGACATGGAACAACAGACTGGTTCCAAATAGGAAAAGGAGTATGACAAGGCTGTATATTGTCACCCTGCTTGTTTAACTTCTATGCAGAGTACATCATGAGAAACGCTGGGCTGGAGGAGGCACAAGCTGGAATCAAGATTGCCGGGAGAAATATCAATAATCTCAGATATGCAGATGACACCACCTTTATGGCAGAAAGTGAAGAAGAACTAAAGAGCCTCTTGATGAAAGTGAAAGAGGAGAGTGAAAAAGTTGGCTTAAAGCTCAACATTCAGAAAACTAAGATCATGGCATCTGGTCCCATCACTTCATGGGAAATAGATGGGGAAACAGTGGCAGACTTTATTTTTGGGAGCTCCAAAATCACTGCTGATGGTGACTGCAGCCATGAAATTAAAAGACGCTTACTCCTTGGAAGGAAGGTTATGGCCAACCTAGATAGCATATTTAAAAGCAGAGACATTAGTTTTCCAACAAAGGTCTGTCTAGTCAAAGCTATGGTTTTTCCAGTAGTCATGTATGGATGTGAGAGTTGGATTGTGAAGAAAGCTGAGCGCCAAAGAATTGATGCTTTTGAACTGTGGTGTTGGAGAAGATTCTTGAGAGTCCCTCGGACTGCAAGAAGATCCGACCAGTCCATCCTAAAGGAGATCAGTCCTGGGTGTTCATTGGAAGGATTGATGTTGAAGCTGAAACTCCAATACTTTGGCCACTTCATCCGAAGTGTTGACTCATTGGAAAAGACCCTGATGCTGGGAAGGACTGGGGGCAGGAGGAGAAGGGGATGACAGAGGATGCGATGGCTGGATGGCATCACTGACTTGATGGGCATGGGTTTGGGTAGACTCCGGGAGTTGGACAGGGAGGCCTGGTGTGCTGTGATTCATGGGGTTGCAGAGTTGGACATGACTCAGCGACTGGACTGAACTGATCTATGAGGAAGGTACTCTTATTATTTCTCTGTTGTGAATAAGTAAAAGCAGGTAGAGATAAATTATGTAACCTGTTCTAGGCCTTCCAACTTAAAAAGCAGCCAAGCCAAGACTCAAACCCACATCCTTTGATTGATTTTCCTTGTAACCTTCAATTTCTCAAGTCTTCTCTACTTGCGTTTCATTGACCACCTCTTTTGCATAGCAGCCAGTTCCTGTTCTGAAGTGTTCTTAGACTTTTCCCACTGAGAGATGCCCCATCTTGGTGTCTGACTCCT
This sequence comes from Okapia johnstoni, assembly GCA_024291935.2. NCBI lineage: Eukaryota > Metazoa > Chordata > Mammalia > Artiodactyla > Giraffidae > Okapia > Okapia johnstoni. The sequence continues at coordinate 40,688,751 of CM044314.1, read as the reverse complement.
TTTATCTTCCAAACAAATATATATCCTAAACCTCATTCCTTCATAGCCTTCCCAGGGAACAGGAGATAATCTAAAAATATGAAGCGTTATAGAAAATATAATTTTCTTAATGCCATTTGTATATAATATATGTTATACATATTTTAATTAATCTAATTTTTGAAACTTCTCTTCTCTCTCATAATTTTTATTACTCAAATGAGAATATAGAGACTTAGAGAGGTTAAGTAATTAGCCCAAGTTCTCATAACTTTAGAAGTAAAGAAACCAGAACTTGATTTATTTCTGCCTCATTCTAAAACCCATGTAGTTTCATTGTGGACACTGCCTTTAATAGCAGAAAATTCTCCAAGGCCATATCACAGCTCCTAGACTGTAAGTCTTTCATTTTATTAACAAAATCCTATTCAGTTTGAAGCCCATGTCATCTTTCTACAGTTTGGTGTGTAGCTTATATGTTCTTTAGCTGGGACACTCCAGTGCTTTTACCCTGTGATAGTTTCAGGCATCATGACAGCCTCAATGGGGCTGAAGTTCCTTCTCATTTGAAGTCCAATCCCTGAGATAACTGCAAAGAGATTGAAGATCAATTTACATATAGGTACTAAGCCAGGGCAATGGTAAAGAATCCACCTGCCAATGCAGGAGATGGTAAATTCGATCCCTGAGTTGGAAAGATCCCCTGGAGGAGGAAATGGTAACCCACTCCAGTATTCTTGCCTAGGAAATCCCATGGACAGAGAAACTTGGAGGGCTACAGTCCATGAGGTCACAAGTGTCTGACATGACTTAATGACTAAACAATAACAACTTAGCCAGGGAGGGGGTCTCCCCCGCTTCATTATCTCCCCAAACCCCTGTTCAGATAATTGTTGCTGACCTGAGTTTCAGACCTTGGGTACCAAATGTAATGCCACCAGGCCAACTAATTAACAGGGAATAATGTGTGTCCCATTTCATACTCCATTGAGGAAGAGTGAAGCAGGCTGAGCTGGCAAATGGTGACACTAAGAAGTTCTGGTTATCTACCTGGCTCTTCTCTCCCCTACTCCCCACATGCTGTCTCTTCCAGGTGAGGGCCATGTCAGTGAATCCAAGCGGATTCTGACATGTTGGATCTGTTTCGGCCATTACTTGAGGGAAGTTCTCAGAGGTCTGTGTGCTTGTGCTCAGTCACTCAGTCTTGTCTGACTCTTGTGACCCTGTGGACTGTAGCCCATCAGTTTCCTCCATCCATGAGATTCTCCAGGCAAGAATACTGGAGTGGGTTGCCATTTTCTACTTCAGAGGATCTTCCTGACCCAGGGATTGAACTTGCGCCTCTTACATCTCCTGCATTTGCAGGTGGATTCTGTACCACTGTGCCACCAGGGAAGCCTCTCACAGGACTGGGGTAAATCCAATTCTCTTGCAAACCCCAGGGGACAGGCTGTCTGACTGCTCTAACTCTTCCTCTGGGAAGTGAGGTTCTGAATGTCTCTCTCTGTAGTCCTTAATGAGGCAGCCATGGCGAGGGAGTGATTTGTGTGTGAATTGCTCAAGCATAAAAGATGTGGGTGGCTTGAGAGGAAAATGAAAGGGTTTTCCTTGTGCTCAGGCAGCTAATGAAATAAGAAAAAGAAATGGAATTCACCCAAAGTTGAGACAATGGGAAAGATACAGATATTAATTTATTAAAAAAGTGAGAGCAGCTTACTGAAATGTCAAAATATCTTCTTATACAGGTTAAACAAAGGGAAGAGATAATGTGGTTTCAGTCATATTTGTTGGCCAAAAATCTCTAAGCTGTGTTCATCCTATTTATAATTTTGATGGCACTTTTGCCATTCAAATTGACGATGAAAGCTCACATCTGTGTAAGATATTAACATGAGTTATGACTGAATGTAGGAGTAATTTTATGAAGTAGAGCACAAGCTTGGGATGTAGAGAGTTATGTCCGTGAGATACATGAGATTCTTATGCCATAAGAATATGGCATGCCAATAACAAAATACAGGTTGCTTCTCATGGCAAGAAGAAGCACTTGGCAAATGTGTGAATTATCACTATCTCAACTCAACACAGACTGAGAAAGAATCATTTCAGAAATTAGGCATCAAGTTCCGCACTTGGAAAATTCTTGAGCTTCCAGTCATCAAACTGTTTATGACACATTTCCACCTGAAAGTGTGAACTGAAGCTGTTTCCATTGATTCCCATCCTCCTGGCCTTTTTTGGAGTTTGGTCAAGATGAAAGTTTCTTCATTCACTCATTTGCCCTTCTCCTCTTTGGCTTAATTCTTCTTGAACTTCTGGCCTCTATCTAAAATCTTTCTGCTCTTTCTTTTGAAAACTTGCTACATTATAAATAAATTTTAAACTATTTTAATCACTCTTAAAATAAAGATTGCCACTGTCCTTGCTGATACCACTGTGCTTGCACCCTCTCAGGTAGAACTCGTTCATCTTTGTGTGACATTGTTAGCCTTCCAACCATTTATCGCTGTTGCTGCAAAGGTGTATTCCTGGACCTACTTTTTAAACCCCTCTTCAGAGGTAGAGGCTTTCAGCTACACTCTGCCCTATTTTTTCACTACTCCATCAGTCTTCATGTTTAATCCTTTACATGCTTCAAGGTCTTAGACAGCTGTCCACGAGTATTTCTCTCCATCCCTTCTGCTTTCATTTTGAAAGACTGCTGTGCCCGTGCTGGTAATTTCCTCATCTCCCTAATTCAGCGATTGACACTCCAACTCCCCTTTCACAACTGCTTCCCAAGATCACATGCTGAGAGATTCTACCTCTGTAATATAAAACTCTAATACCCCACTTTCCACTCACAGCTTTCTCCTCCACTTCACCCAAGCTTCAATCTGGTTTTGTCACATCACCCTATGAGCCCTTAACTTTTTCTAAACGTAAGACTCCTGAAGCATTTTGACAAATGCCTCCTCCCTAATTTTGACCTCCTCCCTAATTGCCAAATCCTCCTCATCTCCTCTTTCTTTATCTTTTCTTTCTTTTTTTAAAAAAATATATTCATCTATTTATTTGGCTGCACCAGGGCTCTGGAGCTCCTGCTTAGCTGTCCCACAGCTTGTGGGATCTTAGTTCTTCAAACAGGGATTGAATCCACATCCCCTGCATTGCAAAGCAGATTCTTAACCACTGAACCACCAGGGAAGTCTCTCTTATTTTTCCTTATTTCTTTGTTTGAACAAGAAGTTTTCACCTCCTGTAATGAAAATGCCTTCTCTTTTGGCTTTTGTGTTGTACTTCACATACTCCTTTTTGTCTCCCTCTTCTGGTCAGTTGGCTTGACTATCTCCTCATTCTGAATGCTTTCTGAGTCATTTTCTGTCTTTTCTTGCTTCTTTATCTACATATTCACTGAGCAATTTTACCTATTTTTTTAACTGTAACTTTGTCTTGAAAAACTTTTCTCTTGAGCTCTGGCCCAACACATCCAGTAGCCTGTTACATGGCCCAAAACAGCCCCACTATAGACTGTTCAGTACTGAACATCAAAACTACTTCTCTTCCAGTTTATGTTTTTCTGACCAACACTCACAGCACCATCTCAATCATTCAAGGCTGGATCCTGAGAGTCATTCTTGTTTTCTCATCTTATCCCTTCTGATCAAAGAATGAGTCATTAAGTTATGCCAATTCTAGCTCTTAAAGTGTTCTCAAAATGTTTCTCTCCCTTCATCTACACTGATACTATCACTTCAGACCTCACCATCTTTTCCTAGACATTGTAGCAGAACTTTAAGTGGGTTTGAATCTATCTAATACCACCAAAGTCAATTTCTTGAAGCATAAATTATTTGTGGATTTTCTCTAATTGAAGCCTTTCAATACCTCTTTCCCTATTTGCCACTTTATTTTTTGATTGAAGGATATTTGCTTTACAGAATTTTGTGGTTTTCTGTCATACGTCAATAAGAATTGGCCGTTGGTACACCCATGGCCCCTCCCTCCAAAACCCCTCTTTCATCTCCCTCCCTATCCCATCCTTCTAGATTGTCACAAAGCCCTTGTTTGAGTTCCCTGGGTCATACTGAAAATTCCCACTGGCGATCTATTTTGCAAATGGTATTATAAATTTCCATGTTACTCTCTCCATACATCTCACCCTCTCTCTCCTCCCCTCCCCCCATGTGCTTAGGTCTGTTCTCTACAAGTCAAAGTCAAACTTTAGAATTGGTCTATCAGGATGCTTTATGATCTGATATCTGCCTACTTATTTAACTTTATTCTTTGCCACTGCACTAAACATTCCAGTGATACCAAAACTTGTTATTACCAAAACATGACCACCAAAACACATCTTGGCACCTGCAACTCTCTTTCATCCTGTATTAGTCTTCTTACTTCGTCATAACAACACTCTGTGTTTTCATCAAAGATTTAGTTCCAGTATTACCTTTATCCTTAGCTTATCTCTGTAACATCATCTAACAATACTTTCCTTCTCTTGATCCCCATCTCCATTCATGGTGGAATTCCTGTATTTCCCCCAAACATACCATGCTTTTGCTGCTTCCTTCCCTTTTACTATCCTTTTCCCCCAGGTTAATTTTCTACTCAAGCTTAGATAACATTTCCTTTTAGAGGACTTGCTGGTTCAAATCCCCGGTATAAGTTAAATCCTCTTGCTCTATGTTTCCATTGTAGGCTATGTCTTCTCTTTGATAATAAAACTCTTTTAGTGGCTCTTTTAGTATTCGACTTCCACAAAGACTGTTACATCCAGACAGGAACCTGGTCTGTATTTTTATTATTTTTACACCATCAGAGCTTAGCACATTGTCTTGCACCTATTAGATGCTCAATAAATATGTGCTGGATTGTGAAGGAATTAAGGGTATTGATGATGTCTGCACAGTCGAACACAATCTCTTTTGACGCCGCCCTATCCGTGTCCCACAGCAGTACTTTTTCATCCATCAGTGTACTAATCACACATGCCACGTCCGAATTTCTCTCCACAGCTGGGGCTCACAACTTGGCTTCCAATTCAACTGGGGGTCTTGGAACTCAGGTTGGGACCAAGGAAACTCACATGCTGCAGATCACCGAACTTGGGTTGGCCAAAAAGTTCCTTTGGTTTTTGAGTAAAAACAAAACACACAGTTTTCATTTTCACCAGGAACTTTATTGAACAATATATTCACCAGTTTGTTCCACTACCTTCTGCCGTTTTACAGGCAGCTTCATAATTTCATCTTCCCAAAGCACTGTTCTAGGTGCCTTTTATAGTTTTCCAGGGAATTGATTTTTTTTTCCATTAACAGAAATTTGTAAAGACTGAAATAAGTGGAAACCCAAAGGTGCAATGTTTGGTGAATATGGCAGATGAAGCAGGACTTACCAGCCAAACTGTAACAGTTTTTGCCTGTCATCAAAGAAATATGCAGTCTTGTGTTATCCTGATGGAAGATAATGTGTTTTCTGTTGACTAATTCTGGATGCTTTTGTCAAATGCTGCTTTCAGTTGATTTAATTGGTAGTAGTACTTGTTGGAATTAATTGTTTGGTTTTCCACAGCGAGGTCATAATAGAGGACTCCCTACCAGTCCCACTACATGCACAGTATCACCTTCTTTGAATGAAGACCGGCCTTTGTGTGGTTGGTGGTGGTTCATTCCACTTGCCCCATGATCTCTTCCATTCCATGTTATTGTACAGTATCCAGTTTTCATTGCTTGTCACAATTTGCTTTAAAAATATGTTTGTTTGTTTGTTTGTTTTTGTTTACATTTAAGTAAAGAATCACATGGGAAACGTGGTCAAGAAAGCTTTTATCACTTAACTTATGTGGAATGCAAACATCCCGGAATGCACACAATGCAAAGCGATTAACAGAACCAGGCTGTGCAAATGATTTTCAATGCTTGATTTGGATATTTGGAGTATATGGGGTACATCCCACGTGGTATGGCATTGATTATTTTAAATTAATGTCTCAGTTTGATTGCCATCAACTTCAACTGGTCTATCAGACTGTGGAGCATTATCCAGCAAGAAATTTCCAGCACAAAACTTCACCAATCACTTCTGACACACCCAAGCAGTCACAACACTTTCTCCATACACTGAACAAATTTTCTTTTTTTTTATTTCAGTTGTGTTTTTACCTTTCTTGAATTAATAAAGTATAACATGCTGAAAATGTTGCTTTTTTCTTCTTTCTTCAAACATTAAAATGGCTATATAACAATTTACCAATTTTGATTTTTTCCTTTTAATGCACACTGATATGACAGCTGTCGCAATACAATCTAACAAAATTGTTTCAAATGAAGTTAAAGACAACTAAGTGCTACTAGAGACATTGTATGGGAGGAAAAAAGAATGAACATTTTGGCTAATCCAATAAAATGTTCTGCAAACCTGAGCTGGACATGACACTGGAATTAAAAAATTATTCTGTCTGAAATTATGGCAGCAGTCAGAGGAATGGGAACCAGAGGCATGAAAATTGGCCTAGAAATTTGGTCAGGTGGGCTGGTGTGACCCCGTGAGACCTGGGACAGCCACAGGAACACAAGGCATGTACAAGATTCCAAAAGGTGCTGAACAGACTTGGACACATTACGGTTTTGTTGAAGTGGTGGTGGTAGTGTAGTTGATGTATCTTTACGTACCAACTTCCTCTTCTAGACTCTGAACCCTTTCGAACAAGGGAGTTTATTTTAATCAGTTTAAATCTCAAGCCCTCAGTACATTGTGCCTTTAATAAACATCTGTAGAATAAATGTGTGTTAAGTTATTCTTCTCATCTAAAAGCTGATTGTTTACAGCCTTATTTATAAATAAAAGCTTATTCTCTTTGCCTATATTAGAAAGGTTTGCGTAAGAATGCACTGAACTTGACATATTGTTTTGAAATGCAAGCTTCGTGAAATTCAATTTATAAAATGCAAACATAATTTCAGCCTATTAAGGGCTTGTAATTAAGAAATAACCTGCTAGTTAAATAAACCATTAGCTTTGGAAATCAAAGCATACCAATGAACTTGCTATGTGTGCTTTCCTGCTGTGGCTCTTAGCCCAGGAATTAGCCAGGAAATGATGCACTCTGCTGAATGAGTTGACAGAATTTCAAGTGGAAGGAACTGAGGCCAGTGGAGTGCTCTGTTGTTGAAAGGGTACAAGGCATAACTGAAGTGCTTTGCATGGCAGAAATGGCTATGGCTACTAACTCACTCCTCTTTTGCATCATCTAATTGATTTTCCCTCTAGTGTTAGGCCAAAGGCTTAGGGGTTCAGTGGCCATTGCCTGCCTTGGATATAGGTGATAATGATATATTTTGTCTCTAGAGAATTAAAAAAATAACAATACTATAACAATATTGACTAAAAGTTGTTTACCATTTTGTAATCACAATTCATTGACAATTCTAATTAATGCATGTGTGCTAAGCCACTTCATGTCCAACTCTTTGCACCCGTATGGACTGTAGCTCGCTAAGCTCCTCTGCCCATGGGATTCTCCAGGCAAGAATACTCGAGTGGGTTACCATGCCCTTCTCCATGGGATCTTCCTGACCCAGGGATCGAAACTGTGTTTCCTGTCTCCTTCATTGGCAGGCGGATTCTTTACAATTAGCGACACCTGGGAAGCCCATTCTACTCAATCAATGACAAAATAATCTTCCTTCCAATACTTCTACATTTGAAATAATTGCTATAGTTACTATTGAGTTTTAATAATATACATGCGAGCTTCAATTTGTTACATTTTTACTACTTAACAAATATTGCATTTCATATGGAAGTTAATTTGTACAGCTCCTAGTTGTACAAACTCCTGATACATGTGGCCCAAATACACCTGTTTATTTCCAGAGTGAATACATAAGCTATTAATAATTCAAACTTGTTCCCAGTACATAGTTTTATCTTTAAATGATAAATTAAAAAGATTATAGTACCATGATTGTAAAGCTGAGGAAACATAATGTGTGAACCACTTCAATTCTGTCATTCCATGTGACCCTCTCAGAATTTTTGTGGTTACAATTTAAAACCCTCAGAATGGGAAAAAATATTTTCAAATGAAGCAACTGAGAAAGAATTAATCTCCAAAATATAACAAGCACCTCCTGCATATCAATATTAAAAAAAATCAAAAAACAGGAGAAAATCCTAATTAGACACTACACTAAAGAAGTGGCTCACATGGTAAAGAATCTGCTGGCAATGCAGAAGACCCAGGTTCAATCCCTGGGGATCTCCTGGAGAAGGGCATGGCTGCCCACTCCAATATTCTTGCTAGAGAATTCCATGGACAGAAGAGCCTGGAAGGGTACAGTACATGGGGTTGCAAAAGAGTTGGAGAAGACTTAGCAACTGAACAACATCAATAATATAATGATGGTAATATAATAACAATAAAATAACTAATGAGAATAATACCTTGGCCACCTCATGTGAAGAGCATCATTGGAAAAGACCCTGATGCTGGGAAAGATTGAAGGCCACAGGAGAAAAGGGCAGCAGAGGATGAGATGGTTAAATAGCATCACCAACTAACTCAGTGGACATGAATTTGAGCAAACTCAGGGAGAAAGTGGAGGACAGAGGGGCCTGGTGTGTGACTGTCCAAGGGATTGTAAAGAGTCAGACACGACTTAGCAGCTGAACAGCAACAACCACAAGGAGAACATACTGTAGCACTGGGAACTCTACTTAATGCACTGCGGTGACCTGAATGGGAAGAAGGTCCAAAAAGTAGGGGTTATATGAATATGTTTGACTGATTAATTTTGCAAAACAGTAGAAACTGACAGAACAATATAAAGTAACTGTACTCCAATAAAAATTAATCTAAAAAATAAAATAGTAAAAACAGAGTGACAACTGAGATATTCAATAGTATTTATTTGGTAAGTCCAAATTTTAATTTATTCATGAAATGTATTAATTTTATTGTATTATCATCATTGAAAATAACTTTGTTTACAGAGAAGGATGTTAAAACACAATCTGTTTCTTGTGTGCAGTGTGCTAGATTTGTCTCTCTCTTTCTTCTTTACTCTTCCTAACATCATGAGATACCCTGCAAACATGTGATCTCACCTTTCCTTGCATCCTTCACTACTCAGAGAGAGGCAAGGCCAGGCCAGAGACCCACGTACCACAACTCTGCCATCAGGTGTTATTCAAGGCCATCTATATTCAGATTCTAAAACCCTATCCGAGGGTTATTTTCTTATTACTTCCCAACATTACACCTCTGATTCATGCATTGCAGTGTCCCCTTTTGTTCATCTCCCAAGTGCCACGTTCATTCTCTTATATTCTCTTATATTCTCTTTCTCATACTCTTCTCTGTCTGCAAAGTTCCCTCACTTCATCCTCTTACCCAAATCATTCACAAATCCTCCATGAAGCTTTTTCTTTTTATAACTGCTTCATCCCACAAGTGAAAGTGGCTCAGTTGTGTCCAGCTCTCTGCGACCCCTTGGACTATACAGTCCATGGAATTCTCCAGGCCAGAATACTGGAGTGGGTAGCTGTTTCATTCTCCAGGGGATCTTCCCAACCCAAGAATCAAACCCGGGTTTCCTGCATTGCAGGCAGATTCTTTACCAGCTGAACTACCAGGGAAGTCATCCCACAAATAGGCCTCAATTCTCTAACTTCTCATAGTGTAAGGTATTTAAATTGCTCTTGTTTCTGTTAATTGATAGATTTTTTTTAAAATTGTGGTGAAATCCATACAACATAAAATTTACTGTCTTGGGTTTCCCAGGTGGCACTAGTGTTAAAGAATCTGCCTGACATTGCAGGAGACGCAGGAGACTTGGGTTTGATTTCTAGTTAGGGAAGATCCCCCGGAATAGGAAATGGCACCCTACTCCAATATTCTTGCCTGGAAAATTCCTCGGGCAGAAGAGCCTGGTGGGTTACAATCCATGGGGCTGTAAAAAGTCAGACACGACTGAGTGACTGAGTACACACAATTTACTGTCCTAGTCGTTTTTAAGCATACAGTTCAGGACGTTGATACAAGCATACATATAATAAGGACATTGACATTGTTGCACAGCCATCATCATTATCCTTTTTCATCTTGCCAAACTGTGAATCTGAACCCATTAAACAATAACTCTCCATCCCATCTCTCCAGCCCCTGGCGTTCATGGTTTTATTTTCTGTCTCTGTGAATTTGATTATCCTAGATTCTTCCTATAAGTGGAATTGTACAATATTTGTATTTTTTTTACTAGTTTTTTTCACTTAGCATAATGTCCTTAAGTTACACTCATGTTGTATGTAGCATTTGACAGAATTTCCTTTTTTTTTAAGGATGAATAATATTCCACTGTATGTGTATATAGTGTACATTTTTGATGGACACTTGGGTTGCTTCCACCTCTTGGCAGCTGTGAATAATGCTGCTGTGAAAATAGGTGTGCAAATAACTTTGTAAGATCATTCTTTTGGGACTTCCCTGGTAGTCCAATGGCAAAACTCTGCAGTCCCATTGAAGAGGTTCTGGGTTCGATCCCTAGTCAGGGAACTAGATCTCACATGTTGCAGCTAATTATTTGCTTGCTATAACTAGAGATCTCACATGCCCCAACAAAGATCGAAGATCTCACATGCCACAATTAAGACCAGGATAAGCCAAATAAAGAAGCAAAGAAAGATAAATATTAAAAGAGCCCCTGCTTGTAATTATTTGGGTTTATACTCAGAAGCAGAATTGGTATAACACATGGTAATTCTATTTTAATAGTTTGGAGGAACTGCCATACTGTTTTCCATAGTGGCCACATTATTTTACATTTCCACCAGTAGTGTACAACGGCTCTAATTTCTCCACTTCATTGCTAAAACCTGTTATTTTCTGTTTTTTTGTTTGGTGTCTTTTTTTAATAGTAGCCATCTTAATAGGTATGAGGCATCATATTGTGGTTTTGCCTTACATTTCTGCAATGATTGGTGACATTGGGAATCTTTTCATCTGCTTACTGGCCATTTGTATATATGTTTTTTGAAGAAGTGTCTATTCAAATCCTTTATCCATGTTTTAATCAGGTTATTTGACTTTGTGGTTGAGTTGTAGAAATTCTGTATATATTCTGGATATTAACTCTCTATCATGTAGATGATATGCAGAAATTTTTTCTCACTCTGTGCATTGTCTTTTAACTGTTTATAACATTCTTTGATGCACAGACTTTTAAAATTTTGAGGTAGTCTAACTCATTTTTTTTCATTTGTTGCTTGTGCTTTTGGTGTTATATACAAAAAATTCTTGCCATATCCAATGTCATAAAGCTTTCTCTATATCTTTTCTAAGCATTTAATAGTTTTACCTTTTAATCTTTGGTCCATTTTGAGTTAATTTTCGTATATGGTATGAAGTAAGGACTTCATTATTTTGTGGGTAGATATCCAGTTTTTCCAGCATCATTTATTGAAAAGGCAGTCTTTTCCCACTGAATGGTTTTGGCAGCCCTCTTGAATGTCATTTGACCAAATATGTGAGAGGTTTAATTCTGGGCTTTCAATTCTATTCCATTGCTCTATATATCTATCTTTATGTCAGTACCACAATGTTGTAACTATAGTAGCTTTACAGTAAATTTTAAAATAGATAAATGTGAGAGCTCTAAGTTTGCTTCCTTCCAAGATTATTTTGACAGTTTGTGGTCCTATGAGAGTCTATATTAATTTAGCATGAATTTTTCTATTTCTGCTAAAAAAAAGTCATCAGAATTTTTACAGGGATAACCTTGAATCTGTACATATGCTTTGCATAGTAGTGTTAACATCTAAACAATATTAAGTGTTCCAGTCCATGAATGAAGTGTATCTTTTCACTTATTGGTGTCTTCTTAATTTCTTTCAGCAATATTTTATATTTTTTAGTGTATAGGACTTATGCTTCCTTTGCAAAATTGATTTCTAAGTATTTAATTCTCTTTAATGCTATAGTAAATGAAATTGTTTTCTTAATTTCCTTTTTGGACTGTTCATTGTCATTGTACAGGAATGCAACTGATTTTACATGTTATTTGTTTTTAATTCTGTGAATTTGCTGTGTTTATTAATTCTAAAAGCATGTGAATGTGTGTGCATAAGTTTAAGGTTCTCTACATGTAGGGTCATGTTGTCTGTGGACAGAGAAAATGTTCTTTCTTCCATTCCAATTTGAATGCTTTTTTGTTTCATTTTCATGCATAATTGCCCTGGCTAGAATGTCAGGGCCATGTTGAATATCGGAATATCTCATTTTATTGTGCTTTGCTACATTGTGCTTCTCACACATTGTATTTTTTGAAAATTGAAGGTTTGTGGTAACCATGAGTCAAGGAGGTCTATTGATGCCATTTTTCCAAAAATATTTGCTTACTTTGTGTCTCTCATTATTATTATTATGTTTGTTAATGGTGCTCTGTGATCAGTGATCTTTGATGTTACTACTACAACTTGCTGAAGGCTCAAATGATGATTAGCATTTTTTTTAGCAATACAATACTCTTAAAAATTAAGGTATGTACATTATTTGTTTAGATATAATGCCATTGCACACTTAAGAGACTATAGCATAGTGCAGACACAATTTATGTACTGGGCAACCAAAACAAACTGTGTGACTCACTTTATTGTGATATTTGCTTCATTGCTGTGGTATGTAACTAAACCTGCAATATCTTCAAGATGTGCTGTGCTGTGCTTAGTTGCTCAGTCATGTCCAACTCAGCAACCCCATGGACTGTAGCCTGCCAGGCTCCTCTGTCCATGGGGATTCTCCAGGCAAGAATACTGGAGTGGGTTGCCATGCCTTCCTCCAGGAGAATCTTCCCAACCCAGGGATTGAACCCAGGTCTCCTGCATTGAAGGTGGATTCTTTACCATCTGAGCTACCAGGGAAGCCCAAGAATACTGGAGTGGGTAGCTCAATTCTTCTCCAGGGGATCTTTCCGACCCAGGAATTGAACCTGAGTCTCCTGCATTACAGGAGGATTCTTTATCAGCCGAGCTACCAGGGAAGCCCATCTTCAAGATATGCCTGTACAAATAATGGGAATGAGCATCATTGTTTTGTTTCTGATTCTAGAGGAAAAGTTTGCAGTGTTTGCTATTGAGCATGCTGTTAGCTGTGGGAATAGTTGGTTTTGAATCGGGAGATCTTCAAACGCTCACATTTATTGAACATTTTAAAAATGACCTGGTGTAGACTGCCCTTTTCCTATGTTGCTCATTTAAACTTCACAAAAACTCTATGCGGGAGTTTTCCCCACTTAGCAAATGTGGAAATCAAGATTCATAGAAATCAAGTAACTTGCCAAAGTTTATGTAATGTAGATGACATTTATGGGTTTTGAATTCTGTTCTTTCTCGCTTAAAAGCCTAGATTCTTTCCACCTTACCAAATAGCCTCGTGAGTAAGAAACCAGGTCTCTGCAGACTTACGTTTCATTTTCTCTTCCACAGTGTCAAGCAGAGCCAAGCACATACAGATGCTCAATATCTTGTGGATGAACCCACTGCCACCATGAAAACCCATTTCTAAATGCCCTGAGAGCTTTCTTGTGCCAGTTGAAAAGGGGAGCTGGATAGCTCAGGCAGTTGAATTCCTCTTGCCAAACTCAATGCTCAATTTTGGTGACAGGTTCTCCCAATGGGCCTCTAAACCTGGCTTCCAACATCATTCATTCTCCAGCCTACATCTGCAACTTTCTCTGTCCCCAAGATTTGCAGCCACTTCCTCTTAGGATCCTAGGGGTTTCTCCGGTGGCTCAGCTGTAAAGAATCCACGTGCAATTCAGGAGGCCCAGGAGACGTGAGTTCAATCCCTGGGTTGGAAAGATCCCCTGGAAAAGGGCATGGCAACCCACTCCAGTATTCTTGCCTGTGAAATTTCAAGGACAGAGGAGCCTGTCAGGCTAAAGTCCACAGGGGCACAAAGAGTCAGACATGACTGAAGTGACTTAGCACAAACACACTCTTAGGATCCTACTGCTTGATTCAGAGAAGCTGAGTGCCTCTGCTGCTTTTTTCTCTCTGTGCCTGGGATCATCCCAGTTGCCATCTCCCCACCCCCCCCACCACCAGTGGCACATAACTCTAGAGATAAAAGGGACCTCCTGAAAAACCATTCCTGCCCTTAAGCCTACCCTCCTTCTGGACATAGTGGAGGAAACCAACCCGTGGCAGGCAAATTGGGTACAATATCAAAAAGAAGGGCAAAAAATAATTTCTCAGACTAAATCCCAGTTTCCAGAACAAACATCTTTATAGTGTTTACAGCCTTGGCCCATAGGTGGTCTAGAAAAGAGACAGCCATGCCCTTGAATATCCTTCTTGGGTTCTGAAAAAGGTGGAGGGGCAGAGCAAAGCCACAGATAAAAACAAAACCTCTCCCCTGATTAGGAGAACTCCATAAATCCCCATTTTCTGGGACATCTTGATTACACATGATTCTGTTCCTGTGCCATAAGCCAGAATGACTACCATATGATGGACTGCTGTGTTTTGATTTTTTGGTTCAGGAAAGATGATCACCATAATAGGAAAAATAAACAGAACAGTCAAAAGTACTCTAAGAGTACAACTCATATTGCAACATTCTGTGGGAAAGCATGTGTGCATGTGTGTATGTGTGTATGTTTTAGAACAACATGTGCAGATGCTGATTGAAATTTAAGCCCATAGGGAACAATAATCTTCAACCTCTACCAACTTCCCTTAACCCACACATACTTCAGGTAGAATTGTTATGCAGCTCTTAAAGGATCAAAATTGAACCCATGGGCTAGAGACAGAACTTCCTTTGATACTCCCTGCTTGCATGTGGAATGGGAGACAGGAAGGGAGAAGGACATGGTCCTGCCTCCATCTGGGAAATGCCAAACTCCCTCTGAGAGCCCAGAGGACTGGCTTCAGCCATGGCGAGTTTGATTCTACCACTTGATACCTGAACTTCCTACTCCAGCTTCTCTGTGGAAAGAACTCTGGGGTTGGACTGTAGGCAACCATGGAAGTGGAAGCATGAACAAAGATCTTGGACTGTGGTGTACAGAGAAAAGAGCCTGGACTTTGTAGTCCTGCCTTAGCCACTTCATTCTTGTGTGAAAAAAAGTTGCTTAACTTCCTGATACTGACAATCCTCACTTGCACAATGGAGGTAGTGCTTTTCAGGGTCCTTGTGATAATTAGAAAGAACATATATAAAGTGGCTGGCGCATTATATGAGCACATTCAATGGCAGTTATCAGTATTATAGAGTTGACCTACTCAACAGTCTCATGTAACTGAGAATATTGAAGCTCAGAGAAGGGAAATAACTCATCAGTGTCATGCAGCCAGTTGATGAGAGCCTGGACTGGGACCATGTGGTTCTTCCTCTAAATCAATTTGCCTCCTAAGATATGCAGCAGTGGGAAGTATGAGAACTAAAATACACCCTTGCTATTCTCGAGGACTCTATAATTTAATGAAAGACAGATATATGAAAAAAAAATCTATAATGATACTTAAGTAAGAAATGGAGAAATAAATGCTTGCATGTGTGGTATATTTGCTCAAATACATAGAGTGGGAGAAAGTCTGTGCAGTTAGCTAGACAATTGAAGAGAAGCCCAACACTGCATTTGGCTCTTGCTTTTAGGTAAGTGAAGTGGCTTATTTTTGTTTCTGTTTTCCTACAGTTTAAAAAGCCTGTAATTGTAGAAGTCATTTTGTCTCACCCTCTATGTGACTTTGTTTAATTTTCAATTAAAAAATGAAGTATTTTCCCAGTGGATTCTCAAGATAGGTTGTATGGAATGTAACTGGACTACCCAGACACACCCCATTTCTGCCCTTGGTGAAGAGGACCTGACTCTCCTTTTCTCCTAGGTGACTAGGACTCTCCCATTAAGGGTAAGTTAGCAGACAGATGTGGCAAGCATGTGTTCTGTGCACCATCCTGTCTCCTATAACACGATGCCTAGCACACTGTAGGTGCTTAATAATGTTGTTTCAACAAATTACATGTGGATTGGGCTCCCTTGCACCCCTAGTTCACCTTTCTGCTGCAGCAAGAAAGACCAGCACAGGGAATATTTCTCCATCATTTGTTCAAATAAGAAAGAAAAGCTCTTACCAGGGGATGTGTGTGCATGGTCAGTCACTTCAGTCATGTCCAATTCTTTCTGACCCTGTGGACTGTAGCCCACCAGATTCCCCTGTCCATGGGATTCTCCAGGCAAGAATACTGGAGTGGGTTTCCATTTCCTTCTCCTAGGAATCTTCCCAACCCAGGATCGATCTTGTGTCTCTTACATTTCCTGCATTGACAGGTAGGTTCTTTACCACTAGTGCCACCTTGGAAGCCCCTTCCAGGGGACAGCCATCCTGAAAATCCCTTTCTTCAGTCTGGCTAGTCTTGTCAGGGTACTGGAACCTCCTTTGAATTTTCCCAAATTCAAAGACCTTCTGCCAGCCTCAGCAGCCAACATGATTTTACTGGATCCAGATAAAGTTCAGCCTTCTTCACAAACCTCCTCTAACTACCCAGGCACTTACTTCTCTCCCTTTGCTGAGCAATGTGTACCTTTAGCATACAACTATGAGGTTTCTTTTGTAGTATGCTTACACTCACCCATGTCTGTAAGTGTGTTTTCTCCACAATGAGCTACATTAGTACCTTGAGAGCAAGGACTGTTGTCCTCTACCTTCTGGATCTCTGTGGGTCCTCACACAGGTACACGTGCTTTGTAATAGGTGTTCCACAAACTTGATTCAAGAGCCCTCTAGTTCTTGGAGGGCATGGCTACTAGCATTTCCACTAAGCATGTTGTAAGTGACCTTATTTTCACGTATGCTTTTCCTTCAGGGACATTTAGAGCCTAGTGTCTAATCTATGGCTAGCAGTTGCCCAGGACTGCATAGTCTTTATTTACATAACAATGATTATATAAGTCTTGCTTTTTAAAAAAATCTGCATTTATTTTCTTTTCACATATTCTTCTCTCTCTCTCGTGCATTAGCTTATATAAAGAGGTTATAAATGAGGAAATATGAAATACAAAGTTCTCCATTTGAAACTGTCAGGGGTTAAAAATGACCTATCTACCTTAGGTTGGCCATTTGGCACTGAAATAAAAACCACAAGGCACAGTTGAAAGGATTATGTCTCCAATAGTGGAAGTTCAGGTAACATGGTTGAATCAAGTCCCATGGCAGCCTTCCAGCTTTCCACAAATTTTATATCTGAAACTGGAGTTGCTGATGCTTAGAGAAGAGAAGAAGCTATGAATGAAGTTTGGTCCTTCTTTATCTGCTTGCTGTTGTTGTTCAGTCGCTAAGTCATGTCTGACTCTCGTGACCTCATGGACTGCAGCATGCCAGGCTCCTCTGTCCTCCACTATCTCCAAGAGTTTGCTCAAACTCATATCCATTGAGTCAGTGATGTCATCCAGCCATCTCATCCTCTGTCACCCCCTTCTCCATCTTCCCTCAGTATTTCCCAGCACCAGGGTCTTTTCCAATGAGTTGTCTCTTCACATCAAGTGGCCAAACTATTGGGGCTTCAGCTTCAGCAACAGTCCTTCCATTGAATATTCAGGGTTGATTTCCTTTAGGATTGACTGGTTTGACTTCCTTGTAGTCCAAGGGACTCTCAAGAGTCTTCTCTAGCACCACACAATTCGAAGGCATCAATTCTTTAGCACTTGGCCTTCTTTTTGGACTAACTCTCACATCTGTACGTGACTACTGGAAAAACTGTCATTTGCTTATATCCTGTTTATACGCTTTTATCAGCTTTTTATCCCCTTGAGAGCAGTCCCCAAGCTGAGGGTTTAAGACCACCCACAAAGCTGTTCACATCTGTTTTCCCTAAGACCACACAGTGGGAGAAGAAGAACTCTTTGGTGGGAAGAAATGAGTCACAATCCTCTCCCAGTCTCAGGAGCCCAACCAGGGGAAACAAAGAGGTAGTTGAACAAGGAGCAAAGAAAACGCAAAGGGGGAAATTATTTCATGTCGATAGAATTTGGAAGTATCAGAACTGACATTCTCATTTTACAGATGAGTAAAACTGAGAGAGGGGAGATGGCAGACCCAAGACCACAGAACAGACTGGTAATCATCTCCTCAGAAGACTGAGAAGCCTCTTCTAGCTCCACAGCCTCTCCTGCCTTAGGATTCCAGTTTTGAACAGAAACTCCATTCTGTCCCTGCATGTGTAGCACCCAGTCTGCACCCTCACTGTCCATTTAAGGCCCAGGTCCAAGTCTCTCCTACTTCACTGAGGATGCTGTAACTGAATTCTTTCCCTGGTGGAAGGCAGGATTTCTCCAAGACTGACCCATGTACCACCAACATCTGAATTCCTTGGAAGACCATTGATGTTGATGCCTTCTAAGGCTTACTGAGTCAGTTGCTGGAGGTTGTCTGGGAATTTGCATTCTCACAGGAGCCCCAAGGGATGGATGGACACATTGAACCTCAGAACTGCAGGTCAAGGGAAGCGCCAGGGGCAGCCTTGCCCTTCCTCCATCCCCCTTCTCCCAGCTGCAACCCAGCGGACATTTTAGCAGCAGCTGGAGAAAGTCTATCAAGACAGGGACTCCCCCCAACACCAGAAGAACTTTGTGAGCAAAATCTTCTATACAGCTGCATGTGCTGAGAACCAGCAGTTTCTCTTCTTTCTTTTTTTTGAAGATTCTTTGATGTGGACCATCTTTAAATCCTTTTATTGAATTTGTTACAATATTGCTTCTGGGTTTCTTTGTATGTTTTTTTTTCTGGTTGTAGGGCATGTGGGATTTTAGCTCCCCCGACCAGGGATAGAACCTTCAACCCCTGCATTGGAAGGCAAAGTCTTAACCACTGGGTGGCCAGGGAAGTCCCTCATTTCTTAATGGCTAGTTAAAAAGCTGAATTTTTGAGCGAAGAAGACATCTATTCTTCTTTCCCCCATCTCTGTCCTGCTCTCCCTCTTCCCCAACCTCAAGACTTTTGCACATTTCTAACCTTTTATAACTTTGAGCGCTGTTTAGCTTCTTCTTCATGACCACTCAGAAGGCCCGGGGCCTTCACATTTCCTCCCACAGATAATTCAAAAACAATCACAGCGATAACAATAGGGCGGCGACGATGCAATCCTGGCTACAGTGAAGCCTTGAAGTACTGGCCAGGGCACACCTATTTGCACTTGCCCAACTTGCTTCAGATTATGAAGTCAGGGTTCTTTCCTCCTTTCTTCAAATCAGTTGTCCTTCTCACCGAAAGGGTGTCCATGACAAGATCTGGCCTGTTGATGTTATGTGTGTGACCAGTTCAGTGCAGCAGCAGCTCCCCTCCCACCGCCCCCGCCCCCCACCCACATAGGCATGACCTGTAAGTGACAGCTTCTGTGGGAGAGAACAAGGATGAAATGAGCACAGCAGAGAGAGAAGGGATGGGCAGAAGAGAGGAGAAGCCTCAGTTTCCCTTGTGAGTCGAATTAGATGATGTGGGAGAGGAAAAACTCTGGTGAGAGGGGAGACCACTGCACAGGGAGTTTGAGAGCCAGAGAGTCCCAGTTTCCCTCGGACATTGCCTAGTCAAGGATGGAGAGGTTCATTTGGTCGTGATTTAAAGGAGGAAGAGTTGAGCTAAGTGCTGACAGCAGGGCACAGATTACATCAAGCACAGATATAATGATCCCTCTAACAGCAACCTTAATAAGCCTATGTAGGTAAGTATATATCATGCAAGGTCTGCATATCAGGTGGGTTGAAGGATTCAGCCTATACAGGTAGACATATGCATGGAAACATTTATGCATGCCTGTGTGCACATGTGGACTTCCCTGGTAGCTCTCACATTAAAGAATATGCCTGCAATGCAGGAGACCCAGGTTCAATCCCTGGGTCTGGAAGATCCCCTGGAGAAGGGAATGGCAACCCACTCCAGTAGTCTTGCATACATAAGTAAATATACACATATACTCCCTTCACACATTGACACAAGGACACACACACTTACATTCAGTCACACGAGCATAAGGATACTCATATATGGATTTAGAAACACACACATAAAACAACCATCCACATATGTTCATGTACCTCCATGCACTCATGCAAACCCCTCGACCATCTAGATCAGTCTTACACACAGATGTTGATTCACACATACAAATGAGAGTAAAACAGAAAATGTGCCTATGGTATGGTGGCCATGCGACTTGTTGGAGGCCCCACTGAGCCAAGGACATGGCTCTAGGTAATAGAAGGGCAGTGGTCAAGCCCCCGGGAGCCCAGAGTCCTCAAGGGCTGGGTACAGAATGAGTACACACTAAGGTCTTACAAATCGATGGATTCTGTGGCTTAACTTGCTGACTTTTGCCTTGATTATGACAACCATGGAAAAACTGTCTCCCCTTCTGTCCATTCGTGTGAGTGCTTGGTATGTCTTAGAATCTTCTCATCGACTAAGATTGTGCTCATGAAACCTCTCCTTATCCCCTGACTCTCCACTCCCAGAACCCCCACCTCACCATCAAGTGAAAAACCTTATTTTCATTTTGAAAATTTTGTCATTGGCTTTTTCATTTTTGACACCTTATAACATTTTAAAAATTTTACGGATTCCTGGTTTTTAAGAATGTGAACCAGTTTGCTTTAGTGGCTGCATTATTTAATTCATTTATTTATTTTTATTTTTAGTTGTGCTCGGCCTTCATTGCTGTGCATGGGCTATCTCTAGTTGCAGTGAACAGGGGCAACTAGTTGTGGTGCGTAGGCTTCTCAATGCGGTGCCGTCTCTT
This sequence comes from Okapia johnstoni, assembly GCA_024291935.2. Classification (NCBI taxonomy): domain Eukaryota; kingdom Metazoa; phylum Chordata; class Mammalia; order Artiodactyla; family Giraffidae; genus Okapia; species Okapia johnstoni. The sequence continues at coordinate 40,667,996 of CM044314.1, read as the reverse complement.
GTTGTGGAGCACAGGCTTTAGGTGCCTGTGCTTCAGTAGTTACAACACTTGGACTCAGTAGTTGCGGACCAGATGCTTAGTTGCTCCACACATGTGGAATCTTCCCGGACCAGAGATTGAACCCATGTCCCCTACATGAGCAGGTGGATTCCCATCCACTGTACCACCAGGGAAGACCCATATTCCTTGATTAAAACACTGAATATAGAAAATTACAAAGAAGGAAATAACAATCACTTAAACATTCACCATTAGAAGTTAATTGCTTTTTAAAATCATTTTGGTGAATAAGCTTCTAGTTGTCTTTGATAAATTGTTAGAGTTTTTCCAAGCATAGACTTTTAATGGGTAGTATTCAAGCTCTCTGTCTTTAAATTTCTGGCATTTTCTTTACTTTCAGAATATTTCTTATTCCAGGATTTTAGAGCCAAGTTTTCTATTGAAAACTGTGGTTTATTGATTCTATTTAAGTTTGTATTAGAGCGTTTTGTTTATTATTTTCATTAGAAAACTAGCTAATCTGATCACACGGACCACAGCCTTGTCTATCTCAATGAAACTAAGCCATGCCATGTGGGGCCACCCACGACGGACGGGTCGTGGTGGAGAGGTCTGACAGAATGTGGTCCACTGCAGAAGGGAATGGAAAACCACTTCAGTATTCTTGCCTTGAGAACCCCATGAACAGTATGAAAAGGCAAAAAGATAGGACACTGAAAGATGAACTCCCCAGGTCAGTAAGTGCTCAATATGCTACTGGAGATTAGTGGAGAAATAACTCCAGAAAGAATGATGGGATGGCACCAAAGCAAAAACAATACCCAGTTGTGGATGTGACTGGTGATAGAGGCAAAGTCCGATGCTGTAAAGAGCAATATTGCATAGGAACCTGGAATGTTAGGTCCATGAATCAAGGCAAATTGGAAGTGGTCAAACAGGAGATGGCAAGAGTGAATGTCAACATGCTAGGGATCAGTGAACTAAGATGGACTGGAATGGGTGAATTTAACTCAGATAACCATTATATCTACTCCTGTGGGCAGAAATCCCTTAGAAGAAATGGAGTAGCCAACTGGTCAACAAAAGAGTCCAAAATGCAGTACTTGGATGCAATCTCAAAAACGACTGAATGATCTCTGTTTGTTTCCAAGGCAAACCATTCAATATCACGGTAATCCAAGTCTATGCCCTGACCAGTAACGCTGAAGAAGCTGAACTTGAACGGTTCTATGAAGACCTACAAGACCTTTTAGAACTAACACCCAAAAAAGATGTCCTTTTCATTATAGGGGACTGGAATGCAAAAAGTGGGAAGTCAAGAAACATCTGGTGTAACAGGCAAATTTGGCCTTGGAGTACAGAATGAAGCAGGGCAAAGGCTACTAGAGTTTTGCCAAGAGAACGCACTGGTCATAGCAAACACCCTCTTCCAACAAAACAAGAGAAGACTCTACACATGGACATCACCAGATGGTCAACACTGAAATCAAACTGATTATATTCTTTGCAGCCAAAGATGGAGAAGCTCTATACAGTCAGCAAAAACAAGACTGGGAGCAGGCTGTGGCTCAGATCATGAACTCCTTATTGCCAAATTCAGACTTAAATTGAAGAAAGTAGGGAAACCACCAGACCATTCAGGTATGACTTAAATCAAATCCCTTATGATTACATAGTTGAAGTGAGAAATAGATTTAAGGGACTAGATCTGATAGACAGAGTGCCTGATGAACTATGGACGGAGGTTCGTGACATTGTACAGGAGACAGGGATCAAGATTATCCCCATGGAAAAGAAATGCAAAAAAGCAAAATGGCTGTCTGAGGAGGCCTTACAAATAGCTGTGAAAAGAAGAGAAGCCAAAAGCAAAGGAGAAAAGGAAAGATATTCCCATTTGAATGCAGAGTTCCAAAGAATAGCAATGAGAGATAAGAAAGCCTTCTTCAGCAATCAATGCAAAGAAATAGAGCAAAACAACAGAATGGGAAAGACTAGAGATCTCTTCAAGAAAATTAGAGATACCAAGGGAACATTTCATGCAAAGACGGGCTTGATAAAGGACAGAAATGGTATGGACCTAACAGAAGCAGAAGATATTAAGAAGAGGTGGCAAGAATACACAGAAGAACTGTACAAAAAAGATCTTTACAACCCAGATAATCATGATGATGTGATCACTCACCTAGAGCCAGACAACCTAGAATGTGAAGTCAAGTGGGCCTTAGAAAGCATCACTACAAACAAAGCTAGTGGAGGTGATGGAATTCCAGTTGAGCTGTTTCAAATCCTCAAAGATGATGCTGTGCAAGTGCTGCACTCGATATGCCAGCAAATCTGGAAAACTCAGCAGTGGCCACAGGACTGGAAAAGGTCAGTTTTCATTCCAATCCCAAAGAAAGGCTATGCCAAAGAATGCTCAAACTACCTCACAATTGCACCCATCTCACACACTAGTAAAGTATTGCTCAAAATTCTCCAAGACAGGCTTCAGCAATACGTGAACCGTGAACTTCCAGATGTTCAAGCTGGTTTTAGAAAAGGCAGAGGAACCTGAGATCAAATTGCCAACATCCGCTGGATATTCGAAAAAGCAAGAGAGTTCCAGAAAAACATCTATTTCTGCTTTATTGACTATGCCAAAGCCTTTGACTGTGTGGATCACAATAAACTGTGGAAAATTCTGAAAGAGATAGGAATACCAGACCATCTGACCTGTCTCTTGAGAAACCTGTATGCAGGTGAGGAAGCAAGAGTTAGAACTGGACATGGAACAACAGACTGGTTCCAAATAGGAAAAGGAGTACGTCAAGGCTGTATATTGTCACCCTGCTTATTTAACTTATATGCAGAGTACATCATGAGAAACTCTGGGCTGAAAAAATCACAAGCTGGAATCAAGACTGCTGGGAGAAATATCAATAACCTCAGATATGCAGATGACACCACCCTTATGGCAGAAAGTGAAGAACTAAAGAGCCTCTTGATGAAGGTGAAAGAGGAGAGTGACAAAGTAGGCTTAAACCTCAACGTTCAGAAAACTAAGATCATGGCATCTGGTCACATCACTTCATGGGAAATAGCTGGGGAAACAGTGGAACCAGTGTCAGACTTTATTTTTTGGGGCTCCAAAATCACTGCAGATGGTGATTGCAGCCATGAAATTAAAAGACGCTTACTCCTTGGAAGGAAGGTTATGACCAACCTAGACAGCATATTTAAAAGCAGAGACATTACTTTGCCAACAAATGCCCATCTAGTGAAGGCTATGGTTTTTCCAGTGGTCATGCATGGATGTGAGAGTTGGATGGTGAAGAACGCTGAGCACCGACGAATTGATGCTTTTGAACTGTGGTGTTGGAGAAGACTCTTGAGAGTCCCCTGGACTGCAAGGAGATCCAACCAGTCCATCCTAAAGCAGATCCGTCCTGGTTGTTCATTGGAAGGACTGATGTTGAAGCTGAAACTCCAATACTTTGGCCACCTCATGTGAAGAGTTGACTCATTGGAAAAGACCCTAATGCTGGGAAGGATTTGGGGCAGGAGGAGAAAGGGATGACAGAGGATGAGATGGTTGAATGGCATCACCGACTCGATGGACATGGTATGGGTAGACTCCGGGAATTGGTGATGGACAGGGAGGCCTGGCGTGCTGCGATTCATGGGGTCGCAAAGAGTCGGAGACGACTGAGCGACTGAACTGAACTGAACTGAAGTAACAAGAGACCTAGAGTCACAGATGCAGGAGCATAGAAACCGTTTCCTCTCCCCGGGGAGTTCCTGATTGTAACGAACGTTGTTTTCAGTCTTCGTTTCCTTTGCACTTGTTACCGATTCCGGTATATACTTCTTAGTGGTTAAATAGGAGGGGGAAGGAATTATGATGCTAATCTTGAACTTTTAATGCCATCCGTTTCCTTTTTTCCCTCCAAGAACTTTCTCTGCTTTTTCTTTCTCTTATTTGTTCTCCCTTCTCTTCCATTACTGATGGACTGCCTCTGCAGTCGTACCCTAGAAAGTTAATTATGATCAGTCATGTCCAACGCTTTGTGACCCCAGACAATGTAGCCCACCAGGCCCCTCTGTCCATGGAATTTTGTAGGCAAGAATACTGAAATGGGTTGCCGTTTCTTCCTCCAGGAGATCTTCCTTACCCAGGGATCAAACCCAAGTCCCCTCTGTCTCCTGAATTGCAGGTGGATTCTTTACCTGCTGAGCCATCGGGGAAGCTCAAAGTCATACCCTAAAGACTGCAAATTCCTAGGAACATGTACTCCTTTCTTTATCTCTCTCTTCAGCATAAACCACTTTACAGTCATCCTCTGAGGAGTCCGAGTGAACTTGTGATATCAGGAGCTCTAAGCTTTTAGTTCCAGGGGTGAATTTACTGAATGTTTTAGGGAATTAATTCCCAGATCTTCAACCTCCACAGTTTCCTGGATCAGGTAGGTCCTCTCTGCTCTGTCTACTCACTGCTCTTTTCAAAAATAGCCCCTTTTCCATTTTACAAAACCAAGGCATGCATCCTTTCCCAATTTTATTCTGATTGATTATTTTAGGATATAAACACCTCCCGGAAGCCAAACCTCCTTTATTAATGAAAGCACTAGAAACTCTTGGGACACTTTCCTCTTTTTACTGATTCTATACATTTTTCCTGTTAAGGATGAAGCATGGTGATAGAAATGGAGTATGTTAGTCCCTTTGGGGAGGGTCGAGACAATGAGAGTGATGGCAGTTCTGTTTAATGACCTCACTTCTCCCAAGTCTGGCTTTTGTCAAATAATGCTTTGCTGTTGTAGGAGAAAATGGTGAGAGCAGAACAGAGGAGAAAATTGGTAAGAAATATTGAATGCTAAAAATGTCTCTTTTTTCACAAATTTAATCACAAGCAATTATGTTCAGCTGTTCTCAGTACTCATCTTTGGGAAGTGTCATTATCTGGAAAGAAAAGCACCTTGGAACAGCTGAAACAGTAGAGGTTAGTGACACAGATTCTATTAAATGTAATGGGAATGTTTTCCAAGGCTACCAAATGATAAAACCTGGGGAAAAAGCTTTCCCTGGTTTCTTTTAAATTCAATGTCTGTGTATCCTTTAACAATTTAGTTAAAATTTAGGTTATCAAACTGTATCATGAAATATTTATCCCATTTAGTCACTTCTCTGCTTATTTTTTTCTTACTATTTTCTAACTCTGATTAATAAAATAAAAGGATATTCTAGCTGCTGCACCATTTTGTCATTACCAGTGTGTAGATTTCTCTTTCATGAAATATGTGGGGAAAATCTTGATCACACTTCACAATATTAATGGCATTATTTCTAAAGTTATATACATAATTCTTACTTAATGATTTTCAAGAGCTGAAAGAAAGATTCAATGCATACATGCACATACATTTACCAAAGGACTACCAGGAGTTTTATTCTTCTTGCTTCGTAAATAACACATCTCTTTGGCTACAAATTACACAGCATTGTTTCAAACTAAGTAGTGAGCAACAGCATGTAGATTTATTATTGTTTTCATAAATTATAAAAACAGACTATATTAGTTTTATATCAGCTTAATATTGATTTGACTGCTTTTAGTAATCTCTCATAAAAAGTCCAAGTCCCATAATATATTACTCAGTGATTTTTAATAATATTACTGAAATATATATTAATCTATTCATTTGAATTGATAAATGAAGTCAGATATTTTATGACAGAAAGCGAGTCTGATTGAGCTGATGATTTGACAGTGATGACTGACGTTTCCAATTAGGTTATGAGACAGACAGTTCCCCCTATGCTGAGTAAGTGGAATTTAAACTTAAAGAACTGGATGAGATAGAAGCAGTTTATAGAAAAATATTGTATAGTCAGAGCTGTATTGACATTAGCAACAATTTTAATTTTTCCAATTTTGTCTGTGTATATCATGCTAAATAACAAAATGCGGGAAAAGCAATGGGTACAATTGCTGCTGCTGCTACTGCTGCTAAGTCGCTTCAGTCGTGTCCGACTCTGTGCGACCCCATAGACGGCAGCCCACCAGGCTCCGCCGTGCCTGGGATTCTCCAGGCAAGAATACTGGAGTGGGTTGCCATTTTCTTCTCCAGTGGATGAAAGGGAAAAGTGAAAGTGAAGTCGCTCAGCCGTGTCCGACTCTTAGCGACCCCATGGACTGCAGCCTACCAGGCTCCTCCGTCCATGGGATTTTCCAGGCAAGAGTACTGGAGTGGGGTGCCGTTGCCTTCTCCTATGGGTACAATTACTGGTCTTTTAATAAATTTTAAGAGTCTTTTTGGTATTCTTTCCAGAAATTGAAGAAGGGAATGCATCTAATAAATTCAGAAATGAAAAATAAATATATAAAAATTCATACAAATACACACACCCCTATTCATTTTTATAGAAGGTGGTTTCCAATTCTTTGCTTTCAGCAAAAGTGCAGAAGAACCTAATCAAACTGCTAGTAGACAGTGTCAGTCAACGAACACTAAAAAATAATTATTAATAATATACTATCAAGTGACTTTTAGCCTATAAGAATTCAAAACTCCTAGCAGTATTTCTCTCTACTCACTACCTTCAATTCGTGAGCTTCTGTTTTCTTTAATCTCATGCCCAGCAAGATTTTTGCCCTCATCTACTCCAATAAAATGACTCTTGTTTGTTTAAGGTCACAATGACTTCAGTGTTACTAAATCCATAATCAATTCTTAAAGCTAATAGTATTTGACCTTTTAGTAACCACTTCATGGCTATTCATTTCCTCTTTCTGAAAATGCTTTTGTCCCTTGGCTTCCTAAACTCTGCACACTCTTAGTTTTACTCTGAATTTACTGGTCATATTTCAATTTTTTTTTCTATTTGCTCCTCGTCTCCTTTATCTCTTATTGTTGGAGTGCCTCGGGGTTTAATTCTTAGACCTCGTTTCCTCTCTATTACGATGCCTTCCTAGGAGATGTCATCCCATCCATGGTTTCACAGTCCAGGTCTGCCTTGATGACTTGTATCTCCATCACAGACTTTTCCCCTTAACTCCTGATTCCATCCAAATGGCTAATCATCAGTGATGCCTAATAGCAATAACAGAATTATCATGTCCGAATGATCTTAACTCCCCAAACCCTTCTTCACATCGTTCTCCATCAAAGCTCAGAACAACGTCATCCTTCCATTTGAACAGAAGAAGAACCTGGATGTCATCCTTGACTTTGGCTCTCACAATCCAAATCCCACTTGTCCTGAAATCACCTTAGCCTTTCCTTTACAATACATCCAGCATCTGGCTCCTTCTCACCATTTCTTTCACTATCCTAATCTTGCCTGGACTTTTGTAATAGACTCCTAATTGTCCTTTGCTCACTGTTTTGTCTACCCACCTACCGCCTTTTCTCAATACAGCAGCCAGAGTGAGCCATTCCTGTGCTCAAAGGCTCAAAACCCTCCAGTGGTTCCCCAGCTCACTCCAGATAAGAGCCAGTATGCTTATAGTGGCCTGCAGGGACCAACACTCTGACCTCATTACCTCTCTGAACTTACCTCCTATGACTTTCCTCTCATCCTGCTCTAGCCCCACTGGCCTCTTCATAGTTGTGCCTCAAATAGTCCCCATCTCTGGACATTTGAGGGCTTCCCAGGTGGCACTAATGGTAAAGAACATGCCTGCCAGTGCAGGAGATGTAAGAGACAGGGGTTCGATCCCTGGATTGGGAAGATCCCCTGGAGGAGGGCATGGCAACCCACTGCAGTATTCTTGCCTGGAGAATTTCATGGACAGAGGAGCCTGGTGGGCTACAGTCCAGAGGTTGCAAAGAGTCGGATATGACTGAAGTGACTTAGCATGCAGTCACTGGGCATTTTTACTGGCTGTTTCTTTCACCTGAAACACTCCTCCTCCAGGTATCTGCAAGGTCCATTCCCTCTTTTCTTTCAAATGTTTGTTCAGGCATTAATCACTAAGATCTACTCTGACTATCAATTTAAAATTGCACTCCCCTTACCCTGATTAATTTTTCTACAGTAATTATTGTGTTTATTCTCTTCATGGTCTCTCCCTTCCTAGAATATATGCTCAATGAGAGAAGGTTTTTTTGTTTGTTTGTTTTTGTTCATTCCTGTTACTGCAGGGCCTTGAGGATTACCTGGAAGTAAGAAGTATTTGGGCTTCTCAGGTAGCTCAGTGGTAAAGAATCTGCCTGCCAGGGTAGGAGACGTGAGTTTGACCCCTGGGTCAGGACAATCTCCTGGAGGAGGAAATAGCAACCCACTGCAGTATTCCTGTCTGGGAAATCCCATGGACAGAGGAGCCTAGAAGGTTACAGTCTATGGGATTGCACGACTGAGTGAGCACACAAGAAGTACTCAATGAATACAGTTGGCCTATACAATCCACACTTTCTGAATTTGCAAATTCACCTACTTGCTAAAATACATTTTTAACCCCCAAATCCATGTTCATGACATACTTGCAGTAATTTGAAGACAATACACTGAGCACTGAAAAATTTGAGTCACCTAGTGTTCACATTCCCAAGTGAAGCTGAGCAAGGCAACTGGCTTCCTTCTTGTTTCAACTCTCATACTGTAAATAAGTGTCCTTTTTGTGGTCTATTTTGTGCTACATTTTCCATGTTTTTTTGTGGTTTGGTTGGTGATTTTACTGCTGAAAATGGAACTAATCCCTTTATCTTCCGGCACTGGATAGTGCTCTGGATATGTCCAAAGGAAGCCCGGATTTTCTTCCTTCATTTAAGGACGTTTAGCTTTAAAAATATCTTGGAATAATTTTTGCTGCAATTTTTGGGTTCTCTATTTCAGGAATACCTTTCATCCATATGGTGTATCATTTCTGCCTGCCCTTGATATCTGTAGCTTTATCTGTACTCATTTCATCTTTCCTTTTCCTTCCCTTTACATTCTCTCTGGAAAGACTTTCAAGACTTTCAATTAAATTTTTAGCCATGTCTATTCTGTTTTGGCTGCTCTAATTATTAGTTCTGTAATGATATTGGTTGGGTGCTTTGTCCCCTTAGTTCTGCAATCCCTCTTTTAATGTCCTTCTGTTCTTTTAACATCTTGTCTTTGACTCCTTTGTAAGAAACAGAATTCATGTTATTATCAAATTATTCCATAGCCTGCAGCCCTTGCAGGGAATCTTCTTCTGTTCCTTAGGTTATATTTTCTGTTACCTGAGTTATTTTTCTGTCCCCTGTAGCCTTGCTTTCCTTCTTGGTTTTTCTGTGATAGATTTTCACAATCATCATGACATGCTCACTTTGCTCCTGTGCTCACGCCAAGTACGGGCAACTCTGACAGTCATGGGGAGGTGGGGGTAAATTCTTCTTAACATTTCCCCCATATATACATATATATTTTGTTAATGCAACTCCCCTTTGCTTTATTTTTATTTTTAAACTATATTTATTTATTTTGCTGCCTCAAGTCTTAGTTGTGGCATACAGGATCTTTCATTATGGTGCATAGGCTTCTCTCTAGTTGCAACTCATGGGCTTAGTTGCCTCATGGCATGTGGGATCTTAGTTCCCCAACCAGGGGTTGAACCCTTGTCCCCTGCATTGTAAGGTAGATTCTCAATCACTGGACCATCAGGGAAATCCCTCCTTCATCTTATTGATACATTTTCTGACTTCCCTTCTGAGCCAAATTTGAGAAATATCATTTTCTTACTGCTTTTCACTACCTTGGTGTCTCAGTCAAATCAAAAAGTTCAGCTGGAGTGGGTGAAGGTTCTTTAGAAAACTGGAGGCCTAGCCTTTCTTCTGAGATAAAAAAAATACTCTATGTTATAAATTACCCAATATGGATCAAGGATATATTCTACTCTTGCGGGGAAATACCCTTGTATTTTAGATCATTCTCCTAACTTAGACTGGAATTCTGATAAATGGTGAATCCAAGTAGCTTTTCTGCCTCTGTTGAGACAGTATAATGCTTAGAATCAGTTGGTTGTGATTTTTTTCCTGTAAACCATGTGGCTAGTAATATCATGAGATTCTTAAGAGTCTCAAATAGAATGTTGCATATACTGGTGTATCATCATGTCACAGGCTTCCCCAGTGGCTCAGTGGTAAAGAATCTGCCTGCAATGCAAGAAATACAGGAGATCCCTGTGTAGGGAAGATACCCTGCAAGAAGGCATGGCAACTCACTCCAATATTCTTGCCTGGAGAATCCCATGGACAGAAGAGCCTGGTGGGCTACAGTCCATGGGATTATAAAGAGTTGGATGTGACTAAAGTGACTGAGCATGTACATTATGCCACACTTGCTCAAAACATGTTAGATATGATTATTTTATTGCAGTGAGAGATGAAAATTTCCTTCCAGAGAGCATCTCTTTGCTTTTGCCCTGAGCTGGGTGCTCAGTCACTCACTCTTTAATTCTGCCTTTTTCTAAATGGTGTTGCTTTCTTGGGATTTTATTAACTTACTACATTTGTCTCATATCGTTTGTTGGAGGTGTGTATGGGAGGGAAAGGACTTATGATGAGCCATGGTCAAGTATTTCCTTTGTCGATTTTCTTGGGGACTACTTTTAAAAATTGTATGACATGAGGTCATATCTATTTATTTCTGGTTGCTGATGGTGATCATTTTGTTATTGATGTTAGCTTCAATCGGTTTTAGGGTGGGATATTGTTTATCTTCCTCCATTCATCATGTCTACCTAGAAATTCAAAAAGGATTAGAGACAGAAGGGAGAGAGGCAGGCACTCAGGCTGGGGTCTGAGTGAGAGAGGGAGCAGACACAGAAATGAGTGAGATGGGATCGTGAAGGGCAGAGGTTAGTTAGCAATGAAGGGAACAGTGGGTGATGAATGACACGAGGTAGGCAGACTGAAGTCTGGTCAGAGATTTTGGAGCCCAGGAGGAAGAACTGAGACTAGTGGGGGGTCTAGGCTGTTGATCTTCTACAAGACCTGGCTCTCTTGCAGGTCATCTGTTGACATGATGTCTCTCCCAAGTAAACCTACAAGCTGCCACAGCCACATGGCCCAAAGGTTCCGACTGGGGTGGACATGCATGTCTTGCTCTTTAGTGAAACAGAGACCACCAGGCAGGAAGGCAGTTGCAGAAGATACCAAAATTCTATCTGCTAGGAATAGATATGGCTGAGACTACATCTGGTCCAATTAGTCTAAGGTTTTTAAATTTTTAAAAACTATTTTTAATTTTGGTTGTGCCTCATGGCAGGTGGGATCTTACTTTCCCAGCCAGGGATACAACCCATGTCCCCTGCATCGGACATATAGAGTGTTAACCACTGGACCACCAGAGGAATCCCCTGTTGTAGTTGTCGTTCAGTTGCTAAGTCGTGTCTGACTCTTTGTGACCCTATGGGCTGCAACATGCAAGACACCCCTGTCCTTCACTACCTCCCAGAGTTTGCTCAAATTCACGCCCCCTATTAGTCTATGCTTTATCCACCTCTGAAGTGTGGGGGCCAAACAGTCCCAGGAGCCACTTCTAATGATATACTCATAAGTTCTCATAACTCAGGGTTCTAACACTGGTTTGGACATCAGAGAGAGAGACAATTAATTCACGACTCCATAAATACCATGACCTTTTTCATTAAGTTTAGTTAATGTTGCCCCTGAATTGAGAGCTTCCAAAGTCATTGCCCATCCATGTGTATCCAGAGCCAGTGTTGAAGCCTTGCACAAAAGATGTTCCTTAATTAAATGAAGAAAAGATAGATCAGTTTGACAGCACTCCAGAAGTTAGAGAATATCCCTTGAGTCCCTCCACCCCTCCCTCCCACCCTATTGCCATCTCTAATTTAGCACCAACTTCTTCCCAAGGAGCTCGAATCTGCCAGCAGAGTGAGGAATCATCCACCAGGCGGGTTATTTTAAATCTTTAATAGACATATTACCTTACATTATGGCTTCATCATCCGCCCCTCAGTGTGAGCACAAAGAGAACATCCATCACAATTAGTGTAACATCCCGAGCACATAAAAAAGATAAAAATGTGCAGCTTAGTTGGGTGTAAGGGAGCCCAGCCTCTCAGTGTGGCTTTCTGTTACACTGTGGGCACACAGCCAGGCCTGGATGTGGCTTTCCCAGGGGCCGAGAAGGGGAGTAGGGCATGCTGTAAGCCCAGAGCACTGTTCCATGATGTTTGTCCTTCTCCAGAAAGGCAGAGCCTTCCAGCGCTAAGCTGAAGCCATAGCTGTCATTTACAAAGTTCTAGTCTCACTTCCGGGTTTCCCTGGTGGGTCAGATGGTAAAGTATCTGCCTGAAAATTGGGAGATCTGGGTTCAATCCCTGGGTTGGGAAGATCCTCTGGAGGAGGGCATGGCAACCCTCTTCAGAATTCTTGCCTGGAAAATCCCCATGGACAGAGGAGCCTGGTGGGCTACAGTCCATGAGGTCGCAAAGAGTTGGACATGACTCAACAACCAAGCACAGCACAGTCTCACTTCTATTACTGGCCAAACTGAGGTTGCTGGCCAAAATTTGGAGTTCCAGGTCCAGAGCAATCAGAAAGGAAGAATGTATTTGCTGAGCCAGATACTGTATTAGGCTCTTTTCACGGTTGTTAGCTCATGGAATCTCTATGACCACCATGTGAAATAGATATGATTATTCATACTTTTGCAAAGGAGAAAACTGAGGTTCAAAAATGTCCTGAGACTCATACCCTGGTGAACCTATTTTCAAAGGTAATATTCTTAGAATGTAGTCACTGGACAAAACAAGTGTGTCAAGGTAAGGAGATGCTGTTCCAAGCTTGGAGGCAAGAGAGATGTGCTACTCAAGTGTGAAAACATGCTGTCCTTTCCCCTTTCCTTCTCCTTTGACTTTAATCTGCATGTAATCCTTCATAAGGCCCAAGAAACCTGTATTCTATTACACAGATCCAAACTGTCTGCAATGGCAAGGGTATACCTAGGTCTGGGGACAAGCCTCATAGCTAACAAATCTTGGGGATGCCAAATCTATGATGTCTAAACAACTGTGGCTGGTGAGAGACTTTGAAGCTGTCAGAGTATTTAAGGAAAATGCAGCCAGACTTAGTATTATTTAAGCAATGCTTAGAAAATTGTTGTGTTATGATTTTGGTATCTGATTTATATAAATTTATGAACACATATTTGAAACATTGTTAACCATCAACATAAATATGCAAAAATATATTTTCTTGGTGTCTATGTTTTCTCTAATATTCTGGGATCTCAAAAAGACAAAGTGTTATCTGAGACTCCTTCCTGAGGGGTGTCTCTAAGTAGTTGAGCAATGCTTTCAAGTAAAATAAAGGAATTAGACATAATCTGTAATGTCTCTTTCAAATATGAACTTTGATGATTTTATGACTTGAAGTCTGAAAGGCAAAAGTAGGATAGAGGTCTTCCTTTGTCCCTTATTAAATAAGTTTGCATAGGTTCTTAACTCCTAAACTTAGTATCTTCCTTTTAAACATAGACAAAGAATCTTTGCCAGGGCAATTTCTCAAAGAAACTGTAAGGACCAAGTAGAATAGCAGATGTGAAAGTGCTATGGACAACATAGATAAACACAAATACACATCATGATTTGCATTCTTTTTAATTTTTATTTCATCTTAATTTCTTCTTCATTTCTATTCACTTTTATTAAAGGGGTACAAATTGGGTTTTCTCTTATATGAATGTTTCACTCTTCAGGCCCATATCCTGTGACTTCTTAACTGCACCTACTCACACTTCCTTTTCTGTCCTCTACAGAAGAGGTTTTACTAGCATATTTCTAAATCTATTGGGATACTGTAATGCCGAATCAAGGGAATAGTAGAGAGAGACTTGACTGGTCTGAAAGGAGAGAGAAAAAAGATTGGGTTTAGCAGAGAGGCTAAGCTGACCAATATGTTATGTAGCCCTGGAAGGGATGAGAAAAGCTCAGTGGGGTGATCTGGAGAGAAGGTGGGAGATTGCATGTAAACGCCTTGGAACACCCATGGATGTAAAAGAATTGGAAAGTAGACAAAGGGGCTTTGAACAGAGTTATATTGGCTTATGAATTAGATCCCCTTTCATATTCTTTAAGAGGCATAAATAATGCTTGTGATTCCTTTTTAATTACCATTTAGTGGCAGGATTTGTCTCTTTGAAGATGAGTCCCTCCAGAGATTGTGTAATATAGCAGGTCATTTATCATATCATGGTAGATTGGAAACTGATTAGTTTTTTTGTGGACCACCTGAAAAGGGAAGATGTGTGGTATTTGCAGGTAGGCAGTGAGGAGGGCAGGTCCCATGGTACTTCTTGCTTGGGTCCTTCCTGTGCTGGCTGGATACTGTACCCAAGAACCAGCCATCTGTGGTCTGGGTCTGAGACAATGGGTGGGGTTCTGCTGAGGGTCTGCTACCAATCATTAACATTCCCAAGGCCACACACTGAGCAGCAAGACTGAGGCCTTGCAAATGAATTGGTACCTGGATACTGTAACCATGAGAATCAGAGGGACTCAGTAAACAAGGGATATGGGAGGTAGTAGGTTTGTGGTGTCCACTGAAAAACTATACATGGCCTAAAAGTTGAGAGTTAGATTTATTTGGTGGAAATTATGAGGACCTCAAGTATCCCAGGTGACCCTGGGAGAACTATTTTCCGAGGAGACTGGGGGAGAAGTCACACTACATAGAAGTTTTACAGCAAGGGGCAGGTAATCTGAATATTAAAAGATTATTGTTAATTAAGGAAAACCAGACACCTCCCATTAAGAGATTTAGCACTCTCCTATGTATGGGAAGATGCAAGCATCTGGGCTTACTGAAATCATTTCTTTCATATGCACCTCATCTATCTGGGGCCAAATCCTGCTCTTTGATTATTCCTGTCCTTAATTCCTCATTCACCCTAAGGGTTGGTAGATGTGGTGATGGCTGCCTCTTGCACTTTCTTGCATCCCCCTGAGCTCTGCAGTGCTTACAGGAGAAGCAGTTGATGGCTGCTGGATAGCTGGTATTGTTTCCTGGGCTCATAAATTTACATTTCAAAGGCTGGAATCCCTGATGACTGTGATATACTTGTTTACTGATATGGCAGAAAATGTTTCACAGTGGAATGGTGACCCAAAGTCCTAATTCTTATTCTACTGCTGTGCTGTGGTGAGAGGCTTGCTGATGATGTCCAGGAACATCAATGAAGCTGACAAGTGAATGGTGATGACATTCCAGTGAAGTCAAGTGATATTGGATCTCTATCAGTTGTCGGAGCAGGAGGCCAGTTCTTGAGCTGATGCTCTCTTTGGTCTATGTACTATGAGTGGCCATCTCTGAACATTGCAGGCACTATTGGGGTGTCTTGTACCCTGGAGAAATCTGGCTTCTTTAGGATGAGTGCCCTCCCGATCATACTACAGACCCTATAGTCACCCTCCAATCCCAATTTTTGATGGTGATCTTGACCACAAGCCAGTTGAAGCAAACATCACAAATGATGTGTGTGTGACAAATATAGCATCTTTCAAGGATAAGCAGGAGGTAGATCTAACATGGCTTGGGGTTGCTTTGACTAACCTCGGGGCTTCCCTGGTGGCTCAGATTGCAATGCAGGAGACCAGGTTTTGACCCCTGGGTCAGGAAGATCCCTTAGAGAAGGGAATGGTGACCCACTTCAGTATTCTTGCCTGGAGAATTCCATGGACAGAGGAGCCTGTATGGCTACAGTCCATGGGCTCCCAAAGACTGGACATGACTGAGTGACTAACACGTGCATCATTTCACTCGGCCTGCTGCCTTTATACCTCTTCATATCATATATCAGTAATGCTTTGTGTTCAGGGCTGTGCTGTGTTCAGGGCATGTAGTAAATGTATGCTTTAATTGATGATACAACGTAATAATTAGGAAAAGAAATTTGTGACCAATCTGCTTGAGTTCAGATACCATCTCTTCCACTTATTAACTGTGATACTGAGCAGATTACTTAAGTTCTTAGGCCTGTAAAACTGGGCTACTGAGAGTATTAAACTCATAACATTTGTTGTGATGATTGAGTTAATACTTGTAGTAATAGAAGAAACCTGGTGCATAGACAGTTTTGAGAAATTATCATTGGTATAACTAAATGTAGAACAGTGCTTCTCAAAGGATGGCCCCAGGATCACTCAAGTCAGAGTCACAGTAGGGCCAGGAGGTGGGAGGGGGGTCCGTTAAGTGAGAAGACCTTCAAACAGGGAAACCAGAATCTATAGAGAAAGGGCCAAGCATTGCCTCTGTCAACAAATACTGCATGGGATTCTTAATTAAAGACTAAGAGCTCCTATGGTATGCAGGATTCTCCTGATGCCCTGCCCCCAAACACACACACACACACACACCTGCTGAGTGAGCCATGGCTATTCAAATGCTAAATCTAGGTGCTGCTGGGAAGAGATTTGCAGATAGAATTAAAATCTCTATTCAGTTAACTTTAAAATATAGAGATTAACTGGGAGGACCAGATCTATTACAGGAACCCTGTCAAAGGCAGAAGGCTTTAGAAAGATTTGGCAGAAGGGGTTATCTTAGCCGTTACTGATTTACAACAGAGGGGGTGTATATGAGAAGAAATGAAGGCACACTTAAGACACTGAGAGGGAAGCCCTCGGCTGCTCTCAGGGACCTCAGTCTTACAACCTCAAGGAACTAAGTTCTGCCAACCAACTGCATGAGCTGGATTCCATCAGAGACTCTAGACAAGAGTATATTCCTGATGACATCTTGTTGCTGGCCTTGTGAGATCCTGAGCAGAGGACTCGGTTGAGCCTGGCAAGACTTCTGGCCTATTGAACTGTGAGATGGTAAATGGATGCTTCCTTAAGCTATGAAGTTGGGGTTGATTTATATTGCAGCATTAGATTGTAACTAGTGCAACCACAGACAGAATGGGAAGGGCACTGGACTTGGATTATCTCACTAGAGGTGTATCTTCTGGCAAGCTATGAACTTTCCTATTTTGCTTCATCAGTAAGACAGTAACAATAAATAATACTTAAAAATACAGAATTATAGTAAGATTTAAGTGAAATAAGTTATACAAAATGTCTTTTACAGTATAAAGCATCCTCTTAACAAAATAGGAGTTTCTGGCTTTTTTTTTCTTTCCTCAAGCATAGTCTCTCCATTGGAGCTTATTCAAAACACCAATTAATAAGTGTCTTTGTACACCAGGGACATCCCCAACAATACTCTGTGGTTCTGAGGCTGAATAGCTTACTGTCCCCAGTTTATATGTGCCTGCATACATGCTCAGTAGCTTCAGCCCTGTCTGACTCTTTGAGACCGTATGGACTGTAGCCTGTCAGGCTCCTCTGTTCATGTGATTCTTCAGGCAAGAATACTAGAGTGATTTGCCATGCCCTCCTCCTTATATGTGCCTACACATTACCTAAGGCTGAAAGCTTAGCTCTGTTTCTGCCCAGAAGCTGTTGGTCCTGGAGAAGTTTACTGGTGCACCTTCTGGAAGGGCTTATCCTCATTTGGGGGCACCCTCCTTACACCAGATCTTCAGCAAACAACCTTGAAGCAGATGCTCCTTGTATCTCTGGTGAGTATGAGTAAGCCTTATGGAAGCTTTTTTCTTAGTTGTTGTATACTACCACGAGCAGCAGCTCCACACCCTTCTTCAAGGAAAGTGTGACTACTTTTAATAATATACTAGGGTTGAAGGACAATCTAAGGAACATGTGAGAACCACAGCAGGGTCTCCCTGCGCAAACTAGTGAGCTTTTTATCAGTCGAGTTTGAAGGTAAAGTCCAAAGTAGATGGAATTGTATAATAAAAATGAGTTTAGACATTACCATGAAGGGGAGAGGACATGAGACAATTGTCAGTAGGAAAGGAATTTTAGGAGAAGAACCCAAGGGAGGCAAAGCTGGAGACCCATGTACTACACATATCCACAGTGTGCCGTTAACATAGATTGTGCTATGCAACCTCCCCAGAAATGTCTGATGGAAAATTTCATTACAGTTCTGCTATTTTGTGTGCCATGTAAAACCTCTTCCTCTCTCTGCATGAAATCTAAGTGAAATCTGCATGACTTTCTAATGCAATATTTTGGAGGATATGGTCAAGTACTTTACACAGACTCATATTGGGTGTGACAAAAGAGGCAAAGCCCAGCAGGATGAAGTGAGAAATCCAGGGCGATTCATGGGTACCCCCTATGGGTCTGGCACTGTGCTAGAGTAAATACATAAATAAATATATTCATACTACATGAAAAATTCTAAGTCATCACAATAATCTTGCAGGATAATTTTATTCCTAGTTAGCAAAAGAGAAAGCTCAGAGATGTTAAGCCATGTGTTAACACTGCAGAGGGCTGGGATTGATTGAACCCCAGGCCGTGTGCTACCCATTGAAGCACACTGTTTGCTTTAAAGATGAAAAGAAATATGGGCAAAGGGGTTTACCAGTTTCTTGTTTCATCAATAACTTCCAGAAATCCTGATACTAGGGGACTTGGGGGGATGTCAAGCCTCAGGGAGCTTTGGCCAACTCTCTTAACAGTGTCATTAATCTTAGAGAAAGGCTCAGATTAAGAGAGTGAGGCTCACCTGCTGAGTGACATTGTCAGGGTGGTTTGGGGAAAACTTTCTTTCTCTTCTGGATACTGTTTAACAGAAGGAAACAAATATCTTCACCATTCCTCCCGTTCATAGAGATATTCTATGCCCAGAATTTTGAAAAAGCAGCTCAAGAAACAAATAACCTTTGTCCCATTAATTTATCATTTTCATAACTTGATAATAGGGCTTTTCCAGCTGGGCCACTGTATTATAATGAAGCATGTCAAAGAAATCTTGAAGCTTAATGAATACAAAGAAATTAAACTTCCAAACCTGCTGATTTGAACAATCACCACTGCCCACCCCACCCCCCTTTTTTGGTGTGTTTCTGAGCCATTAAAGAAACTAATTACTTTCTCTTCCATTTGCCCAATAACAGAGGTCAGACTTGAATGTGTAAGCAATGAATGGCTCACCCCTTTGACTTTGCATCAGCACAGGCAGAAATTACCTCTTGTGGTGATGAGGCTTTCTCTCCTCCCTTCCTTGAAAAAGATGTATTATTTTACAGAAACATCAGGCAGGGACCTGCTTTAGAATAATTCTATAACTTAGAGCAAATGTAAATATTAAACATCTGGGAATAAAAGGAAAGAAGCAGTATTGGGGCTCTATTGAGCTGTCAGGAACTGCTGACAGAACCAGCCATTGGTGACTACAGGGGAATGTTGACAGGAGGGAGAAATGAATATAGTGCTGACTGATCAGGGATGTGTTGGTAGGAGAGAAGAGGAAGCCAACTTTTTAGATACCTTGAGCTTACAAAAAGCATCCTCCATGTAGTTGATGAAAGCCATTTTTATGATTGATAGTAATATACTATTGGTAGAGCGCCACACGTAGACCAGTTGTCCAGGAGGACAGTGCCTGAGGGGCTATAGTAGGAGCGCCCACAGAGATGTTCAGAGTAAGGGCTCCATCTTTAGGCAGACCTGGAGACCTTCTTGTTTACTTATGATGATACTTCGTGTAAGTTACTACACACCTTTGTTTGTCCATCTATAAAGTGGGCATGGTCACTTGGTGGGGTTTTTTATAAAGATTAAATGAAACATTAGTGCTTAGATGGATGCCTGGTCTATAGTAGGTTGTAAACAAATAATAGTAGATTTATTATTAAAGTAAATTCCAGTAATCAAGGCTTGAATTTCAGAGTAAGAAGACTGGGGGCTGTCACCATTGTGAGCCTTGCCAACGCTCTCATGAAACAGAAAGTGGATCAGAGGGTCCTTGGGGACAGGGCTCATAAGTCCACTTCTCCTTTGCCCAAGTTTTCATGGCTTAGAAATCTTGAGGCCAGGCAGGGGAATAAGGCAGAGAATGCTGCCTGGGGTTATAAAGGTCTTGGAGTCAGGAGTTTTAACATCACCTCCCTCTTCCAACCTGAGAATTTGAGAAAGTGACTTGTTTTCTGCAGAAGTTTATTTCCTTATTAATAAAAACTAGAGTAAAAGAGATTGAATTATCTACTCCATTAATCTCTTCCAGTTGTGGTATTTGAGAATTCCAGGTATGGAAGTTAAGGTCCTTAAAAGTCACATGTCACTTCCATCTTTACAGGCCATCGTCTGATCCCAGCACACTGGGTTTAAGAGCTCCTTCCTGGACTCCATGTCTCTGACTTCGTCATTTCCAAATACTCATTCAGGGACCCTGGCTTCCCCTGATGTCCATAGCTGAGTGCTCTGGGAAAAAAGGGAGGTCAGATGCCTCCAGTCAATTTTTAATTATAGATGGCAGGTGCCGAAGCCCTGTATTTATGAACGCTTGTCATCTTAACCAACCTGCTGCCGGCTCCCAGTGACTCTTGCCTGACCTGTTTGATTTATACATCTATTGCCTGCCACATTAAGCTAGAGGCTGAACTACAGAATTTCCAGTTGCTTCACCTTTTCTCAAATGCATTCCAGCTCTCTTGTGCTGTCACGATAGACTCATCTGCTGAAAGGGGTCTTATCCCAAGGAGGGCCACTACCATCCTACCTCCCCTCCAGCCCTCCATCTCTCCCCTTCTTTCTACCCAGAGTTCCCCTGCAGCTCTTAATGCCTTGGATGGAATCAGGCTCTGCCCCTCTTGCCTTACCCTCTGGAGGATTGTGGCTTCCTTTAATGAAGCTAGCACTGACGGATTTGGACAAGAGTCAAGGACAAGTGAATTTTAATGGGTTTCTGTGGGAAAATTGCCTCTGATTTCCCACTCCTCCTGAACTTCAGAGCGCAGGGCCTCCACTTTTTTCCTAACAAATGGGATGCATCAAATTCAGATGGGGTCTCTGAGGGAGACCCTGGGTTCCTGGAAAAGTTTTTTGAATTTATCTAAGTGCATCATGATGGTCTTCTGTAGCCAGCACTTAGCTCCAACCTTCTGAGAAAGGAGTCTATGTTTCTCAGCAAAGAAAGTGTTATGACCTCCCTCCCCTCTTTCTTATTTATGTTCTTGAAATGAGGATAGCTAGTTAAGGTTAAGAAAAGGGGCTGAGTTTTAAGGAGATGATTCTACCATTTGTGTTTCTCTCTGAACCCCATTTGGCTATCAAGGTGGATGGCAGAGTGGAAAGAGGATATCTATTCACCCTTAACCGGAGTGCTAGACACTTCACATCACTATGGAAAACAATTTCCATAGGGTCAGACAGGTAAAATAAACGAGTATATTGGCATTGAGTACAAGTGAGACCAGTACAAGTACACGGGCTTCCCTGCAATGTGGGAGACCTGGGTTTGATCCCTGGGTTGGGAAGATCACCTAAAAAAGGAAATGGCAACCCACTCCAGCGCTCTTGCCTAGAAGATCCCATGGATGGAGGAGCCTGGTAGGCTTCAGCCCATGGGGTCACAAAAAGTTAGACATGACTGAGAGACTTCAGTTTCACTTTTCACAAGTGATACAGTGAGGAACGGTGGGGTCTGAGGAGATCTGAAGAAAATAAGCCCTGTATACAGAAAATAGCTACTACTGTACTTAGGTTTAGCTGGTCAATCTTTGGGGAAAACTTAGGTGTAAGGTTACCAGATCTTCCAGTTTTTCAGAAGAGTGCAGAAATGCAGTTTTTTTGTTTGTTTTTTCGACGCGTGAATTCTTTTATATATAAATGACTGCTGCTGCTAAGGCGCTTCAGTCGTGTCCGACTCTGTGCGACCCCAGAGAAGGCAGCCCACCAGGCTCCCCCGTCCCTGGGACTCTTCAGGCAAGAACACTGGAGTGGGTTGCCGTTTTCTTTTCCAATGCATGAAAGTGAAAAGTGAAAGTAAAGACGCTCAGTCCTGTCTGACTCTTAGCGACCCCATGGACCGCAGCCTTCCAGCCTCCTCTGTCCGTGGGATTTTCCAGGCAAGAGTACTGGAGTGGGTTGCCATTGCCTTCTCCTTGAAAGGTCTGATCCCAAATCCATCCAGACACCCCTGGCAGCAACAAAATGCTGGAGCCCACTTTCTCTACCGACGCCCTTCCCGAAAAACTAGAAAATGTTATCCTGCATTCTGCAGGCTAAGCAAAATATATTGGCTCACCAGATTTGACCTAAAGATTTCTAGTTTTCAAACTTTGTTTTATATGCTTGATATAATTTATTATTTCCAACAACCCTAGAAGGTGAATTTTATTAGGACATTTCATGGTGGAAGAGACTAAAGGTCAAAAATCAAGGACTTTTCCCGTAGTCCCACAGTTAGTAAGTGGTAGAAAAGGGGTACTTTCAGAGAGCAGACCCCCTGGAGGTCTGTCCCTGACCCCTGTTGCTACCGGTCTGCCGCGTTGCATAGATTCAGGGGCGCATCACTTTTTCTTCTCTCCCTTCCTCCCTCACATGCTTCACAACTTTCTAAGACTTTATGAATCTCCTTATGAATCTGCCAGATTCGACTCCTAAGTACTTGAGAACTCCAAGAGCATCTGCAGAAAAATGTACTTGTTTCTGATTCATTGTGCTCACTGTGGCTCATTCAAGTGTGGCTCTTAAAGCCCCCAATAATGCTAATTTTTCTTTCTCTTTTACCTTCTTTTTTTAAGCCAAGCTATCATTCCCTGGATTTTATATAAAGTCATATTTTCAGAGGTTGCAAGTCAACAGATACATAGAGAATTAAACTAGATTTTCTTGGTTGCCAAGTAGATTTAGAGCTTGAGGAAGGTTGAGGAATCAACATGTATTGAGCCTCTGTGATCCTGTGAAATGAGAATTATTGGCCTCATTTTACGGATGAGAAAACTGAGTTCAGAAAGTTGAAGTTACATGTCCAAGGTCATACAGCGCCCAAGCAATAGAGTTGAAATTTAGACTCTTGGCTGCCTGAATTCAATACTTTTTCCACTGTACCATGCTACCTCTGAATATTACAGTGTATTGGTCTGTGCTAGTAAAATTAACAGAATGGCTGAGAAATTATGCTTTTGAATTGAGATATTTCATATGGCCAGAAAAAAGGAAAGTAAAATATGTTCTGGATCAACACGTAAATATGGGTTTTGTATACTTTGAACTAAAAGCAGGAGAAAGTCAACTCAAGTTTAACTCTGTCTGAAATTCATACATTTACCATTCTCTCAAAAATTCTCAGTAATAGAGTTAGCACAAAGTGATATGTTGTACTATGTCACAGAAGTATGTGCTCTGCTGTGCTCAGTCACTCAGTGGTGTCCAACTCTTTGTGACCCCATGGACTGTAGGCCACCAGGCTCACAGAAGTATATGAGTCTCCAATTGTATAATTCTACATACCACTTTGTGTTCTTATTGCCTATATTTTACGACAGTGTATGATTCATTGCTGTTTCTTTAGAAAGACAGTAGTCCTTTATATACATTGTCTGTGATATATTCACATATCAACTGAGAATTTTACCCAGTGACTATATCTTCACTTTTATATATATATGGAATATATTGCAAATATAATATATAAATACATATTTATATCAAAAGTATGTATAAGTTTGTATAATTGAATTAAATATGTACTATATAATTATGTATAATATATATAACATATTTATACATAAATATATAATTGGGTTTATATATTGCATATATAAGTTAACTCATATAAATATATAGTTATATGTATATACACACATATATATAGGTAGATATACAAAAACTGAAGAATATATTCATTAGGTAGAATTTCAGATTGACTCTTTCCTTTCAGCACTTTTAATATACCATCCCTTTGCCTCTTTTTTTAAAAATTAATTTTATTGGAGTATAGTTGATTTCCAATGTTGTATTAGTTTCTGGACAGGGAGGCCTGGTGTGCTGCAATTCATGGGGTCGCAAAGAGTCGGACATGACTGAGGGACTGAACTGACTGAACTGAACTGATTAGTTTCTGCTGCACAGCAAAGTGAATTGGTTAATCCCTCTACTAATGGAATTTCCTAGGCAAGAATACTGGGGTGGGTTGCCATTTCCTTCTCCAGGAAGCATATACATACATCCACTCTCTTTTTTATTCTATTTCTGTATAGGTCATTACAGAATATTGAGTTCCCTGTGCTATACAGTAGGTTCTTGTTACTTATGTATTCTATATACAGTGGTGCATATATGTCAGTCCCAAACTCCCAACGTATCCCATTCCTCGCTTCCTTTCCCTCTTGGTAACCACAAGTTTGTTTTCCACATCTGTGACTCTATTTCTGTCTTGTAAATAGGTTCATTTGCAGCAACATGGGTGGACCTAAAGCTTGACATACTGAGTGAAGTAAGTCAGAGAAAGACAAATATATGATATCGCTTATATGTGGAATCTAAAAAAAAAAAAAGGTACAAATGAATCCATTGCCTCTTATTGTCATTAGTTTTGGAGAAAAGTCAGTCATCATTTTCACCATTGTTCCCAGGATATATTATATCTTTTTTCTTTGACTGCTTTTAGATCTGCTTTTTATCTTTTATTTCATGCTGCTTGATTAAAGTGTGGCTAGGTGTGGCTTCTGTAGCAATGATTCTGCTTGGCTCTCAATGACATTCTGGGATCTGTCAGTCAATGTCCCTCCAGCTTACTAGCCATTGTTGTTCAAATATTTCTGCAGCTCCACTCTCTTTCTTCTCTACCTGGGACTCTGATTACTTGTATGTTCAAGCATTTGCTATTACATAGCACATCTAGGATGCTCTGCTCTACTATATTTTATTTACCCAGCTTTGTCTTTGTGTTCTAGTTTGGACACTTTCTAATGATGTGCATTTAGGTTCATTGAACCTTACCTCTTTTGTGTTCAGTTCAGTCACTCAATCGTGTCTGACTCTTTGCAACCCCATGAATCGCAGCACGCCAGGCCTCCCTGTCCATCACCAACTCCTGGAGTTTACTCAAACTCATATCCACTGAGTCGATGATGCCATCCAACCATCTCACTCTCTGTCATCTCCTTCTCCTCTTGCCTTCAATCTTTCCCAGCATCAGGGTCTAAATGAATCAACTCTTCCCATCAGGTGGCCAAAGTATTGGAGTTTCAGCTTCAACATCAGTCCTTCCAATGAACACTCAGGACTAATCTCCTTTACGATGGACTGGTTGGATCTCCTTGCAGTCCAAGGGACTCTCAAGAGTCTTCTCCAACACCACAGTTCAAAAGTATCAATTCCTTGGTGCTCAGCTTTCTTTATAGTCCAACTCTCGCATCCATACATGACTACTGGAAAAACCATAGCCTTGACTAGACGGACCTTTGTTGGCAAAGTGATGTCTCTGCTTTTTAATATGCTGTCTAGGTTGGTCATAACTTTCCTTCCAAGGAGTAAGTATCTTTTAATTTCATTGCTGCAGTCACCATCTGCAGTGATTTTGGAGCCCCCCAAAACAAACTCTGACACTGTCTCGACTGTTTCTCCATCTCTTTGCCGTGAAGTGATGGGACCGGATGCCATGATCTTAGTTTTCTGAATGTTGAGCTTTATTCCAGTTTGTGCTTCATCCAGCCGAGCGTTTCTCATAATGTACTCTGCATAGAAGTTAAATAAGCAGGGTAACAATATACAGCCTTGACGTACTCCTTTTCCTATTTGGAACCAGTCTGTTGTTCCATGTTCAGTTCTAACTGTTGCTTCCTGACCTGCATACAGATTTCTCAAGAGGCAGGTCAGGTGGTCTGGTATTCCTATCTCTTTCAGAATTTTCCACAGTTTATTGTGATCCACACAGTCAAAGGCTTTGGCATAGTCAATAAAGCAGAAATAAATGTTTTTCTGGAACTCTCTTGCTTTTTCAGTGATCCAGCGGATGTTGGCAATTTGATCTTTGGTTCCTCTGCCTTTTCTAAAATCAGCTTGAACATCTGGAATTTCACAGTTCACGTATTGCTGAAGGCTGGCTTGGAGAATTTTGAGCATTACTTTACTAGTGTGTGAGATGAGTGCAATTGTGTGGTAGTTTGAGCATTCTTTGGCATTGCCTTTCTTTGGGATTGGAATGAAAACTGACCTTTTACAGTCCTGTGGCCACTGCTGAGCTTTCCAAATTTGTTGGCATACTGAGTTCAGCACTTTTACATCATCATCTTTTAGGATTTGAAATAGCTCAACTGGAATTCCATCACCTCCACTAGCTTTGTTCATAGTGATGTTTCCTAAGGCCCAGTTGACTTCACATTCCAGGATGTCTGGCTCTAGGTGAGTGATGACACCATTGTGATTATCTGGGTTATGGAGATTTTTTTGGTACAGTTCTTCTTTGTATTCTTGCCACCGCTTCTTAATATCTTCTGCTTCTGTTAGGTCCATATCATTTTTGTCCTTTACTGAGCCCATCTTTGCATGAAATATTTCCTTGATATCTCTAATTTTCTTGAAGAGATCTCTAGTCTTTCCCATTCTATTCTTTTCCTCTATTTCTTTGCACTGATCACTGAGGAAGGCTTTCTTATCTCTCCTTGCTATTCTCTGGAACTCTGCATTCAAATGGGTATATCTCTCCTTTTCTCCTTTGCTTTTGGCTTCTCTTCTTTTCACAGCTGTTTGTAAGGCCTCCTCAGACAGTCATTTTGATTTTTTGCATTTCTTTTTCTTGGGGATGGTCTTGCTCCCTGTCTCCTGTACAATGTCACGAACCTCTATCCATAGTTCATAGGCACTCTGTCTATCAGATCTAGTCCCATTGTTCTCAAGGCATTTGTTCTAGTGGTAAACTAAGTAAAACGAAAGGGATAACACAGCTGAGAACCATTTCGACCCAACAATGGGAGCTGACTGTGCCTCAGTTATTGCCAAATTCAGACTTAAATTGAAGAAAGTAGGGAAAACCACTAGACCATTCAGGTATGACCTTTTGTGTTTAGCATTCTGCTAATCCATTTAACAAATTATTTATGATCTTACATTTTTCACTTCCAGCATGTTCATTTGCTGTTTTTTTTTTTTTATCATTTCCACATCTGTGTTAAACTTGCCCATTCTTCACATGTGTGTTCACCTTTCCCCTAGCTCCTTTCCATTTTATCATAATCATTTTAGCATCTCTTTATGATAATTTCATTATCCAGGCCATCTCTGGATATTGCTTCTGCTGTTTACTGTCAACGTTGGGCTACATTTTCTTCCCTTTTTGTGTTCTTATAACACACAGGAGAACACTAAACACTGAATTCAATAATGTTTGCATCCATAAAAGTTCAGTCTTGTTTTTCCGTTCCACTATGAGAGTGATGGCTAAGTCAACCTGTGGTGGATGAGGCTGGGTCAAAATGGGTCTCAGATGTGTTATCCCTTTAGATTTACTTAGTTTACTGCTGGAACAAATGCCCTGGGGGCAACATAGACATTTTGTTTGGGCTTCCCTGGTTCCTCAGACGGTAAAGAATCTGCCTGCCATGCAGGAGACCTGGGTTTGATCCCTCGGTTGAGAGGATCCCCCTAGAGGAGGCCATGGCAACCCACTCCAATATTCTTGCCTGGAGAATCCTGTGGACAAAGGAGCCTGGTGGGCTACAATCCATAGGGTCACAAAAAGTCGGACATGACTGAGCGATTAAGCACATGAGAGTGATGGCTAAGTCAACCTGAGGTGGACTAGGCTGGGTCAAAATGGGTCTCAGCTGTGTTATCCCTTTAATTTTACTTAGTTCACCACTGGAACAAATGCCTTGAGAACAACGTAGACATTTTCTTTACATCAGGAACTGAGAAATCTCACAGCTGGTAAGATTCTGGAAATTTGCCTCTGATTCATGGCTTTCAGGTATCTGGGAGATGTCTCTCTACTTTACAGCCCATCTGACAAGTTTGGGGTCATTAGTGAGCTCTCTTTACCATCAAGTCCTACTAACTGCTTTCTGCACCTTGGGTGTTTGCACTTAGTCCTGCCAGTTTCCCAGTTACTGGAGGTCTTCAGAAGATCTGAGGTGCCTTGGGAGTTCTCTCTTGTCAGCTCAATGAGAGTTCTTCGAGTTTTCAATTCTTTGATGGTTTCTGAAACATCATTTATTTTTTTTTAAATTTTTTGTATTGAATATGATTGGCTTTCAATGTTGTGCCAATCTCTGCTGGACAGCAAAGTGACTCAGTTATATACGCATATACATTATTTTTTATGTTCTTTTCCATTATTGGTTTATCACAGGATATTGAACATAGCTCTCTGTGCTGTACGTTAGGACCCAGTTGTTTACCCATTCTAAACGTAATAGTTTACATCTACCAACCTCAGACTCCCAGTCCCATCCCTTCCCACCCTCCACCCCTTGGCAAACACAAGTCTGCTCTCTATGCTTATGGGTCTGTTTCTATTTTGTTGCTGTTGTTGTTGTTTAAATTTATTATTATTATTATTTGCAAAATTTGTTTTCTGTTGGTTGTCAGGATGGAAACAATGATTTCATAACTTTTTTCATCATGTCAAAAGCAGGGCCATTTTGCTTATTGTTAATCTTGTTGTTATTGGTGGTGATGGTAGCAGTGGTGTGTGTACGTGTGTATTTGAAAGCGTCATTTACAAAAGCAGGATTTAAGGATTTTAAGCTTACCTTATGAAGTGTCTAGACCCATGACATTTGTTTTTCCATCACTATCCCAGATAATTTGTCCTTGTAGGTCATGTCGTCCTGTCTCAAGTCTTCTGACCCCATAGTTTTGCAAGTAGCTCTTGATACCCTTTCACGTATATCTCACCTCCTCGTGACTCATTTTCCATTTTTGGAGCTAAATTAGGTATAACCCAATAGAAGTGATCTTTTCTTTTCATTTCATTTATGTATGTACACACACACACATGCACACACATTCACCAGATCTGGCTTCTGACTCAGTGTTTTGGTGCCATTCCCACTGACACATAAAATTAGCTCCTGTATCATGTCAACACAGCATCTCACTCTAGACCAAATGTTCTAACACATTTGGAAAGAGTCAGTAAAAAAATTATTCAGAATCTAAAAAAATTTGGAAACAGACTTTTAGCTCTTTCCTTGAAAATCTCTTCAGGCCTGGCCTGGAAGACCTGTCCCAGTACTGCATTCATCTATATCCTGAAGGATATGAACAACGAATGAACAGCTGGAGATAAATGCTGATAGGTCTTTGGGAAGTGTCCTGAGCCAAGACGTGTGAGAAGATGGAGGCAAAAATGTCATTCATGGAAACAGCCTGTTAACAGGTGAGGGAAAGGAGAGGTGACGAGGGGCATCTGATACAGTTTTGCAAACAGTGACTTCCTGGCCCAGAACGGATGGCTCTGATTGCCTCTCATTGCAAGGCACTACTTGGCATAAAGCATTAACATTCCCCTATTTTGTTCACATAATTTCATTTTAATTTAATGCAATTCAGTTCAACCCAACCAATATATTAAATATATATTATGTAACTACTATATGTCTAATGCTGTATTAGTCACTGTGATGATTACAGAGAAATGAAGGCACAAAATGGCTCTGTTCTCAAGGAGATTGTGAGTATAATCCTACAGTTGAAATAAGAGCTGTGCAATGTTCAGCTAAAATTAGAGAACAAAGTAAGAGAACTGAACTGAAAGTCAGATCAGGGTTTTAATTCCAGATCAGCAACTTACTGATCAGGCCATTTAATTTCTCTGTACCTCACTTTCTCCTTCTGTAGAATGAAGGATTGTAATAGATCAGTGGTTCTCAAACTTATTGTATTTAATATCTCCTTTTATAACAAATAATTTGTAATGCCTCATTTACCAAATCGAAATGAAATTTGCAGATATTGTAAGGTACTTATATACATAATAAAAATCAGTATAATGCCCTAACTATAATATAAAGGAGAAATAAAAAAGTAGGCATTTTCAAATAAATAATGTATACTTCAAAATGTAAATTTTCAGGCGTAACTGCAGTAGGTGATGTAATGAAGTAGTCAGATAGTTGCACCTGCTTATAACGAACGTTTGGATTTAAGAGAAGTGAGATTAGAAGCCATTCTGTGCTAAAGGAACATTAAATGAAAGAGCAGAGGTACATGCTTATATTCTAGGACTAAAACACATGTAAGGGTAATGAGTACCAGAGCAGACTTATTTGTATATGAAAAGAGAAAGAGAGAAATAGCTTTAATTGAAGGAAGGACAGCACACCATTCAAATTATAGGCTGTGGAAGCAGAGAAAATGAGGAAGCATGTCATTTCTCACAAGAGGGTTGATCTTTAATTATAAATGTAGTGTCAAAATAATGCCTGATGTTGTGACACAGGATGGAATGTGATGGGCATTGTGGAAGGTGTGTCTTGGATGGGATCTCACACTCACGTGTCAAGGCATGCATCCTGGGTATTCAGCAGGACATTCAAGGTTTGTATAAGACCTGTCCCCAGCATTGCAGGACTTCTCCCATCCCTGCTCTCTTTCCACTACATGTTACTGCTGCTCTAGAAGTATTATGAGAATCAAAAATACTCCCATCCATTTTCAAACTACCTCCCAATTAAGAGGTCCTTACCATATTTGAGGGCTTCCCAGGTGACACTAGTGGTAAAGAAACTGCCTGCCTGCCAATGCAAGAGACACTGGAGATGCATGTTCAATCCCTGGGTTGGGAAGATCCCTTGCAGGAGGACATGGCCACCCACTCCAGTGTTCTTTCCTGGAGAATCCCATGGACAGAGAGGAGCCTGACCAGCTACAGTCCATAGGGTTGCAAAGAGTCAGACATGAGTGAAGTGACTTAGCATGTACCATGTTTGAAATTCCATCAGTCTACTGTTCTAATCAGTCAGACCCAAGTGAGTGGGAAAGATAATAAACCCAATGGCAAGTCGTGATGAGGAAGATCAATGAGAACAGAACTATCTTCATGGAAGAAGTAGGGCCTGGACTGGTCTGGAAGGATGGGTAGAATTTGGCTAGCAAGCATGGTACATTCGAACACTTGGTTGTGTTGATAAACAGAATAATCAGCATTGCAAGGAGAGACTTTATAGCACTTAATCATTAGTAGTGTGACAATTTCTGAGCCTGTGCCTCGTATAACTCCAGTATATGGATCCTACATGACGCCTACGTGTTCATTACAACAGATCACAAATGGAAAGAGGCTCAACTTGCTTTAAAGCATATATGCTGCATTCATTAACATTCTACAATTTTAGATTTTTCATGATTTCACACTGAGTTTAAAATGGTAATGATTTTGAATGACACAGATTTCAACTTAGGCAAAGAAAGATTCCCAAATATAGTCACGTGGGGTGAGGTGGAAGGGAAGGGTTCACCCAGTGTCAGAAAGTTGTCTTAGAGACCCTGGGGGCCCAACACTTATTGACCTGCCAAGCATCCCTGAGAGTTTTCACCTTAATGCAAAGCTCTCCTCAAACTGACACTCCATTGAATGTCCCCAGATGATGCTGAGGTTTAGGCTTTTAAGAGCAGCTTGGGAACCTTTTTGTGACATGGAGTTTTGACGATAGCTCTTAAGGCTGAGGAAATATGTCATCAATCCTAAATGCATTAAAAGCTGAGGACACAACAGAGTCAAGTGCACCTGAGCCTTTCCTCTGTTGGCACTTCAGAGGAGAAGCTGTGGGTGGCAGGCACTACAGGAAAGCATGAGAAATTTTTTTAAAATTTATTTTTGATTGAAAGATAATTGCTTTACCATATTGCTTTGGTTTCTGCCATACATGAACATGAATCAGCCATAGGTATACATATATCCCCCTCCCTCTTCAATCTCCCACCCACCTCCCATCTTTTCTCACCTCTAGAGGCTGTCACAGAGCCCAGGTTTGAGTTCCCTGAGTCGTACAGCAAGTTCCCATTGGCTATCTATTTTACATATGGTAATATATATGTTTCCATGCTACTCTGTCTCACCATTCATCTCATCTTCTCCTTTCCCACCTCTGTCCATGTCCATAAGTCTGTTCTCCATGTCTGTATCTCCACTGTGGCCCTGCAAATAGGTTCATCAGTACCTCTTTCTAGATTCCATATATATGAAGCACGAGAAATTTGAGAGGAAGCTTTGACTGCCCTGGCCGTGATGCTGGCCCAGGAGAAGGGAATGAAACTGGCCAGCTCATGGTGTTGGTGGACTTCATATCCTCCTCCCTGAGCCACTGTAGGCAGAGTTCAGAGCCCTGTCCTTCTGGTCAGGTGATAGGTTAGGATAGAAGCAATGTTGGGGGAACTTGGCTCATCTGCCCTTTTCGCCAGGTGGCTTTTTTTTTTTTTTTTAGCATTTTACTTATTTATTCATTTTAACACCAAAACCATTTTGTATTGGGGTATAACTGATTAACAATGGGGTGGTAGTTTCAAGTGAACAGTGAAGGGACTCAGCCATGCATATACATGTATCCATTCTCCCCCAAACCCCCTCCCATCCAGGCTGGCTCTTTTCTAAAATTTTATTTATTTATTTTGACTACATTGGGTCTTAGTTGTGGCATGTGGATCTTTCATCGCAGTGCACAGACTCTTCTCTAGTTGTGACAGGCAGGCTTCAGAATGTGTGGGCTCTGTAGTTGTGGCATGTGGACTTAGTGGCTCCGCAGCCTATGGGATCTTAGCTGCCCGATGAGGGATCAAATCCATGTCCCCTTCATTGGGAAGTGAGTTCTTAACCACTTATGGAAGTTTCCCTCAGGTGGTTCTTTAAGCCCACTTTTCCCTGTGGGATTTCTGGAAAATACCATAAACAAAAGAAAGATGAGATAGGAAAGAGTAAGCACATAAAGAGTGTGGGCCCTGGAGGCACAGTGGGGCAGAATTTGAAAGAGCATTTGCTTTCAGGATCAGACATCTGGTTTCTGGCTATGCCTGGTTACTCACTGTGTGACCAGCCCCTGCCCAGCACACCAGCAGTCCCTTGCTCTGTGCTCTGTAGGCCCCACCATGCTTCATTTCCCTTG
Organism: Okapia johnstoni; assembly: GCA_024291935.2. Lineage (NCBI taxonomy): Eukaryota > Metazoa > Chordata > Mammalia > Artiodactyla > Giraffidae > Okapia > Okapia johnstoni. Next base: position 40,635,122 of record CM044314.1, on the reverse strand, counting down.
GTCCCGTCTTGCTCCTTTGAACCACTCACTTCACATCTGTGGCACCTCAGCCTGGAAGGCTCCAGGCCTCCACCTCTTGGGCTAACTTCTATCTAGGAAGTAGACAGCCCACCTGGGAGAGTACCCAAAGAGAGCTTAGTGAAGGTACTTGGGACCCAGGTGAGGGCAGGCTCAGGGCACCAGTGAGGCATGGTGAAGCACCAGGAACTGGCAAAGTGGGAATAATGTGTGTCCCACAGGCTTAAAGCAGCAGTAGGAGAAACAGATGTCAGTACCTATTGAGAGCTGGGCTGTTGGAGGTGGTCTCTGGGAGCAGTGGCCACCCTGGGAGCAGCCTCTGGGCTCTGGGAAGTCAGAGAACAAACAAGCAGAGGCACCATTGCAGGAAAACCATGACTTGCCCAAGAAGAGTAAGTCAGAAACCATGGGAAGAGATCACCATCTCACTTCCACCTTCCATGTCTTGTGCAAGTGGAGGTCACTAGTACAACCTAATTAGTTTTCAAAATCATAGCTGCAAGGAATTCTGGGATTTTTTTTCCCCAAGATTTCCAACCTCTGCAGATGGAAAGCATATGAAGAGGGAGATGAGAACACCCATCTAAGAACCCACTGCATCTGGGTCTGTGTTCTTTCTGCATACCTCCCTTCCAGGTAGTTAGTGTATGCTTCTCAGCCTCACCTAAGCAAGTCCCTGCTCCTGCTTCCTTTCCAGAGAAGCTTTCCTCCATATATAAAGCAGCATCCATTCCCTCTCATTCTCTTATCTTGCCCCAGAATCTTCATAGCTCTCACCACTCATGGTGTGTGTGTGTTAGTCACTCCGTCGTGTCTGACTCTGCAACCCCATGGACTACAGCCCACCAGGCTCCTCTGTCTATGGGATTCTCCAGGCAAGAATACTGGAATGAGGTGCCATTCCCTTCTCCTGAAGATCCTGCCAACCTAGGGATCAAACCCAGGTCTCCTGCATTGCAGGCAGGTTCTTCACCATCTGTGCCACCAGGGAAGCCCCTCATCACTCACCATCTGAAATTAAAACCTATTCGTTTAATTCTTTCATTCCCCACGAGAGTGTAAGCCAATGTGAGCAAGCATCTTTCCTATTTTCCTTGATCACCTGTGTCTACTTCTTTTTCTGTAAATAACTGTTTGAAAGAATGTTGAATGAATAAACCAGGAGAAGAGAAGGCACAAGCCTGATCTCGAAGGGCCATTTTGAGACATATGTTAGAGGTACTCTTTTGACAGAGATGATACTGAAAGGAATCATGGCAGAGAAGTGTGATGCTGCCTGTCACTGAAATGTAGTTATTCTGGAGGCAGGTGAGAAGGAAGCCTGGAGAGGGACACAATGAGAGGTAGCTGGTCAGTGAGGCAGTGGAACAGTCCACCACCCACTTGACTGGGACTTGTGGACACACAACACTCTTCCAGGGTTGCAGGAGGTGTGTCAGTGGCCTGGGGGTGGCTGTTAAGCTCTACCAGTATGAAAGAACTAATCCTTCTTCCCTGCGGAGCCAGAGATCTATTTGAGGAAATTGGAGCAGCAACCATGAAATGTGTGGAGCACATTAAGATGTACAAATTATCACAGCATGAGAACACGGGACCCCGGGGTACACTCAAGAAAGGAAGAGCTGGTTTTGGGCGTGCCTGATCCAGACTTATTGGAAGTCTTGAGGTGAGTGATACACCAGAGGAATGTCCAGGGAAGCGAAAAATGCAAGAAATCTGCCTGGGAACTAGCTGGAGAGGAACCGGCAGGAGACTGCTTGACATGCGGGACACCCCAAATACATGCTTTTGCAAGCTTGTTGAATAAATAACTAAAGGATCTAAACTCGGTGAAATTGTCTAAGTGTTCTTGTCCTCCTCTCTAGTGGGACCACGTCTTCCTGCTTGCAATGATCTCTGCCCTCATCTTCAGTCTCCTACTCTGGCTTCTCTTCCTTCTCAGTTGGGAGCACATTCTCTGTCATATTTTTCCTTCCTCGTCTTTGCCTCTCCCTCCCAGAGTTGCTTCTAGAATAAGACCCCCAGATCCACCACCCAATTTCTGAACTTGAGCCAGTTTTGCCAACAGTTCCTCCAGGATGCCCCACTATGAGAGATGATCTAGAATCAAATCATCTTTCTCCCACATGACAGTTAATTTTATGTACCTGCTTGCCTAGGCTATGGTGTCCAGTTGTTTGGTCAAACAGAAGTCTTAATGTTTCTGTGAAGGTATTTTCTAGATGTGACTAGGATTTAAACCAGAGGACTTTGAATAAAGCAGTTTACGCTTTATAACATGGGTAAGCCTTGTTCTAATCAATTGAAGGTTTTTTAAAAAAAATGTCTGAGGTCCCTGAGAAGGAAGGAATTCATCCTCCAGACTGTCTTTGGACACAAGACTGCAATATCAATTCTTCTCTAGTTTGCCAGCCTGCAACTTGCTCTACAGCTTTCAGACTTGACAGCCCCCGAATTCCAAGAGCCAATTCCTTAAAATACATTTTTTTCTCTCCCTCGCTCCTTCTCTGTCTCTTTCCATTTTTACATATGGTTTATCTAGAGAATTGTTATTAATGCATCCCCCAACTGCTTCTGCCTGACCTTACTGTTCCTGCTGTTGGCAGTGCCATATTCCTGGTGACTGGACTCATTTTCCCTCCTACACAACCCAGCATCTAATCATAACCAAATCTTTTCAGTTCATACCTTTAGAACTTAGGATAAATCCATTCTTTTCTATTTCAATCACAATGTCCCTCTAAAAGTTACTGTCTTCTCTAACCAGGTTTACAACTCTGTCTTCCTCTGGATCTCCTTCAATGTCTCTTGCCTCTTCCAATCCATATAGGGGTGGATTTTCTAAATAATAAATCTCACCGTATGATTTTTCTACCTAAAACTATTCAATGGCTCTCCTTGGTCCCTATGATAAATAGAGATTCACTGATGCTGATTCAAAGGCCCTACATGATCTAGCTCCTGCTACATGTTTCATTCCCTCTTCTCTCTAATCAATTCCCACCAACATACTCTCCTTCTTGACAGGACTGTGATCTACATGCCTCAGGGCATTTGCACAGGCCTGGAATACAAACTGCCCACATATTTCCTCTGGCTAACTCCTACTCATCATTTAGCTATCTTTTCCTTTAGGAATTTTTTTCTGACCCCTCTAATCTATGTTAGTTTCTACTCCTACATGATTCTGTCACACTTATCATTATATCATCATCACTATTATTTTTTATTTTGTGATTCCTTTTATAAGAAATTTTAAGAAAAGGCAAATCAAGCGACATAGAAAGAGGATTAATAGAGTAGAACAAAGGCTGGTGATAGGAACAAGGAATAAATGTAAATAAACATGAGGCATCTTATTTAGGTGATTAAAATGTTCTAAAACTGGATTTTGGTGATATTTGCATAACTTGGTAAATTTACTAAGAAGAATATGTTTTTTTAATTTTTAAAATATTTTTATTGAAGTAGTGTTGCTTTACAATGTTGTGTTAGTTTCTGTGTATTATTATTATTTATGGTGATATTTATCACTGCACTATGATTACTGACTCAATTTTCTATATAGCTTCCTGTAGACTGGGATTGGATCTTGCTCAGTAAGCATCGTATCCCTAGCGCCTTGTGTTTTAACATGTATGCAGCAGATTTTAATGAATGAATACATACATAAATAAATTCCACCTGTTGATTTTTAGTGCCCCTACTTGTACAAAACCCTTTGCTGGTTGAGTCAGCGTCTTTCTGACTTCTTAGTCTCTCCTCTGTCCTTCCTGTCATTATATTTTACCTGCTGCTGGTTCTGATACAACTCCTTTGATTGAAGCTCTCCATAGCTTTCCATGTCTTTGGTCATTTTAGACTTCCCATGAGATGAATGTTCTTTCCTAGGGGCCCCCATTCTGGCCCAGTGAATCTACTGGCCACTTCCAATCTTTCCTCCCCTGCAGTTTCCATCATGTTGCCTCTACTTGGAAACCGGAGTCTATCCAGCTTCTGAACTCCCTTCATCCTCTCCGTTGGATTGAAATTAATTATTTGTTCCTCTAAACACCACTTCATTTACATAATGGAAAGAGTTAGCATATATAACATCTCGCCCCAGCTACTTCATTTTCGGAATCTTAGTATTTTTGCCTATAAAATGAGACTAATAATATCTATATCATCATAATAATAGCATTTACTCATCTAGTTCTTGCATGTGCTACATGCTGGGTAGGCTCCTAAGCACTCTGTATTTATTAACTTATTTAACCATTAACCCTGAATATTCATTGGAAGGATTGATGCTGAAGCTGAAGCTCCAATACTTTGGCCACCTGATGGGAAGAGCTGACTCATTGGAAAAGACCCTGATGCTGGGAACGAATGAGGGTAGAAGGAGAAGGGGGCGGCAGAGGATGAGATGGTTTGATGGCATCACCAACTTAATGAACATGACTTTGAGCAAACTCCAGGAAATAGTGAAGGACAGGGAATTCTGGTATGTTGCAGTCCATGGGTCACAAAGAGTTGTACATGACTGAGAGACTGAACAACAACAACAACAAACCGTTATACAACTAACCTCTTTTAGAGATAGAATGGAGGCAGAGAGAAGTTAAATAACTCCCTGAGAGCACCAGTGTGGGGATTCTTTATAATAGCTCATAATCATCATGATTATTTTATCACACTCTGCTTTGTATTATAGTAATTAGTGTGCTCAACTGTAATCCCTTCTGTAAGATTGCAATCTTTTTGTTCATGGCCTGTGTCTTACACTCTTGCACATCAAAGATATACGGTGTATGTTAAATGAGTAATAGATGATCCTTTCAATGTGATTCATTTAAAAGATTATGGCATAGGGATTTCTGACCAAGAAAAAAGTCCCCTAAAAAGTCAGTAGCTGTGACGTCAATGGAAGATGTCAATTACATCTTTCCTCACGGCTCTACTTGCCAGTTAAAAGAGTAAAAGATTAGCGGGCTGGGACTTTTCCTCTTTCCATTCTGTTAAAGTACGATGTGTAGTATCCATTATGTAACTGTGGATGAAGGACCTGGCTTCTTCCCTGTAGTGAAGAAATCCCATTAATTTTTTTTCAACTCAAAAGGATCTCTTGGTATCTTATAGCCTGGTATGATGGGGGTATAGAAACAGTGAGAAATTCTGGAAAGAATCAGGGCTTTGGAGGAATGTTGTTAGAGCCCTGATTCATCATTTACAGAATGATTTTAGGCAAATCATGTAAATTCAGAGGTGTCTCATTTTTCTCATTTGTACAATGGTGGAAAATCAAATGGGAGATCATACATGAATGTACTGTGGGGACTTTTTAAGGCCCTCCTTTTTTTGTCACTGTTGTTCTTATTCTAAATGAGAGTCTCCGAGGGTCTGATTCTTCCCAAAGCAGAGACAAGCCATGGGGGGAATTGCACCCCCATCCGAAGGTGGAGGGAGAGTGTAAGGGAAAAAAACCACTGGAAGGAATTTTAGGGAGCAGCGGGCCCAGACTTTCTCAAACTCCTGCTACTGCCTTGATTTTTGCCATTATCTGTATAATATCTGCACTATTATTGATACGATAATTTCCTTTAATAGCACTCACCTTTTTACATAAACATGTCCAGAAAGGAAACCTTCTATCATTACTGTAAATGGAAAAACCAATATTACTTCCCATAAATGGAAGGCAGAAAAGAAATACAAGGAGAACTCAGCTAAGTAATTAAATTCTGGGTAGGTACTGCTGCTTGCCAAGGTTCTGAGCCGGAGGCCTGCTCTCTCTTCTTTGGAAAGACAAATTAGCAGATATTAGGGAGGTGTTAACGAAAATTCGAGCCAAACTGAGACTTGAAGGATTGAAAGATAATTAAAAAGGAAATAAATTTCTCACTAAGGATTAAATGTAGCTTCATGCCTTGCTCTTGCCCCACCTTGAGTCATTATTCACTGCCCTGCATTTTCTAGAAAAAAGGGACTTTAGTTCCACCTTTGCTTTGGACCAATAAGGAAATTGAGGGCCAATGGATCACATCTTTTTTCACATAGGGGCTTCCTAGACCAGGTATGTGGGTCACCTGAGAGTTCCATCCCTGCCACCAATGGCAAAGTACATGCATTCCATCAGTCAGAAGTAACTTTCACCATCCTGAGGGCATTTGCTTTTATTATTTATTCTGTCCATCTCCATAGCAGCCTGATGAGATGAACAGGCTCCACTAGATTTTGGCCATTTTTTAAATGAGGGAATGAAAGCTGAGGGAGGTTACCTGACATTTTAAGGTCCCTTGGGTGGCATGTGGCAGAGCTAGGCCCCAGCATGTCCTCCTGGTTATGTTTCCTTTCTACTGGATCACCCTGCCCATCAGAGAGGCCACCCTGACCTCATTTCATCTGCAGCTCCGAGACTGAAATTTATAGAACATACACTGGTTAGAGGGGCTTCCCCAGTGGCTCAGAGATAAAAGAGTCCTCCTGCAATGCAGGAGATGCAAGGGGATGCAGTTTTGATCCCTGCGTCAGGAAGGTCCGCTGGAGGAGGAAATGGTAACCGACTCCAGTATTCTTGCCCGGGAAATTCCATGAACAGAGGATCCTGGTGGGCTACAGTCCATGTGGTCACAAAAAGTTGGACACTACTGAGCAACTGAGCATGCACGTATGTACACTGATTACATTCTCCACGAATAAGGTACTATAGGTCCTTGGCATGGTTTGAATTTTCCTTTCTGGAAAAGGAAAATAATCTTTCCAAGGCAAACCCCATCTCTTCTATGTAGCATCAAGCATGAAGCAGGTGATATCATGATGGCCAATAAGTCAGCAAGTCTTGCTATGGCCAGGCTGAGGAGTGGCCAAGTGACCTCACTGCCGGGGAGTGAGTTTGCTAGGGCAGTCAGCTTGTGGGGTCACTCTCACACCTACATACCCCTTCTCCTTCCATGCACAGAATTTCTAGCAATATTTCTCAATGCTACTCATTTTTTGCTGTGTTTTGAACTTCTTAATTTGTGGGTAAGTAGCTGCATTCTGTCTTCAATGCTTTCCCCGTAAACTACATGATCAAATCTAAACAAATTAGCCTGGCATTCAAGTCCTTTCTTGATGTGGCTAAGTGATTGCTGCAGGCTGCCTGGGCCACCCTCCCCAAACTCGTCTGCCTACTCAGACCCTACTAAGCCTACCAGAGAAAACTCCAGCCCCATTTCTTAAAGCCTGTCAGAGTACCTAGCTAGCAAGGAATCTTTCTGAACTTAACATTTGTTTCATAGTTTATAAGGAAATTAATTGTGCTGTGTCTCTTTGCATCTTTTTATTTCGATCTGTTATTTACTTATTTTAACCTTAAGGATTGAATATATGGTTGCTTACCTAAGATCTTTGCAAAAGACTGTCACATATATTTTTTTCAGGTCAGGTTGTATGCTATTCTTTGCATCCCACTGCTGGATTGCATATGAAATAGACACTCAGTACACACGTGGCCAGGAAATATCTTCCGAATCAAAGTTGTTGTTCAGTTGCTCAGTCGTGTCTGACTCTTTGTGACCCTGTGGACTGTAGCACACTAGTGCTTCAGTCCTTCACCATCTCCCTGAGCTTGCTCAAACTCATGTCCACTGAGTCGGTGATGCCATCCAACCTTCTTGTCCTCTGTCATCCCCTTCTCCTCCTGCTTTCAGTCTTTTCCAGCATCAGGGTCTTTTCCAGTGAGTCAGCTCTTCACATCAGGTGGCCAAGGGATTGGAGCTTCAGCTTCAGCATCAGCCCTTCCAATCAAGGTAGAATAATAAAATGCTAAGAGTCTCAAGAACCAGGCAAAGAAGTTTTGAGCTGTGTTTATTTCACTCTCACTTATTGGAACAGAAATTTCTGCCACACATATTACTCTGGATGTTGCACTCCTTGTTCTTGCTTCTGACCCTAAGCTCCTTTCTACTGAGCCCTGCAGGATGGGAAAAGAGACACCCCAGTCTCTGTAGTTCTCCCTCTTGCTGGCTGTGGTCCTTTTCTGTCCCAATCAGAGAGGAAGCAGAGAACTGAAACTCTCTGCTCTTCTTTCACTCTCTCCCATGTTCCCTTTTTTGACTTTCCCCCTCTATGGTTGCTGGTGGCCTTGCAAAACTGTGGAGAGGCTCATTCTCCACCTGGGCTAAGGAGTCAGGGAGTAGATTCCAGTAAGCATTGGAATCCCTGTTGGAAAGAGGCCATGTTCCCTGGGTTGTAAATGTCATGGTGACTCCAGTATCAGGCAAGGAAGTGTGGATGGGAGAGAAAGAGAAAGAGAGGCAGAGAGAGAAGATGGCAGAAAGAAAAGGGAAGAAGGAAAAGAAAGACAGAGAAGAGGGGATTCCTGGAAGATCAGAAGGTCTTTTTTTTTTTTTTTTTTTACTTCACTGCACAGCATGTAGAATCTTAGTTCCCAGACCAGGGACTGAACCTATGCCCCTCCAGGGCATAGGTGGATTCTTAATGAGTGAACTACCAAGGAAGTCCTGATTGGAGGATCTTTAATTTGGGAAAGACAGCAGGAGCTTAGGTGGGTGGGCGATTGTCCTGACAAGGGGAGATGGCAAAAGTGGAAGGAGGTGAAATGAAGAGATAAAGAGGAAGGGAGGGGATGAGAAGTGGAGATGAACGAAAGAGACAGGGGAGGGTAGAGAAAATTAAGGAGAGGATGAAAGAAGGGCTGAGGAATGAGTGGGGCTGGGTGCTGGGAGGGGAGGGGAGCCGGCACGGCTCTCGGCGTAATCCCTAATTATTGCCCCGATGTTTTCCATCTCTATCTGCTCTTTGATCTCCTGTGTTACACATTAAATATGAGCAACCAGATGCCTGCATCTCTTGTCTAAAACTCGATGAGGCAAGACTTCAAAGCGAGGAGTGGAACAAAACGGGCGGTGCCTGGCTTTTTGTACTACAGGATTGCTGGCCCAATTAGGTTAAATGGAGCCCTGAAATCCTCTTCTGATCTGAGCTGGGGACCCACACTGTGCCTGCAACTGGTTCCAGGCATAATGAGATCAGCATCCCTGGGCTCCCAATTGACCCCTCTCCAAGCACCCCAGGCCCTCAGAGGGGCTACCCAGAAGCTGGCATCAGGGATGCAGGCCAACCTGGGCTGAGCTCTCCAGGGGGTGCCCCAGGCAGTAGATCCAAGGCTGGGTCAGGTTCTCTGCATGGCTGGGAAGCATCTAGTCACCTGATGGGTGCCTGAGTGCCAGGTTGTTGTTGATGTTCAGTTGCTCAGTCATGTCTGACTCTTTGCAACCCCATGGACTGCAACACATCAGGCTTCCCTGTCATTCACCATCTCCCAGAACTTGCTCAAACTCATGTCTATTGAGTCAGTGATGCCATCCAAACCATCTCATCCTCTGTCGTCCCCTTCTCCTCCTGCCCTCAGTCTTTCCCAGCATCAGGATCTTTTCCAGTGAGTTGAATCTTCACATCAGGTAGCCAAAGTATTTCAGCATCAGTCCTTCTAATGAATATTCAGGATTGATTTCCTTTAGAATTGACTGGTTTGATCTCCTTGCTGTCCAAGGGACTCTCAAGAGTCTTCTCTAGCATCACAGTTTGAAAGCATTAATTCTTCGACACTCAGGTAGAACTGCTAAATCTGACCTTTGACCTGCCCCCTTGGGGTTTTCATCCAGGTGCCCTAGGTTCTGATGCACCTACACCCACTGGTCCATGGAGTCAGAGTCTGGGTCTGGTCGGCCCAGAGCAGTGATCCAGTCTCACTCTCGGGGCCTCAGTTTCCCCCTTCTTAAATGTAGAATGAAACTGGAGACTCCAGTGCTATGGTGTATGCTTGCCTTGTTCTCCACACCTTGCAAGGTGCCTCTGTGGGGCAGCCCCTTTGACCCCTAGGGTCCCCGGAAGGAAGGCCTTTTCCCATTCTGCACTGCAAGGCCCATGACCCATGTGGGCTTTTCTCCACTCATATCCCTTTCTCCTTGCACTTCACCAGCTGCCATGACCTTCTCATACTGCCTGGCCACCCCTGTCTGAGAGAAGGGGGAAAACTGATAAGCTTACTCACCCTGAGTTAGGGGCGACCAAATGAGAGCATTGGGGCTTTCCATCCGGCTCAGTGGTAAAGAACCTGCCTGCCAATACAGGAGACACAAGAAATGCAGATTGGATCCCTGGGTTGGAAAGATCCTCTGAAGGAGGAAATGGCAACCCACTCCAGTACGCTTGCCCGGAAATTCCATGGACAGAGAAGCCTCGTGGGCTATAGTCCATTGCAAAGAGTCGGACATGACTGAGCACCATCACCAAATAGGAGCATTTACTTCTTGGAAAATACTGAAGAAAAGGCAACTATTTACTCAAAGAAGTGTCCCTGAGGACTAAGGCTTGAATTTTGTCTTTAGGAGGCAGTGGATCTTCTGCTGGCCTTCAAATTCTGCCCAAGAGGGAAATTCTTGCTCTTGTCTATGGTCTCCTAGAGAGAGGGGTGTTAATCTGGGCAGTATGGGCTCAGGTTGTACATTTCAGCTTATGACTTGAGGCATCTCTATCTTCCTCCTTTGTCATCTCCCATATTCCAGGAATGACCCCTGAGCTCAGTGGTAATTCATCTGGGTGGGCACAGGGGGCTGGCAAAGAAGGGCACAGGAAACCGTGTTTCGGAGGAGCTCACAGCCGGGGTGGACACAGTGCAAGCCTGGTAATCTGTTCTCTGGAGCAACACAGAACACAGCGAGGTCCCGTTTTCCACTCAGGCTCCCCCTCCTCATTTGTGAGGCTCTGGCCTTTAAGATTCTTTCACAGGCATCTCTTGAGGCCCCAAACTTTCTGGAGCCCTGTCTGCTTGGCAGAAAGAGCCCCCATTGCAAAGCCCTCAAGGGCAGCTATTTCTTCCCTGTTATTTTATGGAAGATAGCCTCTGAGAAGTGAAACACATGGTTCCTGAGTGTTGCAGGTAGAGAGCTGGAGGAGGAAGGGAGCCCCAACTTTGGCTGTGTTTCTCCAAGTCAGAGGAGAAGCTGACTGGGGTAAAGAGAAGGCTCGCACAGAGAAGTACTCTTTTTTTCTTGGCATTTGGGAGGTTCTGGGGGCTCAGGCAGCCTGTACCATGGCCTCTGAGCTCATGAACAGAAAGCTGAGATCATACCAGACCTGGTGGATCCCAGATATTTTTTTATGAGTGTGGAGTCCCAGGAAAAAGAAGTGATACTCCTTTGACCTCCTGGAGGCCCCTGACAGCCCAAGTGAAATCCGAGGTAGAAGTGGTAGGTCGATACTCAGGAAGGATGGCATTTGGAAGCTTATTGGGAACCTCCTATCAAGTGCAGGCTTCCCAGGTGGTGCTAGAGTAAAGAACCCACCTGTCAGTGCAGGAGATATAAGAGTCATGGGTTCAATCCTTGGGGTGGGAAGATCCCCTGGAGGAGGAAATGGCTACCTACTCCAGTATTTCTTGCCTGGAAAATTCCATGGGCAGAGAAGCCTGGCAGGCTAAGGTCCATAGGGTGGCAAAGAGTTGGACATGACTGAGTGACTTAGCACACAAGCACACATGCCCAACACAGTGCTTAAGAGCCAGCTTTAGACTGGACTTCACATACTATATCCTAGATTCTCCCTGCATAATCTTGAATTAGTTACGCAGTCCTCTGTGTCTCAGCCTCCTCATTTGTGAAGTGGCTGATACTTGATCTATGCTATAGCCCTGCCATGAGGATTGCAGTGCTACAATAGTGCCTGGCACTGAGTATTCAACAAATGTTATCTGTTCTTCTCATCCACTACTCACTGCTTACATTATCCCTGAGGACAGTAGGAAAGTAAGTCCTTTTAATAAGAATGGAAAGAAAAGACTCTGCCCAGAACCCTGCCCTTTGTCATTCTTTCCATAATGCCAGGTGTGGTGGGGAAGAAGGCTATTCAGCTTTGACACATGTGTAGAGTTGTTGATTTTACTCACAGCTATTTCCAGTTTTCTCTCTTTCTGAACATGCTGTAGGATTGTAATAAAAATTAGTTATGATCACAGGACTTGATTTGACCAATTAAATGTGAGCAGAAATTATGTATGCCACTTCCAGTGAGGTTTGTTTTTTTTTTTTGCCACACCACATAGCATATGGAATCTTTGTTCCCTGACCAGGACTCAAACCTGTGTCCCCCACTTTGGAAGCACAGAGTCTTAACCACTGGAGCACCAGGCAAGTCCCTCCAGTGAAGTTACAAGATGCAGGGTACCACTTGCCACGTCTGCTTCCTGCTATAGGGATCATGTGAGCATGTGTTGTGATGAAGCTTCTATCTTTGTGGGTTGCTGAGTGGCCAGGATGAACAGAGTCCCACAGCCAGCTCTCCCTGGGCACAGAGTATGAACCAGAGTGACCTTTGATTCTGAAAGAGCTAGGGATCATTTGTTGCTTCAGAATAACCAAACGTATCCTGACTGATTGTCCATAGATTAAACTAAAGTATCTGGAACACTAAAAGTCATGATGGGACATATTTAGGCTTAAGTGACTACCTAGCATATCAAATAATTCCTTCCAGAGGCTGTTCTCTTGTAGTCTTGCTTCAAATGCCTTGCTTGATTCAATCAATCATCCATCATCAAATATTTACTAAACATCTAGAATTCGTTCATTTGAACTAAATAAGCAGTTATTGAATGACTGTAATGGATCGCTCCACCAGACAGGGTTAGAAAACTTCTGTGAACTCAGGCCCCAGCCCCTCTCCTTGGGGGTAGGGACCCGAAGGGGGTTCAGTCTTGACACCTTCCTAGCTCCCTGGCATCACAGAACACTCTGTGATGTGGTATGGATGTCTTTTTGGCTTTAGGTGAGGCTGGATCCTAATCGGAATTTGAGAAGGGACAGGGCAGGATCTGAAGGTGTCGCTCCTGCACCTCTGAAGACCCAGCCTGTCTCCACCCTCCCCAGGGTGCCACAGAGGAAAAAGGAACCAGAAAAGCCAACAATGTCCCCAAGTTAACAAACACAGCCTCTTCCTCTCCAATTCTCTCTCTCTCTCTCCATTTACTGAAATGGTAATTTTAAGTCTCTAATAGCTCCTCAGGGCACTGAGGTGAGGCAAGAGGGGGATGTATTTATGTTCACATCTGCCAGCCTGTCTTCTCGGGTGATGGCAAGGCTGATGGCCCTGCTGCTGAAAGCTGCCTGCTCTGCTCCACTCTGTGAGGAGCAGAGCGAGCTTTGTTGCATCTCCCCGGTGACCAGCCTGCCTGCCACTCTCAGCTGTGGGCCAGCCCACCGTGTCCTCTCTCCAGGCTTCAAGTCAGCCTAGCGGGTCCATGCATATTTATGCTGAGGAGACAGCACCCTCCCCAGAAGGGCTGATGTTCTGAGTGTTTACTAATCACTGTCTCCAGTTCTCTCACGGCCACATGACTGGAGGCCCCTGCGTAGGAAGGTTGCAATGTCACCGCCAACAATGGGCTCCGCAGAGTGGAAATGAACCATAAGGGCATTAATGAGGGGGTCCGGCTCCAGGGGCTGAGCCCTGGGGAAGGGACTCAGCCATCTTCAACTCCACTCGAAAGTGAGGCTGCCATTGTGGTTGCCTGATGCGATCTTGGTTCAATGACAGCCTGGAAGCTCAGGGTAGTTACTGGGCACAGGACCTCTACTGATCACCCAGGTGTGCATTTCCAGAGATGCTCTCCCATTAAATGCTTTCAACTTTGGAAACAGGTATCCATAGCCCCATTTTTCAGATGGAAAACTGGCATTTGGGGAACAGAAGTGAATTGTACAAAGTCACACAGCCTATGAAGTGATGGGATCCTATCCAAGACTCAGGATTTTGTCCTGCAGGCTCACTGCTCTCATGCAATCCCCCCCCCACCCCCAACACTGCCGAGGGAGGGTTATAATCAGAGGCTTTTCCAAGGAGTTTTCCAAGGAGTCTGGTCAGTCTCTCTCTTCTCCATTTTGCGCATTAGAGTTCATCAAAACCGTGCTTCTGGAAGGACTTACATAGTTTCCCAGTTGAGTCTCTGAGAAATCAGAGCTGAGAAGGGTGTGAGAGATCCTTGTTTTACTAAATTTGGAAGATTCCCCTGGAGAAGGAAATGGCTACCCATCCTTGCCGGGAAATCCCATGAACAGAGGAGTCTGGTGGTTTACAGTCCATGGAGCCACAAAGAGTTGGATACAATGAAGGTACTGAGAATGAGTGTAAAACTGAAGTGACAGCCCAGATCCCAACCTAGTTCTTCCAGCATCTTGCTTTAGGTCTTTAACTTACCCCTGTACACCCAGACCCCGGGGGCCTGATGATTCAGACCCACCCTGATTTGCATCCCCAGCAAACTTGCTTATTTTCCCAGCCTCCGAGTTCTGATTCCATTCAGATTTCCCAGGTGGGCCCCCTCATTGACTCAAAGATGAGCTACACTGGGTTCTACCTTTCTGTCTTCGTGTAGGTTGTTTGCTCTCTTCTTTTTCCAAAATGACATTTTATCCTGGTTTCTATCTGAAACTGTTAAGTGCCGTCTTTGTTGTAGACCTATCTCCAGCTCGTTTATTCTTCTCTCTCAGAATTCTTACTGTACACCCTGTCACACTTACTTCACCTCTACTTGGAATTCTTTGATTAGATCAAGGGGTAGGGTATTTTATACAGCTCTTGAATGTTCTCCAATGTCTGACAGGACCAGACACAAAGAAGTTCCTGAGGAATCTGTGGTTGATGACGTTGCCCATGTATAACCCCGTATCTCCAATTTCACTGCCCCTGTCCACTCCCAGAGTAACACACAGCAACTCTTCTTCTTTGAATGCAGGACATGTTTAATGAGGAACTACTGTGTGCTGAACATAAGAGATGCTGAGGGGACAATGATGAGGAAGCATCTTAGCTCATTAGGAGATTATCGTCTAACAGAGCAGACAGAATCACATGCTGGCGAGAAACAAGGAGAAAAGAAAACCTGTGACCGAAAGATAAGCCTTTAGGGCTTTGACAACACTGGGAAGGTGCCCACTGCCCACTTCAGCCAGCTCTTCTCCACCTGCCATTTGCACAGAGTGACCTTGAACTTCTAGTGTTGTCCTATCTCATCTCTAGACCTGCCAGCCTGTAGCAAGTAGCTCTTTCCTTCGTAGTCTTCCCACCTAGATGTCTTTTTAAAATAAGGCCCCATGCATTCTGTTTGAAATTACTAGTGACTGGTAAATCAACTTTTATTCTTTCCACTAAAGACAATGATGAATGAATGACTCTATTAAGATAACCCCAGGTATTGGATGCAAGTCATTGGGAGAGTGGTTTGGGACAGAATTGGAGCTCTCTACATACTCCTCAAAGTTGATGGCAACAGCTGCTTATACACCATTCCATAGCTCTCAGCTTTTCTGCAAGCAATTAATTCTCCATGCTGCTGCTGCTGCTAAGTTGCTTCAGTTATGTCTGACTCTGTGACCCCAGAGATGGCAGCCCACCAGGCTCCTCTATCCCTGGGATTCTCCAGGCAAGAACACTGGAGTGGGTTGCCATTTCCTTCTCCAACACATGCATGCATGCTAAGTCACTTCAGTCATGTGCGACTCTGTGTGGCCCCATGGATAGCAGCCCACCAGGCTCCTCCATCCACAGGATTCTCCAGGCAACAACACTGAAGTGGGTTGCCAGTTAATTCTCCATAGTGAACTAATAAATGATGTAAGATTAACATCCAACTCTAAGCCCAAAAATGTTCTGAGAAGAACAATGAAAAGACATGTTGGGACCCAACCCTGATAGCACATCAACTAATTTTGGCCACTAGACTAGATTTTTCCTTTGGGCATGCAGCCATGCAGCATAAAAAGTATGGGGTTCCAATATGCGGAAATATTCCAGGAATCTAATAAAAAGAGAAAATGAAAGGAAGGCAAAGGGATATGCCATCGTTTAAACATTTTGTGTATATGAGTGCGGGGAATGAATGAGATCAGAACCATGCTTCTGTGGGTAGGTTTTATCAGCCTTGCAATAGAGAAGATGATTGGTGTTTCCAGTGGCTTCTTCTAATGTGAGGGATGGATTTGATGGCATCTGTAGAGAACTTTGGAAGACCAGTTGGAAGGATATTGATATGGTCTTGGGCAATGATTACGTCATGGAGAGGAAAGGAGTTGAGGTTTCCAAGATCTATTTTAGGAATAGAATTCAGACCACTTGGTTTCCCAGGTGGCACTAGCAGTAAAGAACCTGCCTGCCAATGAAGGAGACAAAAGAGACTCGGGTTTTATCCATGGGCTGGGAAGATGCCCTGGAGGAGGAAATGGCAATCCACTCCAGTATTCTTGCTTGGAAAATCCCATGAACAGAGAACCCTGGTGGGCTACAGTCCATGGGGTCTCAAAGAGTCAAACATGACTGAATTGACTTAGCGTGCATGCATGCACATTGATGGATTGCATCTGGGAGATAAGAAAGAGCAATCCAGACTGACCCCTATGTTTCTGGCATGGGGAGGACTGGAGAAGGAACTAGTTGAGGGGCTTGTCAAGAGCTCAGTGTCAGACATGTTAAGCCTAAACTAGTCAAATATCCAAACAGAGATGCCATCATCAAAAAATTCTGCAGATAACAAATGCAGGAGAGGATGTGGGACCCATACTACACTGCTGCTAAGTCACTTCAGTCGTGTCCGACTCTGTGCGACCCCATAGACGGCAGCCCACCAGGTTCCCCCGTCCCTAGGATTCTCCAGGCAAGAACACTGGAGTGGGCTGCCATTTCCTTCTCCAATGCATGAAAGTGAAAAGCGAAACTGAAGTCGCTCAGTCGATTCCGACTCTTAGCGACCCCATGGACTGCAGCCTACCAGGCTCCTCTGTCCATGGGATTTTCCAGGCAAGAGTACTGGAGTGGGTTGCCATTGCCTTCTCCCTCCTACTACACTATTGGTGGGAATGTAAATTGGTGTGGCCACTATGGAAAACTGTATGGAGATTCCTCAAAAAAATCTAACATATAACCCAGCAATCCCACTCATGGGCATATAGACAGACAAAACTGTAATTCAAAAAGATATATGCACACCTATGTTCAGAGCACCACTATTTATAATAGTCAAGACTTGGAAATAACCTAAATGCCCATTGACAAATAAATGGATAAACAAGATATGGTACATACATGTGATGGAATACTACTTGGTCATAAAGAAGTGTGACATAATGCAATTTACAGCAACATGGATCCAACTAGAGATTATCATACTGAGTTAAGTTAGAAAGTCAAATATCATATGATATCACTTGTATGTGGAATCTGAAATATGACAAATGGACTTATCTATTCAACGGAAACAGACTCATAGACATAGAGAATAGACTTGTGGTTGGTTGCAAAGGAGGAGAAGAGATGTGAGGGGGATGGATTGGAAGTCTGAGATTATTAGATGAAAACTAGTATATATAGAATAAATAAACAACAAGGCCCTACTGTATAGCACAGAGAACTATATTCAATATCTTGTGATAAACCAGAATGGAAAAAATATGAAAAAGAATGTGTATATATATATATATATATAAATAAATTTCTTTGCTGTACAGAAGAAATTAACATAATGTTGTAAATCAATTATACTTCAGTAAAATATTTTTTTAAGTTTTTAAATTAAAAAAACAAATAGAGATGTCAAGTGGACAATTTAAATATACAAGACTGAAGCTCTGACATGTGGTTTACTTTGGAGATAGGAATTTGGATGTTGCCAGTACCCAGAGAAAAAGTCAGACATGACTGAGTAACTGAACTGAACTAAACTGAGTACCCAGAGAGCATTTGCAACAGGGAGAACAGATGAGATAGGAAGGGAGAGAAAAGAAGGAGTCATAGCAGTTCTCCTCAAGGTCCTGGGAAGTCATGGCAGCAAAGGAGGCTGTGATTGAGTAAACAAATGTGAAAGAAAAATCTAGGAGAGCATGGCATCCAAAGAGATCAAAGAAGAGAGTTTTAAGGAAGAGGGGTCATCAACAGTGCTAAATATTCCAGTAAAATCAAACAGGAAAGTCTCCAGCAGACTTGTCAACATGGAGGTCATTGGTTTCCTGGATTAGAGGAGAGTAGTGAAAGCAATTGCAGAAAATCAGCTGGAGTGGGCTGATGTATGAATGGAAAATGAGCAGTCAGAGGCAGCTAATACATCTGAATTTTACAAAACTTTGTCACTGGAGTAAAGGAAAAGAATGGAGCAGTAGCTGGAGGGGGTTGGGGGATAAACAGAAGGAATTTTCCAGTGTGAGTGACACTCTGCTTTGGGAAAGGCTGATGGAGCAGTCAAGCAAGGTCAAGTTTGGTGAGGATCACAGTGACTGTTTCCCAGCACAGCTCCTTAAGAGTTGGAGTGTATTGCAGAAGAGGGTGAGCTGCAGAGGTATTAATAGAAAAGCTAAGAAATCTGTGGGGTGTAGGAGAACCATAATCAGAGAGGAAATGCTGAATAGCATCAGCAAATTAGACCAAA
Organism: Okapia johnstoni; assembly: GCA_024291935.2. Classification (NCBI taxonomy): domain Eukaryota; kingdom Metazoa; phylum Chordata; class Mammalia; order Artiodactyla; family Giraffidae; genus Okapia; species Okapia johnstoni. The sequence goes on along the minus strand of CM044314.1, from coordinate 40,616,650 downwards.
TTAGAGCCTTAGCATTCTGTCCCAGCAATACTGGCCAGAAGGAATTGAAATGAGAAGCTTTGTTGAGGGACTTCTTTTGTGGTCCAGTGGTTAAGACTTCACCTTCCAATGCAGGGGATGCGGGTTTGATCCCTGGCTTGGAAATTAAGATTACACATGGTTTGTAGCTACAAAACCAAAACATAAACCAGAAACAATATTGCAACAAGTTCAATAAAGACTTTAAAAATGGTCCACATAAAACATCTTAAAAAAATGTGTTGTTGAGTAGAGACTCCACTTGACAATGAGAAAATCAGTAAAACCAGTATAGGGATGGAGGGCTGGAGGGTGTTTGCAGTTTTCCAGAGTAGACACACACAAAGCAGAAGATGATGGCACTGAACAGCTGGGGATGGAGGTGGGAGGTATGGTGCTTGGCCTGAAATGATAATCCTTCATTAATTCAGAACCGGGCTACCCACTACTGTTGTAAAGGTCAGGAGACTGTGTTTGGCCTTGTTGATTGTTCCTGCACTGCTGTGTTCTCATTTTCAATATAGAGACATCCTGCCTCCAGGGACAATTTGTAACACCTTCAGCACAAGGTGGGAACTGTGAGTGGGTCTTGAATCAAATCACATTCACTGTGTCTGGGATCTTCAGTTTCTCAAAAGGCCAAGCTTGTATCAGAAAACCAGAGCCATGGAAATAAATGTGAGATGCCTGCATTAGGGCATCAGGGAGCCAAGGAGAAAGGATGGGACAGACCTCATTGTCAGACACCCTTTCAACACCTCCCTTCTGCCACCCTTCCTAGAAGTGGTCTCTTATGGGTAAGGGAGCTCAAGGGAGCACCAACTCTGGTGACAGATGACAGAAATCAGTAGGTGTCATGTTCCCCATAACTGGCCTCATGCAGCCCGTGAAGGGTATCCCACGGGATGTTTCCCACATATGCCCCATCTCCTGCTGCCTTCCAGAAAGTGCTGCTTACATCAGATTTCCTGTCCAAAGTCAGGGTTGAATAGAATGAACTCTGAATTTGACCAGCAAAAAGCAATAGAGCCTGTCTTTTCTCAACTGTCTAACATAAGCTAGATAACATTCTAAGAGCTTTCAGTTTTTCATTCCATGTTTAATTCTCACAACAATTCAAGATAGATACTGCTAGCATTCCCATTTAGAAACAGGAAAACTGAGGCTCAAAGGTTTGTTTAGTGGGTCTGTGTTGATGTGGGTGGTAAGAGACAGAGAAGCAGCAGGGTGAGAACTCTGCTCATAATCTCTATGCTGCAGGGCAGGAGGGTTGTGTCTTGAGGCTCTTTTATAATTTTTATTTTTTTAATTGAAGTTATAGTCAATTTAGTGATTTAGTTAACAAGTGATTGAGTTGATTTAAAATTCAGTGATTCATATCTCTATATATATATGTATACATATATATGTAGATATATATATATCTATATATATTACATATATATGTAGATATATATATATCTATATATATGTGTACATATATATAGATATATATATATCTACATATATATGTCTATCTATCTATCTATCTATCTATCTATCTATCTATCTATATATGCATGTGTTCTAAGTTGCTTGAGCTGTGTCCAAATTTGTGTGACCCTATGGACTGTAGCCTGCCAAGCTCCTCTGTTCATGGGATTCTCCAGGCAAGGATATTGGAGTGGGCTGCCATACCTTCCTCCAGTTGATCTTCCTGACCCAGGGATCAAATCTGCATCTCTTATGTCTCCTGTCTTTGCAGGCAGGTTCTTTACCACTAGCACTACCTGGGAAGCCCAATTATTAACCAGGCATCCTGTGAAAGACCTGAATTCCAGTCTCAGCATAGCTTCCCCAGGCTCCTTGAGGTAGAGGTGGGATCCCCAAGGCTGTTCAGGGTCCATCCCTGACCACTCACACTCCTTGTTCAGAGGCTCACCAGTAGTACCAAGGCAGCACTGCTGGCTCAGTTCTAGGCAGCAATTCAATTGGAAATAGAGATGTGCATTGACTTTAGTTCAGATCATTCCTGAGGGATACAAAATATAGCCCAATTATCAGCTGGGACCTCCTGGTTAAACTTGGCCTAGACAGAACAAGAGCTCATGATTTCTGTAATTTGCTGCACTGGCTTCCTTCTGTTTGCATCCCCACACCAGGCAGAAACCAGCATAATGACTGGCTCCACCTGTAGTCTGGTCTTCCTCTCCCAAACACAAAGGAGCTCTGGCTGGGGGTGGGGGCTGATATGAGGAGGCCTGCCTTCCACATGGCCCGTATTCTGGAGGAGTATTGGAGTAGAAGGGACCACTGGAGGTATTCTGCAGAGCTGGGACTGAGGACCAGTAAGTGGGGAACAGAAAAGACAGAGGAAGAAGAGAGCAGATGAATGGCCTTCCAGAAGGAACAATCAGATTTATGGTTTGCAATCTCCAGGTCACCCAGACCCAATGCTCCTTTCACCTATTCCTGACATGACCTGTGACACATTATTGCCTGAAATCTAAGGCCAACCAGGGAACCTCCCCTATGTGATGGATGCTTATTTTTTCTTACCAAAGTCAGGTTGTTGAGCTAAACTCAATAAACAACCTAAACATCCAATGACAGAGTGGATAAAGAAGATGTTGTACATATATACAATGGCATTTACTCAGCCACTAAAAGGAATGCTGCTGCTGCTGCTAAGTCGCTTCAGTCGTGTCCGACTCTATGCAACCCCATAGATGACAGCCCACCAGGCTCCCCCGTCCCTGGGATTCTCCAGGCAAGAACACTGGAGTGGGCTGCCATTTCCTTCTCTAATGCATGAAAGTGAAAAGTGAAAGTGAAGTCACTCAGTCATGTTCGACTCTTCGCGACCCCATGGACTGCAGCCTAACAGGCTCCTCCGTCCGTGGGATTTTCCAAGCAAGAGTACTGGAGTGGGGTGCCGTTGCCTTCTCCGACTAAAAGAAATGAAATAAGGTCATTTGTATAGATGTGGATGGAACTAAAGTCTGTCATACAGACTGAAGTAAGTCAGAAAGAGAAAAGCAAATATTGTGTATTAATGCATATCTGTGGAATCTAGAAAAATGGTACAAATGAACCTATTTGCAGGGCAGGAATAGAGATGCAGAAATAGAGTACAGACATGTGGACATGGGGAGGGGAAGGAGAGGGTGGGATGAATTGGAAGATTGGAAATGACATATATACACTACCATGTGTAAAATAATTAGCTAGTGGGAAGCAGCTACATAGCACAGGGAGCACAACTGGTGCTCTGTGGTGACTTAGAGGGTGCGGAAGGCAGTGGGAAGGGGTCTAACAGGGAGGGGATATAGGTATACACAAAGCTGATTCACTTCATTCTACAGGAGAAACTGACACAACAATGTAAAGCAATTTAGTTCAGTTCAGTTCAGTCCCTCAGTCATGTCTGACTCTTTGTGAGCCTATGGATCGCAGTACGTCAGGCCTTGCTGTCCATCACCAGCTCCTGGAGTTTACTCAAACACATGTCCATCGAGTTGCTGATGCCATCCAACCATCTCATCCTCTGTCGTCCCCTTCTCCTCCTGCCCTCAATCTTTCCCAGCATCAGGGTCTTTTCAAATGAGTCAGTTCTTCACATCAGGTGGCCAAAATATTGGAGTTTCAGCTTCAACATCAGTCCTTCCAATGAACACCCAGGACTGATCTCCTTTAGGATGGACTGGTTGGATCTCCTTGCAGTCCAGGGGACTCTCAAGAGTCTTCTCCAACACCACAGTTCAAAAGCATTAATTCTTTGGCACTCAGCTTTCTTTATAGCCCAACTCTCACATCCATAAATGACTACTGGAAAAACCATAGCCTTGACTAGATGGACCTTTGTTGGCAAAGTAACATCTCTGCTTTTTAATATGCCGTCTATGTTGGCCATAACTTTCCTTCCAAGGAGTAAGCACTGTTTAATTTCATGGCTACAGTCACCATCTGCAGTGATTTTGGAGCCCAAAGAAACAAAGTCAGCCACTGTTTCCACTGTTTCCCCACCTATTTGCCATGAAGTGATGCGGCCGGATGCCATGTTCTTAGTTTTCTGAATGTTGAGCTTTAAGCCACCTTTTTCACTCTCCTCTTTCACTTTCATTAAGAGGCTCTTTAGTTCTTCACTTTCTTCCATAAGGGTGCTGTCATCTGCATATCTGAGGTTATTGATATTTCCCCCAGCAATCTTGATTCCAGCTTGTGCTTCATTCAGCCCAGCGTTTCTCATGATATATTCTGCATAGAAGTTAAATAAGCAAGGTGACAATATACATCCTTAACGTACTCCTTTCCCTATTTGGAACCAGTCTGTTGTTCCATGTCCAGTTCTAATTGATGCTTCCTGATCTGCATACAGATTTCTCAGAGGCAGGTCAGGTGGTCTGGTATTCCCATCTCTTTCAGAATTTTCCACAGTATATTGTGATCCACACAGTCAAAGGCTTTGATATAGTCGATAAAGTAGAAATAGATGTTTTTCTGGAACTCTCTTGCTTTTTCAATGATCCAGCAGATGTTGGCAATTTGATCTCTGGTTCCTCTGCCTTTTCTAAAACCAACTTGAACATCTGGAAGTTCACAGTTCACGTATTGCTGAAGGCTGGCTTGGAGAATTTTGAGCATTACTTTACTAGCGTGTGAGATGAGTGCAACTGTGTGGTGGTTTGAGCATTCTGTAGCATTGCCTTTCTTTGGGATTGGAATGAAAACTGACCTTTTCCAGTCCTGTGGCCATTGCTGAGTTTTCCAAATTTGCTGGCATATTGAGTGCAGCACTTTGACACCACCATCTTTTAGGATTTGAAATAGCTCAACTGGAATTCCATCACCTCTACTATCTTTGTTCATAGTGATGCTTCCTAAGGCCCAGTTGACTTCGCATTCCAGGATGTCTGGCTCTAGGTGAGTGATCACACCATCGTGATTATCTGGGTCGTGGAGATCTTTTTTGTACAGTTCTTCTGTGTATTCTTGCCATCTCTTCTTAATAGCTTCTGCTTCTGTTAGGTTCCTACCATTTCTGTCCTTTATTGAGCCCATCTTTGCATGAAATGTTCCCTTGGTATCTGTAATTTTCTTGTGAGGAAGGCTTTCTTATCTCTCCTTGCTTTTCTTTGGAACTCTGCATTCAAATGGGTATATCTTTCCTTTACTCCTTTACTTTTGACTTCTCTTCTTTTCACAGCTGTTTGTAAGGCCTCCTCAGACAGCCATTTTGCTTTTTTGCATTTCTTTTTCTTGGGGATAGTCTTGATCCCTGTCTTCTGTACAATGTCACAAACCTCCATCCATAATTCATCAGGCACTCTGTCTATCAGGTCTAGTCCCTTAAATCTATTTGTCATTTCCACTGTATAATTGTTAGGGATTTGATCTAGGTCATACCTGAATGGCCTAGTGGTTTTTCCTACTTTCTTCAATTTAAGTCTGAATTTGTCAGTAAGAAGTTCATGATCTGAGCCACAGTCAGTTCCTGGTCTTGTTTTTGCTGACTTCTCTATCTTTGGCTGCAAAGAATATAATCAATCTGATTTCGGTGTTGGCCATCTGGTGATGTCCATGTGTAGAGTCTTCTCTTGTGTTGTTGGAAGAGGGTGTTTGCTATGACCAGAGCGTTCTCTTGGCAGAACTCTATTAACCTTTGCCCTGCATCATTCTGTACTCCAAGGCCAAATTTGCCTGTTACTCCAGGTGCTTCTTGACTTCCTACTTTTGCATTGCAGTCCCCTATAATGAAATGGACATCTTTTTTGGGTGTTAGTTCTAGACGGTCTTGTAGGTCTTCATAGAACTGTTCAACTTCAGCTTCTTTAGCATTACTGGTCGGGGCATAGACTTGGATTACTGTCATATTGAATGGTGAAGCAATTACATTCTGATAAAAAAAAATCACACTTTGGGGGAGGAAGTAGTTATATAAGTTTGTACAAATGCATACAGTTATGTAAATCACCACCACAGTCAAGATCTAAAACATTTCTGCCACTTTTTTTAATCCACTCTTCTTCGAACTGCAGTTCCTGGAAACCACTGATCTAATTGCTGTCTCTGTAATTTTGCCTTTTCTAGGATGTTATAAAAATGAAATTATATAGTATTCAGCCTGTTGAATCTGACTTCTTTTACTTAGCAGAATGCTTTTGTGTTTCACACACATTATTGTGCGAATCAATAGTTCCTTCATTTTTATTGTTAACTAGTTTTCAGTTGTGTGGATATACCACAGTTTATCCATTCACAAGTTGGCTATTTCCAGTTTGAGGCATTATGAAAAAAGTCACTGCAACCATTCACATACTGATTTTTGTGGAAGCGTAGGTTTTTATTTCTCAGGTACACGTCTAGGGTATTTGCTGGGTTATATGGTAAGTGTATGTTTAACTTTGGGATTCCCAGTTGGCTCAGTGGTAAAGAATCCTCCTGCCAATATGGGAGATGTAGGTTTGATCCCTGGGTTGGGGAAAATCCCCTGGAGGAGGAAATGTCAACTCACTCCAGTATTCTTGCTGGGAAAATCCCATGGACAGAGGAGACTGGCAGGCTACAGACCACAGGGTCTCGCAAAGAGTCAGACACTACTGAGTGACTGAGCACACACATGCACATGTTTAGCTTAGAAATTGGCAAACTATTTCCCAAAATAGCTGTACCATTTTCCAATCCCATCAGCAAGGCTGTGAGAGCTTCAGTTCTCTGTATCCTTAACAGTTGATATTTTTTGCTTTTTCAGTTCGGTTTTGTGTGTTTGTTTTGAATTTTAACTATTCTGATTGAGGTGTGTCAGCATCTCGTTGAGATTTCATTTGCATTCCTCTAAGATTTATGATATTGAACACCTTTTCATGTGCTTCTTTATATCTTATTTGATGATGTGTTTGTTCAAATATTTTGCCTACTTTTTAAATTCTTTTCTTTTTATTGTTTTGAGAGTTCTTTCTTTCTTTCTTTCTTTTTTTTTTTTTTATAACTAAAGAACATTTGTTTTTCACTAAGACTTTATCTGGAGGACATAACTAAACTGTGCCATCACCCTCATGCCAATTTGAAGAAGGATTAGTACAGTGAATGTTATAAAGCAAGTATGAACAGTTTGAGGGACTGGAACCAACATTAACTGACAAAAATCAATTTCCATCTAAATCATCACAAAAATGTTTAAGTAAAAAGAAGTGAGGAAGGAGGCAGAGGTGGCTTCAGATTGAACAAGATCATCACATTTTATCTAATAAATTCAATCCTGGCTAAGGTTTACCAAAATTGAAACAGGATTGCATGTGTGCTAAGTTGCTTCAGTTGTGTCCAATTCTTTGTGACCCTACAGGCTGTAGCCCACCAGGCTATCCTGTCCATGGGATTCTCCAGGCAAGAATACTGGAGTGGGTTGCTATGCTCTCCTCCAGGGAAATCTTCCTAAACCAAAGAATGAACCCATGTCTCTTGTTTCTCCTGCATTGGCAGGTAGGTTCTTTACCACTAGTGCCACCTGGGAAGCCCTAGGAAACAGGATTAGTTCAGTTCAGTTCAGTTCAGTCTCTCAGTCGTGTTCGACTCTTTTCCCCAAGAATCGCAGCACACCAGGCCTCCCTGTCCATCACCAGCTCCCCGAGTTTACCCAAACTCATGTCCATCAAGTCGGTGATGCCATCCAGCCATCACATCCTCTGTCATCCCCTTCTCCTCACCCTCCCCCCCCAATCCTTCCCAGCATCAGGGTCTTTTCCAATGAGTCAACTCTTCGCATGAGGTGGCCAAAGTATTGGAATTTCAGTTTCAACATCAGTCCTTCCAATGAACACCCAGGGCTGATTTCCTTTAGGATGGACTGGTTGGATCTCCTTGCAGTCCAAGGGACTCTCAAGAGTCTTCTCCAACACCACAGTTCAAAAGCATCAATTCTTCGGCACTCAGCGTTCTTCAGAGTCCAACTCACATCCATACATGACTACTGGAAAAACCATAGCCTTGACTAGACCGACTTTGTTGGCAAAGTAATGTCTCTGCTTTTTAATATACTATCTAGGTTGGTCATAACTTTCCTTCCAAGGAGTAAGTGTCTTTTAATTTCATGGCTGAAATCACCATCTGCAGTGATTTTGGAGCCCCCCCAAAAATAAAGTCAGCCACTGGTTCCACTGTTTCCCCATCTATTTCCCATGAAGTGATGGGACCAGATGCCACGATCTTAAAATACAAAACTTCCACTACAGCACGCTACACACACCTGTGTTCCAAGCCCACCCCCATCCCCCTAATGCTTCCATATTCAAACTATTTCCCAGCCTGTTGGGCCTGTCTGCAAAGGAGCAGGTAGATTTCTTTGATCTGGTCTTTATTATAAGGCTGGTATGTCTGGGTATCAGCTCGGTAAATAAGGCAGCTGAGGTCTGCCCAGTCATCAATAAAATAAAAAAACTGACTGATATCATATGGGATAGAGGGGCTGTTTCAGATGCTCTTTGTATATTTTACAAACACCTTCCATGCACTTATTCACAAATTCATAGTCAGCGGAAGTTCAGTCTTCTGGCCCCTTGGTAGGCTGTACCCACACAATGGCATAAAACATCTCATCAAAGTCTCCTGCTGTCGCCACACAGGAGCTTATCTGCAACACCACCCACAGCCAATCCCCCGAGAGTTCTTTACAAAGCCTAGATATAGGGCTTTTATCAGATATATATTTTGTAAATGAGTTCCCAACTGATTTTTTTAAATACAGTTTTTTTCCTTCTCTCTCTATTCTAATACTATTCCCACTTCCCACCATTAGCCTGACTGGATTATAAAACATAAAGAAAGCATTTATCACCATTTTCTGGAAGAGAAAAACCAAGGCACAGATTTTTTAACAGACCTGCTGCTTCCACTGTAATGGACAGTTGGAGCCAGGTGTGAGATTTGATGACTAAGAAGAAAGTCTTAGAAGGTTTTTGAAACCATCATTTCCTTTAAAGGGCTGCCATTCTGTTAAGTAGGATCCAGTCAGCTTACTTCAGGGAGAAGGAAATAGGTATTTGCTAAAAATCTATGATGCACCCGTGAATGATTTAGGTCAGGTGCCAGTAAACCACAGCCAGTGACCCAAATATGGTCCTTTATTTATTTTTTTCTTTTTTACAGCTTGTAAACTAAAGTTTTTTTTTTCCTCCCACAAATGAACATTTGCAACTAATTTGATGACAGAGAAAGCTAACTTTGAACCCCCAAATGAGGGAAATGCAATCTCTCCCTGCCCCAGTTCCATTAGTTGACATATATTGTAAAAAAAAAAAACCCCAAAACAGGGGATTCCCACGTGGCACTAGTGGTAAGGAAGTGGCCTGCCAATGCAGAAGACGTAAGAGATGAGGGTTCTATCCCTGGGTCGGGAAGATCCTCTGAAGGAGGGCATGGCAACCCACTCCAGTATTCTTGCCTGGAGAATCCCATGGACAGAGGAGCCTGGCAAGCTACAGTCTATAGAGTCACAAAGAGTCGGACATGACTGAAGCGACTTAGCAGGCACACATGCACACTGTAAAAGGCTATATTCAAAATTTTCTAAGAGAGGGATAACCAGTGTTCTCACCACACACACATACACAAATCATACAAGGTTATGGACACATTAATTAGCTTGATTGTGGTAATGATTCTTTAATGTGTACATATACCAAAACGTTACTTTGCTTTCCTTACATTTACACAATTTTTATTTGTCAATTATGCCTTAATAAAGTTGGAAATACTGACCTCAATTGTTATTATTTTAATTCAGTTCAGTTCAGTCACTCAGTCACATCCTGACTATTCGCAACCCCATGAATCGCAGCACGCCAGGCCTCCCTGTCCATCACCAGCTCCTGGAGTTTACCCAAACTCATGTCCATCAAGTCGGTGATGCCATCCAGCCATCTCACCCTCTGTCGTCCCCTTCTCCTCCTGCCCCCAATCCTTCCCAGCATCACGGTCTTTTCCAATGAGTCAACTCTTCGCATGAGGTGGCCAAAGTATTAGAGTTTCAGCTTCAACATCAGTCCCTCCAATGAACACTCAGGACTGATCTCCTTTAGGATGGACTGGTTGGATCTTCTTGCAGTCCAAGCGACTCTCAAGAGTCTTCTCCAACACCACAGTTCAAAAGCATCAACTCTTCGGCACTCAGCGTTCTTCAGAGTCCAACACTCACATCCATACATGATTACTGGAAAAACCATAGCCTTGACTAGATGGACCTTTGTTGGCAAAGTAATATCTCTGCTTTTTAATATACTATCTAGGTTGGCCATAACTTTCCTTCCAAGGAGTAAGTGTTGTTTAATTTCATGGCTACAGTCACCATCAGCAGTGATTTTGGAGCCCCCAAAAATAAAGTTTGTTTCCTCATCTATTTTCCATGAAGTTATGGGACCAGATGCCATGATCTTAGTTTTCTGAATGTTGAGCTTTAAGCCAACTTTTTCACTCTCCTCTCTTACTTTCATCAAAAGGCTTTTTAGTTCTTCTTCACTTTCTGGCATAAGGGTGGTGTTATCTGCATATATGAGGTTATTGATATTTCTCCTGGCAATCTTGATTCCAGCTTGTGCTTCTTCCAGCCCAGCATTTCTCATGATGTACTCTGCATATTAGTTAATTATTTTAATTACATAGTATTAATTAGTATTATCATATTTTAAATTTTGTCAACAACAAATTTGAGAAAATTTATTTTCTCTCTTCTTGTATAGGAACCTACATAATATCCTAAATTTTATCTCTTTGCCTGCAGAACTTCAAATATTTGGCATTTCCCTGTGGCTCAGATGGTAAAGAATCTGCCTGCAGTGCAGGACACCAAGGTTCAATCCCTGGGTCAGGAAGATCTCCCATATAAGGGAATGGAAACTCACACCAATATGCTCACCTGGAGAATTCCATGGACAGAGAAGCCAAAATGTCCTCAATCTTATCTCTTTGTCTGCAGAACCTCAAATATTTACTATCTGGCCATTTACAGAAAACATTTGCCAACCTCTGATTTAAGTAGTGATAAGTTATCTTTTCTTTAACCATTACAAATGTGGCAACCTATTGGGTTGGCCAAAAATTTCATTTGGATTTGACCATACTATCTTATGTAAATACCCAAATGGACTTTTTGGCCAACACGATATTTTTACAGATGAGAAAAGTGAGGACCTCTGAAAAAGATAAGTGACTTGCTAAAAGTCACCCAGCTAATGGCAATGGAACAGTGACATGTGTCTTATTTCAAAACCTGATGTTCTTTCCAGAAGCGAATTTGTAGCAGCAATTTAGCAGAAAATGAAAAAGAGTAAAAAACAATCTCTGGCAGTGAGTGGTGGGCAGGGGTGTAGTTCTTGGATCAAGACACACCTGCCCGGGATTCTGAACTTGCTGTTGGCCAAGCCACAGGCCTGTCCACTGAGACCAGGAACCCAGCAGAATGACCTCAAGACCCTGTGAGATTCTCAAGTCACCCCAGGGAAATTCTATTTTCTTCACTCCACTTCACTTGCTGAAGTGTACATAAAAAATTTTAAAGCTTTTCAGTGACAAGGTTTTTTACCAAAACAAAGCATGTTAGGTAAAGCCTAGAGAAGCTGATAAGCTCATGGATATGGAACTGGACATGCTGAGTTCATCTCCTATAATAGAGGCAACTTGGTTTTCTTATTTTTTTAAACAGGCTATATTGGGATCCATTCTAAGATCTTCTGTGAGTATTAAATGAGTTAGTCTTTGCAACATGATTAATGCAGCACCTGACAAGGATTAAGCATTATATCAGTGTACATTAAAAATAAAATAAAAGTTTGAATAATCAGGAAATAAAATCTCTGGAAAAGAATTTCAAAAAAGAATAAACACACACATATATATATGTGTATATATGTATATATATGTGTGTGTGTGTATTGTTATTGTTTAGTTGCTAATTCATGTCCAACTCTTTTGTGACCCTACGGACTGTAGCCTACCAGGCTCCTTATTTCCATGAGATTTTCCAGGCAAGAATACTGGAGTAGGTTGCCATTTCCTTCTCCAGAGGATCTTCCTGACCTAGGGATTGAACCCACATCTCCTGCATTGGTAAGTGGGTTCTTTACCACTGAGCCATCAGGGAAGCCCCTATGTATATGTATATATTTGTGTAACGAATTCACTTTGCTGTACACCTCAAACTAACACAATATTTTTAATCAACTGCACTTCAATTAGAAAAAAACAGAATAAAAGAAGGAAATCAAATCTCTGGAAAACATGCTTCTTCACTTTCTGCTTGAGTGTTTTCCTGTATTAAAATGGGATCTGCAAGACAGAGGCAGAGGAAAAGAAACTGATAGCAACTGTACTACTTCAAATCCCCAAAGTTCTCTGGGGAAACAGAGAAACATAAGGAGAATGTGTCCTCCTACCTTCAGCTGACAATGAACTCTTCCAGCTATCCAGTGCAGGAGAATGGCCTTCACGCCCTTCAATGTCAGAAGAATCAGTTTCCACATCTCTCCAGTTTCAGAAAGACCACTCCCAAGAGTGTTCCCTGCTGATAATGTAACTAAGATTTACCCTCCACCCTTCTTCTGTCTCTCTCTCACACACACACATGTGTACACACACACACATAAACACACACACACACAGGGTACTCAGAACTGGGAAAGGTGTGAGGCAGACAGACACTCTCATTTCCTGTTGGTGGTTAGGTAAAACAATTTAGAAATTTCTTTCAAGACTTCAAATACACTCTTAATCAGGATCTCCACTTTCAAGAAATTGATACAGAAAGGCTGTGTGAAGCAGAGTGGTGAGTGGGAGCTGCAGGATTTAAGGAAGAGTTCAGTCTGATACACTGATACACATGCTCAAATTGCCTGGGAGGGTTGTGGGTGTCTGGAGCCTGCGGGCAGTTTGTGGTTATGTCGAGGGTCCTTCATGGGTGCAGCTGGCTGCACCATGGCCTGAGATAAGATAGCAGTGATGCAGTGTGAGATGTTGCAGAGCATGGGTGGTAGGTGGTACGTGACCAGGCCAGCACAGTGACCTATGCTGTGACCGCTTGCTGGTCACAGGGCCAGCCTCCTGGAGTTAGGGCCAGTCTGGAAGCTGAGAGCTGGGGCTGACTCTGTCCTGGCCCAGACATCATTTGACAGGCTCTGCAGCCTTCCCACTCACTGACAGGTCAGTTCTGAAGCTTGGCTGCCTCCATGATTTCCATCGTTCCACTCATCACAGTGTGTTTTGAGGACCTAATATATGAGGTGGCTTGTGGACGTAGTTGTTTCCAACTCTTTGCGACCCCATGGACTGTAGCCTGCCAGGCTCCTCTGTCCATGGGAATTCCTAGGCAAGAATATTGGAGTGGGTTGCAGTTTCCTCCTCCAGGGGATTTTCCTGACCCAAGGATCGAACCCTCATCTTCTGTGTCTCCTGCATTGCAGGCATATTCTTTACTGCTTGAGCCATTTGGGAAGCCCCCTACTACATGAGAGATGATCTTAAAAGTAAGATTTCTTTATGAATATTACGGATTATCACCCACAGGATTTGAGTCTTTTAATCTTCTTAGGTTAAATTCTCAGATGTCCTAGGGTGTCTTTAATTTTTTTTGGTCAGAATTCAAGATAATTCATCTTAAATCACTTTAATTTAAACAAATAAGTAATTGAAAGCTCCATTTTTAAGGAGGACTGCTGAAATAAAATAGAGAACTCTGAGACCATATATTAATATTCAGAGACACACTGGGGAAATGTTTAGAATATTCATTTGTTAACACCAAAAGGACATTCATTTACTTAATAAATAAGAGACACTTAAATCAATGAAAATTACCTCACTAAGGCTCACAGAGTCCAGCTAGGTAAACTCTTATTCTTATCTTCGGGGTGAGGGAACTGAGGCCAATCAATTTGCCTAAGGCTAGGCAATAGAAGTGGCAGAGCCAGGATTTGAACTCAGGTCACCCAGCATCAGTCAGCTTGCTTACCTGCCCAATGTGGCAGCCAGTCACTGGGCTCAGCCTGGCATCTCAGCATGCTGTCAATTCTCAGCTGTGCAAATGTTCCCAATCACACATGAGGACATTTAATCTCTTCTGTGATCTACGGAGCCGCTTGGGAAATGGAAGCAGAATTACGGGGATGAGCCATTCCATGTCAGCAGACGAACTATAACGGAGTTTTATTACTATTTCATTATTTATACATTTGTCAAAAAAAGAGTCAGTGGGAAGAGTAAGGCAGCAGAGCCCCCTGATGGCTGTTTCCTCATCTGGATCTTCCTGTGTGTGTGTGTGTGTGTGTGTGTGCATGCCCAGCAGTGTGTTGTGAGCATGTGTGTTTGTGCACTGGTCTCCCATTCTGTTGCAGACACTCATGCTCTCTGAGAGTGGGAGTTGGACATAGTTTGTGTAGAACTATATTTTAGGAGTCTAGAGTCTTTATTTGTGGCGTGTGTATGTTAGTGTGTATGTGAGAGAAAGAAGACATTGTGTACACTATGGAGAACGTGCCTACTGAAACTCTTCTGTACCCCCTGAGACCCTCAATTTCTTCATCCTACCCTTTACATTCTCCACCTCCCCAACCACCCCATTTTGTGTGTATGTGTGTGAGAGAGAGATCTTAGTTCCCCAACCCAGGATCTAACCCAGGCCCTCAGCAATGAAAGCTTAGAGTTCTAACCACTGGGCCACCAGGAAGTCTTCCTTTAGTCTTTCCTTTACCAAATCTTTCCTTTACCAACCTTTCCTTTACCAAAGGAAATGCACAGTGACCTGGACCTCTCTTTAGTCCTTAGATTCCAAAACAGGTGCCTAGTTTTGACCTTAGCCAAGGACCTCTCTGGTGCCCAAACACTCTGCCTCCAAGGTCCCTCTCCCTCCCCTGTTCAAGGCTGATGACATGGCGTCACCCCAATGCTTGGTTATTGAAGAAATTAATAAGTTATCTCCCAGGGAATCTCTATGATTGAGGCATGTAGCATACATCGCTGTGGAGAACTCAAAGGCTCTCATATTCATGCAGCTCAAGCTCTTCTTCTGACATGATGGGTTCCTAAGTTTGAAAAGATAAACTTTGACCTCTGTCTTGCTCCCATCTGAGAGAAGAGAGAATAGGATGTTTCTGGATCTTGGGTTGGCCCCCATCTTGTCATCTTCTTGCCCCTTCTCTAAAGGTGGTAGGGTACTTTCCGGAACCCTTTCCTTGGGTTAGCATCATGGTATTACATGTAGTGGTATTACATCATGTATTACATGTAGATTGGAGGCTCAAAGTGGTGATGCCAAGGGGTATAAGACATGGTCCCTACCCTCTGGGGTCAACAAGAAGAGGTAGCAATTAGGCAAAGTCCAACAAAAATATAAGGTACTGAGTAGTTTTATTCTGGGACGTATTTGCCCTCTAGAATGTGAGGTCCTATTAGTATTGATGTCTTTCTGCTACATCCTCAGTTACTGCAATGCCTGGATTACAATAGACACCAAGTAAATATTTATTCAAAGAAGAAAAATGAATGAGACTCAGTAGAAACACCACACCTCAGTCACACTGATCCCATTAAAATTCATCTAACATATATTGAGAACTTACTACAAGTTAAATATTATATTGGGGAAGATTCCAAATTCAGAGCTCCTTCTAGCATACTGCTTTGCTTTTCTTTCCATTTCACCCATTTATTTTGTCTTTATCTTTTTTGTCCTTCTTCACCCTCTCCCTGATTTCTCTCCTTAGGAGATGGCTCTCTCTCAGCCCTGTGGGCTCTACACTCAATTTTCTGGACCATCCAGAAAGGTCACTGCCTCTTAGCCCCAGATTCTAAATAGACATGCTAAGCCCAATGCTGCTTGACAGTAAGGGCCAAACAAATGTGAGCGGAACCTAGCTCTATTGCTTTCCCCTTACCAAAAATGCATTAATAAAGTTAATTAGCATTGACCTGAAAAAAAAAACCTGAACAATAACCTTCTGGCATTAGGATCAAATGCAATGAAGCACAAGCAATAAAAACTCCATTACTGCTCCCCTCTGAGCAACTGTCACTGATCCTTGGGCCGAGAGGGAGGGGACAGGCTCACATCTATCCAGGGCTCTGCCTGCCTCCCCTAAGCCTCGCTGTGAGACTCTGAGCTCCAGCTGGTGTGTCAAAATGCAGGCAGGTGTGAAAGTGAGCCAAGCTGGGCCCCGGGTAGGATTGTTGTTGCTGTTCAGTCGCTAAGTCTTGTCAGACTCTTTTGCAACCCCAGGGCCTGTAGCCCGCCAGGCTTCTCTGTCCATGGAATTTCTCAGGCAAGAATACTGTAATGGGTTGCCATTTCCTTCTCCAGGGGATCTTCCCAACCCAGGGATAGAATCCCCATCTCCTGCTAGGCAGGCGGATTCTTTACCATTAGTGCCACCTGGGAAGCCCTATAGTTAATATAGAAAACATAAGACACACAGAAGTCTAGAGCTAACACAGGCTTGGTTTGAGCTATAGTCAATATATAAAAGGTCCAAAGTATGGGGGAGGCAGCAGGCCATCAAGGATGGCAGTCACCTCTCTGCTAGTTGAGGCTGGGGGTTGGCAGATGCTCAGGGAGTTGAATAAACAGGTGCCCAGGACCCTTGCCAGATACAGTAGAAACCTGGCCCAGGGGAGTAAGGGTAATTCTAGACTGCATCCTGTGGCAGGCCAAGGTGACTAACATTGTTTCCTCTGATCAGAGTTGGTTTGGAAATATTGCCAGGATATATCTGTTATTGACCCCAGCTGAAAAGCAGTGACTCTCTGCCCTCCAATGCCCTCACCCGACACTTCCAGTGATCTCATTTTATCACTGAATTTCTATACTGTGCCGGACACTGAGGAACTGGGATGTGGAGACACAAACATAAGACCCATTATTCATCTTCTAGTGGTCCTCAATCTAGTGGGATTTAGTCAAGAATCCACTGGATTTCTGTTCCCTTTTCGTACTTCCCTCTGCCCTTATTCTTCATGAAACTATGAAATATCAGAGGGAGCATTCCATGTTGATATTGGGTAACCTGGATCTCTCCAATCCATCATTCCATTCCCAAGGTCATGACTGGGAGCCAGAATGGAGGTGCTGCTGGATCAAATCCCATTCATGCCCCTCAGTTATATATACCATGTGGGGTGCCCATGGCTCACGGGGCCCTGCATGAGCCCACAGACTCAGAAAAGTACCAAGAGCTGATGCACTTGCCCTTTTGGATTAGGTCCAGGAGGTCATTCTTTTTCAGAAGTTGCCTCAAACTCTAGAGGAAGACTTGCTCAGGTGGCAAGAGGGCATGGGGAGTGTGAAGGAACACAGTCAGAGAAAGTATCTTCTCTATGCAGCTCTTGAAAAATACATACATTGGTCCAAAAGTCACTGTAGGGAGATACTCAGAAAAGACAGGAAAGATGAAGAGTTAAAAGAAAGAGAAAGACAATGCAAGGTGTGTTTGATGTGGGGAGAGAATGGGAACTTCCTGAGAACAAAAGCAAATCTTTAAAATATTTACAATTGAAATATAGTAAGTGCCCTACATACGAATGGGTTCTGTTTCAAGAGCAAGTTCCTAAGCCCAATTGTTTGTAAGGCTGACAGTTAGCCTGGTTACCCAACTAACACAATTGGCTATTTAGTACTATACTCTAACAGGTTTATACTTTACACACAAATAACACATAACAAGCACTAAAAATAAAGAAATCTTACAGTACAGCACCTTGAAAAGTACAGTAGTCCAGCACAACAGCTGGCATACAGGGGCTGGCATCAAGTGAACAGCCAAGAAGAGTTCCTGACTGGAGGAGGGATAGGAGGTGGGAGATGGTAGAGCTGAAGGATCATCAGCAATAGGAGATGGAGGGCAAGCTGCGATTTTGCTAACACCTGATGTTTATGGAACACAGTTTCACATCTTTGGAAGTTCGCAACTAGAAGATTCATATGTGGGGGGCTTACTGTATTTTGCTTGTGAACTAATATTCAATGTCACCAAAATGAAATCTGAATACACACAAATGCACCTTTGGAATGTGTCAACCAACAGTATGAGAAAGAGAGCTGTAAGACCTTGGGAAACCTATTGCCTCCTTTTCTGCATCCATCCACTGTCTCAGATCTGATCTGCCTCATTTGCAAATAGCTACCTAAGTGCTCTGTTTGCCTCTCATCCGCCTCCTACCTGGACAGAATTGTCTTCTCAAAGCACAGATGAGGTGTCTGTTTAAGAAGACAGTAAATGCTCCCTGACATGCAAGGGTCTACAGAAGTGACCTCCATTTTGCTTTCTGCCTCTGATCCACAGACACCAGACTGGCTGTTTCCTGGCTGCTCCCTCCTCAGCCCTTCCTGAGAATGAGCTGCTCCAGCAGGACAACTCGTCTCCATTTAGCCTGGAAGAATGAGAGAAAATCCCTATGGGCTCTGGAGTTATTTGCATACCACTTTGCTTCTGGGCTACAGGCTCCTGAAATCTACAGATACTCATATTATGATAATAATATAAAATATTTACCAAGCAATTATTATTTAACTTTGCATGCAGCATCTCATTCTAATCCTTAAGGTAGGCAATATGATTACCTTTTTTTTTTTTTTTTAATAAAAAAGGAGTCTGAAGGAGGGTCACACGGCGGCAGGAGTAGAGTCTAGGCAAGTTGACTTTTGGGTCTAAGCTATTTCTGATCTTTGGAACTGCTGAGTTCACAGGGGGTCTCCAGGCACAAAGCAGGCCAGTCAGAGTTTGCAGACTGAAGTAATAGGTGAACAAGAGAATAAGGGCAGGGTAAAGGAGTAAGCAATTCCAGAAAGGTAAGCCTACAGATTGGGCTGGGAAAGAAGCTTCAGGAAGTGTGCTCGCTCCTGCTCTCTTGATCAACTGGTCGACCTTGGAGGAGGTAGCATCTAACAGAAGAGCCCCAGAGGTGCTAGGGAGACCCCCTGTCACCCCCAAAACCTCCCATAGCTGCTTGATGGTGCCTGAAATTGTACCATTACAGCCTAATTCCTTTAACTTAGGCTGCAATTTCCCTGTTAAAATGCAAATACTCTCGGGAGAGGCAAGTTATTAAACTTTATTAGTGTTTTATATCCCATGGTGGATTTATTGATCAGACCCTTTTCTTTAGAAATAGCTGGGGTAAGGGAGAAAGATGGAGATCATATACATGTTCCAGGCTCCAGGGAATGGGGTCACTTGGAAGGCGAGGGGTGGGGGAAGCAGGGATTGAAAGAGGAATCATGAGAGCTGGGAAACCTGGAAGCAAACTTTTTCATATGCATGGCAATAAAAGGCCAGTAGCTTGTGGCTTTGAGTGCACTGGGTGGGGAAAGGCTCACAGGCTCCAGCATCAGAAGGACCAAGTGAGTGAGTCAAGATGAAGTTCTAACTCATTGTAGGAGCCTTCCCAGCCTCTGTCTTATCTGAGAGAATAGCATCACTGGAAGCACTGTAACCACTGCCAACAGTTTTTGCAAGTGCCCTGTGGACACCCTGATGACTTCCTGTGTGCTGTTCCTGGAAATCCTTCCCACCCATTCAGTCCAGTGGCAGAGCCCTGAGCCACTCTCCTTCCTGTGTGATGCTGCTCACTTGCAGCATTACTCTGGCTCCTTTAGCCTGGAGGTACGCCTCAGCTTCATCACCTACCCTGTACAGACCTTTCTGAAGTCCTTCTTCATCTTCTACCCACTGCCTGGACTGCAGTCAGAAATGGAAGATGAGAGAGACAGAGACAGAGAGACAGAGAGGGAGAGACAGAGACAGAGAGAAACAGAGAGAGATAGAGAGACCTAGAGAGAGACAGAAACAGAGACAGAGAGACTGAGAGAGAGAGAGACAGAGGGAAAGAGAGAGACAAAGACAGAGAGAGAGACACAGAGAGGCACACACACAGAGACAGAGAGAGACAAAGACAGAGAAACAGAGAGATGGAAAGAGAGAGAGTCGGAGAGACCGAGACAGAGAGAGAGAGTGAGAGAGAGAGGGGCAGAGACAGAGAAACACACAGAGAGGGAGATAGAGACATAGAGAGAGACAGAGACAGAGAGACCAAGAGAGAGAGACAGAGAGACACATAGAGAGGGAGACAAAGATGGAGAGATACAGAGAGAGACAAAGACAGAGACCCTTCTCAAAGACTTGTCAGGGTTTCTAGAACAGTATTATTTTACATGTTTTCAAAATTCTTTTTTCTGCCTTCAGATTCATGAGATGCTCTTTATCACTTCAGTCAAATATTTAAAACAAAAATAAGAGAGGAAGCCTGAAGACTTCGGCCTCCAATTCTCTGGAGTCAGCCCACACAGGCATACTCCCTAATTTTTACCTACCTCCTTGTCTTGGAGACCCCAGAAGCTGTGGTTTGCCACACAATTCTGATGTTTAAGAATTAGGCGAAACTGTATCTGGGACTGTATTTCTATTCAATATATAGTGTTTATCCACCTGATGGAAAATCAGCTTGGAAATCTACTACATGGAATACATTTTTTGTTGTTCAGTGATTCATTGCAGTTCAATGATTCGATGATTCATATGCCTTACATTTGAAATGAAAGTAGCACACATTGGCATTTTAAACAGAAAAGAATGTGGGCATGATACTTAGTAGTTGCAATGAGACAGAAGTTGCCATGAGGGGTGGGTGGTCTCTTAGAGAGTAAATTTGACTGGGGGACAGGAGACCTGGCTTCTGAATGAGGTCTGACTCTAATAAACTGTGCAGCCTCAGGCTTCAACAATTCCTTCTGTTATTGATTCAACAATTATTTATTGTGTCGGCTCTGTTATGAGACATCATGCCAATCTAAAAAGGGAGGCGATGTATTAAATGCCTTCTTCCCAGTCTAAGATTCTGGGGAACTTTTAATAAGCATTGAAAATCTTGGATGTTCACTAAGAATGATGGACAAGGATTTTCTTCTCACTTCTCAAAGATCTAATGAATTTTCCAAATGTGAAGGTCATAAGAACCTAAGAAGGTGGCAGGTGGTAAATCTTGCCCTCCTCATTTTGCAGTGTGGGAGTGCCAGAGGGTCTGGGTTCTTTATAATTCACCTGATAGAGTCAAATAAATTTTACTTCCTTCCCAGTGGATTTTATTTTTCTTGCTCTGAAGGCAAATGATTCTGTCACAGGGATTGGTCCTAGAAAGAAAAGCCCAAGTGGCACGCTGCCAAGCCCATTCTTCCAGACCCTTTTCTCTCCTCCTTTGCTACTTCTTCCTTGGAAAGGTTTGGAATCTCTACACTAGCAGGCACTTCCCTAGGCTTTAGGGCTATTATAGCCTCTGTCCTTGAGAAAAGTGAACATGTTAGTTGCTCAGTCATGTCTGACTCTTTGTGACCCAATGGACTGTAGCCTGTCAGGCTCCTCTGTCCATGGAATTCTCCAGGTAAGAATACTGGAGTGGCTAGCTATTTGCTTCTCCAGGGGATCTTCCCAACCCAGGGATTGAACAAGGGTCTCCTGCAATGCAGGCAGATTCTTTACCATCTGAGACACCAGGGACTCATAGCCTAAGTTGGAGAATTGTAAATGATAGACAGATAGTGTGGGAAGAGGAATACTTTGGAACTTGAAAGGATCCAAGAAAGCTTTTTCTTAGAAACAGCACTTGAGTTTAACTCTGAGAAATAAATGAGATATATAGGCAGATAAGGTATAAATGGGGCTTTAGGGTGATGAAATAGCACAAGCAAAGGCCCTGGGGTGGCAGCGTATGAGAGGCAGTACGGAAGGAGGCCTGGTACATGGGATGGAGCATCACACAACGAGGCAGGGCCCTGGCTAGGATAACCTCCAGGAGGCTTGGAGATGCCGATGAGACTCTAAAGCAGGGATATGGCTTGGTCCTCCCTCTATTCTCCCTTAATGTTCTGCTGTCACCAGGCAGCCTCCCATGCATTAATACCAGAACTAGCTCTCATCTGTCCCTGCCCCCTCATCAAACCTGCACCCTTTGTCCCATTCCTTCATGGAAATTCTCTTCTTTTGCCCTCTTCATTGCCTTTCAAGAGGACTCACTAATCCAACTTGATAATAGTTTAATGAAAAAACTTTCCGTTTAATAGAAAAAGTACAAAATCAAAAGGAACCGAAACTGAACTTTCAGACACTGAGATTATTTAGAGAAGGATATATATATATATATATATATATATATATATATATATATATTTATTTATTTATTTTAGGAAGGGGCACCTACACAATACCTAGAGTTTGTGTAGGCCTGCAGTGGTGTGCATGCTCAGTTGATCGGTCATGTCTGACTCTTGTGATCCTGTGGACTGTAGCCTGCCAGGCTCCTCTGTTTATGGGATTTCCCAGGCAAGAACACTGGAGTGGGTTGCCATTTTCTGTCTCCAGGGGGTCTTCCCTACCCAGAGTTTGAACCCAAGTCTCATGCATTACAAGCGGATTCTTTACCATTGAGCCATCTGAAAAGCCCAGAGTGGTGGTCACTATCCACTCATCTGCTTCCTGCAGGACCCCTGTAAACCACTGCCTTGCTCTGATTCAGTGTGACAGGGGCTGATGGGTCTGAAAGGCCCTTAAGGTGAGTTGGCAACATTTCTGCATTTCTCCTCCATTGAACTACCTGGCTCTCACCATTATTCTAGCTACAGGGCCTCTCTTTATGAAAAGCTCCCATCGCTCACAGCACCCATCATCACAAAGAATGGCAAATAGCGTGGCTTGAGGAAACAAGTCTGCTATTCAAATGCCAGGGGATTTTAAAAATATAGTAATAGGCATCTTTGAGGCTGAGGTTTGTGTTTCTCTAAATCTGACGGGATTTAGAGAAAAAATAGGTATTTCAGCTTTTCTGAGAAATGGGTAGAATGCCTTGGGAAAATGGTCCAATACAAGAAATAAGACAATCACAGAGTAGATGGCTCAAGGACGGACTTTGTTTGGATCCAATTCTAAGTGTCATAGGTGTTGAGAGGGGCAAAGAGGCGGTACTGGTGTAGTCTAGGAAGGTTACCCAAGAAAATGTGCTTTAAGCTGTGTTGAAACTGTGAGATCTTTCTTTATTCATGCTTGTGTGCATTTCTGTGCCTGCTGGGTTGGACCTGCTTCCTGTTCTCAGGGGGCTGGAGCCTTAACTGCTGCAGAAGTGCCAATATGTAGGCTATGGAGTCAGATAGAGTCTGCTCACTGTGACCTCAGGCAAAGTACACTAACCTATAAAATCAGTCTCTTCCTCCATAAAATAAGATTGACAAACTATTTACCTTATTTACCTCATGTAAAGATGAAAAAGAGGTGAATATATTTATAAATAACATTGAGAATGTTGAAAATGAAAGTGTCAGTTGCTTAGTAGTCTCCGACTCTTTGAGACCTATGGACCGTAGCCCACCAGGCTCCTCCGTCCATAGTATTCTCCAGGCAAGAATACTGGAGTAGGTAGCCATTCCCTTCTCCAGGGGATCTTCAAAACCCAGGGATCACACCTGAATTCTTTAACATCTGAGCTACCAGGGAAGCCCAAAGGTGTTGAAACCTCTTACTAAAAAAGTTGACTTCCATACCAATGACGCTGGTCCATCTTCTAGAATGACTCAAGCCTGAGTGGTCTTGCAGAGACCTGAGTTGTGGGGATCCACCTACCAAGACTGTCTCTACCTTAACCCATAGGCTCCTCTGGGACCCTCCTTGCCTCTCTGCATCCCCATTTACCACAGCCACCTTGGCATCCGCTGCTGCTGATGCTGGTGGAAACCTCATTCTCTAACCCCATTCTTTAGGCACTATGCAAATGGCAACATCAATTCCCAAATGACCAATAAAGCTACAGCTGTGGTCTCTGTTCCCATCTTAAGAGGCTAAACCTTCAGCTGTACAACCCCTATATGTCCAGACTTTCAAAAGTCCCATCCCTGTGAAGGGGATTGAGAGTATCCATTCTCATCATCCCCACTGCATGAAATGAAACTAACTTATTGAAAAGTTGCTTGCCAAGTACAAGTATATTATCTGTGATATTCATCATCACAATCCTCTGAGGCAAGGGTCATTAACCCCACTTTTATAGATGAAAAATGGATACTGTAAAAGATTAAGTGACTTCCCCAAGTTCACATTGAAACCAGCAGAGCCAGGAACTCATTCTGATCTGAAGTGGTACAAGCATTATTGTTCCGATGGTGTGTCTGACTTAGAGTTGCAGAAACATGCTCATGATAGTCAGTTGGGAGAGAATGCTGTTACCTGAAACAGAAACATGCTCACACACATCAAATCTTCATGGAAGAAGATGGGTTATTCTAAGCATACATACAGATGAGCAAATGGATAGCTATTTTATCATAATTGCACATATATAATCCCTTGCATATGCATTATTCCACCTGGTCACTTGTCATGTGCCCACCCACAGATGTCTATTAGGGAAAATGTGGCAGTAATAAGATGAAAAATATTTCCCAGACACTGAGCTTTGCTCAGTGGTTTAGGGTAGGAATTAGTGGGAGAGGAGATTCTGCCACTTAAGATTGTACCAAACTGTTAATTCCCTTGAAACTGGTTGTTCCAGCAGCACTTACAGACTTGTGGCTGTCCTTTGGCTCTGCCTCGGGCTGTCCACTTTAAAAAAATCACTTTATCACATCTCCTTATAATTGTATTTGCCCTAGCACCTCACTTGAAAGTCCCTTTAAATTAAAAGCTTTAAAAAAGACTTCTCTGAACAGCAGAACACTGGGGAGGAGGGATGGGGAGCCCTGCAAGGGTTTCCTGGCCTCTGGGTTATGGATTACTAGTTTTACTTTTTAGCTGGAGATGTGGGTCACAGCCAGTGATGAGGATGAACTCAGCTTATCTTGCACAGAAGGTCAACATCCAGTGTTTCTCGTGATTTCCAAAGCATGACATGCACAGCCCAGGCAGATGACTGTTTTGAGATAGGGTGCTGGGGATGTTAATCCTCTGGTTGCTTGAGGACTGACTTCATTTCTAGACCCAACCATGTCATGGCTCCCTGTAATCAATCTCTAGACACAGGAGATACGCTCTTGGTGTGTGTTTGTGTGCGTACTAAGTCGCTTCATCATGTCTGACTCTTTGCGACCCTACAGACTATAGCCCGCCAGGCTCCTCTGTCCATGGGGATTCTCCAAGCAAGAATACTGGAGTGATGCTCTTGGTACATTATCTGAAAGAGATAAAAAAAAAAAAAAGGCTGGTGTTCTCCCAACAATTCCTATGAATGGGGAATACAGGATGAGCAGAATGGCAGAGTGATAATAATGTCTGAGGATTCGAAAGAACCATGATAGATTAGATTGTTCGTCCCAATTCTTTACCCTTCCTGGGAACCAAACTCTTGCCTCATTGTGGGAAAGGCACACTTCCTTACCCTTTGATTTGGGGTACAATCAAGAGATTTGCATTGAACAAAAGTCTTAGTAGACATGAAGAGGGTCTTAGAATGTACTTGAGCAGTGGGGTTTGCTTTCTGCCACCTCCTTAAGAAAAGCATGCCCTGGCTAGCTCACTAGCAGGGAAAGGGTGAGTGATGCATGGACCAGAGCCACTCAAGCCCACCCTACTAAGGGGAGCTGCCCAGTCAGCCTGAAGACCCATGAGTGAGAGACGGTCATTTACTGTTATTTGACACTGATATACTGTGGCTGGTTGTTATAGCATCATTGTGGCAATGCCGAACTAATATAAGAACTTATTTGTGTGGCCATTAAATTCTCCCTCTGCAGGTCTCTCCCGAACTCACAGAGGATTTACAAGATCTGCTACCAGCCAGCACACTGGTAGGCCCTGTGGAGACACAGGAGAAGTGGAAAATAAGCCCCCTGCCTGCCCTCAAAGATATCACTGTTTACATAGGGGTGATAAAACAAATATCACAGCTTAACATGGCATTGCACTGTAGCTAAATCATAGTCATTAGAATGGGGAGACTCAAACCAGTTGCCAAGTGATCTTGTCAGGGATTTAGGTTTCTATGCCCCACCTTTTGTGTCCTGCACAAGTGTGTGCATGTGTGCTGTCGTTCAGTTGTGATCCAAGGACTGTAGCCCACTCCCATGGGCCTCATGGACTGTATCCCACCAGGCTCCTCTGTCCATGGGATTTTCCAGGCAAGAATACAGGAGTGGGTTGTCATGCCCTCCTCCAGGGGATCTTCCCTACCCAGGATTCGAACTGGCATCTCTTGCGCCTCCTGCATTGGCAGGCAGATTCTTGACATTGAGCCACCCGGGAAGCAACATTTGCATATATGCTGACTCTGAAGAGGCATAGTAAATAATAATATAACTAGATATTTGCCATAGACTCTCATACCCATTCACATTTGTGTATGACATGCAGAATGGCCATGAAGAATGAAAGTGTTGTTTATTGTTAGCCATAATTTTTTATTACAGGTCTTATAAACATACTAAAAATGAGATATCCGAAACAGAGAGATGTTCACCATTGTTATGGTCATGGACATGCTGTGATGGAAGGAGCTGGGGTTGGTGTGGCTCTGGAAGCCATGTTCCTTTTTGTCCACTATCTAGCCACCCTCCTCTGTCCAGAGGCCACATGGCATGGCTGTAGTGGCTCAGCATTGGAGAGATGAGACTGGTGTGCCTTCCATCTCTGTTGCTTACTAGCTGTGTGACTTTGGGTGTGTTCCCCAATCTCTCTTATGTTCCAGATTCACATCTTTAAAATGGGGATACTTATAATGATTGAAAGGTATCATCAAGATTAGAGATAATTTGTCTTTCATGGGCTGAACTGTGTCCTCTCCAAATCTGTATGTTAAGGTCCTAACCCCCTCTTCCCCGCCCCAGTACTGTATCTTAAAATGTAACTTTTGAGAGACAGATCCTTCTAAGAGGTGATTCAGTTAAAATGAGGTCTGTCATGGGTCCTAGTCCACACAACTCATGTCCTTATAAGAAGAGGAATTTTGGACATAGACAGACAGAAAGAAGACCATGTGAGGACACAGGGAGAAGTCAGGCATCTATAAGTCAATAAGAGAGGCCTCAGGAGAAGCCATCCCTTCTCACGCCTTGACCTTCCAGCCTGCAGAATTGTAAGAAAACACATTTCTGTTGCCCTACTGAACTAACACAGTATCTAAGAGTCAGAGACAAGACGGCAGAATAGAGGACCTTGAGCTCACCTTCTCCAACTAGAACTCCAAATTCACAACTAATTGCTGAACAAACACTGATAAAAAAATGACTAGACCCTACAAAAAAGATACTCTACATCCAAAGACGTAAAAACCCTGACAAGATGGTAGGAGGGGTGCACTCATAATGTAATACAATGTCTGAAACTCCCACATACTTGGAATCAACGCCCAGTCAAGAGTGATCTCTGCAAATTCAGCAAACTGACCCCCTCTCCTCCTGTTTTTCTCTATTGTCTTTTCCTCCTTCCCTCCTCTCCCTTCTCTCTCTCCTTTCTTCTATTTATCCTTCTCCTTATTTCTTTGTTTCACTAAAAATACACAGACCGCTAGACTCTCAGCTTGAAGAAGGAGGCTTGGTGGGAGGGAAGCAGTCCAAGCAGCATTTATGTTCATGTAAGAATTCCATGAACAGAGAATCCTGGTGGGCTACAGTCCATGAGGTCACAGTCAGACATGGCTGAGCGCTTCACTGGGGCTTTCCTGAGGGCTCAGACAGTAAAGAATCTGTCTACAAGGCAGTAGACCTGGGTTTGATCCCTGGGTCAGGAAGATCCCCTGGAGAAGGAAATGGCAACCCACTCCAGTATTCTTACTTGGAGAATCCCATGAACAGGAGCCTGGCAGGCTATAGTCCATGGGGTCACAAAGAGCTGGACGCGACTGAGCGACTAACACTTTCAAAATGGGAAAGAAAGACTCTGGCACTTTCCTGGGCTGGCTGGACTCATAGAATAGTAGCGATCAGGTGAGATACCCAGATACTCATAGGGCAGTCTGCTTTTAGGATTATAGAGTTTAAGGAATTAGATATCACAAAAATAGGGCCTTGGAGATTGTGATAGCTCAAAATTATCTTCTACCTAACCAAAAAGCAAGGAGTTGATATGGAGGGAGATAGTGTGTCCTAATTCATCCCACAGTTTTAGGGCTGGATTTCTGTTCTGGAAATGTCTTTTGGGCTGTGGTCCCCATGATCTAAATCTATCCATCCAAAGCTAGGGAGAGCCAGCAGGCAGCCCAGAATGCCAGTGGGAGAGCTGCCCAGTCATCCTGCAGCTCTTCCCAGAGGTAGTTAGAACAGTCTTTGGCAACCGAATTCCCTTCCCAAAAAGATGCTTTCCCTGTCTGGAAAAATGAGTGTAATCCGAATGGCTGGAAAACCGTTCTGAGATTTCTTGGATGAGAGGCTCTGAGTAAACCCAGGGCATGGTTGTTTTCATACCTGGTTGGTGGGCCATGGGAGAAGAGAAATGAAAAGCAAAGCAAGAATGCCTCCCTGGCAGCTTTCCCCGAGCCTCTCAATCACACCCTGACGTTGCAAAGCTGCTCACAAACTGAGCAGTCACGGACATCGGTGGGAAAACAGACAGGCTGCAGAGAGAGGATGTGGGAAATAAGTAGGGGGGTGGAAGGTCAGGCGGGAGGACATTCACACTGAGGAGTGTAGACCCAGTGGAGGGGCCCTGTGCTCCTCTGCTGCTCATTTCTTTGCCTTCAAAATGAGCAATTGAGCCTGCCTATCATTTCTGGGACTCAGACTATAGACTTTCCAGAACTCCTCATTAACAAATACAGATGGAGTCCAGGTCAGAAGTCAGGAGAAGGGATAACAGAATGAGGGCGAGAGAGTCTAAATGGAGGTGAGGATGCAGGAGGAGATGAGGACAGGAAAGGGGGGAGGAAGGGGAAGCAGCGAGAAAGGCGAGGAAGGGGTTTCCCTGGTCTCAGAGTCAGAGCTCTATCCAGTGATCAGCAAAGGATAGCTTCCTAATGAGGCTTTGTCACCTTCCGGATGACTTTTAAGCAAGAAGTGATAGCAGCCTTCCCTACACACAGGCACTCTCAGCTACAACAGCAGGAGGAAAAGAGCTTTGAAAAGGACACCTGAACTTTCTAGGTAATATGAAGCCCAGGGTCTTATTAAGAGAGCAAGCAAATATAGCAGCTGAGAAGCTGGTTATCCCTCTGCATAGGGGTGGCAAGAAATCTAGTTCCCAATCCTTCCCCCCCTCCCCCGCCTCTAACAAAAGAAGAGCAGCTTTGAAATGCGAAGAATCCCATTGCCATCAAAGGCTACCTGGCCTGACATGAAAGACCCTTTTCTGTCTCTCCTCAAGGCAGGACTCTAAATAACACTGCAGGCCTGCACAGACCACTGTCAAGAGGAGGCTGCCTGTGTCAGCTGCTTAATATGCAGATGGAAGGAGTCATAAAGTCAAGTGCCTGTAACATTTAATGTGGATGATAAAGGAGCGAAAACACCCCGAACAGAAGGCAAATCTGTGTGCTTCATTATATGTGAATAGCAGGGGCTCCACCTGGCACTGCAGCTGACAGCATCCACCATGTGGGCACATATGCGTGTGTGTGTCAGGAGGCATGTGTACGGGCATCTATGGATGCATACTTGAGCATGAATGCACACACAAGCCACACATGTGGCTTCATAGGTGATGACCAACAGGAGAACTGGAACTACTGGACTTTTGGAACTATTGGAACCATAGGAAATGCACATATGTATGTCTTTGTATTATATTGTATGTACAAATTCAAAATACCTTTGTGGAAATGCACCACCTACAAAAGGTGATGCCTGGGTCTGCATCAGCTCGGTGACTTCTCTCCCCTGGGGAAAGCTGCCTTCTCAGGGCAAAAAAGAGGAGCTGAGTAGATTCCTAGAATTACCTGTTTGCTTCACTGGTCCAGAGTCCTTATAGGAAGAGTCAATATGATAGTGCTAACCATTGGTGACCCCGGCCTCTAAATCCTTTGATGGTGATCATCACGGTGGCTTCTGGTTCTGGCACATGTCTGAACATCCCTGCTCTCTATCACAGACAGCACTTTTGCTCTCACTTGCAAGGGAAACCAGTCTCCCCATGGCTACTATTTGCCTTCTGATCAGAGAGACTGGCTCTCTATTCTCTAACAGATGCCTCTTCTCTTGAGAAATCTGGGATGTCTTGCCCTGGGAGGGGACAGAGGACCCCACAGGGAGGTACAGCACAGCATCTGTAGTCTGTAGCCTAAGAAAAGCACAGGTATACTGGCTTGGTATCAACTAAGCCTCTTTCAAATGAAGTTCTGATAAAGGCTCGATTCCAGGGACTTGTTTCCATCCCCCAGCTACAAATCCTCACTCCTCTTTCAAGGTCCCAAGTGACCACCAACACGTGTCATTTGGAGTGACTGACATGCTTGTGTTCCCTCAGTGAATGTGCAGGAAATCTCAGAGTCTCTGTATCACCCTCTCCTTGTACCTGTAGGATTTTCTAGAAGGAAAATTCTCTTTAATAATTAAAATTAATATGGTGCTTTCCAAGACAAACATTGGAAGAATATTCCGTTTGAAAGGAGGATAGTTTTGCTTCTGGCAGCTGAATTTCACCTTCTTAGAGTGTCTCACTTATTATGACCTGATCTCAGATGGGGATGTAGAGGGTAGGATCAGAATTTCCCTCTGACTATGCACCACATGGGTTTCCTCAGTGGCTCAGTGGTAAAGAATCACCTGCAATGAAGGAGATATCGGTTCGATCCCTCAATCAGGAAGATCCCCTGAAAGGGCATGGCAATCCACTACAGCATATTGCCTGGAGAACCCCATGGACAGAGGAGCCTGGTAGGGTACAGTCTTTAGGGTTGTAAAGAGTCAGACACGACCGAAGTGACTGAGCATGTATACATGCACATGGACCATGTGCTTAAACAAAACATGACCCAAATCACAGTACTTTATAGCACAATTGCAACCACGCTGAAACATTTACACAAGACTTCATCAAAGGGGATGGGAAAACAGAAGGGAAATGAAAAAATAAAGCAATAGGGTTTCAGACAACCTGATTTAAAAAGGATGGCCCAATGCCCTGAAGTTTTTCTATCTAATTCCACAGAAACCCTAGAAAGAAAACAATGGTGCCCCAGGAAATTCTTGCCTTTAAAACTGCTGCTTTTCTTTCTCTTGCTTCTCTACTAGATAAAGACAACTGGAGAGTATAAACCTCTTGGTTTTGAGAAATATTTCCTTACATCCCTTCTCCACATACAGTGTAAGGCCAGAGGAATTTCAAGGCTTCTGCAGTGGAGTAATTTGCACACCAAAATCACTAGAATCATCTGAGCAGCTTGTTATGAAGGCAGATTCCTGGACCATAGCCCCAGACATTTTCATTCCATGTGTTCTGAGAAGATACTGGGAATGTGCCTATTTTAACAAGTCCCTTAGGTGATGCATCTTGATATTTCAAAGATCAGAAAACTAAGGTTATAGACGGGACCTATTCAAGGTAACATGTATGTTGAGCAAGAACATTTTTGCTAATGTTTCTCCCCATTAGCCAGCCTTGTATCCTAATCAACAGACTTCAGTGAACCTATGAGAGAAACTCTTGAGAGTCCCTTGGACTACAAGGAGATACAACCAGTTGATCCTAAAGGAAATCAACTCTGAATATTCACTGGAAGGACTGATGCTGAAGCAGAAGCTCCAATACTTTGGCCACCTGATGTGAAGAGCTGACTCATTGGAAAAGACCCTGATGCTGGGAAAGATTGAAGGCAAAAGGAAAAGGGAATGGCAGAGGATGAGATGGTTAGATAGAACCACCAACTCAATGAACATGAATTTAAATAAATTTCAGGAGATAGTGAAGGACAAAGGAACCTGGCATGCTATAGTCCATGGGGTTGCAAAGAGTTGGATGTGACTTAGTGACTGAACAACAACAACATGGGAGAAATAAGAATCCTCATATTTGATGGCTGAACCCAAGTCCACATGCCTGATTCCCAGTGAGGCCAAACAAACTAAAACATCAGAGTCTGGAGCACAGAAAGATCTATTGTAGGGCATCAGCCAAGGAGAATGGGCAGCTCATGCTCAAAAGACCTAAACTCTCTGATGGCTTTCAAGGAAGGATTTTTAAAAACATTTGGGGCAAGGGATGCAGGGGACATGCCTTTCTTCTGATAGGTTGGTGGTGAGGGATGAGGGTGATGAGAAATCTTCACCATCCACCTCCTGGTTCCATACAGTCTGGGATCTCTGCACTTGTGCTCAGCATCAAGTCAACATCCTTCACTGGGCTGGAACCTTTTTTCCTGGAGAACAACTTGAAGGCATGTATCAGATAATTATTCTTGTCCCTTGAGGAGGAACTAGGATTCTGCTTTATCACTGCATTTTGTTTCTTGACCGCTTTTACTTCATTTCTACATTCTCTCACTGTCCTAATTAGTAACTGCTTGGAGCTGCTCTTTGTAACTCAAGGAAAGCCTAGGAGACCAAAGCCTTTTTGTAAAAGCAAGAGATGGGGACACAGAATAAATTTTATACCCAGGAGGGTCTGGCAGAGTCCTGCTTGATTTCAATGCCTCCCATGCCCAGTTTTTCTTTGATTTTTCTTTTTAGTCCTGAAGGGAACAGGTCCAGGACAAGAAAGGAAATAAAGTTTTGGATGGAGAGGTTAATCATAAGCTCAGCAGAGGAATGTGATTCTACAGGGACTCAGTTTCAATTCCAAAGGAAAATTTCTCTGTTTGACTTTCTACTAAGGAGCCCATCTCTAAGGTCAGAAAAGAAAAAAATGCCCCTGATGTGAGAGAGAACTAGCTAGTGCACCATTTAGAAGGGGTGTGGCCACAGTAGTTACATACTGATGTGAGAATTGGACCATAAAGAAAGGCAGAGTGGTGAAGAACTGAAGCTTTCAAATTGTGGTACTGAAAAAGACTCTTGAGAGTCCCTTGGTCTGCAAGGATATCAAATCAGTCAATCCTAAAGGAAATCAACCCTGAATATTCATTGGAAGGATTGATGCTGAAGCTGAAGCTCTAATACTTTAGACACCAGATGTGAAGAGCCAACTCATTAGAAAAGACCCTGATACTTGAAAAGATTGAGAGTAGAAGGAGAATGGGGTGGCGGAGGATGAGATGGTTAGATAGCATCACCAATTCAATGTCCATGAGTTTGAGCAAACTCCAGGAGATAGTGAGGAACAGGGATGCCTGGTGTGCTGCAGTCTATGGGGTCTCAAAGAATCAGACATGGCTTAGTGACTAAACAAGAACAAGGCCACACTCCCTTAACCTTTATCATTCAGACCCAGTGAAATCCCAACTCTGTGAAGTATTTAGTAAGCCCCTACCTACTGCCAAGGGTCTTGGAACCCAGACTTGGTGCAGGATGGGTATTAAAGGACCTGAGTTCTAAACCCAGCTTTCTGCAATTTGTCTAGGTGACGTGGGGCAAATTATTTTTCCCTTCCAAGTATCTATCTTTTTTTCTCAGAAACTCTAAGATCTCTTTCCAAGTTTGGAACCCTGCTGACAAGCAGAGTACCCAACTTTGAGCAACGTGCTAATACTGAAATCAGGGCAAATGACAACAATTACTACTACATGTTAGGGGCTTCATATAGGAGAAGTAGGGAGGAAGGAAGGCTCGGCCCCATTGCTGGTCATTAATAGGGCTGAGGCTTGATACAAGCAAGCATGCGCCTACAGTTTCTTGACACTATTCATAAGGATATGGGACAGGGATGGGGGTTGCCTAGAAATTTTCCCTATTTTGGCAAAAACCATCGCAGCTCTCTTCTCTGCTGCACACATCTCCTCTCTCCCAAGCCTCAGCCAAGACCATTTGTCACTGGAAATGAAACTCAAGTTTGCTGGTGCAGGTGCAAAGAAGAGGTTCAGGGGCAAGGGACAGTGAGTGATGCTGTGAAAGTCCATGGGCAGACCTTCAGATTCAGAAACACACTGGGTGTGCTCTCATCTTAGAGCCATAGCATGTGAAGTCTGGTGCTAGAAGTAATCTAGTATCCCTGCCTTCCCATTAACAGAGGATGAACCTGAAGTTCAGAAAGGTGAGTTCTGACTCAGTGCCACATCACTAAAACTCACCTTTTCTTCTTAAGTCTATTCCAGTTTCTCTTCTTCTCTTTCTAGCTCACTCCGTCTCTCCCCTGTGAGCTCATGTAGACTCTCTCTGTAATATTCTTGCCACTGAGAAGCTCATTACATGTTGCAGTCTTATCCCTTTACATCTTGTCCCTATGACTAGACTCTCAGCAAGACAGGGGCTGTGCCTTCTGTGTATCCTCCACGTAAGAGACTATACCCAGAAGAGATATTCAGCGAAGATACATTAACTTGATCAGGGCAGTGATAACCATCACTTAGAAACGAAAGGAAAATGCTACAGCAAGGATGCAGAGCACTAGCACATGTATCAAATCTGACTCTCCATTGCAAGGACTTCCTAGGTGGCGCTAGTTGTAAAGAACTCACCTGCCAATGCAGGAGACTCCCTGGGTCAGAAAGATCCCCTGGAGGAGGGCATGGCAACCCACTCCAGTATTCTTGCCTGGAAAATCCCAAGGACAGAGGAGCCTGGCAGGCCACAGTCCGTAGGGTCGAAAAGAGTGGGACACGATTGAAGTGATTTAACACGCATTCATTGGAAGTTCTGATGCTGAAGCTGAAGCTCCAATACTTTGGCCACCTGATGAAAAGAGTCAACTCATTGGAAAAGACCCTGATGTTGGGAAAGATTGAGAGCAGGAGGAGAAAAGGATGACAGAGGATGGGATGGTTGGATAGTATCAGCGACTCAATGGACATGAGTTTAAGTAAGTCCGGGAAATGGTGAAGGACGGGGAAGCCTAGCGTGCTGCAGTCCATCAAATCACAAAGAATCAGACACGACTGAGCAACTGAACTGTATAGTAGGACATGTATGTCTCAGTATTAATCTCTTTAAATAAACTCAGCGTGCTCTTACCCCACCTCACCTACCCCTGTTAGCCCTTTGATGTCGCTCTCTCCCCTCAGTCGAGTGCACAGACCATTAATCAGCCCTTACTCACCCTTCCATCTCTCACTCCATCTTGAACCTGGGTCTTGCTTTCTGCTCTTCACCACCCTGGGAATGCTTTCCTCCTACAGAAGAGGATTCCTGGGTCTGTCCGTTCCTTTAACCCCGTCTGCATCCTCAGCTGATTCTCATGCTTGGTTTGGCCCTTTCTGCATCTTTGTACACTATTTCAATCATATCCACCTTTCCCTTGGTCTTTTTATCCCCAAGCACAGTCTCTTAGACAAGATGGAACATAGAGATTGAATTAAAGGATTCTAGCACAAGTGAAGCCTGGACATAAGAATGGGAGCAGAGAAACTGTCACTTCCCAAGGATATGCCTGAGAACCCAATAAAACGATGGCCTCTGCAAACTCTAAGTACCATTTCTATCTCCTTGGTGTATTTATGCACAGAGACTATAATTCTTCACTTTGCCTTGACATTTGTGGAAAGATCCTATTTGTTTTTCCCTTTTTTCTCTCCTCATCCCTTCACATGCATTCACCATCCACGCTCACACACACATTCACCAGCACTTTTTCTCTTAAGAATACAGATCACAGGTACAGGTGATGATTCATGGGGGAGGAGAATAAGAATTATTTTTTCCTGAAGATCCTGGTATATTTCTCTTGACTCATTCCTATCCTGGTATGAAGACAGCCCCAGAGCTGTGTTCACTGGATGATTGTGTTTCATTCCTCACTCTCTAGTTCTTTATCACTGCTAAACCAGCAATAAAAAAAAAAATCGGGTCTTTTTTCTTTTAAAACAACCCCCTACTCCTGCCACCACCAAGGCCACTCAAAAGGAGATTGTGAAAGTTGGTTCTGGCCCAGTGCTTCTCTGAACAGGGGTATTCACTGCATAGCTTACATACATAAGTAGTCAAAGGCAAAGGCCAGTAGTCATTGAGAGATGTATCCAAGCAACCTTGGTGCTAAGCAACAGATTGGAACTCAGCATGTCCTGGTCTACTCCAGTCAGAGCAGGCTGCTCAAAACTTGGCCTTGAATGAAAGGGGAAGTTTATTTGGGTGGATGAAGGGCTAGAGGTGGGAGGAGGAGAAAAGAGAGAAGATGGGGATAGGAGAACAGATAGAAGAAAGATAAACAGTAGGAGAAAGGAGAAAAGGTGGCACAGAGGAAGATGGTTGGGTTCAATTCCATTTCTGACAGTCATTAAGACTGTATTTAAAGAATAGCCTATGGTTTTTGCAGAGTAGATGGCCACAGTTAAGATTTTTGAAACTGTTTTTTTTTTTTTTTTTTTTTTTGGCACGTGCTATGTGATTGGTGAAAGCATCTCCCAGGGTGTCAAAATATTCCCTCTCAAGTACCTTTGTGACCTGAATCATTCGTTGTCTAGAAATTAGTATCGCCTCACTTCCTGGCTTCCTCCTATAGAACTAAAATGCAGGCATGCACCAGGGGGGTTAATTTCTGATGGGAGGTGTCAGGCATGACAATGAGAATGGAATCATTGAAAAAAGAAAGAAAGAGAGGGGGAGGGTTCAGGTTAAAGAGAGAGGTCAGATTAACAATCTCACTCTGATAAAAGGGTAGGATTGAGCAAAGCCGTTGGGTTAATATGAACTGCCTCCTTGCTTTCCATTGTTCTGCAAGTGTTCTTAGAAAAGAGGCCAAGAACTGTCTGTAAATTTCCTCTATATGGTGAGACGTTGTAGTGCTCAAATGATCCTGCCAAGCCCGTCTTGGGTCACACAGATCAGGGAAAACAGCTTGACAACCACATTATAATTAGACTGGGAAATCTTCCCAGAGGGTAGAATAGCTGGAAGTAATAGGATGCCAGGCAGCACCTGGTATTTAAACCTCAATCCCGGTGTCTCTTCTACTCTCAACCCACCCCACCCACTTCTCCACATGCTTCTCATGCACCGTCTGTTCTGAACAAGCCTCTCCCACTCTCTCCGCCTCCCTTCATTGGTTGAAAGCAGTTGCAGTGTGGCCCAGACCACAGGGGCCACTTAGTAAAGCCTCCTCACGCAGACTAGCAGGATGATGAGGTGCCATTTTATCAAGGCTCTGGAATGGGGTCATTAGATGTCATTCCCTTTCTCTAAGCCAATTTGTCTGTATCAGCTGTTGTAGGCCGTCAGAATCTCTCAGACTCATGGAGAGACGTCTGATCTCTGCAAACACTTGGCAAATGGCAAGCATAGCATGTGCTTATGCGCTGTGTCTCGTCCCTGATTGAGATCTATCATCACCAGCCAAGCCTCCAAACTCAGCTATTTATAAATTCCAGGCTTTTGTGGTTTGCCTCCTCCCCAGGGTGATTCCTAGGCCCAGCTTTGCCTGGAAAGTACCAGGTGCATTTGGTCTGGGGTTGATGAGATGTCTCTTTTTGTTTGACTTTTAAAGACCAGACAAGAAGAACATTGGAAATATCAAGCTTATTGTAGCGCCAGATAAAGGTATTCTGAAACAGTTAAACAGTGCATGTATGTGTGTATATGTGTATGTGATAGAAACTATTAAGAAGTAGGTTTCCAGGGATTTTGCATCTCACTCATGTGCACACACATATCACACATAAACACACAAATATACTGGCGAAGGAACAGAATTTTGGGGGGGAAAAATTATCCAAAAAAATTATCCATGAGTTTCATGCAAACAACCAGATAAAATATTTTTCTTTCATAGAACACTTATGTCTTAGTGTCATGGGCATGTTTTTAGCCATATAATAACTGATCCCCTTATACATTGGAAGAATTCCCCATCTTCTGAGTCAGAAACTGACTGCCATTATATAATGAATATCCTATTCTATATTATCAAAAGCCATTGTATAATCACTAGACACTATATAATCATTATATAATCCTAGATTACCTTTCGAGTTCAGTAAAGATACATGATCTGGCTCAATCAACTAGACACACAAACTCATAAATCAGCAACAAAGAAAAAAAGAGCCATACAAAATCTATTTTTGTTAGAGAGTGGTGACAATAGGAGATCAACCACAGCCACATCTGCACCCAAGGGCAATAGTGGCATTTGTGACTTGTGTCTAATTTCTGTGGTAAACCACAAGACAACCTGTGGATCACTGATGTTTTCTTCTCATTAGTTCTGTGATGTGATTTGGGGCTGTGTTCCTGGCTTTCTAGCCATCAACTCTCATTCTCTGATCTTCCTGAAGGTTTTGTGAGCCACCCAATTTCCTTTGGAAAAAAAATTATTCTTCTGTTAACCCAACTATAGTTGATTACTGTTGCTTGCAATTAAGAACTAACTCCTGCAAAAATTGGCATGAGGTGTAATCAAAGACAACAGACCCTCAAGTCTGGAATTGATAATCAGGTCTTATTAATTCGGGGGGAAGTCAATATCCAAATTCCATTATAGGATAGAATTCTGACAGTGGCCTGCAGTGGTAAAACTGCTTAGCAAATGATCACCTGTGGTCTTCTATAACATGGCTATTGAAGGCAAAACTTTGTGAAGTCAAGTGATAAGTTACATTAAACAGTGTGAATGGCAAGAGGAAATCAATCCCTGTTGGGTGGGAAAGATTTTTCAAATAGTGCCTCAAAATAAAAGGAAGTGAATGGATCAAGCTTCTAAATTCTACAGGAAAAGGAGGCACTTTCTATGAGTGTACTAAGGGACACCAATTTCTCCCATATTAAAGATTGAGAGGCACTTCCCTGGCAATTGATCCCTGGTTGGGGACCTAAGATCTCACATGCCTTAGAGCCAAAAAATGAAAACACAAAAAAACAGAAGCGATATTGCAACAAATTCAATAAAGACTTTAAAAAAAATGGTCTACATTAAAAAAAAATCAAAAAATTAATAAATAAAGGTTGAGACTATCAACACCAGGCTCAAAATTTGACCTTGTAAGTATCAGGTATAATACCCATTGTATTCATAGCTTCACTATGTTTTGCAGGTTAAAGCTAATATATTTATGGGGAAAGAGTGGGACTCCAAAACTTGCAACTAGATATTTAGCATAAATCAGAAAATTCAAAATGTGATGCCCTCCAAGCCCATCTGAAGCATCATTTAATAGTCAAAACAGCATCCTTTTTTTCTTGTCTAATTAGGATGTTCCTGTCTTGACTGAAGATCCTGTAAGGATCTCACTTAAATGAATTACTTTGCAAGAAGAAGCTAATTTTCTAATAGCCCATCCCCACTTTTTCTCCTAATCTCAATACCTCTAACTTAAGTCACTTTACAGTATGTCCTGGGAAGTCATGAAGTAAGGGTAATTATAGAAAAAGCTTGTTAGTTCTCCAAATAAGCAAGCAATAAATAAGGCCACAATCTTGCAGAAATTACGAAAAGTAGTAGCGCCATCAAAGTTTAGAAATATGCAGGGGTGATGTAATAGACTTGATAATTGTTCAGCAAATATTCCCTACACTACTTTTCCCCTTTGGAAGGAGAATAAGTCTCTCAATTTATGTTTAGGTTTGATAGAACTTACAGAATTAACAGCAGTATGTAACCAAAAAGGACATATGTATTTAATTTTGATTTTTTTCCTACCATTTCACTGTGTCAAATTTTTAAATTAATTTTTATTGGAGTATAGTTGCTTTACAAAGTTGTATTAGCTTCTACTGTACAGGAAAATGGATGAGTCAGACATATACCTATATCCCTTCCCTTTTGAACTTCCTTCCCATTCAGGTCACCACAGTGCATTAAGTAGAGTTCTCTGTGCTATACAGTATGTTCTCATTAGTGTCTATTTTATACACGGTACCAATAGCATATAATTGTCAATCCCAATCTCCCAATTCCTTCTCCCATGTCCCCTTGGTATCCATATATTTGTTCTCTACATCTGTCTCTACTTCTGCTTTACAAATAAGATCATCTATACCATTTTTTCTAGATGCTACATAAATGTATTGATATATGATATTTGCTGTTCTCGTTCTGACTTCACTCTGTATGACCCTCTCTAGGTTTGTCTATGGCTCTACAAATGACCCAATTTTGTTCCTTTTTATGGCTGAGTGATATTCCACTGCATATATACCACATCTTTATAAGGTAGTACACTATATCTTCTTTATCCATTCCTCTGTTGATGGATATTTAGTTTGCTTCCATGTTCTGACTATTGTAAATAGTGCCACTATGAATGCTAGGGCACATGTACCTTTTTGGATTATGGTTTTCTTTGGGTGTATGCCCAGTAGTGGGGTTCCTAGGTCATATGGCAGCTCTTTTTTTTGCTTTTTGTGGAACCTCCATAATATTCTCCATAGTGCCTGTATCAATTTACACTCCCACCAAGAGTGTATAAGTGTTCCCTTTCCCTCACACCCACTCCAGCTTTCACTGTTCGTATATTTTATGATGATGGCCATTCTTATCAGTGTGAGGTAATACTACGTTGTAGTTTTGATTTGCGTTTCTCTAATAATCAGTGATATTGAGAATCTTTTTATGTGTTTGTTGGACATCTATAGGAACATACGCATTTTAGATAGATGTAAACAGTTTCCATGATGATGCAGGCCTCTTCCATCTCATCCAGGTATATGTGAAATGTCTCTCCAAAGTGAAGAAAATTTGCTGTCTTTGCTTCCTCTATCTTTCAGAGAGATGCTAAATGCTTGGAGGTCTCTGTGGATTTTAGAGATAACATGTACATTACTTGGATGAACCTATTGCTCTCATTCATATATTAGATAACAATCCCAAGGTTATCCATTTTGAGTTATAATTTAAGTAGCACTGTGGCTTGACTGTTAAGATCCTGCATATCCAAGAAGATTAAAATCCATGGGATTTTCCATGCAAGAATACTGGAGTGGACTGTCGTACTCTTCTCCAGGGAATTTTCCCAATCCAGCAGTTGACCTTGGGTCTCCTGCATTGCAGGCAGATTCTTTACCATCTGAACCACCAGAGAAGCCTGCATTTATCTATACAGGGAATAAATTTTCAATGTATTCTCAAAGGGTACATGAGAAATGTGTGCACCCTTACATTTAAGAGGTGCAGGTTCGATCCCTGGGTTGGGAAGATCCCGTGGAGGAGGTCATGGCAACCCACTCCAGTATTCTTGCCTGGAAAATCCCATGGACAGAGGAGCCTCATGGGCTACAGTCCACAGGGTCACAGAGTCAGACATGGCTGAAGTGACTTAGCATCCACATATATAAAATAATCAACCAGGACCTACTGTATAACACAGGGAACTTTACTCAATGTTTTATAATAACCTATAAGGGAAAATAATCTGAAAAAATAGATATATATGCATGTATAACTGAATCACTTTGCTACACATCTGAAACTAACACAACATTGTAAATCAACTATACTTCAATAAAATGAATTAATTAAAAACCAACTAGTGAACAAAACAGTGTTGTATATGACTATGAGAAAAAGAGAATAATGCAGAATATAACTTATATACCACATATTCATAAGCATACATACATATATGAAATCTGTATATGCATATACCTGTGTGTATTCATAAATACTTTATCTAGAAAGGATTCAAGGTGACTCCATAAATATATACAAAAAGTTGAAAGAAAGTTCAGAATATTCAAATGAAGAAAGTGGGGAAAAGGAAAATCAGAACAGCAAAGATAAGATGTCACAAGTGCTTAGTACACATGGATATTGTACATTTGTTTAGTAAAGTGGTAGATAAATTTGTCTCTAAACTCTCCAGCACCCAACTCAAGATGGAAAACAAAGATTGCTATAATTTTTAAGGAAAGTTCTAATAATAGGCTGAGGGAAGAGAAGCTAATATTTATTCAGCAACTATCCCATTTATTTCCAAAATAAATGCTATGCAAAATACACTGGCTCCTATTTTAGAGAATTGGAAACTGAAGGTCCAAGATGTTTTAAAAATATTTAAAATTTTTCTCAGTTGTTAAGTATAAACCTAGGTCTCCAACTCCAAAAACCATTCCATTTCCGTTACAGCATGCCACTTGTAAGTCTTGTTTAAGAAAGAGCCCTGGATTAAAAAAATAATAAGTAAAAACATGTTGGGTGGTCAGAGCAAGATATTCCTGTCTGTTTCTCTTAGTGGATCCTTTCCAATAGAAGAGACTGGACATATTCATAAACCCCACTGTGTTGACCACAGGATCTAAAGCTGTTTCAGCCTTCCATGGTAGTAGGAGATATAGATAGATATGCCCCAGTTACTCTTGCTCTAGGGGCTTCCCTCATAGCTCAGCTGGTAAAGAGTCTGCTTGCAATGCGGGGGACCTGGGTTCGACTCTTGGGTCGGGAAGATCCCCTGGAGAAGGGAAAGGCTTCCCACTCCAGTGTTCTGGCCTGGAGAATCCCATGGACTGTCGGACATTACTGAGCGACTTTCACTTCACTTTACTCTTGCTCCACAAATATGCAGTCATCGTGATGGAGGGAAGGAAAGAAAATAAATGATAGAACCCAAGAGTATTTCTTCAGACAGTTTAAGGCAAGCGAATACAAACGTGATAGATCCTCAGTAAAGAGGACAGTGAATTTTATTTTTCTCTTCTGAAGATATCATGAAGACATATATACAGTGGAATAATACTCAGCCATTAAAGATGAAATGATAGCATTTGCAGCAACATGGATAGACCTAGAGATTGTCATGCTGAGTGAAGTAAGTCAGACAGAGGAGGAAAAATGTCGTATTCCCTTATATGTGAAACCTAAAAAGAAATGGTACAGATCAACTTATTAACAAAACGGAAGCAGACTCACAGACTTAGAGAATTAACTTATGGTTGCCAGGGGGAAAGATGAGGGGAAAGGATAGTTAGGGAATTTGGGATCGACATGTACATACTGCTATATTTAAAATAGATAATCAAGAAGGACCTGCTGTACAGCACTGGGAACTCAGCTCAATGTTATGTGGCAGCCTAGATGGGAGGGGAATTCGGGAGAGAATGGACACATATATATTTATGGCTGAGATTCTTTGCTGTCCACCTGAAACTATCGCAACATTGTTAAGTGGCTATACTCCTGTAGAAAATAAAAAGTTAAAAAAAATAAAGGTATCATGAAGAAAACTTGTCTCCAATTTCCTAGTAATTACTAGCTTTCCTGGCAGTGAGTTACCTTCTATTAATTACCTTTATTTATTGCTGTTGGCAGGATGACTATTACAGTAAATCAGGCAATTAGCAGTTTCCCATATTATACTCAGAAGAGAGGGAATAAGATGCCAAGCAGATTAACTTTATGCTTTATTTTTCATTCACCATTTCTCTTTTCAGGGTTTTGGCCTTTATACTGCTACTATCATGGGAATTTGGTGAGTTTAGGTGGAATTCTGAGGTCGTTTCAGCGGGTGGGACATGGGCCTGGCAGCTGGGAGGTTAAAGAGAATCAGTTATAAGTCACTGAACTATTTCTTTACTCAGACATTGGAGATAAGAAGCACGAAACTGCAGGTTGCAACAGGAGACAGAGAACAATGTTGACTGGTCCTGTTTGTTTTGTATAGAACTTAAACTCTTATGGATGCCTATCTATGGCAGGAAGGCCTACACAGGAAGGATAAAATTGCCAATAGTAATTGGGGTACTCAGAAATATTTTGCTGTGCAGTAATTCCTCTACATATGAATGAGTTCTGTTCCAAGAATTCATTTGTAAGGCCAATTTGTTCTTAAGTTCAATAAAGTTAGCCTATTGTGTCACTCAGTAGCATCTGATGCTTTGCGACCCCGTGAACTTTAGCCTGCCAGCCTCCTCTGTCCATGTAA
Source organism: Okapia johnstoni (assembly GCA_024291935.2). NCBI lineage: Eukaryota > Metazoa > Chordata > Mammalia > Artiodactyla > Giraffidae > Okapia > Okapia johnstoni. The sequence continues at coordinate 40,572,853 of CM044314.1, read as the reverse complement.
TTCTCCAGGCAAGAATATTCGAGTGGGCTGCCATTCCCAGCCTAGGTACTCAGCAAATACAATTGACTATATAGTACTGTGTAACACTGAACTGTAATAGTTTTATAATACTTTTCACACAAAAGTGTGAATACATAGAAAACAAGCACAAATGTGAATACACAGAAAAAGCACAAAAATAATTCATCTTACAGTACAGTGCCTTGAAAAGTACAATAGGACAGTATAACAACTGGTGCTTCTTAGCAATACCAACTACATCACTGCTGCTTTTACACTTGCTTCCAGACATCCCGGGCTTGAAATAAAGATACTGTATGACTATAATCTGTATGGTACTTTGCAGTCAAGCACACAAAAAAAGACAACAACTTGTAGAGGATGCACACCCATGACAATGTATGCCAGACACGTGAACTAACTTACATGACTAGACATGCAAACACATTTTCACATGTTTGAAAGTTCACAGCTTGAAGGTTCATATGTAAGGGACTTACTGTATCTCTTAAAAGTTGTAGAATAACCAGGTCCTGTTGGAGGCACATGTGACTAAGAAGAAAGCAATTTCCCTTCTGGGAAAACCTTTCCCAGCTGGAGGCATCCTGTCTCCATGGTCTTCTCCTCATTAATTGAGGTCCCTGGGTCACCCAATGAGGTCTTCAGTTCTACACCATTCTACTTTAACGTTCATCACATCACTTTAGGCACTACTTGGTGTTTTCAAAGAAGACTTTTAAAGCTCCTCCTGATTTATCCAGTGTCAGATCCTGCCTTTCTTGTCCTCACTGCCTTTGTTGCATGGTTCAATATAGCCCTCCATCTTTGGATTTCATTCATTATCAGCAAATTTATAAATTTATTCTGATTAGCATAAGAGAAAAAATAAACCAGAATTCTCAGTCCTTTGGGGATGAGGTCTGAAATTAATCTGGCTGGTATGGATTTGAAAACTTGTGTTTCCAGGTCAAACAGTGGGTATTTTCCTGCCCACCAAGCTATAACCTTCACAGGTCCCAGAAGTTTGTTTCATTATGACCAAGGAGGAAGCTGGGCAGAGAAAGAGGTGGTGCAGAGGAGGATTTTTGGCATTTATTAAGCCACCATGAGACTCTCTCTGCATTCCTTGTCTCATTTAGTCATAATAACAAACCTATGATATCATTGTTCCTGAATTACAAATGAGGAACTGAAGCTTAGAAAGGCCGACTCACTTGTACACAGTCATAAACTGTAGAACTGAGATCGGGGCTCAGGTCTGTTTATTTCTAAAATCTATACTCTTCTTATGCCACCATTCTATCACCTCAATAACTTCTGTGGCAAGCTACCTTGCAGATCCCAAAGAGGCTCAAGAATTGCCTGGCCATGTTCTATTTGTGTCTTGGACCTCTGAGTCCCTGCAAACCTCATTCTTGATCTTCTCTCCTTTTCCCATCTTCCTGATGTATCATCATTTTTTTGGGCAGCATCCGCTTATCTAGAATTTGAATGCTTGTCTTTGGAAAGTTTAATTCTGTCTCATTTCTACCTTAATCTATTCTGCTTCCTTACATGTCTGCCCAGTTTCTCTGCTGTTTCTGAAGCCAAAGCCCTGCCACCCAAAAGCTCTCCTATGGAACCTCTATCTCAAAGTCCTCATTACCTTCTATTTTAATGCCTTTTCCCATGTCTGCTTCCTTTCCCTGGCATTTCCTGACCAAACCACCTGTAACAGTCGCCTCCTGCTAATGTATGCTGTTTTTTCTGGGAGAAGGAATTCTGTCCCTGAGCTTTCCCCATCTTGTTACCTGCATCTTCTGAAATACAGAGTGGCTTCTGAACAAACAAAATGCATGGCATAGATTTTGTAAGTTGGCCTCTCCCTGACTGGGTATTTTATTCCTAGGCCCTCTGGTACTCCTTGCTAAATATATATCTAGTCATTTCAATGTACCCCCAAAAGAGGAAGCTACTGGCTACCTGAGCCCCAGTAATTAAGAGATCCTATCTTTCCTTTTGTGCCAAGAAAACATAGTTCACTTCCTAAATTAATAAAGCCTAATCCTTGAATCCCATCTTTGTCTAAAGTTGTGAACTGGATTTGCACTGTAGATGCCAGCCCTGTCTCTCCTGGGCCTATTCAATTCTAAACTCCAGACAAGATAGTTTATCTAGTCTCAGAAGTCTAATACCAGAAAGCTCACTAATCCAACTAGAACTCTCATTCCCACAACAGGTAATCATCCTGAAAGATGTAGATGAAATGCTGAGCAGGTGACTTTGGCTTGAAATCTTTGCAAACTGCACAGAATAATTTAACTGCATCTTAGGGCCTTTGCTCCATTTCCAGGACATGGAGTAACAGGGATTTCTCTATACTGATGATGTAAAGTGCTACAGCCATTTAAGAAAACTGTTGAGTGTTAATATGCTAACTTTGAAAATAAGCATACCTGTGCCTAAACAATTCTATTTTGGGTATTATATTATGTCCTGTTCTGCTGTAACCACAAAATTATCACAAACTTGATTGTTCAGTCACCAAGTCATGTCCAACTCTTCTCCACCCCATGTACTGCAGCACCATGCCAGACTTCCCTGTTCCTCACCATCTCCTGGAGTTTTCCCAAGTTCATGTCCATTGCATCAGTGATGCCATCCAACCATGTCATCCTCTGTCACCCTCTTCTCCTTCTGCCTTCAATCTTTCCCAGCATCAGGGTCTTTTCCAATAAGTTGGCTCTTTGTATCAGGTGGTCAAAGTATTGGAGCTTCAGCTTCAGCATCAATTCTCCCAGTGAATACTCAGGGTTGATTTCCTTTTAAATTGACTGGTTTGATGTCCTTGCAGTCCAAGACACTCTCAAGAGTCTTTTCCAACACCACAATTCACAATCATCAATTCTTCAGCTCTCTACCTTCTTTACGGTCCAACTCTCACAACTATACATGACTACTGGAAAGACCATAGCCTTGACTAGAAGGACGTTTGTTGGCAAATTTGGTGGATTAATACAAAATAAATTTATTCTCTCATATTTCAAAAAAGTCAGAAATCAGTATTACACAGCCAAAATCAAGAGGACAACAGGAAGCATTCCCTCTGGAAGCTCTAGGAGATAATTGGTCCCTTGACTTTGTCAGCTTCTGGTGCTGTTGGCATTCCTTAATTTCCAGCTGCATCACTCCAATTTCCACTTACATGATCATATTGCCGCTTCCTATTTTGTCTGTGTCAACCTCCCTTCATCCCTCCTTTCTAAGGACACTTGTGGTTGATTGCTTTCAAGGTCTATGTAGAGATTTCAGAATGACTTCCTCATCTCAAGACCTGTAACATAAAGACCTTTACCCAAATAGGACAACATGTTTTGGGGAATGTTAACCCTAATGACAAGAATTAAGACTTGATATCTTTGAGAGCTATTTTCAGCCTACTACAGGCATGCATGCTCAGTTGCTTCAGTCATGTCCAACTCTTTGTGACCCTATGGACTGTTAGACCACCAGACTCCTCTGTCCATGGAATTTTCCAGTCAAGAATACTAGAGTGAGTTGCCATGCCCTTCTCCAGGGTATCTTCCTAACCCAGGGATCAAACCAGCATCTCCTGCATTGCACATGGATTCTGTACTGCTGAGCCACTGAGGAATCCCACTACAAGTATATATTCAACATATATGCATAGACATATTCACCTGGAGGAGTGGACAAGAACATATGTAGCACACATTGATAATAAACACAAACTTGAAAAGCATAAACAGGTGTTAAGGGTGAAACTGATAAATCAGGGATAGTCATATAATGGAATATCGTGCAGCAATGAAAATGAATATACTTTGTTTATATGTTCTATTAGAGATAAATATAACTATTATAGCACATATAATAACCATCACCAGGTGGTAAAAACTGAAATCAGGTTGATTATATTTGCAGCCAAAGATGGAGAAGCTCTATACAGACTTCTGGGAGCTGATTGTGGCACAGACCATGAACTCTTTATTGCAAAATTCAGACTAAAATTGAAGAAAGTAGGGAGAGCCACTAGGCCATTCAGGTATGACCTAAATCAAATCCTTTATGATTATATAGTGGAAGTGACAAATAGATTCAAGGGATTAGATCTGATAGACAGAGTGCCTAAAGAGCTATGAACAGAGATTTGGAATATTATATAGGAGGCACTGATCAAAACCATCCCCAAGAAAAAGAAATGCAAAAAGGCAAAGTGGTTATCTGTGACCTTACAAATAGCTGAGAAGAGAAGTGAAAGGTAAAGGAGAAAAGGAAAGATATATCCATCTGAATGTAGAGCTCTAAAGAATAGCACGGAGAGATAAGAAAGCCTACCAAAGTGAAAAATGCAAAGAAATAGAGGAAAACAATAGAATAGGAAAGACTAGAGAACTCTTCAAGAAAACTAGAGATACCAAAGGGAACATTTCATGCAAAGATGGGCACAATAAAGGACAGAAATGGTATGGACCTAACAGAAGCAGAAGATATTAAGAGGTGGCAAGAATACACAGAAAAGTGTTAGCCACTCAGACGTGTCCTACTCTTTGTGACCCCGTGGACTGTAGCCTTTGCCATTTTCTTCTCCAGGGGATCTTCCTGATCTAGGGATTGAACCTGGGTCTCCCACGTTGCAGGCATATTCTTTACCATCTGAGTCACAAGAGAAGCCCTGTAGGAATACACTAGTGAAGCCCTATAAGGGTACACAGAACTATACAAAAAAGATCTTAGTGACCTAGATAACCATGATGATGTGATCACTCACCTAGAGTCAGACATCCTGGACTGCAAAATCAAGCGGGCCTTATCATTATGAACAAAGATAGTGGAGGTGATGGAATTCCAGCTGAGCTACTTCAAACCCTAAAAGATGATGCTGTTAAAGTGCTACATTCAATATGCTAGCAAATTTGGAAAGATCATCAGTGGCCACAGGACTTAAAAATGTCGCTTTTCATTCCAATCCCAAAGAAGGGCAATGCCAAAGAATGTTCAAACTACAGCACAATTCACTCATTTCACATGCCAGCAAGGTAATGCTCAAAATCTTCCAGCTAGGCTTCAATAGTATGTGAACCGTGAACTTCCAGATGTTCAAGCTGGGTTTAGAAAAGGCAGAGGAACCAGAGATCAAATTGCCAATATCCACTGGATCATAGAAAAAGCAAAAGAATTCCAGAAAAATATTTACAGCTGCTTCATTGACTACATTAAAGCCTTTGACCGTGTGGATCACAACAAACTGGAAAATTCTTCAAGAGATAGGAATACCAGACCACCTGACCTGTCTCCTGAGAAATCTGTATGCAGGTCAAGAAGCAACAGTTAGAACCGAACTTGGAACAATGGACTGCTTCCAAATTGGGAAAGGAGTGTGTCAAGGCTGTATATTCTCACCCTGCTTATTTAACTTATATGCAGAGAACATCATGCGAAATGCCAGGCTGGATGAAGCACAAGCTGGAATCAAGATTGCCAGGAGAAATATCAATAACCTCAGATATGCAGATGACACCACCCTTATGGAAGAAAGTGAAAAGGAACTAAAAGGCCTCTTGATGAATGTGAGGAGAGTGAAAAAGCTGCCTTAAGGCTCAGCATTCAAAAAGCTAAGATCATGGCATCTGGTCCCATCACTTCATGGCAAATAGATGGGGAAACAATGAAAACAGTGAGAGACTTTATTTGTTTGGGCTCCAAGATCACTGCAGATGGTGACTGCAGCCACAAAATTAAAAGACTCTTGCTCCTTGAAAGAAAAGCTATGACAAGCCTAGACAGCATATTAAAAAGCAGAGACATCACTTTGCCGACAAAGCTCTGTATAGTCAAAGCCATGGTTTTTCTGGTAGTCATGTATGGATGTGAAAGTTGGACCACAAAGAAGCCTAAGTGCCAAAGAATTGATGCTTTCGAACTGTGGTGTTGGAGAAGACTCTTGAGAGTCTCTTGGACAGCAAAGAGACCCAACCAGTTCATGCTAAAGGAAATCAGTCCTGAATATTCATTGGAAGGACTGATGCTGAAGCTGAAGCTCCAATACTTTGGCCACCAGATGTGAAGAGCCAATTTATTAGGAAAGACCCTGATGCTGGAAAGGATCGAAAGCAGGAGGAGAAGGGGATGACAGAGGACAAGATGGTTGAATGGCATAACCAACTCTATGGACATAAGTTTGAGCATGCTCTGGGAGATGGTAAAGGACAGGGAGATCTGGTGTGCTGCAGTCCATGGGGTTGCAAAGAGCCAGATATGACTGAACAACTGAATGATACTGATAGTTAAATAACATAAACTTAATGTTGATTGAAAGAAACCGGGTGCAAAGAACACGTACTGTATGACATTATTTTTTAAATTTTCATTTTATTATTTTTTATAAATGTGTTTTAAAAATAATATTATTTATTTATGTATTTAGGTCTATGCCTGACTGTCACTGCTGTATGAGCCTTTCTCTAGTTGCAGGGGAGTGGGAGTTACTCTCTAGTTGTGGTGAATGGGCTTTTCATTGCAGTGGCTTCTCTTGTTGTGGAGTACAGGCTCTGGAGCACATAGGCCTCAGTAATTACAGTACCTGGGCTCAGTAATTGGGGTTCTGGACTCTAGAGCACAGGCTCAATAGTTGTGGTGTATGGGCTTAGTTGCTCCTAGACATGTGGAATCTTCCTGGACCAGGGATCGAATTTGTGTCTCTTGCAGTGGCAGGTAAATTCTTTACTGTTGAACCACTGGGAAACTCCACCCCCATTTTTCTAATTTAACTTGTAAAGTCCACAATAATTTATAATGTACTTACATATACATTGCTTCATTAGAGTCTCAAAAACTTGGTAGCATAATTAACATATTTTCCCATTTACAAATGTGGAAATTTAAGTTTTTAAAGGCCTACCTATCTCTTATTAGGGCTTCCCTGGTGGTTCAGCTGGTAAAGAATCCACCTGCTTGTGGGAGAAATGGATCGATCCCTGGGATTGGAAGATTCCCTGAAGAAGGGAAAGGCTGCCCACTCCAGTATTCTGGTCTGGAGAATTCCATGGACTGTATAATTCATGAGGTAGCAAAGAGTAGACGATGACTGTAAAGATTCAGGAATGCCGCTATATATATATATACATATAAAGGAGAAGGCAATGGCACCCCACTCCAGTACTCTTGCCTGGAAAATCCCATGGATGGAGGAGCCTGGTAGGCTGCAGCCCATGGGGTCGCTAAGAGTCAGACACGACTGAGTGACTTCACTTTCACTTTTCCCTTTCATGCACTGGAGAAGGAAATGGCAACCCACTCCTATTCTTGCCTGGAGAATCCCAGGGGTGGTGAAGCCTGGTGGGCTGCCGTTGATGGGGTCGCACAGAGTCGGACACGACTGAAGCGACTTAGCAGCAGCAGCAGCAGCAGCAGCATATATATAAAATTAACAAAAATCCTGATGGAATGAATGAGGTCCTCTTATTGAGGTCCTATGTTTCTTTCTAATTTGTGCTTTTTTAAATTGAAATATATTTGATCTACAATATTGTATTAGTTTCAGGTGTGCAGCACTGTGATTCAGTTATATATATTATTTTTCAGATTCTTTTCCCTTCTAGGTTATTACAAAAACTTGAGTGTAGTTCTCTGTGCTATCCAGTAGGTCCCTGTTGGTTATCTATTTGAGATATAATAGTGTGTATATGTTATACCATTTAATAAAGTTAAAAATCAGGGGAAATGAAGCTAGAGTACTTTGGAATGCATGTATTTAAGTGCTAAGAGTATGTACTGGGTCAAATAGGTGATGTCCCAGAAGTCATGTTCTCCTGACACCTGAAAATGTCACATTTTTTTTGAAACAGAGTCTTTGAAGATGTAATTAAGATAAGATGAGGTCATCCTGCATTAGGGCAAGCCCAAATTCAGAGATGAATGTCCTTATAAGAAGGCCATGTGGAGACACACGGGGAGGATGCCGTGTGAAGACAGGCAGAAATTAAAGTGATACATCTACAATCCAAGGAATGCCAAAATTGCCTGAAGCCACCAGATGCTGGGAACAGTAAAGGAAAAAAATTTCCCTGGAGCTTTCAGAAAGAGTATGACCCTGCCAACACCTTGTCTTCAAATTTCTAGTCCTCAGATCTGTGAGAAAATAAATTTCTCTTGTTTTAAGCCATCCAGTTTGTAGTAATTTGTTATGACAGCTCTAAGAAACTAATATAGACTATAAAGCAAAGCAAAGAAGTGATTATCATAAAAGTTGGGATAATGGCTGCCTTTAGCGGGGTAGATGGGTTAGAGGAAGGGGCCTGATAATATTCTATTTCTTGACATGGCTACTGTTAATAACAGGTGTTGATAATGATTTACTAAATTCCACACTTTGTGTTCCGTTTTGTCTTTCTGTCTTCTATTTTTCAATATAAAATATACATAGTTTTCTAAGAGATTCCTAAACCTCCATATAGGAAAACTTGCCCATTGAGGTTGAGTTTGCCAAGAAAGCCTCAAGAGAACAGGTTTGTGGCATCAATGAACAGAACAATGGAGCTTGGCTGTATCCATCAAAGAGATTCAGATACACAAGGGAGTATCAGAAATCGATTTCTCATCCTGGGAGAAAACTCATCATAATAGAAAAGGCCCAAGCCTGCTTGCTCCAGAAAGGAAAATTCTAGGCAAATTCTGGGATTTGTCAACCAGCCCTGTCCCCTTTCTAATATCTACCATATATACTTCTCTGAATCTATGGATACTGAGAATTGAGAGAGTTGAAAGTAGAAAGCAAATTTTTTTACAAAAATGTCACCTAAGAATTTTTGGAGGGGGATCATAAGAGCATCTTTCAGATATTTTTGATAGCTAGAAACTTTCAAAAGGGAGGAAGTGTTTTCATTTTGAAAAATATTGAATGGCTTTAATGATTTAAGGGTCTCATGCCCCGGGAGAGCCTGGAATGTCCTCTGGATGGTGGATGTGGTGATTGACCTAAACTGTTTGTGAGGCTGAGGGACCTGTGGTCCAGGAGCATTTGGGAGGTGGTGAAGGGAAGAAGCAGCAGGTGAAAGTTCCATATTGCTGGCTGTTGTAAGGGGCAGAAGACAAGGGATATGCCAGAAATTACCCTTGTTAATTGAGGTTTGGGGGGATTCCAAATTATTATTTTCAGGGGCTTCCTTGGTGGCTAAGGTGGTAAACAATCTGCCTGCAAAGCAGGAGACCTGGATTTGATCCCTGGGTTGGGAATATCCCTGGAGAAGGGAATGGCAACCCACTCCAGTGTTCTTGCCAGGAGAATTCCATGGACAGGGGAGCCTGGTGGGCTACAGTCCATAGTGTCACAAAGAGTTGGACATGACTGAGCTACTAACACTACTACTACTAAATCTTTATTCTCACTAGAACTTTACAGGAGTCAGTCCTCTGCCAGGTCATTAGAGCTGACAAAAACAGAAAGATGAGGAAAAAGGTGAGTGAAGCATGGTAAGAAAACAGTGTTCTTAGTTTTGTGGGGAGTATTGAGGCTGGTTAAGAACTCCTTATCCTTGGGAGCATGGTCCTTATCTTTCCTGCAACATGAGGGACGTGCCTAGCACACAGCAGGCTGCACCCGTCAGTGGAAAAGAAACGAACATGTACCAGATTCCTGCTCTCTACCAAGCACTTCATGTTAATTGTTCTACCAAACTCTCATAGGAAACCTACGCCTATTTGCTGTTAAGAATATCAGCCAAAGACCCCATTTAATCAAGAGGAAACATTGCCAAAGTCATACAGCTTGAAACTGGTGGAGCTAGGATGTAAAGCCAGAGTTCTGTGCCTCCAGAGAACCTATCATCTTTGCTACCTGGGATGATGTGAGATAAAGCTTGTGGAGAGAGCCCAGTGAAAATCTGTAGGTGTCCTAGGAGCTAAAACCATCCTGTAACTCAGTAAAACCAATACTAAACTAATATAAGTCCAAGGAAGCCCAACACAAATCTGATGACTACTCTGATAACTCTTCTGAAAAACAAAATGTCTAAATCTTCACCAACCAATGATTTGGGTTGCCCTTCCTTTGCTCTTGTTCTATCAATATTCTCAGTCTGCTTTTCAGGTGACCCAGTATTGTACATGGCAGCAAGTAAGGTAAAATATAAATTGGCAAAAAGAAGGCACAATAACTGTTTTATCATCATGATTATACTGTGTATAATTGCTTGCTGTAGTATTATTTTTATTTGACAAGGTTACTTGTTAAGACCAAGTAGCAGAAGAGGTAAGGCTGGGAGGTGACAGCATGTACATTCATTTGGGGATCCTAGACCAGTGTTCTGTTGAACTACAAATAGTACAGTGGATTCTGATTTACTTTCGGCCAAACTGTGTTTCTTAAATTCCTAGTGGAAGCTCACCCTTCCGACGGAAAGTTAAATAGTCTCGTTCAGGCTTCAGAGACAAAGCAGAGCAGGCCTCTGACCTTGCTTCTAACCTGCCTGGACACTGCCCTGACTGTGAGTGACAATCTGCTCTGAGTGCAAGCCTGTGGCACTGGAATCTTAGATTAGATGGGGGACAAGTGTTGAGATTGTTGAGCCCGTGGAAGGGGCCTGGCCAACAAAGCCCCAGGCTTAACAACGTTCCAAGTTTTATACAACAAAACCAACAGCATTAACATGAAACCAGAGCTGCAATTCTCTCTCACAGATTTATGATGATACCAGTTTGTGTCCTGGGATTATAATCGGGAACCCCAAACTGCAATCTTCGAAGTCTCACCCATGGCGCGGACATGCTGTCAGGGACCTTTTCCCAATTGGGACTCCAGAAGTGCCGTGACATGGGATTTCCCGGCGTTGTTTGAGTCTGGATGTTGGTCAAAACCCAATTTAGTGATGTATCCTCTGCTCTTTCTATTTCTCTTTTCTTTTAATGTTAGTACACGAAAATCAGCTAGATAATTCTCTAATAAATATTTGTATTATTTATTTGTATAGAAGCAATATGATGTAAAGAAAAGAGGATACCCTATTATATTGAATTCCTCCTCTGTTTTTTTGAATTCAGTAGTTTAAAAACTCTTTATTCCTTTGGATATCTTCTTATACAATTATCTGTCAATGGTCATTTAGACTGTTTCCATGTCTTGGCTCTTTTAAATAGTGTTTAGATAAACAACAAGGTCTTACTGTAGAGCACAGGGAACTAACTATATTCAACATCCTGTGACAATGAAAAAGAATATGGAAAGAATATATATATATATTTATATAATATTTATATATATATATATATATATATCAGGGCTTCCATGGTGGCTCAGATTGTAAAGCGTCTGCCTGCAATGCGGGAGAACCAAGTTCGATCCCTGGGTTGGGAAGATCCCCTGGAGAAGGAAATGGCAACCCACTCCAGTACGCTTGCCTGAAAAATTCCATGGACAGAGAAGCCTGATGGGTTACAGTCCATGGGGTTGCAAAGAGTCGGACAGGACTGAATGACTTCACACTCATATATAAATTCAGGCTGAGTCACTTTGCTCTACAGAAGAAATTGACACAATATTGTAAGTCAACTATACTTCAATAAAATTTTAAAAATACAATAAAACTTTATTAATTCCTTCTCATTAATTTTCATGTGAAATGTTCCTCCTCTAACTTCTTTAGTTGAATACTCAATTTATTTTCATCATTTCAAACTAAAAAGATATAAACATTTAAGATTAATAATTTCATTTTGAATGCAGTTTGGGCTATAACCCATAGTTTGACATGAAACGTTTACTTTGTTATTCCTTTGTACACAGTTTCTAATCACATGGTTTTCTTTCTCTTTGAACAAAGAGTTAATTAGGAATTTTTCATGGCTTTTAATTATGAGTGACTATGGATTTTAAAATATAAACTTGTTATTATTTTCTAGAATTACTATATATTCTTATTAATAAAGAATATCACCTATAGGAATTGCTGGAATTTACTGAATTTTTTTGCCTATTAAATGATAAAAGTTTATAAAGTTTCATAAGCACTAAAATCATTCCAGGTTCGATGCATGAGACAAATGCTCAGGTCTGGGGCAATGGGATGACCCAGAGGGATGGGATGGGGAGGGAGGTGGGAGGGGGGTTCAGGATGGGGAACACATGTGAACCCATGGCTGATTCATGTCAGAGTATGGCAAAAACCACTACAATATTGTAAAGTAATCGGCACCCAATTAAAATAAATAAATTTATTTAAAACAAACAAAAAAAGACATGTTTTACACTAATATGCTGAACAGCTTGAAATTTATGTGCAGAATTCCATTTCTATATAACGTGCTTTTTTGCCTTGAATTTTCATTTGTCTAATAAGCTGTCTTTTGAAAAAAATTTCCTTTGGTATATGTTTATTCATTTCTTTTCATTATTCACATTTAGTTTTGTCATAGTTTTGTCTTGTTTAGTCTTCTCTTAGTGAAACAATTTACTATTTGGGCCAATCTCCAACTCTTTGACTTAATTGAAGAGTTTAATATATTTAATACACATGTATGGATGTGAGAGTTGGACCATAAAAAAGGCTGAGCACTGAAAAATTGATGCTTTCAAATTGTGGTGCTGGAGAAGAGTCTTGAGAGTCCCTTGGACTGCAAGGACATCAAACTAGTCCATCCTAAAGGAAATCAACCCTGAATATTCATTGGAAGGACTGGTGCTGAAGCTGAAGCTCCAATACTTTGGCCACCTGATGCTGGGAAAGATTGAAGGCAAAAGAAGAAAGGGGCTGCAGAGGATGAGATGGTTAGATAGCATCACTGACTCAATGGGCATGAATGTGAGGAAACCCCAGGAGACAGTGAAAGACAGAGGAAGGAGTCTGGCGTGCTGCAATCCATGAGGTCTCAAAGAGTTGGACACAACTTAGCAACTGAACAGCAGCAACATATACATTTAAACTATTATTTACAGTTTTAGCCACTGCCGTCATTAAAAGTTCAGTCTTACTTTTAAAATCTTATCATTTGGAGTTTTCTATGTTGTTGTTTTTTTGTTTTTTTGTTTTTTTACTTAATGTCTTTGACTATGTGATTTACATTTAGCTTGGTTTTTATCATGCCTATTCTTCTTAAATTATATAACTTATTACATTGATGATTTGTTTGTGATGTTTCTCAAAAGCATTTTCTAAATCTATTTATCTTTAATTATCAAAGTGAAAAATGAATCAGCATTGTATTTGTATATCCCTCAGGCAAGAGTTTGGGAACATTTTTTATTTATTCCATTCTTTCCCTTTCACCTTTGCACATTGTTGTTAATATAATTTTGTTAGTATAATGTAATATAATCTGTTAATAAAACTGCAGCTACTTGATCAGTTTTTAAATTATTAAACCTTACAATATAATTTCTCCCTTTCAAGAGACACTTTAATGCATGCATTCCTTTTGAACCAGATTTGAAATTTTAAGACTTAATTCTATGTGTTACTGGTTGCATGACATCACTATTTCTTCTATACTGTGTGCGTGTGTGTGGTCAGTCATTCAGTCATGTCCAACTCTCTGCAGCCTCATAAACTATAGCTCACTAGGCTCCTCTGTCCATGGAATTTTCCAGGCAAGAATATTGGAGTAGTTTTCCCATTTTTCACTCTTATTTTGTCCAGGATAGTAATGTATTTTCAAGTAATTTTTTTGCTAGAAGTATATCTGGGTGCTATATTATCTGGGCAGGTGTGCATCTGCCAAGAAAAAAGAAATTATTGAAACATAGTTGACTCACTATATTTCAGGTGTATAGCAAAGTGATTCAGTCATACATATATACATATATATGAATATATATATGTGAATATATATTCTTTTTCAGATTTTTTTACATTACAGGTTATTTCAAGACATTGAATATAGTTCCCTGTGCTATACAGTAGGCCCTAGTTGGTTATCTATTTTATATATAGCAGTGTATGTCTGTTAATTCCAATTCCAAATTTATTCCCCCTCCCACCTTTCCCCTTTGGTAACCATCAGTTCAGTTCAGTCGCTCAGTCGTGTCCGACTCTTTGCAACCCCATGGACTGCAGCACACTAGGCTTCTCTGTTCATCACCAGCTCCCAGAGCCTGGTCAAACTCATGTCCATTGATTTGGTGATGCCATCCACCCATCTCATTCTCTGTCGTCCCCTTCTCCTCCTGCCTTCAATCTTCCCCAGCATCAGGGTCTTTTCTAATGAGTCAGTTTTTTTGCATCAGGTGACCGAAGTATTGGAGATTCAGCTTCAGCATCTGTCCTTCCAATGAACATTCAGGACTGGTCTCCTCTAGGATTGACTGGTAACCATAATTTGTTTACTATGTGTGTGAGTCTATTTCTGTTTTATAAATAAGTTCATGTGTATCACTTTTTTAGATCCCACATATAACTGATATCATATAATATGTGTCTTTCTCTGCCAAGAAAATTTTAATAACTATAAAATTATCGCAAAATAGGCTCCCTCTCTTTATAATTTCATGTAAGATTGCTCCATTCCCTTCTGATTTTCAATGTTACAGAGGAGAATTCTGAGGCCAGTATAATCTCACTCTTCTATAACTGTATAAAGTTATTTTTGGTTGTAAGAGAAGGAAAATGACTGATTAACTACTATGATCTAAATGCTTGTACCCCACACCCTGCAAAAAAAAATTCATATTAACATCTTAATGCACCATGTGATGGTATTTGTTGTTGATTTTTGTTCAGTCGCTAAGCCATGTTGGACTCTGAGACCCATGGACTACACCATCCCAGACTTGCCTGTCTCTCACTCTCTTCCCAAGTCTGCCCAAATTCATGTCCATTGTGACAGTATTAGGAGGTGCTTAGGTCAAGAGGATGGAGCCCTCACAAATGAGATTATTTTTTAAAAAAATAGAGCCCACAGTGATTTGTCTACACTTCTTCCATGTGAAGTCAGACAAGAAGTCACCAGTTATGAACCAAAATGTGGACCTTCAACAGAGGGTGGTTATTCTGGCACCTTGATCTTAAACTTCCCAGTCTACAACTGTGAGAAATGAATTTTTGTTTTTATTAGTATTTAGTTATAACAGCCCAAGTGGACTAAGACGTTAACTTAAGAAAACAAGGTATTTATTGAAAGGATTATTTTACAGAATTGAAGGAAAAGCTGAAATCTTAAATTTGGAAAAGTCAGGAAAGAAGGTAATTACAAGTTCTTCATGGGTGGCTCTAGTGGTAAAGAATCTGCCTGCCAATACAGGAGACACAAGAGACTCTGGTTTGAGCACTGCATTGGGAAGATCCCCTGGAGTAGGAAATGACAATCTGATCCAGTATTCCTGCCTGGAAAATCTCATGGACGGAGGAGCCTGACAAGCTACGATACATAGGGTTGCAAAGAATCAACATGATTGAGCCACTGAGCACACACACACATTCATAGATCTTTGTAGGGTGATGCTATTAAGGTAATTTAACTTGAAAACTTTCAACAATTCATTGAATCGAAGTTTTCCATTTCTGGGAGAAAAAAAAATCAGACTGGTCCAGCTTAAGCCAGCTATATCATAATATCAAACAGCCTTGAAATGACATGGAATGCCAATTGGCAGGGGACCTAGCACTGTACCCTAAGGACATACTCAGCAAGAGGAAATCATTTAGATCTAGGAGTCAACTTGAGTGGTGCCCACCATAGTAATTAGCTTTTCTGCATGACATTTTATAGGATTTTTCCTTCCTTTCTGTTATTTAAGGAGAAAGAGAGCCAGATAGGTTTAGAATCTTAGATTCTTCTTTAGTCTGAAATATCTTCTAGCACAGTAAGTCTGTTGTTTCTATTTTTTGTCATTCTGATATCTTCTTCTAAAACACCAGTTGTCCAAATGCAATCTCCACATCTGTAATTTATTGGTGACCATTTTTATGGGTTTTTCTTTTGTAGTCCAAGAGGGACTCACAGTTGATCTCTACACTAATTAAGTGATTTTTTTTTCAGTGTTGATTTCTGTTTTTAAGGCTCCAAAAAAGAAGTTTTTAAATGTGCTATTCTTTTGGAATAATTTTAAATTTTAGAAAAGTTGCAAAGATAAAACAAGGAATTCCTATATGCCTTCACCCAGTTCCTCCAAAGGTTAACATCGTACATTATGGTGGAACATTTGTCATACTGGGAAGTTGACACTAGTAAGTGTATCAGTTTCTTACTTCTATGGTAACAGACTGTCAGGAACCCTTTCCTCTGAGTTCAGAAGTTTAAATTCAAGGTAATGGCAGATCTGCATTCTTTCTGGAGGTCTAAGACCAGATGTACTTCCTAGCCTTTTCCAATTTCTAGAGGCTGACAGCTTTCTTTGCCTTACTGTCCCTTCTTCCATCTTCAAAGCAAATCATCCCAATCTCTGCTTCTGTGGTCTCATCTTGCACTTTTGACCTTCTCACTTTCCTCTTAGAAGGACGTTTGTGATTCCATTGGACTCACCCAGATAATCCAGAATAGTTCTTCATCACAAAATTCTTAATTTAATCACACCTGCAAAATTCCTTTTGTTATGTAAGGTAACATTTCAGATTCCAGGGATTAGGAGGTGGACATCTTGAGGTGGGAGGAGGGGGCAGGCATTATTCAACCTACCTTAGCACATAGTGTTAGTCGCTTCAGTTGTGTCTGATCTTTGCAACTCCATGGACTATATGCAGCCCACCAGGCTCCTCTGTCCATGGAATTCTCCAGGCAAGAGTACTGGAGTGGATTGCCATTCCCTTCTTCAGAGGATCTTCCCAACCCAGGGATTGAACACAGGTCTCCTGCACTGTAGGCAAATTCTTTAGCATCTGAGCCACTAGGGAAGTCACAGAACATAACGTTATTATTAACAAAACTCCAGTTATTTAAACTTCATTAATTTTTTACTCACGCTCCTTTTCTGATCAAAGATCCAATCCAGGATATTAAAATGCATTTAGTCACCATGTCTCTCCAGAGTCTCTGATCTGTGCCAGTTTCTCAAAAAAAGGATTTTAATTTTGCTTCTTCATTTTTCAATTTTCTTGTAATTCTTTCCAATGTTATTTCTTTTCCTTTTAAATTCATCTGGTTATATCGTATCCCATTTGATCCTTACCTTATAATTTTCTGCCTCTATTTGTTTTACTTCTTTTCTTTATCATTTTTTTTTCCCCCTTGGAAACCAATTATTTTGCATTTCATTGAAAATGTCAAACAGTTTCCTGAATTTTCTCTTTTCATCCTGCAGTAGATGTTTTTGGAGTAGTGCTCCTCCTCTGAGTCATCAGGACATGCTTCTTTGACTTTGTTCTCACTGTAGCTCTCAATAAGCCTAAAAGATTCGAGCATTGGCCAACATGCATGATATGTGGGTTATACTCCTGATAATGGAAGAGTCACTTTCTCTGATGAAGAACATGAAGATGTGGGTCTTTGAGACCTGAGTAAGATGACAAAGAATGAAGAAAAATTTTTCCTGTCCACTTCCAGGTGTTTTCCCTGATAGCTCAGTTGGTAAAGAATCCACCTGCAATGTGGGAGACCAGGGTTCCATCGCTGGGTTGGGAAGATCCCCTAGAAAAGGGAAAGGCTACCCACTCCAATATTCTGGCCTGAAGAATTCCATGGACTGTATAGTCCATGCGGTCACAAAGAGTCAGACATGATTGAGTGACTTTCACTTTCCAGGTGTTTATGAGATGAAGCCTGGCAAGGTTTTTCTTATTATAAACTCATCTACTTTATTTTTAGAGATGGTTCCTTCAATGGGTCCCTTTTGTCAACGAAGTGTCTCTCAGCATATATTTCATTGTTGTTAGATGTCTTAGTCCATTCAGGCCACTATAACAAAGTACCATGGACTGGCTGGCTTATAAACAGAAATTCTTTTCTCATGTTATGGAAGCAGGATGGCCAAGATCAAGGTCCTGGCAGATTCCAGGTCTGGTGATAATCCACTTCATGGTTCATAGAAGACCGTCTTCTAGCTGTGTCCTCCGGTGTCAGAAGGAGAAAGGGATGAGACCCCAGCCCCATGATCTCATGACTTACCCACTAAAGGATCCACCTTTTAATACTATCACATTGCTGGGTTAGGTTTTTAACATATGGATTTATTGGGGGAGGGGATACAGATATTCGATCCGTAGCATGAGGGGTAATTCTTTTCTGTGTCTAAGGCATAGGATACAGAAGTCTGGAACTTAGGGATGAAGGTGCAGATTTGAAAGTTATCAAACATAGAGATGGTGTTTGACCATACAGGGCTGATTGATATCACTTAGGGAGCAAATACAGAGAACTGACAAAAGCTCAGCCTTGAGCATCAGGTTACACCACGTGTTCACAGCTTACACGAGAAAGTCCTCACTCATCTAATGAAATACTAGCTTAATATGAGCCTCCTGAATGCTGAGGTAACATTTTAAGTGGAAAGAATTATTCTAGTGTGGCAATGAACTCTAAAATCAGAGTTAGGTTCAAATACTGGCTTGGTCACGTCTAGATACAAAACCTGAAAGACCTCACTTACATCTCTGTAGCTAAGCTTTTGCATCTGTGAGATGGGTTTATGAGAAGGCTCACTACAAAGGATTTTTTAAGAGCTTTGCTGAAACAGAATTGATATTCAATAAATGGCTCATGTTTGAAGTGTATAATTGATATGTTTTGACATGTGTATGCACTTATAAAAGTATCATCGTGATCAAGATAATGAACATAGTCATTATCTCCTCCTTTGCAATGCCTCTGTCAAACTCCACCCCCACCCTTTCCCCAGGCAAACACTGATGCGTGTTCTGTCACTATAGATTAATTTGCATTTTTTACAACTTTATATAAGTGGAATCACTTTTTGACTTCTTTCAGTCAATATAATTATTCTGAGATTTATTTCTATTATTGCATATACCAATAGTTCATTCATTTTTTGTCACTGAAGTCCAGTTAATTGCCTTTTTTACTTTTATAAATAATTCTTTTGGTATCATATCTATCTAAAAAATATTTGACAAATCCGAAATCACGACTATTTTCTCTTCTTTTCTTCTAGAAACTGTAAGTTTAGATTTAACATTTAGATCTTGTACCCAAGTTTTTCATTAAATTCAATTAATTTCTAATTTGCTTTTCAATTTATTTTTTGATCTAAGGATGATTCAAAGGAACAATTTAGGAAGCAAATATTGTACTATTTTTTCCAAATATCTTTCTGTTAATTGATTTTTTATCTAATTTCACAACAACCAGAGATCCTACTTGGTATGACTTAAATTCTTTTAGATTTATTGAGACACTTTTAATAACACAGAATACAGTCTGGTTTGGTAAATATTCTGTGTGTACTTGATAAGAATGGTACTCTGCTGTTGGATATTGTTGGATAAAATGTTCTATAAATGTAAATTAGGTCAAGTTGGCTAATAGGATTGTTCGAGTCTTTCATATTCTTAGTGATTTTCTTTTCACTTGTCGGGTCAGTTATTGAGAGAGGGATATTGAAATCACCGAACATAAAGTGGATTTATTTGTCAGTTTTTGCCGCATGTATTTTGGAATTCTGTTATTAGGTGCATAAACATATAGAATTGTCATGCCCTCTTGATGAATTAACTGCTTTAGTATGTTAAAAATAACTCTCTTCATTCCTGCTAATATTCTTTTCTCTGAAATCTGTGTGTCTGAAAGTAATGTAGCTACTCTAGAGTTTTCTTTTGTTATTGTTTTGTTTTTTGCTTGCTATGTGTTTGCTATTTGTTGAATCTGTCTGCGATGCAGGAGACCCAGTTTCACTCCTTAGATCAGGAAGATCCCTTGGAGGAGGAAATGGCAACCCATTTCAGCGTTTTTAACTGGAAAATTCCATCGACAGGGAAATGTGGTGGGGTAAGTCCATAGGGTCACAAAGGGTCAGATGTGACTGAGCATGTACAAATACACATGGCTTCCAGATCAAGAGAAAGAATGCTTTCCCATTCTGTTCTATTATTCTGGCTAGCAGGAATGCTAGATATACTGTCTCCTGACAAACAGGAGACTATTCAAAGGAGAGCCACAGAAAAGTAAGGAATCTGGAAGCAAAAGCCTAGGAAAAGAGTTAATAAAACAGCACAAGCTCAGTCTAGAGAAGAACAAGCAACCATCTTTTGGTAGCTCAAGGGTCCTTATATGAAAGAGGAAATTGAGTGTGACTTCAGATGGAAGGACAAGGATCAATGGGTGGACATTATAGGGAATCTTATTTTGCCTCAAAGGTAATATAGCTAGTTTCTTGAATGGTCAAAATTAGTGGTGTATAAACATCTTTAAACACCTGTTTGTTTGTTTTTTTAATGAATGCCTTCAACCATGGTTTGATAAATCCAATGTTTTGTCAAAATTCAAAGACATATGCTGCAGTATTTTTTTGTTAATTCAATAAAGCCCTTTTTAAATTTAAATGTTATCATCTCTCTCCTTCCCCTCAGCTCAGCTTTGGCCTAGCTCAGGATCGTAAGTGTGATGGGCCTGTCTAGTTTATGCTTTTGTTCCTCTTTGCTCCCTCTCTAGGTTGTTCTTGTTACTGTTACTGCTGCTGTCAGAGACTGATATAAGACGACAAAATATATTGGAAGAGGTGGTCTTGACGATATGGTCCCTAGGTTGGTCTGGTTCTTCTGCTATTTGTGGCATCCCTGATCCAGTGACGGCCCTGTAAATTGTAAGCCTAGATTTCTTGGGGTAGTATTTGGTTTCCTCAGTAACTATGGATGCCTCAGAGGGGAGCTCTCATATTTCCTGGGAGAAGGAAGAAGCAGGGAGCTGTCATGCTCCCAAGCCCTCTTCATAGGGCTGACAGTGTTCTTCTTCTCATCTGAATGTTTGGATGGACTCCTGAAACTTCTGAGTTTTTCTTGGAGTAGAAACTGTCCCATCTTTTTCCCAGGAGAACCACCCCCCTACACACACATAGTCCATATTAAATTTCCTGATTTAGACCTATTCTAGCAAGCCACTTTTTGTAAAAAATGTCCAGGAAGGAATCTGGCACAATCTCTGTCTTTATGTACATCCTAAACTTCAAAATACTCATGTCAAGTTCCCTTCATCACTCCTGGGCAGCACCACTGTGGACTTGATGTATTGTGTAGCTCGATAAGCATCCAGCCTGGGAGTGAAAGCTTGGTGTCCATTCCTGCAGGTATATTTCAATAGCTACACTGGTTCTCCTGAAACTTCCTTACATAGCCTGGTGTGTGGCTAAAAATGAGTTCAAGGGCACACGACTTAAATAATTTCACATTCAGCTTCCCTTTTTAGCCTCTTCTCATATAGATTCAGTGGAGTAGGAATAGGCAACATATTCCATTATTCTTTTCTGGAAAGTTCCATGGACAGAGGAGCCTGGCAGGCTACAGTCTACGGGGTCACAAAGAGTCGAACAAGACTGAGCACAATGCATGCACGTATATAGACTGGGAATGGGTTGTGAGGAGCAATGTGGAATTAGAGACTGTGGTAGGTGGTTGCAAGGCTGCCTCATCATCTCTTTATTAGCTCAGACCCCAAATGTGGGAGGCTTCTTCCAGAACACTAAGGACAATCTCCTCTTTTCTTTCTTTAGCTCTGGGCTTTGGTCATTAACTCTATGGAAACAACCTATTGCTTAGGAATAGGACACACATTAGAAGGTTTTGCAATAGTTAGAGGTGTCCCTAGATAGACTGAACTGCCCTGAAAAGTAGAGAGCTTCTTGATTTTTCGCTAAGTGTGTTGTGAATGGAATTAGTGTTCATAAAGAATATGAAAAGGTAGCACCTTCAACGCCTTTTCGCATTCTAACATTTCTAGATATAAACAGGTTATTGAGTTTTGTTTGTTTGTTTGTTTCCTGTGAGGGAGAAGTTAGGAAAAAATAACCATTGAATTCTGAGTCCTCATATCATTTAATGACTCTGTAAACATTTATTGGGCACCCATTTAGCGCCAGGCACTATGTTAAGATACTGTAATACATTGATAAAAGGCAAAAGTAGAAGTCAAGTGTACTAAAAATAGAGAGGTACCTCCAACCCAAGAGGTGCCTATATTCTCTTTTTTCCCTAGATAAAAAGCATCTCCCTAAGTGAGATGCTATGTTACATAGGCAACTATGTGTTATATAAAGAATTACACATTGCGACATGGCCCCTGCCATCTAGGACTTACGATAAAATTAGAGGTAAACTAATACATAAATATACATTTTATTATAAAAATTAAATGACTACACCTTTATGTGCAGCCCCAAAGCCATTCATTCATGGTTGTCAACAAGATTCTACAGAAAATGAATTTGAGGAGACTATCAATGGAACTAGAATAGTCAGAGAAAGCTCAGTAGAGGAGATGAGACTCAAGCATATGAAAAATCTCAGAATGCTGTCCCTCCCTTCTTCAGGAAGAGCCTGAACAGCGATAATTTCAAGACTTCCTGAATCATCGGTGGGAACATCCGATTCTCTAGATAATGAGCTCTTGGAGGAAAGCATAGCATTTTCTCTCTTGTTTTGGTAGGAGAAGCCAAAGAGTTTAAAATAAGATTTTTCCAAGATGGTCTGTGGGTGATGTGAATAGCAACTTAACCAGCTCTGTTATTATTAAGTAAAGATCACTTTAGGTGAGTGGAAGTGGCTGTTCTATAAAAATGTAATCTCTGAGTCATTCTGTGAGCATGGCAGGCCCACGTGCTGAGCTCAAGTTCCAAGTGCACACTCCTCTCCAATATGTAGCAAATGTAGCAATACTCTTATTATGCTGTCCACCCTCCCTGACTCCTGTCTGTGTTGTGAGCAAAGAGACGAAAGGGATCTCTTGTCCATGAACTGGAAAAGTATCTGGATAATTTATTTCAAGGATGTATGGAAGTAGATAAGAATCAAAGCTGTCTGACTAGTGATATTAAGTGGAACCCCCCTCCAAAGGTACAACTACACATTTTGTTGGTTAGTCTCTGTCGTGTCTGACTCTTTTGGGACCCCATGGCCAACTCTTTTGCAATCCCATGGACTGTAGCCCACCAGGCTCCTCTATCCATGGGATTTTCCCAGGCAAGAATACTGGAGTGGGTTACCATTCCTCTCCAACAATTACACATACTTATCACTGAAAAAGCAAGAGAGTACCAGAAAAACATTTATTTCTGCTTCACTGACTATGCCAAAGCCTTTGACTGCGTGGATCACAATAAACTGTGGAAAATTCTGAAAGAGATGGGAATACCAGACCACCTGACCTGCCTCTTGAGAAACCTGTATGCAGGTCAGGAAGCAACAGTTAGAACTGGACATGGAACAGCAGACTGGTTCCAAATAGGAAAAGGAGTACGTCAAGGCTGTATATTGTCACCCTGCTTATTTAACTTCTATGCAGAGTACATCATGAGAAATGCTGGGCTGGAGGAAGCACAAGCTGGAATCAAGATTGCCAGGAGAAATATCAATAACTTCAGGTATGCAGATGACACCACCCTTTTGGCAGAAAGTGAAGAAGAACTAAAGAGCCTCTTGATGATAGTGAAAGTGTAGAGTGAAAAAGTTGGCTTCAACCTCAACATTCAGAAAACTAAGATCATGGCATCCGGTCCCATCACTTCATGGCAGATAGATGGGGAAACAGTGGAAACAGTGGCTGACTTTATTTTCCTGGGCTCCAAAATCACTGCAGATAGTGACTGCAGCCATGAAATTAAAAGACGGTTACTCCTTGGAAGGAAAGTTATGACCAACCTAGATAGCATATTAAAAAGCAGAGACATTACTTTGCCAACAAAGGTCTGTCTAGTCAAGTCTATGGTTTTCCCAGTGGTCATGTATGGATGTGAGAACTGGACTATAAAGAAAGCTGAGCACCAAAGAATTGATGCTTTTGAACTGTGGTGTTGGAGAAGACTCTTGAGAGTCCCTTGGACTTCAAGGAGATCCAACCAGTCCATCCTAAAGGAGATCATTTCTGGGTATTCACTGGAAGGACTGATGTTGAAGCTGAAATTCCAATACTTTGGCCACCTGATTGAGAAGAGCTGACTCACTGGAAAAGACCCTGATGCTGAGAAAGATTGAGGGCCAGAGAAGAAGGGGACGACAGAGGATGAGATGGCTGGATAACATCACCGATTAGATGGACATGGGTTTGAGTGGACTTAGGGAGTTAGTGATAGACAGGGAAGCCTGGCGTGCTGCGGTTCATGGGGTTGCAAAGAGTCGGACATGACTGAGCAGCTGAACTGAACTGAATTTTATCTGAATGGATGAGAGAGGTACCTCTATTCCAAAATACTGACCTTCCATAGCTGTCAGGTTCCACAGTGCCTGGAACTCCAATGCTATCAACCTCTTTCGTTTTCTATGGACAAGCAAATAATCTCGTCTGAACTGCTAGGGAGAAGTCAGACCTGCTTGCACTAGTTGTCTTGGGGAGAAAGGCATAGGAGGTACAGTGAAGGCAACATGTTACAGTCTGAGGAAAACATCAGTTCACTTATAATATACCTCTTTGAGAAGCATCATACCAAGTCGGCCTGAAAATAGGAGAATTCAATACCAACGCAGCCCAATAGGACCTTCTAAGGGAATTTTTAGTAAATCTTACTTCTGAAAGACAAGGAAGAGTGAAAACTGTTTTTTTTTTTTTTTTCCACCAGGAACTCTCTCCTCTGGAGTACTTCCATGGGCCTTCTGGACAAAGAATATCTCCTTCCTTGGGGCTTCTGCAGTTCTTTTCTTATTCTTTCAGTTGATACTTTCTTCCTCTGAGCATGTAGGCAAGTGGAGCATGTTCATGACCATTTACCTGCTAGATCATGATTATCAAAGATTGTAAAGGCCTATATGTGGTCAGGAACCTTACCTTCGTCATCTCCGTGTCTTCCTATTGATTAACACTCATTCTTTCTGTTACCCTGTCATGGAGTCATCGGAGCAGATGATCATTTAGTCTAATACAATTATCCATCCTAAACAAATCCCTAAAAACACAATTTGATCCTAATCTCACAGAACTTCCAGAAGAGAAAGATTCATTTAAAAAGAAGATGGTAAATATCTAGAGGTTGGTAAAGCAAAATAACAGGCAATGTCCCTCCCAACAACTCTTTTTTTTTTTTTTTTCACTGTCTAAGGTGATTGGGAAAGGCTTCACAGAATTTTCTGAAAGTTTTTGACTATGAAATAGAAACTGCTCTAGAGCTCCCTGGCAATCATGAGGACCCTCCTGTGAGAAATGATGACTGGCTCCAAACAGCACAACCAGGAGAAAGTGGGGCCTGAGAGCTGGGTGTGACCCTCTGTAAATGCTGATCCAGAGGGCCAGGGAAATCGGGAAGAAGTGATTAAGGCAGTTGTGAGCCAAGCAGAAAGTAGTAGTTAGACTTCCAATTAGCTGGGAAAGTGTAGTTTCAAGTGGTCCAGGGACTCTTTATACCTGGAAGTCTCGAAGAATGATAAACTGCTAATTGATAGGCTGTCAATCCTCAGGAAGTAAGGAAGTGTTTGATCAAGGGCAACAAGACCTTGGGTTTGGGGTTGGGTGGAGTTTATGCTGAATTCTATATCCTACTTCTAGGAGGATAATCAAGACCACCAAACGGGAGGACAAAGGACTGCATGACTGATAGAACAGGCTCTCATAAATACCGAATGAATGAATGTATACAGTCAAGGGTAAAGATGAAGGCAGAAGACTTGTGCCATAGACTGAGATAACTCAGCATATGAAGAAGGGGATGAAATGAAAGTTGTGTATCTTGGACAAATTTGTCATCAAGGTTGATCCTAAAGATATGGGTCTGGCTGTCAAGCAAAAGAACTAAAGGCGTAAGGCCCATTCCCCCCATTCTTGTGTTAAGTGAATAACTTAATCCTAACCCCCACCAACTGGTGCACACAAAGTTCTCATTGTACTGCAGCCTCAGTCACCGTTAGACTCAGACTGACCCCAACCAGACTAGGAAGATGAACACCTGTGGGTACTCAGGTGTGAGTAGCCAAGAATGAAATAGGAACCAACAGGGCACAATGCCTGAAGCAAATGATTAAAGAGTGAAAATGAGATCAATTGGCTTTTTGAAGATTAACACATGGCTACTGAGGTTTCTCCTCCCACTGAATTGACCAACTGTCCTGAGATCGTATCAGTGCGGCCCAAGTCCTCAGCAGAAAAATGCAAATCCAAAGATTGGTTGTTTAAAACAGTGATGATTTGAAAAGATCGAGCACCAAAGAAGAGGCCACTGAGATCTCACTGCTGAGGGTCCAATTTGTTAGCTTGTTTTCTAATATCTGAGTTTTAGAAGTGGCCAAAGAAGTTACTGCTCCATTCACAGAGACACATGGGATCCTGGAAACTCTCCATCACTTGCCCTGCTTTGTTGGATAAATAAAGAAGCCTACTTACCTTTTTGTGCATATCATGGTAACACAATCAATATGTAGAGTGCCTTCTGTAGACCCCTCCTGATCCACTCTGCTCACTCCCCTCCTTTTTTCACTTGCTCTGTGCCTGGGGACAGGACATTGACTTCCATTAACAGGTCCCCTGCAGGATGAATTCAACTTCATTGGATGACAAGAGGAAGAGGTGTTTGTTCCCTCAGCTCCCTCTATCCCTTTGGGCTGGTGGTGCGTGGCTTACCTGCCCAAAGTTCTCAAGTGCTGTCTGACACACAGTGTTTTCCAGAAACTGCTTACCCCCACTCCCTGTACCTTTTTCAGGCCTAGTGGGGCTGTTAGAATTCCAAAGTTTGTCCCACCTAAGTATTATCTATAGAATTTTCCCTGAACCCTACCTACCCTTGTGTACATTAAACTTTTTTTCAACCATTTTATTGGACCATTCATTTTCATGTCAGACTCTGCCTAGTAGTCTGAAGCATAGGCAGGATCACCTTGTGGGCCAGTTTACTGTGTTCGCCTGTCCACACGTGAGCCTGTCCTGCCTGATGAGCCCCACTTCTCAGAAGGAATGAGACTGGGAAGGGCTTAGTGAAAATCCATTCACACAGCCTGAAAACCACCTTAATACACACTCTTCTACACCCAAGCGTGTAATCTTCACCATTTGATAACAAAAGTTATAGCTATGCCTGTTTAGTGTTTTGCACTCAAATGCTTATGGAGCCTGAATTTCCTCAACTATGAACTCTAGATGCCAGAATCTGTCTCACAGGGTTCTAAAGAGGATAACTGAGTAGGAACAGCCTGAGGTCACCAACAAGTAAGTGGTAGAAACAGAATTAAAAACCATGGCCTCTGACTCGAAACCCAGAGCCCTTTCCACCAAACCATATGCCTCTTATCACCTTTATACTGCTGGCACAGGGAGATAGCATATGCTAACCTGTAGGTCCTTGGGAGGATATGAAAGAAACAGAAGGGCTTCCTGCCCTTTTGGAGTTTTAAAGTACTGTTTATTTCTTCCACTGGATGATAAGGACAGTCACGTGTTCATAAACCATTGCACCTGCAAATGGAAGATCATAAGGAACCCAGAGAGTAAAACAACAATAGTAACCTTTACATTGTACTGATTGCTGATCATATGAGAACTCTTTTATTGAGAGTTTATCACTCTTTTAATGGGAAAACTATTCCTAAAATCAGCTCTGTGCGGTTGATATTGTTATCCACTCTGCAGAAATATAGAAGTAGAAATCATTCATCATGCAGTCACTAAACAGAGTCAAAAAATGCAACTCAGTTCTGTTCAGTTCCAAAACCTGGGGCCTGGAGCCTTCCCTATCATATTTATTTTTTTTTTCTGCTCCATCTTCTCTTTCAGAAAAGATAGGAGTCACAAAAGACATGCTCCAGGGAACTATTTCCTTGTTCTTTTTGAAGTGCATTAAGTCTTCAAAAGATACACAAGTATTAGGAAGTGACCATTTCTACATCACAAGTGGAAGCTGATGGTGTCCTTTTCATCTAAACTGAGCCGACTTCCTCTGGAGGTGAAAATTCCCCCTTGCTGAATTTTGAAAGAATAATGATGTCTGGACTTCATGTTCTTTGGCACATTCTGGTCCCTCTCCCACACTGGGGAGGACCAGGCTAACTGCTCAGGCTTGGGTTTCCACACATGTCTGGCCTCTTCTGCTGATTAATCATTGGAAAGAGATGACTAGTAATTGCCCCCCATGACAATTACCAAGTTCCAATATGGGGAGGGGAGAGATTCCACGAGGGTTTCATAAATATCAAATGGAGCTCCTGCATCTTTGCAGGATGTGGTTTGATGCTTCATGAGCCTCTGGCCACATTTCAGGTCTCCTTTAACCTGGTACTTTCATAGTCCAGAGTAGTGGACCAATCAGTAAGAAGATGGGAGAGCTGTGGCCCTAGGAGATGTCTCATTTGTGGCAGATGGCTTATTACACACCAAGGACCTTTCTCTCTGCAAATTCCTCCTTCTTCTCCATGGTACAGAGGTCCATGGAGAAGAGTCGAACAAGCTCTCTCTGGTTTTTACTCTTTTTTTTTTTTTTTTTGGCCAGGGTCAACCGCTCCTGCTGAAAACAGTGTTTGGACTCAGACCCTGAGATAAATTACTCAGAGTGGCTGACTCCTTCATGTAAATTATTTAGCTTAATAAATAAGTGAAAGTCTACCATCTGTTTGGTGGCCCTGGCAGCTCATTCATCTCCTGTCTCCTCAGCTCATCAAGCTGTGCCCTGCTGCCAAGTCTTCTCCGAGGCTGATGGCCTTTTCCTGTCCTGTCACAACAAACAGCATTTTGGAAGAGAACGCTCTTTCAAGTGTTTCCTCCTTGTCTTCGCAGTCACCCAGAGGAGTCATTGAAACAAGCAGCCAATTTGCAGCAGGGCCCTGTGTGCGGGGGCCAGGTCAGGGGCTGGGCCCCTCCTGACTGGAGCAGATCCTCAGGGAGAAGACTGGGTGGAAGACAAGGGAGGGGGAATCCAGGGTGAGCTGCAAAGAAACCTGGGGAAGCTTGGGAAGAGATCTGAGAGGATGACTAACACTCAGACAGGAGGAAACAGTGGATAAGCACTAAATACCACCTGGAGAAGGAGAGAGGCAAGAATGCCATTCAGCTATCTGGAGACTGGCATCAAGGCAGCACCTAACCTTGTGCTGGGAGTTTGGGAGTCATGCACCCAGGTTCTGAGCTCACCACCTAGACAAGTCACTCCCCTTCCCAAACCCAGTGTCCTGCCTCCTGCAAGGAGGTGGGGGAAGCCACCTACATGATGTTCCACTGAGGCAGGAGATAGATGGTCCCCAGGCTAGGCACTGGGCTTCCCTTGTGGCTCAGACAGTAAAGAATCTCCCTGCAGTACAGGAGACCTGGGTTCTGTCTCCCAGTCTGGAAGATCCCCTGGAGAAGGGAATGGCAACCCACTCCAGTATTCTTCACTGGAGAATCCCATGGGCAGAGGAACCTGGCGGGCTACAGTCTATGGGGTCACAAAGAGTCGAAGATGACTGAGTGACTACCACTTTTCACAGGCTAGGCATCTACAACTGATTTCCTGTTACCTTTCTAGGAGAAAGAAAAAGATGGACTTCAAGCTAGACACTTAAAACTAGCCACCTGTTTGCATTTCCTGAAACAGGAAGTAGGTGGGCTCCAGGTTAGATATTTACAGGCAGCCTCCTGTTTGCTCTCTGAAATGGAAGTAAACAACTGAAACAAGGCAAATAGCCAGGCTTCGCCTCCTGTGGACACCTTAAGATAAGTCATGGCAGGAACAGAGAGGGGGTAAGCCCTGTTTGAGTAAAGGATCAGAAGATCATATATTTCCTTCCTTGGGGCAAGGGAGACATTTCACATTCAAAGACTCCTTGAGGGTTATAAGGAGGGGGCATCAACCCATAATATGTGATGCTAAGTGTGTCCCATAGGCCTCTAGGCTGAAATCCATCTTGGAAAAATTTGCACATGCATGTTGGGGAGGGTGTTAGGGCAGGTCAGGTGTGGAAATATTAATAGAAACTAGGTCATTGCCTAAAAGTAAACAAAGACCTGGAAGAACTGCCTTATATAAATGACTTAACTGTTTCTTTTTAGTGCTGCTCCTCACTAGAGGGGACCTCCATACCCTTTCTCTCCAGGTGTGCATCTCTGCCTTGTTTCTGTCTTATCTAAACAGATTCTCTGTGTGCTCTCCTCTTGCTGTTGTGTCTCAAATAATAAACTTTGTACATGCATTTATCATTTTTGCCTCCATGATAAATGCATTTTTCAGCAGGGACAAAAATTCAGGGAAAAATAGCTTCTATCCTCGAACCCTTGCTGGTCTGGTAGTTAGGATTCCTGGGTTCATCCAGGCTACCCAGGTTCAATTTCTAGGCAGAAAATTAAGATCTCTCCTCAAACCATTGCTCACTGCTGCCTCCCTGAGATCACTACTAAGTTCAGGCAGTGGGGAGTCTCTGGCACACAGGACTCATCGGATACCCATAATAACACAAGGAGTGGGAGGCAGGTGGATGGGTGCACTGATGTTCTTTGAGCTTCTTTTGGCTCTAACGCACTGTGACCCATCTCCCCTAAGCTTGGCAGAGATAGGAAGCCGAAGAGTATACGCACATCCATTAAAAAATAAATGTTCCTGTTTGAAGAGTCGTCAGAGCTGGGCCATCCATCCTATAATAGAATAACCATGTGCTCACTTCTGAGACCACAGATGGCTGCTGTCCCCATCAGTTGCCCTCCAGGACCATGCCAAGGAGAGTGTAGGCAGAGACCAGCTCTGAGCAGGGAAATTCACTCCTACACCATAGAGGGCTGTTTCCACCAGTACCAATCCCAGCCCAGAACTACAATCCAATTAAAGTAATTGTCGCCTAAGCGGCCGTAGCAGAAGACAGGCGGCAGACAAGGAGGGCAGAGGGAGGGGAGCAGCATCCTTCAAGGAAACCGGATGGCTCAAAAATGCAAGAAACAATTTCTCTAGATGGAAAATGAATGCAATGAATCTGAGTGCGGCAGGAAATCTTATGAGAAAATAAGACTTTGGGAGGATTTATTGAAAGACATAATTGCAACAAGTATATTGATTTTACATAGATAAGAAAACAAATGTTGGCAGGGATTGAATTTGGTTTATTACATTTATTTCCCCACAGAGTTAATGCATTTAAAGACATGGTTTATTTTTCAAATGGAGAAACATTGTTTTCAAAGACTTTTATTAGGTTCCTGCTGGTTTCCCTGACTACTCTTTCCAAGAAAATTGGTTTGTAGGTGAGTTGGGGGAGGAAAGACATGAGGGTCCTCCTGTTTCTGGGAGGTTCCAGAAATGAAAGCTGTTGGGACTTCCCAAGTAGGGTAGAATCACAGGTAGTCACTGCCTGTTCTGTGTCCTGACTACCCCCGGGAGGGGAGCCATTGGCACTAGGGTGCAGAGAGAAGTCAGGACCATGATTACACCATCCTCCTCAAGACACTTGCTCCCTGGAAGCAAAGCTATGACAAACCTAGAAAGCATATTAAAAAGCAGAGACATCACTTTGCCGACAAAAGTCCAAGCTATATTCCCCTAGTCATGTACAGACTTGAGAGCTGGACCATAAAGAAGGCTGAGCACTGAAGAATTGATGCTTTTGGATTGTGGTGCTGGAGAAGACTTTTGAGAGTCCTTTAGACAGCAAGGAGGTCAAACCGGTCAGTCCTAAAGGAAATCAAACCTGAATATGGTCACGTCATTAGTCAGAAACCTTAGGGAAACAGAAACCGGGGGCCCTGGCTTCTGGAGTTCCTTTGGAAACCCTGCACTAATCTCAAAATTGCATTGCTGCCAGGGTGGGTTTGCAGTGTTAATGATAACTACCATTTCTGAGGGCCTACAGTTTGTCAGGCACTGTGTTCATCCTTTCCATGGCTCCATGAGGTAGCTATAATCTCTATTTTTCAGATGTGAATATTGAGCCTCTGAGATTAAAAAACTTGACAAATTGATCTGTTTAATTCCACAGGCTGTGAGCTTAACTTCCCCTCTGCTCAAAGTTCTTAGTTTTGTGCCAGTTCTTATAACAAGGCATCAGTTCCTAGTTCTGTGCAGTGAAAGAAACCAAGATCCCCAAATCCCAGCAAGGATAGCCCCTCGAGTCTGGTGGCTGTGGGCGCAGCTGGATCTGAGGACAGGCAGGAAGGATGGACATCCCACTGCTGCACTCTGACCCTGCTCCCTGAGGAACCATCTCAATGAGGCCAGTGTGTTAGGCTGGGTCAACTGATGGCCACACGCATGCCGTCCGCTTCCTACCCCAATAGTGCATAGCCCAGCCATCCTTGGACTTCAGGTTCATCCTCGTGTGAAGCCAAAATTTGATAACAATCTGGTAATACTTAGGAGCACTTTGGGGTTTATAAGGTGCTATATTTTATATATATATAAATGTATCTGACTGCTTCATGCAACATGTGGAATCTTGGTTCCTGGACCAGACAGCTTTTCACAAGTAACTAATACTTGTCTTAATCACATCCGAGGCACCGCTTCATATGCCACTTGCAACAACACGTTCAATTATGATTGATTGGAATTTAAGTTCTGATTTCTCTTAGAACATAATCAGTCCTGAATGGGAAATTTTTACAGTGACAATTAAAATAATGAAAGTGAACTTTAAATGACATTCAAACGATGTCACCTGGGAATAACTCCACAGTGCCGGCCTCCCGCTGCATTCTGGGAGCTGGGTTACTCAGCAAGCTTCGCTTGAGTCTTGCACTACTGTAAATGCATTTGGTGTGGTAGGAGGAATGGGGTTAACCCCTCACCGGCAGCCCTTTTAAAACTCTCTGCACGTTGCCTGCTACTTAATCATGTGTTTCCCTGGGCTGATTTATATTTACATCTAAAAGGCAAGTTAATTGTGCAAATTTGTAAACAGTCACCAAATAACTCCAGGGAGGGAACTCCCTTGCTTTGGGAATCATCTTCTAGGAAACACAGAGAAGTATGAAGAGTCTTTCTAAGTCATGGATATGGGCCCTTTGAACGCTACTGATCTGAAACACCAAGCCCATGCTGAGGTCCTCCTTCATGGGGCAGCTTCCAAAACCATTGCTGCTATTGTTCAGCTGCTAAGTTGTGTCCAGCTCTTTGCAAACCCATGGACTGAAGCACACCAGGCTTCCCTGTCCTTCACTTTCCTGGAGTTTGCTCAAATTCATGTCAGTGAAAGCCACCCAACCATCTCATCCTCTGTTGCCCTCTTCCCCTTTTGCCTTCAATCTTTCCCAGCATCAGAGTCTTTTCCAGGGAGTTGGCTCTTCACGTCAGGTGCCCAAAGTATTAGAGCTTCAGCATCAGTCCTTCTAATGAATATTCAGAGTTGGTTTCCTTTAGCATTGACTGGTTTGATCTCCTTGCAGTCCAAGGGACTCTCAAGAGTCTTCTCTAGCACCGCATTTCGAAAGCATCAATTCTCTGGTGCTCAACCTTCTTTATGGTCCAACTCTCACATCTGTGCATGATTACTGAGTCTAATATAAAACAATGCATCTAATGGGGAGCCAGATGCATCCACATCATCTCTATTAATAGAAAATATGTGTGGTATGATCTTAAGCATTATTACTATTTGAACTGTTACACACACAAAAAAAATTCCATTTAACATTGTAGGAAATTAAAAAAAAAAAACACATTGTGGGAAATTATGTCCACATCTTAGACTCTTAGAATAACTTGTTCTTCTTCCTGACCCAGGACAACAGGACACCTGTGCCAATCAGATTGCCCTGTCATTAGAGGCTTCTGAAGTCTAGTTTCATTGGATTCCATCCCTAACAAATCATTTTATCTTCTCCATTGCCTCTTCATCACCCACTAGGCTTCCCTGCAGGCCTTGTTTAAATTCATAGTTTGCCTTAACCTGGTATGCCTTCATCCCTCTATGTGGATGCTCAGTCATTCAGTCGTGTCTGACTCTTTGCAACCCCGTGGAAGGTAGCCTGCCACACTCCTGTTGTTCACAGAGTTTTTCAGGCAAGAATACTGAAGTGGGTTACCATTTTCCTCCTTCAGGGGAATCTTCCCAACCCAGGGATTGAATCCATGTCTCTTGCATCTCTTGCATTGGCAGGCAGATTCTTTGCCACTAACGTCACCTGGGAAGCCCATTCATCCCTCTGACTCCTTTGTATCCCAAACTGCCCATCCTTAAAGCTCAGCTTGTTTGTCCATCTTCTCATTGACACCTTCCTTGACAATATCAAGCCAGCCCTGCTCACTCCTCTCCCTGGCTATTCCTGAACATTGCATTTAATCTAGCACTTTATTAAGATGTCAGCAGTCTTATTGTGTTGGATCCAGAAACTACCTTGAAAATCTTGTTTACTTTTAATAAAGTATCAGTTAGACAGTGATAAAGATAGTTAGTGAGATAAAAAACAGAAACAAAAATTGGCAGAAAATATGTTCTTGTTTTGTGGAATCCCTGAAAGCATATTTTGAGTTCATTTCATTCATTTCACAGCTGAAAAAGGCTCAGATGTTGCTCCACTGCTTCTCAATGACTGTATTACAAACCATTTCTTCCCACTGGGTTGTAAGCAGAGAACCTGTTTCACACTTTTTTTTTTTTTTTTGTATCTGTCACAGTATCCAAGCATGGTTCTCAGGAGCCAGGGCCAGCATCAGTCAGAGGTCATCAGCAAATGAGTGGCAGTCATTACAAATTTAAGGAGAAACTAACAAAGGGACCTTTACAAAGATGTAGGTGTGGCTTAAGGAAAAGCATAGTTTCCAGGTTTAACAACTCAAAGGGGTAATTATTGCCCCTAGGCATGAAGGAGAAGAACCTTGGAAAGGTAGTTGTTAGGAGGAGATCTAATAAATACCCGGATGCTGGGAAAGATTGAAGGCAAAAGGAGAAGGGGGCAGCTAAGAATGAGATGGTTAGATAGCATTACCCATTCAATGGACAGGAACTTAAGCAAACTCCAGGAGATAGTGGAAGACAGAAGAGCCTGATAGGCTACAATCCATAGGGCTGTAAAGAGTCAGACAGACTTAGCAACTGAACAACAATCTAATGAAAATTTAGACTTTGGTAAAGGGAAAGGAAATATCTTCTAATCAGCAGAGTCTCAGCTGGAAGGAGCCTAGACACAAATATCCTGACATTAATCTGCTCCCACCGTCTGATCTTCAACTGGTGCCTCCCATGGGCCAGACCCAGTGGAAAGCCAGAGGAGAAGGGCTACCATGAATTATCATCCCAGTTTGCCAAAAACTAAGAAGTTTCCTGGGATGCAGGACATTCACTGTTAAACCGGAAGTGTCTTGCTCAAACTAAAAGAGTTGGTCCTCCTAGCAAGAGAGCAGCTAATAGAGACTGGCCTCCTGGGCATGATGCAAAATGTGGAGACTGAATTTACATGAGAAATCAGGAGATACATAAATTGTTAGTTTCTCAGTTGTGTACGACTCTTTGCAATCCCATGGACTGTAGCCCACCAGGCTCCTCTGTCCATGGAATCTTCCTGACAACAATACTGGATTGGGCACCCATTCCCTTCTCCAGGGGTCTTCCTGCCTGTCTCAGGAATCGAACCCAAGTCTCCTGCATTGCAGGCAGATTATTTATCATCTGAGCCACCAGGGAAGCAGATATATACCAATATATGGGACCACAGTAAACATTTATGAATTTGAATAAAGAATGATGATTATTGATATTTCTGAGTCTGCATGTTTTTCTTCCTGATTTGTGACCTCATGGTCAGGTCAAGAGAATAGGAGAGAACAATAAGACTTCCTGATACATTAATTTCCCAGTTTCAGTTCATTTCCACAAGGCTTGTGGATGGATAGTTTCCACCATGCTGACCATTCCAGATAGATTGTCCTTTATTCTTCAGACCCAGTCACACAACTGTGCTTCCCCCAGGTGCCTGCCTGAAATGTGCCAGCTACTGTGCTAGGTGTATAGCACCCACCTGGAAAATAGTGTAGGATAACTACTCTCAAGAAGCTACCAGGCTGCAAGAGAAGACAAAAGTGAAAGTGAAGTGAAAGTGTTAGTCGCTCAGTCATGTCCAACTTTTGCGATCCCATGGACTCGAGTCCACCAGGCTCCTTAGTCCATGGAATTCTCCAGGCAAGAATACTGGAGTGGGTTGCCATTTCCTTCTTCAGGGGATCCTCCTGACCCAGGGATTGAACCTCCGTCTCCTGCATTGCAGGCAGATTCTTTACCACTGAGCCACAAGGGAGGAAACAAGGTTATGTTAACTAAGAGTTAACAACATCAAATTTTATAGATGACAAATAAAGGGAATCAATAGTTTTATGTGATGAAACATTGGAGAAGTTCTTTCAATTTGGCTGCAGTTTCCTCACTTCTATATGAAAATCTTGGGTAAAAGTGTCCTAGGTCCCTCTGGTTCCACAATTGCATGAGCACATCTATGTGGTCTGAGGGAGTCGGTGCAGTTTAACAGCAGAGGCAGAAACTAGACTCGGAACAAGTAATGGTCCTGTTACCATGACTCAGTGATTACAGTATGTTACTATGATTCACTAATTCTCACAGTAATCATTTGAAGTGGATATTGATTACCTAAATTTTACATGTAATGAACTTTAGAGAGCTTGTGAACTTTTCCCATGATGACACAGCCAGTAACACTGTCTGTCTGACTCCAACGCCCATGCATGCCCTTTTCACTATACCAAAAAGCTTTAAAAGAGGGATGTGTTTTAATTATTGTAGAGGAAAGAAAATAATCAAAGTCTTAAACTTTTCTTAACCCCAAACCTTCAGAACCCTCCTTTCCATGTATCAGATTGCAAAAAGAAGAAAAAACCATGATTGTTCACTCTTTCCTGTATTTACAGTTTTTCTCAAAATGACTTTGCAGTTCCTTCCATAAATAATTGAAGTCTATTTTGCTTTCCCTTGAATCTGAGCTTTTCTTGTGATTTGTTTTGGTTAACACAGTACAGTGGAAGTGAAATAATGCCAGTTTTATAAGCTTAGGTCTCAAGAGACCAAGGACAAGTCCACTCTCCTAGAACCCTTCTCACCACCCATAGGAAGGACCTCAAGCTAGCCTGCTGGGAAGACCACAGAGAGCACAGCCAAACCATTCCATCCGAGGCCATCCTATATTGTCCAACCTACACCTACTCGGGTCTTCCTTGGTGGCTCAGACAGTAAAGAATCTGCCTGCAGTGCAAGGGATCTGGGTTCGATCCCCGCATCGGGAAGATTCCCTGGAGAAGGGAATGGCTACCAACTCCAGTATTCTTGCCTGGAGAATTCCGTGGACAGAGGAGCCTGGTGGGCTACAGTCCATGGAGTCTCAAAGAGTTGTACGTGACTGAGTGACTAACAGTTTCCACTCAAGTCAGAAGAGGACTGTGGACTCATAAGTGAACCCAACTGAGACAAAAATAACTATTCAGTCAAACCTAGCCCAAATTTGTTGTTTGTCAAATCATGAGCTAAATAAAAGTTTGTTATTTTAAGACTAAGTTTTAGGGTGTTTTGAATGCAATGAAAGTTGACTGATTCACTCTTTACTAATGCAGTCCTCATTCCATCATTTAAAGGGAGTCAGACATATAAGTTAAGCTCCCTTATCTAGACCAGATGCTATCCTAGACCCTAACCACCCTTTAATAAAAGGTCACTCCTCTCACTTCCTTCTCCTCAACTAGTTGCTGAACCCAAACTTGGACTAGAATGTCCATTTGATTTATCTTCTAGATTCTACTTATTGTTTAAGTAATTTTATATTTTCATCCATTCTGTCCACCTGTTTGTCTCTAGTTCTTACATAAGAAAAGTACTGATACTAGTTGTGTACTAGGAATTTATAGAAATATCTACCAGGAATGGTCAATATTTGGGAAAATAAGAACTTTTTTTTTTCTAACTTTTCCTGATGCCTTTAAAGACATTAAACTTTTAAAGCAAAAACAACAACATTATATTTAAATATATGTTATGTATTATGTTATACATTATGCATAACATGCAGTGATAAAATCTATAACAAAATCACAAAGTTAAGGTATACCGTTGTAAATTTTCACACTATTATACATGTGTTCAGTGTAATATTAA
Organism: Okapia johnstoni; assembly: GCA_024291935.2. Lineage (NCBI taxonomy): Eukaryota > Metazoa > Chordata > Mammalia > Artiodactyla > Giraffidae > Okapia > Okapia johnstoni. The sequence continues at coordinate 40,534,814 of CM044314.1, read as the reverse complement.
TTAATTGTAAACTGTAAGAAACAAAAATGAATATTTCATTTCCTAAAACAACTATTAAAAATACATCAGTAAGTAAACTAAATGTAAATGGGCCAGGTACTCTTATTAAAACTTTTAAAGTCATTAGAATGAACTTTTTTTTAATATCAATTTTATACTGTTAGGCTTCCCTGGTGGCTCAGACAGTAAAGAATCAGCCTACTATGCAGGAGACCTGGGTTCGATGCCTGGGTTTTGAAGATCCCCTGGAGAAGGAAATGGCAACCCACTCCAGTATCCTTGCCTGGAGACTTCCATGGACAGAGAGGCCTAGAGGGCTCCAGTCCGCGATGTTGCAAAGAATCAGACACAAATGAGTGACTAATACTTTCACTTTCACTATATACTGTTAACAAAAACTAAATTAAATATAAACATACAGATAGGCCAAAACCAAAGTGATAGAGGAAAAAGGACACACTGTGAAGACACCAAATAAGAAAGTTGATATAATATTGTCAAATTTGCCTTTAAAACAAAAGGTATCACCAAAGGTAAAGAGAAACATTTCATAATGTAAAGCAGGCAGTTAATCAAGAAGGCCTAGTGATCCTAAATGTTTATATACCTAATAACAGAGCTTCAAAAACCTGAAGCAAAAATCAGTGGAACTGATTGGAGAAATAGCCCACAATCTTAGTTGAAGAATTTTAACACTCCTTTAGAAACTGTCTGACCAGGTGAAAAAAATATATGTATCAGTAAGGCTAAGGAATATTTGAATAATACTGTCAGCCAACTTCACATAATTTATAAAATATTAATTTGACAATAGCATAACACATATTATTTTCAAATCCACATGATATATTCACCAAAATATATCATATACTGGGCCATAAATCAAGTTTCAATACAATTTTATCTGCAATTATAACAAGATTATTTTATGATCAAGACAAAATGAAATTAAAAATCAACAAAAAATATCTAGAAAATCCACAGATATTTGAAAGTTTGGCAATATAATTTAATAAAGCCATAAAGGATGTTAGAATATATGTTGAACTCACAGGGTAAGAAATCATATGGTATAATAGGTTGAATAATGACCTCTTAAAGATGTGCATATCCTAACTCCTAAAATCTGTAAATTTGTTGCCTTACACAGTAAAAAGAAAAAGTGGTGACTCAGACAGTAAAGAATCCGCCTGCAATGCAAGAGACCCAGGTTCAGTCCCTGGGTGGGGAAGATCCCCTAGAGAAGGGAATGACAACCCACTCCAGTATTCTTGCTAGGAGAATTCCATGGACAGAGGAGCCTGGTAGGCTACAGTCCATGGGGTCTCAAAGAGTTGGACACAACTGAACATCTTTGATTTCACTTGACATGGCAAAAGAATTTTGCAAATGTGATTAAGTATCTTGCAGTAAAGAGAATTATTTTAAATTATCTAAGTGTGCACAGGGTAACTACAAGGGTTCTTGTAAGAGGGAAATAGGAGGATCAGAATCAGAGATAAAAATTAAAGAACAGAAGCTAAGATCTGCATGGAGAAAAGATGGTGTACTATTGGCCTTGAAAATGTAAGAGGCCACAAACGAAGGATTGTAGGCAGCTTCTCAGAACTAGAAAAGGTAAGAAAAGCAATTATCTCCTAGAGCTTCCAGAATAAGTGCTGGCCTGCCAACACCTTGATGTTAGCCCAATGAAACTGATTTTGAACTTCTGACCTCCAGAATGGTATGATAATGAATTTGCTTTGTCTTAATCCACTAAATTTATAATAATTTGTTACAGCAGCAATAAGAAACCAATACACAAAAAATTAGAAGTTATTTGAAATGAAATAATTGTACAAAGAAAAATCAAGAAACTTAATATCATTTATTTGAATAAGATTAAGAAAATTTTAAATCCCTAAGAAGACAGATCAAGGGAAAAAAGGAAAACCAAAAAGTACAAAATCAGGGCTTTAAAAAGAGAATATCAACAGAAAGTTTACAAATATTAAAAGAATAATAAGAGGAAATTATGTATAAGTATATGCTAAAATACATATAATATATATGCTAAATGCCAGTCTGGATGAAGCACAAGCTGGAATCAAGATTGCCAGGAGAAATATCAATAACTTAAGATACACAGATGATACCACCCTTATGGCAGAAAGTGAAGAAAAACTAAAGAGCCTCTTGATGAAAGTGAAAGAGGAGAGTGAAAGAGTTGGCTTAAAACTCAACATTCATAAAACTAAGATCATGGCATCTGGTCCCATCAGTTTATGGCAAATAGATGGGGAAACAATGGAAACAGTGAGAGACTTTATTTGTTTGGGCTCCAAGATCACTGCAGATGGTGACTGCATCCATGAAATTAAAAGACGCTTGCTCCTTGGAAGAAAAGCTATGACCAACCTAGATAGCATATTAAAAAGCAGAGACATTACTTTACCAACAAAGGTCCATCTATCAAAACTATGGTTTTTCCAGTAACCATGTATGGATGTGAGAGTTGGACTATAAAGAAAGCTAAGCACCAAAGAATTGATGCTTTTGAACTGTGGTGTTGGAGAAGATTCTTGAGAGTCTCTTGGACTGCAAGGAGACCCAACCAGTTCATCCTAAAAGAAATCAGTCCTGAATATGCACTGGAAGGACTGATGCTGAAGCTGAAACTCCAATATTTGGCTACCTGATGCGAAGAGCTGACTCATTTAAAAAGACCCTGATGCTGAGAAAGATTGAAGGCGGAAGGAGAAGGGGATTACAGAGGATGAAATGGTTGGATGGCATCACCGATGCAGTGGACATGAGTTTGAGTAGTCTCTGGGAGTTGTTGATGGACAGGGAAGCCTGGTGTGCTGAAGTCCTTGGGGTGGCAGAGTCAGACACAACTGAGGGACTGAACTGATATACTAAAAAGGGCTTCCCAGGTGTTACTAGTGGTAAAGACCCCGCCTGCCAATAAAGGAGACATAAGAGACACAGGTTCAGTCCCTCATTCTGGAAGATGCCCTGGAGGAGGGCACACAAACCCACTCCACTATTCTTGCCCAGAGAGTCAATCACATGGACAGAGGAGCCTGGCAGGCTGCAGCTCATAGGGTTGCACAGAGTTCGACACGACTGAAGTCATTTAGCACGCATGCACGCTTGCATATACTAAAAAGCTTGACAACAATGATGAAATCTCTAAAATTTCTTTTAAAAACACAATCTACCAAAACTGACAGAAAAAAAAATAGTTGACCTGGATAGTCTTATATCTATTAGAAAAATTGAATTCATAATTTAAAACTGCCCCACTATGAAAGCTTCAAACCTGGATAGTTCTTCTGTGAAATTCTATTAAACGTTCACAAAGAAATACTTATATTACAGAAACACTTTCACAATAGGAAGAGAAGAAAACATTTCTCAATTTGTTTTATGAGGCCAGCATAACCTTAATATTAAAACTGACAAGGACCTTACAAGAAAATAAAATTAAAGACCGACATCACTCTGTCCCCTGGAAAAGGGAATGGCAACCCACTCCAGTGTTCTTGCCTGGAGAAGTCCATTGACAGAGTAGCCTGGCAGTCTCTAGTCCACGGGGGCGGTCACAAAGTGTTGGACATGACTGAGCGACTAACACTTTCACTTCCACTTTTTCCACCACTCTTTAACATAAATGAAAGTGTAGAGGAGGCAAAACTTCACCTCTACCCATCTTGCATTTTCAGCTGGGACTCTGTGACAAAAAGACAGATTAACAAGAAGAAGACAGTTTATTAATGAGTGCAGTACACATTACGCAGGGAAAAGTATCTAAGCAAAAACTACTTGAAAGCAGCAGCTTTGAACTCTGGGTTACGCAGCATCTTCAAGAAAGAACAATAAATCGTAGGGAAATGGCAGGACATAGGAAAGCAATTTTAGGCTTCCAAAAGTATAAGAAGTTTTAGGCAGCAAACTGTGGAAAGGTAAATATATGGGAGGGGGCTAATGGAATAAGGTTTATTTGCAGATTCCTCTGTTACCCTCTGTGAGCTGATAAAAGTCTGTCTCCAGTAACAGGAGAATTTATATTTTGTGTTTAAGCAGAAAAGGGGATGGGGGCTATTTTTGCATTTTCTGCTTTTTAATTGCCTTCAGCTCAAAATAATTTTTATGTCAATAAGACATATTTGGGGATGACATATTCTGGTTTTCTTCAAAAACAAAATTCCTAATAACTGTTAGTAAATCAAATTGAGCAATGCATAGAATGTGTAATATTTCATGATAAATTGAGGTTCATCCCAGGAATGCAGGTTAGTTTAAGATTTGAAAATCAATCCACGAAGCTGATCATATATAAAAAGAGAACACTCATAAAGACTTTTCAATAGATGCAAAAGGCATATAAAAATGTCAGCATTAATCCACTATAAATAAAACTAGGAAGGAACTTCTTCAATCTGATAAAAGTAATGTATGACTAAGCTATAATGATTATCATTTTTATGGTGAAATATTAAAAATGTTCAGGATTAGGATCAGGAACAAGGCACGGATATTCACTCTTACCACTTCTATTCAGTTCATACTAAAGGTTCTAGCCAATGCAATTAGAAAAAGGGGAAAAGAGAGCATGAGGATTGTTAAAGAAATAAAACTGCCTATTTGCAACTGATAATAATTGTGTACATAGAAAATCCAAAAGAATCTCCAAACAAAACAAGATAAAAATAAAAACTAACAGGTTTAATGATTGAATTCAGCAAGATCTGAGAATATAAGATAAATATACAAATCTCAATTGTGTTTTTATATGCTAGCAAACAGCAATAGAAAAAATTAATTCAAAAATCAATACCATTAGACATCAAAAATATAGAATTTGGACTATACTTCACATTATATAAAAATTACCGTAAGCTAGATTATAGGTCTAGATTTAAAAATAAAAACTATAAAGCTCCTAGATAAGAACAGGGTATGTTTATAAGCTGGTGGTAGGTAAAGATTTCTTAGAGATAATGATAAAAATTCTAAACATAAAAAAATAAAGCAATAAACTAAATTTTATCAAAATTTTTTCTCATCAAAAAGAAATTTAAAAATGATATACAAAGCCACAGACTAGCAGAAAAAAGGTAACATAAAGGCATTTAATCTGTAATATACAAAATATTCCTAACAATTCATGATAAAAAGATAAGAAAAAACTAATGAAATAGATAAAAGATATGGAAAAACATTCACAAAAATACGTTAGTCAATAAATACATGAAGAAATGCTCAACATTTTTAATAATCAGTGAAATAAAATTAAATGTAACATAAGATTCCTCTGTACACTTGTTACTATGGCTAAAATTAATAGTTTCAAATGTTGAAGAAGATGCAACATCTCAGACAGATGTGTAAAATGGTACAACCTTGGCGGAAAACTAGGAGTTTGCTATAATTCAGTAATGCTACTCCTAGGTATTTACCAAAAATAATTTTTTTAAATGTACACAAAAAGCCTTGTGTAAGAACATTTATAATAAATGTTATTCGTAATAAAAGAGCAAAAATTACCCAGTGAATGCATAATTAAACTGTAATATAGTCACACAGTGGAATATGACTCAGCAATTAAAAATAAACTTATAATACACACCATAACATATATAAATCTTTAAAGCATCCTACTAAATGAAAGAATTCAATCATACGACAGTACATATGTGTGATACCATTTACATGACGATCAAGAACAAACAAAACTAGTTTCTGTAAGTAGACATTAGAATAATGATGGGCTTGGGGAGGAGGGAGATAGGAAAGGAAAACATGGGAATTTTTAGGGTGATAACAATGCTCTATATTTTGACTGAAGTGCTAGTTCAAAATTTATTGAACTGCATACTTAAGATCTGTGCATTTTACTGTATGCAGTTACACCTTAATAACAAAAGTGTCAACCAAACCAAACAAAAAACCTACCATTCTTACCGCTGAGCTTTCTCTCAAAGTAAAAAACCCCGCTACTACACAATTGCACTCATCTCACGCGCTAGTAAACTAATGCTCAAAATTCTCCAAGCCAGGCTTCAGCAATACATGAACCGTGAACTTCCAGATGTTCAAGCTGGTTTTAGAAAAGGCAGAGGAGCCAGAGATCAAATTTCCAACATCCGATGGATCATCAAAAAAGCAAGAGAGTTCCAGAAAAACATCTATTTCTGCTTCACTGACTATGCCAAAGCCTTTGACTGTGTGGATCACAATAAACTGTGGAAAATCCTGAAAGAGACGGGAATACCAGACCACCTGACCTGCCTCTTGAGAAACCTGTATGCAGGTCAGGAAGCAACAGTTAGAACTGGACATGGAACAACAGACTGGTTCCAAGTAGGAAAAGGAGTACGTCAAGGCTGTATATTGTCACCCTGCTTATTTAACTTATATGCAGAGTACATCATGAGAAATGTTGGGCTGGAAGAAGCACATGCTGGAATCAAGATTGCCAGGAGAAATATCAATAATCTCAGACATGCAGATGACACCACCCTTATGGCAGAAAGTGAAGAAGAACTAAAAAGCCTCTTGATGAAAGTGAAAGAGGAGAGTGAAAAAGTTGGCTTAAAGCTCAACATTCAGAAAACTAAAATCATGTCATCTGGTCCCATCACTTCATGGGAAATAGATGGGGAAACAGTGGAGACAGTGTCAGACTTTATTTTTGGGGGCTCCAAAATCACTGCAGATGGTGACTGCAGCCATGAAATTAAAAGACGCTTACCCCTTGGAAGGAAAGTTATGACCAACCTAGACAGCATATTAAAAAGCAGAGACATCACTTTGCCAACAAAGGTCCGTCTAGTCAAGGCTATGGTTTTTCCAGTGCTCATGTATGGATGTGAGAGTTGGACTGTGAAGAAAGCTGAGCGCCGAAGAATTGATGCTTTTGAACTACGGTGTTGGAGAAGAGTTTTGAGGGTCCCTTGGACTGCAAGGAGATCCAACCAGTCCATCCTAAAAGAGATCAGTCCTGGGTGTTCATTGGAAGGACTGATATTGAAGCTGAAACTCCAATACTTTGGTCACCTCATTCGAAGAGCTGACTCATTGGAAAAGACCCTGATGTTGGGAAGGATTGGGGGAGGGAGGAGAAGGGGACGACAGAGGATGAGACGGTTGGATGACATCACCAACTCGATGGACATGAGTTTGGGTCAACTCTGGGAGTTGGTGATGGACAGGGAGGCCTGGCATGCTGCAATTCATGGGGTCGAAATGAGTCAGACACAACTGAGCGACTGAACTGACTGAACTGAACTGAACTACATTTGCCTCTTCTTTTGAGCCTGTGCACTAAAACTCCCCAATGTCAATCCCAGTTAAACAGGACACTAGTAAAGCCAGGGTTTTGGCCATCCTAGAATAAGAAGACACGCAGAGCTATAAGGACTGTGACGTTAAATCAGGAGTAGAAATGTCCAGTAATTGATTATCCAAATTTGCAGAGTTGAGTCTAAAGATAGGGTTGTAGGCAGTCATCTGTCCAAGAAACAGACTGAGGGAGGAAGTTAGCAGAAGATTCACGTAGAAAAACCTCAACTAGACTCTCTCCAAGGAGACAGGGCGGGTATTGCCTGGGCTTTGAGTTGTGCTGTGATGCTTGCACCTGAACACACCCCTCCTCAAGCAACAAAATACAAAGAAGCTGTATGGTACTAAAAATAACTGTGTGCCTGCCTTAGGTAGGGTAAATTCTGGACAAAAGATACAAAGAGACCAAAAAACCCAACTGCTACTTTTGAAATGCCTGAAGCAAAGTCAGAGGGTCAGGAGCAAAAGCTGGGTACTGTACATGCAGTCAACACCACGTAAGGAGTGAGCAAAACACCTAAGCCACCCCTCCAGCCAGACCCCTGGACATACTCCTGCGCTTACCCCATATAAGGAACAAGCTTGTCCACCTCCCCAGGGAGCAGGCAAGCAAGAAAACCTGTTTGTTCTCACTCCACACTGTTACAGCAGGGGCCCCAATAAAGCCTCGCCTAAACTAACCTCCTTGTCTGGCCTCCAGTCAATTTCTGCTGCTTAAAGAGGGCAAGAATCACATTCAGTAACAGTTTAAGAGTAAGGACACAGGCACTGGGAAAGTCTAAAACCAGGAATTGGGGCTCCAGGCATAGAAATGCTGAATGTATTAATAGCATTCAAGTGAGGCCACCTTCACCATGCGGGAACTAGGATACAAGCCAGGAAGCAAAAAACTAGGGAAGCTTTGTTGTGGTATAAGAAATAGCCCAATTCACTGGGACATTGAAGTACCCAAGTCAGACTGGGGCCATCACTACCAGTGGTTAATTTTTTTTTTTTTTTTTAACTGAACTGAAGGATAATTGTTTTACAATATTGGTTTGATTAGCCATAGGTGTACGTATGTCTCCTCCCTCTTGAACTTCCCTCACTACCAGTGGTTCATTTACTTACTGCAAAGACCAGGCTAAATCTATGGATTTTTGAAAATAGCAAGTCACTACTATCCTACCAGAGCCAGGAGTGATGCAGGCCAGCACTGGTATGGCCTCCGACGGGTGGTGCAATCAGAAGAACACTGGAAGATGCTTGTCTCCATACAGCCACAGCCACATAAAGGTACAAACTTCCCACTAATCTGTGAGTGATTCTTGAACTCACACCATTCATTGTATAGTTTTAAATAAACATATTTGTCAATAAAAGATAAATGTCCTGGTGCTGGCAGCATAACAAATTAGCGAGGACATGTAATGTCGTAACATGTATTGGTTTATTAGTATGCCCCCACTTCTGTGTACAAGGGATTACGGGAGAGATATGCTTGGGATGCAGATCTAATTACTGGGCACCTGAGAGCACTAGGCACTTTTGGGGCAGAGACACACCAACAAAGATTCAAGGAAGGAGATTCAAGTAGAGAAATGCATTGTTCTTACCATAGGGCTATGATTTAAAATCCTGTTGATCACACTTTGTGTGACCAACATTGCAAGAAATCACCAATTCCCAACTAAGACTGAAAGTGTGAAGGAACAAAGGAGGGCAATTCGTAGTGCCTTACCCACCCCTCAACCCAGTGCCACTCAAATCAAGTACATTCAGGCTTCCTCCTGCCTCCTGCTCTCATCCTTCCAGCTCCATAGCTGTCTTTCCTATTCCCTGTACTTTGGCGTCCTGGTTTGTGATTAGTCATTCACACCAAGGTGATAATGAGTGACAAAAAGTTAATGACAATTCAAAGTGTTAATGGTTATTCAAATCAACTAACCACCAGCAACACACAAGCTAATTCACTTGCAATCCATCAGACTTTTAGCCCAAAGGAATAGAGTGGTGGGCATTCCAGGGTGGCCAATAGCTCAGTTCCATTGACCAAGCACCGGGCATATGCCTGCCTCATACCAGATCACTGCCTCCTGGTGTGTACAAGGATAACACCTTACACACCTCAGTACACTCTCAGTGAAAGCCTGGCTGGGACTTTTATTTTCCTGGATTTCAATGATAACAGCAAATGTACATTTAATGAGCTCCTACTGGGCTCCAGACACAGGTAAGTGTTGGGGATGCTGAGGTGAACAAGGCATTCGTCCTGCCTCCTTTCAGCTGGTGCTGTGTTATCTTTACTTCTCCCTGCTGGGTGTATCCACTCTTAATTGAAGTGTGGTATGTACTTAATCCATGGTACTTGAAGGCATGCATGCATGTTTGAGATACAGGATCAGAATAAATGATCTTGTTACATAAAGTGAGCAAAGAGATATGATCCCACATCTGTCCTCACATGGGGTTGTATACTTACTAGTGGAGAAGAGAAATATTACTATCATGTGCTGTGCTTAGTTGCTCAGTCATGTCTGAATCTTTTGCTACCGCATGGACTGTAGCCCACAAGGCTTCTCTGTCCATGGGATTCTCTAAGCAAGAATACTGGAGTGAGTTGCCGTTTACTTCTCCAGGGGATCTTCCCTACCCAGGGATTAACCCCCATCTCCTGTGTCTCCTGTACTGCAAGCGGATTCCAATCCAAATACAAAAATATGAACTCTGATAAGAGAAGGAAAAATGCAAAAGTCTAAGAGGTATGTTAGGTGTTATCCTTGTACACACCCTGAGACAATGATCTGGTATGAGGCAGGCATATACCTGATGCTTGGTCAATGGAACTGAACTATTGGCCACCCTGGAATGCCCAACACTCTATTCCTTTGGGCTAAAACTCTGATGGATTGCAAGTGAATTAGCTAGTGTGTTGCTGGTGGTTAGTTGAACTGAATAACCATTAACACTTTGAATTGTCATTAATTTTTTATCCTCCATTATCACCTTGCTTAAGTTGAGTTGGAGAGGCTTCCTTGAGGCAGTGATAGTTGGGGTGAGATGAGAAAGAAGAGGTCAGAGCCAGTGAGGGGGACGACCAGAGGATGAGGTTAATCTAGGTGAAGGGAAAGAACCAGGGTCCTGAGAAAAGGGACCTCAGCACACATGAAGAACCAAGGAAGGTCTATGTGCCCAGAGTAGAGAGTGAGAGGACATGTTGTCAGGGTTAGTCTGGAGAGGCAGGCAGGATCCAAGTCAGATGGATGATATTAAGGATTAACTCTCTATCCTAACATTAATAGACAACATCTAAAGGACTTTAAGAAAAGGGGAAACAAGGTAGAACACTGTAAGTGTGAATAAATTGTTTCCTTTTGAGTCTTGCTTGTGTGCTCAGCTGCTCAGTTGTGTCTGACTCTTTGTGACCCTGGGACTATAGCCCACCAGGCTTCTCTGTCCACGGGATTCTCCAGGCAAGAATACTGGAGTGGGTTGCCATGCCCTCCTGCAGGGGATCTTTCCTGACTCAGGGATTGAAACTGGGTCTTCTGTGTCTCCTGCATTGCAGGCAGATTCTTTACCCACTGAGCCACCTGGTAAGCCCTCTTTGAGCCTTAACCTTCTGTAAATTAAGAAAGATCTATTGGATGATCTTTTAATTTCTTCCATCTCTTGTTTCATGATTCTGTAGCTCACAGATACCACATCCATCCCTTGGTAATAGTTCTCACCTCAGTCACAGACACTTCTGATTCTTTCTCTGGGCTGTGCTTGTAGGACTGCACTTCTGTAGGTCCTTGGAGTTAGGTGTGGCCAATGGCATGCAAACAAAAGTGACTTGAGAAAATTCTAGATGGAAACATTAAGAGCCAACATGTGATTTCCCAGCTCCAAGCTGGCCATTGTGACCAATATTTCAAAAATGGAATATTGGGTCTGGAAGTGAGTATAATGGGGAGGACAACTTTCAAACAACCTGCAATGAACAAGGAAAGTGATGAACTAATCAACTAAATGAACAAGTACATCTTTATTGTTTGAAGCCACTGAGGTTTAGGGCTGTTTGTCAGCACACCACTGTCAGGCATGTACAATCAACACATGTAACCAAAGACTTTGAGTCTGTTGTTTGGTTCATGGTATACAGTTGGTGCTCAAGAAATATTTTAAAATATGACACCCTTCCAGTGGATGTTTTCCACATCTTTCACTCTGCACTTTATCCCATCTCTGAGATGGAACTGACTTCACTCCTGGAACTGCAAGAGCTAGAGGCTTATCAGAAGATGACAATGCACTTGACGCTGGCAAAGAGCTCTCCAGATGCTAAATAACAGAGTAGGTTGGCCCGGGCTCCTGGCCCTGGCAAGAGCACACATGGAAAGTCATTGCCAAGCCCTCCCTCCAGCCTTCCTCCACCATTCAGTGAAAAACCCAGACTCCAAAGGAAACTGTTAGGTCTTTCATCCTGCCGTGATGAGAGCAACTGTAATTAAGCCCTTACAGAACCCACCTTGTTTCTTCAGCTCCTCAGGAATGAAAGGGCAGTCCTGTCGTCTGAGTTAGGATAGGAGATGCTGCAAGAGCTTCATCCCCCTGTATCTTTTGCCTTGCTCAACTCCTGGCCATCTTTGACACGGCTTTGAGCCAGCTGCCACTGTCATCCCAGCTGCCACATACACTCACACACCACACATACACACAGTCACACACACGCGTGCATCCTCAGTCACTTCAGACATGTCCGACTCTGCAACCCCGTGGACTGTAGCCCACCAGGCTCCTCTGTCTATGGGATTCTCTAGGCAAGAATACTGGAGTGGGTTGCCATGCCCTCCTCCAGGGGATCTTCCCGACCAAGGGATCGAACCTGAGTCTCCTGCAGGCAGATTCTTTACCACTAAGCCATCAGGGAAGCTCCCCCTGCCCCACACTCACACACACACTATTACTCACATACACATTCACACCACACCTATAAAAGCTCACACCACAGTCAACATTGCCTTTTTCTCCTTATGGATATCACCATTGCTGCTAAGTAAAAATGTGCTTTTTTTGTTTTTTTGGTTATCCCAGAGTTCATTTTAGCCTGATTCTCTCCCCTACAGAAGATATCCTGAGCTGTGCCCTGGGCCTCCCCTCCGCCACCAAGCTTGGAATTCCCACGTTGTCCTTGACTGAGGCCTCACTGAGGCAGAGAAGGGGACCAGTGAGGCCCTACAAGGGAGATGGAAGTGAAACTCTCATTCTTGGTTTTGAATAGCATCCCAGTGGTCCTGGGGATGGAATGTCTAGGGCCTGCAGAGAGAGGGTAGATGATGGACAGAGGGGGTTTAGGGAGGAGAGCAGTGCGACTGTTTCCTGGGAAACAAGCCTGTTACCTCCTCCTAGTTACTGTCCTTTGTTCACCGCTGAATGCTTCATTTTCTTGATTGAGAGGCCCTGTGCTATCACAGCCTTCCCCTACCTCCACTGGGCTCCACCCAGCGCTCTGCACAGCTCCCCATGCTTACCTCTAGGCAGCAGCAATCAGATCACATTCTCATGACAAATTCTAGAAGGAAATGTTGTTTACAGACCTCAGAACTTGGAAGGAAAGGGTGTCAGGGGCTCCCATGTAAGTTTGAACCAGGAAGCATGTGCATGCACATACAGAGCCCCACCTTCCCAGGCCCCCTCTTACAGTCCTCAATGGGGGCACTTTATGGCCCTCAGCATCAGTGGGAGTGATGTAGAGGCCCAATGTTTTGGACCTCCCTGTCCACAAGAGCTTCCCAGGTGGCGCTAGTGGTAAAGGACCCACCTGTCAATGCAAGAGATGTAAGAGACCTGGTTTCAATCCCTGGGTAGGGAAGATCTCCTGGAGGAGGGCACGGGCATGCTGCGTGCTAAATTGCTTCAGTCGTTTGTGACTCTTTGCAACCCCATGGATTGTAGCCCACCAGGCTCCTCTGTACACAGGGATTCTCCAGGCAAGAATACTGGAGTGGGTGGCCATGCCCTCCTCCAGGGGATCTTCCCAACCCAGGGAAGCACATCCACAATAACCTGTCCTTCAACTCTAGGATAGATCAGGACCTCCCTGGCGGTCCAGTGGTTAAGCCTCTGGACTCCCACTTTGAAAGGCATAGGTTTAATCTCTGGTCAGGAAACTAAAATCCCATATGCCATGCTGCATGGTTGAAACAAAAAATGCAAACAATAAAAACAAACAACAACAAAAAACCCACAGTTCTAGGATAGACCTGCATGTCACTCCTGCCACAACACTAGTGGTCTGCCTTTGGGTGAGTTCATGAACTAGTCCAAGCTTCAGATTCTGCACTCAGAAGATGAAGAAGATGGGCTAGGGGTCTTCTCATGTAGGCCATTATTACCTGATGGCTCTCAGAAGAATAGGGAGCCCCTTGGAATTCTGTGTATCATTTTTTGGTCTGTTTAGTCATACAAAGTTGAGGAAGGGGAAGGTCCATGGCCTCACCAGGTCATTTCCCCCAGAAGTCTCAGCATTGGAGAAAGATCTATATAGATCAATGGGATGAGGGGTGGAGGGGTGGGCGGCAGTCAGCAATTAACTCTAACTTGCACCCTTGAAGTTCAGCAAAGGGAGATTCTGTGTCTGTTTCAAGGGAGAACCAACAGAAGTTGAGCAAGGGGTGCAGTTGGAACACAGGGCAGCACCCAAGCAGACAGGGGAAGTCCCTCTGTCCTGGGAATCAGCAATATTAATATCTAGTTTCTCCTTAACACTTTGGTAGAGACAATGCTGTAGGTTTATATACCATTTCTTCTTCCTGTACGCACAAGAAAACTACATTTCCCAGGCACCCTTGAAGTTAGATTGGGTCTACTTTCTGGCCAAGAGGATGTAAGCAAGGCATTAATTCAAGGCTTTCCTGGTCTGACGCTTACACGTATCTTCTTAATTTCTTGGTGACCTTAAGGCATAGTTGTATGTGATATCAAGTAAAAATAAACTTTTGTTGTGCTAAGCCAGTGAAGTTTGAATGTTGCCATTGACAGGCCTAGATGTCTCTGAGTAATGTAACTCTTCAACCTTCAGATGAAACACAGTGAAACTCTATTTCTAAATGCTGCTATTAAATATAGAGTAGATAATATCCAGCCAAGGTGAGATCTCCTGGTGTCATCAGTGGTTGTATCCTATTTTCAACCCTTACTTGTTGTGTGACCTGAGGCAAGCTGCTTAACCTTCCTGTCTCTCATTTTTCTCACCTTTACTTCATAAAGTTATTGTATCAGTTAGTGATTTTTGTGTAACAGACTGCCTCAGAACCCCATAGCTTAAGATGTCTAAGTATTTATTATTGCTCACAAATCTGGGCCCACCTGGGTAGATATGGTTTCGCTCCTGTATCTGTGGGCAGGGAATCAGCTCTGCTGATCTTAGAGGATCAGCTCTGCTGATCTCACACATGTCCTGGGTTAAGGATTGTCTAGTGGCCTCAGCTGGAACAACTGGATTAGAAGCTTATTCCAGATGGTCTAGGCTTGTTTACATGGCAAGATTCCAAGAGACAGATGTGTGGAAGGCTCAAAATTAGCACAACATCATTTCTACCAGACTATTTTCGTCAAAGAAACTTATAAGATTCAAGAGAAGGGCAAATAGACTCAATCTATTTTGAGGGAGGGGAGAAAAGTCTTATTGCAAAGTGAGAAGGTATGAGGAATCTGTTAATAGGTGCCATCAATGCAATCAATCTCCTTAGTTGTTGTGAGAATTAAATATTTTAATAGATGGAAAATACTTAGAATAATGTTTGAGATGAACTTTATGTTAATAGTAAATGCCCAACATACATGCACACTTGTTATCTTACTACCTCTTTCCCTTATAAACTCTTCACTGATAAGAAACAGTTGAACACTTACCATGTGTGCATTACTAAACAAGATTATTAACCATTTTTCATCATTTTTTTATTTAGGGTTCACAATCATCCTAAGACTAGATTTTAGAATTCTTTGCTTTATAAATGATAAAGCTAAGGCTTAGAGCGGTTGCCTAAGCTACAAGCTTGTCAGCGGCAGAAACAGGATCAAACTGAAACCATGCTCTTAGTTACTAAATAAATATCCTCCATAGGCTTAGAAAGAACTTCAGTTCTTACCTCTGCAAGAGAAGGGCTGGGCTTCCCCAGTCTCAGCGGTAAAGAATCTGCCTGCAATGCAGGAGATGCAAGAGACATGAGTTAGATCCCTGGGTCAGGAAGAATCCCTGGAGGAGAGTGTGGCAACCCACTCCAGTATTCTTGCCTGGGGAATCCCATGGACAGGGGAGCCTGGTGGTTTACTGTCCATAGGAATGCAAAGGGTTGGACACGAATGAAGCGAGTGAGCACACATACAAGAAAAGGGCTACCTAAATTTCAGAGAAATCTGCTTTTCTCTTTTGCCCATTTGGTTGACCATGGCTCTAGGGATTATAAGCACTCCGCTATGAAAAGAAGTGAGAAATAGGACAGGTGTCCAGAGTGACAACATGACCAAAGGCCTCCTGCCTTTGTCAACAGCCAAACATTTGGGAACTGAGGCGGGGTGACCAGTAGCAAATACCAGGTGCTGCTCCCACTCTTGTGCTTCTCAACACCCCCAAAAGATTGCTACATAAAGTGGTTCCCAGGGGTCAAGGTGAACATCAACCTAGTCCTCTTCCCCACAACAGGATATTTCAACAGTTGAAAACTAAGTTTTCAAGCTCTTTTTTTGAGAGCCAGGAGCCCATGGCTGGGCTAAGCATGGGCTTAGAGCTCTGGGCATGCTCATCTCTCTCTGGTATCGGTGTCAGTTCATGCCTCACTTCACCTTCCTTGCCTGCCCCAGCTGCTCATAGTTGGCTGGTGCCTCCAGCTCTAGGATGAACTTGTTCTAAGATAGGGATAGGTTTACAACCCTCTGAAAGTTGTTTGAGTGCAAATCTTGCTATTTAAGCATATCAGTATGGGTCACGTAAGTCTGAGCCTAACTTGTCTCATTCATAACTTTTCTTCTCACGACAATGTTGATCCAAAATATCCTCTGGCCTTATTTCTAGTTCCTTATAAGAACTGAATGTGAATGGAATGTCAATGGACATGAACCTGAGAAAACTCAAGGAGATACTGGAGGACAGGGAAGCCTGGCGAGCTGCAGTCCATGGGGTTGCAAAGGGTTGGACATGACTTAGCAATTGAATAACAACAACAATAAGAACTGGAGGTCTATAAATCCAGTGGTGCTCTGCTATTGGAAATTCTGCTTCCCCTACCCACAAGATGTAATTCTTTTCAAGGGTTAACTCCAGGTAGATGAGACAAATCTGAATCAATACATGGATCTAGCAAAAAATAGTTCTCTGATCAGCTAGCAAAATCTGCCAAGAGCACAGGAGTTAGAGAGACAGTATGAGTTACTGTTATAGCTACCTCAGATCTAGAACAAGGATGCCATCACCTGCTGGGGTTCTGAAATTGCATTGCCAGACTGCCTGCTGGAGTTTGCTGCCCTTTGAACACAATGCACTGAACTAGTGAGCTGCCCCACAACCCATAGGGTGCAGTCCCAGATGTTGGGTTAATTTTTCAAGTTGCCATTCACAGCCAATTTTTGCTCTTCGATGGTGCAAATTACTCTCGTACAAAGGAAGTCTACTGAGAGTTGAAGTCCATTGAGTTATGACCCAACACAAGGTCTTTGATAACTTAATTAGAGTGTTTGATGACCTCAGGTATTGTCCTTGTTCTCTCTTAACTCTATGAATCTTCTCACTGGTGATAAGGATTGAAACTGAAGATAAGAGTTTCTTTTTTCCTTTTAAAAGAAGAAGAAGGAAAAGAGAAGACTCAAAAAGCAACATGAAAAATTATTTAGGACTCTCCCTCCTAGGTTTGCCTCTTCCTAGGAAACTGATGGCTACCTGGATATAGAAAGAGAAAGAGAACCCACCAGAGCACAGGGGCTCCCTCAGACAGCCTACGTGTGGATTTCATCATCTCCAAGTGCCAGCTCTGTGACCTTAGGAAACCTACTTAACTTCTCCATGCCTCAGGTGTCTCATCTATAAAAATGAGCATGGGGAGAGTTCCTATTACAAAGGTTGTTATGAGGGTCAAAGGAAACCGTTTATGTAAAACACTCGGAATACCTTTTGGAGTAGAAATATTGTTGTTGTTGTTCAGTCGTCAAGTCATGTCCGATTCTTTGCAAACCCATGAACTGCAGCACGCCAGGTCTCTCTGTCCCTCACCATCTCCTGGCATTTGCCCAAGCTCATGTCCATTTAATTGACTCAATAATTCATTCAGTAGTTGTAAGATAGCGTGCTAAGGACTTTACTATATATCTCATATAATCTGACTCTTTGAGATGAGTTGTGAGAGTCTTGGTGTCCTCATGGGGAAGGTGAGGCAGAGAGGTGAAGGGTATGGTTCTAGGTGACCCAGACAGAAAAGGACAGAGCCAGGATTCAAACCATATCAATGCTTTATCCCAGAGGAAGCAGCTTGAACATTCCTCCTGATTCAGAGGAAGCTGCCTCATAAACATTAAACAAAACTGAAAGGGAGAACTGAGATGCAATCCCACTAGCTGTTCAGTCTTGGCCTTGTCCCTTCACCTTGGCCGTGAAAAGAGAAGGTTCCAGAATAGTCTGGATGTAGAAAAGCCCTGGTCTTCCCAACACCCTGCAGAGCCTCTCCAGCACTGCACCTCCTCCAATCAGCTGCCAACATATGGTCCATATGCTTCTTGGATCTTCTTTGCTTTTGCCCAGAATACATGAGTTACATGGAAAGCTCTTCCTTCCAGAGGAAAAATAAAAGACACAGCAGCTCTGAGAGGTTGCTCCTTGGTTCCTTAATTTCCCATTCTAGTTCTCCAGCCACATCAACCCCAGAGTTTGGAATATTTAGCAAGTGAAGAGGGACTCCACTAAAGTTTAGGGGACTTAGTTAAAGTGAATATTACATGGGAGTCAAAGATAAAGCACAGTATGCCTACATAATTAGCAGAAACTTCAAATAAAGTTGGGAGGTTGGCTTTCAAACCCCAGAACCCAGTCCCAGGGGCAGCCAGCACCCTGCCCCTCCCCTCTGCTCCTCAGACAGAAATCTGTGTGCCACCCTCCCTCTGAAGCCAGCTTTCAGAAACTGGGATCTCTATCTTCGCTGCAGAAAAAGAGTTTATTAAAATGTTCACTGCATCCTGAATTGAGAAATCAGCTGCCCAGAATCCGTGATCAATATGTTGTCTCTAGGTGATGAAGTGTTTCCTTGGAATGCATCCCTCATGTTCCCTTCATGGTTCAGAGCTCCTGAGATCTGGGCTAGATTCAGCCGTCGGGGCTCTGACCGCCACAGACTCTTCCATCCTTTCAGCCTCGGAGCCCTCCAGGATATGCCGTGCCCAGCACAGGCTCTGATATGGCCTCTCCCCACCAGTGACTCAGCTGTTCATAGGGGAGACCAAGCAAATGATGCACTTGGAGCGTGCATGCTTAGTCACTCAGTCATGTGTGACTTTTTGCTACTCCATGGACTGTAACCCTCGCCAGACTCTGTCATTGGAACTCTCCAGGCAAGAATACTGGAGTCAGTAGCCATTCCCTTCTCCAGGGGATCTTCCCTACCCAGGGATAAAACCCGGGTCACCTGCATTGCAGGTGGATTCTTCACCATGTGGGCCACCAAGGAAGCCCATACTTGGGGTAAGGGGCATACCCTATTGTTTGTCTCCGTTCATTCCAAGCCCATGTCAAATGAAGATACTAGTGTAGGTCAACCCCCTTGACATTAAAATTCCCCAGCCAGCCTCTCCTCTCCACTCATGCTCTGGAGGACACACACTGCTGAGATGCCATACCACTTTACTCATTTGTTTCCTTGTAATCTTCATGGGTGTGGGCTGTCTTCTGTCTGGGGGTCCACTCTGCCACCCAATCCTCCTCCTTCCTCTCTGGCATCCCCAGCATTTGATGCCACTCTTATGACAAAAATGACCATGTTGATGTCTGCCCTGACCCCTGGGGGCTCTTTTGTGTGGCAACCTTCTAAGGGTGCTGAGAAGTCCAAGAATGGGGGCCATACCTGGAGTTTGCTACTGACCCCCTCCCCACCAGTCTCAGTGCTCAAAAGTTTGGCTATTGACTTCTAGGTGAGAGGAGACCATTGGTCACATTATCATTTTGGACATCTCCCTTATTTCTCACCTTCTTCCCATGGCTGAATGCTTATAGCCCCTGGACAAGGGTCAACCAAGTGGGAGAAGGTTGCAGGTAGGAAGACAAGGTCACAAAGCCAACCAGGAGAGTTATCCGGAATGTCATTAGCTGCGCTAGCTCTAAGAATAGAGTAGGAACTGCAAGTTTAAGTGATTTCTCCTTGCATGCAGATGTGTGTATTGAGAGGGGGTTGATGTCCATGTTTCTGGATCCTGAACTATAAGACAGGTACAAAAAAAAAAACAAAAAACTAAAGCTTGTTTTCTTGGTCAGATATTGTGAATACATTACAGACCAGTCCTAAAACTCAGTGGCTTATCACAGCAATGGTTCATCTTTGCGTCCACCTCTATAGTTTGCTGGGGAGGTGGAGGGAGGCTGACCTACACTGGATTTTGCAGGAAAGTTTCTTCTCCAGATGTCTGTCATTCTCCTGGAACCAGCATATTCTCGTGTGAGCAGAAGAGTCACAAGACAGGAAGTGAAACATGCAAGGCCCACAATGCGGCCATGACAATAGTGTGGAAGCTGAAGGGGTGAGAACTGGGGACGACAATACAGTCCACAGAGTCCAATATGCATTACTTTTGCTCATTTCATCTACATCAAAACCAACAGAAATGAAATTGCCTACCCTTCTTCCCATATTTTAGCCCGCTCTCCAGGCTGCACCCTTTTGTTTTCAACATATGGGAGTGGACTTCAGGAAGCTTGAATTAAAGCAACACATTTCACATCTCAGGGGAGACATCTGTGCCCTTTGATCAAGGCTGCTCAGGGCCTGGGGCTCACAGGACTGAGCAGGGGCTGGCAGGACACCTGGACTGCTGAGCAATGGGAGAGGTGATGTGTGCTAGATCCTAGCCCATGCTTGCCCCTAACTAGTACTGTCACTGCAGGCAAGTGATTTTTATTCATTTCAGTTTTCTCTGATTCTGTGAGTGGAGGATAAGAAAAAGCTCAATTTTTTAAATTGTCTCAGCCAACATTCTAAAAACTAAGATCATGGAATCCAGCCCCATCACTTCATAACAAATAGATGGGGAAAAAATGAAAATAGTGACAGATTTTATTTTCTTGGGCTACAAAATCTCTGTGGATGGTGACTACTACCATGAAATTAAAAGATGCTTGCTCCTTGGAAGAAAAGCTATGACAAATCTAAACAGCATTTTAAAAAGCAAAGACATCATTTTGCAACAAAAGTCCATATAGTCAAAGCTGTGGTTTTTTCAGTAGTCATGTACAGTTATAAGAGCTGGACCATAAAAAAGGCTGAGCACCAAAGAATTGATGCTTTTGACCTGAGGTTCTAGAGAAGACCCTTGAGAGTCCCTTGGACAGCAAGGAGAGCAAGCCAGTCTATCCTAAAGGAAGTCAACCCTGACTATTCATTGGAAGCACTGATGCTGAAGCTGAAGCTCCAGTACTTTGGTCACCTGATGCAAACAGCTGACTCATTGGAAAAGACCCTGATACTAGGAAAGATTAAGGGCAGGAAAATTGGGTGACAGAGAATGAGATGGTTGGATGGCATTACTGGCTCAATGAACATGAGTTTGAGCAAACTCTGGGAGATAGTGAAGGACAGGGAGCCCTGGCATGCTTCAGTCCTGGGATCACAGAGTCAGACATGACTTAGCGACTGGACAGCAGTAGGGCTGAGAATTTAGTATTTCACATCTTCCTTATCTCTTCCGGTCTTGATTATCAACATCACTACACTATTCTTGTGCTAGAAATCTCTGTTGTCCTCTTGCATTAAGGGGTTTCTTTAGGCCATAGATAGTTACCCATTTTAGGCTGTCTAGCATACTAATTGGGATATCTCCTACCACATATATTTCACAATGAAGTAGGAGCTACCTTCTTTTGTGTGTTTTAGTTGCTCAGTCATGTCCAACTCTTTTCGACCCCATAGACTGTGGCCCACCAGGCTCCTCTGTCCATGGGATTCTCCAGGCAAGAATACTGGAGTGGGTTGCCATGCTCTATGCCAGGGAATCTTCCAGATCCAGGGATCAAATCTGAGTCTCTTATGTCTCCTGCATTGGCAGGCACATTCTTTACCACCACCTGGGGAGTGATATTCATAAATAAATTCCCTTCCTGGCTAGTGTCAGCTTCAGTTGCTTGAAACCAAGGACCCTGAGTAATATGTCTTTTCTTCTGCTCTCCTGTCAGCCCCTTAAGAATTTTAGACTGCAGAGGAGAGAGTTTGAGGCCCACACGTTCCCCTCTGGAACTGTCCCAGGGACAGAGATGAGACCAGATCTTTCAATCATACCCGATCACTTGAGCATGCATACTTGAAATGCTGGTAGCAAGTAACTCTCTCTGACTTTCCTGTGGAAGGTAAATCTCTCCAGATGGATTTTTTCTATATGACTAAGGCCTTCCTGGCTTCCCTAGTGGCTCAAACGGTAAAGAATCTTCCTGCAATGCAGGAGACCCAGGTTCGATCCCTGAGTCAGGAAGATCCCCTGGAAAGGGAATGGCGACCCACTCTAGTATTCTAATCTGGAGAATTCCAGGGGCAGAGGAGCCTGGAGGGCTACAGTCCATGGTGTTGTAAAGAGTCGGACATGACTGAGCGACTAACATTACACTACAAAAGGACTCCCCAAGGAAGAGTCAGCTCACAGCTGCTCTGTACCCGGTTTGGTCAGGCAAGCTCTGAAAACCTCTATGACTTATCTGAAGAGGACCCTTGAGCTTCATCTAGCAACAGTGATTACCCACCCACTGTTACTGTGACTGAAGACTGCCCTCCCCATGGCAGTTCTGTTCGGGCCACAGTGTGATGTGGGAAAGAGGTTTCCAAAAATAGCATGGCACCCTGGGCATGTGAACTCATCGAGTTTCTCATCCCCATCCTATACCCACTCGGAGGGACCACAGGCTAGTGGAGAGATGAATCCTGGTGATGCTCAGGATCCTGGAGAGGGAGAAATGTAGGGTTTGGGGAAGGTTTGGAAGGACTATGGGTTTACCACTCAAGCAGGTTGGGGTAAACATAGGACAAGCAACCAATTATCAAAAGGCTTCCTGTTCCCAAACAAGAACTTCCCCTCTCCATCTTGAGATTCTGCTGCACGTGGCATTTGACAATCCAAAGTCTGGGGCTGTGTCTTTCTTATTTTTTTTAAGCTAGGATTTTTGTTGTTGTTGCTTTAATATTTATTTATTTGGCCATGCTGAGTCTTAGTTTTGGCACATGAGATCTTCGATCTTCGTTATAGCATGCGGGATCTTTAGTTGCGGCATGAGAACCTTTAGTCGAGGCATGTGGGATCTAGTTCCCTGGCCAGGGATTGAACCCAGGCCCCCTGCATTGTGGGTGCAGAGTCTTAGTCACTGGACCACCAGGAAAGTCCCTGAGCAGTGTCTTTAAACAGTGTGATTGGCAATAGGGGTGAGGCACTTCATTGTGCAGGACTGTCCCCTGCAGTGTAAATCATCTAAAACCCTTGCTCTCAGTTCATTAAATGACAGTAACTCTTCTGGTTATTGTGCCAGCCAGAAACATCTGTACCATTTCTATATGCCCCTCAAGGGTGGTACCACCTCCAGTTGAGAGCAGGTGAGTTTAGGAATTAAAGGAGCCTTTTGGTTCAATGCAAAGAGTGCACTGAACATTCTGAGATTTTGTTTACTATTAACACTAAGTAAATTTCAGACTGCTAGACTCTCTACAGTGGAACATAGGATCATTTGTTGTCGTGACATTGAAGAGGTTAGTTTTGATAGAAAACCTTGAGGATACAATTCTCAGATCAGGACCTATTCAGTGAACAGGCTTCAGTGGGAATAGAAGGTAAGAGGATCCAGATGAAAGTCCTGGTTACCCAGGTTTAATTATCCAGGGCCATAGGGTGAGGTGGGCTTCCCTGGTGGCTCAGGTGGTAAAGAATCTGCCTGCAATACAGGAGACTTGAGTTTGATCCCTAGGTCAGGAAGATCCCCTGGAGCAGGGAATGGAGACCCACTCCAGTATTCTTACCTGGATAACTCCATGGACAGATAAGCCTAGCAGTCCACGGGGTCACAAAGAGTCAGACATAACTGAATGATTAACTCTTTCACTTTTTTCACTTTTCATATAGTGAGGCAGAGAGCCTAGGTGGGCAGATGTGGGGGCCACTGGGAAGATAACCTCTCATAAGATAGCACCTCCCGCTTTTTCAGCCAACTCCCAACAAAGACTCGTTTGATGGCTGATGACCAAGGATTACAGAGTTACACAAGTTGATTAGCCATCAGAGCTGTACCTAGAGACATATTCAGGAACTGCCATCATGACCAGAACAGTATAGTCAAAAGCCCAATGAGAAAAATCCAGAATGGTCAAGCCTTATGTGTGAATGAATGTCCAATTCTCTAAATACCTGCATCAAAACAGAAAATTTGATTGACAAATATTTATTGAATACTGCTGTAGATTCCGGAGAAGGCAGTGGCACCCCACTCCAGTACTCTTGCCTGGAAAATCCCATGGATGGAGGAGCCTGGTGGGCTGCAGTCCATGGGGTCGCTAAGAGTCGGACACGACTGAGCGACTTCACTTTCACTTTTCCCTTTCATGCACTGGAGAAGGAAATGGCAACCCACTCCAGTACTCTTGCCTGGAGAATCCCAGGAACAGCGGAGCCTGGTGGGCTGCCATCTATGGGGTCGCACAGAGTCGGACACGACTGAAGCGACTTAGCAGCAGCAGCAGCAGCAGCTGTAGATTCAATGTTTGCTTCCCTACAAATTCGTATGTTGAATCCTAATCCCCAATATGATTGCCATTGGAGGTGATGCCTTTGGGAGGTGTTTTGTGTCCAGGTCTTAGTTTATAAAAGTGATAGAGTGAAGACATGGAGAAGTCAATGCCATTGAAAGAAATGTTTAATGTCACAGTTCCCATAGAAACAAGAGGCATGTTTGTCACGTGGGGACAAAGGAGTGACATTTGGTCAGGAACCAGAAGCAGAAGTAAGGGGAAGGTTTAGAACATGGTCTTTATTGGAGTTTCCATGGGCAAGGCAAGGCAGGGCAGAGTAACCAATTTAGGATTGGCTGGTTTGAATAATTTTGACAGGTTTGCACTATAAGTGTGCTCTTTTGAAAAAAATTTTTAGTGGAGTGTAACTGCTTTATAATGTGTTAATTTCTGCTGTACAATGAAGTGAATCAGCTATACATATACATATATTCCCTCCCTCTTGGACTAAAACTATAATTAAAAAAGACACATGTACCACAATGTTTAATATTGCATATTTACAATAGCCAAGATTTGTGCTGTTGCTTCAGGTGTATCTAACTCTTTGCAACCCCATGGACTGTAGCCCACCATGCTCCTCTGTCCATGGGATTCCTCAGGCAACAATACTGGACATGGAAGCAACCTAAATGTCCATCAACAGATGAAAAGATAAGGAAGTGTAGGTGTGGTATCTTGTTGCATGGCACCTGGCCCTGGGATGATTCAGGCAGAGGAATATTGCCTCCTTGGATGCACAGGTCAGACAGGGGCAGTATGGTTCTGGATTGCTTGTTTTCATATCAAAGACAAGCTCCTGTTGAGCCCTTTGCTATCTCTAAGAATTAGCTACCCCCTGGAAGGGAAGGTGAGTCTCCCTGAATCAGGAAGGTTTTTAAAGATGTCAAAATATCATAATATACAGAAAATTTTTAAAAACGATTAATGCAGGAAGACACTGTGTCATAAGGGTGGAGCCCTAATGAATGGGATTAGTGCCCTTATGGAAGAGGCCCCAGAGAGCCCCTTGCCCACCTTTACTGTGTAAGGACACAGCAGATTGATGTCTCCGTAAACCAAGAAATGGTGTCTCACCCCACAATGAATCTCACAGTTTCTTGGGACTTTCAGCCTCCAGAACTATGAGGAGTAAATTTCTATTGTTTATAAGCCACCCTGTCTGTGGAATTCTGTTACAGCAGCTGAACTGACTGAGACAAGTGCCTTTCATGTTCCAGGGCCACCCTGGACCCTCAGTATACACAGATGGAGTCATGTATGTAACTCTCAAACAGGGGTAGCAAGCATGTAAACAATGCATTAAACTACCTCATAAATGTAGGGTAATGTGTGAACTAGAGAGGTAGAATAAAGGAAGGAGATAATATCAGGACAACCCTCTAGAAGAGTTTAGAATGAGAGACATTTTTTGACATTTGACAGTTAAGCAGGGCTGGATAATCCAGGCAAAGAGAATGGCATGAACAAAAGTACAATGCATTAAAAAAAAAAAGGGGGGGGGGTGTTGCGGTGGGGGGCAGGTGTTAATGCAGGGGAGAAAGATGTTTGGAAACCACAGTTGTTCTTGTCATTTTTTTTAATCATTGTATTAGCTCTGACTGAAAAACAAAATACCAACTGCATGGCTAAAACAGGGCTTCCCTGGTGGCTCAGATGGTAAAGAATTTGCTGGCAATGCAGGACATTTGGGTTCAATCCCTGGGTAGAGAGAAGACCCCTTGGAGAAGAGAATGGCTATCCACTCCATTATTCTTTCCTGGAAAATTCCAAGAACAGAGAAACCTGGCTGGCTACAGCCCATGGGGTCGCAAAGAGTCAGACACGACTGAGTGACTACACTATTACTACTACATGGTTAAAACAACAGAAATTTATTTTTCACATAAAGGAAAGCTGGAAGCCAGTTTCTGGTGAAGGCTCTCTTCCTGGCTTGCAGGCAGTCCATAACAATGGTTTCTGGAAGTCTTGAGAATAAATTAATCTTTCACTCCTGATAGCTTTTCCACTAGTGAGCCAACTGGCTGTGTTGCACTTCATTAGCCTGCACCCAAAACACAAGCCATATTCTTTCTCAGATAAAAACCCAGAAAGAAGTATTCTGAGTAGAGACCCTGTGTTGTGCAGGAGCAAGGATGAGATTTGGAGCCCAACCCAGACACCAGAGCATCACCACCACTTTCCTGGTCCTGCAGTGTATCAAGGAGATCAATAAGAAAGGACAAGTTGCCCTGGAGATGCCTGGCATCCAAAATGAAGGTAATTCCAGTTAGTGCTGCCTTGTTTGTGCCACAGGGGAGGCCCCTGGAAGTCCTTCATTCCTAATTACCCTTAGATAACGAATGAATACAATGGTGAATGTTATTAGAATAATTTACTGCTCATCAAGAACAAGGGACAATTAGAATAATTCCCTATTAGTATTCACATGTCCCCTTGTGGAGGATACTCCCACCACCTCCGGCTCCCAGGGCTCCCATTACAGGAACCGGATCCCCCTCTGCAGCACCAGGCTGCGGTCCAATAGGGTTATTAGACAAGGGAAGTTATTGGCTGTGTAATTAACTATGTAATTAACTCAGAGCGCTGAATGCGATCAGCACCTAATCTAATAGAAACGTGTAATTAAATTGAGTCTTTAATCCCTGGGAAAGTCTCTGCATTGGGGTGTGGGAATCAACCTGGCAGGGTGCCCCCAGGTCTCCATTATCTTCAATTAGACAATTAATTGATATTCAAGTTACCTTTCTCATTCAAACCTAATTGAATTTCTCCCTACTCCCCATGAGGTGTAATGTGTTTATAAAGATGCTTTTCTTCATTCACTGCCTGGAGAACCCACAACAGTGCGGTCATCACCCAGCTCCCTCAACCACTTACCCAGATATTAGATGCCAGCAAGTGTCCCCTTTAAGAGATTGATTAGTGCTTTGCTTTTTCCGCCTTATCTTTGTATCTGAACAGTGGTAACTGGCTGGAGAGCAGCTTAATCTGTGACTAATGAATTTTCCCTCCTTATTGAGCCAAAGTCAGGAAGTTGTTGCCAACATCTCCATTTAGGTCTTTTAGTTCTCCTTTCACTCTGCCTGATTTTAATGCATTCTTCCTCAATTTCCTCCTTATCCCCTGGAGTGCTGCCTCCAGCACCCAGCTGAGTGCCTCTGCATCCACTTTCCTCCTTAAATCCAGCCCTGGGAGAGTCAAAAGCACAAGTGACTGCTTCTATGCTCTCTCTACAAAGACAAGGCTCACAATCTTAGAACCAAAACAACCTCCCCCAGGCTTGGCTTTCTCCCAGTGCTCAAGAAGGCTCTTGAGAGTCAGACTGCAAGGAGATCAAACCAGCCAATTCTAAAGGAAATCAACCCTGAATGTTCACTGGAAGCACTGGTGCTGAAGCTGAAACTCCAGTACTTTGGCCACCTGATGCGAAGAGCTGACTCACTGGAAAAGACCCTGATGTTGGGAAAGATTGAGGGCAAGAGGAGAAGGGGACAACAGAGCATGAGATGGTTCGATGGCATCACCAATTCAACAGACTTGAGTTTGAGCAAACTCTGGGAGATAGTGAAGGACAGGGAAGCCTGGCATGCTACAGTTCATGAGGTTGCAAAGTGTCTGACATGACTTGGAGACTGAACAATAATGACAACAGAGGAAAAAGGAGCTGGGAGGGGAGAGTCTCCGTGGTGATGGAGATGCAGAAGAGAGACATGGAGACTCGGGGTGAAATGGACAGAAAGACAATGGGAAACAGCACTGTGGCAAGAGAGGAGGGGAGAGGTGGGGAATGTAGGGAGAAGAATGAAACCAATTGGAGAAAAGGGAAGGTAGAGAGAAAAGAGAGGGTAGAGAGAAAAGAGAAGGATGTAACAAAAGAAGCAAATGAGAGAGAAAGAGAGAAGGGGGAGGAGAAGACACCCTTGTTTAATAGAGCTGTCCTCAAGGACACAAAGCATGTCTGTGAGCTAGCCAGCATCAGCCGTTCGGGAAAGATCCATGAAGGCCCGACTATCAAACAGAGGCTCCGACTGGAGTGGAAGCTTCTGATTGTACTGTACACCTGATAGCCTAATCTGAAATGAGAATCTCAGGGAGGCGTAGCCATCCTCAAAAAGGCTTCCTTTTTTATAAAGCAAAAAAATAAATAAAACTTTCTCCATCCCCTCTGCCTTCAGAGGTTTAACAAAAGTGCCTTCATTCAGAGACATCACTTATCTCCAGTGGCAATCAGCTTAAATATGTCCCATTATCAATCTGCCTACTACTGTACATCAGTGGGTGTTGTACCAATACATAGTCGAGTGTGGATAACATACTCGTAATTGTGTGTCTGTTTAAAGAAACTTCAGTTCCCGGAGAGGGGAGAGGAAAAGCCAAAGCCAATGAGACAGAGCCTGTGCCCTGAGCTGTGCCCTAATCTGCAAGTCAGCTCTGCTAGGGAGGGTGCATTCATAGAGAGATTGGGCTCTGAAGACTAGATTAGGACTAGAGGCAATGAGGCATTGCCTGCTGGAAGGGTCCTTTCTGGGCATTACCAAGAAATGGGAACAGAGGCCAACTGGGAAGGATTGTAGAGGGGAACCAGTTTGAACCCAATTACAGGGTCAGATAGGGTGATTGGTTGGTAGAGACTGGGATGTCAGGGCCTACTGACTCTCCCAAATCTCCCTTTCTTACTTGTTGTACTGTTGGCAATGTCAACATTACTTACTCACATTTCTGTCATCCAATGACCTTTTTCTTACAATCATTTAAAAAATAATGGTACCCTTGCCAGGGCTGTTTGAGTCTTGAAATATCAATATGTGTATCTGATCTTCATCAAAGAGGTTGTGTCTCTGCTTTCTTCCTATATAGCCTCTCCCAGAGCTGAAAGTGTGGTAAATCCTCAGTCCAACTGGATGAATGGACTGAGGCATCCACACAGGTTAAGTGAGTCTTAGCTTTTAAAGCCTAGCAAAGTCTTTTATCTCATCGGATCAGTGCAGGATTTCCCTGGTGGCACTAGTAAAGAACTCGCCTGTCAGTGCAGAAGTAAGAGACACGGGTTGAATCCCTGGGTTGGGAAGATCCCTTGAAGGAGGGTACAGCAACCCACTTCTGCATTCTTGGCTGGGCCGTGAGGTCGCAGAGTAGGACACAACTGAAGCAACTTAGCACGCAGGCAAAGCCTTTCATTTCACTGGATCACCATAAAAATGGCATACAGTAGCCAAACTTCAGAGTGTAAAGGTAACTTGCCTAAGGCCACAGATCCAGTAAGGGATGGAATTGCCACTTAGCTCCCAGCAGAGCGCAGCCACTGGGCATGATGCACCATCCACATCTTCCAGGCAGCTGAGCCAGAAGAGAGAGCTCACCCCCTGTTTCTACTTCTCATTCAGTTCTGAGACAGGCCTGGGACCTGGGACCCTTTGCAGCAGTGCTGCAATGCTTGCACCTAGACACATCTCTCCTTGAGCAACAAAATACAAAGAAACTGTGTGAGACTAAAAATAACTACATGCATGTGCAGTTGGGGCAAATTCTGGACCCGAAAAATACACTGAGATCAAAAACCCAACTACTACTTTCGAAGAGCCTGGAGCAAAAACAGGGTATCAGAAGCAAAAGCAGGATTCTGTGCGTGCACTCAAAATCACCTAAGGGCAAAACACCAAAGCCACCCCACTGTCCCCCCTTCCCTACCTTCACTCTATACAAGGAACCAGCTCACCCCTGCCTCCTCCGTAAGCAAGAAAGCAAGGGAATTTGTTTTTCGTCCTTGCTCCCCTCTGCTTCAGCAGGAACCCCAAAAAAGCCTTACCTAAATTTCTTGTCTGGCCTCTGATCAATTTCCATTGATTAAGGAAGTCAAGAACCCTGGTCAGTAACAGTTCCAGATTATCGGGTGACGTGGCCAGATCGTTTTGATTTCCTTCCTGATCTGTAAAATCTGAAACTGCTTCCTGTTTTTGGCTTGGGTCTCAGACCATCCGTACTATGGGTGGAAGAAAGTATAAAGTACATTGGTGGGTGGGTGGGGGGTGCTCCTACTTCCTGTCCCCTCTCCCTAGTAGTGAAGTGCATGATTGGCGGCATTTTGGTGCATGTGCTAAGCCTAAGGAATAAGGAAAAAGGACTCTTCCCTTCCATTCTAGTGCTTTCCTTCACTAATAAATCAGGAGACTTGGAAGTGTCTTTGAACCCCT
This sequence comes from Okapia johnstoni, assembly GCA_024291935.2. Taxonomy (NCBI): domain Eukaryota; kingdom Metazoa; phylum Chordata; class Mammalia; order Artiodactyla; family Giraffidae; genus Okapia; species Okapia johnstoni. The sequence continues at coordinate 40,504,321 of CM044314.1, read as the reverse complement.
GGGTGCTTTCGGCTTCCTTGCGTGTAAAACAGAAAAAATCATATCTGCTTTTCCAGCTCTGCAGGACTATTCTAAGGATCAAATAGTGTAATGCACATGGTAAAGCTCTCTAGTACACAGAAGCTTTTCATTTAGTATTTCTAGGTATATTTATTTGCATTAGGTTTCAAGTCTCAAACGAATGATGCACGGCCATGAAAGCCATAGAAGAAGGACTCTTTGTGTCTTAGCCGACTCTGTTTACAGTGTATCCTTAAGGATAATCATTTATTTATTTTAAGGGAAAGATCCAGCTCTCCAAAAAGACATTCAGGACTTTCAGGACATGAAAATGGGCTTTAGATGTCACATTGAATTTCACTCCAGGGAGCCAAGCTTAGTAAACACTTTATGTGTAGGCAGCCCCCTTAATCAAGCCAGTGAATCTTAGCCTAACCTTTACAATAAAAGTATAAATAGAACCCTAATTAAATAATTGTTATTTTCCTGCTGAGAATCTCAGTCGGGGCTCAGTCTTATATGTTATGTAAATGATATATAGAGCATGTATATGTCTCCTGCCTGCAGCAAACTGCGTATTTAATTACACCAACATAGGACTGGGAATCAAACACTTGGGTTCTAGACACTGCTCTGCCAGGGACTATCTGTGTGACCTTGAGAAAGTCACTTAGTCTTCCGGAGCCTCAAAGTCCTTGTCTTGTATCAGGGAGATCAAGGGTTTGCACTCATTGACGGCCCCTCCCCCAACCATGAGGCCCATGTTTTCGAAAGCATCTACTAATCTGCATTTATTGCATGATAATTAACTCATTTCCCTGAGTCTAAATATCAAAGGCATTTGTAACTGGAAGTCAGAGATTCTGATCAGACTTATATAATCAGAGTTAACACACTAAACTGAGATAATTCCAATGGGAAGCAAAGAAGTGTGACATCTGAGTTTGTCATGTAGCCTCATAATGGGTAGGTGAGCGGAATGTAGTAGGTATTTTTAAATATTAACAATAACTTACCAAGTTCTTTCACCATCTGTGCCAACCCCCAAATCTGTAAAAATAGGTAGAAAATCACACAAGTGTCCACTCACTCTGAGTTCCTATCTGACTCTGGGAATTGAACATGCATCTATTCTGGGGATTTAGGAAGGTATACCACCTACAGATATCCCTGACCTCAGAAAGCTTATATTCTAGGGAAAGAGGTTGTTGTTGTTTTTGAGTCACTAAGTCATGTCTGACTCTTTGAAGCCCCATGGACTGCAGCATGGCAGGCTTCTCTGTCCTTCACCATATCCCAGAGTTTGCTCAAACTCATGTCCATTGAGTCAGTGATGCTATTCAACCATCTCATCCTCTATCATCCCCTTCTCCTCCTGCCTTCAATCTTTTCCAGCATCAGGGTCTTTTCTAATGAGTCAGCGCTTTGCATCAGGCGGCCAAAGTGCTGGAGTTTCAGCTTCAGCTTCAGTCCTTCCAATGAATATTCAGGGTGGAATTCTAGGATTGACTGATTTGATCTCCTTGCTGTCCAAATGACTCTCAAAAGTCTTCTCCAGCACCATAGTTCAAAAGTATAAATTCTTTGAGACGGACAAAAAAAAATAAGTAAGTTACAAGGTATATTAGAAGGTGATAAGGGCTTCAGTGGGCTTCCCTCGTGGTTCAGTGGTAAAGAATCTGCCTGCAATGCAGGAGAGACAAGAGATGCAGGTTTGATCCCTGGGTTGGGAAGATCCCCTTGAGAAGGAAATGGCAGCCCACTCCAGTATTCTTGCCTGGGAAATCCCATGGAAAGAGGAGCCTGGTGGGCTATAGTCTATGGGGTCGCAAAGAGTCGGACACAACTTAGAAAATAACAACAAAGGGCTTCAGAATGAAACAAAACAGATTGTAGGAGTGAAGATTTTGGGGCTAAGACTGCAGTTGATGGTTAGGGTAGTATGAAAAGTGTTAGTCGCTCAGTTGTGTCCAACTCCTTGCAATCCCATGGACTGTAGCCTGTCAGGCTCCTCTATCTATGGGATTTCACAGGCAAGAATACTGGAATGGGTAGCCATTTCTTTATCTAGGGGATTTTCCTGACCTAGGGATCAAATCTTGCATTGCAGGCAGATTCTTTACCTTCTGAACCATAAGGGAAACCCCTGTGATCAGGGTAATATTACAGCAAAAACTTGAAGTTGGTGAGAAAGCAAGGCAAGTGTGCTTAGAGGGGAAACATTTCAGGCTGAGGCAGCAGAGATGCAAAGGCCCTGGGGTAGACACATGCCTGTTATGCTCAGACACCAGTAAGAAGTGCAGAGAGCCTGGAGCAGACTGAATCTTGTGGGTAGTCAAACATAAGCTCAGAAAAGTCACTGGAGCCCCTCTCATAGGAATGTAGACCATTGTAAGAACTTGTCTTCTGCTCTGAGTGAAGCAGATGCCATGGAAGGATGGCACCCTAGGACTTGGGTGCAACGGAGTGTCATGGTCTGACTTCAGTTCTGAAGAGATCATCTGTTTACAGTGAATTAACAAGAGACTGTAGGAAAACAAGTGTGAAAGCAGGAAGGCCAGTTGGGAGGCTATTGCTGTGGTCATATCAGAGATGAGAGTGTCTTGAACATAGGTGGCAATGATAGAGTTGATAGTTATTGTTGTTCAGTCACTAAGAGGTGTCTGACTCCTGTGACCCCATGGGCTGTACCCTGCCTGGCTCTTCTGTCCATGGGACTCTCCAGGCAAGAATACTGGAGTGGGTTGCCATCTCCATCTCCAGATGTCAAGAGGAGTCATTTTCTGAAGATTGAGGCCACAGGACTCAACAATGGACTTGATGTGGGGACTGGGAGGAGAGTAGAAGTCAAGATTTGGGAATCCATGATATACTCCGTACTCTGATGAGATCGTTTGCATTCATATACGTATCAATGTTTTATAAACATGAAGTGAAGCCGCTCAGTCGTGTCCAACTCTTTGGGACCCCATGGACTGTAGCCTACCAGGATCCTCCGTCCGTGGGATTTTCCAGGCAAGAGTATTGGAGTGGGTTGCCATTTCCTTCTCCAGGGGATATTCCCAACCCAGGGATAGAACCCAGGTCTCCCGCATTGTAGGCAGACGCTTTACTATCTGAGCCACCAGGGAAGCCTTTATGTTTATAAACATAAACATAAAATGTAGGATTTCATAGAAGGTCACATGATTTATGATTTTGTGTAAATTTCTCTTGACCTTAAGGGAAATCACTAACATAAAATAATCTGAGAATATATGAGGTCTTGTGAATTCCATGGAAGAATGATAAGCTAGATTATACATAACTTTGCAAAAAGTGGTGGGACTATCCCAGGCAGTGACAGTACTCAAGTGAGGCACATAAGTCAGGGTTCAGCGCTTCATCTCTAAACTGATTGACTTTTTTTAAATTGGAGGGGGCTTTCCAGGCTTTAATTTCCCTTGGGATCTCTTTGATGCCATAAATTCTGAATGTGCCTGGAGAGTGAAATGACCCTGAGCGCCTTCTTCTGGTGAAACAAGGTGTAGGAAGACTAGTCCCCTTTTTTAAAGAAGAAAGAAAGAAATGGTTCTCAGCTCCCTGCTGAACACAGGGGAGAAACAGACTGAAGCTAAAGTATGACTCAGCCACCATGAAGACTTTTTGGATCATGGAAGGATGTCAGTCACTAGAAGATTAGATCAGATCTAATTTTGATAAAGAGGATTCTACAGAACAGTGGGTTCAAGGTACTAGTAGGTGTTCTCTGAAAAAAGTGTACGGTATGCATGAAAATTTGAGAAATAATGGACTGAACAAGATAACTGGTTTTCTATACTTCTGAGAGTCTTTAATATGCTGATGCTAATATTTCCAATAGGATTAGTTTAATATGCAGAGCTTGCTAAATATTTAGGGGCATGGAACCCTATTCATCCCCTTGAGTAATGCCTCACCTTGAGAAATGCTGATCCAGACCCCAGGAACAGTTATAGGACAACAGTGTAGTAATTATCCTTAAAAGCAAGATCGTTTTCTATCCAGGATGGATTGTTTGCTGTTCTTGCCTGGAGGGTAGATGAATAGAAGAGATACTATTGATATTACTTTTAGACACTAATTTAACGGTTCTTTCCATTTAGATTAAATTCAACTAATTTTTGAGCTCAGCTACATGCCAGACCTAGAGGCCTGGTTTAAATACCATTTATACCCTAAGAAGTTCTCAGAATTCTATGCAAGAGACAAACAATATGGGAATACTTCTTTGCCATAGCTTTTGATAAATGCTATCCCTGACACATGTACAAAGGAGCTAGCAGACAAAATTCAGAGAAAGAAAATATCAAAGATGGAAATATGGCAGATCTCGGAGCTAATATATATGGGTTTTAATTCTACCTTGCCCTTGTAGATGTATGCCACCTAGATGGATTGTATAACTACTCAAAGCCTGAAATGCACATTAAATGTCACTACAGTTCAGGGTTGCTTGGGAGGGTTAAAGGTCATAAATTCATATGCAAGCTGACCTATCAGTTCAGTTCAGTCCCTCAGTCCTGTCCAACTCTTTGTGACCCCATGGACTGCAGCACACCAGGCCTCCCTGTCCATCACCAAATCCCGGAGTTTACTCAAACTCATGTGCATTGAGTCACTGATGCCATCCAACCATCTCATCCTCTGTTGTCCCCTTCTCCCTCCACCTTCAATCTTTCCCTGCATCAGGGTCTTTTCAAATGTCAGTTCTTCAAATCAGGTGGCCAAAGTATTGGACTTTCAGCTTCAGCATCAGTCCTTCCAATGAATATCCAGGACTGATTTCCTTTAGGATGGACTGGTTAGATCTCCTTGCAGTCCAAGGGACTCTCAAGAGTCTTCTCCAACACCGCACTTCAAAAGCATCAATTCTTTGGCGCTCAGCTTTCTTTATGGTCCAACTCTCACATCCATACATGACTACTGGAAAAACCATAGCTTTACCTAGATGTTTCCCCATATATTTCCATGAAGTGAGCTATTTGGAACCAGTCTGTTGTTCCATGTCCAGTTCTAGCTGTTGCTGCTTGACCTGCATACAGATTTCTCAGAAGGCAAGTCAGGTGGTCTGGTATTCCCATCTCTTTCAGGATTTTCCATTTTATTGTGATCCACACAGTCAAAGTCTTTGGCATAGTCAATAAAGCAGAAATAGATGTTTTTCGGGAACTCTCTTGCTTTTTCGATGATCCAATGGATGTTGGCAATTTGATCTCTGGTTCCTCCACCTTTTCTAAAACCATCTTGAACATCTGGAAGTTCACGGTTCACGTATTGTTGAAGCCTGGCTTGGAGAATTTTGAGCATTACTTTGCTACCTAGTGTGAGATGAGTACACACCATACCATAGAATAAGTGTTTTCATACTGTGTTGTCAAGAATTTTAAAGTTCAGTGGAGATTATTAATTCAAGTTTCCAAATCAATTTGATTCTCATTTCTTATTTTAAAATATTTTATTCTCATCAAGTTGCAATACACAGACACACACATGCACAAGCACACATATACACACACATACACTATTCAGATATTTTATATGCCAAGTGATAATACATAAGTACTGACCAGCATGTCAAGGTGGGCTGTTAGTCTAACATGCTTTTATTCAGATCTCAGAATAAAGCTTCTCACATGGTCTCTTGCAAGGTTTTGAAATTCTTACAGCTAAATCAGTGATTAGTACAGTTGTAGACCAACACTATTTTTTAAAATTTTATCTCATTTTATTTTATTTTAATTCAGAACTTCATATATTTGCTCAAGTAAAATTGTTTTGGAAAGCACCCTACTACTTAGCCACTTGGATTAAGATTTTCCTAATAATGTACAGCCAACACAAAACATGGGCTTCCTGGTGGCTCAGTGGTAAAGAATCTGCCTGTAATGCAGAAAACGCAGGTTAGATCTCTGGGTTGGGAAGATTCCCTGGAGAAGGAAATGGCTACCCACTCCAGTATTCTTGTCTGGAAAACTCCATGGACAAAGAGGCCTCACAGGCTATAGTCCATGAGGTCACAAAGAGTCAGACACAACTGAATTACTACACAGCAACACAAAATACAGAAATTGAACCCTGAGATACATAGGACTACACCTGTTATCCATAATATTGCTTTAAAATTTCTGTTTTCATCAAAACTTTCACACTGGGTTGAATTTATACTAAGTGAACTATAAAAATTTAAATTCATAATTAAGTCTCTGTAGCAAAATGCCATTTTCTCTGTTTTATGTGTTAAGATTCCACATTAAGTTTGATTTGGAAGAGAGGATATTTCTGGCTGAAAAATAAAAGTAAAGAAAATCATTGTTCTACACCACTCTTCTATTCTGGTATCAGTGACTGAATGTTTTCCCTTATGGAAAAGTAGGGAGGGAGAGGTGGTGATGGCAAAGCTTGTAATAACAGCACAGGTTCCACAAATGGAGGTGGAGAAGGTAAAAGGGCAGATTTCTTCCCTTTCGCATCCCTAAACATCCTTATGATGGTTGGTTTGTTCTCTGTGTATTGAAGGTAGAATTTGATTTCTCCTGTTGTTGTTGCCTTAAACGTTATGACTCCATATTTTACCGACACTAATCAAGAGAAGAGGAAAATCTGTCTAGTTGTTTATTTAACTCACTCATGTACACACACACACACACACACACACACACACACACACACACACAAATGCAGATCAAAGGCAGCCTAAATACGCTTTTCTGTGGTCAAACCACAGATATGCTTGGAGTACCCTACCGAGGCAGGAACAGTTGTCTTAGCTCATGCACAATGCACGTTAGAAATAAATATTATTTCAGCAAGTTGCTTACTCCAGGAAAGTGATATTTACAGATCTCCGTAGGTGAAGTTTTCTTCCTGGCCTCACAGTGCTTTATGCAGCTTGGATGAATGGAGGATGGATTTCCAGGTCTCCTAGACGAATGGTATATAAGACAAAGCTAACATAGGATGCTTGAGAGATTTTTCAAGCCCATCTCCATGTGAAAATGTGAAAGAAAAAAAAAACTTCACATTTTTGAGTGAAGTTGAAAACAAAACAGAGCTATTCTTCCCATTATACAGATGCAGAAGAGAAGCTTCTCCCTGTATTGGTGATGACTGCTTGTCAGTAGTGGCATGGGGACTGGAAAGTCAGGTATGAATTCAGTTTTCAGTTCTGCATTCACTGGTCATTGGATCTGAATGAGTTATTATCTCCACTGAGACTTAATTTCTTTATCTGAAAAATGGGATTAAAATACAGGGTGACTGATGATCACCTGGAGAGACATCAAATGAGATAACAAACATGAAGCTCTTTGAGCCATGGACAGAGGTGGAATTAGTAAAGCATACACTTCCCCTCTGACAGCCTCCCCTTTCTCATGTTTCTATATTGACTATCACTAGTGTGTGGAGTTGCTTGTGATGATTAAAAGATATACATTCAAATAAAAGCTGACCTGTGGTAGGTACTTAATTGTTTTGTCGTTAAGTCATGTCCAACTCTTTTGTGACCCCCTGGACTGTAGCCCAACAGGCTTCTCGGTCTGTGTGATTTCCCAGACAAGAATACTGGAGTGGGTTGCCACTTCCTTCTCCAAGGAATCTTCCTGACCTGGGGCTCAAGCCCATGTCTTTTTCATTGGCAGGCAGATGCTTTACCACTGAGCCACCAGGGAAGCCCGTGTGTGTGTGTGTGCTTAGTCAGTCAGTCATGTCTTACTCTTTGCGACCCCATGGACTATAGCCTGCCAGGCTCCTCTCTCCATGGTGATTCTCCAGGCAAAAATACTAGAGTGGGTTGCCATGCCCACTTTCAGGGGATTTTCCCAACACAGGGAATGAATCCAGGTTTCCCACATTGCAGGTAGGTTCTTCACCGCCTGTGTCACCAGAGAAGCCCAAGGAAGCCTATTGTACTTAATAAATGGTGGCTTATGACATTCTGCTAAAAGTAATACTAAATGAAAAACAACTTCAACACCATCTCTTACCATCTTTACAGAACTGTGAAGGATACCATCATAATAGAAAATATATTATTTGTTAACCAGTTAGGAAGCTCCTTGCCTGATGGTAGGTGCGGAGTATTTGGGCAGAACATGGTTCAGTGTCAAACCTCCTTCTTAGATTGGGCTGGAGTGTCCAATGCGTGTGAAGAAAGTGGAGTCTGAACTGGCCTTTGAGGGAGAAGAAAGAGTAGGATGAATAAAGAAAAAGAAGGCATTTCAGGGAGAGGACCCAGCAAGGGTAGAGACCTAGATTAGAAAGATGTGGCTCTGTGAGGAAACGTAGGGAAGATTCTGGCATGGCTGGAGAATAGGGCAAGTTTCCAGCAGGGGATGGCTGTCAGAGGGGAAGTTTTATGTTTTACTAATTCCACCTCTGTCCATGGCTTAAAGAGCTTAATGTTATCTCATTTGATGTCTTTCCAGGTGATCATCAATCACTCTGTATTTTAATCCCATTTTTCAGATAAAGAAATTAAGTCTCAGTGGAGATAATAACTCATTCAGATCAGACAGAGGGCATGTCCCAGCATCTCTGGAGGGCCCTGAGACTCCAGCTGAGGACTTGGGCTTTATTTTAAGAGGCGGCATGGACCCATCAAAGATTCCTGAACAGAGAAGTGTCATGACAGAGAGGAGAGTTTAGCAGACAATGGAAGGGCAGAATGCTAGATGGCCTGGAGGCTTCCCTGGTGTCTCAGTTGGTAAAGAGTCCAGCTTCAAGGCAGGAGACCTGGGTTCGATCCCAGGTCAGGAAGATTCCCTGGAAATGGGAATGGCTACCCACTCCAGTATTCTTGCCAGGAGAATTCCATAAAGAGGAGCCTACTGGGCTACAGTCCATGGGGTCACAAAGAGTTGATACAACTTAGCAACTTTCACTTTTCACTTTCACTTCAGAAGGTAAAGAGATTGAAGCCAGAAAGGCTAGTTAATGAGTCATTGCATTTCAGGAAAATAGAGATGAGGGCCTGGACCAGGGCATCAGCAGTTACTGTAAGAGGGAACAAGAGAAGGAGATGCTTGGGAAGGCAGGGGGAGAGTGAGAGTTTTAAACCATGCAGCAGAGGGGAAGTCCCATGTAATGAAGTAATGTCATCACTGGACCAGGAGAGATGGCTCAGAGGAAAGGGAATTGGAAATGCCATCAGAATCCAAATCAATTGTTTTATGCAAATATTTCACTTCCTCTCTGTCTTCCCAAAAGGGAAGGCTTATAATTTGCACAATAGTGTTATTAATATCTAGAGCTTGGGAAAACAAAAGCCATGTTTAAACTTCAGACTTTTAAATCTTCCAATTTGCACTGCTCTCTGCCTTGCTAAATTCACCACACTGGAGACCGTTTGATGTTCTGCAAAGCCTCTCTCCACACTCTTTTCCTCTTGATAAAACATTAAATCAGTGCATTTCCCACCCCCATCCCTCCCCTTTTCCTCTCTAAAGATGAGCTTTTCTAGTAACTGAAATTCTGTTTAAATAAGTAGAGTTCTGAAGGGAGAGACGGCTGCAGTAGTGATATTTCAACTCATTAGACTTTGAGACTTTCGGCTGTAAAATAGATGCCTATTAGAGTTTATAATTCAAAATGCTTTCCTCGTGAGGGTATGGGGCCGATACAGACAGAGGACATATTCTCTGGAGAGTGAGGAGTGTTTGCTTTGGGTTCTACATGGAGACTGCCCTGCTTACTCCAGTTATATGAGCATCCAAGAATTTCAGGAAGGCAAATTCATTTGTCATTTATTTATCCAAGCCACCTTTTCTGTTTTCAGTCGTGTGCTGGTGCTACTGAAATGGTAAGTGTGTATTGGGGGGAGGATGGGCATGTGTATGGGACATAGAGGGGCAGGGCAACTATTGGGGAAGAATGTTCAGTATTTCTCAAACTTTAAAAAAAAATTATCAATCCCCCATCTTCTTTCCTCTGAGCCCTCTTAGACATTTTTTTTCTAGTTTCCCTTCACCATTAAATTGTAATACTACAGACATGCTATATATTAGTTTATGTACTTAATGTATATCTGTACTTTCTCCATAAAAAGTCATCTCTTTCCCTTTCCCAACCAATTTTCTCTCTCTTGAGGGAGATATTGTTCCTGTAGAGAGTGCATGTTCCAACAGGAGTGGAAACAGTTATGTGTCTCCATTACATCCTGTATTAGAGGGAACTACAAAGAAATGAATAAACTCAAAGGAGGGGGAGTGGATTGGATAGTGACCCCCAAAACATATGCCTCCATCCTCACATCAGAACCTGTGTATGTTATCTTAATAACATAGATTCTTTTTACAAAATACCATTTTTTAAATCTAATTACATTTGCAGATATAATTACAGTAAGGATGTAGAGATAAGATTATCCTGATTTATCAGAAGAAACATGTGAGCATAGTCATGTTTGACTCTTCATGACTCCCATGGACTGTGGCCCACCAGACTCCTCTGTCCATGCAATTTTCCTGACAAGAATACTGGAATGGGTTGCCATTTCCTCTTCCAGAGGAACTTCCCAACTCAGGGATCAAACCCACTGCATTGCAGGTGGATTCTTATTAGAGTTGGCCCTAAATCCAAAGACAAATGTCCTAAAAGAGACACATAGAGGAGAGAACCAGGCATAGAGGAGAAAGGGCCTGTGAAGATGCAGGCAGAAGTTAGAGTGATGCTGCCACAAGCCAAGGGATATTGGTGGCCACCAGAAGGAATGCTTCAGGCTACTGAAAATCTTTCCCCCTAGAGCTTTTGGAGGGAGACTGGTCCTGCTAATACCTTGATTTCAGAATTCTAACCTCTTGGACTATGAGAGAGTACATTTCTGTTGTTTAAACCATTCGGTTGGTGGTAATTTGTTAACAGTAATCCTAGAGAACTAATATAGGAGAGTGTGGTCAACTTTGGCTCAGAGAGCCTGAGGACATTTCTGGGGGACATGACTTTTAGCTGGATCTAGACAAGTAGGAGATTGGCAGGTAGAGAAGAAGAGCATCTAGCAGAAAAAACAGCACATGGAAATAGGTAAGTGCAACTGTGTTACCCATGCTCAATTATTGCCTGAGTTCTCCCTTGTCTGGACAGGAAAACCTGCTGAGTTTGGTGCTGGGCCCTTTTTAGCCTCTGTTTATTCTATCTGCCCCACCCTCCCAACCAAGTGAGCACATTCTTTTTGCAGACCATCTGCATGTTGATGACTCCCAAATGTTTATCTTCAGACCCAATCCATCCCCAATAATAGAGTCAGAAACTCACATCAAACTGCCACCTGATGCCCACATTGGCTTCTTTCGCAGGTATCTCCATAGTTGTTTACAATGTCAACTCTTTTTTTAAGTATTATTTTTTTCTGTCTTTATGAGAATTTTTATTTTATTTATTTATCTTTGGCTGCCCTGGGTCTTCGCTGCTATGCAAGCTTTCTCTAGTTGCAGTGAGTGGGGGCTACTCTCTGGTTACAGTGTATGGGCTTCTCACTGCAGTGGCTTCTCTAGCTCAGGTTCTAGGTGTAAGGGCTTCAGTAGTTGAAGCACACGGGCTTTGTTGCTGGGCTACATGTGAAATTTTCCTGGACCAGATGTTGAACCTGTGTCCCCTGCATTGACAGGTGGATTCTTAACCACTGGACCACCAGAAAGGTCCTATAATGTCAACTTTTAATTCTCAGCTCACACTGTTTCTGCTCAAATGTCTCCTTCTTTATACCACCGATAAGCATCTCTAGCTAACAGATTGCTCAGCAAGAAACTTTGGAGTTCTCATGGACCCCTCCCATTTCCTCAGTTTCCACCGCCCATCCATCAACTTCTCACCAGTTCTTTCTCCAAGATACCTATCACATCAATCCCCTCATCTCTATTAGAAGGATAGTACAACAAAGCACCTGAGAGCCGGGCTTTAGAACTGCCTCATTTCAAAGCCCTGCTCCATCCCTATCTTTGCTTCAATTTCTCACCTGGAAAATGAAATAAAGTAGTCCTTTCCTTCTAAGGTCATCATGAGGATTAAATAAATTATTTCCTGTGAAGGGTTTAGGACTCTAGCACTAAGTGTTAGCCATTAATATGATGACTGCCAATGTTTTTGTTTAAGGTCTCTACCATCTGCCACTTATTTGATGACCAAGTTCCTCCCTGGACTCTTGGGTTTCCTCTTCAGTCCTCCCTGTAAGAACCATTCTTCACACAGAATCTTTATTGTTTCTCACCATGTTTAGAGTCACACCCAACCTCCTCTCCATATTCTACAGGCTTCGCATCTTCAATCTCATCTCAGGTAACACCTCCCTCACTTATTAGAGGGCTACATTGTCCAGTATAGAAGCCACTGGTCATGTGTGGCCATTGAAATATGTCTAGTTCCAACAAAGAAGTGCTTTAAGTGTAAGATGCACAATGTGATTGGCAGACTTAGCATGAATGAAAGTATGTAAAACAGATCACTATTTTTTTAAAATATTGATTGCAGGTTGAAATGACACTATTCTGAATATGTTAGGTTAAATAAACTATGTTAATATTGTATGTTTTTTTTTTTAATGGCTATAAGGCATTTTATTGGGAGAAGGAAATGGCAACCCACTCCAGTATTCTTGCCTAGAGAATCCTGTGGGCAGAGGAGCCTGGTGGGGTGCCGTCTATGTGGTTGAACAGAGTCAGACACGACTAAAGCGACGCAGCAGCAGCAGCAGCAGCATAAGGCATTTTAGAATCACATATGTGACTTATTCCATTCCTGTTGAACAGGCCTGCTTTTTGGCCTTCTTCCAATTTCTGGAGCACTCCAAATCATCTCCAACCTCAGTCTTTTCACTTGAGGTTTTACCTGCCTGGAATGTCCTTACCCTGTTCTTCAAGTGGCTAGTTTTTGCCATCCTTCAGCCTCAATGTCACCTCTTCAAAGACTATTTGTCACCTCTGACTATTCACCTATGCCCTTCTTAGCTAACTGTTGCCTTCTTCTCCACTTCTCCCACTAGAAAGCAAGCCCCATAAATCAGGAACCTTTTGTCTTCTTCACTGTTGTAGTCCCAGCACCTAACAAAGGTCTGTCTTCAATACACATCTATGGAATAAATGAAGCAAAAAGACATTACTTCTTAAAGAAGACATTTCTTGCTATATGTAAGGTTCTCTGAGCTCTGTAGAGGGCATAAATATGGAGACGGCGAGGGGCGGGGGGGTTGGAGGTGCATTTTAGAATTCTGCTCCACTGAAGACAGGGCTGGACATGAAGTTTATTCTGAACACCAAGAAGCAAAAACCACTGAAGTGAAACACACAGGAATTGGGATCTAACTAAAAGTAACTCCTTATGTACGCAACAGCTGCTCTAGAGGCCCAGGACTGGAGATAAGGGTAAGCTTGAAAGTGAAAGTGAAAGTCAGTTGTGTCTGACTCTTCGCAGTCCATGGGATTCTCCAGGCCAGAATATTGGAGTAGGTAGCCTCTCCCTTCTCCAGGGAATCTTCCCAACCCAAGGATCAAACCCAAGTCTCCAACATTGCAGGTGGATTCTTTACCAGTTGAGACACAAGGGAAGCCCAAGAATACTGGAGTGGGTAGCCTAACCCTTCTTCAGTGGATCTTCCCGACCCAGGAATAGAACCGGGGTCTACTGCATTGCAGGCTGATTCTTTACCAACTGAGCTATCAAGGAAGACAAAGCATAAGCTTACCTGTAGTTAAAATACTCTGCATAACTCTAGATAAGATCTAAAGTGTGTGAGAACTGAGCCCTAGTATAGTGCAGACAACTACACAGTGCCACAGTGACTGAAATTTTCACAGTAGCTAACACTTACCAGGTGTCAGAGACTCTGCTAAGCGTATTGCATAGGATATTTTATTTAATTCTCATCATCACCCATTGAAGTAAGCTCCAGCACTATTTCCATTTCACACTGAAGAAACTCAGACGAGGCAGTAATTCATCTCAGGTCGTGTCCTTAGTGAGTGATACAACCAGGATTAGGGTCCACACTTGACTGAGCTCTTGAATGCCGTGCTACTGTGGAGAATGGACCAGAGTGCCTGCCTGAGTGTCAGTTCCTGCTTTGTCATTACCTGGTCAATTTTAGATTAGTCAAGACCCCAATTTCTCCTCCTCAGTTCAAACACCAGAACTGTTTATCCTTCCATGTTTCCTGCTCGTAGGTTCCCTGGATAGGGATTACCCAGTTTATCACCCTGGAGATAGGTTTGACTTCTTTCCCCTCCTAATCTCTACAACCAGTCACCATGTCAGATGAATTGTTTCTATTTACAAAATGCTCTGCAATCTGCCCCCTCCTCGCCACCTCTTCTCCCACTGCTGTGGATCAAGCTCCATTACTGCCAACCTGAAGTAATCCCATGGGCTCCCTACTGGCTCATCTCCAATCTCTCCCACTGGTATCATTCCTCCAGCTGCTGCCAGAGTGATCCAGTTTAACACAGATATCTAATTGCATCAAGTATCTTCATTCCCTACCCCTTCAACATATTTAGTATCTTCCCATGGCTCATCGGAGAAAGCAATGGCACCCCACTCCAGTACTCTTGCCTGGAAAATCCCATGGACGGAGTAGCCTGGTAAGCTACAGTCCATGAGGTCGCTAACAGTTGGACACGACTGAGCGACTTCACTTTCACTTTTCCCTTTCATGCACTGGAGAAGGAAATGGCAACCCACTCCAGTATTCTTGCCTGGAGAATCCTAGGGACGGCGGAGCCTGGTGAGCTGTCGTCTATGAGGTCGCACAGAGTCGGACACAACTGAAGCGACTTAGCAGCAGCAGCAGCAGCAGCATGGCTCATAAAATAAGGTACATGTTGCTTGATTGAGCATATATATAAACACGTTCATAATTTCCCCCAGCATACGTGTGCTAAGCAGTCTCCAACAGGAGCCCCAGGGATCCCTTCCCCTGGTATTCATTCTCTGTGTAACCTCCTCTCCTGACACGTTCCCTGGTATTCATTCTCTGTGTAACCCCCTCTCCTGACACGTTTGTAACTGATAGACTATGACAAAAGTCATGGGATGTTACATCTGAGATTAGAAAAAGATTTTCAGTTTCACCTTTTCTGGCATTCTGACACTCCTTAAGTTTTGCTCATTTGGATGAAGCCAGCTGCCATGTTGTGAGCTGCCCGGTGGAGAGGACCTGAAGGGGGGTCTCAGGCCAGTGAGGACCTGGATCCTGCCAGTATCCACGTGAGTGAGCTTGGAAGCCCATCAACTTCCAGCAGATTCTCAAGATGACTCCCATCCTGGCTGACACCTTGATTGCAACCTTGTTGGAGACAAAACCCAGAACCAGAGGCACCAGTCAAGCTGCACTTGGATTCCTGACCTACAGAAGCTGTGAGATAATACAGGTTTGCTGCTTTAAAAGTTTTAGGATTACTTGGTAATTCTTTAGTCACCAAGTCATATCTGACTCTTGCAACCCCAGGCTCCTCTGTCCATGGGATTCTCCAGCCAAGAATATTGGAGTGGGTTGCCATTTCCTCCTCCAGGGGATCTTCCCGACCCAGGGATCCAACCCAGATCTCCTGTATTGCAGGCATTCTCCTGCATTGCAGCAGATTCTTTACCAACTGAGCCACCAGGAAAACCCATAAGAATTACTTACTAAGAGGCAATATGTAACTAACATACTAGGTATTTGGCCTCATCTTTTAGCAACTTCTACTTACACTTTCAATATTCCCATCACAGTGAACTTGTAATTAGTCTCCAATACAGCCTGCACTCTTTGTCCCCAGGCCACTGTATATATCATTTTGTTTTTTCCTACCCAATGCCATCTCTTTCTTTTCTGCTTAGAAAACATGTGGTCCTTCATAAAAACCCATCTGTAATAGCACAGCTGTTCTGCCTTTCCCAGTTTCCCAGCCAGCTACACCTCCTCTCTGCTCCCAAGACCTCCGCATGTGCTAGTGAAGGGCGTGCCGGCGAGGGTGTTCCTTTGTCTCTACCTTCCCCACCTCTGCTTGCCTCGCACACCCTCCTCCCTCCTTTGGATCTAGAATCCAAAGGGGAAGCAACTTTGCCTTCATCTCCTTTATCTCCAACACTTAGTACAGGGCCCTGTACACATGTGCCATTTATGTTCTTAGACAGAACTTAACAATTCATGTTCAATGAGTGAAACTCTTAGCTTTATTATTTCATATGTAAAATGATAATAATAACTGTAATAATAAAATAATATAGTAATAATCCATTCAGTTCAGTTCAGTCACTCAGTCATGTCCGACTCTCTGCGACCCCATGAACTGCAGCACTCCAGGCCTCCCTGTCCATCACCAACTGCCAGAGTCTACCCAAACCCATGTCCATTGCCATATATAATAATAATACTTATATATAATATATATATACATATACATATGTATATGTATACATATACAATAATAATACATTATAGTAATGTATTATTACTATATTATTTTGTTATGACAGTTCTTTCGATATACTCCAATAGTATGGTACTTCAATAGTAATCATATATACTGCTACTACTGAAATAATAATAATAGTGATGATGATGCTGACAATGGTAAATTTATGAAAGTGATAAATTCATGAGTCAGGCTCTACTCTAAACTATTTTGCATCCACTATCTATAACTCAATATATTCTATGTGAGTGCTCAGTTGTGCTCGACTCTTTGTGACCCCATGGATTGTAGCCCTCCAGGCTCCCCTGTCCATGGAATTCTCCAGGCAAGAATAATGGAGTGAGTTGCTATTTCCTGCTCCAGGGAATCTTCCCAACCTAGGGATAGAAGCTGCATCTTTTGCATCGACTGCATTGGCAGGCAGGTTATTTACTACTGTGCCATCTGGGAAGCCCCCAAGATACTGTACAGGTTATTAAATTATATCCATTTCACACTGACTCAGGAAGGTTAAATAACTTGTCTAGAGCCTCGGAACTAATGGAGGAGCTGGAATTCAATCCTAGATCTGTCTGATTGCCTAATTGGTTCTTTTTCCACTACAGTCCTTAATTAAAGGGTTTCCAAGAATAAATTGTTGAGGACAATGTGGGTAGCCCTTTGGAATGGGAATGGCAGATTCCTGCAGGTTCTGAGACAAGTATGTAAAGGTCCTCAAGGAGATGCATGGGAGAGCAGATAAAAGCAAACTTGCTCCTTCCCCCAAGCAAACCAGTGAAGAACGACTGAAGAAAAATATCAATAACCCTGGTGGTAGAGAGAAGGGAGTGTCAGACAGGAGGCACAGGAAGACCCTGAAATCTGTTAGAAAAATGCTCTCTGAGGGCCTGAAGCTGAGTAGCAGATCCAATTAGCTGACTGATATATGGATATATTCAGGATGGAGCGATGTTGGAAAGGGTTGCACTTGGCCTGGGGAATTTTGATGAGCTTTTAAAATTCAGTGGACACCAACACTGAAATTGTGAATGCAAGTTAGATCTGAGTTCTACTACACACATTAGAAAACATGAAGCACTCCTCATCACATGGGGCTGGTGGACAACACCATTACAGCTAGGATGCTGCCACACCATGTACTTTCTGAGAGTCATGGTTTCCCAGAGTTTCTTTTCTTGCCTGGAGAATCCCATGGACAGAGGA
This sequence comes from Okapia johnstoni, assembly GCA_024291935.2. NCBI lineage: Eukaryota > Metazoa > Chordata > Mammalia > Artiodactyla > Giraffidae > Okapia > Okapia johnstoni. The sequence continues at coordinate 40,486,712 of CM044314.1, read as the reverse complement.
GCCTGGCGGGCCACAGTCCATGGGCTCATAAAGAATCAGACTCTACTGATTGACTAACACTTTGACTTTCTTCCATGATCCTCCAAGACATTAATTCTTCAAGGTCTTGACCAAGGGGACTGGAGTAGGAAAAATTTCAGCAGATGGAACATTTGCTGTAGCCCACTTGTACAACTGTGACTTTATTTATTTTTAATTAAAAATTTTTTAAAAAAATTTTAAATATTTTTACTGGAGTATATAGTTAATTGACAATGTTGTTGTGTCGGCTTCCCTGGTGGCTCAGTGGTAAAGAATTTGCCTGCCAATGCAGGAGCCCCAGGTTCCATCCCTGGGCTGGGAAGATCCCTGGCAGAGGGGCATGGCAACCCATTCCAGTATTCTTGCCTGGGAAATATCATGGACAGAGAAGCCTGGTGGGCTATTGTCCATGGGTTAGCAAGAGCCAGGGAAGACTGAGCAATTCAACAACAACAAATATTGTGTTGGTTTCAGGTGCACAGCAAAGTAATTCGGTTATACGTCTATATATATCTATTCTTTTTCAAATTTTTTTCCCATTTAGGTTATCACAGAATATTGAGCAGAGTTCTCTGTGCTATATAGTAGGTCCTTGTTGGTTATCCATTTTGAATATAGCAGTGTGTACATGTCAATCCCAAACTCCCTCATTATCCCTCCTCACACCCTTTCCCCCTGGTAACCATAAATTCTCTCTATGTCTGCGAGTCTGAAACAATTGTGACTTTAGTAACAGGTTAACCAATCAGAGCCTTCTACCAAGGCTGTCAAATGCAGGAACCAGGGGCCCAAGAGAAGAGGTGTGTATTCCCTCCACATGGCATGGTACTTTTGCATCTATTTAAAAATGATATTTCAAATTACTAAACAGGATCGAGGGAATGTTTTTCACTGTTGGGCTTTAAGGCTTTAAGTCTGTTTTCTTTTTCAAAATTATCCCATTTCCCTTATCTCTCTCCCCTTCCCTCGTGAGCTGTGCTATTGAAAGGCAAATTTCCTGGAGGGTTAGGGAGGCGGGTGTCAAGAATTAGCATATCAAACAAACCCAATAAACCGAAAAGAAATTAGCAGAATCCCAACTCTGACATGGAGTTGCTGTACTAAATTGAGGTTAATGTGACCCTGTCCTTTCTGTTTTAAACAAAGCTCGGGAAATAGAGCAAGCTCTATTCCATCGCCCTCTGGGTCCATTGGCATTTATCCCCAGCGGTGAAAATAAAAACAACAAAAAAAAGGAGGGGGAAAAGAAAAAGGAAAAAAAAAGATCTCAAACATGTTAGTGGAATATATATGTATATTTTCTGATATATAACTTAATAAAAGTTTATGGACCCAGGATAAGGGAGTCACACTGAACAGATGCACTGGGACTGAAATATGGTCCAATTAAGTCTGTAACAGGGTGAGCTTTACTTTGAACATTCTCCAAGTTGAAATGAAAGCTTCGCAGAACAGATAAATCAGCCAGCATAAAATAAAAACGCTGATCTGGCACCACTCCCAAAAGGATGGGAGGAGGGGCTTGAGGGCTGGGTAGGAAGGGGAGGGTGGAGGTGGGGGCTTCAAGCCAGCCAGGCATCCCTACTGGAGGCTCAGACAGCCACTGCCCTGTGTCAGTAAATAAACAGCAGCTTATATTTAAGCCATTCCAATTAATGCCTTCTGTGGCAGCTATTTATCTATTGAGGGGATGGAAGGGATTGCCTAATGCAATTAAACTGTTTGCTGGCAGTGCCTTCAAAAGTGCCTTGCCTATAGGCACGTGGTTTAAGGCCAACCTTCCTGCTGAGGGAAGTTTTGTCTGAGAAACTGGACAGCCATCCTTACCTGAACTGCCCACTCTATCACCCACAGCCAGATCACCTATTGAAAGCTTTTGATACCCCTCCACCTCTTAGGACAATGGATATAATTCCTCCTAGTCTCTCTCTTTATTCCCTTCACTTCTCTGAGATGTCATCCCCATCCCCACTCTTTCCATCTGTTCTGTAAATTTGATTTCTCTGCAGAGGGTGCCATTTTAGCCATTGCTCAGTCGTTAAGTTGTGTCCAGCTCTTTGTGATTCTGTGGACTGTAGACTGCCGGGCTCTTCTGTTCATGGGATTTCCCAGGCAAGCATACTAGAGTGGGTTGCCATTTCTTTCTCCAAGGGATCTTCCCAACCCAGGGATCAAACCAGCATCTCCTGTTTCAGCAGGCAGATTCTTTACCACTGAGCCACAAGGACTCTTAGGAAGCCGTCAGGACATCCAGAATCTCAGCTAGAGAATCACAGACTCTCCTGAAGTCTCAATAAGGTCTTGTGTGATTATGACGGAGGACATGCCTTTGAGCACCAGATGCCCAACTCCTTGGTGTGATTTTCAGGTGAGGCAAGAAGATCCAAACTTTCAGGCCTGACTGTAGCCTGAGAAACCAAGTGACCTCATTTGGCACCAGTCAGATAAACAGACAAAGCTATGAGATACATCTTTCCTGCTTCCCCTCCTAATACCCAGGCTTCCCAGGTGGCGGAGTGGTAAAGAATCTGCCTGCAGTTCAGGAGACATAAGAGATGTGGGTTCGATCCCTGAGTCGGGAAGATCCCCTGGAGGAGGGAAATGGCAGCTCACTTCAGTATTCTTGCCTGGAGAATCCCATAGACAGAGAAGCCTGGTGGGCTACAGTTCATGGGGGTCACAAAGACTTGGACAAGACTGAAGTGACTGAGCATGCACACACAAGTACTTCTAATACTCTAGAATCTCAGTTCCATGAGGGGAGAGAATATGTTTTATTTACTGCTGTGTTTACAACGTAACACTCTCTCAGCAATAAACATTTGTTGAGGGATTTCCCTGGTGGTCAAGTTGTTAAGAATCTGCTTTCCAATGTCAGGGATTCAGGTTCAATCCCTGCTCAGGGAACTTAAGATTCCATATGCTGTGAGGCAATTAAGTCTGCACGCCACAACTAGAGGGCCCTTCCTACAACCTACAAAGATCCCAAGTGCTGCAGCTAAGACTCAGTGCAGTCAAATGAACAACTGTTTTTAAAACTTTTGTTGAATGAATAAGAATTATTATAACTCATTTTACTGATGAGAAACTGAGTCCAAGACATTTTGACTGATTGTCCTGGTCTGGTTGACAGAAGAGGCTGGATTCAAACTAGGTCCCCCTAGCCCCACAGCGCACATCTTTCCATGTGCATTTGGTTATGATTCTGTTCCTACACATACCCACCTTGGAGCAGGGCCCCAGCCTCCCGATGCCCACCTGGTGACATTGCAGTTGAGCTTTGGGTACCAGCTGGACAAGCGGAGTGGACTGCAGGCTGAGATGAATGGGAGCAGCGCCCCAGTGTCCTGTGCAAACCTTGGGTGTGGCTCCATACGTGCTGGGGCCGTAGGGTCATCATTTGTGAAAGGAGATTTACCAGCTGCCTTAGAGAGAGGGCGTGAGAAGCAAATGAGACCCTGGGAGGGAATGGGAGTTGAAAAGCCATGGCGTGATATCCACCTCTGAATGCAAAATGTTCAATACAAAGGCCCGCAGCTTCTCCAATGAGGAGGATGACAAAGAAAGAGAGACAGAGGTGAACGGCTCTCATCGTTTCCTGACTGTAGCAATCAGTCTGATTATTTGCTGTTCCCTTCTGAACCCCCTTTCTTCCCCACTTCTCCAAGAAAAAGAGATTATTTTTAATTACAGTTTTACACTGGATTAATGAACCTCCACAATAAGTTAATGAGCAGGACATGGCACCGAGAGACAGTGCATTTGATTACTTTCAGAGACTTTCTTAAGCTTCATTATTTCCAGGCCAGCCTGTCACAGTCCCCGTGGTCTGGGTGAAGAATGCAGGAGAGATGTCAAGGATTTCTGGGATGTTCTATGTGTGATACCTGAGACCCTGCTGTGTGAAAGGAACACTCTGTCCCTTCATGAAAGGAAAGCCCAACACTGCTGGGAATCCTCCTGGCAGTTCTCCAAGGGAGAAAATTCTCTGATGTAACCTAGCAGCCGAAGTAAACTTAATAATTACCATGGAACAAGAAAGAACATTCCTGCTTCTCTGTGCCCTCTGTTTCCATTTTTTGTTTGGATTCTATCATCACACATTGGATTCTTGCAACAAGTTCCTGATGGATGCTCCAGTATGTTGTATGTTGTGTTGTTGTGTTTAGTTGCTCAGTTGTGTTCAACTATTTGTGACCCCATGATCTGTAGTCTGCCAGGCTCCTCTGTCCATGGGATTCTCCAGGCAAGAATACTGGAGTGGGTTGCCATTTCCCTCCTCCAGGGGATCTTCCCAACCCAGAGACTGAACCTGGGTCTCCTGTGTTTCCTGCATTGCAGGCCGATTCTTTAGCTGCTGAGCCATCAGGGAAGTCCTAGTGTAACTTCTCTTAAAATCCTTCAATGGCTGTCATTGTCTTGAAACATAAAATCCAAACCCTCTGGTTCATTATGATCAGAGTTTTTCCTTCCTTTCCTGAGAAACTACACAACCTTGTTCTTTTGTGCTCCAAGCATTTAAGTGGTGTTTCTCCTGACTGTAAAGCCTTCTTCATCTTCATCTTCTTGACCCCTCAGGACAAATTAGGGGGGAAGTTTTGCCTGACCTTTCGAGGCAACTCAGGAGTCTCAGCAATCATCCCAGATCGCTGTGCATGCACGTCAGAATATGAAGTAGGTCCCTGCAAAGTATTCTCTTTCCTACACGCCTGCTCTTCTGAGCAGCCTGAAAACATCACACAGCCTTACTTATTCACCTTTGTGTACTCAGTTTGGTACAGATATACAGAAGATTATCAGTAAATATTGGTTTTTACTGAATTAGAGAATGAATGGCTTCCCTAGTGGCTCAGTCAATAAAGAATCCACCTGCAAAGCGAGAGACCTCAGTTCAATTCCTGGGTTGGGAAGATCACCTGGAGGAGGGAAATGGCAGCCCACTCTAATATTCTTGCCTGGAGAATCCCATGGACAGAGGAGCCTGTAGGGCTATAGTCCATGGGGTTGCAAAGAGACGGACACGACTGAGGGACTAAGCATAGCATAGACAATGAATGATTGAACAAATAAGTTAGGGAAGAATCTATGTTGATTGGAAGTGAAGAGAATTAACATTGAGCTTTTCTCCCCTAGGCCACCCTGGGGGATGTTGTATTGAAAACCTGAATTCTACTTTTCTCCTCTACTCTCCAGCTTGCTACATGTCTCTCAAGGTCCATTAGATTCTGCTGCAGTAACAAGCATTCCCAAATTTTCATTGCCTTAACACAATAATGTCACTCTTGCCACATGTCAATTGTGGTTGTCTGGGTGGCTCTGTGTGCATGCATACTAAGTCACATCAGTCACGTCCTACTCTTTGCAACCCTATGGACTGTAGTCTGCCAGACTCCTCTGTCATGGGATTCTCCACACAAAAATACTGGAGCGGGTTGCCATGGCCTTCTCCAGGGGATCTTCCTGATCCAGGGATCAAACCTGCATCTCTTATGTCTCCTGCATTGGCAGGGAGGTTCTTTACCACTAGAGTCACCTGGGAAGCTCCCTGGGCAGCTCTATGTCCCTCAATTAATCAGAGACATAGATCCATAGGGGCTCCACCATCTTGTGGAATGATGAGAGTCTAGAGAACTGTAGAAGGCCTTTTGCTACATCAACCTAGAAATGATGAAGGCTAACATTTCATTGGCCAGAGGTAGTCACAAAGCACATCTAACTGCAAGGGGTCCACAACATGCAGGGGAGCTAAAAAACCTTTTCATGAACCTTACCATCTCTGCCATACTGACCTTAATTAAGTCATTTTTCCATTCCTGCGTTCAAAGAACATTGTGTTCACGTTATGTGGCAGCCTGGATGGGAAGGGAGTTTAAGGGAGAATGGATACATTTATAAGTATGATTGGGGCCTCTCAGTTGGGTCAGCAGTAAAGAATCTGCCTGCCAGTGCAGGCGATGGGGGGCTCAATCCCTGGTCAGGAAGATCCCTTGGAGAAGGAAGTGGCCATCCACTCCAACATTCTTGCCTGGGAAATCCCATGGACAGAGGAGCCTGGCCGGCTACAGTCCGTAGGGTCACAAAGAGTTGGACATGACTTAAGGACTAAACAACAATAACAACAAAAATATGCATGGTTGAGTCGCTTTGCCGTGCATCTGCAACTATCATATTGTTAACTGGCTGCACTCCAATATAAAATAAAAAGTTTAGAAAGAGAACATTGTGTCCAACTTTACCATTGCATAAATGGGGAAACATACTTCCCCCATCTCTGACACCCATGGCGTAATTAATTCTAAAACTTGCCATGTGTCTGGATCTTTCTGGACCTTGTTGATTTGGTTTAATGGCTCTGCTAAAGGCCTGAATCCATCTCCTAGACCTCCAATCACAGCTTATTTCATCTGTCTTCTCCTCTGTGGGGTTAGTTCACCTTCAAGCCTTTACCTGGCTTCAGGGCAGGACAGTTCTTTATCCCTCTACATCTTTATCCCCTCACATTCTTCCCTTTAAAAAGCTGTGTGACCATCTTCCTTGAAATCAGTTCTACTTATTAGCATATATCAACCCTCATGGGAGAAAATTTTATGATGACAGCTATGATGCTATGATGCTATGATGCAAAGAGCATTCGTAAGATAGTAGACTGTGTTGACCTAAGGCTTCGTGTTGCTTTGCATAGATACCACCATCTCATGCCTGTTATACATAGACCATATAACATTCCCATTCAAATTGGTTTAGGATTTTAAAGTTCAATTGCACCCTTGGCCAAGGAATGAAAAAAAAAAAGAAGGAAACTAGTGTATCTAGTGTTTTGTCCTCAGCAAAATAAAAGGTGGCACTTAGACAGAATAAGTCATAGAAATAGCTGTAATTCTGCATCTATAGAAATCTAGTTATCCAAGCAGAGCAAAGGGCTAAGGTCTAGGAGGCCCAGGAAGGTTGCATGCCATATGTGGTTACCAAGGTTTAGAGGTTTATTTTTAGACGAACAGCATGGTGAGCTGTTATATCTGTTTGACCCAAGAGAGAACCCTGGGAAATAAATGCTATCTCAATCAGCATTGAAGCAGTTGGTATCTATAGGGGTTTGTTGTGAGTATAATTAATAAGCCAAGCTATTTTTATTGGAATCATAGTCTGTTGCCAACATTAGAGAGACAGAAGCATGTATGATGTGTTCTCTGCCCTCCAGCAGCCTCCATGTGGACTCAAGAAAAGAGCAAGTATAAGATGCTGAGAGCAGTTCAAATTTCAAGCCAGGATGTACTCTTTACTCTCATCTGAGGAACTCAGAGGGGACACGGTGGGCTGAGGGCATCAGGGAAGGTTAATAAAGTGGGCAGATCAGAGTGATAACAGAAAGGTAGAAGGTTGTATGAAAGGACAGAAGGAACAGCATAGCTAATGCGGGGTAGTGAAATTATACAAGGAGTTGGGTGATTGTGAAATAATCGATAGTTAAGGGGATAACAGAAGATTGTAGGGAGAGATTTCCAAGCCAATTAAAAGTAACATCTTCCTCTTTAGAACCCTAAAGCGACCTCTCTTTAATGATCATGACTTTCCTCTTCATTTGAGTTCTGTGAGTTTCAGACGTATCCACATTTGCAGAGTTCAAACACTCTGAAAATAATTTTGTTGTTCTTCTCTTCCCTCCCATTGGTTCTAGCATATATTTAGAAAGCACCCATTATATATGCATTGAGTTGAAATGAATTGAACTGAATAGGACTACAGCTAAATTTGAGAGTCTATGGCCAGAAGAAGTCTACTAAGGGGAAATGTTGGCCTGTAATCTTTAACACAAGCTAAGGAATCTGGTCTTTATCTTGAAACCAAGGGGGAGACATTGATGATTATTGGCAAGAGTGTAATATGTGTGAAAGTCAGTAAGCAACTGGCTGAAGCAGAGAGAGTCAAGGGACCTAGAGACCCTTATGAATGTCTTGAAATGACCCAGGGGCCAGCCTCAGGTGATGTGAAGACTATGAGCTCAAATCCTCACAGAAACTCCTGAGACAAGAGAAGGTAGTTAGGCGTGTTCTTTTGGCAGTCCCACTTTGTTTTAATGTTAAACACATTAAACTAGACTTTATCTACTAAAAGAAATAGCTCTGTCCAGTTTTCTGGACACTTAAGGTCTTCTCAACTCAACCTGTCTGTCATTCTCCTGATTTCAACAGTCAGAGATGCAGAGAAATGATTCTTTCCTACAAGAGAAATAGCAGGCTGAACATAACATAAAAGGTAGCTAACAGTGGACCTAAATGCCAGGAATACTGTGAAGAGTTGGGGGTGCTGGGACAGACTGGTGCCTACACTCCAGACTAAATGGGTAACTGTTATTTAGCTATATAGCTGATGGTTAATAAGTAGAAATACGCTGATCATAAGGTCTTACTTTTGAAGGAGAAGTGGAAATCCAAAATTCTCAGGACTTAAAAATTCTCTGGATCTTAAAATATTGACTCAAATGTATTTAAAACATGGTAGGTGCCCAGCAAAAATAGAGCTGTGGATCGCCACATTTTTTTGGTTTCTTTGTATAAAAGGAATGAATCTGGAGCCAAAAACCTCGGTTTGAATCCCAGCTAACAATCACTGACCTTGAGCAAGTCCCTTAACCTCTTTGAGCCCCCAAAACTTAATATAAAAAATGCAGATAATACTTTTCTCCTTGCAGGGATGTGTTCGTGTTCAGTCACTAAGTGATGTCTGATTCTTTGCAACCCCATGGACTGCAGCATGCCAGGCTTTGCTGTCCTTCACTGTCTCCCAGAGTTTGCTCAAACTCATGTCCATTGAGTTGGTGATGCCATCCAACCATCTCATCCTCTGTCGTCCCCTTCTCTTCCTGCCCTCAATCTTTTCCATCATCCAGCATGAATCTTTTCCATGAGTTGGCTCTTTGCATCAAGCTTCCACTTCAGCATCAGTACTTCCAATGAGTATTCAGGGTTGATTTCCTTTAGGATTGACTGGTTTGATCTTCTTTCTGTCCAAGAAACTCTCAAGAGTCTTGTCTAGCACTACAATTCAAAAGTATAAATTCTTCAGTGCTCAGCCTTCTTTATGGTTCAACTTTCACATCCTTAAGTGACTACTGGAAAAACTATAGTTTTGACTAGGTGGACCTTTGTCAGCAAAATGATGTCTCTGATTTTCCATACATTATCTAGGTTTGTCACAGCTTTTCTTCCAAGGAGCAAACGTCTTTCAATTTTGTGGCTGCAGTCACCATCCACAGTGATTTTGGAGCCCAAGAAAACAAAATCTATCACTGTTTCTACTTTTTCCCCATGTATGTGCCACGAAGTGATGGGACTGGATGCCATGATCTTCATTTTTTTTTCTTTTTAATTAGTTTATTTATCTATTTTTTAACTTTAAAATATTGTATTTGTTTTGCCATACATTGACATGAATCCATCATGGTGTACATGTTTTCCCCTTCCAGAACCCCCCCTCCCACCTCCCTCCCCATCCCATCCCTCAGGGCCATCCCGGTGCACCAGCCCCGAGTGCCCTGTATCATGCATCAAACCTGGACTGGTGATTCGTTTCACATATGACAATTTACATGCTTCAATGCCATTCTCCCATATCATCCCACCCTCGCCCTCTCCCATAGAGTCCATAATACTGTTCTATTTATCTGTGTCTCTTTTGATATCTCTCATACAGGGTTATCTTTACCGATTAACTAAGTACCATACATATGTGTTAGTATACTGTATTGGTGTTTTTCTTTCTGGCTTACTTCACTCTGTATAATGGGCTCCAGTTTCATCCACCTCATTAGAACTGATTCAAATGTACTCTTTTTAATGACTGAGTAATATTCCATTGTGTATATGTACTACAGCTTCCTTATCCATTCATCTGCTGTTGGGCATCTAGGCTGCTTCCATATCCTGGCTATTATAAATAGTGCTGCGATGAACATTGGGGTACATGTGTGTCTTTCAATTCTGGTTTCCTCAGTGTGTATGCCAAGCAGTGGGATTGTTGGGTCATATGGCAGTTCTATTTCCAGTTTTCTGAGGAATCTCCACACTGTTCTCTATAGTGGCTGTACTAGTTTGCATTCCCACCAACAGTGTAAGAGGGTTCCCTTTTCTCCGTACCCTCTCCAGCATCTATTGCTTGTAGTCTTTTGGATAGCAGCCAATCTTCACTTTTTGAATGATAAGTTTTAAGCCAGTGTTAAGAGAGGTGGCTTCCTTGCAGGGAGGTGAGAATTAAATGAGATGATAAGTAAAATCTAAGTGTTATTGGAAAACAAAAACAAAATACCACTTTAAATCTTGAAATCTGGAGTGCCAGGATACAAAAGTGCAATTCCTTGGGAGGGGATAGGTTAGGCCAAAAGATATGTGGGTTCAACTTGGGGCAGTTGTGAGGTTGATGCTTCGGTGACAGTGCCCCAAGAAATTTCTTGGTCACAGAAAGCATCTGAAACTGAAGCAGGGAAAACACCTTTGGTCACTGTTCTCTAAGACACTGCCAGCTGAAATCAGTGGTCCATGCAAAGAAAGGGTACCTTTGCAAGTGAAGCGTCTATGATGTTTAGATGAGCACAGCTCCTCTCGGATGTGTGTTAAGTACAGAGCCCTGGAAATGAGGAGTGTTCCATGTGTCAAGTTGAACCAGTAGAAAACAACAGAAAAATCAAGAGGTAAAGATGATAAACACAGGCAGATCCTGGTCTCCCACCTCTGGAGAGGCTTGACATCTGTCCTATCTTTAAAGCCCAGCTTGCATTTGGTCTCAGTTTGATAAGCTCTCACTGAAAGCCCTTTTTCATGTCCTCGGCTTTCACCATGGTTGACTGACTGAGCCACCGGAAATTATCCTACAAAAAGACAGAGCCGATGTTGAATCGTTTTGGCTGAGATTTTCTTTCCAGAGTTAACCCTCTTTCATTATTTGCATCTTTTGCAATCTATTCTTCAGACTTCACAGAGGGGCCAATCATAAAAACTAATATAATTGAGGGGAAGGCCAGATGTCTTGTAAACCCTGTCTGTATATATCTAGATATATGGGGTTTCCACTGGGAGCCTTACCTTTATTCAGAGGTGCATGGGTATGTTTGATAGAGCAAGTCCACCCAAAGGGAAGGAAGAGGGCCAGTGCAACCAGCAGCAAAACCTTCTCCTGGCTAGGGGGAGAAGGTGGGTGGGTAACTATGAAGAGAGTGTGGAAGTTGTCCCTCCAGTGGGCCCCACAGGATCCCCATGCTTCATGCACAGATACAGGATGATAAGATGGTGTGGAGTGACCGGACTTACTGAAAACCCTGTACAACACTAAGGCACAAGATTCTGTACCCTTGATATATGAAGGTTCCTTATATCCAAGGGTATACAGAAGAGAGCTCACTCCCAAACTCATTACTGGCCACCACAACTATCCTGTCATGAGATAGGACTGTAAGACCAAGTAAGTCTCTAAAAGATCTGAAGTTAAAATGGTTACTATCTCACGTTAGCGGCCCGGTCCTTACCCTAAGCAGTGCCGCCCGCTCCTCTCCGTTCAGCCCCCACTTGCTGGTGGCGGATGCGGGCGTCTGGGGTTCTTTACTGGAAGTTGCCTTTAGGCACGTAATCAGTGGGTTTTATTTATTGATTCTCCCGGTTATGTTGCCCTCCGAGATTCGAAATCTTCCTCCAAACCCGCCGGTGAGAAGGTTTCCTGGTGCTTAGAAATCTCTCCTCTTTTACGACTCCCTCCCCGGGACGGGTCTCCGTCCCTGACTCTTTTGTCTCTCTTTTTGTCTTTTATAATTTCTCCTACCTCCTTCTGAAGATAATGCGCTGACTTGATTAATGTCTGACGTCCTCTGCCAGCGTTCAGAAGTAGTCTTGTGAACTTTGCTCAGCTTTCAGATGTTCTTTCGATAAATTTGTGGGGGAGAGAGTGGTCTCTCCGTCCTATTCCTCCGCCATCTTAGCCCCGCCCAACAGTTAAAATGTAACTTGCAATCTTGTTTGTTGTTATTGCTGTTGTTTATTGCTAAATCTAGTAACTGTACAGTGAAGTTTCTACTGTTTGGGGGACATGAAACTGCCTCAGTGAAGCAGTGTCTTCAAGCATCCCTTGGGGGCTTTGCTGGGGGCTAGGTTGTGTAGCCTGGGGTGAGACGCAGTTTAATGTCATTGAAATGACTATTATTGACAGCGTGATGCCATTAGTCCCACAGGCTTGTGAAGTTTTGGAAAACTTTGGTTCTATGTTGATATATTTTTACAAAAAATTGAAAAATATTCATAATTGACCTTAAGACAGCTCTTGCATTGATTTTTTATTAAGGTATAATTATATACAGTAAAATTTATACTTTATAGTATACAGTTTAGATAAATACAGTCATACAATCAGGATATGGGACATTCCATAATCACTGCAACTCTTTTGTGCCCTCTTGTAGTCAGTATTATTATCTTAATATATTCAGACAAAGCATTTGACAAAATTTAACATACACAGATCATAAATCTGTTATTTAGCTGGATATAGAAGGAATCTTTCTTAGGATGATGCACTATGATTCATAAATAGTATGATACCAAAAGATAGGTAAAATATACTTAATGGTGAAATATGAAAATATGAGCAAATGACACCAAATATCACCTTTTCAACATTATCCCAGGGAATCTTATCTGCATTGGCAGGTGGGATCTTTACTACTAGTTCTACCTGGGAAGTCTCTTATATGCTGCTAGCAGGAATTTAAATGGTACAGTCTGGAAAATAGTTTGGAAGATTTTTAAAAAGTCCGATAGATATCTATCATTTCAGTTCAGTTCAGTTCAGTTCAGTCTCTCAGTCGTGTCCAACTCTTTGCGACTCCATGAATCGCAGCACACCAGGCCTCCCTGTCCATCACCAACTCCTGGAGTTTACCCAAACCCATGTCCATTGAGTCGGTGATGCCATCCAACCGTCTCATCCTGTCGTCCCCTTCTCCTCCTGCCTCCAATCCTTCCCAGCATTAGGGTCTTTTCCAATGAGTCAACTCTTCACATGAGGTGGCCAAAGTATTGGAGTTTCAGCTTCAACATCAGTCCTTCCAATGAACACCCAGGACTGATCTCCTTTAGGATGGACTGGTTGGATCTCTTTGCAGTCCAAGGGACTCTCAAGAGTCTTCTCCAACACCACAGTTCAAAAGCATCAATTCTTTGGCACTCAGCTTTCTTCACCGTCCAACTCTCACATCCATACATGACTACTGGAAAAACCATAGCCTTGACTCGACGGACTTTTGTTAGCAAAATAATGTCTCTGCTTTTAAATATGCTATCTAGGTTGGTCATAACCTTCCTTCCAAGGAGTGTCTTTTAATTTCATGGCTGCAATCACCATCTGCAGTGATTTTGGAGCCCCCCAAAATAAAGTTTGACACTGTTTCCACTGTTTCCCCATCTATTTGCTGTGAAGTGATGGGACCAGGTGCCATGATCTTAGTTTTCTGAACGTTGAGCTTTAAGCCAACTTTTTCACTCTCCTCTTTCACTTTCATCAAGAGGCTCTTTAGTTCTTCTTCACTTTCTGCCATAAGGGTGGTGTCATCTGCATATCTGAGGTTATTGATATTTCTCCCGGCAATCTTGATTCCAGCTTGTGTTTCTTCCAGCCCAGCGTTTCTCATGATATCAGAAGACCCACCAGTTGTACTCCCAGGAATTTAGCCAAGAGAAATTAAAGCATGTGTCCAACAAACACATATATTTGTGTTTATTTATAATGGCCTCACAATGGAAACAGCTCAAATGTCCATCAACAGGTAAATGGATGAACAAATCATAGTATATCCATACAATGGAATACTACTAAGTAATAGAAAAGAGAATTATTAAGATGCACAGCAACATAATACTGCAAATAACCCAAATGTTGACAGTAAAATGAACCAATTTCAGTGAGTCATATGATGGAGTATCATAGAGCAATGAAAATGAACAACTATCACTATGGCAATGATATGGATAAATTTACAAGCATAATATTGAGGGAAGAATATCAGGCACAAAAGAATAAATACTCTAGGTTTTTATGTATATAAAGTTTTAAAAAACAAGAAAAGGTAAAACTCATCTATTGTGATACACCTTCAGGATAGTGAGTACTTTTGGGAAAAGGTGTTCGTGCCTAAGAAGGGGTGAGAAGCAGGTTTTGGGGTGTCAGAAATTGTCTATTTCTTGATATAGGTGGTGGCTTTATAAATGTGCTCATGTTGTCAAATTTTATCAATCTATACTTATATTTTTCTTTTACTGTATTTCTACTATATGTCACTAAAATAGTTGATTGTACAAAGTTTAAAAAGAAGCTAAAGAGGTATGAATGGTCTTGGTTCCTGATATTAAATACAGATCCACTATTCCTCTCTCTCTCTCTCTCTCTCTCAATGCAAGATCCTAGTACTGTTATGGGTTCACTTTGCTTTTCCATCTAGACTCTGAACTCATTGAGGGTAACGACCATGTCTTATATCATCTTTATTTCTTACTTCATGGAGCTTTCCTGATTTTCTTTCAATACCATGTTTTCTTGTCCCCATGAAGATATTATCTCTTCAGTCATCCATTCAAAAATTTTATTTGGGAAATACAGTCACCACATAATAACTGAATCATAATCCACGTATATAATAGTTACAAAATTAATCGTAATATCAATTGGAAATAATTCCTTAATTTATATGTCACATTTAGTATTAAACAATACTTATTTTTAAGTATTTAAGCTTCCCTGGTGGCTCAGGCAGTAAAGAATCAGCCTAAAATGCAGAATACCTGGGTTTGACCCCTGGGTTGGGAAAATCCCCTGGAGAAGGTGATGGCAACCCACTCTGGTATGCTTGCCTGGGAAATCCCATGGACAGAGGAGCCTGGTAGGCTACAGTCCATGGGATCACAAAGAGTCAGACATGACTGAGTGACTTTGACTTTAGTAAATTTATATATTAAACAATAGTTATTAAAAGGATCATGTTCCTGCATGGACTTTTGAAGTCTCATGAGATATTTATTTCAATCCATTAGTTAAAGGCCACAACATCCTGTAGATACTTTCAGAAATCAAAGAGTCTCAGGGTCGGCTCAGGAGCCCAAAACCCTCCAGACTTAATGTATTTATGGTGATTTCTTCTAGGATTCTGGGATCAGGAGTGGCATAAAACAGTGGTTAAGATTCAGACTCTGGGGCCAGAATGACTTTGATTTAATCCTGCCTCTCCACCTCTGAGCTGCAAGAACTTGGGCAAGTTGCTTAACTCTGTTAAGCCTCAATTTGAATCTTTGAAATTGAGATAATGATTGTTATCTCACAGGATTATTATGGGAATTAAATGAGATCATGTATCTAAAGTGCATTGTACAGCATACACCAGGTATTAAACACTGCAAGAATCATAGCAGTCAGTATTTCTAACTGTTTCTTTGGGGGAATAAACTCTCAGGACTGACATATATGCTCACATACATCTAGGACTATTTACTTACTATAGAGGTGTGTGAACAGGTCACACTCTTCCCTCCAAGACCCATCTTTGTTTCTGGCCTAAACCAGAAGCGTGAGTCAAAGGCACTTTGAGCTGAATGAAAGGTCAGTCAAGCTCTGTAAACAGTGTCAGGATCCTCCGGGGAGGGGAAGAGGGAGAGAAATCTGAACATGCTGAGTTACTCAAAGGGAGAAATTCTAGATTGAATTCACTGGATAATGTAAGTTGGCAGATTATTTAGGATTCTGGGATATAGAGGTGGGGGTACCCCAGATTGGAGCTTTCCAGCGGCGCTAGTGGTACAGGACCTGCCTGCCAATGCAGGAGACACAGGTTCGATCCTTGGGTCTAGAAGATCCCCTGGAGCAGGAAATGGCAGCCCACTCCAGTATTCCTTCTGGGATAATTTCATGGCCAGAGGACCCCGGTTGCTTCCATGGGGTCACAAAGACACGACCGAACAACTGAGCAGGTACACATGTATCCCAGGTTAGAAAGCATGCCGCTGCCTCTACCAGACTTGGTGGCTGTGCCCCACTTGTCTCTTTTCTGCTTTCTTATTAGTGGTATAGGCTGGGAATTTGCACAGGGAACAAGGACACTTAAAGAGTGGCTAATTTTAACCAGAATACGTATTGAGAAACTTGCCATAAAAGCACTAGAAAATTTGGACTCTATTGCAAAGTAATTCAGTAAAATGTAGTCACGTTTTGAAGGTTAGTAGACAGTTATGCTGGGCTTCCCAGGTGGTGCTGCTGGTAATGAACCTGCCTATCAATACAGGAGACGTAGGACATGTGGGTTCATTCCCTGGATTGGGAAGATCCACTAGAAGAGGGCATGGCAACCCACTCCAATATTCTTCCTGGAGAATCCCAAGGACAGAGGACCTGATGGGCTACAGTCTATAGGGTCGCAAGGAGTTGGACATGACTAAAGTGACTTAACACATACACATACACACACACAATTATGCAAGAAAGTAAAAATCTGTGGACATACATAGTCTTGGGTGATGGGCCACTAGCTTTCTCTGTGACTCATTTGTGACTGTGCTAATGGCCGCCTGGATAAAGAGGTGTTCCATGTGTGCTAAGTCACTTCAGTCGTGTCTAATTCTTTGCGACCCCATGGACTATAGCCCACCAAGCTCCTCTGTCCATGGGATTCTCCAGGCAAGAATACTGGAGTAAGTTGCCACGCCCTCCTCCAGGGGATTTTCCCATCCCTGGGATCAAACCTTTGTCTCTTTTGTCTCCTGCACTGGCAGGCAAGTTCTTTACCAATAGCACCACCTAGGAAGCTCAGAAAGGTGTTAACACTGGTGAAATAACAATGGCTGACACATGAGCAATGAATATGAATTTCAATACATTATTGGGGGAACAAAGTTACTGAAATGCAAGAGCATTTGAGACAGAGACTTAAAATGTAACAACAGGTTATATAAGCATCTGTAACCTATGGGAAAAGTCTGAAGGAAACACCATCTAGAGTTGCAGTTACCTAGAAGATGGATAGAAAGAAAATGAACATAAATCCATGATATATTTTGATCACTGAACATCTTCAGAAGTTGATGGAACACTGTAGAACTTTGTTTTCTCCAGTTATGCTCTAGTGACAAGTCTTTCCTGCTCTCTTAATTAAAATTAATGGCTTCTTTTTCTGAGTTCCTAGAACACAGGTTCTTATTCTACTTTTAAACACATGTTTTATCCTATTATAAAGCATAGTCATTTTTACGGTTTTATCGCTCATTGGAAAAGACCCTGATGCTGGGGAAGATTGAAGGCAGGAGAAGAAGGGGGCTACAGACGATAAGATGGTTAGATAACATCACCGACTCAATGGACATGAGTTTGAGCAAACTTTGGGAGATAGTGAAGGACAGGGAAGCCTGGCATGCTGAAGTCCATGAAGTTGCAAATAGTAGGATATGACTGAGTGACTAAACAACAACAACAATAAACAACCACTTAAGGGCGGCCCTAAGATGGTGGAGGAATAGGATGGGGAGACCACTTTCTCCTCCACAAATTCATTGAAAGATCATTTGAACGCTGAGCAAATACCACAAAACAACTTGAACACTGGCGGAGGACACCAGGCACCCAGAAAGGCAGCCCATTGTCTTCAAAAGGAGGTAAGACAAAATATAAAAGATAAAAAGAGAGACAAAAGAGTTAGGGATGGAGACCCGTTCCGGGGAGGGAGTCTTAAAAGAGAAGTTTCCAAACACCAGGGAATCCTCTCACAGGCGGGTCTGTGGGAGTTTTGGAATCTCAGAGGGCAACATAACCAGGAGGAAAAAATAAATCAATAAAACCCACAGATTATGTGCCTAACTGCAACTCCCAGTGGAGAAGTAGCCCAGACACTTGCATCTGCAAGTGGGGTCTGAACAGGGAGGTGCAGCCTCCATTGCTTAGGGTAAGGACCCGGCCTGAATGCCCTGAGGGCAATCTGAGGGAACTAACCTGAGATAGCAACTCAAACCGTGGGATAGCCAGAGAGGAAAAAAAAAGGCGGGGGGGGGGGGAGAGAACTTTCCTGCGAAAAGCTCTAACCTAAGGCACTGCCGCCCACTCACAGACCAAAGAACTGAGCAAATGCCAAAGGAGTGTTAGCTGGCTGCGGACCAGCCCATCCCCCGCTGGAAGCAGGGAGGCAGGCGGGCAACAGTCAGAGCCAGAAGGAAAGGGCAAACTCAGCCCCAGAGACAGCATCTCCTCCCATTTGCTAACCAAGTCTTCCTGGGATCCTAGACGGTTGACATCCATCAGGAGGCTCGCAGCCAGAGATCAACGCCCCACAAGAGACACACGGCACACCTGAGATAGCGCTCCAGCTGCGCACCCAGGAAACCAAGCGGCTGGGACCAGGGAGGTGATAAGACCCACTGCCCAGCTGGGAAGAGTGCGTTTGCCAAGCACCCGGTCACCTGAGCTGCTTGGACCTGGGAAGGGCACAAAACACAGGCCCAACTGAGTCTGTGCCTTTGTGGAATACCCTAGAACCTGAACCTGAGTGGCGTAGATCTGGGAAGTACATGCAACCCAGGGCCTGCCTTACACATTTCCCCTGCAGAGGAACCTGGAGCCTGAGCTGTGTAGACCTGGAAAGCATACTCACTGTGAGTTGGGGCAAACCCAGTGTGGCCCAGACACTGCGAGCACTCCCCACACACACCAGTGATATTTGTTTGCAGTGTTCCTCCCTCCCCACAGAACAATTGAAGAAGTGAGCCTAAATAAATGACCACCTTCACCCCCTTGTGTCAGGGCGGAAATTAGATACTAAAGAGACTTGCAAACAGAAGAAGCCAAAATAAACAAAAAAAAGGGAATGGCTTTGGAAGTGACAGTTGCAACAGATTAAAACCCTGTAGTTAGCACTGTCTACATTGGAAAGGACTTATAGACCTTGAGAAGAAGTATAAGGTGAAACAAGGAACTATCTGAAACTGAACTGACCACACACTGCCCTCAACAGCTCCAGAGAAATTCCTAGATATATTTTACTATTATCATTTTTAATTTTTTTTTTATTTTTAAGCTCTTTATTACTGCTTTACTTTTCATTTTTAAAAACCTACTATTACATTGGGGAAAAAAGTCTCTATTTTTAAAGCAAACTTCATATTTTTTATTATATATAACATTTGTGATTTTGTTTTGTCTCAGGGCAGAAATTAGACACTTGAAGAGACTTGCAAACAGAAGACGCCAAAATAAACAGAGGGAACCACTTTGGAAGCGACAGGTGCAACAGATTAAAACCTTGTAGTTAGCACAGACAAATTGGAAGGGGCCTATAGACCTTGAGAAGTATAAGCTGGAAAAAGGAACTATCTGAAACTGAACTGACCCCACACTGCCCACAACAGCTCCAGAGAAATTCCTAGATATTTTTACTATTATCATTCTTTAATTTTTTTGAGTCCTTTATTACTCCTTTAATTTCCATTTTTATAACCTACTATTACCTTATTAAAAAAGACCCTATTTTTAAAGCAAATTTCATATATATTTTTTATAATTTTGTGATTTTGTTTTGTTTACTGGGCTGATTGCCCTCTCCACCTTTTGACTTCCGTTTTCTCCCCCAGGTCAACCTCTGTTTCCCTCCCTCCCTCTTTCTCGATCATATACCCAACTCGTCTTGGAGATCTCTTTGGGATATTCGGGTTTGTGGGATAGGGACACTTAGGGAACTGATTTACTGGCTCAGGATATGGCTCTCTCCTTTTGTTTCCCCCTTCTCTATCCTCCTGCCTCTGTGGTCACCTCTACTTTCCCTCCCTTCCACTCTTCTCTTCTTCATGTAACTCAGCGAACCGTTCTGGGGTGTCCCTCACTGTGGAGAATCTTTTCTTCCATTAACCTAGAATGTTTTAATCATTGGTGCAGTATGGATGGAGAAGTCTTGAGGCTACTGTATAGAATAACAGCGAAAGCCACAATAAAGAGAGAACCACAAGCTGCCAGAATATGGAAAGCCCACCCCAACCACCAGCAATCTAAACAAAGATGAAAACGCAGAGAAATACATCAGAAGGTAAATAGAACATGATAAATGCCCATGCAACCAAACAAAACAGGGAGGAGATAGGAAGTCTACCTGAAAAAGAATTCAGAATAATGATGTAGTGAAAAATGATTTTCTATACTTTTGAATAACCACAATGAATGAGTTACAAATAAATAGTCTGGAGGAACAAGATTGAGTATGATGCAAGAACTAGTTTAACAAGGACCTAAGAAGGAATAAAAAAAGATGTATAATCAATAATGATTAATGCAATAACTGAGATCAAAAGCACTTTTGGAGGGAACCAACAGTAGAATAACTGAGCAGAAGAGTAGGATAAGTGGGGTGGAAGATAGAATGATGGAAATAAATGAGGCAGAGAGGAGAAAAGATAAAAAATAATTAAAATAAATGAGAAACAACTCAGAGGACTTCTGGACAATGTTAAACACCCCCCCCAACATTCAAATCATAGGTATAAGTCTCAGAAGAAGAAGACAAAAAGAAAGGCATATGAGAAAATACTTGAGGAGATCATAGTTGAAAAAATTCCCTAAAATGGGGAAGGGAAATAGCCACCCAAGTCCAAGAAACCCAGAGAGTCCCAAACAGGATAAACCCAAGGCGAAACACCCCAAGAAAAACATGTTAATCACAACATAACGAAACGAAATCAAACTCAAAGAACAAATATTAAAAGCAGCAAGGGAAAAAGCCAACAAATAACCCACAAGGGGATATCCCATAAGGATAACAGCTGATCTTTCAATAGTAAACTCTTCAGGCCAGAGGGAAATGGAGACAGGACATACTTAGGAAGCAATGAAAGAGAAAAAACTACAAACCCAGATTACTGTACCCAGCAAGGATACTCATTCAAATGTGAAGGAGAAATCAAAAGCTTTACAGACAAGCAAAAGCTCTGAGAGAATTCAGCACCACCAAACCAGCTTTTTCAACAAAAATGCTAAAGGGTCTTCTCTAGACAGGAAACACAGAAAAGGTTTATAAACTCAAACCCAAAACAACAAAGTAAATGGCAATGGGGATCATACTTATCAATAATTACCTTAAATGTAAATGGGTTGGAATGCCCCAATCCCAAAAGACAAAGACTGGCTGAATGGATACTAAAACAAGATGTCCCTATATATGCTGTCTATAAAGAGACCCACCTCAGATCTAGGAAATTGACACAAACAGGGAACAGGGATTGATAAGTGAAGGGCTGGAAAAAAAATATTTCATGCAAATGGAGACCAAAAGAAAACAGAAGTGTAGCAATACTTCATTATCAGATAAAAATATGACTTTGAAAATAAAGGCCCGTGGAAAGAGACAAAGAAACACTACATAATATCATAATGATCAAAAGGATCAATCCAAGAAAGAAGATCAACATATAGCTCTCCAATTATAAATATATAATGCACCCAGTAACATAGGAAGGTAAAAATTGCAATATGTAAGGACAAATGCTAACAAATTTTAGCAAGAGGAAACACAAACTTTAAATGATTACAATGTACCATATAGAGTTAGACCCTAAATGATATCTATAGGACAATCAACCCTAAAACAATGAAATTTCACCTTTTTCTCAAGTGCACACGGAACCTTCTCCAGGATAGATCACATTCTGGGCTATAAATCTAGCCTTGGTAAATTCAAAAAAATTGAAATCACCTCAAGCACCTTTTCTGACCACAATGTGGTAAGATTAGATGTCAATTACAGGGGAAAAAAACTATTAAAAATACAAACATATGGAGGCTAAACAACACACTTCTGAATAACCAACAAATCACAGAAGAAATAAAAAAAAAATCAAAATATGCATAGAAACAAACGAAAATGAAAACAACCCAAAACCTATGGGATTTAGTAAAAGCAGTGCTAAGGGGAAGGTTCATAGCAATACAACCCTGCCTCAAGAAACAGGAGAGAAATCAAATAAATAACCTAACTCTACACCTAAAGCAACTAGAAAAGGGAGAAATGAAGAACCCCAAGGTTAGTAGAAGGAAAGAAATCACAAAAATTAAGGCAGAAATAAATGCAAAAGAAACAAAAGAGACCATAGCAAAAATCAACAAAGCTAAAAGCTGGTTCTTCGAGAAGATAAATAAAATAGACAAACCATTAGCCATACTCATCAAGAAACAAAGGGAGAAGAATCAAGTCAACAAAATTAGAAATGAAAATGGAGAAATCACAACAGACAACACAGAAATACAAACGATCATAAGAGACTACTATCAGCAACTATATGCCAATAAAGTGGACAACTTGGAAGAAATGGATGAATTCTATTCTTTAGAGAAGTATAACTTTCCAAAAATGAACCAAGAAGAAATGGAAAATTTTAACAGACCCATCACAAGTACACAAATCGAAACTGTAATCAGAAATCTTCCAACAAACAAAAGCCCAGGACCAGATGGCTTCACAGCTGAATTCTACCAAAAATTTAGAGAAGAGCTACCACCTATCCTACTCAAACTCTTCCAGAAAATTGCAGAGGAAGGTAAACTTCCAAACTCATTCTATGAGGCCACCATCACTCTAATACAAAAACCAGACAAAGATGCCACAAAAAAAGAAAACTACAGGCCAATATCACTGATGAACATAGACGCAAAAATCCTTAACAAAATTCTAGCAAACAGAATCCAACAACATATTAAAAAGATCATACATCGTGACCAAGAGGGCTTTATCCGAGGGATGCAAGGATTCTTTAATATTTGCAAATCAATCAATGTGATATACCACATTAACAAATTAAAAGATAAAAACCATATGATTATCTCAATAGATGCAGAAAAAGCCTTTGACAAAATTCAACATCCATTTATGATAAAAACCCTCCAGAAAGCAGGCATAGAAGGAACATACCTCAACATAATAAAAGCCATATATGATAAACCCACAGCAAACATTATCCTCAATGGTGAAAAACTGAAAGCATTTCCCCTAAAGGCAGGAACAAGACAAGGATGCCCACTCTCACCACTACTATTCAACATAGTTTTGGAAGTTTTGGCCACAGCAATCAGAGCGGAAAAAGAAATAAAAGGAATCCAGATTGGAAAAGAAGTAAAACTCTCACTGTTTGCAGATGACATGATCCTCTACATAGAATACCCTAAAGATTCCACCAGAAAATTACTAGAGCTAACCAATGAATATAGTAAAGTTTCAGGATATAAAACTAACACACAGAAATCCCTTGCATTCCTATACACTAACAATGAGAAAACAGAAAGAGAAATTAAGGAAACAATTGCATTCACCATTGCAATGAAAAGAATAAAATACTTAGGAATAAATCTCCCTAAAGAAACAAAAGACCTATATGTAGAAAACTATAAAACACTGATGAAAGAAATCAAAGATGACACAAATAGATGGAGAAATATACCATGTTTATGGATCGGAAAAATCAATATAGTGAAAATGAGTATAATACCCAAAGCAATCTATAGATTCAATGCAATCCTTATCAAGCTACCAACAGTATCTTTTAGAGAATTAGAACAAATAATTTCACAATTTGTATGAAATTACAAAAAACCTCGAATAGTCAAAGCAATCTTGAGAAAGAAGAGTGGAACTGTAGGAATCAACCTGCCTGACTTCAGGCTATACTACAAAGCAACAGTCATCAAGACAGTATGGTACTGGCACAAAGACAGAAACATAGATCAATGGAACAAAATAGAAAGCCCAGAGATAAATGCACTCACGTATGGACACATTATCTTTGACAAAGGAGGCAAGAATATACAATGGAGAAAAGACAATCTCTTTTAACAAGTGGTGCTGGGGAAACTGGTCAACCACATGTAAAAGAATGAAACTAGAACACTTTCTAACACCATACACAAAAATAAACTCAAAATGGATTAAAGATCTAAACGTAAGACCAGAAACTATAAAACTCCTAGAGAAAACCATAGGCAAAACACTCTCTGACGTAAATCATGAAAATTCTCTATGATCCACCTCCCAGAGTAATGGAAATAAAAGTAAAAATAAACAAATGGGACCTAATTAAACTTAAAAGCTTTTGCACAACGAAGGAAACTATAAGCTAGGTGAAAAGACAGCCTTCAGAATGGGAGAAAATAATAGCAAATGAAGCAACTGACAAAGAACTAATCTCAAAAATATACAAGCAACACCTTCAGCTCAATACCAGAAAAATAAACGACCCAGTCATAAAAATGGGCCAAAGAACTAAACAGACATTTCTCCAAAGAACACATACAAATGGCTAACAAACACATGAAAAGATGTTCAACATCACTCATTATCAGAGAAATGCAAATCAAAACCACAATGAGGTACCATCTCACACCAGTCAGAATGGCTGCTATCAAAAAGTTTACAAACAATAAATGCTGGAGAGGGTGCGGAGAACAAGGAACCCTCTTACACTGTTGGTGGGAATGCAAACTAGTACAGGCACCATGGAGAACGGTGTGGAGATTCCTTAAAAAACTGGAAATAGAACTGCCATACGACCCAACAATCCTGTGTATGCTGGGCATAAACACCGAGGAAACCAGAATTGAAAGAGACACGTGTACCCCGATGTTCATTGCATCACTCTTTACAATAGCCAGGACATGGAAGCAACCTAGATGTCTATCAGCAGATGAATGGATAAGAAAGCTATGGTATATATACACAATAGAATATTACTCAGCTATTAAAAAAATGCATTTGAATCAGTTCTAATGAGGTGGATGAAATTGGAACCTATTATACAGAGCAAAGTAAGTCAGAAAGAAAAACACCAGTACAGTATATTAATGCATATATATGGAATTTAGGAAGATGGTAACGATGACCCTATATGCAAGACAGCAAAAGAGACACAAATGTAAAGAATAGACTATTGGACTCTGTGGAAGAAGGCGAGGGTGGGATGATTTGAGAGAATAACATTGAAACATGTATATTATCATATGTGAAATAGATCACCAGTCCAGGTTCAATGCATGGGGCAGGGTGCTCAGAGCTGGTGCACTGGGATGACCCTGAGGGATGGGATGGAGAGGGAGGTGAGGGGGAGTCAGGATGGGGAACAATGTACACCCATGGCTGATTCATGTCAATGTATGGCAAAACCCACCACAATATTGTAAAGTAATTAGCCTCCAAATAAAAGTAAAAAATAAATAAATTTTAAAAAATGGGGATAATAATAGCACCCCCTTCAGGGGGTTTTATAAGAATTCAATGAAGCCATATATAAAAATCTCTAGCTCAGTGTCTTGTACTGGAAAAAGAAATTCCATTGATGTTAGCTATTGTTATCAATAATAAAAATTGAAGTTTTCAAGTAAAAAAAAAAAAACACTTAAGAAACCCATGCATGCTCAGTTGCTCAGTGTGTCTGACTCGTTATAACCCCATGGACTGTGACCTGCCATGTTCCTCTGTCCATATGATTTCCTAGACAAGAATACTGGAGTGGGTTGCCATTTCCTTCTCCAAGGGATCGTCCTATCTCAGGAGTTGAACCCACATCTCCTGGTCTCCTGTGTCTCCTTGCATTAGCAGGCAGATTCTTTATCACTGCACCACTTAGGAAGAAGCCCTAAGAAACCCAGATCCTGGTAACAAATGGGAATGCTAGTTTATCATGTCCCTTTGCCATGAATGGCATCAAATACTCTACCTCATGCATCGCAAATTTATATTCTGCATAGAGTCCATGCAAGTGTTTTTCTTGGCCTACATAATGTTAAAAAAATAAATATTTCAGCTGCCTTTAGAAGGGGCATGAGTTTCCCAGGGACATATACTTTCTAGATTTCCATGAGTCAGTATCTTACATCTGGCCTGCTTTACCTATTTACATTATTTCTATCACCCTTGCAGGGGTGGGTGTAAGATGGTGTTATCTGCTCATCCTCATATATTTGTCTCAAGATTTCTTGCCCCATTTCTCAGAAGTCTCTATGAAAGAATCCTAGGTGATATTCTATGCAACCAACTCTCTGAAAATATTCTAGGAAGATTTATAGATACAGATGGAAGCTGTGTTCATTCTTTCATGGATCCCTTTCACAGCTGGGGCTCCCGGGTATAGAAGGAAACACAGACTCTCTCTTTGAATCCTCCCAACCCTCATCTCCTGTTCTCCCCTTCTTAGAAGAAGATGGGGACACCTTTCCTGGTCCACCAGCCTGCTTCATTCAGTACTTCACAAATACTTGTAGGTCACCAACCATATGCTGAGTGCTGTGTGAAACACTTAAGAGAACAAAGGAATGTCTCAGAAGTTACCTGATTTCTTCTTCTGCATACACTATGAATCCCTTTCTGAAAATCAACTTTCCAGTTTACCTTGTTTTCCTCTCTGATAAAGCACCTTCTGTAACTTATATTTAACCCTTCTACTGTTGTGAGAATTTGTGCATCCATAGCTACAGAGAAGCAAAGTAAACAGGTTCTTATAGCCTGTTCAATGTCCAGTATAGTTCTTGTTGGGCATTCAAGAAGCAAGGAAACCATTGATTGAAAAGGGGATTTGGGAGGCAGGTATACTGTCATCAGTGCCACAATCCTAACACATTTCTTCTCTCTTTATAATTATATAATTATAATAGCAGCCATATATTTCATGACCGTTATGCTGGGACAAAGCATTCTATATATGTTGCCTGGTTGAGTTTTCTTAACACTTAAAGATGGGGGGTTTTTAATCTCCATTTTACAAGTTAAGAAATTAAGTATCAAGATCATTCTGATAGCCAAAGAGGGGAAGGATGGGGGGGAAAGGGACAGTTAGGAAGTTTGGGATGAACATATACCCACTGCCATACTTAAAATGGGTAACTAACAAGGACCCACTGTATAGCACGTAGAACTCTGCTCAATGTCGTGTGGCAGCCTGGATGGGAGGGGAGTTTGGGGGAGAATGGATGTATGTATATGTATGGCCAGTCCTTTCGCTGTTCACCTGAAACATCACAACACTGTTAAATGGCTGCACTCCAATACAAAAAAAAAGTTTAAAAAAAGATCATTTTCCTGGGACAGGGTGGATTCAGGATTTGCACTCTTGCTTTTCTAACTATAAAATATTGACCCTTTCAATTTATTATACTGCTCAGAAAATGCAGCATAGTTATTGCAATAATCCCTATATTTACAGAAATAGATCCTTGTGAATATTTTTAGATAACATGGTTCTAGTAACTGTAGGTAACATATTACACTACTATATATAAAACACATTCGTGCATGCTCAGTCGCTAAGTTGTATCTGACTCTTTGTGACCCCATGGACTGTATCCTGCCAGGTTCCTCTGTCCATGGAATTTTCCAGGCAAGAATACTGGAGTAGGTTGCCCTTTCTTCCCCCAGGGGATCTTCCCAACCCAGGGATTGAACCTGTGTCTCCTGTAACTCCTGTATTGGCAGGTGGATTCGTTACCACTGATCCAATTGTGAAGCCCATACATAAAATAGATAACTAACAAGGTCCTATTTTATAGCACAGGAAAAGCCTACCTAATACTCTGTTATAGCCAGTGGGAATCACTTATACTTATGTGCATAACTGATTCACTTTGCTGTGCACCTGAAACTAACACAAAGTTGTAAATCAACTAGACTTCTATGCAATTTTGTTAACTGATCTTTTTCCTTTTGGGGCCTCAGTCGTTCTGGACTCTGTGTAGCCCTATGAGCAGATAATGGCTTTTTTTTCTGGTCTGGGAACTGGTTTGGCTGGCATTGAATGCCATGTTACTGTGGGTACATCATTTCTCCTCTCCTCATCTCAGTTTTCTGACCTGTGAAAATGAGATATGGGATGAGCTAGTTGATCCCAGAAATCTCTGGTGATTCTCTGATGTAGGCTGCTTCCCATGAGTCCTCTCAAGCCCAGGGCTTGACCCTCTTCCAGTCAGGAAGACCACAGCCTCTTGTGGGCAGACCCTGGCCTGGGAATCAGAGGTCTGGGTTCCTCACCTGTCTGTGTGACCTTGCTCAAGTCACCCTCAGCTCCCTCATAGTTCAAGTGAGCAGAGTCATGGTAATTAGATGACTCACAGGGCCTTCTAACACCAAAAGTCTCATCTTCCCTCCCCACAGGGAGCAGAGAGAGGCTGCCTACTCATATTCCCCAGACATTGTCAGGCAGCTTTGCAAATCAAAGGCCTGGT
Organism: Okapia johnstoni; assembly: GCA_024291935.2. NCBI lineage: Eukaryota > Metazoa > Chordata > Mammalia > Artiodactyla > Giraffidae > Okapia > Okapia johnstoni. The sequence continues at coordinate 40,458,449 of CM044314.1, read as the reverse complement.
GCCTCGTGTGTGAAATGGTCTGATTGTTCCTGCTTCACTTAAACCATTCAGCTCATAATAACATTCTGGGGGGTGTCAGTTTATAACAAGGATATAAAAATTATGAACTGGATTTGTCATTGACTTCATGGCCTTTAACAACCCTGCTGTCTCTGTAAGCAGATGGGAAGCAATCTTATGGCTGAAGCTTGGGGAAAGGAATTGTCTGGAAGGCCTTCTGCACAGAAGAAAAGAGCTAGGGAGGCCTGCCTCAGCAGGCAATAGGCTGACGTGATAATAAAGTGTGGTGGCAAAATGAAACATTAAAATACCCAATAAAAACCTAACTGCTTCATCACCATTACTAATGAAAATATATGATTGCCTAATAAAATGTTCCATGCCAGCCTCTGGCCATGGATCTGCATTTATTAACACCTGTTACTCCTTCAGTCTCCTTCCTGGGAAGGACAACCTTGTACCCCAGATGGCCTGTGGCCTGGGGAAATCAGTGTGGAGGTGTTTTTGGCCAGTGGGTCCCACAGGAGAACTTAGGGGTCCAACAGCAGCTGCCTAGCTTCTCCTTGTGCTTTCTCAGGTAAGAGAGAGACAAGGACAGTGGCTGGTGAGTCAGCCAGAGCAAGAAAACCTGGGATGCAATCTGTCTCAATGCACCTTGCCGATTGGGGACGTGCCAGCTGGGTTATGAACCCAAGGAACAAAACCTGCAGGTTCTGCAAAATGAAAGTGTTGAAATACACTTCAAGAGGCAAAACAGGCTTCTTACTGGACATGAAAGAAATTTGTTTTGCCCTTCCTTAGCTTTTCCCTTTTGATGACAATTTCACCCATTGTTCAAAACAGAAGGGCTTCCCAGGTGGCGCTAGTGTAAAGAATCTGCCTGCTACTGCAGGAGACACAAGAGAGGTGGGTTCAATTCCTGAGTCAGGAAGATCCCCTGGAGTAGGAAACGGCAACCCATTGTAGTGTTCTTGCCTGGAAAATTTCATGGCAGAGAAGCCTGGTGGGCTAAAGTCCATGAGGTCACAAAGAGTCAGACATGACTGAGTGACCAAGAACATTCAAAACAGAGTCCCCAAGATCACCTAGTACATGAAATTTGCTGCCTGACATTCAGAATCAAGCCTCATATTAAAATATATATACTAATGGCATTTACACAGTATTTTATCACTTACAATACTTCTGAAACTTGATAAAAATCACTTGTCACCTTCAGCAGTTGCATGATCTCATTTGATCCTAAAATAAAACTTGTGAGTTGGCAGTCTAATTGTTCCAAAGTTTAATGATGAGATTTAGAGTGGTCAGTTAAACTACTGATGGTCTCATAGCTTTTAGGTGTCAGAGCTTAATCCCAAATAGTGGTCTCAGATTCTTTAATTTGGTGCCCTGGCACCATGAAAAAAATGAAAAAAGCTTACCATGCCCCAAGGTCACCTTTGCCCAAAGAATGGCTGCCACATCCATGCTCAAATATTATTGAAGAAATAATAGAATTAGTGTGATAGTGATGAGGGTTCTAAGGGTGCCTAGAACCTCCACATAGAGAAAGAGGAAGCAGCTAAACAATACGAGCAAGACTGCCTCCTCCACAAAAGCCCCTTGGTTCTCTCATGTCTGAGCTATCATGTATAAACAGACAGCACTTTGGATTTTGGAAAGTTTTTGACTGTGTTACCAAATTAAGCTTTCCTTTTTACCTTTGTGACACAAGAGCATAGGATTAGATACTTTTCGGGTTTTTCTTCACTCCAACTCTTCATATCTCTAGTTTGTGATAATAGAAAGTCTTGGTGGTACTGCTGCTGCTGCTAAGTCACTTCAGTCGTGTCCAACTCTGTGCGACCCCATAGACGGCAGCCCACCAGGCTTCCCCGTCCCTGGGGTTCTCCAGGCAAGAACACTGGAGTGGGTTGCCATTTCCTTCTCCAATGCATGAAAGTGAAACGTGAAAGTGAAGTCGCTCAGTCGTGTTCGACTCTTCGCGACTCCCTGGACTGCAGCCCACCAGGCTCCTCCATCCATGGGGTTTCCCAGGCAAGAGTACTGGAGTGGGGTGCCATTGCCTTCTCCACTTGGTGGTACTAACAGGGGGAAAAAAAAGAAAAAAACATTTCTCTATTCAACTAAATCTAAATGTTTTTTTCTTTTTTTTTCCCCTTGGTGGCACTAACAGGGGAAAAAAAAGAAAAAAAATTTAGATTTAGTTGAATAGAGAAAAAAATTCCACATTATTAAACAATACTTACCAGAAACTGTTCATATGTCATGTCACTTAGTCTTCAAACAACCTATTCAGGTAAAATATTCTGATCACTATTTTCTATACCCGGAATTTAAGTCTGATTTGAGTTAAGACATTTGCTTAGGACACAGTAAGGCTGAATTTCGCCTGGAATTTTCCCATTACACCACACCAGCTCCCAGTGACAGCCGCATCTTGAATTTCCTTGTCTCTAGCAGAAAGACCCTCGGACCTTAAACCCTATTATCTGCCTTACTATGGCTCTCTTCTTGTAACGTGCCTCCCAGTGAAGGCACTTTATTACTGGCTATATCCTCAAATACATTTCTCCTTTCCAGCCACTACAATTTTCACAAGCAGAGGGGCGTTGTTAACTCGAGTTTTCCTCGCTGGACTTGACGTTGGCTGATTGCATTTTGCTGACATGCACTCCTCCTGCTGGGTTGCTGAGATAGTCCCCTATCATTTCTGCATCCCGAGTTGGCAGGGTGTGTGGCTTTGCAGCAGCTTTTTTCCACTCCAGAAAGAATAGGATAGAACTGCTTTATGGATGAAAATAAAAGACTCATATAATGAGAAATCCAGATTATTGCTTTCCTACAAGGGAGAGGAGAAAAACTTACCAACATGAATTTTCCTCCTCTCTTCCTTCCCTCCATCCTGCCTTTCCCACTGCCCACTCTTCTTTATCTTTTTAAAGTATATATCATTTGGAAAGCACAGTTTTACAAACCTGATGGGGAGATGTATAAATATTGAAAGAATTATTAGTGGTGCTCTAAAGTCTCATTTTATACGGTTTAGATATGAAATCACTAGGGGCTTCCCAGGTGACATAAGAGATGCGGGTTTAATCCCTTGGTTGGGAAGATCCCCTGGAGAAGGGAATGGCTTCCCACTTCAGTATTCTTGTCTGGAGAATCCCATGGACAGAGTAGATGGTGGGCTATAGTCCACACGGCTGCAAAAATAGAGTGACTAAAAACTCTTCAGCAACTTACTGGAAAATTTTGCACCAATTAATTCTCCAATCACCTAACAGAGTCTTTAAAATCAAAGGCACAAGTCACTCAGGACTCACTGAGAGGAAATGGCCTTTGAGCATAAATCCAGAAGAAGAGACCAGGCTGGCAGGAAGTAAGAGCTGGGGCTTCAAAAAAGAGAAGCATTTGGGGGAGAGGACCAGGAGAATTCTGGAGAATATGGGGCACAAAGGCTAAGACGAGTGATAGCAGAAAAGATATGCAGTTTCAAAAGGATAGCTTGCCCTTTCTCAGTTTGGTATAGACCTAATCCAATCAAAACCCTGGAGAAGGAATTGGCAATTCACTTCAGTATTCTTGCCTGGAGATTCCATGGACAGAGGAGCCTGGCGAGCTACAAACCAAAATGTCGCAAAGAGTCAGACACAACGGAGTGACTAACTTTTTCACTTTCAACCCAGCCAAGGACAGGCTGATGTCTGCAACCAGAACATCAGACATCAGGACCAAGGACAGAGTGGAGGGTGGAGCTTTCAGAAGAAGCCTCTACACAATGCATGATCGTGGAGCCAATATTTGACCTCCACATTGCTTTTTCACCAGCTGCTTAACTTTAAGCAAATGACAAGCTCTCTAAGGATCAGTTTCCTCAGCTGCAAAGTGAGAAGCCTATCACTCCAATTGATTAATTAAAAGTACTAAATAAAACACTACATTTAAGACACTATACACAGCTCATAATTAGCACCTAATAACTATTTAACATCACTATGCAGGGTTTTCTTTTTTTAAAAAAAATCAAGGCCATATTATAGAATTTATAGAATATGTAGGGCTTTTCCCCCCCTGTTTTTCTGTAGCTATCTCCATTTTGTAACTCACTTTCTTCCTTGGGGGTGAGTTAGGGGAGGAAATAAATGGAAAGTGTTGCGATGAAAACCTCTGTGACTGCGTAGTGAATGAGTGTGCTAAGTCGCTTCAGTCATGTCTGACACTTTGTGACCATATGGACCAGGCTCCTCTGTCCATGGGGATTCTCCAGGCAAGAACACTGGAGTGGGTTGCCATGCCCTCCTCCAGGGGAATAGTCCCAACCTAGGGATCGAACCTGTGTCTCTTACATATCCTGTACTGGCAGGTGGGTTCTTTACCACTAGCACCATGTAGAAAGCCTGAGTAATGAATGGTTCATGCTTAAATAGCTAAGAGACACAAACTTGCAGGAAACATGTCTTAGAGGAGTGGTGTGGCCTAAGGGGTGGCTCGGGGTCCATCAGTTCTTTGTGTCTAGGTCTGGGGTCCGACTCCAGGAGAATCCAAAACCTAGCTGTCAAGATCCAGATTTCATTCTGGTTCTACTGATGGTTTACAATTAACCTTAAGATTCTAGCTGTCCCAGGACACAGAGCAACCACTCTGTCCCTTCGTCAATCAATCTTGACAAAGAAATGGTGCCTTTTAGGTAATGAGTAGGCAAGGGTGGGGAGCAGCAGTAAGCTCAGAGAGAATGGTCAGAAGTGGCTACTCTAGACAGAGACAGGCTGTGAAAACTCATTTTAGTCATCTATTCATCAACAAACATTTATGCTGTACCTACTCTGTAAGTCATCGATGTACACTTTATTGCTTTTGTGCAAGCCTTCTCCTTTCTGTCTCCACCCAGAACCAAAATGTAGGGACTTTAGGGGGAAAAAAAAGGAAGATATGGAAAGTCCACAGCAAGACTGACTGCTTACATGGAGGGAATTTTCAGAGAGACATTCATTCAACCCACATTTATTGAGACCTTTTCTGGCCAGACATCACGATAAGCACTGTTAGAAAAACAAAGATGAATAAAACATAGTCGCTGCCCTTGAGGATCTCACAGTCCAGTGGATAAGGCAAACATAAAGGAAATAAGAGTAACGCAGAGTGATACATGTTGAAATATAGTGGTAGGGAATGGGCTCTTGGAAAAATCCTGACTGCTTAGGGCGGGCTCTTTGTCTGCTGCTTTGCAACTGAGAGCCAGACCAGAGAACAAAGTACAAGATGGAGGGAGACCTTCACCCTGGCGAGGAGTGGGGAGGGAATGCCAGCTGGAAGACGGGGTTTCTGGGATTAATGAGCAAAGCACCAGGCTTTTGTATAGATTTGGGGTGTTTTATTTTGCTCTACAGAGTGAAGGTCAGCCATTTAAACATAATGTTTACAAATCACAACACCCAGAAGGATAAAGCAACTTAGAGTCATTTAGCCAGAAACTGCCAGAACCCACACCACAACCATCAGTGCTTCTCGGGCTTTCTGCAGCGAATGGCAGCCTCTCAAAGGCATAACAGCATGGGTTGTGAACTCAGCAGCCCTTATTACTGTAATAGGTTTACCTGTTTCAAGTATTGTGCTTGTACTGATAAATGTTTACTGTGGTTACTAAAGATAGCATCTCAATGAAATTCCTGAACAGGGCAAGTTGCTTCTCCTCCAGTTATATTATCCCTTTTACCTAAACTTCAACCCATCCTGTGGCAACCAGGAGGTCAGTTAAAATATGAAAATCTGGGGAGATGTGGGGCGCGGGTTCTGTGCCCTTGTGTGGAGAGGAGCCATTGGAGGCAGAGGACAGAGCAGGGTGAGAAGTATTATCAGAGCATTCCTGGCATAGCAGATGAAGTTCATACAAAACCTGGCCCAATAAGATCCACTGCTTTTTTCTTTTTCTCTCTCAGCTTTAGAATTGGACCTGTGGGTGGGGCAGCTATCTTTCCCTCCTAGGAAATAAGAACATATTTCCAGAGGAAGAATAATTTCTTACTCTCATTTCTCAGACAACCTCTATGTAACCAACACTTATTAAATGAGACTTCAGTCATACACTCCAGGCAAATGAATTTGACTTGAGATTTCAATCACAATGAAAATGCAATTATGCAGAGCTAACATTTGGGAAATATGCAACCCTTCCCCCACAGATATCTTTTCCTAAATTGTCTGGTAATGCATCTGTCCTGTTCTGGTTAATTCTGGCAAAGGAAAATACAGAACCTTGACTGGTCCAAAGATTGACTTAACTTGCCTTTTCCACAGGAAGATAGACCATCCGTAAAATTCTATCTCAGAGCCTGACAGAAAATTCTGCTAACAGTTGGTGTTTAATAAATTCTGACTCACTAGGAGGGCCAAGGTTTGAAAGAATCAGTCTTTTTTGCTCAAAAGAGACAGCTTTTATATTCACATGGGACCATTTTAGCAATAAATCTCATTGAACTACTAAGTTTAAGAAACTGTGATGTATGATAAAATATTAATAGGAGTTCCTGTTTCTCAGGAGCTTATAAACTACACAGTGAAACTAAGAAATATGGTAAATTGATAAACAATTTTAAAATTAGGAATTTAATATATTATAAGGTAGTAAATGCTAGAGCTTCCCTGGTGGCTCAGTGGTAAAGAATCCTCCTGCTAATACAGGAGATGCAAGAGACCTGTGTTTGATCCCTGGGTCAGGAAGACCCCCTGGAGAAGAAAATGCTACAGGAAAAGTGTCAGATGGGACTTGACATTTTAAATTTTGGTGGGGAGAGTGGTCAGAGTGAAACTTATTTAGAAAGTGACAACTGAACATGGACTCAAAAGAAGTGGGGGTGATTGTCATGAGGATGTGAGGACCCCAGTAGAAGAGCCAGCCAGTGAAAGGATCTTGCAGATCCAGGAAAGGCTCTGCAAGGAGGCTGGTGAGACTCGAGCAAGGGAAGAACAATAGAAGCAAAGATCCAATGAAACTGGAAGGCAGACCATCCAGAGCCCTGTGTGCACCTACAATGACTTTGGCTTTGTTCTGTGTGAAATGAGAAACCATTTCGGGGTTCTAAGCAGAAAGATGACTCAAAACTACTTAAGTTCTAAAAAGATTCTTCTGGCTGTTGTGTGGAAAATAGACCCCAGGGAACCATAAATGAAGCTTGGGGACCTGTTAGAAGTGTTGCAGCAATCCAGGAAAAAGACTATGGTAGTGGGATGAACAAGAAGTGATAATGAAGGTGGTAAAAAGTGGTCAGACAGGGACTTGCCTGGTGGTCCAGTGGTTAAGACTTCATGATCCCAATGCAGGGAACAGGGAGCAAGAGTTCGATCCCTGGTTAGGGAACATAGGTCTCACATGTGTGTGCATGCTAAGTCACTTCAGTCATGTCTAACTCTGAGACCCTGTGGACTCACTCTGATCACTCTCCCCCACATACTCCACAGGCTATTCATAAGCAACTAATATTTATTAAAATCTTATAATATGCCAAGCACTATAAATGATGATTTTCAATGGATGATCGTATGTAAACATCACAATGGCCCTATAAGAGATGTGCAATTTTATCGCTATCTTACAGATGGGAAACTTAAAGTTTAGGGAGATTGAATAAGGCTAGTGAGTGTCAGAGGTAGAATTCAAACCTAGGCTTTCTACCTGGAGAGCCCAAGCCCCTAAACTCTACACCTTCCCCACCCACCTCCCTCACCCCCACCCCAACCCAACAACAACACTTCCCCAATAAACAGGAGACTCTTTGGAATTTTATTCTAGATTCCAGAGCACCAACGCCAATTCCTTTCCTGGACTTCACTTTCCTTACCATCAAATAAAGGGTTTGGATCAGAAGTTTTCTAAGGTTCTGTTCTGATATGCTGCTTTATTCATTCAAGTAATTTGGGTCTAATAGGGTCACAGTAGAAGTGATTGCATTCACTGAACTAATGCTGTGGAAGAAAGGCAGAGAGGTGAATTCTAAATCCTACTCATTCTTCAGACACCCTGGAAAGATTTCGTCTAGCCTTCAACACCTTATTTTACACAAACCAGAGATAGTAAATAGATCCTTTGGAGTGCTTAGTCGATCAGTTGTGTCCGACTCTTTGTGACCCCATGGACTGTAGCCCACCAGGCTCCTCTGTCCATGGGGATTCTCCAGGCAAGAATACTGGAGTGGGTTGCCATGCCCTCCTCCAAGGGATCTTCCCAATCCAGGGATCGAATCCAGGTGTCCCGCATTGCAGGTGGATTCTTTACCATCTGAGCCACCATGGAAGCCCAAGAATATTGGAGTGGGTAGCCTATCCTTCTCCAGGGTATCTTCCCAACCCAGGAATCGCACCAGGGTCTTCTGCATTGCAGGCAGATTCCTTATCAGCTGAGCTACCCAGGAAGCCCTCCTTTGGGTAATGTGATGCATATTTAAAGTACACTTCAAATTAGATATAATCTTAGGTCCACATAGCATTTTAAAAATAATATTTATTGATTGATTGATTTGGCTGCATCGAGTCTTGTTGTGGTGCTTGGTCTTAATTACCCTGAAGCATGTGGAATCTTCCCAGACCAGGGAACAAACCTGTGTCCCTTGCATTGCAAAGGGGATTCCCTACTTCTGGGCCACCAGGGAAGTCCCACATAGTGTTAAAAAAAAAAAATTAGCTTACTGATGACTGGGAAGATGGGGAGGGAATATGCTTCTGACTGGTACAAGGAAGAGAAATCCAATAACCTCTTTTACCTTTCAACATTAAAAGCTTGAGTTAAAATGATTGAACATCAAACTATAAATATAAATATAAAAGGGTGCGGAAATATGAGAAAACAATCCCAACCATGATGAAAACAATGGGGTATTCAGACTGGATGTGACCATCTGGGACAGGCAAGCATCTCTAGAGAAGTTCAGGCTCACTCAGATCGACCGGCATCATCAGCCAGACTGAGATGGCCAGTTTGAGAAGGTGAGGCAGGACAGAAAGAGCCTTGCAGCAATATGGTTTCTCATTCCACTCTTGCCTTTGCCCTGGCCTGTCTCCCTCTAGCCAGATCATCCTGACCCACTGGGCAATACAGCAAAGACCTCGGTCCTGTGTAATAAGTGCCATGATTCCCCCTCATCCTAGTCTTCTGGATCCAGCCTTTTGGCTCTTGTATCTTGCCTGCACTTAACCAAATAGGTATTTGGGCTCCTGTAACACCTGCTGATTTGGATTAACTGCCCTGATTCCTCCCCAGTAGTCTCACCCCATTGTTGCTTAACTGACACACAACTGTCTTCATCATGTAGCTTGTCAGCTCAGGTATCTATGTGCTAAATCTTCCTCACTGAATCTGAGTATGAGCTGGGCTTGTCTCTGTGCTCTAGAGTTCTGATATTCCTCCCTAGATGGGAAAAAATTCATAAGCAAGAAAGCACCTTATCTGAGAATGACTTGTGTTTGGATCAAAGCGGGAATGCTGGGACTTGTGCCCTGCAGATGGTGCTGAGGCTGGGATGGGAAACTCTATCAGAGTGAGTCATCTGTCAGAGCAGGACCCTATGGTCCTTATCTCACCACCACCATGTCCTCTGTCTGCCTTTTGTCCGTGGAAAACTTTAGACTAAGAATAAGTTTAATAAGAGAAGTGAGAAATGTGGAAACAAAGGGAAACAGCCAAAGGAGACTAAATTACAATAAGGTAGTCATTAAGCATGGTCAAGGAACTTTAGTTCTTTCTCAGGGGCCATAGATAATATTATGAGCCATATACTTTGAGCTGTCATATAAATACTAAAACCCCAGATGGAGAAGTTAACTACAAGCTGACCAAACTGTACCCAGGATATGACCTGCCACAATTCTGAGAAGTGGCCACAGAGAAATGGGAACAAATGGACTCTAGAATCGAAGATGAGCTGTACCTAAAACAATCAAGATGACACTGGTCAGATTACCGATGACCAATCTAAAGAAAATTGTCAGAGCTGACTGTGCTGCTAGCTGCAACCCCTAACCCTTGCTTCTGTCTATAAAAGCTCTTGCCCCCCTGGTTGCCAGTGGAGAGGGAGTGGCCTATGGACAAATGTTTGCCACCCACCCCCAGAGCTGCTGGCATCTGACAAAACGTGGTCCACTGGAAAAGGCAAATCACTTCAGTATCCTTGCCTTGAGAACCCCATGAACAGTATGAAAAGGTAAAAAGATAGGACACTGAAAGATGAACTTCCCAGTTCGGTAGGTGCCCAGTATGTTTATGCTACTAAAGATCGGTGGAGAAATATTTCCAGAAATAATGAAGAAAGGGAGTCAAAGCAAAAACAACACCTAGTTGTGGATGTGACTGGTGATGGAAGTAAAGTCTGACACTGTAAAGAGCAATATTTCATAGGAACCTGAAATGTTAGGTCCATGAATCAAGGCAAACTGAAGTGGTCAAACAGGAGATGGCAAGAGTGAACGTCGACATTTTAGGAATCAGCGAACTAAAATGGACTGGAATGGGTGAATTAAACTCAGATGACCGTTATATCTACTACTGTGGGCAAGAATCCCTTAGAAGAAATGGAGTAGCCATCATAGTCAACAAAAGAGTCTGAAATGCAGTACTTGGTTGCAATCTCAAAAACGACAAAATATCTTTGTTCATTTCCAAGGCAAACCATTCAGTATTACAGTAATCCAAGTCTATGCCCCAATCAGTAATGCTGAAGAAGCTGAAATTTAATGGTTCTATGAAGATCTACAAGACCGTCTAGAACTAACACCCAAAAAAGATGTCCTTTTCATTATAGGGGACTGAAATGCAAAAGTAGGAAGTCAAGAAACACCTGGAGTAACAGGAAAATTTGGCCTTGGAGTACAAAACGAAGCAGGGCAAAGGCTAACAGAGTTTTGCCAAGAGAATGCACTGGTCATAGCAAACACCCTCTTCCAACAACATAAGAGAAGACTCCACACATGGACATCACCAGATGGTCAATACTGAAATCAGATTGATTATATTATTTGCAGCCAAAGATGGAGAAGCTCTATACAGTCAGCAAAAACAAGACTGGGACCTGACTGTGGTTCATATTATGAACTCCTTATTGCCAAATACAGATTTAAATTGAAGAAAGTAGGGAAAACCATTAGACTCTTCAGGTATGACCTAAATCAAATTCCTTATGATTATACAGTGGAAGTGACAAATAGATTCAAGGGATTAGATCTAACAGAGTGTCTGAAGAACTGTGGATGGAGGTTCATGACATTGTACAGGAGGCAGTGATCAAGAACATCCCCAAGAAAAAGAAATGCAAAAAGGCAAAATGGCTATCTGAAGAGGCCTTACAAATAGCTCAGAAAAGAAGAGAAGCAAAAGGCAAAGGGGAAAAGGAAAGATATACTCATTTGAATATAGAGTTCCAAAGAATAGCAAGGAGAGAAAAGAAAGCCTTCCTTAGTGACAATGCAAAGAAATAGAGGAAAACAATAGAACGGCAAAGACTAGAGCTGTCTTCAAGAAAATTAGAGGTAACAAGGGAATATTTCATGCAAAGATGGATACAATAAAGGGTAGAAATGGAATGGACCTAACAGAAGGAGAAGATATTAAGAAGAGATGGCAAGAATACACAGAAGTACTATACAAAAAAGATCTTTATGACCCAGATAACCATGATGGTGTGATCACTCACCTTGAGCCAGACATCCTGGAATGTGAAGTCAAATGGGCCTTAGGAAGCATCACTACAAACAAAGCTCGTGGAGGTAATGGAATTCCAGTTGAGCTACTTCAAATCCTAAAAATGATGCTGTGAAAGTGCTGCACTCAGTATGCCAGCAAATCTGGAAAACTCAGCAGTGGCCACAGGACTGGAAAACATCAGTTTTCGTTCCAACCCAGAAGAAAGGCAATGTCAAAGAACGCTCAAACTACTGTACAATTGCACTCATCTCACACACTAGTAAAGTAATGCTCAAAATTCTCCAAGCCAGGCTTCAACAGTATGTGAACCGTGAACTTCCAGATGTTCAAGCTGGATTTAGAAAAGGCAGAGGAACAAGAGATCAAATTGCCAACATCCACTGGATCATCAAAAAAACAAGAGAATTCCATAAAAAAATATACTTCTGCTTTATTGACTACGTCAAAGCTTTGGACTGTGTGGATCACACAAACTAGAAAATTCTTCAAGAGATGGGAATACCAGACCACCTGATCTGCCTTCTGAGAAATCTGTATGAAGGTCAAGAAGCAGTGGTTAGAACTGGACTTGGAGCAATGGACTGCTTCCAAATTGGGAAAGGAGTATGTCAAGGCTGTATATTGTTACTCTGCTTATTTAACTGATATGCAGAGTACATCATGAGAAATGCTGGGCTGGATGAAGCACAAGCTGGAATCAAGATTGCTTGGAGAAATATCAATAACCTCAGATATGCAGATGACACCACCCTTATAGCAGAAAGCAAAGATGAACTAAAGAGCCTCTTGATGAAAGTGAAAGAGGAGAGTGACAATGTTGGCTTAAAACTCAACATTCAGAAAACTAAGATCATGGCATCCAGTCCCATCACTTCATGGCAAACAGATGGGGAAACAATGGAAACAGGGACAGACTTTATTTTTTGGGCTCCAAGATCACTACATATGGTGACTGTAGCCATGAAATTAAAAGACACTTGCTCCCTGGAAGAAAAGCTATGACTAACCTAGACAGCATATTAAAAATCAGAGACGTTACTTTTCCAAAAAATGTCTGTCTAGTCAAAGGTATGATTTTTCCAGTAGTCATGTATGGATGTGAGAGTTAGACTATAAAGAAAGCTGAGCGCCAAAGAATTGATGCTTTTGAACTATGGTGTTGGAGAAGACTCTTGAGAGTCCCTTGGACTGCAAGGAGATCCAACCAGTCATCCTAAAGGAAATTGGTCCTGAATATACATTGGAAGGACTGATGCTGAAGCTGAAACTCCAATACTTTGGCCACCTGATGTGAAGAACTGACTCACTGGAAAAGACCCTGATGCTGGGAAAGATTGAAGGCAGGAGGAGAAGGGGATGACAGGGGATGAGATGGTTAGATGGCATCACTGACTCAGTGGACATGAGTTTGAGTAAACTCTGGGAGTTGGTGATGGACAGCGAAGCCTGGTGTGCTGCATTCCATGGGGTCACAAAGAGTTGGACAAGACTGAGCAGCTGAACTGAGTTGAAAGAAAGTAAACTTTCCTTTCCACCAACCTGGCCTGTTTATTGGCTTCTGAGCAGTGAGCAGTGGACCCACACACACACTGCTTCAATAACATCTTGAGGCTAGATGAAGAGTGGGAGTGAAGACACAGCACCACACAATGACTGTGCAAGAAGTAAGAGGTGAAAGAAGGAACAGTGGGCCACTTGGAGGTAATGTGGATAATCTGGAGGCAGAGAACCCTCTCCTGCAGGCCTTGGTAGGCACTTTCAGTTGGGGACTTCAATATGGGTTCATTTATATTTGATGGACACTTTAATTCAGTGCTGAAACGTAGGCTTCTGAGTCAAAAAGATGGATTCGAATCCCAGCTCTACTAACTGCTAGCTGCCTTCTGATTGTTCTAGAATTTCTACAGTGACTGCTCGAGGGGAGCCATCTGGTTGGAATAAGGGCTTGGGAACTTGTCTTAAAAATGTCTTGGCTTAGTGTAATAAGTAATGTTGAAAAGAAATAAGTGTCCATATCTAAGAATGCCTGAGGGTGAAATGGAGGAGTGGTATTAGTCAGCTATTGTCACAGTAATGCTACATAACAAATAACCACAAAATCTCAATGGCATATAACAATAAGCTTTTATTTCCTCACTCACTAGTGTGCAGATCAGCTGGGGTAGGTCTGCTTCAGGCTACTGACCTGCTGGTCACTGGAGCTCAGCTCCTCTACATTGTAGGCGGCTGAGTTTGGCTTCAAGGAGAGGACACTTTCAGGTTTCCTCTGCCTGTTTTACAACTTCCTTGAACTAGTGGCTCTCTGAGACATTTTTTATTCCTGGAGAAAGGCAAGGGCCCAGGAGAGTAAACCCAACCACACAGGCACATTTCAAGCCTTTACTCAAGTCACATCCACTGGCCCAATGGTCAAAGCAAACCTCAGGGCCAAGCTGGAAGTCAAATGACAGGGAAGTGAGTACCTTTTACTCCTGTGACAGAGAAAGGGTGTGGGTGTAAAATACAAGAGGTGGAGCAGAGGCCAAGCCACCTTTTGATAGGGTTGCAAAGTGCAAGCCTCTGAAAGTTTCTAACTGAAGCTTCCATTTTCTTGTCTGTAAATTTAAGCTGATCTAACCTGGTGGCTCAGACGGTAAGGAAACTGCCTGCAATGCAGGAGAACCGAGTTGGATCCTTGGGTCAGGAAGATTGCTTGGAGAAGGAAATGGCATCCCATTCAGTATTCTAGCCTAGAGAATTCCATGAACAGAGGAGCCTGGGGGCCTGTAGTCCATGGGCTTGCAAAAGGTTCAGACACGCCTTAGGAACTGAACAACAACAACAGCAAGCAAGAGGCTGGAGCCTAGATTTCCAAAAAGGAGGCAAAGGTAGAGAAAGTCTGGGCACCGAGGGATAATGTGGGGGTATTCAGAGCTCTGTGAACCACTATGGATCCTACAGTGACAAAGTTGATGGAGCTTCCATGCTGGATGGGATCTGGGGCTCTGTGAGCCTCTGGGGTCCACCAAGCTTCGCTTTGCATCTACTGATCTTTCTTCTGTCTTTTCCAGTTTTACCTACAAGTTTGTAAACTAGACCATGAACTCCAAAGGGCCAGGAATTTCTCTTATTTGTGTTTGGAACCACCACTCCCTTCTTTCCTCTCTCCTCACTGACCCTGGCACACCAGCCACAAATCTTTGGGCATAATTGTTGTTTGCTGTTCAGTTGCTGATTCCTGTCTGATTCTTTGTGACTCCATGAACTGTATGTAGCCCACCAGGCTAATCTGTCCTCCACTATCTGTCTCCCAGGATTTGCTCAAATTCATGTCCATGTGTATAGTAGGTCCTCTGTATTTGCTGAATTAAATATTGTGTCAACCTGAGGAAAATTTTCCACTAGGGTTATTGTCAGTGATGAATTGCCAAAGCTCATGTCTCTCCTTGCTGGAGTACCTTGGATATCAAGAGTCACAGAACAAACCCACTTGCATATTCCCATGCTGAAACACACACACACACTAATTTACAGTTTAATCATCCTATTTATCCTCTGGGTTACCGGCACTGGGGGTGAAGAAAATGTGAGAAAGAAAGAATGAAGAAAAAAAAGTCTCGTTTTAAACATTGCAGCTAATTCCATTAATTATGTTGTGATGCAATTAAGCATTTCATTTCAGAGCTATTAAAGCTTAAATTATTTATTAATAATTACAGATCATTACCTGATAGTGTTCACTCTGCAGAACAGGTGATGAATAATTTATCAGCTTTGACATGGCTCCCTTCTCATAGCCCTCTTTAGATGGTGTCTATATTTGTACATGTCAGCCTGCCAATATATGTGCCTGTTTATGTGAACCAGCCTGTTCCTTCTCTTTATACAGGATCTTCCTGAATCCTGAATGTCGTTTAAAACTTTTCACTCTTAAAGTTTTATAGCATAGATTGTAGGTGAGATACAAATAAAGATGATATTGAGAAGATAAAAAGGTGCATTTTCTTCTCACAGCTGAGATGGACTTCAGCTCTGAGTAAATTAGAAATACATTTATTCATTTCAGGAGCTTTAATAATAATTATTATTGTATCATTACTATATGTTATTACTGTATACAATCATGAGCACAAATTAATACTTTGGTTTAAAACCTATTAAAAGGTTGTTTTTTTTATCAAAATTAAAACAAAACTATTAAAATTCAACTGTATGAAAGAATTTCTTAATGAATCAATGACAGCAGCAACTTGACAAATGATTGCTGACATTACAGTGGGATAAAAACCAAAGTCCAGTTATTACTGAGCCTATCCAAGCAATTTTAGCATCTTCTAGAGTGGTTCACCCTAACGTCATATCCGTGAAGAATTCTAAGTGATGTCACTGATTACCCACATTGGAAATTACTCAAGCTATAGATAGATAGATAGATAGACAGACAGATAGATACACACCAAGAGAGCCCAGTTACACATGACTGATTAGATAACATACATCTATATGGACATAAGTGAACAATGCTCTATTTTAGGACTTTAGCGTAAACAGCGTGTCTTTACTCAACACATACTTTCTGAGTATCTAAGTTATGCCAACACAATGCTGAGGCAAGAGGTTTTGGCAGATTCAAAACACAATTTCTAATAGCTTTATAACATGCTAGTTTTCAGTTGATCTTCCATTGTTTCTCTATCTTCTGAATTTCCCGGGAATGAAATCAGCTTTCCATTCTAAACAAGATTGACTTTTGTGACAAAATTGATCGTCAAAAGTTGATTTTTGTCACAAAAATCAATCCATTTACCATGGCATGTCCTCTGCCTCAGCCTGTGTAGACCTGCCTTTAGCCCTTCAGGGCAGAGTCAATGCTGTGAGTATGTTGTGGATGTATTCAGGTACTTGAGATGTGCCAGCCCTTTTCCTGCTTAATCTTCCAAAACTCATATTTTAGGCATATACCTAAAGCCTCTTACCCAAGGCTTCTGAAAATTTTCTCTTGCTCAGGGATCTAGAACTATAGATATCATATAGATAGAAATCAGCAGAGAAAAGCAAGTTTCAGGAACAGCCCTGCATTATGATAATATTTATATAAAAATTTTGAAATGTGAAACCTTGTATTCAGCAGATTTGACCTGCCAGCTGTGGTTTGTTGAAGCCTAGCCCTGTGAAAAAAGATTCTAGAGGGAGACTGAAAGACAAGAGTTGAGAATTTCTCAGTGAACTTGAATCTATTCTCATCTTCCTTGTGGTCCAACCTCTGGAGCCTCTACACATAAACTATGTGGTGATTCATTACCAATGAAAGGCATCTAATTTCCTTGACTGCCACAACACCAACTATCTATTTTTCTTCCTTTTTAAATAGTTTAGTCTGGTTCACCAGAATTTTGACTGAACTGTCAGCTATGTATAACCTGTTCTTCTTATCGGTACACATTTTACTCCTGAACGTTATACAAATTAACAACTACTTTCAACAGCATAAATATATATCATTTTAGTTTCCCTGGGGCAACATCAACTGAGAGCACAATCATGGGAAATTGGTCACAGTGATGGTGTTCTCTGGTTTATAGACTTTTATGGCAAAAATGCTGGAGAAGCAGCCCTACAAATGTTGCCTTTTATATTTAGGGGACGCTGAGATTGTCTAAAAGTGGCCTCTGAGTAACTATTGTAATTTTCCATTTGGCTGCCGGGTCACCTCCTGTTTCGCTTTCTCACTCACGTTTGGTGATACGACCTTTCATGTTACTGGAACCCTTACATATCTCTCTCTCTCTCTGTGAGACCCTGGCTCAAGACCACAAGGAGCAGAAAGGAAAGATAATATGAGTGACACCAGACAGTGATACTTTTGAAATCTTCCTCCCCTCAAACTTCTAGGCAAGTTTCCTGGATGTGGTAGGTAAACCCTACGGTCTAACCAGGTTCTCTTGTATTCAAACAAGAGAGAGTTTAATAAGGGGACTATGTACAAAGACGTGGCAGGGTTTAGGAACCCACAAAGAATATTGCAATATCTCCAGGACTGGCCACCACACTGTGGGTTTAAAGGACAGGGACAGAATGCTTACTGAGACCTGGAGATGGTAGTTCTACAGACAGGGCTGCCAGGCAAGAGCTCTGATCCTACAGAGAGGATGCAACCAGCTCATGACAACTCAACAAGGAGGAAGCTGGAGCCGCCTCTATCCTAAACGTCTGCAAGTACCTCCTTTTGGCCCAAATCCAAGTGGAAGCCAGGCAACAAGTGAGAAAGTTGTTGCAGTTTCTATATGTCAGCTTCCAAGAGCACAGAGCTGTGTAGATCAGCGCACAGCATAGATCTGGAGGGTCAATCAGAAAGGTCCAGTTCACCCTTTCTCACTTTTCCCATTGAGTGACTTATTTTCTTGTCTTTTATACCATCTGAAAGGTTAAGAAATTTCTTAACCTTGTTTTCTGCCTTTGGGACTAAACACTGCCCCCTTTCTTTATCTTTCCAGGAAAAGACTCATCAGAAATGTATTTCAGAGTAGTAGCACTAAACGGATTCTCAACTCCTGATTCTACCACTTCCTGGCTAGGTGCTTAAGCAAGTTATTTAAAGTTTCTCTGCTTCAGTTTTCTTATTTACAAAGTGACGGTGATAATAGTATCTACCTCGGGAGGCCACTGGTGACATGTAAAGTACTAGGAAAGGTGCCCGGCACATAATAGGTGCTTACAGATGCAGGCTGTTGTTGTTGTTTAGTCTCTAAGTCATGTCCATCTCTTTTGTGCCCCATAGGCTGTAGCCTACCACGCTCCTCTGTCCATGGGGTTTTCCTGGCAAGAATACTGTAGTGCGTTGCCATTTCCTTCTCCAGGAATCTTCCTGACAAAGGTATCAAACTCATGTCTCCTGCATCAGCAAGCGGTTTCTCTAGTGCTGAGCCTCCTGGGAAGCCCACAGATGCAGATTAGCTACTTTTTAAACAGATCCTGGTTGATAGTACAGATTGTTGTTTAGACATTCACAACATCATAGTAACAAGCCTTGGGTTGAGCTTTGAGACCCTTGTTCTATGGACTACATACTACAATTAACATGTAGACATCATGACTGTGATACTCTGGTTTCATTCCTAATACGTTCTGACCTGAGAGTTTTGTGAAATCTCTTGCTGAAGAAACTAAGGGAACTGTCTCCTTGGACTGCAAGATCAAACCAGTCAATCCTAAAGGAAATCAACTGTGAATATTCGTTGCAAGTACTGATACTGAAACTGAAGATCCAATACTTTAGCCACCTGATGTGAAGAGCCGACTCATTGGAAAAGCCCCTGATGCTGGGAAAGATTGAAGGCAAGAGAAGAAGGGGAGAAAGAGGACGAGATGGTTGGATGGCATCACTGACTCAATGGACATGAGTTTGAGCAAACTCTGGGAGATAGTGAAGGATAGAGGACCCTGGCATGCTACAGTCCATGGGGTCACAAAGAGTCGGACAAGATTTAGTGACTGAACAAGAGAACTGTCACTGGTCTGACTTTGTTTGACTCCTCTCCTTTGCTTTATTGTTCAGTCTCAGTTCATGTCCTGTGTTAATTCATGACTTCCTTGAATTGGGTTCTATTTCCAAAGATCTCTATATTCCAATTCCAGACAACTTCTACGCTGATCTGTGCAAAACTGGTGTGTTTTGAGTCTCTGAGACATTCTTTTCCAGCTTCCAGTTAGCAGCACTAGACTAGTCCATTTCTCTCACCTTGAGGTACTTGGAATGATGCACTGGCTATCTATTGCTCTGTAACAAATCTCCCCAAAATGCAATGGCTTAAAGCAATATGTGTGTATTATGTTATGGCTCCTGAAGGTCAGAAATCCAGGCATGATTTAACTGGACACCTCTGCTCTGTGTCTATTTCAGACTATGATCAAAGTACTGGCTTATGAAGGCTCAATTGGAGGGAAATGTTCTTTCAACCTCACTCCTGTGGCTGTTGGTAGGCTCAGGTCTGTTGGCCAAAGATATCAGTTCCTTGCTCACAACATAGTGTCTGTCTTCACTCAGAGCAAATGAGTGTATGGGCCAGAGGGGGGCGCCCAAGAGAGAAAATATAGTCTTTTTTTGTAACCTAATCTCAGAAATGAACCCATCTCCTCTGCTGCATTCTACTTACTTGAAGAGACTTTCTAGCTCCAGCCCACACTCAGGAAGAGGCTTTACTTAAGAGTGTGAATACCAGGAGATTATGGTCACTGGAGACCCTCTTAGAGGTTGCCCACCACAGGTGGCAGGATTGAAATGAAAACTAACATTTTCTGGAAAAGATTGAGGGCAGGAGAAGAAGGGGGCAACAGAGGATGAGATGATTGGATGGCATCACTGCCTCAATGGACATGAACTTGGGCAAACTCCGGGAGATAGTGAAGGACAGGGAAGCTTGGCGTGCTGCAGTCCGTGGACATAAAGAGTCGAACATGACTTAGTAACTGAACAACAACCACAAGTGGCATAAAGTTTTATATGGCTTTTGGTGGGAAGAGGGCCCCTTCCAAACTGAGTTTCACTGGAAAGAATCCCCTGACTACTGAAAAACAATTTCTCCATGAATACCTTCTGTTTTGCATGAAATAATGCAAAATTGTTTTCCAACCGCCTGTAGACTGCAACACCCGGGGTTCTGTTGTTTAGCCTTTTCATATTCTTACATGAGAAAGCCACAACTATCAATGTTGGTTTTTGTCAATGTTGGAAATTTCAACTACTACTAACACTTCACTTATTACTTCTGAGGACAACTCTGAAAATCTTCCACTATATCTCCACGCTCACTTTTCACCTTGGACCTTACCTTTCAAAGGTCCTGTCAGAATTTCAAAGTGGCAAGCTAAAATAGAAATTTTCAACCCTTCTCCTGTCTTTAAGCAGTGGCATTACCATTTCCAGATCCATTCCAGTTGGAGTTTAAAGTGATGGTCAAACTGTTCCTTTCCTCTGCTACCCATTTTTAACTGGTTGTCAAATTGTATTGCACCATACTACTCTGATTTGAGGAGCAGAGTAGTATGGTAGAAATTATATGAGCTTTAGAAATTGGGGAGATTGGATTAAAATCCTGAATCCACCAATGATTTACTTCGCCATTTAAGTGTGGAAGGTAAGACTAGGGTGGGGACTGTTACAAAAAAAACAGTTGGAAAAGCTTTGAATCCCAGTCTAAGTGATAATTTATTTATGTAGTAGGGAAGCCTGGCCTGCTGCAGCCCAGGGATTTGCAAAAAACTGGATAGGACTTAGGGACTGAAAAACAACAAGAGAATCATTAAAATGTCTTTAAGAAAAAAAGTGAATTTAAAAAGCTGTCTCTGGCACATTTTTTCCCTCCCTGCCTTCCTTCTTTTCATCTTTTCTTCCTTCTTCCTCCATTCTTCCATCTTATCTACCTTCCTTTTCTCCCTCCTTTCTTCTTTTTCTTCTTCCCTTCTTCCTTCCTATTTGTGTGTTAGAAAGAGCAAAGGAAGCTTTCCCTGATTGATCTCCCCCAAAGAATTAGTTTTCTCATCAGAGTCACCATAGAGCTATTGGTTCCTCAGCCTGAGCACTCAAGCTGCTTCCAGGATAAGACAAGACAGTCTTGTCTCATCTCATCCATGGACTTGGGGCCCCCAAGAAAGAAAGGGATTCTGTTATTAAGTGTTGTTGCGTTACTCATGGTATTTACCACAAGGCGTTGTGCATTATAGATGCTCCACTAATTACTGCTAAATTAATTAAGAGAAGACAAAAGATGAGGGGAAAATCCAGAGACACTGGATTTTTGAAGGTCTGTGTGGTGGGCGACCTTTGAGTGACCCCAGTGATCCTCACTTCCTGATATTCATGGCTTACGTAAGTGAGGACCTGGTGACTCTCTTCTACCAAACAGAATACAGAAAAAGCGATGGGACATCATATCTGATACAGGTGACAAAATAATCACAGCCTCTTTCTTGAGGAACCTCTCTTCCTCTCTTCTAAATTGCACAACTCAAGGAAGAACCCTTTAAGAGAGGTACCAAGGTCAACCCACATACCTATGACCTCATGAGTAACCTTGGAAGCAGACTCCCTAAATCCTGTTAACCTTGGATGAGTCCAAGGCATCTGCCAAAACCTTCATTTCAATCTTAGTCTCTTAAGAGATAGTGGGCTAGAGGCACTCAACAAAACACAACAGATTCCTGACCCATGGAACCTGTGAGATGACAAATGTTTGCTGGTTTAAGCTGCTAAATTTAGGGTTAGTTTTTTACACAGCCACTCATCCTTGTTCCCATTGCAAGTTCTCTTACTATCAGCCTGTACATGTTCTAAGTATTTTGCTGGGCCTTTGGGCATGAGGGTTGCGGGATAGGTGGAGAGAAGAGTTGTAACCAAGCAGGACCCTATGGGGCTTTCCCAGGACAGACCCAGCCCCCAGGTCCTCTGCTTTAGCTCGTCTCTGAACTACCTGGGTAACAGTATATCTGATGAACATTTCCTGAGTTGTTTTTCAGATAATAAAGCCACCACCAAATGGAAGAAATTAACTACTTGATGATCATGAACACATAGCTCCCAGACCTTCTGGAGCCTAATAATTGATAATATTACCCTCTGTGACACCACCCTGTTACCTCACCATTAACCAATCAGAGAATTGTGCACAAGCTGATCACATACCCTGGGACAGCCCTCTATCACCTTGCCTTTAAAAATGTCTTGCTGAAACCCATCAAGAAGTTCAGAAGTTTTGAGAACTAGCTATTGGATTCCTTGCTTGGCTCCCTGTAATAAATACTGCACTTACCTTCACCATAACCCAGTAGACTGGTTTTACTGTGTGGGACAAGCAGATCCAAGTTTGGCTTGATAACAAGAGGCTTTTGTGGTGCAATCAAGCCGCTTCCCAGTGGTGGGGGTCGGGGTGGGGTGAGGGTGGAGAGTAGGTGTCAGCAGTTGATAGCAAAAGTTAACAGTAGCTCAGTCAGGCCACAAGATCCCTGCAGCTCCATCACCCACACAATGTGATAGTTGGGAATTTTGTAGATGCACTGGTGCTGTGTCCTTTGTGACTTCCGCCCTCCCTTGGGCTGTTCTCAAGAAACAACTGACCTAATTTTACTTGGAAGCAAGCGTCATTTGTAAGAATTGTTTAAAGCCACCCCCACCTTGAATGATGGCCTGCTGACTGTTCTCTCCTTGTACTGATGCTCTTCTTCAGCCTGTGTTTGCACCTATAATGACAGGGACAGTGTCTGTGGCCTTCCTAGGCATGTGTGCTGTGAACTGAGTGCCTGAGAAATACCTAAGAAAAACAGACCTGACTGTAGGCAAAGAAAACAGACTGTGAAGGTTGATAATGTAGAATGCTCACATCTTCATCTGGCTTAGCTATTTAGTGGAACCTGGCCTGCCAGGTGACCCAATCCCAGGGGTGGCAGATGTACATGCCAACTCCAAGCTCCCCTGTGGGGCTGTCAGTCTCCTGGGAAGGAGCTCGCTCCATTAGCTAATGAGAGTGCCAAAGGAAGCAAAACACCCATTAGGCAGGCTCTCCCAGGGCACTGACCTTTCTTGCAGAAGCTGCTGCAGGCTAGTAGGCCTGGAAGGAGGTGGGGAGAGCTGAAGAAGGTCTGGCTCCTGCAAAGAGGGCGCTTCCATAATGCCACGCCTTTGTGACTTGGCAAACAGAATTTGATGCTGTTTGAATTTGCAAACTAATGATAAGAAATAATTGCTAAATAGCTCAATAACTGACAGGAAATTACCCTTGTTTCTCCATAACAATGCAGCAGGAAGATTCAATTAGGACTACTGTAGTTTTTTTTGAATGTTTGTTTACATGATTCATTTCCAACAATGACAATAGATGGGAGAGATAGGAGGATTGGGGGAAAGAGGGGGGCTGAAAGAGTTTAAAGTCCTCCCAGCTTGCAAATGTCTATTGAGGCAGGGGAAGGAGCAAAGATGGTTGGTCAGATCTCTCCATTCAAGCTTGAATGGACATGGGAATGGACCTTCCCTGTGGACCTGGGAAAAGCTAGAGGAGAGATGAGTCTGGAGGTGACCTCTGATCAGACAGCTTGATGAGAGTAAGTGAACATCAGTTGGAAACCAATAAGAGGAGTCACCTGACCCCATCCCATCCCACTCCTCCCAAGTTGCTGCAGATGGGTGGCTCGGAGCTGATGGGAAGTGTCCATGGGCACTGGGTCACCAAGAGTCATCTGGGGCTGAATCTTCTTCAACATTTGCCCCAGCCCCTCTAATACTGTATCTTTTCCAGATTTGAGTGCCCTGCTCCCCAGAACCAAATCTTGCTTCTGGGTTTCATTCTCAGGGTCCTAGACCTAACTGTGATTTTTGTTACATCCAAGGATATTTGCAATTTGAAAAAAGATTCTTAAGAACTAGAAACACTTCAAAGCTGAAAGGAATGAGCCTCATATGATGGGATTACTAATAGTGCTGGGGAGTTCATTTAGCATAAGGAGTCCTGCAGGGCTCCCCTTAAATGTGCATCCTGGGTCACTAGCTTTTCTGTCTCACTGAGCTGAAGAACAGTGAATCAGGGGCTCAGGAGGAAGAGAAAGAATTCTAGAAAACACTGCAAAAGACACATGTCTGAGTCTGCTCAACAACTCTGAGATGGACTCTCAGTGTGGCTTAGAGTAGACAGACTTGAAACCAGATCCAGACATTACCACTTACTGACTGTATGTTTTGGGCAAGACAATCAACCTCTTAGTGCCTCCAGTTTCCACATCTATAAAATGGGAGTAACTGTGGCAAAGATTCAGAAAGATCTAGTATGTGTGGCTGTGTTTAGGAACTTTCAAGACAGCACCTGACTCAGTCAGAAGCTCTTGATTTTTGGAAACCTATTCACCAGACGTGGGGCTGCTCTGTCCTCAACTTCCGCAGAACATTTATCATCTAAGTTGCCAGTGTAGCAATGTAAGGGCTTTAGGGCCAGAGGTGTTAGGGGAAGCAGACTGACTGAAACCGCCCACCCTGGCCAAGCACCATAGTAACCATTTGCATGAGTTATTTTATGACAGGAGGTCCTGGTAAGGAACATAGAACTAATAAGCCACCACCAACCGGAAAAGTTCAGGAAAGGTCAAAAGGAGACACCACCTGTCTGACCACCTCCCAGAATCCTCCTCACTCGCATCCATCTTGGCTGAACAAGGCATGTACCACCAGGAAGGACTCTGAGTCAGAATGATTGGCTAAAGACAACCCAGAAACTAATCCTATCATATAAAACTCGAGACTGCAAGCCAAGTAGCAGAGCTGTTCTCCTGGGTTCCCTTACCCTACTGCTCTCCATCCTGGTGCCCTTTCCCAATAAAATCTCTTGCTTTGTCAGCACATATGTCTCCTCGGACAATTCATTTCCGAGTGTTAAACAAGAGCCTAGTTTCGGGCCCTGGAAGGGGTCCCCCTTCCTGCAACAGAGAGGCAAGGGTTTTAATCTCAGCCTAGCCTCTACCACTCAACATCCAAGATTATGTACCCTTATGAATTAGTCAACTCTTTTAGGGAAAATTATCCACTTAAGTCAGAATTTCCCCAAAAATCTCTCTTGTGAGTTACCTTAATATTTGAAAAACAGGAGAGAAATCGGTAGGCAGTGTAGGCTGGGTGGGGAGATTAGGTATTTAGGATGAATGTGTGTGTGTGCATGCTCAGTGGCTCAGTCATATCCAACTCTCTGTGGCCCCATGGACTGTAGCCTGCCAAGCTTCTCTGTCCATGGAATTTTCCAGGCAAGAATTTAGGGTGAATAGCTACTCAAAGTCACTTTCTAGTCCCCTGAAAGCCAGGTGGCAGGAGCCTACCTCAGCCTCATTGTAGCTATAAACTCAGGGGTATTTCTCAACACAAGTCAGGCCCACAGGCTCCAAGGAAATGGTAGCCAGGAGAGAATCTGCTGCAAACATTGTCATCTTAAATGCAGTCAGGTTCCCTAGGTGATTCAAAGCACATTTTTCCCCATTATAAATAAATCCAGGGAACCCAGCTGAGCCTGGGTTTCAGTCCCTTGCTACTTAGAGAAGCAAATCTGCATTGCAATTTATTGTTTCATATTGCAAGTGTTTTTAGAGCAGAAAGTTGAGCTTTTATCTACACATTCACATTCTAGTGAGATCCAATCCATTCTCTCTTTCCACCTTTTTCCTGTCCCTCCCTTTTCATCCTTTCTTTCACCCTCCCCAACACCAGAGAGGCTAAATCTAAGGGAGAGGGGGCTTTGTTTTTCTTTCTTTTGGAACTGTTAAAAAAAAAATTAACTGACTTTAAATTTTTAATTGAAGTATGACTGACGTACAGTATTATATTAATTTCAGGGGTACAAAATAATGATCCAACATTTATATACATTATGAAATGATCACCATGATAAGTCTAGTTATAATCTGTCACCATACAAAGCTAATAAAATGTTATTAACCATATTCCCCATGCTGTACATTACATCTCCATGTACTTAGTTATTTTATAACTGGAAGTTTGTACCTCTTAATCCCTTTCACCCATTTTGCTCACTCTCTAACCACTCTCCTTTCTGGAAACCACAAGTCTGTTTTCTGTATCTGTGAGTCTGTTTCTGTTTCATTATGCTTGTTTGTGTTTTTAGATCTTACATATAAGTGAAATCATGCAGTACTTTTCTTTCCCTGTCTGATTTATTTTCAGTTCAATTCAACTGCTCAATCATGTCCAACTCTTTGCGACCCCCATGGACTGCAGCACCCCAGGCTTCCCTGTCCATCATCAACTCCCAGAGCTTGCTCAAACTCATGTCTATCCAGTTGGTGATGCTATCCAACCATATCATCCTCTGTTGTCCCCTTCTCCTCCTGCCTTCAATCTTTCCCAGCATCAGGGTCTTTTCAAATGAGTCAGCTCTTCGCATTGGGTGGCCAAGGTATTGGAGTTTCAGCTTCAGTATCAGTCCTTCCAAAGAATATTCGGGACTTATCTCCTTTAGGATGGACTTGTTGGATCTCCTTGTTGCCCAAGGGACTCTCAAGAGTCTTCTCTAACACCACAGTTCAAAAGCATCAATTCTTTGTTGCTCAGCTTTCTTTATAGTCCAACTCTCACATCCATACACGACTACTGGGAAAAACCATAGCTTTGACTAGATGGACCTTTGTCGGCAAAGTAATGTCTCTGCTTTTTAATATGCTGTCTAGGTTGGTCATAACTTTTCTTTCAAGGAGCAAGAGTCTTCTAATTTCATGGCTGTAGTCACCATCTGCAGTGGTTTTGGAGACCCCCAAAATAAAGTCTGTCACTATTTCCATTGTTTCCCCATCTATTTGCCATGAAGTGATGGGACCAGATGCCATGATCTCCATTTTCTGAATGTTGGGTTTTAAGCCAACTTTTTCACTTTCATCTGATTTTATTTTACTTAGCATAATACCCTCAAGGTCCACCTATTGTTGTAAGTGGCAAGAGTTCATTCTTTTTAATGGCTGGGTAATATTCCATTGTATAAATATATCACATTTTCTTTATCCATTTGTCTATCAGTGGACATTTAGATTGTTTCCACATCTTAGCTATTGTGAAAAATGCAATGAACATAAGAGTGCAAGATGATGTAGGCTTTATTCAGTGATTCATGAATTGGGCAGCATCCCACCTAGCACATAGAAAGGATCTCCAAGGAGCTGTACGAAATGAAAGACATGTAGGCAGAAGGGAGAGGCACAAGAAAGCCATACCAGCAAAAAGTCAGTTGGTTGTGACAAGATCACCTTCCTTTAGGGGATGGCAAGATTCTATCAAGCAGAAGGCCCCACTAGTGCTGACCAGGTCATTCTTGATGACTCACTCGAAGATTCCATTCTTAAGGAGAAGTTCTTGATCATAGCCTCATTTTTACTCTCTCCTAGGCAAGGAAGTTGCTAAAAGGAAGCAAATCCTGAATCATGAATGCCTCCTGGTAGGTCCCTTCTAACTCAATGAACGCAGGAGAGTTGACCAAAGAAGTGTCTCAGTTTGACTGTGGACAGTTAGGGTCACACTTATTAATAGATGACCTAAAAGGCATTGCCTTGTTATGCACCAGCCATCTCAGCATTCATAGACTCAAGCAGAATAAGTGTCCCCTCAAAGATTAAAACTTGCTAGGGGACAAATGACACTAAGGTGGCGCTATTCATGGATTCATTTGCAGGGACTGTTGTATTTGCCTGTTCAGGCCAGAGGTCAGTTGGCTTTTCAGTGCATCTGGGAAGTAAATCTCCTAGTCTGAAATAAAAAGTTGTTCTAAATTTCTTGGAAAGAAAGGTGCTGCAGGTAAGATCTCTGTGTGACTGGTGGCAGATCTCCTTTAGATAATTGGATAATTATAAGAGCATTCAGTTCAGTTCAGTTCAGTCGCCCAATCGTGTCCATCTCTTTGCGACCCTATGGACCACAGCACACCAGACCTCCCTGTCCATCAACAGTTCCCGGTGTTTACTCAAATTCATGTCCATTGAGTCGGTGATGCCATCCAACCATCTCATGCTCTGTCATCCCCTTCTCCTCCTGCCTTCAATCTTTCCCAGCATCAGGGTCTTTTCAGATGAGTCAGTTCTTTGCATCAGGTGGCCAAAGTGTTGGAGTTTCAGTTTCAACATCAGTCCTTCCAATGAATATTCGGGACTGATTTCCTTTAGGATGGACTAGTTGGATCTCCTTGTTGTCCAAGGGACTCTCAAGAGTCTTCTCCAACACCATAGTTCAAAAGCATCCATTTTTTGGCGCTCAGCTTTCTTTATAGTCTAACTCTCACATCCATACATGACTACTGGAAAAACCATAGCCTTGACTAGATGGACCTTTGTTGGCTGCTTTCTAATATGCTGTCTAGTTTGGTCATAACTTTTCTTCCAAAGAGCAAGCATCTTTTAATTTCATGGCTGAAGTCACCATCTGCAGTGATCTTGGAGCCCCCCAAAAATAAAGTCTGTCACTGTTTCCATTGTTTCTCCATCTATTTGCCATGAAGTGATGGGACCAGATGCCATGATCTTAGTTTTCTGAATGTTGAATTTTAAGCCAACTTTTTCACTCTCCTCTTTCACTTTCATCAAGAGGCTCTTTAGTTCTTCTTCACTTTCTGCCATAAGGGTGGTGTAATCTGCATATCTGAGATTACTGCTATTTCTCCAGGCAGTCTTGATTCCAGCTTGTGCTTCCTCCAGCTCAGCATTTCTCATGATGTACTCTGCATATAAGTTAAATAAGCAGGGTGACAATATACAGCCTTGACGAGCTCCTTTCCTGATTTGGAACCAGTCTGTTGTTTCTTGTCCAGTTCTAACTGTTGCTTCCTGACCTGCATACAGATTTCTCCAGAGGCAGGTCAGGTGGTCTGGTATTCCCATCTCTTGAAGAATTTTCCACAGTTTGTTGTGGTCCACACAATCAAAGGATATGGCATAGTCAATAAAGCAGAAGTAAATATTTTCCTGGAACTCGCTTGCGTTTTTAATGACCA
This sequence comes from Okapia johnstoni, assembly GCA_024291935.2. Taxonomy (NCBI): domain Eukaryota; kingdom Metazoa; phylum Chordata; class Mammalia; order Artiodactyla; family Giraffidae; genus Okapia; species Okapia johnstoni. The sequence goes on along the minus strand of CM044314.1, from coordinate 40,429,268 downwards.
AACAAATATTGGCAATTTGATCTCTGGTTCCTCTGGCTTTTCTAAAACCAGCTTGGACATCTGGAAGTTCATGGTTCACGTACTGTTGAAGACTGGCTTGGAGAATTTTGAGCATTACTTTAGTAACCAGCATGTGAGATGTGTGCAATTGTGTGGTAGTTTGAGCATTCTTTGGCATTGCCTTTCTTTGGGATGGGAATGAAAACTGACATTTTCCAGTTCTGTGGTCACTGCTGAGTTTTCCATATTTGCTGGCATATTGAGTGCAGCATTTTCACAGCATCATCTTTTAGGATTTGAAATAGTTCAATTATAATTCCATCATCTCCATTAGCTTTGTTCCTAGTGATGTTTCCTAAGGCCCACTTGACTTCACATTCCAGGATGTCTGGCTCTAGGTGAGTGATCATACCATTGTGATTATCTGGGTCATGAAGATCTTTTTTGTATAGTTCTTCGGTGTATTCTTGCCACCTCTTCTTAATATCTTCTGCTTCTGTTAGGTCCATACCATTTCTGTCCTTTATTGAGCCCATCTTCGCATGAAATGTTCCCTTGGTATCTGTAATTTTCTTGAAGAGATCTCTAGTCTTTCCCATTTTATTGTTTTAGAGCATTAGTAGTGCAAATGTACCACAATTTGTGATGGCATTTGAGTCTAGTTGGTCATGTCCAGTTATAAAAAGAGAAGGGTGGAAACAAGGCACTGGATGTTCTGGCCATAAAAGCCAAGCTCTGTAAGTGACTTCTGAAGAGGGCCAATTATAGTTTATGGGGACAGAGGGAGTAAAATAAAAATTGGTCACAGAGAGAAACAGGGGGTCTTTAGACTCATGGTCAGATTGGAATTTTTGAAGACAGATCCAGCAGTCTGAAAATTTACCCCAGTTAGCAGTGGCCTGTGAGTTATGGATGATAGTGTTATCTTTCAGAGTAATGCCAAAGTAAAAAGAAAGAGGAGAAAAAGGCTTTCATGTTTAGTTAAAGTATGAAGTCTTGATCCAGTGCCTTGAGTAGAAGCAGTCTACCTTAAAGTAAATGCCTATTCCTAGCTGATTTGATTTGGGGGTTTCCAGCATTTACACAGGATCAGATGTCTGGTGGACATTCAGTTGGGATATGTGTACCCAAGGCCCAATGCTGTTTAATTTCACAGCAGTGTCAGTGGTCAGGAGCACTTGGTAAGATGTTTTCCATGAGTCTCACTTTTCCAAAAACATCAGAGGAGAACTAACTATAAATGACAAAGACCTAAAAGTGGATGAAGGTCTGATAAAATTATATTGCAATGCAACTAACAAGGGAATTTTCTTATTTCTATGGCATACAACATTTTAAGATAATAACTAAAATTAAGATGGATAACACTACACGGGGATATATCAGAACTGAAAAAGGTTTAACACCACTTATTTGACAATGCTTCATGTGATTTAACATGTCTAATTAGCATAGCAACTCTCTTTTATAAGGAGAAATAAGAAACCTTTTGCAATTTTCCAAGCACCCTCTGTAAAATTGCCAAAAAGATTTTATTTAGAAATTAAATTGGAACACATTTGTCAAAAATATCTAAAGGTTTTAAAACCCTTGGTCAAACAGGATCTTAGGGCTCTGTGAAATAATACTTAGTTTATCCACTTAACCATAGTAACAATAAGGACTTCACAAGCAAATATAAAAAGTTGAATACTTATGAAACAAAGCAAATCAAAACAAACAAAAAAAAACCCTTAGCTATTTTGGTAAAGAAGACTCAGATTTTTTAATAAACCAAAGACTTGATAAAAACAACTTGAAACATGGGAAATTATTTTGAAAAAACATGGAATCTTTGTTTTCTAGGGAGATTACTAATTGGTAAAGACAAACCTTTCGTAATTCTTTAGTAAGAGCAGACCAGTAGTCAAAGAAAACTTTTTCTTTTTTTGAGGGGGTGAAGCTGCACCTCATAGTATGTGGGATCTTAGTTCCCTGACCAGGGATTGACCCCATACCCTCTGCAGTGGAAGTGCAGAGTCTTACCCACTGGACTACCAGGGAAATTCCAAAAAAAAAAAAAAAAATATATATATATATATATATATATATATATATATATATGTATATATATATATATATATATATATTTTGGGCCTCACCAGGCAGAGTTCCCCAACCAACAGTTGAATCCAGGCAACAGCAGTGGAAGCCCTAAATCCTAACCACTAGGACACCAGGCAACTCCTAGAAAGCTTTGTTCTTTTAGCAGATTAAAAAAAAAATTAAGTCCAGTTTTTACATAGGTACACTATTGGTATTAATGTAAGTTTATTATTAAAAAGACTTAAAATAGCAACTCAATTTTAGCTACCTCGGCCATACTCTCTTCCCAACTTTTTTTTTTTAATATTTTAGAATTCTTTTAATTTTTTAATTAATTAATTCATGGCTGCACTGTGTCTTTGTTGTAGCACACAGTCTTTCTCTAGTTGCAGTGAGCGAGCATTACTCTCCAGTTGTGGTGTGGGTGATACAATGCAGGGCTCCTGGACACAAAGTCTGTGTTCCTTATTTCCTTGATTATAGGAGACAGGCTTCATTCAGCCTCCATGACCATCCCAGAGTTCCAATGGGCAGATGCAAGCAGTTGTTAATTAGGAAGGGGAGGAAATGGGATACCAAAGTAAAACAATCAAGAGCAGTCTTGGGGCAAGGTTCTACTTCCCCATCAAAGTATACACACAATATTTTTGATCTATTTGGCAGATACTGAAACCCCCTCCAGGTAGGAGACATTAACAATTAAAAATGTCGTGTTGCCCACAAACCTGGAGACCCCAGACCAGTTGGATTTGAAGGTTGATGAGGCTGACTCCTACTTGCCTCACCACCAACCCACCAGAAGAATGCCCGTGAGCACATCATATTCTCTTTGAACAACTTCTATAAAACTTCTCATTCTCTTCCCCATGTTGGGACACATGGTTTTGAGGGCATGAGCCCACTGTGGCCTCCTTTGATGGCAAAGCCCTGAAGCTATCCTTTTCTACTTCACCCAGAACTCTGTCTCTGAGATTTAATTTGACACTGATGTATGGAGAAGCTGAGCTTTGGGCATCATGTGCACTTGTCATGGCGGTGGCTTCTTTTATTGCAGAGCAGTTTCTCAGGCCAGTGGGCTTCAATATTTGTAGCTCACAGGCTTAGTTATGCCATGGCATGCGTAATCTTAGTTTCCGCACCAGAGAAGGAAACTGTGTTCTCTACATTGGCAGGCGGATTCTTAACCACTGGACCACCACTTTCCAACTTTTTATACCATTTTGTCTTTTATCCTCCTCTTTTCGATCTTGAAATAACTATTTTTACTTTAGGATAAATTTATTTTATTTTCTTAAAAAAAAATTTATCTCCATACCCCAGCCAAAAACACAACCATTTTCCTTGCATATAGAGTTGTTTCCCTAATTATTTTTAGTAGTTTTAATAGCACATACCAATTAGAGTTTTAACACTTGAAGTGAAGTGAAAGTTGGACTCTTAGTGACCCTATGGACTGTAGCCTGTCAGGCTGCTCTGTCCATGGAATTCTCCCAGCAAGAATACTGGAGTGGGTTGCCGTTTTTTACTCCAGGGGATCTTCCTGACCCAGGGATTGAACTTGGGTCTCCTGCACTGCAGGAAGTTTCTTTACCATCTGAGCCACCAGAGAAGCCCTTTTAACCCTTAGAAGCCTTAATTTCTATTGAAAACTAAGTTGTAGGCAATTGTGAACTCTGTTACACCGGAATTCTAGAGATCGCAAATATATAAGTGCATTTCACAATTTTTAGGAATATATGCTTCTTTCACAGTGCAATTTCTCAATATACCACAGAAAATATTTACTAACAGATCCAAATATCTTTAGTGTCCCGGTAATTGGCCAAGAGTAGATAAATCTATGTTCAGTAATTAATATTTTGGTTGTTGTTGTTCAGTTGCCCAGTCATGTCTGACTCTTTGAGATCCCAGGTACTGCAGCACACCAGGCCTCCTTGTCCCTCATCGTCTCTGAAGTTTGCCCACATTCATGTTCATTGCATTGGTGATGCCATCCAACCATCTCATCTTCTGATGCCCTCTTCTCCTTCTGCCCTCAATCTTTCCCAGCATCAGGGACTTTTTCAGTGAGTCGTCTGTGTGCATCACATGACCAAAATACTGGAGCTTCAGCTTCAGCATCACTTCTTCCAGTGAATATTCAGGGCTGATCTCCCTGAAGATTGACTGGTTTGATCTTGCAGCAAGGGCCTTTCAGGAGTCTTCTCCAGCAACACAGTTCAAAGGCATCAGTTCTTTGGCATTCTTGTTTCTTTACGGTCCAGCTCTCACAACCATATGTGACCACTGGAAACACCATAGCCTTGATGATATGGACCTTTGTCAGCAGAGTAATGTCTCTGCTTTTCAACACACTGTCTAGGTTTGTCTTTGCTTTCCTGCCAAGAAGCCATCGTATTCTGATTTCATGGCTGCAGTCACCATCCGCAGTGATTTTGGAGCCCAAGAAGAGGAAATCTGTCACTCCTTCCACATTTTCCCCTTCTATTTACCATGCAGTGATGGGGCCGGATGCCATGATCTTAGTTTTTTTAATGTTTAGTCTTAATCCAGCTCTTTTACTCTCCTCCTTCACCCTCATCAAGTGGCTCTTTAGTTCCTCTCAGCTTTCTGCCATTAGTGGTAACATCTGCATATCTGAGGTTGTTGATGTTTCTCCTGCCTGTCCTGATTCCAGCTTGTAACTCATCCAGCCCAGCATTTCTCATAACGTGCTCAGCATATAAGTTAAACAAACAGAGTGACGGCAGACAGTCCTATCATACTCGTTTCTCAATCTTGAACCAATCAGTTGTTCCATACAGGTGTCTCAGGAGACAGGTAAGATGGTTTGGTATTCTCATTTCTCTAAGAACTTTCCACAGTTTGTCATGATCCACACAATCAAAGGCTTTAGCATAATCAACGAAACAGAGATAGGTGTTTTTTCTGAAATTTCCTTTCTTTCTCTATAATCCAGCGAATGTTGGCAATTTGGTCTCTAGTTCCTCTTCCTTTTCTAAACCCAGCTAGGACATCTGGAAGTCTTTGGTTTGCATAATGCTGAAGCCTAGTATTCAAGATTTTAAGCATGACTTTACTAGCATGGGAGAAGGCAATGGCACCCCACTTCAGTACTCTTGCCTGGAAAATCCCATGGATGCAGGAGCCTGGTAGGCTGCAGTCCGTGGGTTCACTAAGAGTCGGACACGACTGAGCGACTTCACTTTCACGCATTGGAGAAGGAAATGGCAACCCACTCCAGTGTTCTTGCCTGGAGAATCCCAGGGACGGCAGAGCCTGCTGGGCTGCCATCTGTGGGGTCGCACAGAGTCAGACACGACTGAGGTAACTTAGCAGTAGCAGTTACTAGCAAGGGAAATGAGTGCAATTGTCTGATGGTTAGCACATTCTTTGGTATTTTGGTAGTTTTTCTTATTTGGAAATAATCTTGATATTCAATAAATTTCTATCATTTAATTTAACATCAACATTTTACTATTTAAATTGTCAAAGAGATTTTGGAGTCTATTTTAAAGTAGACACACAAAATAATTGTTGAAAAGTTTACCTAAAAACTCTCCTCCCACTTACATCTATTTAATTAACTTATTCTCAACAATTATGCTTAGATTACTCATAAAATTTCATCATACCAAGTTACTTTTCTTGCTGACAAATTGTATAATAGAAATAACATGAATTTCTTTAACTTGTAAACCCAGGTGGAATAAAAGCTGCATGTCTTCATCATTTTTAAAGCCAATAACTCTGAAGACATACCTATTTCAATTATATGAAAAAAATTAAATTAGCTTTTATTTACTAAAGATAATTTCAGGTCATTTGAACCTGAAAAATTTCTAGATTATTTTCCATGTTTCCGAGAGGTTGAGGAATACTTAATTCATATCAACACTCTTTTTTAAAAGCCAATTAAATGAAGGTCTTTTATAAATCAATATTAACAATATCATCAGGAGGTAAAAAAAAAAATCACACATGAACAACATATGCAGATACATATAGACATACAGATAGCTACAAACAGAAACCTTATAACATTTGTTTTAAATTTTTAGCCATGAGGCAGATATGATAATGCAAAACTCATTAGTTTATGAAAGAAAGTTTCGATCCAAATTGTGTTTCTGGCAGATACAATAAGTTTAGATTACCTGATCAGATGACATTACATTTTCATTAGTATTTGTAGGGAAGACACATGATTGCTCATTTGCCTACATTCCAAATAGCGTACCCCCAGTCCTTTTTTGAAGACCTAATAGAACATTTACATCTCAAAGGCACAGGAAAAGAAGGCAAGTAACTCCAAGAAGGATTCTTGTTTCCTAAAGGTCAAAATGTTTACAATATTCACAAGCTCTTTGAGATGAATAGGAAAGCTTTGGGGATTGGTTTTAAAAAAAAACAAAAGAGAAAAGGTGAATTTTTAATAGTTTCTCGATCTGAATTTCTGGTTCTGTAAAAATTTGTAAGATAAGGACAATTGTTTTTAATTCCTCAAATTGTTCTGCAGCCTAAAGGGCATCAAGGGGCTAATATATGCATTCAACCACATTGTCTTCAGTGTTCTTTTTTTTTTTCCTATCAGGAAGAGCTCCAACTAAGAGGCAAATCAAAAAATTTCTATGTTCTGGAATTAAAGCTGTTTGCCTTTGGTATGTTTTAGTAAGTCCTTCCACAAGAGCCTCAGAAGGTTTTTTCTAATGGCAACCCACTCCAGAATTCTTGCCTGGAGAATTCCATGGCCAGAGGAGCCTGGTGGGCTCCAGTCCATGGGGTCACAAAGAGTCGGACATGACTGAGTGACTAACTTTCACTTTCTGGGTACATTTAAGTTAGGGGTGAAAGTGAAGTGAAAGTGTAGTTGCTCAGTCGTGTCTGACTATTTGTGACCCTGTGGACTGTAGCCTGCCAGGCTCCTCTGTCCGTGGAATTCTCTAGGCAAGAGAATTAGAGTGGATTGCCATTCCCTGGGGGATCTTCCTGATTCAGGGATCAAAGCAGGGTCTCCTGCATTGCAGGCAGATTCTTCACCCAGGGGAGGAGGCCCAAAAAATGTTCCTATCAGGTTGTGAATAGTAACTTCTAATTAAAAAAAAACTCTGACCATATAGCTACTTGAAAAAAATAAAAAAATCTTTTCAAATATCTTGTCAGATTTCAGCCAGGACAAACAGTAAATATCCCTAGCAGTATTAAATGACCATATCTTCCCCTCCCACCTTTGATGCAAGAGGCACTCCTACAGAAGTTGCAAAAGATATTACTCTTCCAAGATCCAGCGCTACTCCCAAAGATAGCCAAAAGGAAGTGTATCTGTGTGCTCACATACTTGGTCGTGTCCGACTCTTTGTGACCCGATGGACTGTATCCTGCCAGTTTCCTTTGTCCATGGGATTCTCCAGGCAAGCGTACTGGAGTGGGTTGCAATTTCCTCCTCCAGGGGATCTTCCCTACCCAGGGATCGAACCCAGGTGTCTTGTTTCTCCTGCATCGGTAGGCAGATTCTTTACCACTAGCACCATCTGGGAAGCCTAAAGGAAGAAAGACAGGCAATTCCCTTGAGGGCTGGCAACAGTTGGGAAGGATCCTGCAACTTACACTTCTGCCTGGCCATAATTTGGAGCCCCCAGCCTGATAGTTACCAAGCCAAATTCTCAGGACACAAAACAAGACAAACAAAAATGTAACAGCTATTGCTAGAAGAGAAATGAACAACAACCAATGGATCTGAATTTAGAAAGGAGGGGACCATGTGAAATTTTAATTTTCTCTCTCAACTGGTTTCTGCGGACTAATATTCAAGAGATCTGTTGCTGGCAAGAATCTTCACCCTTCATCGGCTTCTGCCAGTTTTCCCAGGATCCCATCTGCAGGCTCTGCATTCTATGCATGCTCAGTTGCGTCCGACTCTTTACAGGCCCATGGATTGCAGCCCACCAGGCTCCTCTGTCTATGGGATTCCCCAGGCAAGAATACTGGAGTGGGTTGCCATTTCCTATTCCAGGGGATCTTCTAGACCCAGGGATCAAACCTACATCTCCTGCACTGGCAGGCAGATTCTTTACCACTGTGCTCCCTGGGAAGCCTAAGTGGGATTTAAAGCAGAAAGTTCAGCTTGGGCATCTACCAGAAATTGGCAAAGTTTTCCATTAATTCTAGTTTCCCTTGACTGTTTAAGGGAATAAGGTAACAGTTTACTAGAAAATTCCTCAAGGTTCCATCAAACCTGGGAGGGACCCACACATGAACCCTCATTTGAAGGAAGGTATGGGGGTGTCTGTAAGGCCTCCAGCTTGGAGGACTTTGGGTATGATCATTTAGTGTCTTCAGACTGGAAGACAATTCAGAGAGTGTATTAGCAGAATGAGTAATTAAGTAAGGAAAGATAGGGGAGGAGTGGTAGGAGCTGCATTCATCATATGGTCTTTTGTTTTAGTTACCTCTCGCGTCTCTAATTTTTAATTAAAGATTTATTTTGCAACAAATCTTTCAATGAAGCTAATTTGAAATTTTGAAGACTTCTGGAGGCTTCCGCATACCAATTAAGAGGAATCCAATTCTATTTGATTAGGGAGCCCTTGCTTTCAAGAGCATTTCTTAAATGATCTTATCTATTTGGAATATTCCTCATAATGGTCACTGTAACTCTAGCTCTCCTTAGTAAGATTTTGTGATTTTTATAGACATCTGTGGTTTCCAGAACCACAATTCTTGTGCTGTGTGCTGTCGCTTCAGTTGTGTCTGACTGTTTGTGACCCTATGGACTATAGCCCACCAGGCTTCTCTGTCCCTCGGAATTGCCAGGCAAGAATACTGGAGTGGGTTGCCATGCCCTTTCCCAGGGGATCTTCTCAACACAGGGATCAAACCCGCTTCTCTTATGTTTCCTGCATTGGCAAGTGGGTTCTTTACCACTAGTGCCACCTGGAATTCTAGTTGTCCTTAATAAGATTTTGTCATTTTTGTAGACATCTGTGGTTTCTGGAACCACAGTTCTTAGACATGAAATAAGAGGGTGTGTCATATTCTTTAAAAATTAAGGATTTCATTTCTTTAGCTAAATTTAAGTCTCTTGGAGCCAAATTAATACCTAAAAGTGATTCTCTGCTTGATTGAGGACTCTGTGGTGTTTTACAGTGTGCCTCATTTCTTGGAGGTTTTCTTGAGGTTGATGATTGACCTAGGGTCAATCTAACCTACTTTGTGACCAACTTCTCCTAACACAGGAGTCTTCGAGTTAGATGGGAAGTCCTCTAACAGCTTTTAAGTGTTCCATCTGGCCCATCAATTTTGTGGGTTTTGAAATCCCCAGTAGCAACAGCCTTTATTTCATGTGCACATTAATCAGCAGTAACCAAAAGGTGTTACTGTCGAATGACCATTAGAAGATCTTGTGTGAACCACCAGAGATTCTCAATGTGGAGGTGGGTCCTGGGGAAAGAACTGAACCAGCAGACCCCTAACAAAGGAGGACTGGAAACTCAGATTCCAATCACATGGGCAGTTCTGGACTGAGCTTAGGGCCAGGGGCTTGGGTTCCAGATCGAATGATGTGTTAGTCAACCTGACCTGCCCTGGAGAGGAAAGCAAATTAAACTGGGAGCTCAATGCAAAGAGAATGAATCTGAAAACAGGAGTCCCCAATCCCTGGGCCACAGACTGGTTGACCTGTTGGGAACAGGGCTGCACAGTAGGCAGTAAATGGTGGGCAGGAGAGTGAAGTTTCATCTATATTTACAGCTGTTCTGCATCACTCTAACTACCACCTAAGCTTCACCTCCTATCAGATCAGTGACAGCATTAGATTCTCATAGGACCATGAACTCTACTGTGAACTATTAATGCAAGGGACCTAGGTGGTGTGCTCCTGAAAACCATTTTCCCCTTCCCTGGTCTATAGAAAAACTGTCTTCCATAAAACAGATCCCTGGTGCCAACAAGGTTGGGGACCACTGTCTCAGAACCAAGAAGACCTTATTCATGGCCTTCAAAAATGATGCAAAAGACAGAGACCTCAAAGTGTTCATGGATACCAATGCCTCTGTTTCTTGTTGTCCCCAGAGTCATCAAAAGTTTCCTTTGGATCCTGTCACTGCCACCAATACTGTTAAAAAATAATATTCAACTAAAATTTAAAGATCTTATTGGCTTTACTCAGTGATTCATTAAGTCAAGCAGTATCCTAACTAGCAGAGAGAGAGATGCTCTGAGTTACTGTACAAAATGAAAGACTTTCATAGGCAGAAGAAAGAAGACTGAGAAAGTTATGCTAGCAAAAAGTGGATTGATTGTGGCAAGACTACCTTCTTTTGTGGCTTCCCTGGTGGCTCAGACAGTAAAGAATCTTCCTACAATGTGGGACACCTGGGTTCAAACTCTGGGTTGGGAAGATGCCCTGGAGAAGGGAATGGCTACCCACTCCAGTATTCTTGCCTGGAGAATCCCATGGACAGAAGAGCCTGGCGGGCTCCAGTCCACGGGGTCTCAAGGAGTCAGACATGACTGAGCAGCTAACACTTTCACTTTCACTTTATCTTCCATTAGGGGATAGCAGGGGCCTATCAGGCAGATGACCCCTTTACTGCTGACCAGGTCATTCCTGATGACTGGTTTAAGATTCCATTCTTGGGAAAAGGCACAATTGTAATTAAATATTTAGTCTTGGTTTGGTCACATGGAGCTTAGCGTAAGTGACTCCATTTTGGACCCACTGGTTTTTTTATCAGAACCCAATTACAGTTGGTGTTGCAAAATTGACATTCATAGCCATGAAATTATGATATAGAAGCTTTATAGAAATCACTCAATCAAACAGAGTGAAACCTTTTTTATATGGTAATCATTTCCCACCATCAAATTTCATAGGAAAGAACAGTTTGATTGAACCACCTAGTTAAACTGTGTATGAAATTAGTCATTCTCACTATAAACAGTGTTCTGCTGCCTTTGCAGACAAAAGCTAACAGAATCAAGGTAGTAATTGACTGGGAAACGACAGGTCCTAATTCTGCCTGCATTGTATGCCTGCTCTTTTTACCATCAAACTGGGAAGCCTAGAGTTATGTGTTTCATGGTATGGGTGTTTTTCCCCTTCTTCTAAGGTGGCCCCACATAGCAGCAGAATCAGAGAAAAAGCTAGTTTTTGAACCTTTTCTTATTAATTAGCAATGTTCCATGTCTGTTGTAAACCGGCGGAGTGAGCCTGGCAGGTCTCTTAGCCTTCTGTTTCAGCCTGGTCTTCTGTCGTGAGAGTTTGATATATCTTGAAACCTCCTAGGACAGTTAGCATTATCAAGTGAAACAATGAGTTGACAATCCATAGAGGACTTAATCTTAAAAAGATTCATGAATTGCAAGGTGCCGGGAGAGAGGAATAGAATGGAGCCTAATGAGGAAATTAAAGCAAGAATAGGTAAGAATCACATTCATGGGAGGAGGGACAAATTAGACGGGTGGGATTAACACATACAAACTACTATAGATAAAATAGATAAGCAAGAGGGATATACTGTACAGTACAGGCAATTATAGCCATTATGTTGTTAATAACCTATAATGGAGTATAATCTACAAAAATATGGAATCACTATTCTGTACACTTGAAACTAACATTGCTCAGGATTGACTAAAATGCTCTCATGGTTTTGGAGTCAGACTGACTTAGTTGGCATGTTGGCTCACCGTTTACTAACCAGGCATCTTGATATTTAGCTTCTGCAAGTGTCTGTTTCCCCTTCTTGAGAAAAACAGTCTGTCTCATGGAAGCCACGTCAGGTGTTCTAGCATGACTGACATGCAGCAGGTATTCAATAAATATGGATTCTTTATCTCTTTATAAGATTCCTGAGGGATCTGATCCCTGGACCAAGGAGCCTGGAAACACAGGGAGAGACCCCATCCACCCAACCAGGGCCAGGGAGGGGAAGTGACTTACTTAAGGACATTTGATGGCAGATTATACCCTTTTGTTCACCGCTGTATCTAGCCAGCTACTGGATAGCATTAGCAGCCCAGAAGCAGCCAATAAATAACTGCAGAAGGAACAAAACTCAGACCTCTTTTCTCTTTCCTTGTGCTCTTTCTCACACCTGCCTACCTCATCTATTTCACTCTCCTGGGCCTCTCTCCTAAGACATAAGTAATATGTCTAACTGTGTCCTTTCCAGTATAAGAAGGAAAGTGATGTTTTGTTTCACAGCAAAACTGGGAGCTCTCCAGTTTTCAGAAGCAGGAAAGGACACAACAGCTGTTTGGCTGGAGGCTCCAGGGGAGACTTCATTTCTTTGTCTTTTCCAGTTTCAAGGGGTTGCCCATATTCCATAGCTCTCAGACCCTTCCTTCATCTTTTTCTAAATTTATTTTTAATTGGAGGAAAGTTGCTTTATAATGTTGTGTTGGTTTCTGTCGTACATCAAGGTGAATCAGCCATAAGTATACATTAGGTCCCCTCCCTTTGAGCCTCCCTCACCACCCACCCTATCCTACCCTATCCTACCCCTCTAGGTCATCATAGAGCACTGGGTTGGGCCCCTGTGTTATACAACAATCTCCAATTAGCTATCTATTTAATATATGATAATGTGTATGTTTCAGTGCTACTCTTCCAATTCATCCCACCCTCTCCTTCCCCGGCTACGTCCTCAAGTCTGTTCTCTATGCAAACATCTCTATTCCTGTCCTGAAAATAGGTTCATCAATATCATTTTTCTAGGAAGACCTAAATAGACATTTCTCCAAAGAAGACATACAACAAACACATGAAAAAATGCTCAACACCACTTATTAGAGAAATGCAAATCAAAACTACAGTGAAATATCACCTCACACCAGTCAGAATGGCCATCCTCAAAAACTCTTCAAAAAATAAACATTGGAGAGGGTGTGGATAAAAGGGAGCCCTCTTGTACTGTTGGGGAATTATAAGTTGATACAGCCACTATGGAGAATAGTTTGGAGATTTCTTAAAAAAAAATACTGGGAATAAAACTACCGTATGACCCAGCAATCCTATGGAGAATAGTTTGGAGATTTCTTAAAAAAAAAAAAAAAAAAAACTAGGAATAAAACTAACATATGACCCAGCAATCCCACTACCTTGAGAAAACCATAATTTAAAAAGACACACATACCCCAACGTTCATCGAAGCACTAATTACAATAGCCTTCCCTTGTCTTTAAAATCAGCACAGCAGTTTGAGCTTTCCTCACGTCACATTCCATTGATCTTCTTTTCTGCCCTGGTCTTTTACCTCTAAAGACCTCTGTGACATTGATTCACCCATAATTCAGGATAGTCTTCCCATCTCAAGAGCCTTAACTGAATCACTGTGCAAAGTCCCTGTTGTCATTAAGGTAACATGTTCACTGATTTGGGGGATTATACATAAGCATCTTTGGGGCTATTATTCTGCCCACCACACTCCAGTAGGGACTCATCTGATCAGCTCATTTATATAAACTCTTCCCTCTCCCCTCTCCTCTGCTCCAGTTGTTTTGGAACCAGCTGCATCAAGGGTGCAGCATTGGAGGCAAGGGAAGAGGAATTAATAGACTGGGGAAGCAGAAGCAGGATACATTAAGGACTTGACTCCATTTCAAAAATCACCAGTACCTAAGTGAAGTCAGGCTGGCTAATTCATTTCATTGAGCAGGATATTGGAAGTCTGGGGCATAGTAGCTGGGTGCACTGAGGCATGCAGTCTTGCTTTGGAGGCAGGAAGCCCCAACAGTGTGAATTTAAGAGGAGAGTTAAGAAATTCAAACTCTTTTATATAGTTGTAATATTAGAGATGGCAAGCCATGTGTTGGAGCCCAGATCAATGGGAAGAATCAATAGCTTCTGGCCAAGAACTGGCAGGGATTTTGCCTTTCTCATCAGCCTTTGTTTTGTAAGATTCTTTCTTGAGACCACATTAGGGCAGTGCAACTTAGGTACCTAGAAGTATGGAACATAGATGAGAGATGAGCGAGTTCCCAAAATATATAGAAACTGTTAAAAAAAAAAAAAAGCTTTTTCAAAATTTGAGATTGCACAGTATAAAGGGAAATAAAACAGGGGTAACAAAATTATGTCTTAAGGTCAAGCTTTATCAAAAGTCACCTGGATGAGTTAGTTCCTCTCTCTGGACCTTAATCTCTTATTTAAAGAATGAAGGTCCATTCTGTGTTCCCTTTCTCACTCTGCAGTTCTGTGATTGCAGTATTCTTAGCATAAAGCATGTTCAACCAATTCGTGTTCTTCTCAACTTAGTACCAAAAATTGTCTTTTCCTGCTCTACCAGCTTCACTCCTGTTGGTGCCCCTGCATGTGCTGGGGCTTCTCAAGTATCAGTAGAGCCACTGTGATATGGTGATTGACAAGAGCTATCTTGTGCTGGCTCAGCGAGTTCTCTTCCAACTCCATGAAGGCTCACACTGGTAGCTCCATTCTGCCACACTGGAGCATTTACACTGCAGAAATTGGCAAACTCTACAAATCAGAGAACCTGCCTTCCACCGTCAGAGCTAATTTACTGGTACCCACCAGGTGGATGGCACTACTCCTTTTCCTACGTCCAACACTAAGAAGAAGAACAGCAGTGTTAAGAGCACAAGCTGTAAAGAATATTGTCTAGCTTTCAAATCTAGATTTGCCATTTTCAACCTGTGCCACCTTGGACCTCATGTAATAGCCCTTCATCTTTAATGAGGTCGCTATTAAAATCAAAGGAGACAATGCAAATAAATACTTTGCTCCTAACTTGGTACATGTGCTCTTGTGTTCAGTTGCTTCAGTCATATCCAACTGTTTGCAACTCCATGAATCATAGCCTGCCAGGCTCCTCTGTCCATGGAATTTTTCAGGAAAGAATACTGGAGTGGGTTGCCATTTCCTCCTCCAGGGGATTTTCCTGACCCAGGGATCAAATCCAGGTCTTCTGTGTCTCTTGCATTGCAGGCAGATTCTTTACCGCTGAGCCACTGGGGAAGCCCAACCTGGCACATGGTAATCTCTCAATAAATTCTTTATTATTGTTCTATTATTATCAGTGTCACTGCTTAGGAGTTTTACCAAAACCATTCTGAGTGAATAAAAGAAAATGCCTCTCTACTTTTTGTATTTTGCATATAGGTAGGGAGGGATTGATGCAAAAGTCTTGTATGCCAGTAATTTTCAGAGTATTCAGTGAAGCCTCAGTCTCTCTACTCTGTGTATCTTTCTTCCTCAGATGACAAAATACAAATCACAGTCTTGTGAGCTGGATTGGGAGGTAATCTTAAGAGGGATCGATCATGTTATTTTCAGAATCATCCTTTCTCTCCAACTTCTAAGGCTTTCTTATAGAATAGGCTTATCTGTTTTACTTTCTTTTCCCTTAGGATAAGTTCTTTCCCTAAAGCCTCCCCAGTCCTTCAAGAAAATAGACATCTGATCAGACTGACTCATCAAGTGTCACACTTGGAGATCCTGACACCAATTCTGGGAACCCAAGCCTGTAAATCAATAAAAAGATCTCTGTTATCAAGTGGCATCCAGGAGTGCTCCATCCTCTAGAGAATTAAATAAGAATTAAACAAGTTTAAATTGTATCTTCATTGCCCTAAGTTCTATTCAAAGGGGCATCTTCTCCAAATGAAATGTGTAAAATGGGAATTCTTAAGGGAAGTAGACCATTCTTCTCAAGGGTAACTTTAAAGTCAGAAACAAATTCTTGCTTTTCAGGATAGTGGTGTTGGGGGATAGCGAATATATGGCATGAGTGCTTAATCTTCCCATGGGCACTCATGGTAGACACACATAATTGATCCTTTTCTCTGAGCTTGTAAGTCTGAGGCTTCAAAATGCCTCCCAATGCAGTACTCTAGGCATCCATCATCAATCAATCAGAGTGGCACCTGATATTAAAATATATTTGCCATCCCGAGTTTAGATGAAACGAGGGGATGGACAAAATGTTGAGGTTCTTTCTAATATGGAATTCCATAACATTCAAAGAAAACACCGATAAAGAATTGAATCCTCAAGCTACTGTTGCCAGATCTGTATACATATCATAGTTAATTTATGAAATACACTTAATTGCAATGTCTACTAAAGATAGTCTGCCTTGCCCAGTAGAGTTTTTGGTTTTCTCTATCATGGATTCATTATTGCTCACATATTTTCTGTTGATCAAATATTGTTGATAGTGATATTGATGGCAATTGTCACTACTATTATTAATAATAATAATGATAATAATAGGTTATCCTATATTTCCAATAAAAATAAAAGATAATGATGCAGCTTGGTAAAGTATTATACAACATGCCTCTCTGACCTCCCTCTTCCTGACCTACAGAAAGCACCCAGTCCTTTGCTAGTGCATGGATATCTTCTCTACCTCCTTTCCCTCCTAATCTTCATTTGAATTTTCAGTTGGTATTTCAGTTTAAATGGGTTAATCAGGATGGATAAGTGTCAATTCTTGAGCTGAGGTCTGTCAATTCAGCTCTGAGAAAAAAACCTCAGTCCTTTGTTACCAGCAGGTAAGTGCAAATAAAAAAGATGTGAAGAACAGACTTTTGGACTATGTGGGAGAAGGCAAGGGTGGGACAATATGAGAGAATAACATTGAAACATGTATATTACCATATGTAAAATACATAACCAGTGCATGAAGCAGGGTTCAAAGCTGGTGTTCTGGGACAACCCAGAGGGATAGAGTGGGGAAGGAGGTGGGAGGAGGGTTCAGGATGGTGGAACACATGTCCACCCATGGCTGATTCATGTCGATGTATGGCAAAACCCACCACAATATTGTAAAGTAATTAACCTCCAATTAAAATAAATAAATTGATTTTAAGAAAACAAGTATCAGCAATTCCCTATATTTGTACTGACCCATCTTTGTTAGATACTTTCTTTGCTCTGTTGGACTTATGGCTTTGGCTCATGACCATTCTGGGATTTAGAAACAAAGCAACTTTTTATTTTACTGATGACAAACTAAAACCCAAGCTGAGACTGTGACTGCCCAGGTCTGCAAAGTAGCTGGCATCAGGGCACGACTACAACACAGCTCTCCGAGCTGCCACTCAGCTTATCTTTGGACCAAATCTTTTTGCGTCACATCATCTAGCTAGCCAGTTAGATGCAATCTATGTGAGGGTTGAACAGGAAGATGTTCGCATTAAATCAGATCTTATTCTCAATTACAAATTGAATTTAAAGTCACTGTGTGTCGACTCAAAGTTTTCAGATTGTGTGGGTCAGGATGCTCACTGTGGAATACATTCACAACTATACATGGGCGAATACACATCTGTGTTTGCATTGCCTCTCACACATGAATACCCAGAACAGCACACACTTGTTAATTTAATTTATTTATAAACATAACCTGCCAAATGTTGAGATGATGGATGATTTGGGGCTTTAATAAATCCAACATTGAATGAGCCCAAGAAATTGTCTGGTGTCAGCTTTTCACTAAATGCAATTAGTCATGTGGAAATATTACAGACATAAAAATAATCTTCAGCTGAATTTCATAAATTTGGTAGAGTACACAGAATGTAGGGAAGCTACTTGTTTAGAAAGAGAAGAAAGAAAGGTGGAGGAAGGAAAGAGAGAGAGAAGAAAGAAAGAGGATGGGGAAGCAGGAGGAAGAGGTGAGACAGAAGTATTAACAAGAGAGAAAGAAATTCCACTTGCCCTCAGGGTTGCACTGAAGTTATTCTTCCTTGTGTGTACAGTAGAAGGAGTGCTATTCTTTGCCTATTCTTTGCTCAGTACATATTGGTAATGCAGATGGAATGACGGCCCCTTGTTTTGATGCCCTCACTGTCTCGCTTTTACACTGCTTCATTTCCCCTGCAATCATCTGAGAGGGAGCCAGGCAACCTCCCCAAAGAGGCAAAGCCAATTGCAACTATAGTTAGTTTAGAAGCTTGCTCTGCCCTCCATGAGAAAACTGCACACACCACTAAAATTACGCTGCTAGTCTCAGGTTTTCCTGTCTCCCATGTCTTCTTCTTCTCCAGCATATCTCATCCTCTGGACATTAGACTGTAGGTCCTGAAGGGAAGCAGCACTGGGAGAAAAGATCTCCCGATGGGTCATTTCCCCCCTGTGCTTCTCCCTTCCTCATGCATTTGGCTGTGAGTTTCTTAAAGACACGGGTTGTTTCTTATAGATTCCCGGGTCACCACTGGCTAGTTTATGACTTGGCATGTGAGAACTTCTCATGAGTATTTGTTGAATCAATGAATTCTTTTGACTTTCCTCATCTCATCTAAGGTGAGGAAAGATTCATTAGATTCACCAGGATCTTATAAATAAGTTCTTAGAGAGGTTTATGCCTTCCCTGCCAGAGACAGATGTATTTTTAAAGAAAATAGGAAGAGGGCAACTTGGCTCAGAACCTCTGTTTTCTGATAGCAGGATGAGAAGTTTTAGTGAAGTACCTTCTTGAGGTCATTCTTGAGGTTGATCTGCAGTATCAGGCTATGTCTAAGCTAAGGTGATTAGAACGTTTGCTTCACTGTGTGTTGTTTATTTTCACTGCTTAGTCCTGTGATACAAATATGCCTGGGAGACATGGCATAGTGTTCCAGCTGTTCCACCATCTGCTCACTCTATCATCAAGGCCACATTAAGTCACCTAACCTCTCTGTGCCTCAGTTTTCCAATCTGTAAATGGGGATGATAGTACTTATATGGTTGTTGTTGAGAATCAACTGAGCTATTAAATGTAGTTACAATTTTCAATGTGAACAGCACCTGGAAAACGGTAGCAACTGTTTAAGAATCAGCTATTATTTTTCTTAGATCTCATTTTGTATAATTGTGAAATGGGAAAAATAAACAACCTTAGCATTTCCCATTTGTATGATAATTAGCATTTCATAACAAAGGCTGTATCTGAAACAGGGGCCCCATATAGTGGCTTGGGGAGATGACACCACTCGTATTTTTGAGTCTAGCAGTGGAAATTAGTAAAATGGGAGAGAATTTGCCAGTAACAGCTTCACTGTCATCAGGAAGGAAACAGAGTGATGACTTCAGATTCTGAGTCACTGATTGTGGGGAAAGAAATCTTGATAGCAATAAACAGAATTTGGTGCGTGCACTGTGATTTGAGGAGCAGGTCCTGCAGTGAAGCTGGGGCTGGCTTTTAAACTTAATTATGCACATGTTTCTCCAGCAAGAGTTTATTGAATCATATGGTGTGGACCATAAACAAACACTAAAAACCTGGCTGGGTTGATGGCTACAAGCTACAGAATGATCTTTAAAGATCAAATATTTATTCCTAAATCCCAGGAGCCAATCACTCCGCATTAAAGTCAAAAGCAAGTGATCCATTCTTCCCCAACAGTGGCTTATTAATCTTCTCCCTGATTGGAATATTCACAAATAGCCATCCCCCTCACACCACTCCACACAGAGGAGTCAATTTGGGTGAAGCACACCAAATGCATAATCTACAGGATTTAGTAGGTTGCCTTGCCAGCGAATTATTTCTGCAGAGCTTGACATAAATCAACCTCAGAATGCACCATTCGGAGGATGTAAACGTCTGCCTGGGTTCCCCAGTGGTTTTCTGGATTCCCTCCAGGAGGAATTCATTAGGCTTGGGACTGGAAACACTCCGAAGGGTAACTTCAGAGGGTGGCTACTAGGGCTACTAGGGTGGCTTACTACAAACCACCTCCTGATTAGCTGCTCAACCCAGGACTCCTCCTCATCACCCAAGGAAGAGAGGCTCTACTCTGGTCCCTACCCGCTGCCCAAAGCTGCTGCCTCATTTCTAATTTCCATTCCTTTTGGGAGCTGAAATGCAAGCTGGTATCACCATGGGAGCTTTGCTGCAGTTCTGGGTTACTCCTTAGAATTTTTTTTTTAATTTTTTCTTTGAATTCATAAGGCAAAGTTCATAACTCTGCCTGTGGCTGGTGACTTGTGCCTCTGTGATTTCACAATAGTTATATATGTATGCATGTATACTTGGTGAAGTGTTAAGTATAAATATCTCCGTTATGGTCCACCTGAGGAAAGCCGCCCGCCTGCAGGGAGCTTAGGCTCTCTCCAAATGACTACCCGGCTTGCTCATCTGCCACAACCCCACAAGTTCAATCACACCTCCCGGATAATAAAAGTTTGATAGAGATCCATACGTGTCGAGATGCTGATTCAACCTAAATGCTTTTGTTTGCAAAAGCAAGGAAACCCTCCTTGGAAAATTCTGCTGACACATTTAGGTTTTGAGGAGCCTGTTTGTGATGGCTTTGAAGCACAAACAGGGGTACAATGGATGCTTCCTGTGTACACAACAAAGGAAAAAATTATCATTGTTGTTATTAAGACCATCACTTTCTCTATCTTAATCCTAGCTTGTTTTGTCTATTTAATAAGACTTTGTGCTCTTTAAATAAGTATGACCAGCTGAGCTCCCAGGACTACATGTATTAGGAAGGTAGATTTTGTTTATTCTGCTTTTTTTTTTTTTTTAAATAGAAGCCAGTGCATGCATGCAGGCTCAGTTGTGTCCAACTCTTTGCAATTCCATGGACTATAGCCCACCAGGCTCCTCTGTCCTTGGAATTCTCCAGTCAAGAATACTGGAGTGGGTTGCCATGCCCTCCTCCAGGGAATCTTCCAGACCCAGGGATCAAACCCATGTCTCTTGTGTCTCCTGCATTGGCAGATGGATTCTTTACCACTGTACCACCTAGGAAGCCCCATAGCATCCAATATTTCAACTAAAAAAAATAATAAATTTTTCTACTAAAAAGAAATCATAAGGTTAGGTATCTCAGGGCCCACACTGCTATGTAGAATACCCCCTCAGGAGTTCCCTTCGTTGGATATCATTTCCAGTGTACCATATTCCCCAGTGTTCCCAGTTGTCAGTTATCTGCAGATACTAAAGCCCAGCCCTTTCCAATCTTTAGTACTTTCCACATGTTAGTACCTTCCATGTAGAAATGTACGTATGGGCATAGCCCCTGGACCTGATTGGTGTGATGGTGTGGCTAGAGTGGGGTCAGCCTCTTTGAGGAGAGCATCAGCTCCAGAGGTTTCTGTCATCACATCCAGTTCTGTCAAAGAAGGGCAGCTGTTCCCAGAAGTAGGAGTTATTTGCAGTAAGTTCCCTACATATGGGAGTTTCCCAGGTGGTGTTAGTGGTAAAGACCTCACCTGCCAATGCAGGAGATGTAAGAGATGCAGGTTTGATCCCTGGGTTGAGAAGATCCCCTGGAGGAGGAAATGGCAACCCACTCCCAGTATTCTTATCTGGGAAATCCTACAGACAGAGGAGCCTGGTGGGCTACAGTCCATGAGATCGCAGAGTCAGACACAGCTGAAGCAACTTAGCACGCACACACACCCCTACATACAAACGGGTTCTATTCCAAAAGCCATTCATAAGTACAATTTGCTCATAAGTCCAACAAAGTTAGCCCAGGTACCTAGCTTTTACAGATAATGCCAGACATGTGAACTAACTTACATGATTGAACATGCAAACGCACATTCACATCTCTGAAAGTTCACTTGTAGGTCTGTATGTAGGGGACTTATTGTACTTTCTAGGTTGTCACTGAGGCTTGGTGGGGACTACATAGGCTCTCCTATCTCTGTAGCAGGGTCAGCCAAGAAAGACCTGGGGCCTAAGTTGCTGCTGGACTCAGTGGCCACCTTGACTTCCACAATTCCTCTGAACCAGACAACCAAAATCAACTGGATAATATCCAGATCCAAGAGCCAGAATAAGAAGATGGGGACAAATATCCACTTCCACAGGGTTCCTCCTCTTAGAGAGATCTAGACGCTGCCAGCAAACCCCAGCAGTGGAAGTCCTACATGGGCTGAGTGGGCACCAGAGTGCAAAAATATCTATATGAGTTTGTTAGAAAGCGAGAATGTTAAGGATTTCTGATGCCAAGAGCAGGAATGGCATAGCACTTCTCCACGGATGGTGCCAAGCTCTTTCCAAACACTGACTGGGGTCTATAGAGTCTTTGGTGGCTCTGTAACTGACCATGCTTTTCTGGGTTCTTATACCAGAAGAGTTCTCTTTACACACAAGGAATGATTACACCCCATCCCAATTCCTGAACACCCAAGATACAGTTACCTTAGATGTAACTGTTCCTTGCCCCTCCCTACATGAATATGACAATATTTTATAAAATAGCCTAATGGAAATACCATGTTTAACCCACTGGTCACTCCCATTCCAGCCTCCATTTTTAGTCAAGCCATCTTATCAACGTGTGTGTTGTTTATTTCCACTGCTTGGTCCTGTGATACAAATATGCCTGGGAGACACGGCATAGTGTTCCAGCTATTCCACCTACTCACTCTATAAATAAGCAAGGACACCTTGTGTCACCTAACCTCACTGTGTTTCAGTTTTCCAATCTGTAAATAGGGATGATAGTACTTACATGGTTGCTGGTGGGGATTCACTGAGCTGTTAAATGTAAAACACTTTGAACAGCACCTGGAAAATGGTAACTACTGTGAAAGAATCAGCCATTGTTTTCTTTAGATCTCATTCTGCATGGCTATGAAACAGGGAAAGTAAACAACCTTCACATTTCCCATTTGTATGATACTTAGCATTTCATAACAAAGGCTGTATCAGAAACAGGGGCCCCATTTAGTAGGGGAGATGATGCTGTTCGTATTTTTGAGTTTAGCCCTGGAAATCGTCACGCTGCCTAGTAGTGTACCAAAGCCTGTGTCTTTGCTCTGGTTCTGGAGAGCCTAAGTCAAGGCTCCTAAGGTTCTTGTCCACCACTCTTCACTTGGGAGTGAAGGATACTGGAGTTGATTAATAGGATTCTAATGAAACACATGTAGCACTAAACCTTCTACTATAAACAACTCAATTTTGTTCACTGCATCTTTACAAAAACATACCTTCTTTGGTTGCCACCTTCTCATATTTTATGCCATCATTTATGTCCTGAAAGATTGTCAGTGGGGCTTCCCTGATGGCTCACTAGGTAAAGAATTCACTTGCAATGCAGGAGACACAGGTTTGATTCCTGAGGGGGGAAGATCTCCTGCAGATTTCCAATAACTAAAGGATCTGAGTGCTATTCAGAAAACCCAGCAGAATACCAGTTCTTGTGGCTCAAGAACAAGAGGAGGTGGACCTTGATTGATTGCAGTCACTGTGGAAGAACATCTGGAGGACACCCTCAGATCTTCCATCAGACAGTGGGCAGGGGCTGATAGACAAGCCCTATCAGCTTGGCACCATCCATGGAGAAGTGCTGTGTCATTCCTGACAAGCAGACAGGTCAGACCTTCAGACACATACTAACAGATCTCTTCTACAGAATGCTGATATTCAAGGCCCTCTGAAATGATGGCACCTAGCTCTGGTCTCCCTTGGGCTAATCTCCACTCCACAGAGCCCAGTTCACAGGGGTGCTGCTCTCTGGCCAACACCCTGGGTAATTTGAATACAAGGTGGAAGAGATGATGGATTCCCCAGGAGCAGAAAGCCAGGTCTATCAACTGGCTTTCCTGGGAACCAGACAAGCCAGAACCAATGTTTTGGAAATCTATCTCACATGCTCACAATGTGCCAGAGCATGTTAGCATTTTCCATTAAGTAAACCTGGGAAAGCGTGACCCTCCTCTGTGAGTTGTGGAAGAAAACAGTGTCAGAGACACCACCATAATCCGTTGCAGCTATGTTCACACCATCCAGGAAGTTTCTCCAGAATTCACATTCCAATCTTTACTTTATTGTAATTTTTTAAATTATTTATTTATTTTATATTTGGTTGTGCTGGGTCTTCATGGCTGCACATGGGCTTTCTCTATTTGCAGCAAGCGGGGGCTAGTCTTCATTGTGGTGCTCCGGCATTTCATTAGTGGCTTCTCCTGTTGTGGAACATGGGCTGTAGGGCACACAGGCTTCAGCAGTTGCAGCACGTGGGCTCAGTTGTGGCCCACAGGCTTAGTTGCTCTGTGGCATGTGGAATCTTCCCAGACCAGGTGGATTGAACCCATGTCCTCTGCATTGGCAGGCAGATTCTTATCCACTGTACCACCAGGGAAATTCCCAACCTCTACTTTAAAACACTAGACTTTCACCTGGTTTCCCCATTCCACTCTGGCTAGGCTTTGACAAAGCCCATCCAGGCCAGGGCCAGCACACTCAGGCCCTCATTCATTTGAGATAAGGGATTAAAGCTGAAATAAATATGTATTTTCCAGCTCAGTCTTGGTTGCTCATGGTAATGGAAGTCTCTCTTTGTTCCCCATGCCCTAACAAGTACTCTCGCCTTCCTCCGTGACATGTTTTGTTAATCAAAGCTACTTACATTGTGCTTTGAGTGTTCTCTGAGCTCCTGCCCATTGTCTGGCTGAGGTGCTAAACGAATGAAGAAACGCCCCAACAGCAGCCGCAGACGGAAGCAGCCACTGCCTTGAGGAGGATAGATAATCCACAAATTGGATAGTGAGCCAATGAATAAATACACATTGATTATGTTCATTTAACTACCAGTATCAACTGCCTATGGGGAGGATGGACTAGTGGAAAAAAAAATTGATGAACTGGTTAATGTGGCTTATTGGCGAGACAATTTTAACGTCATGTGGCTTTAAGAGTTCTGTTTAAAAAAAAATTAATGTGGAGATTGCATTTTAATGGGTCTGAATCCATAAGCAGTGGGTTGCAAATATGTGTCTCTAGGGGCAGTTCCTGCATTAGGCTCTTTGCTCTGAGATCCTCTGGGGGAAGAGGGTAACGCATCATATTGAACCTTTGTTAAGTGCCAGTGGTGCTGCGTACAGAATGCAGAGTGCAGTCAGGTGGGAGATATGAATGGCAGTGTGATGGCTCCCAGCTGCTGAGCAGGTAACAGTGGGATAATCTAGTCCTGGGAAGTGGTGATGGGGCTGAAACCAGGGTTGATGAATGAGTTGGGCAGTGAATGAATGGGACTTGATGCTAAAAGTGATGGAAAGGGGAAATCAAATCCTAATGGACTTAGAGGAGACTTAGATGATGTTGGGTGGTATCAAGAGAAGAAGAGGGTGAGAAAGAGAGAGGAAGAGAAGAAGAAGAAGAAATAGGAAATTATCTAGTTTCATTTATTCCTCTATCACTAAAATTCACCCTGACCTGTACTTCCTTGTTCATATCACTTTTACCAAAAGATTTGACTCTAAACCTTACTCAAGTTATTCAAAAAATCTTTACTGGACCATTGCAACTCACAAGGATTTCTCATATTGATTATTTCCTTGGATGATATTTCATGGGTCATTGTAACAGTATTTTGTCCCTGTAGTAAATGTTTTCTAATTTTTTCAAATATTTCATAAGCTCCTTGAGGGCAGATTTTGTCATTTACTTATCTTTGCATTCCCCACAGCTCCTGGTACCATGTTGGAACATAGAAGGTGCAAAGTTGATGGTTATGAGCTGTACTTAACGTGAAAGTTGAAGTCTCATGAAAGTTAACAACCCTCCCACACCTCCCAAGGCTGAGGCTCTCTGGTGTTCCTGACAAATATCTAGGATGGCTGATTCTGACCTACATTCCTCTCTTAGTTTCTTCTCTGCCATGGTGTCTTCTCTCTAGAATCCTCCTCTTCCTCTCCTTGATTTCCAAGTTCCAGCTCTAGAAAGAGTGAGACAGTGGCAAGGGACCTTCCCACATCTCCACAATAATCTTCAAACAAGCATGCTCCCAGCTACAAAGTTTGTCTTTGGGAGCCTGGGGATTCTCTTTTCACCCAACCAAAGTTCTCAACATTCCATAAAAACCACTGCACCCAACTTTCCCTGGGTCAGACTCTGTTTTCTGGTTTCCTTATTTCTGAGCTATGTTCTTGAATCTTCAGTCCCCTCTTTACATGAGTCTTTCAAATTACCAAATTACCAATTGGAAGCCCTGCCTGACTCTGGGTCCTTAGGATGCCACTTCTTACTTGGATCAGCCCCTTTGGCTCTTTGACTACATTTTGAGAGCAAGTGAACCTGGTCCTTGTGCCAGATTCTGTTTGCCAGACACCCTACTTGTCAAAGAGGGAGCACAGAAGAAGGCTTTTCTTTAAGTGACCCATCTGAGCAAGAAAAACCAAGCCATGTTTTCACCTGATCATCCTGTCTCTACATGGAGGCACCAAGAAGTGAAATGCTGGTAAACAGAGGCTTATTTTATTGCTATTATTTGGAAGATTACCATTATTTCTCTTTCCAGATGTGTAGAAAACTCTCCCTCTCCTCTTTACCTCCAGTGTTCCCTTTAAACCCTGAGCTCCTTTACACTTGGCTTAAAAGCAATCTTTTTAATGCTATAGAGCTTCAAAGTTTTTATATCTTTAATCTCATTTCATCCTTACAATGTCCCTGCGAGGTAGGTAGGGCAGGTATTATTAAACCCATTTGAATAATGAGCAAAAAAAGCCCAAGAAGATGAAGTGTCTTGTTCCACATCCCCTGAGAAGAGACCTTTGTTTCCTGACTCCTGAGTCAGTGGCTTTCTTTCTCTCTCTCTCTTTTTTTTTTTATCATTCCAGGAATCTTAAGTGACTCGGACATTCTCTTTTCAAACTCTCTTGAGTCCTGGCTCAGGTTGGACAGGAAGGAGAAGGAAGGGTGTGGGAGATGGACTGTGAGGGGTGGAGGGGGGGATGCAGGAGAAAGAAGGTCCAGAAGGGGAAAATGCTTACATGACTTGCATATCAATAGCTACTCATTAGTGAGGGAGAGGTCAGGGCACTTGCCGATAATGATGTCTGCATTATGGTACTTAATGGAAATGGTGCTGTACCTGCCCCATCAAAAACTAATCTGCCCAAGAGATACCCAGGCCCA
Organism: Okapia johnstoni; assembly: GCA_024291935.2. Lineage (NCBI taxonomy): Eukaryota > Metazoa > Chordata > Mammalia > Artiodactyla > Giraffidae > Okapia > Okapia johnstoni. The sequence continues at coordinate 40,402,350 of CM044314.1, read as the reverse complement.
ACACAGCAAGAATGAAATTCCCCCTGGGGCCAGCTTCTGGAACTGAATCTGAAGCCATTAGTATCAGAAGCCCCAGGGAATGCATCTAGCATGTGCTGCTGATTCAGACAGTGTAGACTCCAGCCATTAGTGGGGCCAGGCTGGGAACTGGAGAAGCAGCTCTGGAGATGGGATGCTTAGTTAGACTCATCCAGGCTGTCCACAAGTATGGGCTGTGGAAAGGGAATAGAGGACTCTCTCTGCCCTAGTCCCATGGGGTGTTGGCATAAAAACTCTGCTAGCTCTCTAAAGTGCAGCCAAGCATTTTGTTCCTCTCCCAACTCCATCCTAAGCATAATTGTGCCCAGGTCTTACCCAGGGCATCATGAACGTGTGTTTTTCTAGTTCATGTCTGGCTTCCTCTTAAGTTCAAGGTGGGTGGGTTGGTCCCTCAACCTTGCAGAGCCACCAACAAACTCGCCTCTAGGAGCCACCGGTGACATAGAGCAGGAAGGCTGCCCTGTGAGTACTGGGTGCTTGGGGGCTAAACCTATCTCTGTATTAGCCAGTTTCATGACACTGGCTAAGGCTCTGCCTCTTTGTGTGTAACTGTCTTATCTGAAGATGGGGTATCAATAGCTGCTCACCAGGTGGCTGTGAGGCCATGATTTCATTTGAGAAGAGAGGGGACAAGGGAGGCTATAAAAGTGTAAAGAATTCTAGAGGCAAAATATTGTTCTTCTATAGATGAGAGGACTTCCTTTCCTACCGCCCCCCCAACCCCAACCAAAGGAAGCACTGCCAGTTGGTATCCCAAGACACTATCAGATAAACACCTGACATAGATTATCCCTTGGGGTCCTGCTAGTTCAGACAGAGCATGGGCCCTAGTCACTGAAAGAGTCAAGGATGGAGGGAGGCCACGCATGTTCTGTCCAGGGATCTCATGGACCATTCCTGCTCTGATGATCTATTACTTCCCCTCTTTTCCTCTGGTGTTGCCCCTCCTGTGGTAATAGATTCACAGGTGGCAGCTGTCACATAGAAAAGACAGCATGTCTTTTCCAAAGTTCTATCCCTCTCTTATCCATGTATTCTGAGGGTCCAGAGCTAGTTGGAGTTGGGAAGCCTTGGATCCTCTAGCTTTATAGAAAAAGGAAATATAGTCCAGAGAGAGGATTTTGCATTCAGAGCCAGTTAGAGATGGATGCCAGAGTAGAACCTTACTCCTTCAAAGTCAAGAGCTCCTCATACGGAATCAAGTGATGGATGGAAATGAGATCATACTACCTCTTGATCCAGCTGAATCTCTGAACCAATCCTATGTCATGAAATATCCTAACTCTAACCCTTACACATTCAATCTACTTACTGTGTTATACAAGTAGATCTAGATTTGTGCCGATCCATATGGTAGCCACTGGTTACATGTGGCTATTCAATCAAAATGAATTAAATTAAAATTAAATTTTTCAGTCACACTGATGACATTAGAAATGCTTAATAGCCACATAGGGCCGATGGCTACCATATTGGACAATATATAGAGAATACTTCCACCATTGAAGAATGTTCTATTGTACAACACTGGTGGAGGGCTGGAGACTAGTTCTCTCATTTTACAGATGGGAAACCTAGACCTGGAGAAGGGGAAGGGTAGCACCGTGTCTCAATCCTGCAATCAATGACAAGAGAGACTCTACTTTTTCATATCAAATATCAAGTCTTTGGCAATAAAAGATAATGATTGTTCCCCATCTGATAGTCCCCCGAAGTGGAGGCCTCTCACAAGGAGTGGTCTCAAGAAAACAACCTGGTTGGAATGAGGTTTTTGATTCTGCACTTTCATATTAGTTTAGGTAAGACTGAGAAAATGCTGACTGTCCATAACAAAGAAGGAAGGAAAATAGATGGAGACATGTGTGTCAGGGGGTGAATATAGACACGCTTCATGCCATCCTCCCTTCATAAGCTGCCTGTCCACATCACTTTTGTAAGATAAAGAGAAAGTTTATAGAAGCTTGCCCGTCTTCCTCCCAAATAAACAAAACTTTGCTTAATATACTGGAAATATCCTTAACTTGTTTGGTGGAGGTTATCCGACTTTGACAGTACTGACAATAGCTAATAAACATTGTATTGCTAGTAATATAATAGAAAAGTAGTGTTTAAAAAAGGGAAGTAAAAACCCAGATTTACAATAATGGTCAGACTATATCTGTGTTGTTCTGTGAGGCCTCATTTTAGGAGGACTAGTGATAAACAAATGTATATTATAAAGTATATAGTGAAGTCTGACATGAGAGGTTGGGAATGTTTAACTTACAGAAAAGAAGACTCAGATGGAATATATATATATATATATATATATATATACATACACACACATACATACACACTCATTTCTAAATATTTGAAGAGTTGTTGAGTAGAAAAAGTTCAATTTTTACAAGTTTGCCTATTTGGCTTATTTCCATCATTGTTATTATCACTTCATATTAAAATCTCATTTTCTTTAAAATAGCACTTAAAAAATTCACTGGGAACTTCATGTTAAAGGGTGGCTGCTGTCAGAAATAAGATTGCATTCGATAAAGATATTGTGAAAAGGTCTACAGTGTGAAATGGACAAGGCTGAGGTTATTATTTTCACATTAATCAGGATAGGTTGTGCTATTGTTTGTTTCCATTTTTCATCTGTCCTAAGGATTTTAGAGATGTGAGGAGGTTTCAGAGAAGAAACAAAGGAGTTGTGGTTGTGCTGCCTTTCAGGGCAAGCTTGGGTGGGTTGAGGCCAAGCTGAACACACTGCAGGCAAATCCTCACCCAACTCACTCACTGCCCAGAGTCCCCGTCCCTCTCCACGTCTGTCCTCTGTGCCAGGACTGGCATGGCTGCTTTTTTTTCCCCAGCATTTGTGCAAATAAATTAAACGGTAACAGTTTTCTTTTTTCCCCATAAAGAAAGAAATGACAACACAATTTAAAAGCTGGCAGGCTGTTAAAAAAGGCCCATATGGCCTCAGACAAACGGAGCCAAGACAGGGCCCCTTGGCTAGGCTTGCAAGTCTCTGTGGAGAGGGGACCTTACCCTGGTGACAATGGCATTTGGGGGTTAAGTTGACTTAGGCACATCCCAAGAACAGAGTCTGGTCCCACATGTTCATACTGGAGGCAGCATAGGATAAAAAGTGAAAGTGTTAGTTACTCAGTCATGTCTGACTCTTTGTGTCCCATGGACTGTATAGCTTGCCAGGTTCCTCCATCCATGGAATTTTACAGACACAAATACTGGAAAATTGCCATTTCCTTCTCCAGAGGATCTTCCCGACCCAGGGATCGAACCCTGGGTCTCCTGCGTTGCAGGCAGTTTCTTTACCATCTGAGCCACCAGGGAAGCCCTGAGGGGACATCAAAAACAGCACCTAGAGGAGACAGGCTCTAGAAGTAGCAGTTCAGATGAGGGACATTTATAAGCTCACAGTGCACAGTAGCTTTGTTGGGGTTACTGCCAAGCTTCCCTTTTACTCTGGAAGTGACAGCTTGGTTCCAGACACAATCTGAGATAAATAAATGGTGGAAGTGGTGTAGAGGTTTGAGTTCGATTTCTAAATTTTTGCTAAATCTTTAGCAGAAGTCAAGGAAATCAAGAAAAATGGGACTGATTCAGTATCTCAAAGTTGCTGCCTCAGCAGACTGGCTTCCTTCCCTGTGTATCCTCACCTCAACAGAAACTTGTGATGAACATTTCTTACCATCTGTAGCATCTATCTGCCTCAGGTCCCCAGCCCACCTCTAAGAATTCTATCGGCAGAGCCATTTATATAGAACCAAACCTTGCATTACTGACAACACACAGGTCATCATCACCATTATCATCATCATCAAAGTTCAACATGTTGCCTTAGAACATGTTTCACATAGTGTTTCACGGACCCATTGAGGGGAAAGGAAGTCTGAGTAGGGAGATCTATGACTGTACCTCCCCACCTTGTACCAAAACCTTTTTATGAGGCTGGGAGATTTCAAGGAAGCAACACATGCTTCCTTCCAATACATAGTCTTGAACCAATAATCTTTCTTTTTGAAAAGTCTCCCAAATTATTGTAGGCATGGGAAATTAATATAGAAGTTTAATCTGGTTACACAGAAAGAGGGTAGTCATTCAACAGCATCCAGTGGTGTGGTGCAGTAAGGTGTGATGTGGTGTGCTGGGGTGTGATGTTGTGTTATGTTGTAGTGTGGCCTAGTATTGTGTGTTGTGTTATGGTGTGGTGTGGTATTGTGCATTGTGTTGTGGCATAGTATTGTGTGTTGTGGTGTGATGTGGTATGGTTTGGTCTGGTGTTAACTTTTGTCTCCTGTTCCCCCTCACCTATTTCTTTGCTAGGGTCTTTAGGTATTCTTCTGTTGGGCTTTAGGCTTCACATCGCCCTCACAGGGCTACTTTGCCTCACAGAATCTTTGCCCTTGTAAAGATCCTCAGATCTTTGTCATGTCACACAGAATTGCTTCCAACCAGCACCCGCTTACAAGCTAGTTGTCACAGCTGCCCAGTAATTATTAGCTGATAAGAGTTTTAAAGTATTCTTTCTCCTTTCAATGAATAAGAACTCTGGAAAACCACAAAGTCACCCAAAGAAATGAAAGAGTGAATATTTTTTGAGCAGAATAGGGTGTTTAATAATCTTTAAATTCCACCCAGGTTAGAATCATGGCCATTCATGTTGCTGTTGTTCAGTCACTAAGTTGTGTCCAACTCTTTGCAACCCCATGGACTGCAGGACACGAGGCTTCCCTGTCCTTCACTATCTCCCAGAGTTTATTCAAACTCATGACCATTGAGTCAGTGATACCATCCAACCATCTCATCCTCTGTTGGCTCCTTCTCCTCCTGCCCTCAGTCTTTCCAGGAACAGGGTAAACCCAAGTCTCCCTCATTTCAGACAGATTCTTTACCATCTGAGCCACCAAGGAAGCCTATTCTCTTAAATATCAACCAATAGCCAGGGAGCAAAATGACTATTTTTATGGGTTGCTTCTGGCTCTAGTCTTGTGAAGTCAGTTGGTACATTGACCCGTTGCTGGAGATTACAAGAAATGTTCATTCTTCCTGTCAGTTTTGGGCAGAGACTATGAGATTTCCCTGATACTACAATGTATCAATAATTAAACCAAATTGGATGCAGACTAAACTAACTGAAGTGTAAGACTATCCCATCATGTACCCTGACTCCAGTGGTCAAGACAACCCAGACACCCCGCCCCACCACATAAAGGGAATCTGTTCAGGAGCTAACTGAAAATTTCTCCTGAAGCTCACATGGCAGAGAAAAAGATCACAGGCCTTTCAGGTAAACAGAAAGCTCTGTTGATACCCTTGCCTCCTCAGCTCTTTGAATCATTGACAGGGGGTTTAACTTCCCTGAGCCCTAGTGCCCTCTCTAGTGCCCTCTCATCTGTAAAATGGTAATAATCAAGATCTCCCAGAATTTGGGGCTTCGGTAAAGAATCAGCCTGCAATGTAGGAGACTCTGGTTTGATCCCTGGGTCAGGAAGATCCCCTGGAGAAGGGAATGGCATCCACTCCAGTTTCCTTGCCAGGAGAATTCCATGGACAGAAGAGCTTGGTGGGCTACATTACATGGTGTTGCAAAGAGTCGGATATGACTGAGCAACTCACACTTTCACTTTCCCAGAATTTGAGACCAGCACAAATCACTACCACTCTCCTGGTTCATTAAACAAGTGAAGAAGTGCCAAAACAAGCCTCACAACCATCAGAACATATTTTAAATGTTCACATTCAATAAACTATTATTTTAAATACATACAGACATACAGGGTAACATTTGGCAATGCTAATGGCCCTTTTTGAAAGTGAGGGCCAGATAAAACATCCCTAAACCCCTCCTTAAACTCTGACTCACCTACTTCTCCTTCACCTCATCACATAGCTTTCTTGTGATGGATTCAATGTGGTGGATTCAATTGTGATGGATTCTAGTGATGGACTTAATGAAAAAAAAATGTTTATAAAGTGCCTGACATCACACAGACAGTAGACACACAATAAATGGAAGCTATTATAATGAGGATGACCTGGGGATGAATTTGAAGTTCAGTAAAGCCTTGCAAGGACTTCCCTGGTGGCTCAGGCGGTAAAGCGTCTGCCTACAATGCTGGGGACCTGTGTTTGATCCCTGGGTCAAGAAGATCCCCTGGAGAAGGAAATGGCAACCCACTCCAATAATCTTGCCTGGAAATCCCATGGACAGAGGAGCCTGGTAGGCTACAGTCCATGGAGTCGCAAAGAGTTGGACACTACTGAGCAAATTCACTTTCACTTTAAAGCCTTGTAAGCACCTCTATGTCATCCTGTAGAGCACAGTGTAGACTGAGGCTTTGCCAGGTACAGCCTTCTCCCTGGTCTCCAACCTTGTCTCCAGCTAATCCTCTAAGCAGTCATAAATGTCCTTAGAGGCAAACCGTCCAACCTGAACCTCCAACTCCTTGACTGTGGAGCCAGACAGCAGCAGGAGGCCCACTTGAGTCTTTGTGAAAGCAGGCAGAGGATCCCTCCTGCTCTTTGGCATTTATTTACTGCGGATTATTTATTGTGGAAATATGAGATGGATGGTTAAGGAAGGAGAGAACAAACAAACCTACCTTCCTCACTTGCCTTAATGTGTTTGAGTTCCTACTTGTACGCGCTGAAATGTCTGTAATTTACTTTTCAGTTTTGCAATGTTTATGGCTTTTATGTCATTTGAAGGTTATTTATAACAATTATATAAGGAAGCAAAGTGCCATAAACTGAAGTAATTTACTGTAAAATATCTGAAATGCTAAAATATCAAACGGTGCATTACTGTAGCGCTTGTACTGCTCTTAGAAAAAGGAAAAGGGGAAAAATCAGCTAAAAATATAGCCTCCATCCCATCATCCAGTCTCTTACATTCATCTTGCAGAGATTTATAAACTCTGGAGCAACTGGCAAGTGTTAATTTAATTGCTTTGAGGGAGGGGTTGGGGATAGAGAGAACACGACTCCTTGTTACAGCACTCATGAACTTAGATGGATTGCTTTGTAGCACAAGGATGCAAAAGTAGTCGGATGCAATGGATAGCAAGTCATCCATGACTGTTCTGCTCCTTCTGTTAAATCCTGATGATGGTAAAGGCAGGAGGAAGAGAACTATGGAGTGATGGGTCTGAGTCTTATTTGTTAGTTTCAGAAAGCCAACTAAGTAACTTGAGTTGTCAGGTTAGTGAGAGACTAAGGTCTGAGAGGTGTCTACCCAGAGACAGGCAAGAGTCTCCCCAAGCAGACAGGACTTTGGTCCTTTGTAAGACCATGACTTGGTAAACAACTTTTTCTTATCCATTCTATTATTATTATTTATTATTATTCAGCAAATGTTGAAAATTAACTATGAATCACTTGTTAGAAATGCATGGTGAGCAAGAGAGCTGTAGCCCTCACAGAATTTAAAATCTGCATAGCCCATATTTAGAACTATGGAGATATATTCACTATCAAGCTGATTATCCAACAGGTTCCATTCTGAGCTTAGAACAATTAGTTTATTGATGCAGCCAATGAGAATATGATCATGCAGTGGGAATGAGAAGAATGCTCCTTCTAGACCATAGCAGGGTGGCCTGCTTTCTAAAGATGCTGGTGGTGCTTATAGCTAGTGAGTAGAGCTCACTTCACAGACAGCTGCCCCCTGCCTTTGCTTCAGCCATGAAAAGGAAGTAGAATTTTTGCTACATCTATTTATGCAATGCTCTGTTGAAAGGAAAACTGCCTTGTGGTTATTTATCAACCTGAACTAGCCACAAAGAGACTAGTGAATTTCAGGTCCATCACCTCCATGTGAATCAGGGCACAAGGACCTTAGGGACCACTTCTCAGTAGTAAAACTCTTACTGGAGCTCTGAAGTGGTGAGGATATAGAGATTTTGTCAGTTACTAAAATAGAAGGGTAATAAAAAAGACAGGGAGCTTGGTATTATTCGGCTGTTAGGACTCTTGTCTACTAGGTATGATTTAGTGGATGATAAGAAAGGCAACTCTCTTCCTCCAAAACTTCCCCTCTTCTGGTACACAAAAAAATCTTTCAGATTCGTAGTACCTAAAACTCCTCATTATCTCTGAAAGTTAACTTCAGCTCCTCCTTATTGGGCCTCCTGTTTGTTTGTGTGTTTTTTTAAATAAATATATATTTTTAATTATGTATCCCACAAAGTGGTAACATGGAAGTATTTAGCTTGATGAACTATCACAAAGTTAGTAATCCATTAAGCACCATGCGCATCAAGTAGAACAGTCTCATCACCCAAGAAACTCCTTTATGTTCCCTTCTGATCACTACCCTGTCTCCTTTCCAGAGATCATCACTACTATAGTATCAGTGCAGTACATCCCCCTTTGTTTGTCTTCATTGACTGTTTCAACACTATGTTTAAAAATGTATCCTTGTTCCTTATAACAGTAGTTCATTCATTTCCACTGCTGTATACTATTCCACCGTAAGTTCATACCACCACTTATTTACTCATTCTATTGTTAATGGACTTTAGGATAATTTCTAGTTCATACTTATGAAAAGCAGTGATGGTATAAATATTCTTGTACAAATATATTTTTTGGTGAACATGTATACACATTTCTGATGGGTACGTACCTACAAGTGGGATTGCTGAGTCATAGGGTGTATATATGTTCACACACTGCCAAACAATATGTTTTCCAAAGTGGACACCAACTTACATTTCCCCCAGCACTGGATGAGAGCTCTTGCTGTTTCTCAACTGCATCAAAACTTGAAATTATCAATCTTTTACATTTTAGTCATTATGGTGGATATGTATTGTTATTTCCTTGTGGTTATTATTGTTGTTTTTTATATCAATTCCACTGAGATATAATTTATATAAACTGTGTACTATTTAAAATAGGCAATTTGATGACCTTTGACAAATGTATACTTCTGAATAGCTATTGCCCCAATGAAGGTATAAAACATTTTACCATCCTAGAAAGTTATACGCATTTGCAGTTAACCTTTGCCCCCTACTAATTCAAGATAACCATCGATCTATTTCTAGAACCACAGGTTAGCTTCACTGTTTTAGAACTTCATATAAATGAGATCATTGATAGTATGTGTTCTTTTGTGTCTGGCTTATTTAGCTCAGCGTCACATTTTGAGATTTATCCACATTGTCACTACATATTGTGTAGTTTGCTCCTTTTTATGGCCCAGGAGTAATCCATTGTCTACAGCTGATAATGTGTTTATCCATTCACCCATTGACAGACATTTGAGTTGTTTCTCATTTGGAGCTATGTGAATTAGGCTGCTATAAACATTTGTATTCAAATCTTTTTGTAAACATATATTTTCACTTAGATAAATACCTAAGAATGGAATTTTTGAGTTATAGATGAGGTGTATAATTAACTTTATAAAAAACTCAGAACTATTTCCCAAAGTGTTTGTGCTATTTTGCACTTTATCATCAATATATGGGAGTCCCAGTTGCTTCACATCCTCACTAACATTTGGTATTAAAATCTTAGATATTCTAGTGAATGAGAACTATCTCCTTATCTTTTAAATTTGCATATTCCTATGCTTAATTGGGGCTTCCCTGATAGCTCAGTTGGTAAAGAATCCACCTGCAGTGCAGGGGACCCCGGTTCAATTCCTGGATTGGGAAGATCCACTGGAGAAAGGGAAGGCTACCCACTCCAGTATTCTTAGGCTTCCCTCGTGGCTCATCTGGTGAAGAATCCACCTGCAAAGTGAGAGACCTGGGTTCAATTCCTGAATTTGGACGATCCCCTGGAGAAGGGAAAGGCTACTTGCTCCAGTATTCTGGCCTGGAGAATTCCATGGACTGTATAATCCATGAGGTCGCAAAGTCAGACATGACTGAGCAACAGTAGACTGAGTATCTTTTTCAAAATATTTATTTATTTAATTTTTGGCTGTGCTGTGTCTTCATTGGTTTCCCTAGTTACAGAGAGTTTGGAGCTACTCTGTAATTATGGTGCAAGGACTTCTCATTGCACTGGCTTCTTTAGCTGCAGAGTATGGACCCTATGGCGTGTAGGCTTCAGTAGTTGTGGCTCGCAGGTTCAATTGCCTTGTGGCAGGTGGGATCTTCCTGCACCAGGGGTCAAATTGATGTTCCCTGTATTGCAAGGTGTATTCTTAACCACTCAACCACCAGGGAAGTCCCTGAGTATCTTTTTGTTCTATGCTGTGCTTAGTCACTCAGTTGTGTCCAAATATTTTTGACTGTAGCCCACTAGGCTCTTCTGTCCATGGGGATTCTACAGACAAGAATACTGAAGTGGGTTGCCATGCCCTCCTTCAGGGAATCTTCCCAACCCAGGGATCAAACCCAGGTGTCCTGCATTGCAGACAGATTCTTTATTGTCTGAGTCACCAGGGAAGCCCAAGAATACTGGAGTGGGTAGCCTATCCCTGTTGCAGGGGATCTTCCCCATCCAGGAATCGAACCGGGTCTCCTGCATTGCAGACAGATTATTTAATAGGTGAGCTATCTTTTTAATAATGTTTATTATACATTTGTATATTTTGTTTCACTATGTGCCTATGTCATTTCCCATTTTTGAATTTTGGGTTGTCTATCTTTTTATTTGTTGAATTTTAGGACTTATTTATACATTTAAGATACTTGTCTTCTATTGGTTGTATGTTACAAATATTTTCTATAGGATTTCTTTTTTTACAAGACAAATTCCATTGGACAAACTGAGTCACTTCCAAGTAAGTTAATGTTTAAAATCAATTCTGTTTTGCATGAAGGAATTGAACTGTAGCATTTATTGAGCTATGAAGAAGGTAAGAGAAAGGAATAGCAGAAAGGCCAGAAGAATAGGTTTTGGGTGGAAAAAAGGAGCAAATGTGATGTTGCAGTGGAGAAAGCTTTGGGAGCTTGCATGACAAAACAGTTCCACACATACGCAACTAGTGGTGGTTGCCCATGCTGAGGAGGATTATGGTTGAAACTGAATTTAATGGGAATCAGTGTTAGAACTAATAAGAAAATCACCACTGGCCTTGTAGTGGTGAAGTATGCATCATTTGCCAAATTTGATACAGAACTTAGAATTTCAGAACTCTAAGAAAGCTTGAGAAGGCCTTTCCCTCTCATTTTTCAAGTGACAAATTTAAAATCCACAGCAAAATCAGTTGCCCAAAGTCACAGCATAGTCTATATGCTAAAGACTTAAGTAGCCTATTGTGGATTTTAAAAATGGGAAAATACTTGGACTTAGCACTTGATAGACAATTTATGGTGTTTATCAGAGACAGCATATTACCTCATATGCAGTCTTGTCCAGATGGTGTAGTGGTAAAGAATCCGCCTGCCAATGCAGGAGACACAGGTTTAATCCCTGGGTCGGGAAGATCCTCTGGAGAAGGAAATGGCAACTTACTTCAGTATTCTGGCCTGGAGAATCCTATGGATAGAGGAGCCTGGTGGGCTGCAGTCCACGGGGTAGCAAACAGTTGGATATGACTTAGTGATTGAGCACACACACACCTCAAGGAACTTGCAATTGGGCCAGAAGGAGACACATCCCCCAGAAGGCTTAAGAACAAAGGAATGGGGTCTAAGGTCAAGTGTAAGGACAGAATTTAAATTGAGAGCAGAGAGCTCTGACCGTGAGTAGCTTTGATGGCCCTGGGCAAGTCACGGTAGAACTTTCCTACCAGGGTCTCTGCCTAGAAAAAGGTCTTCTGAGTCAACCATAGTACTTCTTCCCAGAGATCTACGTATTTGCATGTGTTAGTCGCTTCAGTTGTGTCCGAATCTGCAACCCTACAAACTGTAGCCTACCAGGCTCCTCTACGGAATTCTCCCAAGCAAGAATACTGGAGTGGGAAGCCATTCCCTTCTCCAGGGGATCTTCCTGACCCAGAGATTGAACCTGGTCTCCTGCATTGCAGTCAGACTCTTTACTGTCTGTGTCATCAGGGAAGCCCTATGTATTTACCTGTTGGTTCGTCAAGCTCTTGAAGGCCTGCCCTGGATGAGGGTTTGCAAGCACTTCAACAGAAGGGATTGCTCGATAAACACTTGTCCATTGATGGATGGATTGAGCTTGTTGAGAACAGTGGTTGGGCAAGAAAGTGCGCTAGGCTTTGAGTGTATTCTCAAGGGTTATTAGTCCAGGAGACTCCATTCCAGAACTTGCAGGAGACTAGGTTCTGCTGAGACAGGTCGTTTTCCAGGGGAATTAATGCCACAGATCAGCACTCCATACATAGGTTCCACAAAGCTAGCAGCTTTGCAGAGAAGCAAATACAGCTTCTGAAGAAGAAGCAATAAAAATGGATAGTTGTACACCAGGTTGTTTTTATTAATGATCATAATAATAGGTGCTGCTTAAGGAGTAAATTCTGTTCAGGGCAGAGTTTTAGACATTTTCTAATAACAAAATATCTTCATGAGCTTTTCTCATCTCATCCCACAAGCACCCTATGACTTAGGCAAAACAGTGTTTTCATATAACATATAAGGAAACAGAGGCAATGATTTTCATGTATCAAAAGCATGGAATTTTGAGGCAAGTATTCTAAATTTAAACATTAATAAGTAAGATTTTTCACCAAGATTGTGAATACATATACTCAGGTTTTCTTTGAGATTTTACAGTTATTCTTCAGTTTTCTCTGAGGAATGGTTCTGCATGTGCCCCTTGGATTCCCCAATCCACTGACATTAACATGTTGGGGCTTCCCAGGTGGTGCTAGTGGTAAAGAACCCACTTAGCAGTGCAAGAGATGCAAGAAATGTGGGTTTGATCCCTGGGTCAGGAAGATCCCCTGAAGGAGGGCATGACAACCCACTCCAGTATTCTTGCCTGGAGAATCACATGAACAAAGGAGTCTGGTGGGCTACAGTCCATAGGGTCTGAAAGAACCAGGCTTGACTGAAGCGACATAGCATACACATAGAATTTTCATAGTTGACTTCATTTAAATCTCATAGCTGACTTGATAAATAGGTATTGTTATTTCCAGATCACAGATATGGAAACTGAAGCACAAAAACTTAAGGATCTATAAGAGAAAACTGATGGCAAAGCTTGAACTAAACCAGCCACTAACTCCCAGGCAGCCTATCATGATCATCATCATTTTCATATCTTTCATCCATATTTTTTCCAGGGCCTATAATTCCTATACTTGTGATCCAGTTGTGTACACTGTTTCATACAGGAGGGAGTGATATAGAATTGGGGCTGTGTACACTCACAACAGATGTTCAGACGAAAAATAGGAAGATGTTCCTGAGTAGAGAGGAGAGAATAGTTATGTTAGCTGTAGGTCTTAATAGAAACAGACATTCCATTAAAAATTTCAGTCCTTGGATTGTTAAGACTTAGACTAGCCCTGTCTGTCACTTTATCTCTCTGAAATGCTCTTCCCTAGTATATGGCATAAAGTGGTTCATTTTCTAAAGGAGGTGGAGTTGAAAAAATGAAAGAGAAACCCTATCTGTTTATGTGTTGGCCACTGCTGCTTACAAGGATGGACAAAGCAGCATCTGTGCCCTGAAGGAGACAGAGCTCTTCTCTGTAGCCTGCTGAGATCAACATCTTGCCAAACTCTGTTCCCCACGTGCTCACCCCTATTTACTCCTCATGGACCATGTTTCACTTTCCCCTTTGATTCCCTCTTCTTCCAACTCTTGTGTGTGTGTGTGTGTGTGTGTGTGTGTGTGTGTGTGTGTGTGTGTGTGTGTGTGTGTGTGTGTGTACTGTCACTTCATCATGCCCAACTCTTTGTGACCCTATGGACTATATCCCACCAGGCTTGTCTGTCCAGTGGGACTCTCCAAGCAAGAATACTGGAGTGGGTTGCCATGCCCTCCTCCAGGGGATCTTCCCGACCCAGGGATCAAACCCAGGCATCTTACATCTCCTGCATTGGAAAGTGGGTTCTTTAGCACTAGTGCCACCTGGGAAGCCCTCTTGCAACTCAAAGCACACCTTAACAATGTATCTCCCATTGTCTTACAGTTTTGCATCTGTTGGACCAAGCTGATATATTAATTGGTATCAACACTTTGCTGATCAGTGGATACATGTAAGGTGCTGTGGTGCAGTGGAGACCACATGGGGCTGATGAGTTAGGCAGGAAAAGGTTTGCATCCCAGCCTCATCACGTCCTGTCACTTTCAGCAAGATATGTGTCCCAGTACATCTCAGTCTCTTCATCCATTATCATGGGAATCATCACTTCCAAGTCTCAGTGTATTAAGCACTCTATAGACATTAAAAGCTCTCTGGCCACAGACAAGATAATTATTGTTCTTGTGCAAAATGACATTTGCAAAGATGGGTCTAAGGAACTGACTCAGACTCTAGAGCTGGCCAAGGGCACAGCACCTTGGACAGATTTAAGATGATGAGCTAGCTATGGGGTAGTCTCTTGAGAAGGCTGTGCGTGGTGGTGATTCTCATTTTTATAGGTGGAAACAGACATTCCATTAAGAATTCCAATTCTTGGGTTATTAAGGCTTAGTATCTTGGTAGGGGGGCTTCCCAGGTGGCACTAGTGGTAAAGAACTCCACTGCCAATGTAAGAGACATAAAAGATGCAGGTTTGATCCCTAGATTGGGAAGATCCCCTAGAGGAGGGCATGGCAACCCACTCCAGTATTCTTGCCTGGAGAATCACGACAGAGGAGCCTGATGGGCTATAGCCCATAGGATCATAAAGAGTTGGACATGACTGAAGCAGCTTAGCAGGCATGCACATCTTGGTGAGAGGCAAAATCTTCCCTTGGAAGTGAAATCAGTAAAGCTTTATGAGGTCTATTCTGGGTCGATTTTGATGAAAAGGAAAAGAAAGCAAAGATATCCAGTGGTTACACAAGGTGGGCTTTGAGGCTGAAGGACTCAATTCAAAGTACCTGTCCAGGGACTTCTGTGGTGATCTAGTGGTTAAGACTTCGCCTTCCAATGCAAGGGTTGCAAGTTTGATCTCAGGTCTGGGAACTAATATCCTACTTGCCTCATGGTCAAAAAACCAAAACATAAAGCAGAAGCCATATTGTAACAAAATTCAATAAAGACTTAAAAAAAAAACTGGTCTAGCTGAAGAATCTCAAAGCAGAGATCACCTCAGAGAGACCACTTCCGAACTGTGATACTTGTAAGATGCATGGCCATGTCACTGGTCACAAATTACATCACAAATCCCCAACTGGGTTTTCATCTATAAAATGGGGTGAGTAACACCAACCCACCTGACTGTTGCAGGGAATTAAGTGGGAAAAGATATAAAAACCCTTTGGCTCCTCCTCCAATGTGCAGACCACCACTTTACTGGAAGGCAGATGCAGGAAATTAGAGTAATGACCCTGTCTTGGAAGACCCAGAGCCCTGGGCCCTGGCTGCCTGAATCTTGCTCTGTGACACATGCCTAGCAAGCTCCTGGCCCAAGAAAGAAAGTCCCCTCCCAATGCCACTGCCTGAACTCTACTTCTGGTCTATCATGACTGTCATGAGCCTGTGATTTAGGGGGCACATCCTCTGAGAGCACTGCCTCCCCACATCAGGAAGCAACTGGTACCAAGTAAAGCATGGCCTCAGGAGACTTGGGTTCTAAGCCCCAGCCCCACCCCCAGGGAACCCTGTCACAGAGGGCTAGGGCCCTCTTGCTTCTCTGAGTCTCAGTTTCTCTACCTGCCGTATCAGGGGTCGATTAGATCATCTTTCAGGGTCCTTCTGGCTTGAAAACTGTCTGACTTCTCAAAGGCCAAACAAAACCAAACCCTGGGGACAGATAAACTCATCAAAGTAAAAAACCCTAACTCAGTTATTAGGCACAGCACTGGAGGGCAGGCAGGAATGCTGTCACAGCTCTTTCCTGAAAAGACAATCTCTCTATCAATCCCACTCCATCTCTGGCCCTAGTTCCACTGCTAAAGCTTGCCACACTTAGGAGAAGCATCAGCAAGCCCAACATCCATGTGGAGACAGGCTCTAGGCTAGGGGGTCACATGTGGAAAGAGTGTCTGTTTATTGCATTGCTGAGCCATGGAGAGCCACCCATCCTAGAAATTCTAGAAAACTCTGAGCCTTCTCCTTCCCCTCTGGTGGTCTTGATGGCCTTTCCAAGTGGAGGGATATACTGGACTCAACTCTGAGATGTACAAGGGGGTCCTGGAATCCCTTTGGAGAGGCCTTCATTAGCCATCAGTCCCATCTTCTCCTTGTTGCATGACTTTGAACAATGCTTAATCTTTTCTGGAGCCTCAGTTTACTCCACACCAAAATGGGGCTCACGGCTCTGCCTACCTCAAAGGCATTGCTTTGAGAGTCAGATTTAAAAAAAATGCACTTGAAAGTTAGGGCATAAGCACCAGGAAAGTGCCAGGTCTCCTCATTACTGATATCATGTCAGTATTTCAAGGTTTGACCAACTTTCCCATCACTCCTCTTCCCCTGATGCTGTCCCTTGGATGTTGGTTCTGATTCTGGATACTGTAATACTGTGAGAGCATCTAGTGCTTGGAAGCAGCAGAGAAGGATCTGGGGATGCCTGTGCCCTGGGCTGCCCCCAGGAGAAAGTTGAGCTCGGGATTCCTGGGAGGAACTGCAGAAGTGGTCCATTCATGTCCCAGAGCTGCTCAATGCAGGAATCTGAGTAGCCATACCTGGGCATCCAGGTCTCTTACCCTGCACTGCCCAGTAGAAGGAAACTGTCACTTGTCAGGACAGGCCAGGAAACCTGGTAGAAGGTAATACTTTCCCTGGAGATGCCACTGCTTCCCGGTTTTGCTCTCTCAGGGGTACCAGTGGTCCCCACCCCTCCATGGGCAGGAGTCAGCTAAGTCCCTAGGGATTAGGGCTCATTAGAAAACAGGAGTATCTTTGTTCTTCCAAAGATATTTTCTCCCCCTAGAGAAGAGAATGGCAACCACTCCAGTATTCTTGCCTGGAGAATCCCAAGGACAAATTGGTGGGCTATATGCAGTCACAAATAGCTGGGCACAACTGAGTGACTAACACTCTCATTTCCACTTGTTCTTCCAAATTAATACCCTCTGTCCAAGTCATGGAAAAATGCAAAGTACCCTGAGATGTTAATCAGCCCACCTGTGGAAGCATGGCTGATTACTCCAGAAGCTCACAGAAGTCAAGCAGTCACGGTCACTGTCCCACGGCACTGTCCGTGCTCTAGCCTGAAGTCAAGTGGACCAGCATCTCATCGGAGCCTGCTCAGTGTTAGACACAATGGTAGGCTCCAGGCAGGAGAAGCGGGGACTGCAGCCCTAAGCAAGGGCCCCAGAGGAACCATCAGGACCTGTGAAGTCGGCGCTGCCTGTCACTGTCAGGTGGTCAAATTGTTTTCCATCTGAGAGAGTTCATTTCAGACACAGTGCTCATGACCGCCTCTCGACAAACTGAGTGCATTCAAAGTCATTAAGAAAGATGACCTTTTAATCTCTCTTGTAGTTGAGAGGGCAGACCCACACAGCAGGCTGACTCTCTCCATTTCTCCCCGAGCAGTGTGAGCTTGTCATGCTAGGACCCCTGGCTCAGGTGCCTTTGAGGACATCCAAGGCCAAGGGAGCCAGTAACAAGCCACGGATCTCAGACCTGACCAAGCATTACTGTGAGACTCTAGTGTCACTACTTCCCCTTCCTGAGGGCGCTGTGTGGCCCATCCTCTTCTTCCAGTCCTCTAGTGATCCTGTCGCTGAAGGACCATTGCTATACCTCTCAGCATAGCCGCTGCTGCTGTACTGGGCATCGGATCACAGGCTCACACAGTGAGCTTTCTTGTATTTCTTTGGTGAATATATCATCTCTTTTTGCCTCTCAGGCATTGGAAACTTCCTGTCTGAAAGCTGATAGATATGGGTCTGGGGAGGTAGGTAGGCTTGGTTTAGGGTCCCTGACCCAAGGATGTAGGTTGTGGGAGCCCTGTACTTGGGCAGCAGGGTAGTATGGGGGCACAGGTGTTTGGCTAAGATGCTACTGATTCAGGCCATGAAAGAGTGTGTTACTGGTGATCAACACTACTGGTCCATCATCTCCAAGTATCTCTCTCTCTCTCACTCATTGCTTTTTTGTCACCTCCTCTTGCAGTCTACCAAACACAGCACTCTATTTGTGTAACACCTGGTCACATGTTCATTCTATGAGTGACCCAGGGAAAGTCAATTTCCTGTCCCTTTTTTCTGTTGAGTCACTCAGTCGTGTTCGACTCTTTGAGACCCCACGGACTGCACTCTAGGCTTCCCTGTCCTTTACCATCTCCCGGAGTCTGCCCAAACTCATGTCCATCGAGTTGGTGATGCCATCCAACCACCTCATCCTCGCCCCCTTCTTCTTTTGCCCCCAATCTTCCCAAGCATCAGGATCTTTTCCAATGAGTCGGCTTGAAAGTGCTTGAACCACAGATTCTCAGAAGCAACTTTTCACCCTGACAGTTAATGATTCCATAACATTACTCCGTTTTTTTTAAGTTTCAGAATTGGAACTGAAGAGCCAATAAACCAAGTACCAATAATCCTGGAAGCTCAAATTTCTTCCTTTTCTTATAAAAAAAGCGGTCCTGCTAGTCAAAGCTTCTTAAGGAACGAGATAACTTTTCCTTCCACTGACACCATGACAGGATGACAGCTCTTCCTGGGATGACTCCAGGCCTGGGAGCCAGAATGCCTGCTGATCTGTGCTTGACTCCTGGTAGACAGCTGTCTTTATTTTGAGTTACTGCACCGTCTGTCTTGCCAGTGTTTCCCCACAGTGTCCTGGGCGGGACTTTACTCTGTCAGGAAGTGTCTGTTGTTCGGGTTGTTCCAAAAAACACAGCCAAGGAACAAGGTTGTATGGCGTTACCATACAGCAGCAACCGTGTTAACCAGTTAATCAGAGCCCAGCTCAGCAAGAAGCCTGGCCTGAGAGAAGCTGGTACTGAAGAAAGAGGGAGCAAATCCCACTCGCCCCACATAACCCCAAGGATGCCACACAGACAGGAGCTGGGACATTGAATGAAGAAGTAGAGTCGCGGTTGGAGGCAGCAGCAGAAAAATCGCCACCACCTGCCTCTCTCCCAGGGATCCCCTTTTGTCTCTAATTGTCTGATAAACTATTACTACACTAGTATCAGAAGAAGCAAAGCAATTAAAAGAAGGGGAAATGGATGGGGGGGACAGGGCAAATAACCCCAGTGGCTAACATAGGTAGAGGAATAATTGTATGTGTCTAGATGCTTCCTTTCAGCAAAAAGAGAAATTGGGTGGATTTGCCCAAGTTTTGTCTGATAGAAAAAGAAAGAAAAATAGCATCTTCAAGAGAAGCAAAATCTACCTCTTCTCCACTGACAACTCATTGGGATGTCTTGTGTATTTTCTTTGCAATGAGCAGCCAGTGGACAACGTCCTCCACTGAGGTCGTGGATGATGTCAGGGCAAGGGTAAAAATTGGGGAGCGGGTGTTGGTGCCAGCCTGCAAGCTGAGGTGGCTGGTGGGGAAGGTGGCCAGGGCAGGGCAGAGGAGCTCATAGATGGTAGATGCCCTGTCCTCACCCCGCCCTTTCCCTCTGTTGCCTCCCTCTGCTTTCTGGTTCTCAAAACTGACCAGAGGGAAGGGGGCCATGGAACCAAGCCAGGTAGGCAGCGCAGACGCCAAACCGAAACAGTTGGGAGATTTAAGGGAAGTTTGGGGAGAAGTAAACTGGATTTCTACTTCTTGTTTGTACTGTTAAAATGTTCCTTTAATGTGAAAGCCTTCCTGTTAAATGAAGGGGAAAGGGAGCTCCACGACAAGTAGCAGCTGTAAAACAAAGGGAACAAAAGGAGGAAACCACTGAGATGCGTTTTGTTGCTATAGATATAGGGAGACATAGAGCCATGCTGATGGATGGAGCCCGTCACGCTCCCAGCAAAGAGCCAACCAGAAGCAGAAAAAGTAGCCAGCGAGGAGAGGGAGGGAAGAGGCTTGTTTCCAGAACATCACAGGGAGTTAAAATACATAGCCAGGTAAGTTGTGCTTCACTGGGGAAGTTCCAGAGGAAAAAGAGCTATGAACAGGATAAAACTGGGAAGGAATTTTGCCCACTTTTCTTCAATTTGCAATTGCCAATTCGCCTTAGTCAGCTCTGACTGCAAAGAGCAGAGACCATCCAAAGTGAGGAAGGTCTCAAGCCACTGGGTGGAAAATAGCTATAGTAAATGGATCTCAGAATAGCCTTCCATGTTCAATCTAGCTCCCCAAACACACACACACACACACACACACACACACACACACACACACACACACACACACACACACACCAGCTTCAAAAAGGAGCAAATATGTTACAATAACAAGAAACACATGGAAGTATACCTGTCTCACTACAGCTACAGAGGAGCATAAACTTCGTGTGGGACCAATAAAATGAAGCCACTCTCCTACAAGAATGATACTTGTTATTGCATCCGAGGTAACCAATAGCCACAAAAGGCCTATAAATTCTAGTGTTTGTAGGGTCTTTCCTCATTTGTGCTGCAGGTAATTAAATTGTGGCGGCACATGGCCAAAACATCAGGGACTTCTCCTGAAAGTCCCCAGGCCATCAGATGGAGGGCAGAAAGATTCCATTAGGAGCCCAGGGTCCAGACTGCAGAACCCACTTCCTCCCCGGCCCTTGGGCCTGCTAAGCGATTCTGGGCCAGCTCATCCACCAAGTTCATGGGCTTGGTCTGCGGAAGCCACCAGAAAACTGAGGCCAAAAGCTGTTGGGTTTTGTTAGTGCTTCTAGAAGTTGAGCGTTGGAGCAGAAGTGGACCATCACACCTCAGTTCTTCTGTTTTCCACTGTCCTCAGAATAAATGCCAAACTTGTGATACACAAACCTCTTCCTGAGGACTGGCCTCAGTTTCCTTTGGAGGCAAAGTACCCTCAGTCCTTCTGCAGACCTCCCCTACCTCCTTGAACATCGTCTAGGACTTCAAAGCTGCTTTTCCCTCTGGAAATGCCTTATTCTCCTCCCTTTTGCTTCCCCTGAGCAGCCTAGACTCAGTCCCACTCTCAGATAGGAATGCTTTGGTTTCTCTTTTTGCTTCTCTGAATCTCTCTCCTTCTGCTGTTCCACTCCTGACTTTGCTGCAAGTCCTGCATCTTCCCCTTAAACTGGCAGGTACCTGAGTACCAAGACTGTCAGGTTTATCTCTGAATCTCTGGTGTTTACAGGTGTGCCTGGAATATGGAAAGAGATTGATCAGTGATAGTGAAAGAAAGGACAGGTATCAAGAGAACTGCCTCTCACCACCAGCAGGGAAGAAGAAAAGGTCCCAGCACACAGAGGAGCTGAGACTAGACTGACCACCCCAGCCTTCCTAAGGCGCTCACTGCTCATCACCACTCTCTGCAAAGGGAGGGTTAAGACAGAGGCCAGGCATCCTTGATTCCTTTGCACCTAACATCAGCCACTATAAGGAGGCTAGGTCTGTCAGGTGACCCCCTTTCTACCTCTTGGATCATGATAATCTTCAGATAGTTCTGAAGGTTGAGGGACAACCCCTCTCCCCTCCCACCCTCTCCTCCCAGGTCCTCCCTGTTTACTTCCCTGCTTCATACTACTGACCACCATCTAGGGACTGTGCATTTTAATTCTAGATCTATCTCCTCTTTATTGCAGTTTAGCTACTTGAAGGCAGCACAGTTTGTCATGTTGTTTATTGCCTTATCCTCATATAAGAGAGCAACCTGGTAAGTCTTGGCCAATGAATGAGTGAAGACAGGTGGTTCTCAGAGTGGATATCATTGCCATCAAGGTCACTCATCCCTTCAAGGTCAGTAGTCCCCAACCTTTTCTGGCAGCAGGGATCAGGTTTTTGGAAGGCAATTTTTCCATGGACCCATGGTGGGAAATGGTTAAGGCAGTAATGTGAGCGATGGGGAGTGGCTGTAAATACAGATGAAACTTTGCTGGTTAGGTGACTGCTCACCTCCTAACTGTCGAGTTGGTTCTTAACAGGCCATCGACTTGTACTGGTCCTCAGCCCAGGAGTTGGGCACCCCTGTTCTAGATCAAACCTATAGCCCCATCTTCATGTCCCATGGGAACCTGAGACTTGGAAGAAATGACTCAGAGCTAATATTATTTATTTGGGAGTGAGGGTAGCATCTAACTCTTGTAGCTCAGCAGTAAAGAGTTTGCCTGCCAATTCAGGAGATGCAAGAGATGTGGGCTCCATCCCTGAGCTGGGAAGACCCCCTGGAGGAAGAAATGACAACCCACTCCAATATTCTCTCCTGGGAAATCCCATGGACAAAGGAGGCTGGTGGACTACAGTCCATGGGGTCGCAAAGAGTCAGACACTAAGACTGAGTGATTAAGCACAAGCATGAGCATCAAACTATCCTCCTTTTGATTCTGCCTCCCCACAGACTCCAGGTGCTAATTTTTCAGCTTTTCTGTGATAGCACCATGGACATGCAGCCCACCATCTGCTTCTTGTGTCTCACTCAATCCTGAGCATCTCATCATCCTCATCCAACAACACAAACCAGGCGATGGCACCTAAAAATGGTGCAGTCCTCACACACACCTTGACTAGCGCTCCTCCATGCCCCAGCACTCAGCTTCTCCTTGCTGACTTATTTGTACAGCCTGCTTGGGAAAAAGGATGCTGTGCTGAGCAGGAGGCCAGAAACTATTGTTGATTAGAACTAGATAGTTCAATGGCCTTTATCTTACTATTTTCCCACATTTTGTAGGGGTCGCAAATTGTAACCCTACTTTTAAGATCAGGTAAATGGAGTAAATCAGATATGTTGCCCAAGGGCACACAGCTAGTAAGGAGCAGAGCTTCGAGTCCAGATCTCTTTGACTCAAGACAGTCATTTTCAATGGAGTCTTGCTGACATGAAGCATCCTGAGGAGTAGGAAAGGCCACTACTGGTATTTATCTTGGTGTCTGTCTTGAGTGTGATTTTCGGTGTCAACACCTGGAAGTTCCATTACTTTGGAGCTGTCCATCTGGCTAAAACGGCATGATCAGGACTCTCAGGAATCATGGAACAAAAAAGGGTTTGAATGATCACATAAGGCTCTACCTACCCATTGCATAGATGAAGAAACTGAGGCTGAGAAGAAAATGGATGCATTTATTCTCACAAATGATGAGTTGAAAGGCACTTAAACCCTTAATCTTCAATTTTCTATCCTGTGTGAGGATCCCATCAGGTCTGGTTTTTATGGCCTCAGCACAGCAAAGGGACATCAGCTGCCAGTTCCTCCCTGTGTCCCCTCTCCAAGTCAGGTGGAGGATGCACTGAAAGGGCCGTATCCTGCACTGATAGGGATATCCAGAATGTCAGAGGTGGGCCAATCACAGAGGAAACCAGGGGCAGCAAACATGGGAGTGGGGGTATGGAGGAGGAGGGGTGGGCATGTGCCAAGGGGCAGTGACAGGTGACACTTTCTGGAAACAGATGTGGGGGCAAGCTGAAGAGAATTCAAGGTCCCACCAGCACCCAGATTGATTATGTTGATACTTTCAAAGGGACTCTGTTCCCATTTTCCAAAGGCTGCCTTGCCTTTGAAAGGGAAGCAGTGAAGTAGTGTGTCCAGAAAAAAATCACACCACCCTGGGCTGTTTAACTCCGCCCGGCGGGGCCACAAATCAGTTGGCCTCCAGGGAGCCGCCTTGGGATGGGACATTTATGGCCCTCCTTCAGAAAGCCAGCTCTCTTGGATGGTTTCTGACTCATAAGCAGACCTGCCCACGTAGAACCTAGACATCGGCGTGGTTGATTTACGCCTTTAATACTGCGAGCTTCATTTAGCCAGTCTGGAAAGCACATTTCGTCGTGGGAAGCTGGAGTTTTTCTTTTCTCCCCATCCTCACTAGACATTCATTTTGATAGTGGGTTTTGTTCTTGTTGTTTCCCCTGCCCCTTTCCCGACAGGTCTATTCTTCTGTCTCCAGCAATGTCCATTGTGGCCTTTCTTCTTCAGGAAAGGAGGGCAAGGGGGCAGAGGCTGTATCCTGATTGGAATAGGTAAGGAAAACTTGTTGAGATTTTAACATTTTCTCAAAAGGCATTGTATACATAAAAATAATTACCCTTCCCCACCCCAGAAAAAACTGCAGTATCCTACAAATTTCACCCATTTTCATTTATCTAAATAATCACACCATTTTCATGCTTGCAGTTAATCTTACATATGTGCTTAAAGATACGTTTAGTCAATGTTGCTTCATATGCTACCAACTTCGTGGGAGCGAAGTTGCTTTCTGTGGGAAGGGGCAGGGCGATGAAGACTTTGTAGATATTTTTATTCCAATATATCCTGAATCATTTTTCAGAGTAACATAGCAGAACAGCATGCATGGTAGCTCGGGAGCTGTTTCTCCACATGTTCCTTGGGGGCCAATGTGTTTCTTTCCAGGGATTCTCCTGAAGTTAACACATCAAACCATGCTTTTCGAGTCTTTTTTTCAATTTCTCACTTTCAAGTTGGTATGTCTAGGTTTTGTTTT
Organism: Okapia johnstoni; assembly: GCA_024291935.2. Lineage (NCBI taxonomy): Eukaryota > Metazoa > Chordata > Mammalia > Artiodactyla > Giraffidae > Okapia > Okapia johnstoni. Next base: position 40,377,820 of record CM044314.1, on the reverse strand, counting down.
TTTCTTCTGTCTTGTTTCTTCCCTTCTCAAGGGCTGTTAGTTCTTTTCATAAGATCTTGTGTTTGCTGCCCCCACCTCCTACACAAACGCAATCCTCAGCTCCTCTATCCCAGTCCTTATTTCCACCCACGCTATTCTTTCTCAGAGGTGAAGTCACCAAATCCATTGGTGGCCATGAAAGCTGGTGGGGCTGGGGAGGGAGAAAAGTCTATTGTCCATTCTTCACCAAGAGGACATTGCATCTTACTAAGACCGGGGCTTGTTTAAGGGGACAAGCCCAGGTCTAAGCCCAGAGGTCTGCACACCGTGTGTCCTCATTCAGTCATGTTGGGAACCCAACATGGTTCGATTCCAGAATCTCCAGGGAGAGCTACCAGGGTTCTTACAGGGATATGAAGGATGTGTGTCATTCCAGAGAGTGAGCGAGTAGTTAAGGGACCAGGGCAATGTTACCTTAGAGTTTGGAAATGGTCCCAGTAAATGACCCAGGCAGGTAACAGTTGGGGAGCACAGTTCTGAGAATGAAATGGCAGAGAACAAAAGGTGCCCACCTTCTCCTCCATCCCCTCATCTTTGTGTGGCCCTGGTGTGGATGGAAACTGAGTCCAAAAGGGCGGTCTTGCTGGGAAGGAAATGTTCAGGGATGGCATGGCTGTGGACCACAGCTGCTCTTCCACGAAGAGGCTCTGACGACATTGCGGGAATGTGAGGATGGAGAGAGGCATGGCAATGGCCCTCCTCTGCCTTCCTCCTCCTCTGTTCCACCCCAGGATGTTATCCAGAAGGAAACAGAGGCAAGTGGGAGGGCACAGGGGAGATTCTCTTGCCCATATTTCATGTTGTGTGTGTTCTTCTCCCTGTGTTTTCTTTCTCTTTTTACCTCCATCTCTTACAAAGACAGAACAGGCCTCTTCTTTGGCAAACACCCTCTCCATCACCCACCCTACCAGCCCAACCACAGTGACAAATGACACTCACTGGAGCTCCTGCTCAAGACTTTTGGCGCTTCATAAGAACAGGCTGGAACTTGAGAAGTGGTCCCAGAAGCTGTCTCCCACTTTCTGCCTGAACTATTGATCCCTCCCCAGCACCTCCAGCCCACACCACCTCCATTCCATCTGTTGGAATAAGAGAAGTGAGATGGGCTGGGACCTGGGACTCTTTTCTGCAGTGCTGCAAAGCTTGCACCTGGACAAATCTCTCCTTGAGCAACAAAATACAAAGAAACTGTGCTGCTGTGCTAAGTCCCTTTAGTCATGTCTGACTCTTTGCAACCCCAGGGATGGTAGCCCACCAGGTTCCTCTGACCACAGGATTCTCCAGGCAAAAAATACTGGAGTAGGTTGCCATATCCTCCTCCAGGGGATCTTCCCAACCCAGGAATCAAACCCACATCTCTTATGTCTCCTGCACTGGCAGATGGGTTTTTTACCACTCATGTCACCTGGGAAGCACAAAGAAACTAGACGAAACTAAAAATAACTGTGTGTGTGCAGTTGGGGCAAACTCTGGACCCAAAGGAACAAAAAGACCAAAAAATTCACCTGCCACTTTTACAGAATGGGGAGCAAAAGCAGGATACTGTGCATGCCCCCTGCCCTCAACCCCACAAAGAGGTGGGCAAACCACCTATGCCACCTCTCTGGCCCAACTCCTACCTCCTCCAATATAAGGAGCCAGTTCACCTGCGTCTAGGAAAGTGAGCAAGGGAATCTGTTAACTTGTTTTCACTCCCTCTACAAGCTCTGTGTGCAGTGCTGTGCTTAGTCGCTCAGTCGTGTCTGACTCTTTCCAACCCCATGGACTGTAGCCTGCCAGTCTCCTCTGTCCATAGGATTCTCCAGGCAAGAATACTGGAGGGGTTTGCCATGTCCTCCTCCAGGAGATCTTCCCAACCCCGGGATCGAACCCAGGTCTCCCACATTGCAAGCAGATTCTTTACCACCTGAGCTACCAGGAAAGCCAGGGACCCCAGTAAAGCCTTGCCTGAAGTTCTTGTCTGGCCTCTAGTCAATTTCTATTGATTGAGGAAGGTCGAGAACTCTGGTCAGTATCAGAAGGACCTTCATCAGCCCTCCCTCTTCAGAAGGGAGGTTGGAAGTTGCATATATGTGACTGGGTGCAGCAGGGAGGTAGGGAGAGAATGTGGTTGCTCAGAAAATGGATGACTGAGAGGAAGTGAGGGAGAGGAGAAAGGAAACAGGAAAAGGGAGTGGGGGAAAGAACAGGCGGGAAGGGGCACACAGGGGAATGGATACGAAGGGCAGAAACAGGAGAGGAAACAGACAGAAAAGAGAGAAAAGGAGAGAAAAGAGGGTGTTTGTTCCCTATTTATATAGTGTGTTACATGGAATGGGAGGAGCAGGGAGTTGGACTCATCACAGCACAATCTCCAGAAAAAAAAAGAAAAAAAGAGGGACAATTTCCCTTTTGCATCTGGCTCTTAGGAAAGGGACAGAGTCTGGGAGAGAAAAATACCTTTATTTTTCCTTAACTCCCAGCAGATTGAGCTTCATTTCCTTGCTTCTATTCTCCAAAATATGTACAATTGATATTTTGCTGTCAGTCAAATGGGATATATCTAATTAAAAACAGTGTTGTAGGTAAACATCAAGAGGGGTGGGGGAAAGATAACTGTCTGCATGCGTGGAGCTGGGGGACAGGTTCTGAAGCCACCATGGCTTTTTGGGTAGAAAGGTTGCTTTTGTTTCCCTGAGGAAAAAATGCCCCCTCTTCTCTGCACTGTTTGCTTTGGCATGAAAGAGAGAGAGCTTTATCTGGATGGAGGCTCGGCGGGGAGTTGCCTTCTATTTGCTTTGCATGCTGAGCACCGTGAATTGATACCCGTGCTGTTAATTCCAGGGAGGGCGGGGCATGCGCTGGAGGACCCGGCATTGTGAGCATCTGCAAAAAACCCCACTTTGTTCAGAAATGATCTTTTCCCTCTGAACAATGGCAAGATGTTACCCTCGGAATCTTCTCCTGACAGTGACGATGGTGGCAGAGAGTGAGCATAATTTCCCATATCTCCATTGAGGTAGTTATTTATACAATTCTGCGCAGAAGTCAAAGTCTTTTTTATTTTTATTTTTATTTTTTTAACTTTGCCGGCTGCTGCAGCTTTTGCAACAAAATAATTACTTTTGTGCCAAGTACTTAGGTAACAAGATAAACAAGAGGCAACATAAATGGAATGTAAATAGGGAACAAGTGTCTGTGAAGGAAAAAGGCAGCCCAGGGAAAAAGAGCCTGGTTTGGTCTCCTGCATCTGGTAAATCCCCAGGGAGCCAAGAAAGCTCCTTCATCCTCCCCTCAGTGGGTCTGCGCCTCCCTAGGGAAGGGCTGCTGTCCAAGGCTCAGTGAGGAAGCCTTACCTTGGCCAGGTGGTGGAGAATCAGGATTTAATTTACACTGTGTGTGAATCAGGAGGGGGGAGAACACAGCACTGTTTGTAAAACACAGAAAGCCTTATCAGGGTCCCAGCTGTGATGCCCATTCTCCAGTTGACCTTGAGCAAGTCGTTTCTCCTGCCTAAATCACCACGTACTCATTTCTAACACGAACAGTAAACTAGATGAGCTTACGCTCCTACAACTCTATGTGATTTCTACCAAATATTTTCATGACTGAATAGACTTTGGAATTCACAACTAAGGAGCAGACAATGTGCAATCCAAATTCCAAATCTGAATCTTTATCTGTCATTTGGTAATACCATCTGCAGCAAGTGGAATACTCACTAGTACTCCCAAAGATATGCCTACCCAGAACCTCCTGTGAATGTGACCTTATTTGGAGAAAAGGTCTTTGCAGATACCATGGTTAAGAATTTCAAAATAAGTGACCTAAATGGGAAGGAAATCCAAAAAAAGGGGGATATATGTACATGTATAGGTGACTTACTTTGCTGTACAGCAGAAGCTAATACAACCCCATAAAGCAACTATGCGCCAATAAAAAATTTTGGATACATAGAAAGAATTTCAAACTAAGATGGATTAAGGTGAACCTTAAATGCAGTGACAAGTTTTTGTAAGAGAAGAGAAGGGGAAACAGACTCGATGAGAAGACAGAGGCAGATATTGGAGAGATGCAGCCACAAGCCAAGGAATGCCAGGAGCCACCGAAAGCAGGGAGAGGTGAAGAAGGATTCTCTCCTAGAACTTTTGAGGGAACTCAGCCCTGCTGACACTTTGATTTCAAAGTCCCAGCCTCTAGAGCTGTGTGAGAACATATTTCTGCAGTTCTAAGCCATTCAGTTTGTGCTACTTTGGACAGAAGCTTCAGGAAATAAATACACCCTCCATAAGCCTGAAATGAGGACCTACCCTCTCAATGGGGGCTCTCCCCTGTCTATCATGTTTTATTAGATGAAAATCTGTCCACATGAGCATATCAAGAAAAAAGAAAAGAGAAAGAAGATCTGGAGAAGAAGAAAGACAAGAGGCATCACCCTGCCCAGTGCCCACCTTGGCAGAGGTCTCTCAGGAGGGTGTAACAAAGAGGGTTCCAGCTATGGAAATAGGAGGACAGTGATGCCCCACAGTTAGCCTAGAGTGAAATTTAAGAACAGTGTCATCTTGATGATATCAAATATAATCTCAAAATTAAGATCAATGTGCTAATAGCTACATGAAGGACTAATAAAGAAAAAGTAATTTATATTAAAATGTTGTCTTCAGTATGTAAGTGGTTGGCTTGTCAAGACTAGGAAATATTATAAGGGAATACATAGAGGTTTGCAGTATACACGGGTCACTGAATGCAGGAGGAAAAAAGGTGAACTGATCCAAGTGAACTGTATTGATAACTCCAATAGCATGAAGAGCCTTGCCATCAGTGACATGCTTTTCTGGAATAAACAACTCTTAGAAAAGTGAACAGTCTTTGCTTGATTGCCTGGAAAATACAGGATATATTAAAACCATATTTTAAAACATAATATGGTTTTATGACATGCAATAGAGTTAAGTTCTGGGCCTGGATATCTGTAAGCAGGCTTTTCACCTACATGTGTGTCCTATAGGACATTCAGAAGTCAAGCTTGGGTGGTGGTGGGGGGGGCAGGACAATTCCACCTTGGGAAGGCTTCCCATACAATGCAGTGAATCCAGTGTCCTTGTTTCCCACCATGACTGTCAACACCTCCCCCAGTCACAGGGATAAGTGAAAAACACCTCCTCAGATTTCCCAGTTTACCCCCAAGGAGGGCACCAACCCCCTTGAGAACCACAGGAATCATTTCTCTAAAGCCTTACCCAGCCCTGTGCTGAACTGCACATGAACCCACATTCTCTGGACCATTGTGCATGGTATCAGTGCTAAAGGTGTCAATCAACAAACATGTGCTGAATTTGCAGTCTTTGAGTTGTGTTGAAGCTAGAGAAAAGGTAAGATATGCGTGTGCCCAAGAAGTGCTTGGAATGCTCTGGACCGTGAGACCAGCTCCCATTTCCCCTCCCTCTCCTTCCTCCACCCTTTCTTCCCTCCTCCCTTGCTCCCCCTCCCCCACCCTTCTTTCTTTCTCCCTTCTTCCTCCCTCCCTCCTCTGTCCTCACTTCCTTCTGTACTTTCATCTTTTCACATTTTTCCCTGTTGGCCTCCTTTCCCTCCCTTTTCTTCATTTTTCCTTCCCTTCCCCTGCCACATGCCTTCTAAACTCCAGTCTAAGGAGCAGCATCAGGTTGCTGGATAAGAATGGCCAGAGGTTAGGTACACCTTTGGCTTTCTGGGACCATTTGCCCACAGAGCTTCTGGTTCAGAAGTTCTAGGTCTCACACAAAAGCTTCTCCCAGACAGGTCATGACAGGACATAAGTGGGCACCCACTGTCAGCTCATTTCTAAAGGAAGACTCTTGGAGCCTTGCACATGGAGAATCATTTCAACTAGATATCCCCCCTAAAAAAAAGTGCAAATTATTCACCTGAAAAAATATCAGACTCATTCTTTAGCACAAGAACACTAATATGTCACCTCTTCAGGATCAGACATCTGGGGCCCGATGTGAAATCAGTGTAGGTCTCACACGCATGTAACTGATCCACACATGGCAGCCCTGATCTTACATGCAGGGCTGTTTACTGGTATCAGCTACTGGCACTCACCCAATAGTTATGTGGCATTTAATGAGCAACAAAGTTCAGTTACAGATGTGAATTGCACACACTGTAGATTAATGCTGAAGCTGAAACTCCAATACTTTGGCCACCTGATGCAAAGAGTCAACTCATTGGAAAAGACCCTGATGCTGGGAAAGATTGAAGGCAAAAGGAGAAGAGGGGGACAGAGGATGAGATGGTTGGATGGCATCACCATCTCAATGGACATGAATTTGAGCAAACTCTGGAAGTTAGTGAAGGACCAACCTGGTTAGTGAAGGGAAGCCTGGCATGCTACTGTCCATGGAGTTGCAGAGAGTCACACACAACTTAACTACTTAACAACAATTGATTAATCATAAAAAAATAAGATGCACCCAACTCAAAGAAGTCCACGCGTAGAAGAGACATGAACCCATTTTCAGACAGGGAGAAAGAGAAAAAGAGGCAGCTTGGGAGAGTTGCAGCTCACCTTGTGATTTTGTCAGTGATACTGGCTCTGAAGGTGGAAACTGGGTGAAGAAACGAAGCAGTGAAAACCATGTTTGAGTCTGGCTTACCTGGGTTTGAATCCTAGTTTTGCCCTTTACTAGGACCTGGGAGGGCTTCCCTTGTGGCTCAGCTGGTAAAGAATCCACCTGCAATGCGGGAGACCAGGGTTCGATCCCTGGTTTGGGAAGATCCCCTGGAGAAGGGAAAAGCTATCCACTCCAGTATTCTGGCCTGGAGAATTCCATGGACTGTATAGTCCATGGGGTCGCAAAGAGTCGGATACAACTGAGTGACTTTCACTTTCACTTTAGGGCCTGGGAACTCGGGCAAGTTGCTTAAATTCTTTCAAAAGCTGAGGATAGTATCAGTCTACCCTTTAAGACTGCGAGGTGGCCAACTGGGTAATCAACATGGAAGGCTTATTATGGCTCTGGCAAGTAGCACATGAATTTTATTCTGTCCTCCACCAACCTTCACTTCACTAGTGAAACACTGAGGGATAAGAGGGGACAGCACTCAACCAGAGGAGCCCAGAATTGGGTGGTTGAATAGTTATATTTGCCAGGGAGGATAAGTATAAGGCGGGGGAGGATTCTGAGGGTAACTTCCGAGTCAAGTCTGGCAGAGTCTGCCTCCATGTAGAGGAAACACTTACCTACTCAAGGCTGTTGAGGTGAGTCTCTTGTGGAAGGGAAGTTTGGGAAGAATGTGAATGATGTCTTGGGAGACTCCTCACAGCTCCAGAGCGCCCAAAGTCATCACGTTTAATTTACCACCTGCACACAGCACTCTCCTCTATAGAAGAGAGTGGCTCTGGAATCCTCTGTGCAGAAGAAGATGAATCTAGAATGCCTTAACCTCGTCTCAGCCACAGCCTGCCAATAACAAAGGAATCTGTATCAGCTGCCTACACTGATCAAACTATGAGTGCTTATTGTGTTTCTCTGGGTGCTTTTTCTTCTACGTGCAAAGCTGATGATGTCACTTCCTTGCTTATAGATTTCCATTGACTCTCCATCACCTACAGGACACAAACTGAGATTCCTTACTGTGGTTGACAAATGTCTTCATCTGACCACAGGCCCACCTTCAAATCTTGGTCCCCAAATGAGCACACAAGTCACATGCCAACACATAGTGTTATATTATACAAGACTTCTTGTTACTCCTGGAAGAAATCATACTCCTCACGCCTCTGTATTTTTGGACATGCTTTTCCTCTGCTTTAATTCCTGTTCCTTTTTTGTCTCTAGACAGAACCATTTCAAACATGATCACTTATGTCATGCCTGCCCTCACAACCACCAGCAGAGCTAGCCACCTCTCCCAGAGATAATTAATTACTCTTTATTCTTTAATATCTCTCCTTTTAGAATTCTGATTCAATGTTTGTTGAACTTCCTCATTTATCCTTCAAGTCAGTGAACCTCTCCTATTTCCAGCCCTTTATCCTTCTGTACGTATTCTGGTATTCTTTACATCTATCTCCAAGTTTATGATTGAGTCATGTATGGATGTGAGAGTTGGACTGTGAAGAAAGCTGAGCGCCGAAGAATTGATGCTTTTGAACTATGGTGCTGCAGAAGACTCTTGAGAGTCCTTTGGACTGCAAGGAGATCCAACCAGTCCATCCTAAAGGAGATCAGTCCTGGGCATTCATTGGAGGGACTGATGCTGAAGCTGAAACTCCAATACTCTGGCCACCTCATGCGAAGAGCTGACTCATTGGAAAAGACCCTGATGCTGGAAAAGATTGAGGGCAGGAGGAGAAGGGGGCGACAGAGGATGAGATGGCTGGATGGCATCACCGACTCGATGGACATGGGTTTGGGTAAATTCCGGGAGTTGGTGATGGACAGGGAGACCTGGCGTGCTGTGATTCATGGAGTCACAAAGAGTCAGACATGACTGAGCGACTGAACTGAACTGAACTGATGATGTTATTTATTTTGTTGTTAATCATTATATTTCAAATTTCTAGATGTTTTTTGTTTCTTTTGTCAAACCCAGTGGATTGACTTCATTATACTCTTGTTTATAAGCCATGCTTATGAACTCTATCTTTTAATTCTTTAAACATGCTTTAAAAAATAACACACAGTGCTGCCTTAAAAAGCAGTAATTTGTTTGCCCACAGCTTTAGAGGCTGTAAGTCTGAGATCAAGATATTGGCAGGTTTGATCCTTCTGGAGCCTCTCCATTCTGATTGCAGATGGTCACCACTTCACTGTGTCCTCAAATGGCTTTTCCTCTGCATCTAGCTTCCTTGAAGTCTCTTTGTGTGTCCACAATTATTCTCCTTATAAGGACACCAGTGATAGTGAATTAGGACCCATCCATATGACTCATTTAAACTTAATTCCTCTCTAAAGGTCCTATTTTAAAATATGGTCACATTGGGGTTAGGTTTCAACATATGTATTAGGGGTCACAATTCAACACATAAAATGTGTTTAATAAGTTTGTTTCCTATAACTATTATTTTTGCTGGCCTGATTTCTATAGTTTAAATGTTTCTACTAGCTCTTGCTTACTGTAAAAATGAGTGGTTTTCTTTCAGGACGATATACTCTTTGGAACTCATATGTAGAAATTCTTTGTGCACTGTGATTAAAGTATGCTCATTAGAGAGAATATCCTTTTGCTTCCAGCAGACACCTGAAGGTGTTTCTAACTCACGGCCATTTACAACTCAACTTTGAGTTTGGATTTTGTGGAAGTTTTTTTGAGGGAAAGGGAGGCAGAAGAATGTAGTACACAGATGTAGTATGAGTTTCAGCCCCTAACTCCTAGGAGGATGGGTTTGGAGCTGGCCATTATTTGAGGAAAGTTTAATTTTTCTTACACCCAGATAGAAGACCAAGAAAGCCCCAAACCTTCACCATTGTTTCTGCCTAGCTGATTTCATTTTTGAGCTTTACCCTCTGTGATTGACATAGTCACAACCCGAGTTCTTCCCTCTTCCTGTTTTATTCTCCTAGGACCATAGCAACCAACTACCACAAATGTGGTGGCTGACACAACAGAAATGTATTCTCTCACAGTTCTGGAAGCCAAGAGTATGAAATCAAGGTCTTGGCAGGGCCGAGTTCCCTTCCAAGTCTCCAAGGGGTAATTCTTTCTCCCTTTTCCAGCTTCTGGTGGCTCCTAACATTCTTTGGCTTGTAGCAGCATCACTCCAATCTCTGCCTCCATTTTCATATGGTACCTGACCTTCTTCTCATGTACCTCTCTGTGTCCCCTCCTCTTATAAGAATACCTGTCATTGGATTTAGTCCCTCTTGCCCCAAATCCTGAATAATGTCACCATGAGATCTTTGACTAATGGCATCAGTAAATATCCTCTTTTCAAGTAAGTTTATATTCTGAGGATCCACATGGACATGACTTTTAGAGAGGATGCTTTTCAACCCACTGCACCTCTCTATATCCATGCCCTATTCCAAGTCCCTTTGTAGTGACCTCCCCTTTTGACTCTCATCCTATTGTATGACTTTCTTTTCAGCAAAGGGATGACACTCACTGTGGCACAAGCAGAGACTTGCAGAAGTGCAAGGTTATTTCCTCTTGTTATTGCCCTCTGCCATTGCTATGAGGGCCTTGTGCCTGATTAAGCAGAGACTTAGAGAAACAGGGAGCTGTCCATTTAATGGGATTCTAGTAGACAGTCAAATGATTTGTATACATGTGAGTGGACCCAGCCAGGAATAACAGAACTGCCTGACTGCCAGGCCAGATGTGAGGATAAGAAACAATTATAAAGTGGGGGGCCATTCAAAAATTGTTAATATACAATAGACAAGTCACATTCCTTCCAAGTGGGTCTCCCTTCTAGGGTCTAGGTGTTATGATGGTGTCTTCTATCTGACCTCTCACTATAGCCAGGCCCTAGACTTTGTCTCATGTCTCCCAGTACTCCAGGGCCCCATTAAAATAGATTCTCCAGGAAAGCAAGAATCCGAAAAGGACCCCACCAGGGGAGGCCAGCTCCAGGGCATACTTACCTTCATGGGGTTACACTTCCTTGTCAACCTCTGACTGCCAAGGAACTCCCTTACTTTCCTGACAACAAACAATTGAAAAACAATTCTGATCTAGAATTTTCATATATACAGTGGTAAGAGGGATAGTTAGGCATGAAACTCTTATCATCAGTTATCTAATTATGTGTACCTCCTCACCAAATTGCAGTCTTCCAGCTAGGAGATACATCATAGAGTGCTGTGCTCAAAGTGTCTCTCTCTATGAGTACTCCTCCAGAACAGGTCATTAACTCTTACCTAGACAGTCATTGTTCCTCCCAGAACTCTCTTTGGGGTCCTTCTGTAGGAATAGTCAAAGAGAACATCTCTGACACATGCTAGAAGTTTCACCTGCTTTTGTGAATATACAGGAAGACTCCTCTTCCGGGACCTCTTTTACAAATTCAATAGTCAGAAATTGACCTTGACCCTCAGGCCATTAGGGCACAGCCCATGGGTCACTTGTGATTCTCCAGAATCAAGGATTTACATGTCATTGTCCAACAGCCAACCATGAACCTACTACCAGTTCGGATAGGATATTTCTCTATTTCAGCTCACATGGCAAAATTTTTCTTTCTTGTAAAGGTTTAGCATTTTTGGAATATAGGCACTGGTGTTTTGTTTGTTTGTTCGTTTTCATAGTAAATCTTTTGTAAGTACCCACTGGCTGGATTCTGCTCAGTCTGACACTACAGGAGGTGATAAGCCCCCCTTCCAGTTCAAGACAGTCTCCTGTATTTTCCTCCAGTATGGATCCTTTTTCCTCCTCTACCTGGGGGCAGTGCGCCTCTGGGAAGTAAACATAGTATTAGTCCTGGAAGCACATATATCTAGGAATCCATTACCCCTAGCATTTGCCTCTGGGACTCACTGTTGGCTGTAGCTCTTATCCAAGGGATTGAAATGAACATCTTCCTATGGGTGCCATACAGGCTCAGTTGACTCTTGGAGACTAGATGGTAAGACCCACATTCAAGCCAGAGGTCAAGAGACCTGCAAGGCTCAAAACCTTCTTCACCTTCAATTTACGGTGATAAACACTGATTGAAAGATGAAGTACATAAGCAAGTGCCTAAGACAGAACTGAAACCCAATACAAAGAATAGGAAAGGAGGAAAGAAATGAAACTTTAAGTCAAGGGAGGCACCTCAACTCTGGCCATACTGCTGACTTATTGGGAATTTTCAGGTTGACATAGAAGAGTGAGAAGATGAAGAAGCAGCCTGCTTAGGAAGACAAGGCATTTCAGGTGAAATCCAGTTTTCCAAGCATGCACTTCACTATTCTTGTCCTTATTCTCCTGAAAGAAAAAAAAAAAAAAAGATGTAGCATGTTTCCCACTTGAAATATGGTGAGTCAGGTCTGAGCAGTGGAAAGTGATTCATTTTTAATACTACATAGGCTTCACTCCACCTTCATTTGAAAAGAAATTTGATTCAATCAACTGAGTTCTGTAACCAGAATCCCAAATTATTAACGTAGCATGAGCAGTCAAGCTTCAGAGGATGTAAAGTTCAGGCTGAAAATTTATAAATTTACAATCAGAAATGCAATTGTTCCAGAAACTGTCCTTAAACGTTGACCTGTGTGGATCCAAATCTAGTCAGAGTGATGACACATGGCAGTGGCAGCTGATGACCACATCTGATTCACTGTCTCCCAATAGGGTCAATCTGACAAACATGTCAGGAATACAGAAAGTCTCCTGACTTCAGCTCCTGGCATCTATGTCCAATTAGGATGGCCCTACCTTTGGAATGGGAGCTCTGCTCCATTGGGCTTCCCTGGTAGCTCAACTATAAAGGGTCCACCTCCAAAGCAGGAGTTATAGGAGATATGGGTTCAGTTCTTGAGTTGAGAAGATCTGCTGGACGAGGGCATGGCAACCCACTCCAGTATTCTTGCCTGGAGAATCCCATGGACAGAGGAGCCCAGTGAGCTACAGTGCATGGGGTCGCAAAGAGTCAGACATGACTGAGCATGCACACAAGCCCGCCTCTGCTTTACTGAACTGGTAGTGCCACTGCTTGACTTGGGGAATCTGTTTTCTTTTCTTCATAGCTGACCAACTCTTTTCCAGTCAATAACTATCTCTTTAGATTTGTTCAAGCTTCCTATAGACTATTGTTAAACTATCATCATTAGGAAATTCTCTCTTGGTGGTTTGGTTGCTAAGTCATGTCCGACTCTTGTGACCCCATGGACTGTAGCCTGCCAGGCTCCTCTGTTTAAGGTATTCTCCAGGCAAGAATACTGGAGTGGGTTGCCATTTCCTTCTCCAGGGGATTTTCCCTACCCAGGAATCGAACCTGGGCCTCCTGCATTACAAACAGATTCTTTACCAACTGAGCTACAAGGGAAGCCCTAAGTTTATTTCCAATCAATAAACTATTTCTTTAGATTTGTTCAAACTTCCTATAGACTATCGTTAAACTATCATCATTAGGAACTTCTCTGAGCTTGAGCCTGCAGCTATCTCTCTGTATCTCTTTCCCACTGGTGGTCCGGGTTCTAGCTCAGTCTGAAACATAGAGAAAGTCTATGCCTTATTCCATGTGACAGCTCCTTAAAAATTTAAGAAATGCTATTATCAAGGTTGCCATATACCATTGTACAAGTTGTGAACCTAACAAAGGAATGTGGCTGTGAAGAGGAATGTGGGTGAGAAGCCTGGTCCAAGGCTGCCCCTCTTTGTAGAGAGGTACTTTTCTCTCCTTTGCCAAGGCTCTGTATGAATTAGCAATGGACATGGTTTTATGGTACTCTCATCTCAATATTTTGGGGCCCAACAACTATTTCTTAAAGCTTGCAACATTATGAAATCTGTATAATGTCACCCTCTTAAGCTGTGGTACATATACACAATGGAATATTACTCAGCCATTAAAAAGAATACATTCGAATCCGTTCTATTGAGATGGATGAAACTGGAGCCCATTATACAGAGTGAAGTGAGCCAGAAAGAAAAGCACCAGTACAGTATACTAATGCATGTATATGGAAATTGAAATATGGTAATGGTAACCCTATATGTGAGACAGAATAAGAGACACAGATGCATAGAACAGTCCTGTGGACTCTGAGGGAGAAGGTGAGGGTTGGACGTTCTGGGACAATAACATTGAAACATGTATATTGTCATATGTGAAGCAGAACACCATTCCATGTTCTATGCACGGGACGGATGCTCAGGGATGGAGCGTTGGGATGACACTGAGGGATGGGAGGGGGAGGGAGGTGGGAGGAGGGTTTGGGAGGGGGAGCACATGTGAATCCATGGCTGATTCATGTCGATGTATGGCAAAAACTACTACAATATTGTAAAGTAATTAGCCCCCAACTAAAATAAAAAAAAAATAAATAAATAAAAAACAAAAACAAAAAAAAATACATTCAAACTTATTAATGTACTATCTAAAAGTGACATCCAAAATTGGCTAAAATTCACCAAAAACAATGAGATGACTGCATTCCCTTGATCCATACATTACTATTCACATGGCTAAGAGTTACACTAGTTACTTCTAGCAGCTTCATCACACTGTTGGCTCATGCTGAGCTTAAAGTCCAAAAAGAAGCTCAGGTTATTTTTCCCTTGCAAAGTGCTGGTCACATAAGGTCTTCAAAATCCAGTGCAAAGTATGAATGATGAATTAATTTCTCTTAAAACTCAGCATTTTGAGTTTTGTCATCAATGTTGCTTACTGAGGTCTTTATGAGTAGTGTGATTCTATCTCTCCGGGCTTTGTGTCATTCACCAGATTGACAACCTGCTTTTTACACTTTTAAAGAAAGACAGGAAGGGAGGGAGAAAGAAAAGCAACAAATATTTTGGTGTGCCTACTGTATTCCAGGGGCTTCCCAGGTGGCTCAATTGTAAAGAGTCTATGTGCCCAGCAGGAGATGTGGGTTCAATCCTTCGGTTGGGAAGATCCCCTGGAGAAGAAAATGGCAACCCAGTCCAGGATTCTTGCCTGGAAAATCCCATGGACAGAGGATTCCAGCCCAGGGGGTCATAAGAGAGTCAGCTATAAATAAACAACAACTGTATTCCAAGCGCTACACTCTTACCGGATCATCTTCCTTAATCTTTACAACAATCTATGCAGATATGCAGTTATATTACTTCTATGTTCACAGCTAACTAACTTGCCCAAGGTTATACAGCTAATAAGTTGCAAAGAGAGGAATCAAACCCAACCTCATTTCATTTAAGCCAAGTTCTTCCAACAACTTGACAATGTCCCTTAAGTATGAGAAAGCCCCGTAACATATGAGGCCCCTGAAGTCATTCTGTAGAATGGCTAACTGGTGGGGCCAAGAGGACAGCTCTCAGGCATAAACTTAGAGTCTTTGGTCAAGGAATGACTATTGGAATTTGGAAAACTGTAGGTCTCCTATTGGGAGACCCAGGTTGGATTCCCATAACAGATTTGCTCAAGGAATTGATGATCTCTCAAACTTCAGAGCATATACCCTAGAGTCTGTCAATACCAGTATATTCTCCTTACGCTTATTTTGAGCTCAACTCAAATTTTCTTTTCTCTCTAATTGGTTCGGTTGAACTCACACCAATATTTATCTGTGTTCTCCCTCTGAGAGACTCAGTCAGAAAAAAAAAAAAAAAAACAAAACTATGGACAAATTGGGATTCATTTGCCTTATACCACTGCTTTCTGAGACATTCAGAATAAAACAGAATATTTGAGTTGGAATCCCAAAGATGACTTAGTTCAATTCTATCATTTTAGTTAACCCGAGAGGTTATGCAACTCCCTTGACTGTGCCATAGGTTAACAGGAGAGTCCTGTTACTTAACTTTTAACCCCAAAACAATATTCCGTCACTCTACAATGCCTCTGTTTTTATTAGGGAACGATGAAGTGAACTTGCTAGACTGGTTTAACTTCTGAAGTTTCCTGGAAAATGGTTACTGGTTTGCCATAAGTAGGCTTCCCTGGCTCAGATGGTAAAGAATCTGCCTACAATGCAGAAGACCTAGGTTCAGTCCCTGGGTCAGGAAGATTCCCAGGAGAAGGGAATGGCTACCAACTCCAGCATTCTTGCCTGGAGAATTCCATGGACAATGGAGCCCGGTAGGCTACAGTCCATGGGGTGCTAAGAGTCAGACACGATTGAGCAACTAACACACTCATAAATATTTTGGCTTCCCTGGTGACTCAGTGCTACTGCAATGCAGGAGACAATTAGGAGATACAAGTTTAATCCCAGGGTTGGAAAGATCCTTTGTTGCCTTAAGTGTCATACTAGAAGGTTCTGAGTTGCCTAAGGCCACCCTCGCCCTCCTCTGTGGTCCTCAGTTACTTTTTCTCACCTGGCCCTTGTGCAGTACTCTGTATAGGACAGCAATCAATAATCTCCTTATTAATTAAATGGCACTTTATAAAAGTACTCCTCCAGGGGCTCTGAGAAAGCCAGCTTTGGCTAGCTATAAAGTTTTAGGTAATCATTTAAGAAAAAAATTGTTATTCATCATCTTTATGGCATATCACGGCCACCACATTCTCCCCAGGAGTTCAATCCATCAAACTCTTCAATGCAAGGACGGCTAACAAGGTCCCTGTCACTTCAGGTGAAATACACAGGTATCACCAGAGGCTCCTGACTCTCACAAAGGTGTAGCTATCTTCCCATCCCAGCAGACTCCCTCTAGGGAGCCAGCAAGATGGCCTGGCCTGGCTTTCCATCTCCATTTGCACAATAGGGGTGGGTAAGAGGAAATCCTCTCATGAGAATGGTTTCCTGTGGGCAAGACATCTGAGGTTTTAAGCCCAACCCTTTCATGTCTGAGATATTCATGAGAAAATGGTTTGGTTATGGTAACTGGCCTTTGTGAGACTTTCAGCTGTCTGGTCCACATTCTGCACTTACTACTATTACTGCTGTTGCTGCTGACTATATCATATTTTTAAAATATTTATTTACTTATTTACTTGCCAGCACTGGGTCTTAGTTGAAGCACATGGGATCTTCAATCTTGGTAGCTGCATGTGGCTTTTTAGTTGAGGCATGCAAACTCTTAGTTGTGGCATGTGAGATCTAGTTCCCTGACCAGGGATCAAGCCCGGGGCCCCCTGCATTGGAAGCATGGAGTCTTAGCCACTGGATCACCAGGAAAGTTCCCTATAATAGTTTGCAAAGTGATTTCAATTGTCTCATTTGGTCCTCACCTCAGTCTTGTAAGACAGGAATATGATGACTATCATTCCCATTTCTCAGAGTAGGAAACTGAAGCACGTTCATAGTCACTTGGAAGGCATTCGTTACAGCATTTGAGCTCAGATCTGGCTTTAGATTCTGTGCATTTTAAACAATACATCACCATGCCTTCCATCCTCACCAACCTTGTTTCTTTTCTGGATGTAGTGCAGCTACATTTTGAATAAAGATGTTTCCATAAAGAAGTCTAGGCACCAAAGAATTGATGCCTTCGAACTGTAGTGTTGGAGAAGACTCTTGACAGTCCCTTGGACTGCAAGGAGATCAAATCAGTCAATCCTGAAGGAAATTAACCCTGAATATTAATTGGAAGGATTGATCCTGAAGCTGAAGCTCCAATACTTTGGCCTTTTGATGCAAATGGCTGAATCATTGGAAAAGACCCTGATGTTGGGAAAGATTGAAGACAGGAGAAGAAGGGGCAGCAGAGGATGAGATGATTGGATGGCATCAATGACTCAATAGACATGAGTCTGAGCAAGCTCCAATAGATAGTGAAGGATGGGGAAGCCTGGCATGCTGCAGTTCATGGGATTGCAGAGTCGGACACGACTAAGGGACTGAACAACAACAAGAGCTTTTTCTGTTTGCCTGTGTTGGGAACACCTTCCCTCAAATGAAATGCTCAGAAACAAGACAAGATGCCGTGTTTGGACTCATGAGTCAGCTCTGAGTGGCCAGGAACCTCCATGTGGTTTTCACTCTTAGGGAGAAAATTCAGATGATGTGGCAGATGGTCAACTGCCCTGAATGCCTGGGCTACTGTGGATAGACCCGAGCCTTTCTCTGACCACTGGGGCTCAGACAAGTGTGACTCAGATAATTGTCTCAGGGCCACCTGTTTCTCCAGGTTTTGAGAAAGGAGACTGGAGTAGATATGAACGGAATCCATAACACAGCTACAAATCATGTGCGTTCATGCACGTGTGTGTGTGTGTGTGTGTGTGTGTGTGTGTTAAGTCAGTAGGAACATATCCAGATTGAATTTATATTCTTTGTATGCACTGCATTAAGCGCTTTCAAAATGGTTATTTTACTTAATTCTAATTCTTTGCAGTGGATATTCTCTGCGGTTTTCAGACAAAGAACTGAAACTCAGAGAGACCAAGTGACGTGACCCTTGGTGACATGCCTCCCTTCCCCCTCTCCCAGTGTAGCTGATGAAAAGCTGTTTCTATAAAGCCCATGTAATTATGGATCACTCTATGTCATCCTTTATGTTTGCTTTCTTTGCTGGCCATGGCCCCACGTGTATGTGTGTGTTCAGTTCCTCAGACGTGTCGGACTCTTTGCAACCCCACGGACTGTAGCCAACCAGGTTATGAGCTGTAGACTAATTCTTCTCTCATTACTATCCATTCTTGCCCTGGCCAACAGTCTGTGGACCTGAGAGGCAGAATAAAGGTTGCCCAGGGCTGGGAGGAAGCCTGCTCTCCACCTCGAGTGGGAGTTCTGTTTTCCTTGCATGGGTTGGGCGGTAGATTCCAGATGTGAGTGGAAGGCTCCTGACAAAGGGCCAGTGGCTCTCCACTCTTCTGCTTCTGTTGCCTGACATGCTGAGCCTCTCCAACTGATTTACCTGCCACCCTGGGGCTGAAAGCTGGTGTTAAAATTCCCTGCAGTGGAAATGATCCGTGCAGGCAGAAGGGACAATGCATTAAGCCATAAGAACTGGTGTTTGTTCAGAATGATGGTGAGTGAGTCTGACAAGAGCCTCTGCACAGCCTCAGGGTCAGGGGAGCAGAGAGAGAGAAAAGGATGAGAGAAAGGAAAAACAGTGAAGAAAGAGAGCAAAAGGACTTGAGTGAGATTAGGAAAAAAGCAAATGAGAAAGGAAAAAGGGAGGAAAGAGAAATTCTATGATGGGATATGTGATTTTTTTCAACTACTCTGTGGACTTCCCTTGTGCCCCAGCACCCCTGCCTCCCCATTCCTGGAGATGGTCCACTGGTGTCACTACTAGAAAATTCCAAGACTCAGACCAATGCCCTGTGCCCTCAGTCTTTTGAGAAATCTTGAAGGATTATAAAACTCCTTCCCTCATAGTCCTGTTGAGATGAATGAGACTCCCAAGAGAATATTTGATAAATGATAACTATATGGTAGATATACAATAAATAGATAAATAGATGTGTTAGTCACTCAGTCATGTGCAACTCTTTGCAACCCCATGGTCTGCAGCCTTCCAGGCTCCTCTGTTCATAGGATTCTCCAGGCAAGAATACTGGAGTGGGTTGCCATTCCCTTCTCCATGGGATCTTCCTGACCCAAGGATTGAACCTGGGTCTCCTGCATTGCAGATGGATTCTTTACTGTCTGGGCCACCAGGGGAGCCCAGATAAATAGATAGTTAGATATAAATGATAGCTATATAGATATGGATGATGTACTCGTGTACTCCTCAGGTCAGCACTAAGACTTTGTAAGCTCAGGCAGGCATGGCTTACATGGATCCCCCATAGCTGGAATAGGGCCTGGCTCATAGCACGTACTCAAATGTTTGTTGAGTAAAAGTGAGGTACGTGTTCTCATGAAGCCCACTGAATGAGGCTTGGGCTGGGGGAATAATCAGTGTAAGAAGAGAGATTGAGCCTAATGTTTGTCCAGCCACCTTTGGCTTCATTTCCTTACCTCCTACTGTCCAATGGCAACTAGCTCTGACAGTGACAGATTTGCACTTTCCTACCAGAGCAGGACTCCACACAAGGCCTGCTCAGCAGGGCCCATCCTTCTCTCCAAGGAGGCAGAGGAGAGAGATGCCACAGCTGGGACCAGCTCAGACGTGAAGCAAGAGGTGAAGGATAGGAAATAACTTCAAAATATTGCTGGGGGACCCTCCCTGCTTTGAAGGTTGATGCCCTGAGCTGAAGCCAGACAGGCCAGGGAATGGCATCTAATATGCTTGTTGGATTCACAAGCAGCCCAGGCAACTGTCAGTATTCAAGTGAGGCTTGGAAAAAGGTGGGCCAGCTGGTGACACTGAAAATCAGGCTGATGGAAGCTTCCCAGGAGGCACTTGGAGTAAATAACTTGCCTGCCAATGCAGGAGACGTAAGAAATCCGAGTTTGATCCCTGGTTCAGGAAGATCTGCTGCAGGAAGAAATGACAATCCACTCCAGTATTCTTGCCTGGTGAATTCCACAGACAGAGGAACCTGGTGGGCTATAATCCATGGGGTCACAAAGATTTGGACACAACTAAAGAGACTTAGCATGCACACACACACAGAGGCACTTAATTCGAGCAAAGATGTTATTTCAAAGCAGGATGCCAGGCACAGGAATGGACCCAGGCATGGTGACCAGGCCCAGACAAGCCAGTTGGGGTCCACAGAAGACCAGCCAGCCCCAGCAAGGAGCTGCCATGCTGGGCAGAGACCCGAGGCAGCAGTTAGGTAGTAGGGGAAAGCCATAGATGGGCTGCCAGTGGGTGCCCAGAATTCACCCCAAGATTCCCAGAGTGGGAAAGTAACAACCAGACTCATCACAGACCCCTCACTCACAGCAATGCCTGCTGGGAAGGCTTGGAAAGAAAGAGCTTGGCAAGAGAAAGCATCAGAGAATTAAATCTGAGTCAAAAGGAGTAAGAGAAGCCTTCCCTTTCATCTGGTGGGGCAGTTCTAGAAACTTCTTCATCTCCTCTCTTCCTCTAGTCAGGCCAGTTAAGAATCCCCACCACACATTATTTTCCTCTTACTCCATGCTAAAGGCTGAGACCATCCATCCCCAGTTCCTTCCACTTTCCAAAAACAAAGATGACAGTCAACCAGCAGCTGTATGTTAAACCCCCTTCTCTCAAGACCCAGTTGGGTCCCAGCATCGGGCTGTGAAATCCTAACCCCTCAGCCCTGATGCAGCACCTTTGACCGAGTCCAGCTGGGCTGCTGGTGGTGATGAGCCTTCCCGATGGTCCACACTCCAATGAGGATGGTGCCCTTGGCTCTTTGCAGAACAGAGGCCTGGGTGACACAGAGCTATAGAATCTCTGAAGCCAGCTTTGAAAAATTAAAAAAAAAAACAACAAGAAGCTCAAACATCCCCATTAGTGCTTCTCTCTCATTTCCCCATTAAATCAGAGAGAGAAACCAGTGTACCGTGTCAATTCCTACTTTTAAAAACTGGGTTAAGCAGCCAAGAGCAGATGAGTGTTGGTAACCAGCTACTCCAAAGGAGCTGTTGAGGGGACCATTTCCCAGGAGAGCCATCCCCTGTTTCCTGTTCTCTGGGACAGGTGGCTCCAGCCTGGCCCTGAGCTTTCCAGCTCCCTGTCCCCATGGGCATGGCCTCTGGCCAGCAGGAGGTGACCTGGCCCCACCCAGCAGTGTGGTCTCCCTGGCCGTGTGGCTGGGCTGACCAAACAGCAAGAGAAGATCCAGGGCCGGAGCAAGCTATTAGCTCCTCTGAAGAGAACTCCCTTAATCGCATACACTAACCACACTGTTTATTGTGCAAACTTGGACTGAAGCAGCCATGCAGAAGGGGGTTCATAACAAGGGCTGCTAATATTTACTGCTGACATCGCATGTTCCTCAAGTCACTATAATGAGCCCATTGCAGCCTGAATATCTGCAGCCTTCCAGCAGAGGCAAAGAGGAGGAGAAGGAAGCAGAAGGGAGAACGGATGGTGCCTGCCTTCCTGATCTGCACTGCAGGGTCCCTTCCAGTGGTGGAAGTGTCTGCTGAACACCTGCTGTGTATGGGACATTGAGCCACATGCTAGGGTATGGAAGCGGACAAGGAAAACTCTTATAGAACACGGTTCCTGTCCGTGATGCTCAGTGAGGCCAAACAAACTGAAACATCAGAATTTGGAGCAGAAAAAATGTTTATTGCAGGGCCATGCAAGGAGAAGGGTGGCTCATGCCTCAAATCCTCAAAATTCTCTAAGGGTTTCAGCAAAGTGCTTTTAAAGGCAAGGTGAGGAAGGGGTGTGGTTAGTTGTTGCAAACTACTTGGTGTCACCTACTTGCTGAAGAAGGTGAGGTTGAACAGTTCTATGAAGATCTACAAGACCTTCCAGAACTAACACCCAAAAAAGATGTCCTTTTCATTATAGGGGACTGAAATGCAAAAGTAGGAAGTCAAGAAACACCCAGAGTAACAGGCAAATTTGGCCTTGGAGTACAGAATGAAGCAGGGCAAAGGCTAATAGAGTTTTTTGCCAAGAGAACGCACTGGTCATAGTAAACACCCTCTTCCAACAATGCAAGAGAAGACTCTACAAATGGACATCACCAGATGGTCAGTACCATAATCAGATTGATTATATTCTTTGCAGCCAAAGATGGAGAAGCTCTATACAGTCAGCAAAAACAAGACCTGGAACTGACTGTGGCTCAGATCATGAACTCCTTATTGCCAAATTCAGACTTTAATTGAAGAAAGTAGGGAAAACCACTAGACAATTCAGGTATGACCTAAATCAAATCCCTTATGATTATACAGTGGAAGTGAGAAACAGATTTAAGGGACTAGATCTAATAGACAGAGTACCTGATGAACTATGGATGGAGGTTTGTGACATTATACAGGAGACAGGGATCAAGACCATCCCCATGGAAAAGAAACACAAAAAAGCAAAATGGCTGTCTGAGGAGGCCTTACAAATAGCTGTGAAAAAAGAGAAGCGAAAAACAAAGGAGAAAAGGAAAGATATTCCCATTTGAATGCAGAGTTCCTAAAAAAAGCAAGGAGAGATAAGAAAGCCTTCCTCAGCAATCAATGCAAAGAAGTAGAGGAAAACAACAGAATGGGAAAGACTAGAGATCTCTTCAAGAAAATTAGGGATACCAAGGAAACATTTCATGCAAAGATGGTCTCGATAAAGGACAGAAATGATAGGGACCTAATAGAATCAGGAGATATTAAGAAGAGGTGGCAAGAATACACAGAAGAACTGTACAAAAAAGATCTTCACAACCCAGATTATCACGATGGTGTGATCACTCACCTAGAGTCAGACATCCTGGAATGTGCAGTCAAGTGGGCTTTAGGAAGCATTACTAAGAACAAAGCTAGTGGAGGTGACGGAATTTCAGTTGAGCTATTTCAAATCCTGAAAGATGATGCTGTGAAAGTGCTGCATTCAATATGCCAGCAAATTTGGAAAACTCAGCAGTGGCCACAGGACTGGAAAAGGTCAGTTTTCATTCCAATCCCAAAGAACGGCAATGCCAAAGAATGCTCAAACTACTGCACAATTGCACTCATCTCACACACTAGTAAAGTAATGTTCAAAATTCTCCAAGCCAGGCTTCAGCAATACATGAACTATGAACTTCCAGATGTTCAAGCTGGCTTTAGAAAAGGCAGATGAACCAGAGATCAAATTGCCAACATCTGCTGGATCATTGAAAAAGCAAGAGAGTTCCAGAAAAACATCTATTTCTGCTTTATTGACTGTGCCAAAGCCTTTGACTGTGTGGATCACAATAAACTGTGGAAAATTCTTAAAGAGATGGGCATACCAGACCACCTGACCTATCTCTTGAGAAACCTGTATGCAGGTCAGGAAGCAACAGTTAGAACTGGACATGGAACAACAGACTGGTTCCAAATAGGAAAAGGAGTACGTCAAGGCTATATATTGTCACTATGCTTATTTAACTTCTATGCAGAGTATATCATGAGAAATGCTGGGCTGGAAGAAGCACAAGCTGGAATCAAGATTGCCAGGAGAAATATCAATAACCTCAGATATGCAGATGACAACATTCTTATGGTAGAAAGTGAAGAGGAACTAAAGAGCCTCTTGATGAAAGTGAAAGAGGAGAGTGAAAAAGTTGGCTTAAAGCTCAACATTCAGAAAACTAAGATCATGGCATCTGGTCCCATCACTTCATGGAAAATAAATGGGGAAACAGTGGAAACAGTGTCAGACTTTATTTTTCTGGGCTCCAAAATCACTGCAGATGGTGATTGCATCCATGCAATTAAAAGACACTTACTCCTTGGAAGGAAAGTTATGACCAACCTAGATAGCATATTAAAAAGCAAAAACGTTACTTTGCCAGCAAAGGTCCGTCTAGTCAAGGCTATGGTTTTTCCAGTAGTCATGTATGGATGTGAGAGTTGGACTGTGAAGAAAGCTGAACATCGAAGAATTGATGCTTTTGAACTGTGGTGTTGGAGAAGACTCTTGAGAGTCCCTTGGACTGCAAGGATATCCAACCAGTCCATCTTAAAGGAGATCAGTCCTGGGTGTTCATTGGCAAGACTGAAGTTGAAGCTGAAACTCCAATACTTTGGCCACCTCATGCGAAGAGTTGACTCATTGGAAAAGACCCTGATGCTGGGAAGGATTGAGCGCAGGAGGAGAAGGGGACGACAGAGGATGAGATGGCTGGATGGCATCACTGACTCAATGGACATGAGTTTGGGTAAACTCCGGGAGTTGGTGATGGCCAGAGATGCCTGGCATGCTGCGATTCATGGGGTCTCAGAGTAGGACACGACTGAGCGACTGAACTGAACTGAACTGAACTGAACTTGGTGTCAGAATCCTTTGTTACTGTAGCTGTTCATGTATGTCAGGTCAACTGTAAATCTCAATAAAACACATATTATTCTCTGTTCTGCAAATTTTCTCTCTATGTGAATGGACTCATTGAAGGTCAGAGCCTTGAGAATAAGCTGTTCTCTATATTTCAGGCTGTAGGCAGTGTTCTTTTGCAACAGGTGCAGAGCCAGACTGACTAAGCACAAGCAACACAACAGATCTAATAAGGAGTCAGTTTTGTTTTTCCCTATTACAAAACTACCAAGGATCCAAGTGAATGAGTTCTAGGACAGGTGTGCCCCAGGTTTGGGCTCAATAGGCCCCTATTCTCTGGATCAGGGAAAATGCGCCAGAGTAGAACTATATGGTTTCCAGCTGAAGAGTCTCAGTTTGGGGAAAACTGATGTGATTCCTCTTTAAAAAAGTAGTGGGTGCCCATCACCCCCAGGGCCTCAGTTTCTTTCCTGAGAGGAAGCTTCATACTCTGAGCTGTTCCGCAATCTTATGAACTGGCAACTCCATATTGAAACCCTTAAAGGTCATTAGACTGAGCTGATGTTGAGGAGATAGTATGGGGCAGTGAGGAGACCTTGCAAGAATGCAGGGTCTTCCAAACTCTTCAGAAGACCCATATAAGACAATGGGATTCTTTGTGAGTGGCTGACAGACAGCCACCAGGGAAGGACTCTTTAGCCCTGAAACCTGGTACACTGACTGTACCCAGGGCACTTAAGGCCTAAGTGGTCCAAAAGGAATAGTCCACCCTGGCTCTAGGCCTGCCCTGCCAGTTCCATTGACTGTGATATTGGGCTGAGCTCTTCTCTGGGCCTGCTTCCATGTTTGCACAAGGAGGAATTTTGGCCAGACAAGAAACTCTAACTTGGGCTAATGGAGACTGACTGATTATAATGCCAGACATAGGATGTGTATATGCCTGGGGAAAAAGCACCAAGGGAAGGTGCAATCCAAAGCCCCAGGCTGGGCTTCTGGGGCTCCAAGAACCACCAGAGTAAAGGCAATAGTGTATGGATATATGTATATTTCTTGGCAAAGAGGGTCAGCAGCTTTCATCAGATTCTTAAAGAGCTCGTGATCAGTTAAGAACAACAGTGATGGTGGTTTAGTTGAGAAGTCGTGTCCAACTCTTTGAGACCACATGGATTACAGCCACCAAGCTCCTCTGTCCATAGTATTCTCCAGGCAACAATACTAGAGTGGGTTTCCATTTCCTTCTCCAAGAACCATGCTGTTTAGATCTAATTAAGGTTCTTTCAGTTTCTAAGTTTCTTGAGTTCTAAAACTTCTTTGCTTCTGTCAGATTCTCTCCCTGAGTATAAGCTCTAGATGGGACTGCCCTGAGGTCTCCTGAGTGCAAAATGGGGACGCATTCTGGGATGGAGTTAAAGGGACTCACCCAACACACGATGGGTTTACATGGTACAGAATTGTAGGCATGGCTTTTGGAGCTGCCCAGGGTTGAGTTTGAATTTCAGCTTTCCTATTACAGTGATATCTGTGAGTCTCAGTTTCCTCATCTGTAAAATTGGCACAAGGTGACTCCAAACCTGTAAAAATAGGCAAATGTGCAATAGGTCGTTTATGGATAGTACACTAAGATCTTTGTTAAAATAACATTAACAGTATGTTTAGACTTTACAGCCACTCTGGAGTAGCATATACATCAGAGAGTTGTCTTGAAGATTGTGTGTAATGATAAATACAAATTGCCTGGCATGGTGCAAGAACCAATAAATATTACCAATTTTGATAATTACCATTTTTATCTGTGCCATGGTTTGCATCCTGGGCAAAGATTTTGCTCCTGTCCTCAGATGATATCTCTGACTATAGGCACCTCCCCAAGTTTCCCTGTGATGCTATGTGTCAGGAGGAGTTCTTACATTTGAGGCCTTGATTGGAGCAGATGGACCTGAAGAAGACGGACCAGGATTCAGGCATCCAGCCAACCAACTAGAGGCCCAGAGGAGGGCCCTGCAGGGACATCAGACAAGTGGTTCAGAGGGTGCAGGGGCAGGCATGGTCCAGAATCCTGCAGCAGTTGAGAGAATAGTACAAGTGAATGCACCCCGCAGTTGGTCCCTGAGTGTTGATTGTGGCCAAGGGGAGATGAATAGGAGACCAGCAGGTGAACTCTGCTCCTGATTGCCGCATGTTCCCAGATGCTGTGATTATTTCTCTTCAGGGAAGGGCCGCAGAAGAAAATGCAATGCAAGTCAATGTGGGTGACAGAGCGTTCTCCAAGAACAGAAAGGGCCTGATTCTGCCTGCAAATCTATATTCTCAAAAGCCTCTCCCCATCCACTCTTTAATTAGAATGGAGCACAGCCTTGTGGAGGAGGTGAGCAGAGATGCTTAGAGAAGCTGGAAAGGCTCTCTCTGGTTCTCTGCATGAGCGTCAGATCCCCAGGGGTGAGGGATGAAGCAAAGTTTGGAATGAGGGGAAGTTGTCTGATGGATGGAGGCCATGAGAAAAAAATCTATTAGTGGTGCTTTGAGTTCCTTAGAGAATGGTTCCTGAGGAAGCCGAGTAAACAACTTCCTGATACTGGAGATTTGTTAATTAAGCACTTGGAACAGGCTCTGGGGGAGGAAGGCAGACAAGTATAGAATCTGACTTCTGAGAGCCTTCCAGCTTTCAGAGAGAAGGCAGTGCATCTCAGGGACAGTGGCCCAAGGTTTCTCCAAGCCTCAGTGTGAGGACCCTGGCAGCTGTCAATACAAGAGTTCGTGCTCATGGTTGGACCACATATGGGGAAGGATAGGCGAGAGGCTGAGCTGAGCATTTAGTGACAGACATGGTGTGCTGCTTTCATCTTTATGTCTATGAGCTCTGTGGCATGCAGAGCTAGCAATATTTGACCTGTCCAGGGAAAAAGTCACTAAGGCATCACCTGAGGGGACCCTGGCAAGGATTGTCCTCACGGATTCCTGGAACTTCTGCAGGAGTGCATCATGGCTTTGATTAAGCACACGTCACTTCTGAGCTTCTCTTTCAAAATGTGCATACTCCTGAGGAACGTGATGTATTAACTCACTATGTCTTCTGTAAAGAAAGTTGTTCAGAGCAGGGGTGCCTTGTTCTGAGTTGCTTCAGTTGTGTCTGACTCTTTGTGACCCCATGGATTATAGCCTGCCATGGTCCTGTGTCCATGGGACTCTCCAGGCAAGAATAGGCAAGAATAGGAGTGGATTGCCATGCCTTCCTTCAGAGAATCTTCCTGACTCAGGAAGGAATTCACGTCTCTTATGTCTCCTGCATTGGCAGGCGGTCCTTACCACTAGTGCCACCTGGGAAGTTCCTTGATTGAAGAAATGGGTCCTCAGAGGAGTGAATGATCATGGTCAAGGAAGGTGGGGGGCTGCAAGTCACCACGCCACCCAGCCCAAGATAATTAGGAAGATGGAGGAGTATGCCAGGACCACCCTCAGGCTCCCTGTCATCCTGCCCAGATGCCTGAGTCATGCCCCAGAAGGAGAAGCCCAAGAGAGAAGGAGAAAGAAAAAGGAAAAAGAGGGGACATAGATGAGAATTCCCACGAGCTCATGTAAAGTGGTTTTCAGAGCCAGTCTGATTTGGGCTGCTGTCCTGTTTCTGGCAAGCAAACCAGGATGAAGAGTTGCTTCTCTTCCTACCTCTCACCACCACTAGATGTAGCACCACTAGTATAGCACCAGGTGCTCCACTCCCCGTCCCCACAAAGAGCTATGAGAATAAATGGTAAATGGAATCATCTGGAGGAGTTATGTAGGGGAAGGAATCCTAGGAAGACCCTTGTAGAAGAGAGAATCCTTTCTGTGAAGGGAGAGCATCCAGCCCACCTCCCACCCCATTACCCAAGTCTAATGCTCATGGCCCTTCCCTAAAGAGAAGGCCCAGTCTTATCCCCAGACAACAAGTATAGCTCACTCTGGCTCCAGGCTTCCAGGAAATGCCCCTTCTCCATCAGGTAGAAACTAGTATCTCCAGTTCAGATGACAGGGCTACCACTAGTGTCCTATACCCAACACCACATTCCATAGCTCCAAGTTGTGCAGAGCTGGATGTGTTTGAAGACAAAGAGAAGCTCTCCTCCCCACATGGAAGACACAGGTGCACAGTCAAGGATATGGCAAGGAGGCAGCTCCCAGGAAAAACATATTTACCTTCCAAGTTAGATTCACCAACATCCAGCAGTGTTATGCAGAGTCCTGAGATAGAGGGATTGATCAGTCTGAAAGGAGGATGGCAGCTGGGAAGCTTTTGTTGAAATCTGTGTTGGCTGCAGGCAGTGTCCACAAAGTGGGGTCTAGCCATCCTCTCTGGGCTCCATTCCTTCAGTGGGCAACATGATGGAGCTCCCTGAGAAAAAGTGGGCAGGGGAAACGGAAGGGAGAAAGGAAAAGTAAGTATGGGGCTGAGGCTAGCAATGTTCTACCATGTCCTCTTCTTTTTGTGTAGCCCCGGCTCAGGCTGTCCGCCTCTGTCTTGGTGTTTCTAGCTGAGAAGCAGAGGGACTTCCTTCTGTTCCCACTTTTTCTCCCTACATCTAACTTTCCCAGCCTCAGCAAGCAGACTCAGCCTTCCCTCTGCCATCTTTTTATTCCTCACAATGACTGAGTGATGTTAAGATGTTCATTTCCTTGGGAAAATAAGGAAACAGCTTCAGGGAACTTAGATAACTTGTCAAAAACACGCTACCTGGAAAGATCAGAGTCAGGATGGTGAACACCCATTTTTTGACAAGAAGACTGGCCCAGTGGTTCCTCCGGTACACATACTGCACCTACAGTATACACTCTGGGAGGTCCTCCTATGGGGCCTCATCTAAATTTATCCTTCCAGATCGCTGCTCAGGTCTCACACTTGTCACTCACTTTGCTTTGATAACATATTGTTTACAGGTAAAGCTGGCCCTGCTCTCACCAGCAGACCTTTGCATCTACCAGAGTAAGAAGTGAAGATGTTCAGATCTATAAGTGCCACTCAGCAACCACTTCTTGTGAGAGACCTGCAGTGTGGGAAGCCTCCAGCTTACCTCAACTTGTCTCTGTTGCCCAAGTTTCAGGAGACTATATGAATCAAGAGAGGAGGAACCATTTCTGTGTGTGAATTTCCAGGGACTGTGAAATCAGTAACCATGGACTCCTTCACCAAGCTGTTGCAAAGGGACATGAGTTTGTTCTTATCCTGGGAGCTAGTAGCAGAAGGTTGCACATACATGCTAATTACTGGCCCATAGAAGAGAGATACAACAATAACATGAGAACTACATGTGTTAAAGGCTTTCTTCTTTCCCTCTAAAGACTGGATTCTGAGCATTGTAGCTTCAACAAATCTGTAGGAGACAAGGATAAGTGACAAGGGAAACAGGGAATAGAAAGTCCCCACAATGGAGAGCATACACTGAACGTAGTGTCTGCACATGACATTTTGATCATCACTAGGATCTCACACAGGAAATCATCTACCTTGTTGTTGCCACAAAGTGGCAGCTGGACAGTGAGGGATGACTGGAGCTAGGAGTTGGCCAAAACACTTAGCCACACTATGACCACTAGGAAGATACAGAGCTGCTGATGCATGATACCTGGGTACCTGAAAGGCTTGCAGATGGCCTTGCAAGGACATCACAGCTAAGAGGATGTATTCAGTGGCTCCTAGGAAGTGAAACACACAAAACTGGGTCACACAGCCTCCACAGGTGATAGACTTATCTGGGGGTCAGAGGTTCAGCAGCTGTTGAGGGATGGTGGTAGTGCAGGAAGGAGAGGTTGAAAAGGAAGTAGTACATAGGGTTGTCAAGATAAGGATCTACCCTGGATACCACTAGTTGTAGATGTAAGCAGCAAGCACTGCTATGAAGAGTGGCATTTCCGACCAGGGATGGTAAGAGAAACCCAAGAGAATGAAAATATTTGAAGTGCTTGCGTTGCCTGCATTCATAACTGATTTTGCTCTATTTGGTGGATTTAAGTCAAAGTGAAGATTTTCATTTCAGTATCAAGTATTATTTTTTCATATATTCCTTTTTTTATTTTTAAATTTTAATTGGAGAATAATTACTTTACAATAATGTGATGGGTTTTGCCATACATCAACATGAATTGACCATAGACACCCACATGGCCCCTTCATCCTGAACGCCCCTCCCACCACCCTCCCCACCCCATCCCTCCAGGTTGTCACAGAGCACCAGCTTTGAGTGCCCTGCGTCATATATCAAACTCCCACCGGCTATCTATTTTACATATGGTTAAGTATATATTTCAATGCTATTCTCTCAAATCATCCCACCCTCTCCTTCTCCCACTGATAGTTAATTTATTCAGTTAAATACAGTGAGTTATGAAGGGAAAAAATTAACCAAAGACTCCTTTCAACCTCGGACACAAGAACCCTTTTAGTTCTTCAAGGTGTTGTGGGCCATGCAGGTCAGTAGAAGGGCAGTCTTGTTAAAACTATTAAGCAAATCCAAGATTGAATGATCAATATTGTTAAGATGTAAATTTTTTCCAACTGATTTATAGATTCAACATGCTTACAATAAAATCCAAGCAGACTTTAAAAACAACAACACATCAGAATTTGACAAACTGGTTCTAAATTGATACAGAATTTCAAAGGATCTAACACAGCCAGAACAGTTTTGAAAAAGAAGCAAGTTGGAGGACTTACTTACCTGATTTCAAGACTTACTACACAACTGTGCTACTCAACACTGCATAGTACTGAGAAAGAATAGCTATACATCAATGAAACG
Source organism: Okapia johnstoni (assembly GCA_024291935.2). Lineage (NCBI taxonomy): Eukaryota > Metazoa > Chordata > Mammalia > Artiodactyla > Giraffidae > Okapia > Okapia johnstoni. The sequence goes on along the minus strand of CM044314.1, from coordinate 40,346,705 downwards.
AATAGAGAGTCAAGAAATATACTCATACTTATATGTCCAATTTATTTTCCACGAGGTGGCAAGGCAACTTGATGAATGAAAGAAAAATCTTTCAACAAACTGTGTTAGAACAACTAGCACTACTGAAGAGGAAAAAGAAATGATCCTTCCTCCTTACCTCATACTCTACGGAAAAGTTAACCTGAAATGCGTTATGAACCTAAATGTAAGAGCTAAAACTATACAATTTTACAAAAATTCATTGAAGAAGGGTTTCAAAACCTTGGATTAGGCAAGTGTTTCTTAGGACGCAAAAAACATAAAGCAGTGGAGATGTAATACAGTAAATTAAATTTTACCAGTTTTTGCTCTTTGAAAAATACTATTAAGTGAGACTTCTCTGATGGTTGTGGCTAAGACTTTGTGCTTTCAGTTCAGGGGTGAAAGTTCAATCCCTGGTCAAGAAACTAAGATCCCGCATGACACATTGCATGGCCAGAAAAATAAAAATAAAAATTTTAAAAATTAAATTGCATTTCAAAGTACTTTTAAATAGAGATAAGTCATAGGTAAGAAGGAAAATGTTCACAATACAAATATCTGACAAAGAAATTGTATCATAAATATATAAAGAACTCTAGCAACTTAATAATGAGATAACTAAATTAAAAACAGCAAAAGATTACACAGACACTGCTCTAAAGTGAACACGTAAAAGTGCAGTAAGCACTTGGGAATACTGATACTCAACAGGGGAGTGTAAATTAAAACTACAACTCATTCATCAACAACCATCACAACTCATTCTAATGGATAAAATTAAAGTGATAAAAATAAATTCAAAAAATAAAGAGTGATAATACCAAGTGTTGACAAGGATCTGGATCAACAATCTCTTGTATAATGTTGGTAGGAACACAAAACAGTACAACTACTTTGGCAAAAAGTTTGACAGTTTCTTATAAAGTTAAACTTATACTAACCATCAGAGACACCAACTTCACACTTGGGTATTTACCCAAGTAAAATGAAGACACATGTCCACATGAAGACATGAGGATGTTCATAGTAGCTTTATTGATAATAGATCCAAACAGGAAACAACACAAGTGTCAATCAATGGGTGAACATTAAACAAATTGCAGTATACTTGTGCTGTATGATATATTCAGGAATAAAAGAAATGAGATAATGATCCATATGACAATATGAGAGGATCTCACCATATTCTGCTGTGTGAAATAAGCCAGACATGAAAGAGTATACATGGTAAAATTCCATTTATATCAAACTCCGGAAAACCACCCATCAATAGTGACAGCAGATTAGGGTTGCCTATGGTTCATGGTGGGGATTGACTATAACTAGACACAAAGGAACAACCTTTTGGGATGATATAAACAGTCTATGTCTTGATGATTATGCAGATGTATTCATGTGTGTCTATGAATATTTATGTTTTACTTATCAAACTGAAATTTGAAATGAGTGCATTTTTATGGCATATAACTCATATCTTAGTACATTTGCTAAAAGACAGCATATATCCAATCTTCTCTCACCTGCTTGCTAATAACCATAAACCATAATGTCTTCCAATGTGCTTATAATACAGTCCAAAACTCCCTATCAAGTTCTACAAGGCCCTGCATGGGCTGGTGCCATCTCACCACTGTCCCTAAGCTCACTGTCCTCCAGGCTCATTGGCCTGCTGTCATTTCCCACCAGGGACCTTCCCATGGGTAATCACTTCTGCCTGAAATGCTCTCTGAGCAGCTATGTATCCCCTACCATCTGGCCCCACCTCCAGCAATTTCCTGTAAGCATTTACTTTCTCATGAGAAGAATTCCTTTACTCTCCCATTTAAATGTGGTTCCCTGATTGTCTTTGCTCATGATATTCTTTTCCCACTTAGTCCTTATCATAACTTGTTTCTGTGAATTAATATGGTGTCTCCTTCTTAAGGAGACTGTAAAATCAGTTTAGACTGTAAAATCAAAATAAAGCCTAGTATGCTCTGTTCACTACTGAATCTCTAGCATCTAGCAAAGTCCCAGGCATGTAACAGATGTTCATAAATATTTGATGGATAAATCATTGAATCAGTACTTTTTTCTCAGGGAGGAAGTCACTTGGAATGAATGAAGCACTACAGTGGGGGCAGCATATGGTAGATAAAGGACCAGCTTTGGATCTCACGTCCTGGCTCTTTCACTAGTGCACAAACCAGTTCTGATTCAGTAGGGCTGAGTTGAGGTCCAGAAATCCCAACATTTAACAAGGGCCCCAGGGTAATTCTGATGCTTAAGATTTATAGAAATAGCTAGGTGAGCACATGTGCATGTAGTCCCATAAACACAAGTAAATCCAAATGTAGAAATATTTGACCATTGTTGGTTTCAAAAAATAGGATCATATTTTCCTCACTTATCTGCATTGTTTTTTTTTTCCACTCAGAAATCCCTTGTGGAACCCCTCCAAGTCACTTGGTATAAGATAAATATTATTTTTTTTATATAAAAAAAACCCAAAAAACTGTAGAAGTACATATTGTACTTATTTTAATTTGTACTTATTTTTTTATTTTTAATTGGAGGATAATTACAGTTTTTGTGATACACATTTTAGGTTGAAAATGGGTTATGAGGTTTTATGGAGAAGGGCTTGCGGCTGAGGATTATTAATATGGAATGGGTTGCAGAGACCAAAAGGAACTAAGGAAAAAAGGTGGGTAAAATCACAATTCATACAAAAGCTATACACAACATGATAACTTTTATGCAGTTCTGTGAAAGTATAAATCTACACCTCTGTCTTGTTCAACTTAAAGATATATACATATATTTGAAATTATTGATATAAAAATTAAATTACTTAGTAATTTTTTTTTAAACAAAGAAAGCTACCAGATCATTTAAGACCCTAATGAAAATGCAAATGTTATTTGGGATGATCACATACTAAGAGATTATCAAGCAGTTATTTATACTTCTTCTATTCAAGTTATATTACCGGATTAGTAAGTGCACGCTGACTGAAGGAATAAAGGAGAAGTGTTCATCATAACAACCTGGTTTTGATGTGAGAGGGGAGAAGGAAAGGAAAAAGGCTGGAATGCCCTTTGATGCTAGGTCAAAAGGGACTTTAAAGGGACAGGGACCAGCAGGACAGCATTGAGAAGGCAGGTGAGAACTCTAGACGTGATGGAGAGGGGTGTGTGGGCAAAGCTAGTGGGGCCGAACTAGTAGGTGAAACAGACTGGTGAGATCATATGGTCTGGTTTAATTTTCTAAGAAGGAATTATTTCCTTTGCAGATTATCTCCAGTGACTAGCACAATGCTTGGCCTGTCAGAGTAAGAACCCAGAGAGCATTTGATGATTAAGAGGATGGGGATATGAGAGGGAGAGAGAGAGGAAGGATGACAGAGAAAGAGAACAAGGAAGTGACTTGGTTTCATAGCATATCAGCTGCAGAGTCAGGGGTAAAATCCAGACGCAGTTGTTTTTTTTCTAAGTTTCTAAGAGTAGTTCAAAGAGGAAGATAGGACAGAAGGGAAGTGAGAGAAGGAGGGAGGGAGGGAGAACTGGATCCCCTTCTCATTCTCTTCCCCTCTCTCTCCAATCTCTCTTCTCCCTCCCAAGAGTGGAAGTGGAGATGTATTGGGTGTGGGAGAAAAGGCATCAGCTGCTCCCTCCCTTGTGGTTCAGGTTATACAACAGAAAAGATTTCTGATTCTGGATGAACACTTCAGAGAGCCCCAACAGCAGCAATATCACCCTCAGACTGGTCCTGTCAGTCAAGCTCGCAATAGGATGAGACAGAGTCACCTGGTCCTTTCTCAGCTCAATTCTCTGAAGGAGAGTGGTTGTCCAATCAATTGGTTGATTATACCCAAAACTAACTGACTATAAATATGTTAATGAAACAGTCATTTTACTGCCTATAGTCTCCTTCTCTTTTTCCATGTTCTAGTGCATGTGTGCTAAGTCGCTTCAGCTGTGTCTGACTCTTTGCAACCCCATGGACTATAGCCTGTCGGGCTCCTCTGTCCATGGGATTCTCCAGGCAGGAATACTGGAGTGGGTTGCCATGCCCTCCTCCAGGGGGATCTTCCTGACCCAAGGATTGAACTAGCGTCTCTGAAGTCTTCTGCAATGCTAGGCAGGTTCTTTACCACTAACACCTCCTGGGAATCCCACTTTCCATGTGTATTTTCCCCCAAAAGGGGTGCTCAGTCTTAGCTGTCCAGATCTATCTTCTCCATACCTGACCATCCCCTGAAGATACCTGACCATCTCCTGAACTGGCTATACTAATTTCTCATGAAATGTAGAGAACTGAACAGGGATTCAAAAGCGGGGTTAATGTGAGATCTAAGAAACCCATTCTATATCAAGGTTGTAAGGTCTGATAACCCCTTAATGTGTTATCTTTCCAAGCAGATTTGTGTTATTATAGAGCACAGAGAAAGTAAGCTGTTAAAAATCAGCTAATAAGGCAGTGGACTCAGGCTCAATTTTCTGAACATGAATATGTTTAATATAAATGGATCTTAGAAACCAGGTGGTTAAGTATTAGATGATATGGAATGCAGTAAATATAGAATGGGTACAGGCCATTAAGAATTGAACCTGGATTCTGAATTGTATGGGATGTTTTAACTAAAAATAATAAAGTATACAATGAAATGTGACTGAAAGATGAGGGAATTTTATTACATTATATCACAAGAATTTCAGAGTTTGCTAATTCAGCAGCTATAATAACCCCCTCTTTCTTTTGTACTCTATTTGATTGCAAGGTGGTTAAAGCTACTCTATGTATTGTGCAAATATGGCATTCATTAAAGAAACTGGAAGAAGGATCTCTACTTTCATTCACCATGCATCTTTTCTCAGTAGAGATTAAAAAACTTTATCCCTTTATTCATCAACATGGCCTTACTGCCATAACACATACCACCAAAATTCCGATGGCTGTAGACAGCAAAGGTTTATTTATTGCTAATATCCATAATCTGATTCAAGTCAATTGGGGTGGGGAGAATGCTCTGATCCATACAGACACTCAAGGACCCAGAGTCATTCCTGCTAATGGCTCCAGCATCCTTCAAGGCCTCGGAATATTCTCTGGATCTTCAGCATCTGGGAGTGAAAGAAGAGATGGTAAGGAGAAGGTGCAGAAATTGATATATCTCACTTCTATTCATATTCCATTAGTTATACAACCCTGCTAAGATGTAAAAAGGCTAGGAAATGCAGTCTAATTCTGTGCCGTGGAAGAAGAGGGGAATGTGCATACTGCAAGTACCATCAGTCTCTGCCACATACCCCATCAGATATCCTCTCACTTCCCATTGTCCAGGAGTAGGTCACATGCTCATGACTAAACTATTCACTGTCAAAGGGAATGCTGCTGCTGCTGCTACCGCTAAGTCAATTCAGTCGTATTCGACTCTGTGCGACCCCATAGATGGCAGCCCACCAGGCTCCGCTGTCCCTGGGATCCTCCAGGCAAGAGTACTGGAGTGGGTTGCCATTGCCTTCTCCGCAAAGGGAATGAGGATGATCCAATTGGCTTGTATGATGCCCAAACTGTAAGGTGATCCCCAGTGCTCCCCACCTTCTTGTATTCTTACCCCTGTATAATCCCCTCCCCTTGAGTGTGGGTGGGATATGTGACCTTCTTCTACCAAGAGAATATGGCCAAAGTATGTGATGTCACTTTTATATGGAAAAGGTCATATATTGTCACTGTTATAATTACATTAGACCACATTATATTAATATAAGATGCTGGAGAAGACTGTTGAGAACCCCTTGGACATCAGCGAGATCAAACCAGTCAATCCTAAAGGAATCAACCCTGAATATTCATTGGAAGGATTGATGCTGAAGTTGAAGCTCCAATACTTTGGCCACCTGATGCAAAGAGCTGACTCATTGGAAAAGACCTTGATGCTGGGAAAGATTGAAGGCAAAAGGAGAAGAAAGAAGCAGAGGATGAGATGGTTAGGTAGCATCACAGATTCAAGGGACATGAATTTCAGCAAACTCGGGGAGATAGTAGAGGACAGAGGACCCTGGTATGCTGCAGTCTAGGGGTCACAAAGAGTCCGACATGATTTAGTGACTGAACAACTGTCTAGAGATTCTCCTTGCTGGTTTGATGAAGAAAGCCTCCCTGCTAAGGAAGCCACATGGCAAGAATCCATGAGCAGCCTTGGGTCAACAGCCAATAAGGAATGGAAGTGCTATATTCTACAAATGCAAGGAAATAAATTTCGCCGACAACCTGAGTAAGTTGTGAGGCAGAGTCTTCTCCAGTCAAGCCTCCAGATAAGAATGAAGCCTGGCTGATGTTTTAGTTGCAGCCTTGTGAGACCCAGAGCAGAAGACTCAGCTAAGGCACACATGCCTGGACTCCTGAACCACAGAAACTATAACACAATTAACACGTGTTATTTGAAGTCTCTAAGTTTGTAGTCACTTGTTGTGCAGCAACAGAATACTAATAGAGCTTAAATCCATCATAGTTAACCACTGGAAGTAGAAGGAAGCCAACTTATCTGACTTCCAGTGGTTTAGTAAACCAACTTATCTTCAGTCTCAGGTGGCTGAGACTGAAGAACCAATCAAAATCAGGCCATTCCAGGAAGGGCTATGCAATGCCTGGCTATCAATACACCATGGGCAGTCTTTATCATAGACAATATTCTATAAAAACAGGTGGTAAAGCCCCACGCTGCAGTACTCTCTGGAACAAACACATCAATGTAAGCTCTTAGATATAGCACATTTAATTTTAACACAAGTAAAAACAAGTTGTATATTAAATGAAAATGAATATTATGAAGTTTTAACTGGATCACGTAAAATTACCAAGACAGCAGCATCTGTTAGGTCCCAGGCCTCCTTGAGAATCTGATGAAATTCTGGACACCCTCTTGTCAGAAAAAGATGTACTTGAATACCTATGCAACGTAAAGTTTTACCTACAATTTTTAGGAGATTAAGACCCCTTGAGGCCTATCCAGAGGTCCCCAGGCTGGTCACACATTATGGGGTTGAGTGACCTGAACTTTTGGGTCACCTAGATATGAGAGAATGATATCAGGTGACAGCTGTACAGTCAGAAAAAATGTTAATGTTAATGTTACAGTCAGAAAACCTTAGCTTTGTGTGGCAGGGATTTTTTTCAGCATGTGACTCAGGTGTCACCTTAAAGAGTTGGGGCAGGAAAGAATAGAGCATCCCAAAGCTGCAGGGCTCATGGGCAAGGGTAGTGACAGGTTTTCTGGATTAGCCTAAATCCAGAAACAGCTTGAGGGAAATACAGAACAGCCAGAAATCTTGACTAGAGGAGGACATGTGACAGCACTGGAAAGTGGAGAAAATGAGAGAGTAGGAGAGCGAGAACTGGAAGAATGAGAGACACGCCATCCAGATGGAGCGGGGCATTACCTCCTCTACCTGTCCTGTCAGCCTCCAGGGAGTGTGAAGTTGGAAATAAAAAGGGCAAGTAGAAGCTGTCTTGCTAAGGGGTCTTTGATTTCTCTGTGACAATTGTTTAACTTAGCTTTCAATTCAATTATAATATGAAAAAATTAATAAAAGCATTTTCCAGATCATATAGATTATTACCTTATAACAAAAATGCTGATTTCATTGTCCATATTTGCCTTTGCACTGTGATTGTGTTAGTAAAAATTAGCACTGCAATAATTGATGTGGTCTAGTGAGAGAAGAACAGAGGGGAAATTACAGTGTAAACGGCACACTTCTGTTAGGTGAAAGCCAAATGACTTCATGGATGTTGGCGTGTTAGTGGGAGGTTTGAATCAGCACATGGCACAGCAAGCCAAATCAAAGGATCTGTTGAATGTATTCCTATCCTTGGTGGGGGGTGACTCAGTTTGAGCTAGCAATATCAACTATAACATTGGATTAATTTTGTAAATTTGAATTGTTTGAGTTCTGTAATTTTCTATGTATTTGATCTGCAAATTCATTTTGATTTTGCAGTGATCATTAGGGCTGCCTACAGATATCCAGTTCCTTCTTCCAGGACACATGGTGGCATGAAACTTTAGCATCTCTCTCTTAAGTGGGACACAGGATTAGTTCTGGCTGGCTAGTTGTGAGATATCCTTCCCATTTTTCTTCACCTTCACTCCCATATATTTGATCCAAGAATTTCAAGAAAAGCAGCATTGTAATTATCCTAAAATAGGCCATCCAAAGCCAGTGCACAATACTTGCCTTTGTTAAAATCTCATAGAGTGAGATGGAGCAAGAGCAGGACTTGTTGGGTGTTGCCAGCACTTGTCCTTCTAGGCTTTGGAGTTCTGACGCTTGTCAGATGGAATGCTGAGCTGTTCAAAGGCTACCTATAGACAATCCTCATGAGACTCAGGCTTTCTCTTTGGCTCCTCCAAGGTAGGATGTGCTTAGGAGATGGCTGTTTGCTCTTGCTTGGGCAAGATAGAGTGGGGAGAAGCTCTGGGTCTGTACTCCTCAAAATCTTTGCATCTCCTTATCATGAGTGGCAGTAAAAAAAGCTTATCCACTGACGTGCGCTGAGAAAAATCCTGGCACCCACAGACATTTTCATTATTGATAATTATGGTAATAATAATAGTAATTTTATAGCACTTTCATCTAGTATATGTTGCAAACAAAAATAATTCAATCAGCACATGTGTTCTGCCATCTGTTCTTTACTCTTGGAGCCCCACCTCCCTCCCCACATACATACATAGCACAGTATGTAAATCTCCACCTCCAATACACACACACACACACACACACACACACACACAGTGCTCTTGCTTCTGGATAATAGCTAACATTTGCCTGAAATGAAAGTTTGCAAAACACAATTTCTACATTTAATCTCCTCAACAATGCTGTGAGGTGTCATTTTCCCCATTCTCATGTAGGAAAATTGATCAGAGAATGAGAAAGTGCTGATTCTGGAGCACTCACTGAGGTTCCATGGGAGCAGGATCAGGCTGAGATCAGGGAAGGAAACTGAGAACCTGCAGTACCAACTGGGCCTGTTCAAGTGCCCACCTATAGGGAGCTAAGTCCAAAATCTGTGATCAGAAAGCAGAGTCAGAAGGACAAATCAAAGTTGGAATGGCACACAAGAAGACATGATTGGAAGAGAAGCTAAAGCAAAAAGAAAATGAGACAAGCAAAGAGTAAAAGACTATCGGAGGCCAGTGGGGAATTTAATGATGCTCTTTTCTTGGGATAGAGCTGGTTCATAAAGCCATATGATGTCACTAGACACTTTGACTCTAAATCTTTTGTATCTCAAGATTCCTGTCCTGAGGTTCATGTGTATACAAAACTTTGTTTCTGTGTGTTTGCAGATGTGTATTCTTTAAGGCAGATGTTTCATAGATTTTGTCAGATTCTTAAAGGGAACTTTGTTGGCTTCCATCTAAGCAATTGAACTGCCTTCACTGTGTGATTTGGCCCCCTTCTGTGGTCCCCTCAATTCTGAAATTTAATGTCCCACCCTATCCCTTCCAGTCCTGGAGTGTTCTCTATGAGCCAGTCTGCAGCTCACGAATAGATTCATTGATTGATTAATAGAAAATCTCTTTGGTATCTAAACCAGTCCTAGATACCATTATAGAATATACTTAAGGCATAATGTTGCCCTCATGGACCTTAAGATCTGGGCTTAAGGGCAAGACACACAATGAGGGGCCAAGAGTAAAAGCCAGCATTAAAGTCAGTTGGTGAGATCCAGACAAGTTGTCAGAAGAGGAGAGTTTAGTGAGGTGCTGAGTTATCAGAGAGCAGCATGTGTTGGTGAGGAAGAAAGAACCATGCCTTTGGAGACAGGTATTCTGGATCTCAGTCCTAACTACCACCTACTGCACAGTCTTGGTGAGTTATTAAGTCTCTTACTTGTATAAGAGACACTAACACTACCTTGGTAGGTGTTATCATCATTACAGAGGGGGATTATATAAACTGATGTGTATAGCTCAGGACTGATGCTCTGAGTGTGATCCATAATCATCAAAATCTAAGGTATGTAACTATTTGCTTTAAAATCTATATTGTTTGGTTTTGTGTGTCTACAAACATCGTGTAAATTGAATCAGATCTTGTATATTCTTCATCACTCAAATATATAGAATATATAGAGTTGGTCATTTATGTTGACAGATGGGGCTCTGGTTAATAACGGTTTTTGCTTCAGTGACTTTACCACACTTTATTTATATTGTCTTCTGTTAGTAGATTGCATGTATCTTGCCCCCAAATCTTTGCTACTATAAATGTTTGTGTTATAAACACACTTCGATATGTAGGTATTTCTCCAGAAGTGGAATGGCTGGCTTGCAGGGAGAAAGCCAACTTGTTTACCAAGTATTTGTAACAATTCACACTCTCATAAAAAAACTATGAAAATCTCATTGCCTTTCTAGCACTTGACCTTGTCAGAATCAAAAACGTCTTTGTGTCCAAACAGCATAAAAGGATGGATAAGTTTGATTTGTGTTTTTCTGATGATTAATATGATTAAGTAACTTTTCATAGCTGCAGCAGTTTTGTTTCATTTTTTAACTGATACGCCTTGTCATGTCTCTGTCCACCTTCCTTATGTCTACTTTTTTGGATCTTATTCTTATTGACTTATAAAAATTCTTTTTGTATTATGAATACTAATCCTTTGTCAGTAAGGGCAGCAAATATCTTCTCAAAGTTTTGTGCTTTTTTTTTTTCTCATTTCTTCCTGCTCTTTTTGATGAATGGAATGACTTAATTATAATGTTGATAAACATATAGAATTTAGGTAATTTATGCTTTCACGTTTTAAGAAAATCCTCCCCATCCTCAGGTCAAAACATTCTCTGATATTTTCTTGAAAATGAGTAGTTTTATCTTTTGCGTTTAGAAATTTTATCCATCTGGACTTTATTTTTTGTTTGTTTTTGTTTATTATAGTTTAAGATTTCAATTTAAAATTTTTATTTTGGTGAACAAATATCTCAGAGCACATTATTCAAAAGTTTTATTTTTTCCCCATTGATTTGCAAAGTCATCTCTGAAAAATATCAACTTTCAAAGTGCACCAATCTGCTTTTATACTCTTTGCTGTGCTCCACAGATATGTTAATCTGTACCAGAATTAATAACACACTGTAGTAATTGCTATACATTTAATAGTAACTGTTAGTATCTAGTAGAGAAAATATTTGTTCTTTTTTTTTTTCTTAGAAGTGTCTTATCTATCTTGACCCTTTGTTCTTCCTTATTTATTGTCATGTTCCTATGAGAAACATCTCAGTATTTTTACAGAAATTGCATAAAAAGGATAGATCAATTTGAAGACAATTGAAATTATTTTGAAGTTCAGTCTCCCATTAATGAACATAATATATCTAATTATTTATGTCTAATTGAATGTATTTTAATAATGCTTTAAAATTTTCTCCATAAAGATTTGGAACATTTTTGGCAGATTCTTGGCTAGATAAATAATAATAATATGGCAGTATAAATGGTTTTTTTCCTCTTTTTTGCTAGTATATAGAAATAAATTTTAATTTGCATATTAATATTTTATCCAGCCACCTTGCTAAATTGAATATTCTTCAGACAATTTATTTATAGTTTCTTCTACATCTTTTATGAAAATAATGTGGTCCTTGAACAATGATGATTTCTCTCTCATGTTTTGGACTGTTTTTCAGCAATACAGATCATTTCCCTTTTTCTGCACTCTACTCTCCATCACTAGAATTAGAAACCTGAAAATTATGTTTATCAGAATCTCTACCATCAGAGTTTGCAACTAGGTCCACCATTGAGAAGCACTTATATAAAGTTTGGAAGCTGTAAGAGAGGCAAGAGCTAAATCAATATTCTTCCAATTGCAGCAGGCACAGTTATGAGCTTTGCCAGGGTGAGATTTCATATGAAAAAAAAAAGAGTGAAAGTGTTAGTCAGTCAGTCATGTCCAACTCTGAAACCCCATGGTCTGTGTAGCCCACCAGGCTCCTCTGTCCAAGGAATTCTCCAGGCAAGAATACTGGAGTGGGTAGCCATTTCCTTCTCCAGGGGATCTTTGTGACCTATGGATCGAACCCGGGTCTCCTGCATTGCAGGCAGATTCTTTACTGACTAAGCCAGCAGAGATGTCATGTGAGCTTCCTACAAATCATTCACTTTAGGGCTAGATGAGTGTTATCAGTAAATAACTTCTTGGAATATTTGCAACTCCCCGGCAGCTATCTGCCTGCCACTGAGTTCTAGTGCCTTCCTTAACCTTTCTCTAGCCCTTCCTATATTTTAAAGTACTTAAATGACTTCCTTTTCATACTGTTCATGGGGCAAGAATACTGAAGTGATTTGCCATTCCCTTCTCCCCTTCTCCAGTGGACCACGTTTTATCAGAACTCTCCACCATGACCTGCCCGTCTTGAGTGGCCCTACATGGCATGGCTCATAGTTTCACTGAGTTAGACAAGGCTGTGGTGCATGTGATCAGACTGGTTAGTTTTCTGTGACTGTGGTTTTCATTCTGTCAGCCATCTGATGGAGAAGGATAAGAGGCTTATGGAAGCTTCCTAATGGGAGAAACTGACTGAGGGGGAAACTGGGTCTTGTTCTGATGGGCGGGGCCATGCTCAGTAAATCCTTAATCCAATTTTCTGCTGATGGGCAGGGCTGTGTTCCCTCCCTGTTATTTGACCTGAGGGGTCTCTTGTGGGGTAACTGCTCCTTTCTCCTGGGTCCTGGTGCACACAAGGTTTTGTTTGTGCCCTCCAAGAGTCTGTTTCCCCAATCCTGTGTAAGTTCTGGCAGCTCTATGGTGGGATTAATGGCGACCTCCTCCAAGAGGGTTTATGCCATAACCAGGTCTACTGCATCCAGAGCCCCTGCCCCTGCAGCAATCCACTGCAGACCCATATCTCCACAGGAGACACTCAAACACAGTTCTGTCTCAGTTTCTGTGGGGTCTCTGGGTCTTGGTGTACACAAGGTTTGTTTGAGCTCTCTGAGCATCTCTGGCAGGTATGGAAAGTGAAATCACTCAGTCGTGTCCAACTCTTTGCAACCCTATCGACTGTAGCCTACCAGGCTCCTCAGTCCATGGAATTTTCCAGGCAAGAGTACTGGAGTGGGTTGCCATTTCCTTCTCCAGGGGATCTTCCCAACCCAGGGATCAAACCCGGGTCTCCCGCACAACAGACAGAGGCTTTACCATCTGAGCCATATGGGGTTTGATTCTAAATGCGATTTTGCCCCTCCTACCATCTTGTTGGGGATTCTCCTTTGCCTCATCCTAAAGGAAATCAGTCCTGAATATTCATTGGAAGGATTGATGCTGAAGCTGCAACTCTAATACTTTGGCCACCTGATGTGAAGAACTGACTCATTTGAAAAGACCCTGATGCTGGGAAAGATTGAAGGTGGGAGAAGGAGATGACAGAGGATGAGTTGGTTGGATGGCATCACCAAATCAATGGACATGAGTTTGAGCAAGCTCCAGGAGTTGCTGATGGACAGGGAGGCCTGGTGTGCTGCAGTCCATGGGGTCGCAAAGAGTCAGACACGACTGAACAACTAAACTGAACTGAACTGAACTGAAATGACTTCTTACTTGAAATACCTAAAGCTGTTCTTTTTGGTCAAACTCTGACTGATTACATTATTTTGTATTAAAAGTGTTTCCAAGAAACAGATCTTGAATGATGGTAACTGGACTTATTTTGTGATCTGGTTACATGCAAGGGCAGTGTTAGTTTCTCTATTGGTAGAAAATAGTCGAAATTGTTGCTAGTTCACAGCCCAAAGTGGCAAAGGGTTTATGAAATGTTTCACCTAAAACTCTTAAAATGAATTACTATTAAAGCAAGAATATAAACTGCCAAGTAGCTGGCTGCATAAGTGAGAATATCAAGAACAGCAGGGCAGGCTGAATACGTATGACTGCCCTGGAACATGTAGAGAAAGAAAATGAGCATCTTAGTCCTTTTAATTCTCACTCAAGCTAATGTTATAAAACTTGATATACCTACAGTTGCACTAAAATAATATCTACCATAGCTGTATAACCAATGTACCTAAAAATCAGCTGCAAATCTTATCCTGTATGTAAGAAATGTATGCAGAAATACAATGCAAATTGAAATCATGGCTTTCTGAGAGCTCATACATAAAAGTGAAGGTACTGATGGAGAAAACCTGAGGCCTGAGAACTGGAATGGGGCATTTTGGACAATTTGGATATACGTAATCACAATGATGATTCCCTCCCCATAATTTCCTTGTCTTCAGAAGCAGTCACTTCTTTTCAAAACCACAAGCGTATTCTTGCTTAAAAACCAAGTTCTCACCTGAAGACTCTACCTTGCCTGAGAATATTGATTTTCTTTAAGACTCACCTTCATTACTCCTCTTTTGAAAACTAATTCATTATAACAGAATTGTCACTAAGCCGCGTCTGACTCTTTGCGACCCCATGGACTGGAGCACACCAGGCTTCCCTGTTCTTCACCATCTCCTAGAGCTTGCTCATACTCATATCCACTGAGTCAGTGATGCCATCCAACCATCTCATCTCTATCGCTCTCTTCTCCTCCTACCCTCAATCTTTCCAAGCATCAGGGAACAACATTATAACCCACCAATAAGAGTAAGGGCTTATGTGAACTCCCCATGGGCCACAACACAGTGAGTCTAAACCATCTTTAATTGAGGGTGAGATCAAATAGGAACTTGGCTTATATGGGAATTTCTAATTCAACTCCCTGTGGTCCCTTTTATGGGTCCAGATTGTATCTCTTGCTCCTATACAACTGTGGAAATACAGGCCCCAAATCAATGAGAGTTGGCAGAAGCCAAAGAATAGTTGCTGGCTTCAGCAAACCCACATTTCCAAGTTTGTGTTTTCACTTCTTTTGTTTGTTTGTTTTTCCTTCTGAGAACTTCACTTAATTTTTTGATAACTCAGTGGTTGTATTTAAATATATGGTTTATTTTCATAGTTATATCAGGATTTCCAGGCAATTTAGAAAAGGGGAATTACAAAATCTGGTTTGCTTTATTGAAAGAAATAAAATTCTCTATCATGTTACTAACAGCACTTGGTAAGTTTGATTTTCTGCCACAAATAGATAGATAGATAAAGATGCTTTCCATTCTACTGGATGCTAAGCTCCTTGAAGTCATGGGCTGTCATATTTATCTTTGCATGTGTTCAGTTTAACAAACACACAATGAAGGCTTAGTTCAAGCTCCGCACTGTGCTGGGTGCTAGGGAGAAATCCTGGGATTCTTGTATTTCATGTTTGGATGATAAGAATGACTCTCCAGGCAGCACCTCCGTTCTAGTTACATCAGTCTTTACTAGAGCTGAAACATCAAATGCTTGTTCTGTGTTTTTGCCAATTGCTGTTTTTTTCTACTTGGGATGCCTTCTTCTCCACTCTTTTCCTAGCCTATATCTACCTGCTTTGGGGGCGGGAGGAGAAGGGGACGACAGAGGATGAGATGGTTGGATGGCATCACTGACTCGATGGACATGGGTTTGGGTAGACTCCGGGAGTTGGTGATGGACAGAGAGGCCTGGCGTGCTGCAGTTCATGGGGTCACAAAGAGTCGGACACGACTGAGCGACTGAACTGAACTGAAACCTCACCCTCTTCATGAATCTTATCGATACTGAATAATATAGAAGCTCTGTTTTTCTTCTGCCTTTCCGTGTGCTGCTTGTACTGATCAATTTAAGATTTGAGTACTTGTTTCCTTATGTGGTTTAATATTGCCAACCACCCCATCTCCAATCCACTGCTAGATTTCAAGCTCCCTGAAGATGAAGGCTGAATCTTATACCTCGCTTGTATTCTCTACAGCTCACTGCTGGCTACATGGAAAGTGCTCAAAAAGTATTGCATAATTGAAGAGGAACTCAATAACAACGATTGCTTAATTGATTAGCTCCACCAATAAATCTTGCTTTGAATAGAAGCAGAGCCAGTGAAGATACTCAGAAGGCAGCCTGGGTCATTGTTACTCTGGAGAGTGAAAATCTCCATGAAAATTAAGACCTGGTGGGAGAGGGCTGGAGAATTGCCCTGTCTTGACTTCTGCAGGGTCTCCGAGACCCTGAGAGCACAGGTGGTTGTGCTCAGTTGCTCAGTTGTATCCAACTCTTTGCGACCCCATGGACTGTAGCCTGCCAGGCTCCCATGTCCATGGAATTCTCCAGGCAAGAATACTGGAGTGGGTTGCCATTTCCTTCTCCAGGGGATCTTCCTGACCCAGGGGGTCAAGCTTGGGTCTCCTGTGTTGTAGGCAGTCTCCTGCTTTACAGGCAGATTCTTTACCAACTGAGCCACCAGGGAAGATAAGAGCACAGGCGTGTGATTCAAATCCCAGCTTCAATACTTCCTAAGTATTTAAACTTAAGTAACCTGCTTAACCTCTCCAAGCCCTGGCTGCTTCATCTTTAACCTGGAAGACCTACCTCTCACAATCACTGTGAGTTTGATGCACATAAAGCATTTAGCACAGCTCCTGGGCCATTATAAATGTGCAATACATGCTCATTGATTTTATCTACAGATTGATCCTGAAGAGTGGATGGAAAGAGACACAATGAGGAAACTTTTATTGTGTACTGGTAATACCTTCCACTTTCATGTTTTACAGCATTGAACCATTTTAATCTAATGTTCTTAAGAGGGAGTTAAGAATTAAAGGAGCTTATGCAAGTAAGTGAGTGGCAGAGTCATTTGGAGCCTGTCAACTCCCAATATGGGTCCCTTCCTCCATCCACATCTGTATAGTGGGACTGGCCCAGGGAAGAAATGGTGGGTTTCTCTTATGCATCTCACCATTCCACAAATGCATGTTGAGCACCTACTGCATACCAGAAGCTATGCTAGGCAGGAGGATTACAGGTGTGAAGTAGGCATCCGAGCTTTCTGTGTAGGGTCTAAAGTGAAAGTGAAAGTCACTCAGTCATGTCCAACTCTGTGACCCCATGGACTATACAGTCCATGGAATTCTCTAGGCCAGAATACTGGAGTGGGTAGCCTATCCTTTCTCCAGGGGATCTTCCCAGCCCAGGAATTGATCTGCATTGCAGGCAGATTCTTTACCCACTGAGCTATCAGGGAAGCCCATAGGGTTTAAAGGGACAGCCAAAGAGTGTAACAGGTCTTACATACCACTGAAGGTATGTCTCCAGGAGCTAAGAATTTCATAGCCAGAGCCCCTCACTTAGTCTATAGGCAGGGGCTTCCAGGAAAACTTCTACAAGGAAGTGACATTTGGTGTGAGACCAAACAGAGTTGAAAGTGACAGTTTTATCCCCCACAGCAGCTGGCATCTGAGTGGAAGATGGCGAAGACAGAGTCTCCATGGCTGTCTGAAGACCCAGGCTCAGTGGGACTAAGCAGGAGGCATGGACATCCTGGCTATGCCTCCTGCTAGGCAGAATCAGGATGTCAGTAGCACAAAGCAACACCTTCACTCAGAGTGTCTGAGTTTCTTCTCTCTCTTTCCCATATCACCTCACTGCCTCTTGGGAGGAAGAGAACAAAAATCCATTGTCTCACCACTCTATGTTTCATGGGAGAGAAAAGGAGAGAAGGTGACTTCTGGATCTCTTACTTGAGATCCCATTCCCCTGGGATTGCTTGGGCAGGCAGGAATTGACAGCTAGAGCTGGGGACATTGGCTGGAGAGGCCATGAAAGGCAATGAGAGGTGCTTTCCCATCTGGCCACTTCTTCCACAATTTAGCCCTTTCAGTAGTCTCCACTGTCAATCCACACCCACCGTCTCTTCACATAAACACCTCCCTTAGTGGTATTCATTTATCTTTCCAGATCTTAATGAGAAACATTGGCAAATCACTTTTCTACAACATTTTGTCTAGGTTTGTCTCATTCAATCCTCTCAATAAACTTGTGGGTCATTCATTTTTTCATCCAAAAATCATGTATCCCAAGAACCAAATATATACCAGGAGTAACCAGGTGGAGCCAGTGGTCAAGAATACACCTGCCAATGCTCCAGACTCAAGAGACTCAGGTTCAACCTCTGCATTAGGAAGATCCCCTGGAGGAGGAAATGGCAACCCACTCTAGTATTCTTGCCTGGAAAATCCCATAAACAGGAGAGTCTGACGGGCTAGTCCATGGGGCTGCCAAGAGTTGCACACAACTGAGCAACTAAACAAGGCAGCTACTTTCATTCTTTGAATGAGGAAATTGAGCCTCAGAAAGATTAAGTTACTTACCTTGGGTGACATACTGAGACAGTGATAGAGTAAATGAATAAGTGGTAGGGCTCAAGTCAGTTGAGCTGACTTTACACCAGACTGGAAAACACCAGAATTCAGTGGTCCTAGGGTTAATTCATTTGGGAGTACAAATAAAGATGGAATAAACCTTGGGCATGAAAAGCAAATAATGGCTAAGGAGTTAAATCAAAGAATTCATTGGCAAATTCCATTCCTTGAATATCTAGCCTGTTTGAAACCAAAAACCAAACAAGAACATGAATCCAAGCCCTGTCTTTTTTCAATGCTTACTCCTATCTCCCTTGCCAAGCAATGCTCTAATACTTATACAGGAGTATAAGCAACAACAACAACAAAATAGCTTCAAATGCTACCCCACCCATGGATGGGAATGGCAAGCAGGGGTAAGGCTGAAATCATGCCTGTTGCTGGACTCCCAGCAGAGGTCTGTTTATGCAGTCAGCTCAAATGGAAATCACCAGCTCAGTCTTAAGCATGGTGGAAATTTGAGGGGAGGGGAGTAATGCAAAACCCATACTCCGTGGTGTGTTGGAAGCAAAAGGTAAAAGATTTTGAGTGCAGTGACATCACAAAGCCAGACAGAGAAATCAGACTTTGGGGATTAATGGTGATGATGCTGTCACATTAGCTCCTTCTCCATTACTCCTCCCAGGAGCATGGATGAGGAAATTACTAGGAAAGCAGTGTCAACTACAAATTGGCACTTGACAAGAGAATTTGCCAGCAACTGAACAACAACAAGGGTATTTGCCATCTGCTTGTGATGCTGCAGCTGTTGACCTTTGACACCCCATGAAAGGAATTCAGAGTGGAGAGTAAGGCACTCTGTGCTCCAGGGAAACTGGTGGAACAGGTCTTTAAACAGTTAGATATTCTCAGGAACTGATTTCATGATCTCTACCCTGGCATCTTCTTATATCAAGAAAAGCACTAGATCCCTTCATGGTGACATCAGCTCCTCATGACTAGCAGAAAACCTTTTGTAAAGTAAGCACTTGATTGCACTGAGCTCCCCCTTCACCAAAATATTATATATTGACCTTCCCCCACTGTCTCTTTGGAGCAAAGGCACCGTCTTCTAGGCTACAGTCCTTGTTTTGCCCCCAATAAAGCTTAACTCGCAGCTCTCATGCTGTGCATCATTTAGTCGACAGCAGGCAGCAGCAAGCAGAATTCTGATGGAATCAGAGGGAAGGTGCCACTGACCCTCCCTCCCACATAGCAACACAGTTTCAGAGTTTAATCTGCTGCTTCCTGATTGTGTGTTTTGGGAAAAATTATTCTCTAGCAATAATTTCCTTATCTGTCAAATGAGCGTAATAATATCAGACTTACGGAGCCTGTGTGAGAGGGAAACCTACCACCTGTGTGACATGAGAGAAGTCTACCTCGTGGAGTAAGATAGGATTTGGGATGAAGACCCCTATTTCCGAGCCTCTAAACATCATATATGCGGTCATCTGAAAGACAGAACTTCTCCAGAGCCCAGCATCCTCTTTTTCTGAAAGGAAAAGTAGCAAACAGATGCCTTGCTTGAATCAAAGAAATTAACAAGTAAAAGAAACATGCTACTAAACTATGAAGTCCTATTCAAATGGAAAGATACATCATTGACTCTGTTCTAAATGGGGCATTGTGTAGCATGAATACCTATTATCCAGGTGCTCCTAGCTTCCACCACATCCTACCAGTGCCCTGCCTGGAGCCTACAAAGGAGTAGATGTGGGCTCCTCCCAACTGGAGAACAGCCCCAGAGATAACAGACAAGCGGGATGTGGGGGAACTAAACTACTTTCAGTGTCAGATTGAGGTGAGAGATGGTGTGAGATGTAAGAAAGGAATCCTGAACGAAGCCAGTCAAGGGGATTCTTGGTGGAGCCAACACCATGATGGGGGTGTGGATCCTGGCCTGAATGCCTCCAAAGGCAGACAAGGATTGGGAAATGTAGTTTGTTAGAGAGATGCTCCTGTTAGGGGATACACTACCTGAAACGGCCCATCCTGGCCAGGCACAACAGTAACCATTTGCATGAGTTGTTTTATGACAGGTGGTCCTGGTAAAGAACATGAAACTTACAAGCCACCACCAACCAGAAGAATTTGGGAAAGGTCAAAAGGAGACGCCACTTGTTCTACCAACCTCCCAGAATCCTCATCGCTGGAATCCATCTTGGCTGAGTACTGTGTGGGCCACCAGGAAGGACCTGAGCCACAGTGACTGGCCAGAGATAACCTGGAAACTAATCCCATCATCACCATAAAACCCAAGACTGGGAGCCATGTGGCAGAGTAGCCCTCCTGGATTCTCTTACCTTCCTGCTCTCTGATGGGCCCCCTTCCCAATAAAGTCTCTTCGTTTGTCAGCATGTGTGTCTCCTCAGACAATTCATTTTTGAGCATTAGTCCAAAGCCCACTCTCAGGTCCTGGAAGCCACCCCCTCCCCACCACCTTCCTTCAATACTCCCAGAAAGAAAGGAGTGGGATTGGAAGACAGAGAAGGGAGCAAGGCCAGTAGAGGGTCAAATACTGTGCAAATCACCGTCATGGGGCTTAACCCTGCAGGGACCCCCTTTTCCCTCCAGGAACCTGAGGGGCCAAGAATCTGTGAGAATTCATTGATTCCCATCCCATAGATTAGGCATTTCTTCGAGACATCATCATTTTCTCGAAACCTAACATGAGGTTATGTAATTTGACATTGGTGTGTATTTACGGATCAGAAGTATCAGCAGTCAACTCTAGCTAATAACCTGGATCATCTTAGCTATTGGACACTACACACACAGTGTTTGGGGCCTAGTATTGTGGTACTTTTAGGGGCCTATGGGAATGTTTTCATTCCTTTTAAAATCAGAACAAAAGCATGAATCATATTCACATACCAACACAGCTGCAAAATATGGTTCTTAATATTATTTTATAGAGCAAGGAACTTATGAAGGCAAAAGTAACTATACAACCCAAGAAAGTCATAATGTGGTTCTGTTAATGGTTGTAACAAGCAAACCCTAAAGTTTCACGGTCTTAACAAAGCCGAGGTTCCTTTCCCAGACACAGCAAGGCCCTTCCATCTTCTACACATGACTTCCAAGGTACACCGGCTGTTAACATTCAGGTGACAGATGAGGATAAAGCAGGGAGGATTGCACATGCGAGTTTTCACAGCGAGGCCACAGTGATGGGCAGCTCTTCCACCCACATGCCATCAGCTGAATATCAATCACATGACCACATCCCCTGCAAGGGCTGCTGGGAAACATGGTCTGGCTGTAGGCCCCAGTGAAGAGGAACATGCTTAATGAGGAGTTACACTTTGTACGGAGGAAAAGAGTACTTATTTGAAATTAGACTCTCCAGGATAGTCCCCAAAGAGAGCCAAAGAGACACTGAGTGGAGTAAACTTTGAGATCTTGCTTTCCTGCCTGTGGAAAGGCAAGGAAGTCAGGGCGAGGACGTTGGAGCCTACGCCATTGCAGAATTGAACTCTGCTGTCCCAGCCTCCCTCCCTGTCCCCTTGAGAACACTCAGAAGTTACCGCTTCCCTGTCTCACTCCCAGCCATTCCCTTCAAGGCTTTATTTAAAGCACAAACATTGCAGCTCCTTTCTCCATTAAAAAGCCTAGTCAGCTCCTTTCAGCAGTCAGAAGGGTTCAACACTGGTCTCTCACCAGAACACCCGCCAGTGCCTAGTGAGTCAGCCTCATCATGACTGACATGGCCAGCATTCATATTTTGTCACTTCGCATTTTTGGGGCTCTGCTGGCCTATAAGGGGTTTTTCATGACTTTAATTGCTCATCTTCAGTCTATAGTTCAGTGAAAGCATTGTGGAGGTCATATTACCAGAGCACAGGGGAAGCCAAGTTTAAATGACTTATTCAATGTCACCCAGCTTCAAGGTCCTGCACAGGAGGTCACCCACCAAGGTTACTGTAATTTCTTTGTCCCTCTTGTCCTTCCCCAAAGAGGAACCTCCTCAGCAGTTATCACCTACAAGTTTTCACTCACTTGTCACACTGGGAGAAATTACACTTCTCTGAATGATAACCCTGGACATCTGTGCATTAAAGCAAAGTAGAGGTCAGGGAGGTGGCCTTGCATCACTGAGGAGTGTGCAGGGCTGGGCTGGGCTGAACAGCGAGAGCAGAGCTGAGCTGAGCTGCCAAAGTCTACTTCAACAATGGGAAATCCACAGGGAATTTCTGTGGAATTAGATATATTGCTGGATGTGAATAATTAAGGAGTCTGATGTGGTCAGGTAGATTAATGTCCCTCTGAAAGCTCCAGATCAATGTTGGAAGGGGAAAAAAAAAATAAGACATGCATAATTTAAAAAAATTATCAGAAACTTTGCTTGACATGATGACATTACTGATTTTTTTATGATCTTCTCAAATATACTCTATAACCGTTATTAATTTAGTATCGTTAATAGCTCATCCTTCTAATGTCAAGCTAGAGCCAAAGCTGAAAAATAGAAATGCTTAGGGCTGGAAAAAGTCTGGGGAGTGGGAAGAAGCTCCAGGAGCATGACGACCTTGGCTGCTTCTAACTCCGTCCCAACTCCCAGCCAAGTTCGCTCTTGCTGTGGCTGCTGTCTTCTTGGGCCCTTTGGTTTGTGGTTCACAAAGATGGTCAAAGCTGGTCCATTCTGGATATCTTCTGCCTGGGCTTTGGCTGGCTTTATGTACAGATGAAGTGGCCAGGATCCAGTATGGGAGGACTTTGGGGGTGCTCTAGAAGGTCTGTCTTAAAAAATAAATACCTCTTGATGGTCCCTGATCTCCAAGGGTTCACGATCAGGTTAAGCATCCGTTTGGATTAAGTGTGGCGCTTTCACTGCCGGGTCCCTTTTAAAAGGCAGGAGTCTCCAGAAGGAAAAATACGCTATTAGTATTGGTAATCAGTGTTTACAGAACACTTACAATGTGTCAGGAACTATTCTAAATATTTTATATGCATTAGCTCGTTTAACCCTCACAGCCACTGAGATTATTATTATTCCCAAATATATGTATAAGAAAACAGAGACACAGAGATACGAAGTAACTTGCTTGAGGTCCCATAGCTAGTAAGAACTGGAGCTGGAGGGGCTTCCTCAATAGCTTAGTGGTAAAGAATCCACCTGCAGAGCTGGAGACTCAGGTTCAATCTCTGACTCAGGAAGATCTCTGGGAGAAGGAAATGGCAGTCCACCCCAGTATTCTTGCCTGAAAAATCCCATGGGCAGAGGAGCCTGGCAGACTACAATCCAAAAGTTGCAAAGAGTCGGCCATGATTGAGTGACTGAGCTAGGACTGGAGCTAGGACTCGAACCAGATATGATTCTAATAACCTATTTCTTATTCTCTCTCTCCATATATAACTCCACACACACACACACACATACACACATATACTCCTGCTAGGTTCCTGATGTCTTAATTGCATGTGTTTTTCTGCAAAGAAGAAAGCACTGAACTTTTCCAGAAAGAAGGGGAGCTGAGGTGGTCGGGAGGTGAGTGGTGGAGCTGTGAGGTGGTCCAGAAGGAGTTGTTGGACAGAGGTGGAGAAAATCATCCCTTTCTCCAACAATAGCCAGCCAGCTCTGTCTCTTCTAAAAGACTCTGGGAGTGCTCCCCCTGTTGTGTTACTGAGTCCCGTGTTGTGAGGCAGCCTGCCCTGCACACACTCTGAGTGGCTCTGCATTCTGACTCTAGCTGCTGGACAGGCAGTTATCCTCAAGGATAAGACAAAGGGAGCCCAGAAAGGACCAAAAATCCACATACTTCAACCTGGAGAGGACCTGCCACCTGGGAACCTAGGTGGAGTATGGCAAAGACAGAATATTTAATGAGAGACTTCATGAAAAACAGTGGAAATCAGAAGCCTTGGGGTCAAGCAGATGATGTTGGACAAGCTTTCTCAGTAGGCCTCAGTTTTTTGCATCATAAAATGAGAGCATGGCCCTTGAGGCCTCTGCCTGGCTTGTGTTCCTATGACACAACTTCCTGCCCCTCTCCCTGCCCCCACTGCCACCAGCAGCCTGGTGCCTGAGATGTGGAGCTATCCCAGGAGGGCAGGGCTGGAAGCCATGTCCCAGGGCATCTACTCCTCAAAACAACCTGCCAGACTGGTGGGACACCAAGTAATTCTTCAAAGGACCATAGTATCACGTCTTCCTGGGGGCAAATTCAGAGACAGTCCTTAAGAGAAGGGATGGCTAATCTTAGATTGAGTCCAAATACAGATTTGATTTACCAATGCAGTCCAGTTGCTCAGGGGAAAAAACATTCTGAGTTGACATTAGTCTTATGGAAGACTAATGAGTCTTCAATACAAATGAGAAAGCTGGTTGCTCATATAGACATAGGCTTAGCCAGCAAAGGGTAGTTTGTTGCTCAGCAGCCTGCAAAGGGGCCTGGATGCCTTCACAAAGCACAGTGTACAAGTGTGTGGGCACAAGAGCATGTACACACGCATGTGCGTGCGTGTGTGCGTGCACATGCACACACACACATATAATCTGTCACTATTGAATTAATCAAGTTGGATCTCAGCTATGGGAAATCTGCATTTTAATATTAAATTAGCAATTAATAGCCAAGGCACTTAGTTCACTTTGCTTTTATTGGTTTTGCCATAGATACAGATTGGAAAGTGGTGTCCTTTCTTTCAGCCAACAAACTGTCTCCCACCCACCCACCATCTGAGGATGAATATGTTTCTATCTCATTTGCATCCAATTATTAGAGCATTGAAGCTACAGTCACGTAGATCCTCTTTATATTCACTGAAAAATTAAATTACAAAAGTTTTTTTATGTTGCAATTTATGTTCTGGTAGGAGCCGATTTTTTTTTTTTTTTTGTATTCTGGCAAATATCACAGTCTCTGGGACTTAATGAATTCATGAGCATTGATTCCTAGGGGGAATAGCATGCAGAGTATATTGGAAAATAGAGAAGCTCAGCCTAATGTCAAAATGTTTTACCTTCTCTCACCCAAGCCTTACACACACACTTGGGAAATTCTTGTGGACTCCAGGCAACTGATCTCTGCAGGCACCTGTCTAGACAGCTTAGTGAAGTGGAGGGGTGCCTGCAGAAAGCTATGCCTTTTGAATATATTAATGTGATAGATACCTTAGGACCTATATATTTTATGTAGTCTATTATTTTAGGGAAAATCAGAAATCAATGTCAGCCTCCAGCCTGGCCATTACTCAGTTCCTTAAAGCTGGCATTGCTGCCTCCACCAGGAACAGAAGTCATAGACTGATAGTCTTCTGATCTGTTTTGTTTGGGTTTCATATATACATATGTGTATACATATAGCAAACATTTCACTATTTGGAGATGTCACAAAGCAAAATCCAGATTTTGACTTCTTTCAAAACATCTGAAAGTCTGACAGCACTGAGTTGACATTCAACCTGACAGCAATTTAGGGGTGTTGGGAAGTAGCTCCCTTGAAACAGGTCAGGGGCATACTCAGCAATTTTCCACCATCCTTAGTACTGGTAACTTCTGGATGGAGGCCCAGCACCATTTGCTATTTTTAAAAAGAGTCACATATGTGCTTCTTGTTTCTCTTGTGGAATAGAAAAATATCTCTCTACTACAAAATCTATTAAAAGGAGGAAAATAAAAATAGACCTGGAGACCTAATATTTCAATAAAGGGGAAGAACATATTTTCTATAGCAGGTAAACTATATTTCTGCTTATTTTCCAAAGGGAGTGCTCTAACAGATTTTTCTTAAGCCTGGCCTGCCTTATTCAATTTTGATACTTGTCTTGGACCCTGGAGGCATTTGAATTTGAGACCCTTGACTCACATCTCAGCCTTAGAGATTTTTAGGAAAAACCCTGACATAAAGCAGGTCCCCTCACTCTGACGCGGCTCCCTCATCTAGGGATGCTCAGAGTCAGACACCCTTCCAAACCCAGGAGCTGGGTTCCTGTCTTCTGTTGCTCACAGTCTGCTCCAGTACCTCTCACTTTCATAAGTCCTGAAGTTCAATGCTGACCATTAGTTTAAGAGCTGGGACCCCATTCTCTATAGAGGGACCCTTCAGAGGTAACAGCTTCCGGGGTTCACTCCCAAGTGTCTTGGTGATGCCAGCTGATTGGCACCTCTCACTTCCTATTAGAGACTCCTATGTACCTATAAGAAACTTCTGAGATGGCTCAAGTGATAAAGAATTTACCAGCAGCGAAGGAGACTTGAGAGATGTGGGTTTGATCCCCAGGTCGAGAAGATCGCCTGGAGGAGGAAATGGCAGCCCATTCCAGAATTCTTGTCTGGGAAATCCCATAGACAGAGGAGCCCGGGGGGCTATGGTCTATGGGGTTGCAAAGAGTCAGACACGACTGAGCACATAAGCAGGTGTATCTATAACCTGGATCGTTCCTGAGTTCCATAGTCTCTCCAACCTCTTAGCTTGTTTTGGCTCACTATATATCCTCTACCCACTCACTAATTCTGCTGGGCATTACCCTAAAAAAAGATAAGGGACTGAAATCCACCGGGGAAACAAAGGGCTATATCCTAGAGCTTGAAATAAATGTCATAATCAACCCAGATAAGAGAAGTAACTGGTGGGGGGCCTTTCACAGGTGGGCTGAGGAGTTCTGGCTCTGTCCACCACCTGGCATCTCTTTTTGTTCATATAAACAACATGAATAAGCATTTCCAAAAAGGCCATATGCTGCCTTTGAAACTTACATTACAGGGTCCACCTGGTCAATAAGGCTCTTGTTCTAGAAAGGATGGATGGAATCCAGGGCAGGTCCACATTTCACCGGACTCAGAGTGCTTATGAGGAACCAGCATGTTGACCTGCATGCTCCCACTTTTTGCATCTTTCAAGGAGCAGGTGGATGAACTAAAACGTGCTTGAAATTGAAGGTCACTCAGTCGTGTCTGACTCTTTGCAACTCCATGGACCGTAGCCTGCAAGGCTCCTCTGTTCATGGGATTTTTCAGGCAAGAATACTGGAGTGGGTTGCCATGCCCTCCTCCAGGGGATCTTCCTGATCCAGGATTTGAAAATGGGTCTCCCTCCTTGCAGGCAGATTTTTTTTTTTTTTAACCATTTGAGCCAAAAGGAAAGCCCCATGTTTAGACACCAAAAGACAGTCTTCCTCTGGGTGGTAAAGATTCTGAACCTGAAGCCCAAAGAGATGTGATCTCCTGGAAGGATGGTATGCTCAGTTCCTGGGGATGCCACAGTGAGGCACCTCTAGGCTGAGTCATCTCCTTACTGGGCTCTTTTTCTGTTCCCACCCAAACATCATGGCAGACATCAGTTGCAGCTGCGATGACTCCCAAAGTGGAGGCTGTGCACCACACAGAGTCATCATAGGATATTTTGAGAAAGAAAGCTGTCAGGACATAACTTCTCACTTGTCTCAGCCTAGAGCACTGTGGGAAGGGATCTGTGCTGTGAGTGGGCGTCCCTGCCTCTTCCTGTCCGGCACCATTTCATTAGGAGCAGCACTTCCAGAGACTAATCCAGACACACTATTGTAGATATGTCTCCTACCCAGCAGGTATGGTATCCATATGGAGGCCCAGGTGAGCATAAACCATAGGACAATTTAAGAACTAGGTGGAGTTAGTACTGACAACTACATCCTGGCCAAGGACAACTAATTTCTTATACCTGGAAACACAAATCCAGATCCATATTAAGGTGAATTCTGGTTCCAGGTTAGAGTCTCCAGAATGGCTGCCCCACAATGAAAAAAAAGGCATTCTTACTCCTGGTTGCCCATACCTCTTATCTGGGGCCTCAACCCCTCTCTCCCATCTCCTAGTTGGCTTGTTTGTTTGTTTCTCCCTTATTCTGATTTCTAGCATTTGACTTTAACTTTGTTATCACCTGCTCCTCCTTCCCTTACAGATTCCCCTGACATGTTTCTTTTTTAAAAATTTTTATATTGGAGTATAGCCTGCAATGCAGGAGACTTGGGTTCGATCCCTGGGTGGTGAAGATCCCTTGGAGGAAGGCATGGCAACCCACTCCAATATTCTTGCTTGGAGAAACCCCAAGGATAGAGGAGCTGGGCAGTCTACAGTCCATGGTGTCACAAAGAGTCAAACACGACTGAGCCACTAAGCACAGCATGTAGTTGATTAAAGGGGCTTCCTAGGTGTGACTAATGGTAAAGAATCTACCTGCCGATGCAGGAGACACCAGAGACACGGGTTCGATCCCGGGGTCAGGAAGATGCCCAGGAGGAGGGCATGGCAACATACTCCAGTATTCTTGCCTGGAGAATCCTATGGACCGAGGAACCTGGCAGGCTATAGTCCATGGGGTCACAAAGAGTCGGACATGACTGAAGTGCCTTAGAATGCACACACGCACGCAGCAAACAGTATGGGCTTGGACTCGGTAACAATCTGACAAATATTTTTGGCATCACTCTTACCCTTCTTCCTGACCAGAATGGACAAGAGATGCCTGAGGATGTAGCATTCACGGTATGGCATTTGAAGAAAGTCACATGAGAAGGGTGGCAGGTCAGAATGATAGAAGAAACCAGGCTCTCACGTGGCACTGCGGAGCTACCGAACCTGAACTAGATTGCCATTCCTTGATTTCTTGTCAGGTGAAAAACAGTCTCTATTTTGTTAAGCTGTTGGTTTTCCGTTACTTTTCAGCCAAACCCATTTCTAATGGATACCGAAGCCCTATCTCTTTGCTCCCAGGTTTTGTCAGAAGCCTTGCCTCAGGTGTCTCATACTACGGGCTGAATTATAACACGCCCCGCCCCCTGCCAAGCCCTCCCGCCCCCCTCCAAATCCATATGTTGAAGTCCTAGCCCGGTTAACTCAGAATGTGACCATCTTTGGACATAAGGTCTTTAAAGAGGTCATTAAGTTAAAGTGAGGTCTTAGAGTGGACCCTAATCCAGTATTATCGGTGTCCTTATGAAAAGGGGGGGAATCTGAACACAGGCGTATCCACAGAGGAAAGGTGAATGCGAAGATATGGGGAGAAGAAGGCCATCTACAAGCCAAGGACAGACATTTGGGACAGATTCTTCCCTCGAAGCCCTCAGAAGAAGCCAAACCTGCAGACCCTTTGATCTCAGACTTCCAGCCTCCAGAGTTACGAGTAATAAATTTCTGCTTTTGAAGTCACTCAGTCTGTGGTCCATTGTTATGGCAGCTCTAGCTGACTAACACACAAATCTGTATTTCCTTCCCATGGCATCTTATCCTCTCTCAGTAAGGGGCTTAGCAGTTAGACTACTCACATCTACATCATTTTTTTTTTTTATAAATTCCTCTGGTGATTATTATGGGCACTATAATTTGAGATCACTATTTAGTTTAAAGTCTTATAGAACAAAAATAAAATAGTATAGAAATAAACACTCTACTGACAGGTTAGCGGGGAGAGTACTGGGGGCAAGGGTGGACTGAAATGAGACCAGGAGAGTGAGATGCTTCAGGGGAAGACTATGGGCCAAGACTCTAAAGTAGGAAAGCAATAGGTGTGTTTGAGGATTATGATAATAATAAAAAGAACCCCAATCAGCATCGTATAACACTTTGTAGCTTATGCTGCAATTTTACTTCCACTGTCTTCCATTAAATCCTCACCTGTCAGGATTACAGGGGAGGTTACAGGTTATTGATAACCCTGTGTGGAAGTTACTATTTTATTCTCTTAACACAAGGTAAGACACAAAGTCTAGACATTAGAAAGAGCATATGCAAGTTGTTAGGGTCTCCATGGTTTTGGGGGGCAACCAGAAAGCCCAGTTGTGAGAACCACCTCGTCTCATGCCACAGTGAAGGAAGCCGTATCCCCTGCAGCACCACAGCTCTCTGCCTGCTTGTCTCTGGGCTGACATAGGAGAAGGGAGAAGAGTGAGGGAGTCATCAAAAACGGTTCCTTGAGACAGTCCTAGGAGGGAGGGAACACAGGACCTGGAAGGCTTTCTCCCTTCCATCTGTATACCTAGGACCCATTTCCAAAGGATACAAAGTAGTGACCAACAATCAGGTAGTGCTGATGGGAAAAGATGGGGAAAAGGCTCCAGGAGTTATCTTTCATACTATCCCATTAAGGAGGCTCCCTCTTCCCCACCAGCCTCATACCAGCCCACTTGGGGTTTGTTGTGCAGGCCAGGACTTCAGCCTCAAGATGAAAATCCTTCCTTTACATCCATATGCAGCAGTGAAAAGGTAATTGGAGAGTGATGGAGAACGTGATCAGCCTGAACACTGCTGAAGCCATGGCACTTAGACAGAGTGGACCCTAGCATTGGTGGAGGTTAAGTATTTGTGTTCCTACCTGTCTATCCATCTATCAGTCTTTCTGTCATCCACCTATATATCTATGCTTCTTATGATACATATTTGAGGCTACTTATAAAATGCTCATGATATAAAAGAAATAGTCAAGGGAGTTACTGGGCTGAGGAGCTTATGAAAGGAAAATATGGGTGGAAAAGTAAAAGTAAGTATACAGACCATCAGGTGCAGACCATAAGATTTGTTGCAATAGACAGTTCCAAAGTATGATTGGGCTTCTTGGCCACCAAAAGTTATAAGAAGCAAACTGCTCTTAATGGTAAAAAGAAATAAATAAACAGAAGAATTCCAGTTGTAAGCAGAAAAGCAGAGCAGGTTTTCCTGATGATGAGACCCAAGAGGAATTTCTCCCACGGGTCTTTGTGAAGAATACATTGTGCTGTA
The DNA here is from genome assembly GCA_024291935.2 of Okapia johnstoni. Taxonomy (NCBI): domain Eukaryota; kingdom Metazoa; phylum Chordata; class Mammalia; order Artiodactyla; family Giraffidae; genus Okapia; species Okapia johnstoni. The sequence continues at coordinate 40,315,715 of CM044314.1, read as the reverse complement.
GAGGGAAACATTCTCAGCAATATTTCCAAAATGGCATTTTTTGGACTATTAATCTTAGCCTCTCAATGGCATAGTGCCAAAGAGTAGAGGAAAAGCAAAGTGGTGTTAATGAAGCATTTTGATGGTGTTCTGAGCAAAAGCTAACATTTAGACTTCATAGAACAGGGTCTTAAATGTGAGGGTGCACACATTTCTCATGTACCCTTTGAGAATACATCAAAAATTTATTCCCTGTATAGATAAATGCAGGCTTCTCTGGTGGTTCAGATGGTAAAGAATCCACCTGCAATGCAGGAGACTCGAGTTCAATTTGTGAGTTGAGAAAATCCCCTGGAGAAGAAAATGGCAACCCACTCCAGTGTTCTTGCCTGGAGAAGTCTATGGATACAGAATTCTGGCAGGCTATAGTTCATGGGGTAGCAAAGAGTCAGACATGACTAAACGTCTAACTTCAAATTTTAAAGAACTGGAATCATAGAGAGTGTATTCTCTCACCGTAATATAACTAACTAGAAATAAGTAGCAAAAAAGATGACCAGAAAGTTTCCAAACACATGGGAATATACAACACACTTCCAAATAGTGATGGGTCAAAGGACATTTTAAAAAATACAATAAGCTAAATAAAAACAAAAAAATTTTTATCACTAAATACATATATTAGAAAAAAGGAAAAAATCTCAATAATCTAAGCTCTTGTGTTAAAATTAATAGAAGATAGAAAGCAAAGTAAACGCAAAGCAAACAGAAGGAAGAAAATAACAAAGAGCAGAAATCAATGAAATTAAAACCAGAAAAAATTACAGAAAATCAATGAAACAAAGAGCTGATTCTTTGCAGTTAATAAACTGACAAATCTCTAGCAACACAGGCAAAGTAAAAACGAGTACTAATATCAGGAATTAAATATGGGAATATCATTCTACAGGCCCTATAAACACACACATACAAAATAATAATAAGGGGATTCTATGAACAACTCTGTACACATCAATATAATAATTTAGATAAAATGGACTGATTTACTCAAGAAACACAGACTTACCACAAAACAGAAAATAGAAAATTTGAATAGTCCCTAGCTATTAGAGAAATTATAATCATAATTTAAAAGCTCTTGAAAAAGAAATCTCCAGACCCAGGTGGTTTTACTGGAGATTTCTACCAAATATTTAAAGAAGAATTAACATTAATTTATTCCAGAAATAAAGGAAAGGAGGGAAGGCGTCTGATTTTATCTTATTAAGCTAATATTATATTACACTGATATCTAAACCAGGCAAAGAAATATGAGATGAAAGAAAGAAAAGACAAATGAAAGAGGAAAAGAAAAAAGCTACAGATGTATATTTCTCGTAATATAGGTGCTAAAATTATTTTAAAAATATTAACATATATAATTCAGGAATACTTAAAAAAGAATTCTACACCATGACCAAGTAGGGTTTATTCCAAGGATGTAAGACTGGTTCATTATTAAAAAGTTAATGTAACGTACCTTGTGTGTGTGTGTGCTCAGTTTTGTCTGACTCTTTGTGACCACGTGGACTGTGGCCCGCCATGCTTCTCTGTCCATGGGGTTCTCCAGACAAGAATACTGGAGGGAGCTTCCACTTCCTTCTCCAGGGGATCTTTCAGATCCAGGGATTGAACCTGTGTCTCCTGTGATTCCTGCACTGGCAGACAGATACTTTACCACTGAGCCACCTGGGAAGCCCCGATCATACCTTATTAATTATCTAAAGAAGAAAAATCATGTAAATAGATGTAGGGAAAGCATTTGACAAAATTAAGTGTGCATTTATAACAAAATCAGGAAAATAGGAATAGAAGGAAATTTTCTCAACTTTCATAATGAGTATCTATAAAAACCTAGAGGTGATATTACATTTAATGGTGAAAGACTGAATGTTGTCTCCCTAAGACTGGGAACAAGGCAAGGATATTTACGCTTATCACTCTTATTCAACATAGCACTGGATATTCTAGTCATGCAATAAGGCAAAAAAGGAAAGCAAAGACACACAGATCAGAAGAGAAGAAATAAAACCGGCCCTATTTTCATGTGGCATGATTATCTACATAGTAGATCACCAGACTAAATCAAATAAACAGATGAATATACAAGAATACCTCGCAGAACTGAGTTCAGAAAAGCTTCATGATGTAAGATGAGCAAACAAAAATTAATTGTACTTCAATATACTAGCAATAAAATATGAATTCCAAAGTTAAAAATACAGTATAATTTAAAGTCACTCAAAAAACATGAAATGAGTGGAAATCTAGAAAAAGATACGTGTGGAACTTGCATGCAGAAAACTATGAAATGCTAATGAAACACATTTTTAAAGTCTTAAATAAATGGAGAGACATAGTGCGTATGGGTTCGAAGACTCTACATAGAAAAAAATTTCCCTGAATTGATATACAGATTTAACACAATCTGCATAGAAGCCATAGGAAGATTTTTTTTACTATATATAGGTAAGATTATTCTAAAATGTATATGGGAAGGCGAAAGAGCCACGTTGGCTAAAACAGTTTCATAAAGAACAGTACATTGAGAGGAATCAGTCTACTCGATTTGAAGACTTAATTATATAGCTGTAGTAAATCAAGATTGTGTGGTTGGATAGAAACACATAAATTAATGCAACAGAATAGGGGATGCAGAAAGAGACCTGCATAGATATAGCCAACTGATTTTTAACAAAGGCATAAAAGAAATTCAGTGCAGGAATGATCACCTTTTCAACAAATGGTGCTGAAGCAATTGGATTTCCATGGGCAAATAAATAAACTTTTACCAAAGTTTCAAATCTTACACAAAAATAATGTAATGTGTCATAAAACTAAATATGAAACTAAAACTATAAAACCTTTAGAAATAAAATTTTAAAAACCTTTGAGATCTATATCTAGGCAAAAGTTCTTAGGCTTGACACCAAATGCACAATGCATAAAAAGAAAAATTAGTGAACTGGATATCATTAAAATGAAAAACTTTTGCTCTGTAGCAGATCCTATTGGGCTTCCCTGGTGGCTCAGTGGTAAAGAATCTACCTGTCAACGCAGGAGATGTGAGTTTGATACTTGGGTCAGGAAGATTCCCTAGAGAAGGAAATGGCAGCCTACTCCCATATTCTTGCCTGGGAAATCCCGTGGACAGAGGAGACTGACAGGCTACTTTCCATGGGGTTACAGAAGGGTCGGACACAACTTAGTGACTAAACAACAAGACCCTGTTAAAAGAGTGAAAAAGATAAGTTATGTCAAATATTAGTACTACCCAATGTTATCTACAGATTTAATCCAATCCCTATCAAAATTCCAGTGCTATTTTCTAGCAGAAATAGGAAAAACTCATCTTAAAATCCATATGGAATTTCAAAGGACCCTGAATAATCTCAACAATCTTGGAAAAGCATAAAGTTGGAGGACACAAGCTTTCTGATTTCAAAACTTACTACAAAGCTAAGGTAAACAAAACAGCGTGGAACTACATTCCACACACAGACTAACACAATAGAATAGAGAGTACAGAAGTAAATCATTATATATATGGTCAAATGGTTGTCAATAGAGTGCCAAGCCCATTCAATGGGGAAAAGATAGTTTTTCACAAATGGTGATGGAAAATCTTGGTATCCACATGCAAAAGAATGAAGCTCAATCTTTATACAAAAATTAACTCAATAAGATCCACGCCTAAATATAAGACTTAAAACTATAGCACACCTGGAAGAAAACATTGGACAAAACTCCACAACTCTGGACTTGTTCATAATTTCTCACATACGCCTCTAGAGGCATAGAAAGAATAAGAAAAACCAAGTAAGAAAAAAGAGAAAAAGAATAAGAATAGAGAAATTAGGCTTCACGAAAATTTTAAAAGTTTGTGTCTCAGAAGACACTATTAAGAGGGGTAAAAAGGCAACCTACAGAATGAGAGAAAATATTTGAAAATCATATATCTGATAAAGGGTTAATATCCAGAATATACAGAAAACTCTTCAAACTCAACAACAGAAACAACTAACCAATTCAAAACTGAGCAAATAACTTGAACAGATGATTCTCCAAAAAAAAAAAAGAAACATACTAATGGCCAATAAGCAAACAAAGAGATGCTCAATGTTAGTAATCATTAGGGAAATGCAAGTCAAAATTGCAGTAACACCTCACACCTATCAGGATGATTATCATTAAAAAAAAAAAAAAGAAAAGAAGTGCTGGCAAGAATGTGGAGAAATCAAAGCCCTTGTGCACTACTGGTAGAAAAATAAAATGCTACAACTTGTGGAAAAAAATTTCCTCAAAAAATTAAAAATAGAATTGCTATATGACCCAGGAATTCCACCGTTGAGAATATTCCCCCCAAAATGGAAAGCAGGGATTCAGGGAGATATTTGTACATCCATGTTTATAGCACCATTATTCACAATAGCTAAGATGTGGAAGACACTCAAGTGTCCATTCATAGGTAAAGAGATAAACAAAGTACATAAAATGGAATATTACTCACGGTAGGCTTCCCTGGTGGCTCAGATGGTAAGGAACCAGCCTGCAATGCAGGAGACCCGGGTTGGGAAGATTCTCTGGAGAAGGGAATGGCTACCCACTCCAGTATTCTTGCCTAGAGAATCCCATGGACAGGGGAGCTTGGCCAGCTACACTCCATGGGGTCACCAAGAGTCAGACATGACTGAGCGACTAACACTTGCACTTTTTCTTTACAAAGGAAAGAAATTTTGACACGTGTTACAAAATGGTTAAGCCTTGAGGGACATTATGCTAAGTGAAATGCACAAGTCACACACACACACAAAAACCCACAAAACAAATACTGTATAATTCCACTTACGTGAGATGTTTAGACAGTCAAACCAAAGAAGCAGAAAGTCAAACCTTGATTGCTGTGGGGAGGCGGAATGGTGTGTTATTACTTAATGGGTATAGAGTTTCAGTTTTGCAAGATGAAAAGAATTTGGAGATAGATCATGATGATGGTTGCACAATGTGAATACACCCAATACCACTTAACGATACACTTAAAAATGATTAAAATAGCAAAATTTATATTTTGTGTATTTTACCACAAAAGTTAGAGAAAATTAACTCAAAAAAGGTCATAGACATAAAAGTAAAACTAAAACTATAAAATTTTGAGAAAACATAAAATAATTTGTATCTAAGGCTAAGCAAAATTTCTTAGGCATGACACCAAATGGACAACATGTGAAAAGGAAAATTAATAAATTTTATCTCATCAATATGAAAACTTTTTCTTCGACATATCCTATTAGGAAAATGAAAAGATAAGCCATAAAATAGGAGAACATGGGCTTCCCTGGTGGCTCACACGGTAAAGAATCTGCCTGCAATATGGGAGACCCAGTTTCAATCCCTGGGTCTGGAAGATCCCCTGGAGAAGGGAACAGCTACCCACTCCAGTATTCTTGCCTGGAGAATGTCATGGACAGAGGAGCCTGGCAGGCGACAGTTCATGGATTTGCAAAGAGTCAGACACGACTGAGCGACTAATTCTTTCACTTTCAGGTGAACATATTTGCAAACTGCATATCCAACAATGAGGATTAGTATCTAGATTATATAAAGAACTATCAAAACTCAGTGGTATGGACTTCCCTGGTGGTCCAGTGGCTAAGACTTCACGGCCCCACAGCAGGGGGCCTAAGTTTGATCTCTGATCAGGGAATGAGATCTCACATGCCACAACTAAAGATCCTGCCTGCCAAAACCAAGTTCAAAGATCCCGTGTGCCACAACTAAAACCCAATGTAGCCAGACAAATAAATAATTTTAAACAGTAAACCACAGCTGTGGTTTATCCCCAGCCCAAAAAACCCTCAGTGGTAAAGAAAAATAAACAGTCTAATTAGAAAATGGTCAACACATACGCAGAGACATTTCACTGAAGATATATACAGATGGCAAAGAAGCATAAGTAAAGATACTCAACGTCATTGGCCATTAGGAAATAGAAATTAAAAACCACAATGAGATATTATATACTCCTATCAGAGTGGTAAAAATGAAAAATAGTGACAGGACCAAGTGTTAGTGACTATGCAAAGAATCTGAATCACTCACACATTGGTGATGAGAATGTTAAATGAATCCTACAGTCACTCTAGAAAACAGTTTGTCAGTTTGTTCAAATAAAACCAATCGTGCATCTACCTGGCTACGTTACCCAGAGAAATTAAAACTTATGTGGACACAAATATCTGTAGATGAACGTTTATAGCAGTTTTATTCATTATAGAAACTGGGAATCCCACGGACAGAGGAGCCTGGTGGGTAACAGTCCAAGGGATCACAAAGAGTTGGATATGACTGAGTATACACACACACATACACACACACACACACACACACACACACACACACACATGCATGTGAAACCTTAGTATAAAATCTAATATATGATGAACATTCCAAAATGTATCAAGATCACCATCATCATCATCTTGGCTAAAAAGTGGTAGAGCCATTGTCCCAGGAGTTCCAGCCTGGACATTCTGATGCAATGTTCACATTCTGATATTCATTCCTGACAGTTGAATTCTCCCACAGCAACACCTCAAAGTTCTTCCTAATAGATGGGAAAGGGAGAAGGGAGAAGAGTACCCTAGCTCTGCACATCTCAGCTCCTACCAGCTGTTCCGACTCATCCTACAAATGGTGAGACCTAGAAATCAGCAGTTTCACATAGCTCTTCCCATACCTCTCTCCCCTACATCTCTGACCCACATCCCTACCACAGTTGCATACCCTTATTTCATAGTGAAAAAAAAGAGAAAGACTAGAGGAAAGGAGGTGCTTGGTGAAGATTACATAGCTGATTAGAAACTAAACCCAGGCCTTTCAATCTCTCCACTGCCTCTACTAGGAAATAGTTTCATGGTGACCCTTTCCTGGTGAGCAATGCACCTGCTGGTATCAATGATGTGCCAGGCAGTTCAGGGAAGAGGAGATGGATACCATAACAACTGGGGAAGACTTGCCTTGGGTCCTGAATGAACAGAGTACATCCCTAAGTAGAGGTGAGTGGGAAAGACAGCACAGACTGCAGAGCAAAAAACAGAATGGAGGTGGAGAGGAACATATGTGGATGACAAATGAGCAGACATGATCCTAGAGCCCCTGTTCACTCTGATTCCTAACAGACCTCACCTCTGTAAGTTTTCCCATTTTCAAAATGAGATATTTGCTCTCTTTCTCTTAGGTCAGTGGCAATGCAAGAATGAGATAAGAATTGGAGCTCTCCTTACAAACTTGGAAGAGATGGGTCCACACATGGGATTGCTGTTAGCAGAAGATGAGTTTGGGGAATCTTGACAATCAGGCTGTGGAGTCTGGACAGGAACCTCTAGGAACCTGGAGCAGCCAAGGTTTCCTCTAGGTGTAGCCAGCTCAAATTCTCCCAGCAGGGATGACGGTATTGGGTCCACACCATGACCCACAAGGTCAGATAGTAGTACAGATCATCATGACACACAGGGCAGACCTGCATTGGATGTCAAAGCCTGGGAGGACCCCTGGCCCTACACTCATTGTCACAATCCCCCCGGGCTCTCCCGGGCTCCCCTCTTAGTCTCCAAATAGGAATAAACATTCAGGCCTCTCCACAGTGCATTCAAATGTGCTTGGGAAACTGTAAAGCGCTGTCCCCATAAAAGGGATGGTGGCTTTGAGGAGCAAAGACACCTGGGCCACAGACAGATGGCAGGTGTCAGCTGGAGCTGGCCCTCTTGGCGCTTCTCCTGGGGTGCATGCTGGCTCTGATCTCAAAGGGGATTACACTTCCAGAGAAGGCAGAGCGCTGCTACTCAGGCTTAACTGAGCTCACAGGCTGGTATTCTCTCCCATATCTTCTAATTAATAGTCAGGATTAACAGCTGCCGCTGCTGGGCCTAAGCCATCTAATCAGAGGCGCACAGGCTCCTGGGTTTTCAGCATTCCCTGCGCTCCGCAGCCTCCCCCAGCCCTTGGAGAAATGCATTCAGAAATTAAAACAACAAAAACAAGAAGAAATCCATCCTCCTCCCCCTTCCCAGAGCCTCCTGGGATTGGAATTGTGCCTGCCTCTCCTCTGAGATGAAAGCAGAAGGACCCCTCCCCCAGGGCTGCTTGGTGGAAATGGTTTCTGGAAGTTTCTCTGAGAGGGCATGGGGTAGCAGCCATGCGAGGACCCAGGTAAGACACACCCTGAGAGAGCAAATCACCTATATCATTCTAATAATGCTAATAGTAATAATGAAATAATAATGTCATTGTTAAACAGCTACCATTTGTTGAATGCATACTATGTGCCAAGGGTAACTCTGTTTGACATGAATCAATTATGTCACATGCACAAAAGCCTAAGTGATACATATAATTATCATCTCTTTTATATATACCAGGAACTAAGGCACAGAGGAACTGAACCACTTGATCAAAGTCACACAAATGGTTAGTGATGGAAATGAGATTTGAACCCAGGTACCCTTGCTCCTGGGCTTTCCTGTTAGCTCAGCTGGTAAAGAATCCGCCTGCAATGCGGGAGACCTGGGTTCGATCCCTGGAGAGGGAAGATCCCCCAGAGAAGGGAGAGGCTACCCACTCCAGTATTCTGGCCTGGAGAATTTCATGGATTATGTAGTCCACGGACGGGGTCACAAAGAGTCAGACTCGACTGAGTGACTTTCACTTTCACCCTTGCTCCTAGGTGTCTCTAGTGGTAAAAATTCCACCGAGACGTGGGTTCGATCCCTGGGTCGGGAAGATCCCCTAGAGGAGGAAATGCCCCACTCTCCAGTTTTCTTGCCTGGGAAATCCCATGAACAGAGGAGCCTGGTGGGCTACAGTTCACAGGATCACAAAGAGTCGGACACAACTGAGTGACTGAGCACACCCATGCCTTCACCCGATGTACAACACCCCTGTGGAATTAAAAGTAAGGGGCCAAGAGACCTGTCTTTCAGCCACCCCATCACCTTCCCAGAGAGCCTCTGAGGCACATCTACAGATCCTGGATCTCAGAACAAAATTACCTTGTAATCCCTATAAAAATTTCATGGCATGGAAGCATGTAAATTATCATATATGAGGTAAATCACCAGTCCAGGTTCAATGCATGATACAGGGTGCTCGGGGCTGGTGCACCAGGATGGCATGGAGTGATGAGATGGGGAGGGAGGTGGAAGGGGGTTTCTGCAGGGGGAAAGCATGTATACCCATGATGGATTCATGTCAATGTATGGCAGAACGAATACAATGTTGTAAAGTTAAAAAATAGAAAATACACTAATTTTAAAAAAAAAGTGCTCTGCTGGTCATGTCGGCAGTGTCTCCAGCTGTGTCCCAGGGTCAGTCACTGTTCTGCTGAGAGTCAGCAGAATAGACACATGGAAGATCTGCTCACCACCAGAAACCCTGAGTGAGTGGTCAGGGAGCCACCCACACCCCCAGAGACTCTTCCTAGGGGTGTCTCCTCCCACAGGCCATGCCCTCCACAGTGCTCTGCCTCTGGCTTCCTCTTAATGGACTCAGCCTCCTTTCAGTGCCTCATCCACCCCTCTGTCCCTCCTCATGCATTGCTTCTGCAAACATCCAAGGACCGTCTTCTATATGCTCGACCCTCTGCAAGGGGCTGTTGGTAAAAAGATAACCCACTTCTCTGCCCTCAACTCACGTTTTTGCTGAAAGCTCTGATTGTTCATATGCTGCTTCTCTCCAGCCTCCCTGCTGAGGCTCTCAGAGCTCTCTCACTGGCTCCCTTCTCACCAGGGGTCTTCCTGCTCATTATCTGGTAGCTTCCGTTTTCCCAGTGGGATGGCACCTCTCTGTAATCACGCAGTTCTGGGGCCCTATCCCCCAGTGGCACCAAATGGTAATAAGTCTGAGTCACACTCACTTTCGGTTTGTCAGTGTGGTCAACTAGAGAAGCTAAGGTGTTAACTGTCCATGCTGGAAGCAGTGGGAAAACACAGAATTTGGGAACAGATATTGGTTGGCCAAAAAGTTCATTCAGGTTTTCCCTAAGATGTTACAGAAAAACGTGAACCTTACTTTTTGTCCAACCTGATAGAAACAGATTTGGAGCCTAGCAAGTCTCCTTACTGGGGCCTCTCTGGTGGTGCTAGTGGTAAAAGAACCTGCCTGCCAATGCGGGAGACGTAAGAGATGTGGTTTCGATCCCCTGGAGGAGGGTATGGCCACCCACTCCAGTACGCTTACCTGGAGAACCCTATGGGCAGGAGCCTGGCAGGCTATAGTCCCTGGGGTCGCAAAGAGTCAGGCACAACTGAAGTGACTTAGCACGCATGTAGGCAAGGCTCCTTATTAGCTGAGATAGGCAGCCTCAAAGAGGGCCCCCCGACCCCACGTCCTGGTATTCATGCCATTGTATAACACCCTCTGCTCTGGAGAGTGGACTAGACTTGCCGACTCATTTGTTGTAGTGTTTTAATTTATTCTTAATTGGAGGATAATTGTTTTACAATGTTGTGTTGGTTTCTGCCACACATCAACATGAATCGGCCATAGATATACCGATGTTCTCTTTCTCTTGAACTTCCCTCCCACCTCCCACCCCATCCCACTCCTCTAGGTTGTCACAGGGCACCAGGTTGTGCTCCCTGTGGTATAGAGCAACTTCCCATTAGCTAACTATGTTATACATGGTCATGTACATGTTTCAATAGAGGAGAGCAGAAGTGAAGGGGTACCACTTCCGAGATTAGGTGAGGATAAGGCTCGGGCATTCACTTTTCTTCCGTTTAGAGGAAGTAGCTGCTGTGTTGTTCAGTAGCACTCCCGTGTGTCCGAGATCTGGTATTTCCACCCACATTCAGAGACCCTGACGTACACGAGCTTAGAGATGGATCACCACCACCCCAGCTGAGCCTTGAGATGACCAGCCCTGAGCAACACTGTAACTTGTGGGAGACCTTGAACCAGGGATACCCAGCTCAGCTGTGCCCAGATCCTGACCCCCCAAAACTGAGATGCATGTGTTCTTAGTTGCTTCAGTCGTGTCCGATTCTTTTCAACCCCATGGACTGTAGCCCACCAGGCTCCTCTATCCAAGGTATTCTCCAGGAAAGAATACTGGAGTAGGCTGCCATTTCCTACTCCAAGGATCTTCCAAACACATGGATCGAACCCGGGTCTCTTTCATTGCAGGTAGATTCTTTACCACCTGAGCCACCAGGGAAGCCCCCAAACTGAGGTAATAAGTGTGTATTATTTTAAGCTACTGAGATTTGGGGTGGTTTGTTATGTGGCAGTAGATAACTAATACACTAGCTGAGTGACATTGGGCAACATTTTTGGTTTCTCATTTTATTATAGAAAAACTTAGAATATATTAAAAATATAGAATGGTATAATAAAGCCCCATGCCCCACTTAGAGCTTGGTGTATAAAGGATTCTATTTTTCTAGGTACATAGGAGGCAGGGTGATCTGCTCGATGTGAAGATGAGTACAGGTACTGTTTCAATGACTATTCACACACAGGCAATCTCGTTTTATCTCTCTTCCCAGTGGGCACATTGTTTAACTTTTCTTGGCCTTAATTTCTTCTTCTCTAAAATGGTGTGTTTTAAAACCTTTTCTCCTCAGCTATGACCTGAGCTAATGCAGCTGGTCTGACTAGTATGGTGACTCAGACATATATGAGACCAGTCAATGTCTATCTCTGCCTTTTCTTCCTTTCACATCTTAGATAAACCAATGTGTACTCAGGTGACTTAGTCTAAAGGAACGATCCATTCAGACATCCTAGATGACAGGTTACTGGAGGTGACCTCACCATAACACAAGGGTAAGACCTGGCACAAAGGTTTTGTTCATGCTCTTAATGGACGCCTCCTTGTGGAAATTATCATGAAAATGTCATTCTCTTATTCTATTCAAGAAGTCACACCACAATTTCAGAATTATTATCCTGCTGGAACTGAATACTGGATGACCGGGAAATGACCCCTTGCTTTCAAAGAACGCAAGAGGGTTGACGCACACGTTAGTAACCATTACAGCACCAAGTTCTAGGAGATGGTCAATCACACACAGGAGGGGAAATACTCTATTGGTGTTTCCCAGGTGGCTCCTGGTAAAGAATCCACCTGCCAATTCAGGAAATGCAGGCTCTATTCCTGGGTCAGGAAGATCCCCCTGGAGGAGGAAATGGCAACTCACTCTAGTATTCTTGCCTGGGAAACCCCATGGACAGAGTAGCCTGGTGGGGTTACAGTCCATGGGGTCCCAAAGTGTCGAACATGACTGAGTGACTGAGCATACACACATCCTATTCATGTACTTGGAATTGCATAAGGGAAAAGGTGTCATTCAAACTTACAGGGAAGGTGTTGAAGGAACAACAGAGAGGAGGCATTCCAATAGCCCCTGGGACTTGAGAGTGTGTGACGTGGATGGCATTGCAGTGAAGTGGTGGGACCTGAGAGTGGGTGACATGGATGGCATTGCAGTGAAGTGGCATTGACAAGGAATAAGCAGAGGCTGCAGGAAACTATGACTCCATGGAGAGGCTTGAGGAGGGGCTGAAGATAGAATGCGGTTGGGGAGGAGAGGAGGCAGGATGGAAGCAGGGAAAAAGTGTCAGAGGAGAAGGGGAAAAATCAAAATGCAGGAGAAAGGAGATAACTGATGAGGCAAAGTCCAGAAGGTAGTATGACAAGTTGGGTGTCCTTTCCCCTGAGATCACTGATGTTCTTGGAGCTTGGTATATAAAGGATTCTATTTTTCCAGGTACAGAGGAGGCAGGGTGATCTGCTGTATGTGAGGATGAGAAGGGATACTGAGGGAAAACTATTCACCACGAACAGAGTGGGAATCAGTTCATCATGTCGCATCCTGGCGGGTCAGCTTCCTTATGAACAATGAGTGGCAGATTTCATGGACCAGGAAGAAGGAAGAGGTACATTTGAAGTCTAGGACCTCCCAGAAAGGCAGCTATGAGAGACAAGGTGGGCCCTGTGATGGGTGCAAGGATACTTTCAGATGAAAAGAGAAAGGTGACACAAATGAAATGGAGACAGGCTACAGGCAACTCTCATCAACCCCACAGAAAGCAGATGTGAAAATACTCTTTAAGAAAGAGCACAGGGAAAGGTGCTGTGACTATTTCTAGGCCTTGAAACCCCTGGTGGCAATAACCCACTCTGGTTGGAGAAGTTGTGTGGTGCTGGGAGGAGATGTGGGTGATGTGCAGGACCTAGGTCATGCAGGCCCAGAAGCTGGTTCGCAGGGCTGTGAGGGGTGAGGCCACCGCCTCCCACAATGCCTTTCTTTCAGCACTCCGGCACAGAGGAGCCCAAGACGTTTTATAACTTTCAATCCTCTTTTTATGATGCTCGGAACTTGTCGCCATCTGCTATGCAGGGCTTTAATGCAAATCTGAGTTTGCTTTTATGGTTTCAATTAACCTAATAATAAAGCAGGGCCGGCAGGCTCCCGAAGAACCTTCTCCTCCCACCCATTTCCAGGCAAGCTTCCCACCCGCCTCCCTAGATACGAAAGACCATGATGGCGTCTTCCGGCGACTGGAGACCCATCCCCATTAACCGTGTCCTGTCTGTACCAAATTAACCTTATCCTGTCGCTACCGCAGTGGCAGCTGGGGATCTTCTCAGATAGGGAAATTCACAGCTCGGGGCCCAAACCGGGGTCTGGCACAACAGATGCTACTTAACTACAGTCTTCTCAGCCAGGAGGTGTTTCCTGAAGCGTGGTGTAAAGGGAAGTTTACGCACCTGAGACCAAGACGTGGCTTCAGGTCTCACTTCAGCGTTGGGCCACCTTGAGCAGTTGTCTGTGCCTCTCTGGGCTCACTTTCCTTACCCATGACAAGAAAATTTAGGACACTCTTTGAAGGACATTATGAGGATTAATCACTTGACTCCTAAGAAGTCCCCTTCTGGTTTCAGTGGGAACCAGAGGCTGGTTAGGAAAGTGTGTCCAGGATGATCAACTGTCCCAGTTTGCCCAGAACCAAGGGGTTTCCAGGGACTCAGGATGTTCAGTGCTAAAATCTGGAATGTCCTGGGCAAACTAGAAGGAGTTGATCACCCTAGGTGTGTCTCCTTAGGCATCCACTGGCAAGCTGATGAAGTAGCACCCCAGTTCCAAATTCCATTCTCTTACTTGCTATGACTTGCTTGGAAATTCCATGAAGCTTTGAGTAGTGGAGTTTTAAGAATAAAATTATTCTCATCTATTTCTTCCCAAAATACTGGGTTGGCTAAAAAGTTCGCTTGGGTCTTTCCATTACATCTTATGGAAAACCCAAACAAACTTGGCCAACTCAATATAATTTAAAACAACTTTAAGACCCCATGCAAAAAAAAAAAAAAAAAAAAGACCCCATGCATTTGCCTATTTTCTCATGTATACCACCAGCTACACTAACATTTGGGAAACCAGATCCTGGCAAGGTTGGAAAGTAAGTCAAGGCCACGTAGCAGCCAAATCACAGGTGCTCTGGTCTTGAGCAGTCACTTAATCGCTCTCCCTCATTTCCTCAAAATGGAGCTAAAATACCTACTTTGGTGAGAGTCAGAGATAACACATTTAAATGCCTTACATTTTGCAGGTGATCCATTAAATGGTGGCACTAGCTCATTATTGTTTTTAAATCTAACTCAATTGCTATGTGTATCTATAAAAGCATCTGACACTCGGCCTTAGGTTCTCATTCATCCTTTCTTTGGGTTTGAATGCCCTGGTATTTTCTGCCCTTGTTTGATTAGGCAGCTATCAGTTGGCATTTTATGAAGTAAACACAGCCTTTGATTCTAATTTCCAGATTATCTTTTCTTAAAGCACGGGTGAAATGTACCCTCCTATTTAAAGCAGTCACCTATTCATTCATTTACTCTATGAGAGTTTTACTCGGCTTTCTGCTCCCAAGGGGATTTTCCTAGGCTAGACATTCTTGCGTTCACCCAGAATACATCGGTTTCTGGTTTTCAAGCTGAAATTACCTGTGTTCAGAGTCTCTAGCAAGACAGAGGCAGTAATTCTAGAAGGCTGCCATGGGGAGAGCACTGTTTGGTTCTGGGAGCAGAGATCAACTTTAGGTCTGTTCTTTCAGCCATTGCTGTAGGCATGGTGCCTGAGGCCCACTCTATGTTTAAGGGCCCACAAAAATATTTTAATTTCTTTTCAAATAGGAAGAATAAAATGAATATAATCCAGGCTGCATGATGTTTGTCTTTATATCAACACAGTGATAAAATATAATTGTATATAAAATATATTTAATATGTATTTAAATATATATTTAATATGCACTTAAATATATATTTGGGCTTCCCAAGTGGCGCTAGCAGTAAAGAACTCGCCTGCCAATTCAGGTTAGACATAGAAGATGTGGGTTCAATCCCTGGGTTGGGAAGATCCCCTGGAGGAGGGCATAGTAACCCACTCCAGTATTCTTGCCTAGAGAATCCCATGGACAGAGGAGCCTGGCAGGCTGCAGTCCATAGGGTTGCACAGAGTCGGACATGGACGAAATGACTTAGCATGCACACAGCCTAGTTCTGTGTATATCAGTAACTCAAACAAACCAAATTAGCCCTCAGGCTAGTAAGTGTCAGATCCAAGCCCAGGGATTCTTGCTCAAATCCGAGCCTTTCCATCATTGTAAACCGCCTTTGGGGAGACACATCTTCCTAAAGTTGTCTTCTCTTGATTCTACACATCATTTCACTTGGCTTAAAGATAAGGACCAATTGCAACTTGAAAAAGAAAGAATAAAAGCAATGACAACACAGACACCAAAAATTACACCACTAATATTTTCTGCTGTGGATCTGTTAAAATCCACAGATCCTTGTTGTTAAATGATGTGGCTGAGAAACAAAAATGAAGGCATTTACTTTCCAAGCAGAGATGACACCAAGACAGATGCCAAAGAGTCTACAAGCCTGAAGAAGAGTTTTATTTTTCACTCTGTTTGGACATTTGGGCTTCTCATGCTGCCCTTCTGAGAACTGCTTAGAGAAGGCCTAACTACTTACTCAACGGCCCTCTGCCAGTCTCTACTCAGGAACCTCCTTAATGCCAAGAGCCTCCAGGGACCAAGATCTCTGGTGCTGGTTTAGCTTCTGTTTCATGACTGTTTTCATGATCACTCCTTTCCTTCACATCCGCAATTTTCACATCCTCACTCTGTTACAAACCATTTTTAATAAAATGTAGACACCCCAGAATGCCTTGGTGAATGATGATAACATCTCTGATGGCAACCAGGCATTGAAAGGGATACATCAAAACTAATGAATAAATGGACCAATTTGCACTAAAATGCAGTTGTAAATAAACCACTTCAAGAGTGAGAAGGGCAGGGGCTGTTTGTTCTCATTCCTAGTAAGAGACAAATACAAATTGGGTGCAGATTGAGATCCAATAGGTGCTGGAAGTAACCGATTAAAATCTACAGAAATTAGGGGATACTTTAATGAGTTATGTTAAACAGATGCTAGAGAAACTGGCCTGGAGGAGATCTCAGAGAGCTCAGTAGCCCTTCCTGTGCTTGAGTGCATAGTGTGTCTCTCAATAATGTGGGTTGGTCAAAGAACACCCAACATTCCTTTTAAGAATTCTTACTGGTTTAAAACTTAAGAGGGCACTTTTGTGGTTTTCCTCTGCCACAATCTGCGAAGTCTAAATTAAGAACATCACTATGTCTTCAGGTGGCCCAGTTTTGTTATCCCTACAATGGGAACAATTAAACGGTTCTTCATACCTTAAAGGTTGGGGAGGAGGATGAAGGTGATAAGAATCTGAAAGAAACATAAATGCAGGGAAAGTCCTAGGATTTGGGAGACAACTCTAAGAAATACAGCCATGTAACTTACCTTGGGTTATTTATTTCACTTCTGGGGGCTCAAAGTTTCCTCATCTGTAAAATGATCTCAGATTCATCAGTGGTTCTCAAACCTGGTTGCACTTCAGCATCATTTGGGGAAATTTTAAAAAATAGCAATGCCTGTGTCCTTTCTCAAGCCAAATAAAGTAGAATCACCCCTAGGGGTGAATCTCAGACATCAATTTACTTTAGAGCTCCCAGATTCTTCTGCTGTTCGACCATAGTTGTGAACTGCTGAACTTATCCCTCTAATAGTTCATGACTTTCTAATTTGTTTTATAATTGCTTGAGATATATCAGCCTTGATCCAGAGCCATTTCTACCTTAAGGTGGCAGAAGGGTGAGCCATGAAGTCATATTGTAGAATGGTGGATGTCATCTTTTTTAGGACTATAGTCCATATAAACAGCTGGGCAGGAATTTTGGCATTAGAGCAATATTTTTCGGTGTTGTTTCTTAACATTGGATGCATGAGTGCTAAGTTGCTTCAATCATGTCTGACACTCTGTGACACCATGAACTGTAGCCCACCAGGCTCATCTGTCCATGGGATTCTGCAGGCAAGAATACTGGAGTGGGTTGCCATTTCCTTCTCCAGGAGATCATCCCAATCCAGGGATCAAATCCGTGTCTCCTGCATTGCAGGTAGATTCTTTTACCATTGAGCCACCAAGGAAGCCCTACCTATATTAATGTTAGTTTCTTTTTGTTGCTGAGTAGTATTCCATGGAAGGAATATATACATCTAACCATTCACCCACTGAAGAACATTTGGAGAGGCCAGTTTGGGACCCTCTTAATATGCATATTTCAGAGGGTTTGGGACCCTCCAAATATTCATAGCAACTATGAATAAAGTTGCTATGAACATTTCTGCACAGGTGTTTATGTGAATGTTAAGTTTTGTATTTGCGGGGATAAATGTCCTGCAGTATAATTTCTGAGTTGTATGATAAGAGCATGTTTAGCTTTGCAAGAAATGGCTATTTTCCAGAGTTGCTATACGATTTTGCATTCTCGCCATTAATACGTGAGTAATTGTTTCTTTGCGTCATCACCAGCATTTGGCGTTGTCACTATTTTTTATTTTAGTCATTCTGTTAGTTATGCAGTAGGATCTTCTGTGGTATCAATTTTTATTTTACTAATGGCTGATGATGTTAAGCACATTTTGTGATTTTAATTCTTTGAAATGTTGAGGTTTTTTAAGGACACAATTACCACGTTGAATGTTTCATGGCTCCTCAACAAAAATTGTATTCTGCTGCTGACAGACGGTGTTCCATATATGACAATTTATCCTATAGGTTGGCTATGTTGATAATTTCTTCTATATCCTTGCTGATATTTTGACTAGTAGTTTTACTAGTTGTTAAAAGTGGAGATGGTAAATCTTCCAACTGTAATTGCAGACTGTCTATATCTCCTTTCTTAACTATTGATTATTTGCTTCATGTATTATGCAACTCTGCTGCCTGGTACATATACATTTAGAATTTTTATGTTTTTCTGGTGGGTTGATCCTTTTATCCTTATATAATGTACATTTTAGAGATCCCCTGGAGAAGGAAATGGCAACCCACTCCAGTATTCTTGCCTGGGAAATCCCATGAACAGAGGAATCTGGCATGCTACAGGGCAGGGTTGCAAGAGTCAAACACGACTTAGCGACTAAACAACAACAAAATGTACCTTTTGTCCAGTAATTTTCTTTGCTCTGAAGTCTACCTTACCTGATATCAATATATTAATTTATATAACATACTAATAAATGTACATAACATATATATTTGTGTAGACTATTAACATAGAAAATTATTGAAATGATGCAATCACAGAGACAGATAGCAGATTATGGTTGCCAGGGGTTAGGGAGGAGGATGTGATAGGGAGGTGGCTGCAGCTATAGAAAGATGAGGAGAGATCCACACAAGTTGATATATGCAGAATTCATACATACTACAAGTGACATAGAACTAAGTATACACCCATACATACAAATGAGTGTACTTGAAAGTGGTGAAATCTGAGTAAATTTGACTGGTTTCATCAGCATTAATTTCTTAGTCATCATATTGTTTCATGGTTTTGCAAGATATTACCATTAAGAGAAACCAGATGAAAGATAAACTGATCTCTCTGTCTTATTTCTTACAGTGGCATGTGTGTCTCACAATGAAAAGTTAAGAAAATGAGTGGGCCGGACTTCCTTGGTGGTCCAGTGGTTAAGAATTCAGCTGCCAGTGCAGGGGACACAGGTTTGATCCTGGGTCTGGGAAGATTCCACATGGCATGGGGCAACCAAACCTGAGTACCACAACTATTGAGCCTGTGCTCTAGAGTCCTCAAGCTGCAAGTGCTGAAGTCCGAGCGCCCTAGAGCTTGTGCTCCACAATAAAAGAAATGAGAAACCCAAGCGCCACAATGAACAGTAGCCATCACTCACTGAAACTAGAGAAAACCTGTGCACAGCAATGAAGACCCAGCACAGCCAAAGCTAAATAAATAAATAAAGTTTTAAAAAAGAAAATGAATGGGGATCTTCCTGCTTTTATACACCTTTGAAATGTTCCATAGTAAAATATTTTTTAGAAATTGATGGGAAATTAACATAAATTCTACTCCTTATGTGTTCTTGTTTGTGTTTTCCCCATTCATTTGGTTCAGCAGACACTACAGGAAGACAGTTAGCCCAGGACGTTGTGCACTTACCGCAGTCCCCCCTGCCTTTTTATCATTGCCATCTAAAATCCTATGTAACCATGTGCTAAACCTCAAGGAACCCTTGGCTGGGGCAGGGGCCTCACTACCTAACTAGGCTTGGATTGGAGAGAGACTTGTCTGAGGACATCTCATAGTCATGGTCATACCCCATTTGGTGCTGTCCTCATACTTACTTCTTTCCTTGCTTGACTTTCTTCTCTTTTCATCAACCCATGCAAATATGGAGAAAAGTACTGCAGGACTCTGACCCTAGATTGTGGATTCTGGACCGAGCTTCATCGCTGTGTCCAGATTAAGCAAGTCACTGGCCCTCTGAGAGGCACTGTTTCCTTGACTGTTCAACAAAAGTGCTTGTACAACCACAGTACAACCGGTTGCCTTGAGAACCAGTAAGGAGGCATGTTAAAGAACTTCACAAACTGGGACTTTCCTGGCAGTCCAACAATTAAGACTTCGCCTTCCAACGCAGGGGATGTGGGTTTGATCCCTGGTCAGGGAGCTAAAATCCCACAAGCCTCACAGCCAAAAAGACAAAACATAAAACAGAAGCAATGGTGTAACAAATCCAATAAAGACTTTAAAAATGGTTCACGTCAAAAAAAATTCTTTAAAAGAAAAAGAACTTCACCAATTGCAGTGTGCTGTGAAAATGCAGATTGTGGTCATTTATGTTTAGATCCTTGTCACAACTCTTTTAAAAGCTCCTTAGCTCTGTTTCCTTTTGAGTGCACAGGTAACCTGGACTCTATGTGCGTAACTTGGAAATATTGCTGGTCACTGCATGCTTGTTTCCCCAGCTGCAATGTGTGTTCCAGAGGGATAAAGCTAGGGCTTCTGCTTTGGAGCACTTGTGGCAAAGTACATGCTCCTCAAAACTGTGATTAGACTCCAGGCCAGGTCAGCTTGTGAGGAGTGGCTGCTGATCTCCTTGACCTCAGGGCATTGCCAAGGGAACCAAAATGCCAGATATGAGATGCTCAGAAGGTGAGTAGCCTGGGAAGAAAGAGATGCTTTCAGGAGAGAAGCGGTGAGTTTGGAGAGACAATTAAGGGAACTGATCCTCAGTGGAAGGCCTAGCTGTGCCCCTAGACACAGGGAGTGAAGGTGAAGGATGGTCAGGAGAGGTGTCTCAGGTGCCCATCCCTGCCCCTCCTTCACCAAGGATATACCAAGTCCTGTGCTTCCTCCCAGGCTTGGCCCAGCTTCTCCTCGCTGCTTCCTTTCTGCCTGGTCATAAGATTGACCACACAGTACAGTTCTTGCTCTTTGGTTCCTGGCTCTATGCATCCCATGAAGGCAGAGGCTGTGACTTACATATCTGCATTTTTTTTCTGCCTGGAATATAATAGCTGTCCAACAAACGTCTATTGAATGAGTGTGTGAAAGGATGGAAAGGACAGGGAAGAAACAAGATACTGACTGCATCATATATTGTTATCATTGATGTATGGCCCAGAAGTATCACCACGGTCTTCCTTGATTGGACATCCTTTTGGGGATGGTGACCGGTGACCCAGATGGCCCACCAAAGGAGGCCATCACAACCTGGTCCACCTCCCAGAGGTGAGAGCCCTGGCCCACAGGTCTTGCCACTGATGCTGGTTTTGAGTTTCCCAAATGTCACTCACAGACCCAAATTACAATGAAGCCAAAAAAGATCAGACATCAGGCCCCGAACAGGCAAAACACAAAGGATTTTGAAATCCCTCTCCTTATTCCACCTTCATACCACAGAACCCAGCTGCGTGGGGCTCTAGGCTCCTAAGGAGGCAAAGGGAATGTGGATTTCAGACAGAGACTGCCTCAGGGTGGTACCTACGCCTGCAGATGTGAGGATGGACATAAATAGATGAAATACAAGGGGAAGGGCAGATTGTGTCCACTCCCCTTGTTCAGGGGAAACTGTCACTAGAAAAAGAAGTGATCCCAAAGGCTGTGTGCCAAGATACACTTATCTTTTGAAGCTATTGGCAGGAGAAAATCACTCCGAGAAACCTGCCTGTTGCACAGCTAGCAACTAAGGTGAGTGCAGGGGTGAAGCTGCCCCCGAGCCTGAGATGTCCCAGTGGCACACTGGGAAGAGGAGCAAAAACAGAAATTCCTCCTGCTCACCCTTTTTCCTTCCTCTGGACAAGGCGAAGTAAGAGGTTGGACTCTGACAGCAGGCGTGGCTTCCACAACAACCCAAGATGCTGTCACCACATTGGAGCAAGAATTGCAGTTGGCTGACATAGCCTCAGGCAGTGCGTAAAAGGGGAAATCAGCATCACATTAAAGGGAAATAAGTATTTATTTTGAAATGTATTTAAAAGCTCTGGCTGGTTAATTATTTAGGGACCAGCGGGTATCTCAGCTACCATGGAAACCTCCGGCTGGGTGATTCCTTCCTGGATGCATCAGACACCTGCTTGCAACAGCACACGCAGACACACTCACACATATATACACATACACGTGTGCGCACTCTTAACACACACGCATGGTCACATACACACAATACTCACATAGAAGCAGTCACATGCTCACACACACGTTCAGACACACCCACACAGATGACTCTGTCAGACCCTTCAGGAAAGGATGGTCTGAGATGCTATGTCCTCCTGCTCTCACTCTGAATGTAGGGCTCAGAGAAGCCACAAAGACTGGAAGAATCTCGTGACTTTGGTAAGATGTCCTGGGTATGTCCCTTCAGTTTCAAGCAGGTTGTCCTTTGCAAATAAAGTCAGGCACAGAATGCTACAACTGGACCCTCATATGGACATGTAGCACAACTGACTCTGCTACCTTTCTGTCAGAGAACTAAGGGATATGGAAACAAGGGACTGGACATGCTAGGGACTAGAATCATTACTACCTCCCCTTAATAGCTGTGTGACTTTGGTCAAGTTCCTTAACCTCCTTGAGCCATAGTTGCCTCATCTGTCAAATAACAGAAAAAAACCTTTTGATTTGTACGATCTCCTACAAGCATTGAAGCAGGCTAGGTGATGAGGGCACACCTAGCTCAGAAAGGTGAACACAAAATGAACACATGACAAAGTGACACACATGACCTAAGTGGTTCAGCGTCAGAGGCCACATCTCTGCACCACCTGCTCTCCACCTATAGATCACTGTAAGGACTCTAGGACATGGCCCCGGCACACAGTGTGGGGCCCCCCTCCCCTCCCTGTGCCCCTCATGTCCTGAAGGATCTGGAAGGGTACCTGATGCTCCAGCCAGAGACAGGTGGAGCCACATGCGGGCTGCAGGGGGAGGATTCCCTGGCTCAGAGGGCACTCAAGTCCAGGGCCTAAGGTTTCCTTTCACAGGAAAGGATGTCCCCACTCCACACTGCTGTGGCCCTGCACCACTGAACTATGTAATTGCATATTTGTTCCTGTTGGGTCTTGAAATATTAGAGCCCGGTGTATAATTCCAGAGCTCCTACCGCCACGTAACCACAAAATAAAAGGCCAGATAATGTGAGTGGGGCTGCAGCCCATAACACTCTGCTTAATTAATAGGAAATTTTATTAAGAGCAGACAGAAAACAAACCTATGCTGACCAGCCTTCTCAGAGTATCCTTAAAGGGATGATGATGCCTCCTGAATAATCGGGTTCTACTGAGTGTCTTTCATCCACCTTGTCTGTGGGCATCTTTGATGATCTTGTGCTTGGTTAACAAGCAGTGGGGTGGGGGCAGGGCCACACTAGTGGGACAAGGGCTGAGATGATGTGACCAAGGAGATGTTGAACCAGTAATCCAGTGGGTCTTCAGGTGTCAGGGACCTTCATCTCCAGGCTAGAACACATCCAGAGATCAGAAGGCAAGGAAATAGAAATGATTGTGCCTGTGGATGCATGAGGTCTAGAGAAGAAATTTACCGAGAATCACACAGGCACAAAGAAAACATCCCCAGTCTAAAGCACAGAGAGGGCAGGCAGGTGAACTCTGATAAGCAGGGGAAGGCAAGGTGGATGAGAGATGAGAGGGAAGCCAGTGAGCTCAAGCCTGAGCCAGTTCTGTGCCTGCCAAGGGGTTCATCCCACACACCCCCCACTGAAGCCCCAGGGAGCCAGGCATGTGGCTTTGAAAAGGCCTGCAACCAGAAGGAATGTCTCCCTGGGAAATGAGAGCAAGTGTCCAGAGAAGGAAGCAGTGAAAATAGGGCATGCTGAGTCAAAGCATCATTTATCCAGGTCTCACTTCAACAGCCAATTCTGGGGACTTCCCTGGTGGTTCCATGGCTAAGACTTTGCTCTCCAAATACAGGGGCCCTGGGTTCGATCTCTGGTCAGGGAACTAGACCCCACATGCCTCAACTAAGAGCCGGCACAGCCAAATAAATAATTTTAAAAAATATAGCCAGTTCTGGGTACCAGGCATGGCACCGAGGATGCTACAGATACAGCTCGATCAGCACGCCGTCCTGCCACACGTGTTCTATTTTTGTCTCTGGTTTACACGTGGTGAAGCCAAAAACACACAGAATTTAAGTAGCTTGCCTAAGAACACATAGGGAGTCAGTGGTCCTGCCAGGAAAGACACTCAGCAACCTGGCTCCAGAGTCTGGAAATCAAGAGAGGACTGTATGTGATACTCCCAAGGGCAAGTGGGGGAACTGAGAGACGTATCTCCTGTAGACAACCGCCTGGACACACCGGGTGGGGGGTCAGCAGGAGACAGTCACTCAGCTTGACCGGCAGAAGTAACACCTTCCCCCTCCATTTCTCCCTCATACCAGTAACAAGAATGATGGAAGGAGGAGTAGAGGAAGTACATGACAGACCAGCAAAATTGTGTCTGACTAGATGTTTCTCAAACTGGTCTACACCTTTCAGCAGTTCTTCCCACCATTTAGAATTATGTGGCAGGTGTAAGGGGTGTCTGTTAAACAGGTCCACAATTGCCCCTTTCCTCACTTAAGAACACCTTTAGGAAAATGGAGTAAGGGCTCTGGTTTGAATTTTGCTGCCATTTCTGCCTTGGTTGAAAAGAAGAGAGAATTTTGTCCTGAAGACAGTGAATCGCATGCTGGGTAACGTGGTGTTGGGACCATGTGGGGCAGATTCATAATAGTCCTTGCTTTCTGGGTTCCCAGAACCTCACTTGCATAAACTTTCCTCTTGGGTCACTCCTTCAGCACAGGCCCTGCTAGGCATGGAGGCCACTAAGGCAAGAGTATCCCAGGGTCACTGCTGTGCGGTGAGGTCAGGTTTCCAGGGGGTGGGCAGTGCAGGGGGCCAGAGAGCCTTGTCCTGTGGCAGTCAGAGTTTCTCCTCCTCCCTCGGCTGGATGGGGCCAAGGTTACTCACCCATTTACTGAATGATGTGTCTAGAGAAAAATCCCCTGGCCTCTCAAGTTTTCATTTCCAACAGTGTAAATAAAGTAATGTTGCTTATCCCTGCTTTGGGGAAGCCTTCTAGGATTTTGCCAGGATGAATGCAGTAACTGGTTGGTGAGAGTTAACTTCCACTCCTGTACCCCACTTTCCACTAGTCAGTTTGTTCTCAGCAGACTGAAGTACTAAGGCCATGTTTCAGCTCAGTAGCACAAGTCCAGCAAATGGGCTCTCTGGGATCCCCAGACTCACTGTCAGGTTCAAGAGATAAATGGAAGAAAAGCTGGAAGCAATTTTTGATACCATAACCTCAAAGCCAAACGTTAAGAAGCATGAGAATCTCATGGTCCCTAGACTGCCAGCCACAGGATCTGCTTCAGACAAACAGGAGCTGATGTGGCTTTAACTTTGGTACCATGATCAGAAGGCTGGGAATGCCCCCTCAGCCCCCTTCCAAAATCTGCCTTCCAGTTACTCACCTGGTCTCTGCTCAAACCCCTCACTCACCCCTGTGTGTGGTCCTCCATAGGGTAAGTATGTAGGGGGCTCCAGGTGGCTCAGTGGTAAAGAACCCACCTGCCAATGCAGGAGACAGAGGATACGTAGGTTGGGAAGATCCCCTGGAGAAGGAAATAGCAACCCACTTCTATATTCTTGCTAGGAAATCCCATGGACGGAGGAGCCTAGTGGGCTTCAGTTCATGGGTTTGCAAAAGAGTCGGACATGACTTAGCAACTGAGCCTACATGCAGGGTAACTACCTCCTTATGCCCACTTTCTAACTTGTACAGTTAATGCTTCTTTCACCAATCCTATTTACTCACTTCAAGTGCCCAAGAAATGGCTTTCATGCTAGTGAGGATCCCAGGCAGGAACCTAGTACAACCAGTCATGTTCTTTCCCTTTGGCAAGCTCAGAGCGTATTTGCCTTCAGCCTGAATCTTAGCTGACAAGGGCTCCATCAAGGCTCATCTGGAGGTCTTGGGACAGTTTCTGAGACACCTACGGGAAGATGCGCAAACACAACCTAAAATGCTTAAGAGCTACCTTGATTTATTTTATAGAATTAGGTCCTCCTAGTCTAGCTTTGGGTAAGGACATCCTGAGTGACAATAGCGCCAAGATATTGCAAAAGCACTTAGATTCAGGGATAAAGGGATAGACTCTGTGTTTCTGCGTGTATGTGAGTGTGTGTGTGTGTGTGTGTGTGTGTGTGTGTGTGTGTGTCTATGAGCATGTGTGAGAATACAGATGTGTATAACAATGAAAAACTGAGTTCTGCATGGGAAGACCTGGATTCTAGATCTGTGTATTGTTCAAATGATTCCTATGCCCACTTTCCACCTTGTAAAGTTAGCAGTCCTTTTATGAATTTCCCAATGGCTCCTTTAAGTTTTCAGGGAGTATCTTTCATTCTAGTGAAATCACCAGGTAAACACATCACTTGGGACATTTCCCTAATTTTTTCTAGCTTCTGTGTTCTGATCTGTAACATGTGGCTGAGTATTTAATATGCAGGACTGTAGTGATGACTAAATGCCCAAGAATGCGCTTGTTTAGCTGTAAGTCACAAGGAAGGTGCAGCCTGGGTGCCTGAATGTGTGTCTCACAGATCTTTCTCGGAGCCCCAACAATTTCTCAGTCATGTCTGCAAGTTTCAATCGCGGTGTTAGGCACTCCAGAGCACCAATCCTCAGCTCGCTCAGTCTCTACAAGTCTCTAGATTAGAGAGTTGACATCTGAATCTACTGACCTCCTATCAGCGACCAGGGATTCTGCTTCCTAAGACTAGGCAGCCAGAAATCCAAAATCACTGTAGACAGTGACTGCAGCCATGAAATTAAAAGATATTTGCTCTTGGAAGAAAAGCTACGACAAACCTAGACAGCATATTAAAAAGCAGAGACATTACTTTGCCTACAAAGGTCTGTATAGTCAAAGCTATGATTTTTCCAGTAGTCATGTACAGATGTGAGAGCAGGACAATAAAAAAAGGCTGATCGCTGAAGAATTGATGCCTTCAAATCATGGTGCTGTACAAGACTCTTGAGAGTCCCTTGAACAGCAAGGAGATCAAACCAGTCAATCCTAAAGGAAATCAGCCCTGAATATTCATTGGAAGGACTGATACTGAAGCTGAAGCTCCAATACTTTGGCCACCTGATGTGAAGAATCAACTCATTGGAAAAGATGCTGGGAAAGATTGAAGGCAGGAGGAGAAGCGGACAACGGAGGATGAGATGGTTGGATGGCATCACTGACTCAATGGACTTGAGTTTGAGCAAGCTCTGGGAGATGGTGAAGAACCGGGGAGCCTGGTGTGCTGCAGTCCATGGGGTAGCAAAAAGTCAGACACAAATGAGCAACTGAACAGCAACAAGGACTGGGCAAGAAGGCCCTTCTCCGTCATCTGTACCCAAAAGGATTATTCCTCCCAACAAAGAAATGAATGAGGGAGAAAAAGGTATTTGTATGGGGTAAAGGAGAGATATTTTCTCGTTCCTGAGTATCCAGACCTATTCTTATCCATAATGAGATCACTCTGTGTGCTTAGTTGCTCAGTCATGTCCGACTCTCTGTGACCCCTTGGACTGTAGCCTGCCAGGCACCTCTGTCCATGGGATTCTCCAGGCAAGAATACTGGAGTAGGTTGCCATGCCCTCCTCCAGAGGATCTTTCTGACCCAGGGTTTGAATCTGCATCCCCTGTATCTCCTGCATCATCAGGCAGATTCTTTACCACTGAGCTACCAGGGAAGCTCCCAATGAGATCCCTACCCCTTGTACATCTCTGTTTTCATCATTTGAAGTCCTGACTGCCCTTTCCCAGAAGCTGGTGGTGTCTGCAAGTGAAAAGACCCATGCGAGTTACGAAACAAAAATACAATTAAGCTTCTGGGTGAGAAATGAAATTGTTGTGAACAAAGCATGTCAACTCTATGAAATGCTGCTTTTTAAAAACGTGATGGCTCCAGGTTTTTGTACAGAGGCTCAGTGCACCAAGGCTTTTAAGGGGAACAGGCACAGTTCTTCCAGGAGGCTGAAATCTTAAAGGTCATCTGGTCATTCTGATTCTGGGAGGAGAAAGCACTTGGATGATACAGGCCCTCGAGGGTCCTGAGATGCTGGAGGTGGAATCGGTACAATCTCATGCAGTTACAGCCCTGCCCTGTTTACACCTTGGATGTCTCTCTCCACAGAGCAGGTACATATGAAATGAGAGCACAGCAAATTATTTGTCAGGTCAGTTCATCAGAGCCCTCGGAAGTCCTGTGTCAGAGACCTCTTCCAGGTAGTGTGTGGATACGAGAAACCACATGAACAATTAAACACTTGGCATTGAAGCTTCAAGACTTTTTCACACATGTTAATTTCCATTCATTTCTGCACTCTTCTTTGGAGCCAGTGTGGGTCAAGAATGAACTGGCTTAGCTCCATCCTGCACAGGGGGAGAAGGAAGCACAAAGTGGGAGAGGCAGGGAGGCCCACTGTGACTGACCATACAAGATTGTACTGTCCAGGCCTTAATCAGAAAGTAGAGCCACAGTAGATCTGTATATATTTGGCTAGGGAGAGAAAAACAATACACAAAAAACATCATGCAGGACTTCATTGGTGGTCCAGTGGTTAAGAATCTGTATGCCAATGCAGCAGACATGGGTTCGATCTCTGGTCCAGGAGGATTCCACATGCTGCATAGCAACCAAACCTATGTGCTGTAGAGCTGCTGCGTAGCCACTTTAGTTGTGTCTGACTCTGTGTGACCCTATGGACTGCAGCCCACCAGGCTCGCCTGTCCATGGGATTCTCCAGGCAAGAATACTGGAGTGGGTTGCTATGTTCCTCTCCAGGGGATCTTCCTGACCCAGGGATTGAACCAGAGTCTCTGATGTCTCCTGCACTGGCAGGTGAGTTCTTTATCACTAGAGCCACCTGGGAAGCCCATCCAACACAGTAGTCGCATGGGAAAAAAAAGATGTGAAATATATCAATCATTTCTGTATTGATTATACATTGAACTGATATTTTAGATATTTTGTATTGAATAATATGTATTATTAAAATTAATTTCACTTGTATATTCTGACTTTTTAAAAATGTAGCTACTTGAAAATTTAAAGGTACATAGGTGGTGGCTACATTTGTAGGTTATGTTATATTTCTGTTTTTAAATTATATTTTATATTAGAGTATAGTTGATTTACAATGTTGTGTTTGTTTCAGGTGTATAGCAGAATGACTTTGTTGTTGTTGTTCTGTCTCAAAAATTAGGTCCAACTCTTTGTGACCACATGGACTGCAGCACTCTAGGCTTCTCTGTCCTTCACTATCTCTTGGAGTTTGCTCAAACTCATGTCCATTGAGTCGGTGATGCCATCCAATCACCTCATCCTCTGTCACCCCCTTCACCTCCTGCCCTCAATCTTTCCCAGCATTAGGGTCTTTTCCAGTGAGTTGGCTCTTTGCATCAGGTGGCCAAAGTATTGGAGTTTCAGCTTCAGCATCACTCCTTCCAATGAATATTCAGGGTTTGTTTCCTTTAGGATTGACTGGTTGGATCTCTTTGCTGTTCAAGGGACTCTCAAGAGTCTTCTCCAGCACCACAGTTCATAAACATCAATTCTTCAGCACTCAGCCTTCTTTATAGTTCAACTCTCACATCTGTACATGACTACTGGAAAAAGCATAGCTTTGACTATATGAACTTTTGTCATATTCTATTGTACATGTAGTATATGTTGTACATATACTATTGTATGTGTACTTTATCTATTCCCTTTGCGTGGCATGAGCCTAGGTGCTTCTGCCAAGTTCCTGAGAAGTCAGCAATTAGATCACCCCACAGGGAGCTGATTTGTCTGGTTCAGTCCATTTCATCTAGGTGACTCTCCGTGACTTGGATAGAACAGTAGTCTTCATCCTCAGTGAAAGAAAAAACCAGACTCAGAGGCACAAAGAAGCATGCTTGAAGCCACAGAGCCCCTCGGGTCAGACCAGGGCTGAGTTTCACATATCCTGACTCCCAGACCTGTTTTTGTTCCACCAGATGTAGGATTCCCTTTGCTTTTAAAAGTCCAGCTCTTAACTTCGTCTCTGCAGTAATTTCATAGCAGGATACAGCCCTGAGCTGTTTTCTACAAAGATCAAACATCCCCCATTGCCCTGGGACTTTAGAGCAGGCCAACCTCATACATCAGGGTCCATGAATCCTCATAGAATTACAGCACTTCTTTTTGCTTTCCACCAATATAATCCAGTCATACTCCCAAACTCCCTGACTTAGCATTGCGTAGAGAGAGAAACTGGGGCCTCCCAGGTGGCGCTAGCGGTAAAGAACCCACCTGCCAATGCAAGAGATGTAAGAGACATGGTTTGCATCCCTGGGTGGGGATGATCCCCTAGAGGAGGAAATGGCAACCCACTCCAGTATTTTTTCCTGGAGAATCCCATGGACAGAGGAGCCTGGATGGCTACAGTCCATGGGGTCACAAAAAGTTGGATATGACTAAGGCGACTAAGCAGCAGCAGCAACAGCACAAGCACAGAGAGCTGAACTAGACCCCCTTCATGTATAAGCTGAGATTCTGAGCTGTGTGTCGCTGTGGTTGTGGGTCACCACACTGTTGACCAGGGGGAGTTCTGCTAGAGGAACAGGTAACCAGCATCCAGCACCCTTCCATCAAGCACATGAATCTTTGCTTGGATCCTTGAACATTTGGATATTCTGGAAAGAGTACAGGCAATGCCTTCGGTGGCTCCACTTGCCCAAGGCAAGGAGCAGCTGGGACTTAAAGACTTCTCATCAAGCTCCAAGGAGTGCTTCATGAACTAGACCCTCACACTCAACTATACAAATTCTAGTCGGGCTCCATTCGAGCGGGTCCTATTTCAATTCCCTAGTAACCTTGGTTTTATGCTGCCAAGACTCACTTTATCAGCTCTTACCTCTAGGATGTGCCCTTCCCCTCTGGCTGGGAGAGGAGGCTATGGCATGATGACTATTGTTCTTCCAGGGGAGATTCCTAAAGGCTCAGAGGAACACATTGGAGAGTTCATTCTTCTACAAGAAGGCCTCCTGCAGGAGCCTAACCTAGATGATTCTCACACCACTCTGCTTCCTCCATCAAAAATGATCATTCCATACACATGAACTTACTTACAAAACAGAAGCAGACTCACAGACTTAAAGAATGAACTTATGGCTGCCAGAGGAAAGGATAGGGGAAAGGGATAGTTGGGGAGTTTGGGATAGACATGCACAAACTGCAGTATTTAAAATGGGTAACCAATAAGGACCTATTGTATAGAGAATATACAATATTTCCTCAACATTATGTGGCCAGCCTGGATGGAAGGGGAGTTTGGCAGGGAATGGATTACATGTATTTACCTGGCTGAGTCCCTTTGCTGTTCACCTGAAACTATCACAAAATTGTTAATTGGCTATACCCCAACACAAATATAAAAAAGTTTTTAAAAATGATCATTCTAGAGTAGACTGAGGAAGTTATCCCATTCTCCCTAACTACCAAAGACTGCTGTCCAGGGATAAGTAAGAGGATAAGTAAGTTGAGATAAGTAAGAGGCAGGAATCGTGTCTACCCTAACACTCCCATCAGGGAACAGGGAGCAGTGTGTCCATTGAGGAGGAATAGCAATCAGAGTCCTGAATTTCTGAATGTACAAGAAGACTGGGGGTTAGTACTCTTGAAAGTAGGATCTCGTCCATCCATAAATGGTGAAACACATCCATGTCTACTCTGTAGCTCACCTCTTCAGAGAGAAGGTAACCAACGAAGGTGAAGTGTAGAGGAGATGGCCACATACCCCAACAGTGAGAAGCCTGAATTCTCCAGAGATTCAGGAGAAAATGAATAGGCTTGTGAATGCCCAGCTGAGTGTATCCAGAGAGGAGTGAAGTATCACAGGAATAAATGAAGTAAAAGAAGAGCTGTGACTCTTTAAGTCTCTGAAATTGACAGAAAGAGACAGAATCATGGGAGAGCCTGCTGGAACCCTTTCCAGGGGTTGTGAAATACATTTAGAGATTCTCAGGACCGAAGCAGGCTCAGTAGTCAAACAAAAAGGAAACTTAGATTATTGGAGACCCTTCTTAAAAGTCACCTGCTTTGTGACACCTTCTGGACCACCAGGCAGATGATCATCCCACCATTGTATGCTTCCAAAGTGCTTCTCCCTGCCTGTGCAGAGCACTCAGCACACTCGTCTGACCCCACGTCTACTTGCCCACCAGATCATCAGAGGGTAGAGGTCAAAGCTAATTGATCTTTATATCTCCAGCGCTCAGCAAACTGGAGGTATTCAATGAGTGCTTGTTAAATTCAAGGAGTGACCTGCAGTGAATAACCAATGATAATGTTGCCAGAGAAAGAGCAGAGGTCCTCACAAACAGGAGAGGCAGGGAGAGAAAAGACAGCTTCAGGACTGTTGTGTGTGTTTGGATAGAGGCTTTGTGTGAAGGGAACTTCTGTAGGCTGGGTTTCACAGCT
Source organism: Okapia johnstoni (assembly GCA_024291935.2). NCBI lineage: Eukaryota > Metazoa > Chordata > Mammalia > Artiodactyla > Giraffidae > Okapia > Okapia johnstoni. The sequence goes on along the minus strand of CM044314.1, from coordinate 40,283,245 downwards.
GGCACTCTCCGGAATAATCAAACATTTCCAGGAGCGTAACAGCAACTATAAGGGGGGAAAAAAACCACAGTGGTCTACAGAAAATAGAGAAAAGACCAGAGCCAGGAAGTCTCTATCCTAATTTCTACCTGAAACATTGGCACATCACCAACCTTTGATCACCAATGATGTGTTGGATACACATCACCCAAACCTTGATAAAATTTTTTTAGAAAGGGAGAGAGTCTGATTCATTTTTCCAGGGTTTGGGTGAGGAAGCAAATATCATGTAGACAGTATCATCTGAGACAAACTACTTTTCAAACATCCCTTTTGCTCAAGTCATGTCTACCTCCTTTTCTTTATGTTGACACATATGTATTTATTAAGTGAGCATATGGGGGACTCAGTTCTGTAAGACATAGAAGGGTACAGAGTGGGGGGGATGGTCTCTGCTTTTCAGTCGTTTCCCACAAACCCTCACCTGGCCAGAATCTCTTAGTGTGTGTGTCCTCAGTCATTTCTGACTCTTTGTAACCCCATGGGCTATAGGTCACCAGGCTCCTCTATCCATGGGATTATTTCAGCAAGAATACTAGAGTGGGTTGCCATTTCCTCCTCCAGGGGATCTTACTGACCCAGGGATCGAAGCCAAGTCTCCTGCTTTGGCAGGTGGATTCTTTACCACTGGGGAAGCCCAAAGAACCCCTCTACACCAGGAAAAAGAGGATAACTTACCAAAAGAAGATCATTTACAGAAAAGGCAGGGAAAGAGTAGAATCTCTCTTCTCATTGGTGCCTTGAAAGTTAAAGTGTTAGTTTCTCAGTCGTGTCTGACTCTTTGTGACTCCATGGACTGTAGCCTGCCAGTCTCCTCTGTCCATGAAATTCTCCAGGCAAGAATACTGGAGTGAGTTGCTATTCCTTTCTCCAGGTGATCCTCCCGACCCAGGGATTGAACCTGGGCTCCTGCATTGCAGACAGATTCTTTACCATCTGAGCCACCAGGGAAGCCTTACCCACCAGTTTAACAGAGGCTGAGGGTCTGAAGAGGTATAATTTGTGGTGGAGAACACCCTAGTGCCAATCTCTGCCTAGTTGGGACCAATATAAGACATTAGATAAGGAAGGAGCCAGCTCTAAATGTTGGGGTAGAGCCAGGATGGGAGATGGTGAAATCAAGATGAAGTAGTTATTGTCTAGTTGAACACAGTGGCAATCTTACAATTGCATCCTAGGTTCTCCTCTGGCACTCCCATTATAGAGCAGGTCAGGAGAACATTGTAAGCTATCTCACCATCCCAACAATTCCCATGTGTATGGCCCTATTTTTATTCTACACATGCTTCTTGAGCATCCCAGATGTGCCAAGTAAATTGTAGGCACTGGAAATACAGGTGTGAGCAAAATAGACAACAACATCCACCCTCACAGAGCTTCCACTCTAATGGGTGATAAAAATGAACAAGTAAAACACTAGGATTACCTTTCTGGCTCCTCAACTAGGACTAGATCTGGTTCTGCATTTTCTTCCCATCCTCAGTGATTGCATCATTTCTCATGTATCCTTTTTAATCTCAACTTGCTTAACCAATTCAATACTGTGGTCTCCATTTCCATGACCTGTTTTGATACTCAGCTTTAAAATGGATGAGAGGTGATGAGAGCAACTAGATGCATACCTCGGGGCAGATAGAGAAGGCATGGAGGGTGTGGCAAATTTAAAAAGGACAGTAAGGCAGGCTTTGCTCCTAACATGACTTTTGAGCAAGGACATGAGAAGGTAAGAGAGCAAACCACAGAACATCTAGGGGAAGAGCATTCCAGGCAAAGGGAATAGCAATTTAAATAGAGTGCACAGGCATGATTCTAGAGAAAAAGGATCTGAGTTGAAAGCAGCCATTCTCCAGGTTGAGCGACTATCACAGTACCCTGTTCTTCATAGCAACGGATCTAAATTATTCAACTCAACATCTCATGTCTCCCAGAACAATCCAGTCTCACTTTCTCAACTCCCCATTCTAGTTCTTCAGACCCTACTGGACAAGACTCCCTATCTCTGACACTAAGCTCATCCCATCTCTAGGCTGCTATCAGGGTCATTCCAAGGCCAGTCGTGAAGCATAACCATCTGAAGATTGAATTGGACTCAGATGTAAAAGGTAAAGACTGGGCCATCAAGAAAGGCTCCTACAGGAGGACTCATCTCAAAAACTGATGCGGAATCTAGTTTTCTCTCACCGAATCTATCTGCCTCTCCAACCCCATTCACTACATGTCCTGCTTCCTCTTGCCTCCTGGGTCCAGGTAGGACTTACTGCCTGGTTCTATAGAGTCTTCCAGCTTTAGCACTTTGGCTCCTCCACTAGGACTAGATATGGTTCTGCATTTTCTCCCCATCCTTAGCTTCATTTTCTCACATATCCTTTCAAATCCCTACTCACTTAACCAGTTCAACATTGTGGTTTTCATTTTCATTTCCATGACCCACTTTGGTTCCTCTTGATTTCAAGTCTGTGCTATTAGAAGCTATCTGTTAGAGTTAATTCAACCTGTGTAAATTTGGGCAGGCAGTTCCCCATTTCTTACCTCCAAATATGGCATCCGGCAGAATGAGAGTGTTGGACTTGAAAATGTCCAAGATCTTCTCTCATCCTGGTGCTCTCAGATCTCAGGTCAAATTCCCACATTCGCTTTTTTCTCACTCTGCTTTCTGTCATTCACTCCTCCTTCTTCATGAAGCCTCTGTTCTGTACTATGCACTGAGTCAGGTACTAAATAGATGAAGATGAACATGATACAGTATTTCTTGTAAAAGACTGAGACAGAGGGATCTACATTTAGAGTTTTTTAAGAGAGAGAATCAATAGGATATGGTGACGACCAATAGTCTTGTAGCAGGAGATTAAAGAGAAGTCAGCTTTCTAGCTAGGTGACTAAATACATAGTTATTGCCTTTAAGAGACAGGGATTGTTACAGAATAGAGAGCAAGTTTCAGTGGAAGAGATTGAGTTCAGATGTGTCTGTATTAAATTTCAGGTATTTTTTGGATGATGGCCATTCTGATTGGTGAGCTTACGTTACCGCGGGGGTGGGAAGGGGAAGGGATAGAGTGGGAGTTTAACATTGACACGTACACACCGCTACATTTAAAATAGATAACCACAAAGGACCTACTGTAAAAAAAAAAAAGTTAAAATAAAAAATGCTAAATAAAAAAAAAAAAAATTAGGTACATTTTCCTGCCTGGAAGCCTTCCTACTTGTTACTGCATTGTCCCTGACTGTCACCTGAGGGCCACACTCTGGTAACCATCATCATCTCTATTCTGTTAGCACCTGGATATGATTCATTCTGTTCTTTGTTTTTAAATTGCATTTCACTTTGTTTTGGTCCCGTATGTACATCCTTCCTGAATCTTGGGGAGAGCGCACCGTCTGTTTCAGCCCAAATCCAAATCCGTTACTTGCAGGTACCACGTGATGCCTCATACAAGGTTCAGTTCAGCCTGTAGCAAACGCTTTCTAAATCCCCGCCTTGTCAGTGCCCCAGGAAGGGCTCGTCAAAAAGCCTCAGGAGATAATGTAGGCGGGAGAGACAAGACTCCCCCCGCTGCTCCTGCACTTCAAGAACACATGTCCCCCAGCATGGAGGGCAGAATCGAGCTGCTCATTTCATGTACAGTCTTTCAAGTTGCCGTTTTGAAATTTGACGTTCAAAAGCTCACAGGCTGCAGTAGGCAATCAATCCAAATGGAAATGTGTGAGGGCTGGCAGAGCAAGGAAAACATGTTTCTGAGGGTTGGGATTTTTTTTTTCCTTATGATTCTTCTTCCACCACACAGAAGTCTCTCTCTAATAACAAAGAGAAAAATCGTGAAGACGAAAGGGATAATGAAGAACTCCACTCTTCCACCTGTAGAAACAGGAGTGGGTCTACTTGAATGTGAGCGCTTGGGTAGGAGTCAGGGTTGTGCCCACAGCACTTGGAATCTGGTGGGGAAGAGCAGACAGGTATAGCTGAGCTGTGCAAATTGCATGCGGGGGATGGGAGGGAAAGCAGAAGAGGATAACAGACAAGAGGGACAGAGAGGAAAGCAAGGGAGGAGAAGGGGAGAGAAGGGAGCAATCTGGGTGACTAGGAAGGGGGATGTTTGATCTTGCATGTGCCCTCCCAGAGGGAGAGAAGGAAAAGGAAATTAACATGCACTGAAAAACTGCTCTGTGCCAAGACCTTCTGCGTACAAGTTTTTAATTCTCTCAACCACTCTTAGCTGGCTTTTATTATTATTACTAATGCCATTGTTATCATTATTATCCTGGGATGTCCTCGACCGTTTTCTCCTTCAAAGGATCTCCAGCAGGCTTGATTCAGGCACCACCTCACTCACTTTGAAGTCCATGTCCCTCTGACCATTGACTGGGGTTGATAGTGTATCTTGCAGTATCATGAAGCAGGGGAAGATAGCCACACAGAATCACTCATTCAGGGAATAAGCAGAGTCTGAGGCCAAACTCAGACCACGGTCACTCCCCTGACTGGCCATTAGAGGAAGCTCCAGCTGCTCAGGATGGTTGTCCATGCAGGACTCCTGGGGAGAGGACAGCTGGTCCCTGATAGCAGTCTGTCTGACAGTCTCTGGGTGGCTTATGGGACCCTCATGGGACCCTGCTGCCTCCAGATTTTGCTGGGGACCTGGGAAGGACAGACCTCCAGATCCCTCCACTGCCTCATGATGACCTCACAACCTTTACACTCTTCTTGCTGTTGTACAGTCGCTAAGTCCTCTGACTCTTTGTGATCCCATGGACTGCAACACACCAGGCTTCCCTGTCTTCCACTATCTCCCAGAGTTTGCTCAAATTCATGTCCATTGAGTCGGTGATACTATCTAACCATCTCATCCTCTGTGGCCCCCTTCTCCCTTTGCCTTCAATCTTTCCCAGCATCAAGGTCTTTTTCAGTGAGTCAGTTCTTGGTACCAGGTGGCCAAAGTATTGGATCTTCAGCTTTAGCAACAGTCCTCCTAATAAATATTCAAGACTGATTTCCTTTAGGATTGACTGGTTTGATCTGCTTGCAGTCTTGCCATGTTCCTTTTCTTCTCCCTTCCTCCCAGAAGCCTGGAAAAGTCCTTCAGGAAGGCCTACTGTCTCCACCTCTTCTATAGGACATTGGTCTATACCCCTCCAATCCCATCCCTGTCACCTTCTCCACAAAACCCTGCTATTCCCTACTCCATGAACCTTTGCTGGCCTGCCTCAATGGTAATGGTGATTGAGCAAAGGCATTGAAAGAGGGAGGCAAGAATACTTGAAGGTCTATGTATTACAGATGGAAGGCTTTCTCAGGGATCTTGTATGGCAGTGACATTCATTGGTAGAGAGGTACATGTTCCTAGTCTTTAGATTTCTATAGTCACACTCCTATTGATATTAACACAGTCCGAAGATCTCAGAAGCACTTTGCAGAGTCTACTCTTTGATTGCGAATAATGCTGCTATGAACAATGGTGTATGAACATCTGTTTGCATCCCTGCCTCAATCTTTCGGCACATACCTAGACAGGGAATTGTGGTGTCACGCTGTAAATGTGTGTTTAACTTCTCAAGGAACTGCCATACTGCTTTTCACAGCAGCTGCACCATTTACATCCCCATCAATGGTACAGAGCTTTCCAATTTTTCTGCATCCTTGCCAGCACATTGTTTTTTAAATTTTTACAAAAGTCATTCTAATCAATGTGATAAACCATTTTTAATAATCATATCTAACATGCTAGCTTTATTTTACGAAAGATACGATTATGGTTGAGCAAATTAACTGACTTTCCTGCAAACATCAAGTTGCCCAAAGGATAAAGGAGTTCTTTATGACCCTACAGGGGCCCACCCAACCTGGTAAGATTCCTCTCTGCTTAAGCCTTGGTTAGAGATTTAGAAACTCCTAGAAAGTGTTCAAAGGAGAGGTTTTAATATATTGGGTTGGCAAAAAACTTTCTTCAGCCAACCCAATAATATAAACACAGTAAGTATATTGCTTCCTAGGTGGTGCTAGTGGTAAAGAATCTGCCTGTGGAGGTAGGAGATGTAAAAGACATGGATTCAATCCTTCGGTGAGGAAGATCCCCTGGAGGAGGGCATGGCAATCTACTCCAGTATTCTTGCCTGGAAAATCCCATGGTCAGAGGAGCCTGGTGGGCTACAGCCCATGGGGTCCCAAAGAGTCAGACACGACTGAAGCAACTTAGCATAGCACACACACAGGCAGTATGTATATTATCCTTACATTTCAAGCTTGCCTTTCTTCTGAGCGGAACCACCAGTCAGTAGAAAACAACTCCTTTTCTCAGCCAGCAGATGATTTAAATCTGGATGAAAGAGAGACAGAAAGTGTCCAGTTCCCACATAAGGCCCATGGATGGGGTAGGCTTGTGAGGAATAGACATTATGTACAGAGCTCCTCCCCAGGAAAAAAAAAAAAAAACACAGCATCTCTCCCACCATCAAAACCAAAAACAAGCAGTGAAGGAGCATAGAGGCGGCCTGCTCAACAAAGTGATATCCTTCCCCCATGCTGGGTGATAAAGGCATGGCAAACCCTAAGTAGTCAAGTGAGATGGTGCCACTTACGGAGCTCTTACTAAGTGGCTGATGCTTCACCTCAATCCTGTAATGGCGTTCAGACAGGCACCTGTTATATTATCTCTGATTTACACAGAGATTTTCTCAGAGCCATGGACCAATAGGTCATAGCACTTGGGGGAAAGATGGAGCCAGGATCTGAGTTCTGATCTCCCTGGTTTTGAAAGCCACATTCCTTCCATTTCAACTACTCCTCTTGCAATGGGGCAGATGTAAACCCAGGAGCACCAAAATGTGGGCCAGGAGATCAGCAAAATCATGTGTGTGTGTCCAGTCCTTTGTGACTCTTTGTGACCCCATGGACTGTAGCCCACCAGGTTCCTCCGTCCAAGAAATTCCCTAGGCAAGAATACTGGAATGAGTTGCCATGCCCTACTCCAGGGGATTTTCCAGACCCAGGAATCAAACTCATGTCTCTAATGTCTCCTGCATTGGTAGGAGGGTTCTTTACCACTAGCGCCACCTGGGAAGCCTCAACAAAACCATGGGGTCAGCATAATACAGCTTCCTGGAGCATTCTCTTTCCTCAAAGATTTGAGAACAACAGCAAAAATCAAAACATTACTTTTTTTATGTTAAAATATGCATTATGGAGTAGAAAGAAAAATTCACCCAAAATTTCCAAGAAAAAACACATGACTTCAAAGAAAATTTCACATTGACAGCTAGCTACCTTAGGCAATACTCCCAGGACCCTGGGGGTAGGGAGTGTTCATGCCTCTGCTGTTAGGACTCCTTCCATGGAAAACTTGGAGCTGGGCTGCCCTACGTTAGGGCAGGCAAAGCTGGACTTAGCAGACCCATCAGCCTGGGCTTGAATGGTGATTCTCATTTGCCAACCATGGGTTCCTGAACGTTTTAAAAAGAAACTTAGGTAACTTAAACTCTTTGGGCTTCATTTTCCTCATCAGTAAGATCTGGCAAAAATAGTATAACTACTTCAAACAGTTGCTCTGAGGATCAAGTAAAGATTAAGTAAGTCACTATGAGGATTGTTGTTATTGTTCAGTCACTAAATTGTGACTCTTTGCCACCCCATGGATTGCAGCACGCCAGACTTCTCTATCCTTCACTATCCTTCATTATCTCCAGGAGTTTGCTCAAACTCATATCCATTGGGTCAGTGATGCCATTCAACCATCTCATCCTCTGTCAACCCCTTCTCCTCCTACCTTCAGTCTTTGCTGGCACCAAGGTGTTTTCCAGTATATACCATGAGGAGATTATATATATATATACACATATATATGTAATGGTGCCTGGAATATAGTAAACACAACATAAGGGTTCTTCTTATCATTGTTTACTCTGAGCCTATTTACTTATTTATAAAGTTGTAAATCTAATGTATAGTTTGTTAGAGTGTCATGAACATTAAATGGGATATTACATTCAAAGCATACAGCATAGTACTTTGTTGTTACTGTTCAGTCCCTAAGTCATGTCCAACTCGTTGTGACCCCATGGAGTGCAGCATGCCAGGCTCCCCTGTTCCTCACTGTCTCCCGGAGTTTGTTCAGATTCAGGTCCATATAATTGGTGATGCTATCTAACCATCTCATCCTCTGCTTAGCAGATAGCAAGTATTTCACAAATGGTAATTATTCAGATTGTTATCACAATAGTGGGCTTCCTTGGTGGCTCAGCGGTTAAAAAAAAAAATCTGCTTGCAATGCAGGAGTCGCAGTTTCAATCCCTGGGTCAGGAAGATACCAAGGAAAAGGAAATGGCAACCTACTCCAGTATTCTTGCCGGGGAAATCCTATGGACAGAGGAGCCTAGAGGACTATAGTCCGTGGGGTCACAAAAGAGTTGGATACAACTTAGAGACTAAACAACAACAACATCACAATAGTACTGTTTTGATGGCATTGGACCATTATTCCTGGAGGAGTTCAAGATACAACCTCAATCTGCTGATATCAGTTTCATGGATTTCAAATTGCTTAATATTTCACATATTTTCTAAACTAGTTTCTATCGATGATAGAATCCTGGGATTTTCCAATCACAGATTTGAACCACTTTTGCATGTCTGAACTTGTTATAAGTGGTGCTGTTTTCTCTCTGATGCAAAGGAGAACTATCAGGAAGACATGCCCTTAGCTTTATTTTTCCCTATCTTCTAGGACTTTCTCAGCCTCCAACCTCCTCCAAGAAGACTTAAAGGATGACCCCACCCCTTATCACATACAAAACCTTTTAAAGCCATATGTAATCAGATGCATTTTTTGTCTGTCTTGTCTCTTTAATTTGGCTGTGAGTCCTCTGTAGAAGGAATAGGACTTTAACCTATGGTGTGCAAAGTAGGGATGGGAATTCCCAAACCATAAGCTCTTTTTCTAATTTATCAGCCCAAAGAAGGGGTCATTTTTTGGTAACTTTTATCACTTTCCTGGCCCAAGGGGGCACTTCCTTCTAATGTACACCCAACATCCTACGTGAGAACAGTGATGAGCGTGGACTATTTTAGGAATACTTATGGTACTTCATAAATATTTGAAGATGAAGCACAACAGTTCTGGGTTTTTGGATTCCTTTAGCATCATAAGAAATGAAGCGGATAATAGGCAAGAAGCTCACAAGATGTTAGGGAGGGAACAGAACCCATATCTTCAGACTGGGAAGTTGTACACCTTCCTTTGGGGATGATCACTATGAAAGAAACAACAGTCTACAACTGAATACCTGGGGCTTCACCACCTGTGGGTATAGGTGGGCAGGTCCTGTCAGCAATAATCCCCAAGAGGCAATGGTAATTGGGCTGTGACTACAGTGTACTCCCCTGGGCATGTTCTGGAAAGTCTTCTCATTGCACCTGAGAACCATGCACAGGAGCTGTTTCCCCTGGGGGACGTGCTCAGTGCCCCTGTGCAGCTGATGGGAGATACCTGCTCTGTCTGAGCCTGCACAGTTCTGGGGCTGTGTGTGGTCTGGGGGGCCACCTGGATGTATGGGAAAGAATGCCTCATACTTGAAGCCTGGCTCCTTAGCAGGACTATCGGATCCAGATAGACAAAGTCCAGCCTCTTCAGTCTCTGGCTCTAAATGGCCCCTCCTCCCTTACTGGAAGTCAGTCACTTGGCATAAACAGGAGGAAAATGACCTGCACCCACTGTACTCTCACCACAGGGAGTCTGTATCTTTTCTGATGCCCTGTCCCATCACAGTAACAAGAAGCGATGCAGAAAAAGCAAGCCCGGTAGCTATAAAGGAGGAGAAAATTATTTTCTCAGTATTTTATAAAAAGTCCTAATACAGAACAAGTATGCAAAAGGTAGGCTCCCTGGACCCTCATCCCTTCTGCTTGCACAAAGACCAAATGAACCGGGGCTCTGCAGGGACATTCGGCTGCAGTTAATTTGTTTATTCCTTTCCACCCCAGAAAACATGCTCACATACATTATCTCAGTTGATTCTTAGAGGAACTCCATGTAGAGATTGGTGTTTTTATCCTATGTACACTGTTCAGAGCATAGAAAAGCATATCAAATTAAGGAGGTTTGAGCTTCAGGTGGAAAGGACAGTTGCCAGATGAGAGCTGGAAGTGTCTAAAGCTTAGGCAGAAATATCAAGGGAATAAAGGGTTTGGCTCCTGGGCCAAATATCCAAATATCCATGTGAGCATGTGTGTGTACATGTGTGTAAGTGTGTATGCATGTTTATATGTATATGTATCAATATTTTGTGTGTGCATGTGTGTCTATATTTGTGTATGTGCATGTATATGGGTGAGTATATATGATTGTGTGTGCACAAGCATGTGTGTTTGTGTGTTTGTGCATGTATGTTTGTGTGGTCATGTGTATGTGTGGGTGTGTTTGTGTATACAGGTGTATGAGTGTGTGTATGCTTGTGTGTGCACATGCATGTGTGTGCATGTGTATATGTGTGTGTGTGTGTTTGCAAGTGCATGTGTATGTGTGAGGGCATTGCATATACATGTGTATGAGTGTATGTTTCCATGTGCACATGTGTGTTCGCATATGTATACATGTGCTCACATGCATGTATATGTGTGCATGTGTGTGTGTGTGTGCGTGCGCGCAGTGGGTGCTTGTACATGTGTGTATAAATGCATGTTTGTGTGCACAAGCAAAGGTACTGAGGTCTGCCCAAAATGCTCTCTCAGAGGTCCAGACTGGGAATGGAGAAGGTAAATTGTAAAGAATCCGGGACTGAGAGTGTTTTCATTGTTTGCTATCATAACAAGGGCCCTTGAAAGTTCCCGGGCACCATGCCACCCTTCCTCTGGCCAGGAGACAAGCAATCCTGGCAGAGTTTACCCACCTTCTGGTGAATGTGCCAGGAACTCTTTCTTCACTGACTGTCTTCCCAGTTTCTGTCTGAGAGAGAGGCCAGATGGAGGAGGTCAGTGGAGGGGCAGACATTCCCTCAAGGCTGTCACCCCTAAACCATCAGCACGGAGGAAGGAAAAATGCTTTAGCTGGGGTGATGTCAGATGCTGGGGCGAGATGGTGAACCGGTGAAGGGGAGGAGGGGCCCATCCCTTGCTGTGGAGCAGCACATGTCAGCTGCCATGTGAAGGTGGGAAGGAAGGTCTTGAAGGGGCATCTCTTAGAGGGAAGCCAGCAGAGAGCATGACATGTGCTCACCAGTCAAGTGTCCCACCTGCTCCTGAGACCCTGGAATCAGATATCTTTTCCCACATCATTGCTAGGATGGGGTGGAAACTTCTGATGCCAGGCTGCTGACCATCAAGATCAGAAATGAACATATAAAAATTAAGTTATAGAACAAATTACAGAACAAGCAAAGAAGAGACTTTCCCTAAAGTCCAGTGGATGAGACTACGCATTCCCTTTTCAGGGGGCGTGTGTTCAATTCCTGGTCAGGGAACTAGATCCAGATGCCTCACCTAGGAACCTACATGTCACAAGTAAGACTTGGTGCAGCCAAATACATAGAAAAAAAAAATAAAGAAAGAAGCAAGGGAATAGAGATGGGAAGTAAGGAAAAATCTTGTTCTTTCCATGCCCATCACCTTTCCTGGCAGTTATTAAACTCTTAATGAGGGTCAGGATAAAAAGCAGTGAGTTGGGACATCGGGGAAACTATAGGAGGTTGAATTCAGGATGCAAAGGGGAGGAGAGGGAAGAAGGCAGAGAAGAAAGGACATGTTAAAAAAAATTGCAAGCAAAGCAAGAGGGAATTGTGAAGGAAGTTTAAAAAACGTCAGAGAAGAGGTACATTGGGCAGGCCTTTAGATGTGAGCTGATCTAGTCTTTACCTGACAAAGGAAGGAACCACAACCTACAGCAATGAGAAGGTGCAGATTTCTTTGTGATGGAGAGACCATGGATGCTGGAATTCCCACAGAGACCCTTAACAGCTGTGGGGCCCCGATTCACTAGCTTCCCTGATCCTCAGTTTATTTAGCCATAAGATGAAAGTAGAAAAACCTTATCTTAAGAGTTACCATGCAAATTGTGAGAAATCATGGCTATGTAAGTAATAGCATAGAACAACCCTAAGGCAAGGGGTTCCAAAGTCAGCTCAGGCAAGGTGTTACGTTTCCAATGCCACATAACTAGTGTGTTAAAACCACATATGTTTATTAGCTCAGTTTCCATGGGCCTGAGACCCTGGCACCACTTAGCTGGATCCTTTGTTCAGAGTCCTTCCAAGCAGCAGTCATGATGTCAGCTGAGACTATAATCTCATTAAAGCCTGGGGCCCTCTTCCAGGCTTGCTAATGTTGGCAGAATTCAGTTCCTTCTGGTTGTAGGACTGAGGCCCTCAGTTCTTTGAAGCCACTCTCAGTTCCCAGCCATGTGGCCCTCCCCACCCATGATAGGGCCATGAAGGACTCCTAAGATAGAGTTTTCCATCTCCATAGCATAATCATGGAATGATATCCCATCACCTTTGCCATATTTTATTGGTTAGAAGCAAGTCTTGGTATGTTCCTCATTAGGGAAGCAACCTAGATGTCCATTGACAGATAAACAAGGTGTACTTATATGTCTTGGGCTTCCATGGTGGCTCAGAGAGTAAAGAATCTGCCTCCAATATGGGAGATTCAATCCCTGGATTGGGAAGATACCCTGGAAGAGGGCATAGCAACCCACTCTAGTGTTCTTGCCTGGAAAATCCACATAGATGGAGGAGCCTCATGGGCCACAGTCCATGGGGTCACAAGGGGTCGGACATGACTGAGTGACTAAGCACATACACTTATATACAATGGAATGTTATTCAGCCATCAAAGGACAAAATAATGCTATTTACAGTGACGTGGATGAACCTTAGTTCTGTTGCTCAGTCATGTCCAACTCTTTGTGACCTCATGGACTGCAGCATGCCAGGCCTCCCTGTCTATCACCAACTCCCGGAGCTTGCTCAAACTCATGTCCATCGAGTTAGTGATTCCATCCAACCATCTCATCCTCTGTTGCCCCCTTCTCCTCCTGCCTTCAATCATTCCCAGCATCAGGATCTTTTCCATTGTGTCAGTTCTTTGCACCAGGTGGCCAAAGTATTGGAGTTTCAACTTCAGCATCAGTCCTTTCAATGAATATTCAGGACTGATTTCCTTTAGGATTGACTGGTTTGATCTCCTTGCAGTCCAAGGGACTCTCAATACTCTTCTCCAACACCACAGTTCACAACCTAGAGACTGTCATATCGAGTGACATCAAACAGACAAAGACAAATATCATAGGGTATCACTTATATGTGGGATCTAAAATACTAGCAGACATGAACTTATTTACAAAACAGAAATAGAGTCACAGATATAGAAAAGAAACTTCTGGTTGTCAGCAGGGAAAGTGGGGGGTGGGGGGTGGGGTGGGCAGGATACATTGGGAGATTGGGATTGTCATAAACACATTACTATGTATACAATAAATAACTAATAAGGACCTACTGGGTAGCACAGGGAACTCTACTCAACACTCTGTAATGATCTATATGGGAAAAGAATCTAAAAGTGTGAATATATGTATATGTGTAACTGATTTACTTTGCTGTACACCTGAAACTAATGCAACATTGTAAAATAACTATACTCCAGTGAAAATTAATTAAAAAACAAGAACAAAAACAAACAAAAAGAAACAAGCTGCATGTCTTCCTGACTCCAGGAGGGCAGATTATACAAAGATGTGACTGTTAGCTGTCACCACAGGGTATGTCTCTGGGCAAGTCTACCTTCTTAGGCCTCATTTTTCTTCTTTGTAAAATGACACCATAAGGCAGTCACAATAGTTCAACGAATTAATATCCCTTAAGTACTAAGACAATGCCTGGTCCATCGTTTGTACTACACGTACTTATTAAATGTTTTAAAAATAAATTAATCTCCAAAGTACCTATCATGCAGCAAGCACTCAAAATAAAGGAGCGATGTCTGAGGTCAGCAGGCTATGCTAAAGTGGGCCCAGCATCCCTTGGACAGGTGCTCTATCTCTCTGGGCTGCCCTCTGTCTTGGGGAGCAGAGGGTAGAGGAATCTGGGGATCTGGAGGGAGGCAAGTACAGGGGTTTTTCTCCTTTTGATCAGTTGTTAGAGTATATTGCTTCCTTCCAGGGCCCTGGCATTCTCTCTCCCACTCTGGGTGGGGAACTCAGCATGTCCCTCCCCCAGCCTCTCCCAGACCCGGCAGCCACAGACCTCTACCTCCCTACCTCCCTTTTCTTTCTGAGATAGCCAGGGCCTGGCTTCCCGGCCCCTTCCCTCCCTATCCCTCCAGCAGAGGGCCAGGCAACCCCTTCCTCCACAGCTCTCCCTCTTTCTAATCTAATTTATGAGTAGCATTTCTCATATTTGCAAAACATAAAAAAAAAAAAAACCCTTAAAACTAAGAGGCTGTTTTCCATTCCTGAGGTGGGCTCGGCTTGCTGCCATGCACACTCCTATGCATATATTTGAACAAGTTTGATTCAGTGTAGCTGACACAGAAACCACTTAGCCGTTTCTCCTACATCATCCTAAGTTAATACTCCTGACAGGCTGCAGGAGGCCTTTCAGCAATTTTTCTATTTCAGCTTTTCCCCTCTGTCTCCCTTCCCCCTCCCCTGCCTCCTACATTCCCTCCCCCTGCTGCAAAATTTGCTTCTACTCAAAAGCTGACCAAACCTTTGCAATTTGAGGCAATCGCATCTTAAGACCCAATTGAAACGCGAGCAGCCGCTATAAATGGGAACAGGGCAGCCCTGCCTAGAAGGGCTGGATTCTGTGTGCGCTGGATATAGATGGTAGGGGGGGAAAGTTTAACTGTTCTGGAAAGATAAGAGATTTGCCTGCTCCACACCCTTCACTGGGGAGCTCTGACTCCAAGGCTTGAAGCAGGCCTGGCAGTCTCTATAGTTTACCTGCTTCAGCTTCCAGCTGAGCTGGTCTGGGCTTTGTGTTCTGCCTTGGGCACAGGAGAGATTTCAAAGGTCTCAGCCCAAAGGGAGGAGGTTGAATGGCACTAAGCAAATACATCTATATTCTCCCAGTGCATTTCTCTCTCTTCATCTCTCGTCTGTCTTTCTCTCTTTTCCCTATGTCTCTCCATCTCTTTATCTCTGTTTCTCTCTCACACACACAAAACCAAGCCTTGTGTAGGTGTCTTGATGCACACTCTTGCTTTCACCAACCTCTCCTCCTTCACCCCTTTCATCCACCCCCTTCCCTCTCTCATTTCCCAGTTTATCAAGCTGCCCTTCAGGTTCATGTTCAGCAGAACAGTGTGTGTGTTTCTGTGTGGACAGGAGGTTGCCGCTTCACCACTGAATTCTGATTCACCCTAATGCCTCTTGCCTGGAGAAAGTGGCTATGGCCCTGCCACAGTCATCAAGTCTTAGGCTGGCCTCTTTTCAGGCCTGGCTGAAGGCTGACCCCTGATTCTGCAGCCCAACATCCAGAGGGTGGCTTGCCCAGGCTGGGCTGCCAGCAGGGGGCAAGCTGCCCTCACAGCCACTGGCACAGGAGCCAGTGCCAGGCAGCAGAAAGGCCAGGGGAATGGCTGTGGCTCACCTTGTGCTGGGGAGGCAGTTATTTAAGGCCCAAACTTCTCTGCTGTCGGCATCCTGTTTCCTGACAGGAGCCCTAAGCCTCAGGGCCAGCCAGGAAGAAGCCTGGTTGAGAAGCAATAAAAGGGAAGCACAAAATTAGCACAGCCCGCCTCGGGCACGCAGTGTCAGGTTACAGGCACAGGCCCGGGCCACCAGCCTCCCCAGAATAACACTGAGCTTCAAGGAACAGCTTGTTGATGTTGTTTAGTCACTCAGCCGAGTCTGACTCTTTGCGACCCCTTGGACTGTAGCCCACCCGGCGCCACTGTCCTTGAGAGTTCCCAGGCAAAAATACTGGAGCGGGTTGCCATACCTTCCTCCAGGGGGACCTGCTCAACCCAGGGATAGAACCTGGGTCTCCTGCCTTGCATCTTTACCATCTTAAAAGGGTTACCCCCTAAGAGTATTCTCACATTCAGAGGGAAAGGAAGCCTAGAAAAGGTCCAGCCCAAGGATTTAATGAAGCTTTGGAGAAGTGACCCTGGGCAAGTTGCTTATCATCTCTGCCTCTATGGTTCGTTTAAGAAACGTAGAGATAGGACTTAGACCAAGAGGTCTTAACCTGGGGCCCATAAATGGGTCTGGGGAATCCAGGAATTTTCTACAAATTGTAAAGAGGATTCACATGTATGGTTATTTTGTACATATGCCTGGGAAATAGTCAGTAATTTCCATCAGATTTTCCAAGGGGTCTCTGAACAGAGAAAGTTTGAAAATGAACAAACTAGATGAACTTCTAGTTGTTTCCAGATCTGATATTCTGAGTCAGATGAGTGGCTGTCTAATGAAGGAATTTCAGGACATGGCAGATGAGGAAATGAGGACCAGAGAAGGACTTTCCAGGGGGTGCAAATCATAACATTTAGGTCCAGCTTTGAACAGAGCTGTGTGTGTAGTATGTGTGCTAAGTCGCTTCAGTCATATCTGACTCTTTCCGACCCCATGGACTGTGGCCCTCCAGGCTCATTTGTCCATGGAATTTTTCAGGCAAGAATACTGGAGTGGGTTGCCATTTCCTCCTCCAAAGGATCTTCCTGACTCAGGGGTTGGACCCGAGTCTCCTGTGTCTCCTGCATTGGCAGGCAAGTTCTTTACCACTGAGCCACCTGTAAAGCTGAATAGAGCTGTGGCCTTAGGTAATAACTAGCATCTGTGAGCCTCCCTGAGCTATTCTTACACAAGTTTTTGTTGCTAAAATAATCGGGCAAAGGGTTGGTCACGGGGGACTCTGGTGAAGGGAGTACCCCAGACTTAGCCCCCTGGGGACAGCATCCCACTGGTTGTATCAACTGAATCCCTTGTCAGCTGCCTGTCAGTCTCACCTGGACCAAGACTTTCTCTAGCTAGATCACAAAAGATTCCTTCAGGGTCCTCTGCAGAAGTTTCTAAGAGTGCTAGAAAATACCCACATCTTCTTAGGGAAACAGAATCCCATACCATGTTGGATGTGAGGGAGGTGAATTCTATTTTCCCTTATCCCAGTTAGCTTTTATTGCTAACATATGTGTTCTAAGATCAGATCAGGTTAAAATAGACATCATCTTTATCCTTGATGAGAAAGAAGAGAGGATTTGTTATAAATTGACATCAGTGTTAAAGAGTGTAGGAAGTGGGTATGGAAGGAGAGCATGGTTCTGTCTACTTTGCATTGTGATGAGGGATAGTTATGAACCTAAAGGTCTCAAATGTATTTGGCACCACATTCATCACCTTCAGCCACCATCCCTGGTCATTGTCAGAAGTCCAGTGACTGAGAGCCACAACCAGATAGCCCTTCTCTGCAATCTCATCTCTTCCAGCCTCCAACCTGGTCAAGCTCTTTGACTGATTCTGCCTATAACCTGTGAGAGTTCTTCTCCGCATCTCTCAGAAGACCTTCTCTCCCTGTCTCCATGGCATCCAAGCACAGGATGGGAGCTGAAGATGCCCTCAGGTACCAGGCAGCTCTGCCAGACAGGCTGGGGCAGAGTTAGGACCATGAGGAATGGATTTGTGTTAGGCTGCTTTCACTAATGTAGGCTAATAGCGTATCATTCCATAATGACTTGACTTTCTCTCTTACTTTGCAAATATTGGTGGAATATGAAGTTTGCTCAAGTTTCACTAAAATGTATGTTTTACATACATGGGATTTGTAATGGAAATTCTTATTAGAGCTTCAAATCAGCCAATGCCCACCTGTCCATGAAGCCCCATCCAGTACTGGCATAAAGGCCTCTGCCATCAGTTGCAGTTGAGAACAGGAGAACTGGAGATCTGCAGACATACTGTGAGGGCTTCCCAGGTGGCGTTAGTAGTAAAGAACCCACCTGCCATTGCAGGAGATGTAATAGATGAGGGTTTGATCCCTGGGTTGGGAAGATCCACTGGAGGAGGACATGGAAACCCACTCCAATACTCTTGCCTGGAGAATCATCATGGACAGAGGAGGCTGGCATGCTACAATCCACGGGGCTGCAAAGAGTTGGACACAATTGAAGCGACTTAGCACTCACATGCACACATGCTCAGACATATTTCAAACTCTAGCATTAGGCAGGCAAGGAGGGAAGGGTCTGATTCTGAAGAGTATGGTAAAAGGAGATAGGCAGTGTTCAGTATCAAGAAGGACCTGCCAGGGTCAACGGGCGGTGACCTGGAGAGGAGGTGGGGCAGTTTGTGATGAAGATCAGAGGCTGCCAAATGTGAGGATGAAGACGTAAATGCATGCTCATGGTCAGAGAAGCCTGGATGGAGTCAGAAGGGCCCCTGGAATTTAGGTGCAGAAACTCAAAAGATTGATAAAGAAAGCAAGGTAGGGACCCAGCCTTAGGCAATGGAATACTGGATGAGAAATCTAGGTAAAGGCTCCAGTCCAAAAACTAATGCTCCTACATACCAAGAAAGTCACAGCCTTGGAAAGCAAGCTAAAAATAGTTTTGAACCATAGCAAAAGGTCAAGGTTACCTTGATGCTGAATTCTGAGCCTGAAAGTCCAGTATCATGGTGCTGGTCAATTCAGCACCATGGTGAGAGCCCTCTTTCTGGCGTGGGGACAATGTCCTTCTTGCAAAATGAAGACCTAGCCTCTGTCTCTTCTTTGTTGTTGTTGTTCACTTGCTAAGTTGTTTCTGACTCTTTGTGACCCCATGGACTGGAGCACACCAGACTTCTCTGTCCTCCACTGTCTTCCAGAGTTTGCCCAAATTCATGTCCAGTCATGCTATCCAACCATCTCATCTTCTGCCACCCTCTTCTCCTTTTATCTTCAATCTTATTAAGCCATTAATTCCATCATGGGAACCCTAACCCCCACTACATTGTCATCTAACACTAATTACCTCCCCAAAGACCCCATTTCCATATGCCATCATCCTCAGGGTTAGGACTTCAGTATATGAATTTGTGGGGGACATAATTGACTCCATTGCAGGCATTACACTGTAAGTCAGGCTCAAATGGCGCCTGGTGGTAGACTTGTGACCCCAGCTCCATGGAGGAGAGACAAGTAGAGGCAAGAGCATTATCTCAGGAAGAAGGAAAAGGAAAAAATGTCTTCCCATATGGAGATAGAATTCAGTATAGTTTTTGGTGAGCCATTCTGAGTCCCCCATGGCTAGAACTAGACAGTCAAGAAAGCTTGGCCAAGGTGCCAATCCAAGTGATACTCTACCACATAAGATATCCCCAGGACATGTGCCTTCTATTCCCCAAAGAAACATACATTTGTAAAAGCAGCAGAGAGGCTGCAGATACCATTTCTGGGGTAAGAATGGGGAGCCAGGCCAGGATACCCCAAGAGATGCCTACTGTAGAGGGCCAGAGTGTGTGGGCTGGAGGCAAAGAGATGCTCATATCAGCTTGATTCTTCTTGGGCTTCTCAGGGAGCTTCCCAACCCACAGCAGACTGCCTGGCCAACACACTGATGACTTTCCAATGAAGGTGTTACAGAGACAATTAGGTTCTAATTATAGGAGTGAACTATGAGTGGATGAGGTCTTTGCCACCCTCTCCAGCCCTGCCACCGTGATGGTTCAATGTCCCTTGGCTGAGATCCAAGAACCCTTGTCTTCACCTGGCAGCTGAACTGTTTCTGGCAGTAGACATGGTGGGAAGAACATAGACTTTAGAATCAAACAGGGATTTCAATGCTGGCTCTCCAACAATTAGCCATAAAACCTTGGAACAATTATCTAATCTCTGTGAGCTTCAGTATATTCATATATGTAATGGGAATAATACAAACTAACAAAACATGTCTCATAGTGTTTTAATAAAGATTCACTAATCCTGATAACAACAAAAGCCACTGAGTACCTACTGTGTTCCAAGCACTAAGTCACTTAGGTCCATTATCTTGTCCAAATAGACTGTGGGCTTCATTTCCTTAGTTTTCTTTGCCTGGGAAGGACTGGAAATTGGCACTTGAGCCCATCAGGCAATAGCTGCACAATTGCAGGTCTTTTGTTCTCAAGGCATCGATCAATCCCTTAGGGGTTGGCCTGGAAAACCTGATTCTATTCTATGAGGCTTGATGTGAGGGTCAAGCAGGGGAATGTTCTCATTGTGACTTTGGGAAATCACTGGCAACCTCATGTATCCCAGGTAAGGGCTGGCCTTGGAAACCAATCTGAAAATGGTTCTGAACAATAGCAAAAAGTCAAGGTAATCTTGATGCTGAATTCTGAGGCTGGAAGTCCAATACCATGGTGCTGGTTGATTAAGTTCCTGGTGAAAGCCCTCCTTCTGGCTTGGAGATGACCACCTTCTTGCATGATAAATAGATAGCCTTAAGCATGTACCCAAGTCTCTCATTCTGTCTCACAAAGACCACCCTGATATAGTCTGGATTGTCTGGTCATTCTTAGCTCCCTTCAAGCTCCAGGAGTAAGTATACACTGCCTTGCCCTCCACCACTCTGTTCATATTGACCCTTCTCTTTCTCTATCTGGATATCTGTCTCCATAATCAAGGCCTTGCTTAAATGATATGTTTTTCGTGGGGCCATCACAGATGCTCTTGACCAAAACTTAGTGAACCTCTTCTGCTCTACTCATTGTATTAGTCCTTATCACATTTGGTCTTAGCTCAGCCATTCGTGGGTGAATCTGCCCCTCATACCCAACCCTCATTGTCTAGATAGAGCAAATCTCACCTTATTTATACTTTTATGCTGCCCTTTCCTCTTAGCATGGGATTCCCACGTGGCTCAGTGATAAAGAATCCACCTGCTAATGCAGGAGATGCAGGTAGATATGAATTTGATTCCTGGGTTAGAAAGTTTCCCTGGAGAAAGGAATGGCTACCCACATCAATATTCTTGCCTGCAGGATCCTGTCGACAGAGGAGCCTAGTGGGCTACAATCCATGGGATTGCAAAGAGTCAGACACGAACAAGCACACACACACTTCTCTTAGCATAGAACTTGACAGAAGAGATAATAAAGGTTTGTGAAACTGAAGTTAATTGTGATCAGTCACTATGTCTCTGGACATGCAACATAGACTTGGAAGTGAAGGAAAAGAATGTTTTGGAAAGTGCTGGGGCTGCGGGAGCAGGGCCAGGATGGCCTCAGATTCCTAAATAAGATGGGAATCTTGGCAAGTCCACTAGCCCTTCTAGAAAACAAAAAACCAAGGATGCTCTATCCCAGGTTGTTTTTGGACAAACAACGAAATGGACTTATTATCATCAGGAGCCTTCAACTCCCTTTCCAGGCCCATTTTCCTGCCTCCAGGACCCCATGCTACCACCTGCTCTTTTCGTGCCCCCTTCAAAAGGTTTCCCTACCAGTGGCCCAAGCTCTGGAACTTTCCACCTCCTCTGATTCTAAATAACCTATTGAAAACTTACCTGGTTTGCATCTCCTGAGAGCTTTGTTTTATATGGAACTAGATCTGACAAATGAAGCCAGTCAAGAGGCACCTACTGTCTTTACATAATACTCCTGATGTTGGGAGTGAGCAAAAAGAGCCCTGGAGGGTATCTAGCCTCCTCCCACAATTTCCCTAACCTCCAAGATCTCCCCAATGGGTCATAGTAACTGCTAGATTAGAGGCATAAGAGGGAACAATCCCTGCATTTGAATGGCAGAGCTCTCCTCTCCACCACTCCCACAACTTCTCCACTTGAGGATTTTGACCTTCCTGGCAGTGTCCCTGCAAAGAGCTGAGGCCTCCTGGTGCTCTCAGATAGGAACAAAACTTGTAGATTTACTGCCCCAACTCATCTCCCATGGTTTGGACAGATATGCCATTGCAATTGCCGTCACTTTTGTGACTTCTGGAAGAGAAGATATTTGGTTATGAATCCCACTGCCTTTTCCTCGGAAAAGGCAACCCAAATAACCACAACTAACAAGCAAAATAATACCCTCCAACTAAAAAACTGTAAGTTTGCCGAGCTTCAGGACAAGTAAGACAAGTCAGACAAGTCCCTTATTCACCTCCTCCCGATCCGTCCAAGCATCCTGTTGCTCCGACCCTCTGTCATCTCTAAAGTCAACATTCTGGAGCTGGCCATCTCCAGGGTTCTGACCCAGAGTGAGTCTGGTGGAGATTTCCTATCTGAGACAGGCTTGTTGGTGGGAGTGGAGATTGCAGTGGAGGACAGAGAGCGTTGCCAGAAAGTGGGAAGAAGGCGCTGAGGAGAATTGAAATATACAAAGAAACGTAACTTTGGACACAGATGACAAACTCAGCCGAAGCTTGCCTGGACCCCACCTTGGCATGCGTGCCAGTGTGTGACATCACTGCTCAAGCATGGCAGCTGGTGGCCAGAGACAGAAGGGTGTTCCTGGTGGCTCCATCCTCAGCCTCTCTCCTACAGTCTTCCCCGTCTTCTCCTGGCAGCTCATTTACTTTCAGCATCCTCTCATTTCCCTGTGTTGGTTTAGTCTCAGGCCCAGACCCTGTTCAATATTTGTCTCCCTAGCTCCGCTATTTGCTCTCATTTCCATATGTTTAACATACATATTAACTGCCTCCTGCCTTGTCCCAGAGCTGTCACTGGCTCTTTCAGCCTCAGACTGGGACTCAGGACCACTGGGCACCCCACTTTGCTCCCCCCAAGAGATAATTGGGGGGCTATTAGCCAGAGTCAGCTGACTTGTGCCCACTCCTCACTCCTGTCCTCATCCCCATGCACAGGGGACCCGTGTCTGGTCAGCAAGGCCTCAGAGCTCTCCCCTGGGCTTCTCCCCAGCCCCAAGTTGTCCTTTCTTTCTTCAGGCAACATAGTATCGATTGATATTCTAGAACTATCATTTTTCCCTTAATGAGAAGTCAGGGTAAGAATACAATTAAAAGTGCTAAAAATGGACTCTGAGGCCCAACTCTGAGTGTCCTTTCCCTTACCACAGCCATCATCTTCTGCTAAATTCTTTTTATCTTCCCCACACCACAAGGCCAAGCTGCCTTTCTCACAGGAGTTCAGAATTATTGGCTCTCTGAAATGAACCTTGGAGGTCATCTAGTCCATTCACTGGGCTGAGGGTTGACTGCTCCTTCAGTGTTGCATCCTGAGCTCCTCCTGTGTGCCAGGCCCTGGACCAGGTATTGGGGATGCAGGATGACAGAGGACTAGGCCTTGCCTGGAAAGAGCTGATGTCTAATGTAGGAGGGAGAAACATCTTAACTGTAGTGCAATGTGTCAAGTTTAACACAGGCATAAAGAAACTTCCCTGGTGGCTCAGAGGCTAAAGAATCTGACTCCAGTGCAGGAGATCTAGGTTCAGTCCCTGGGTGGGGAAGATCCCCTGGAGAAGGGAATGGCAACCCACTCCAGTATTCTTGCCTGGAGAATTTCAGGGACAGGGGAGCCTGGTGAGCTATAGTCCATGGGGTCGCAAAGAGCTGGACACAACTGAGCAACTAACACTTTCACTAAAGGGGCCACCAGAGGAGGACCTTAACTCAACCGAGGGCACCAGCAAAGGGTCTCTACAATCCTTTAGTAATTGATGACCTCAGGTTAAGGGGAATTCACTACCTTCCAACGACTCATTCTTTCTCTAAGTCTTAACACATATACTTGTTTCTGTGAATGCGTTCCTATTGCCTGCAATCGGCAATCTAACAATTTAGTGAAAAGCTGCATTAACTTTGAATGAATTCCTCTGCCTCAAAGTCTCCATTTGTAGAAGGAAGAGAATCAAACTCAGTGATTTCTAGCACCCCTAAATCCTATTGTTTCTACAGCAGATGGTTCTCAAATGGGCCTCCCTCTCCACTCTCACTGCTGGCTCATTCCTACAATAAGCTTCTGAGGTTGGAAGAGAAGGTATGATTAGTAGACATGCTTTCCCTATAACTGAGTGTAAGCATAAACAAGTTAAGTTGCTTGTCGCAGGGGGTAAATAACAGAATCTCGGTTTCTCTGACCAGAAGCCCAGTTCAATGTCTGTCACACCATCCTGCCTGCAGTAGGGGAGCTGGAGGCTGCAGGTGCCTCTGCAGCTTCTCCCTAACAATCTCTGAAAGAGCCCAACCCCCCTCCTCCTAGATAAAGGTGGAGATGATCATTCATGATTACAAGGGTCCCCTGCCTGGTCATCATCTCCTTTCCAGGCCTGGAAGCCCAACCATCTGGGGTATGAAAAGACAGAGCCCAGAGCCTGCGTTGAGACTTACTGTTCTGGTTCCTTATCATCACCAGCTAATGCTGCTGGAGCCTGTCGGTCTACACACACATACTGGAGGCTTCCTGCAAGGGCTGCACTTGTGTTGGCTTGGAGAAATTATCTGGAAAATGACCTCTATCCCAGGCACCTAGAAATAGTTCCATTTTCAAAAAAATTTTATTAAATTAATTTATTTGGCTGCATCAGGTTTCAGTTGCAGCATGCAGCATCTTCATTTCATCGTGGGGGATCTTTTGCCGCAGAGCACAGGCTCTCTAGTTGTGGTGCGTGGGCTCTGGAGCATGTGGGCTCAGTAGTTTCAGAGAGGGCTTAGCTGCCCTGTGGTGTGTGGCATTTTAGTGCCCCCAACCAGGGATTGAACCCACATTCCCTGCATTGCAAAGCACATTCTTAACCATTGGACCCCCAGGAAGGTCCCCTAGAAATAGTTCTTGTGCACGCGTGCTAAGTCACTTCAGTCGTGTGACCCTATGAGCTGTAGCCTGCCAGGTTCCTCCATCCATAGGATTCTCCAGGCAAAAATACTAAAGTGGGTTGCCATGCCCTCCTCCAGGGGATCTTCTCAACTCAAGGATCGAGCCTGTGTCTCTTATGTCTCCTGCATTGGTGGGTTGGTTCTTTACCACTAGCGCCACCTGGGAAGCCTTGATGCCACCTTAAAAACAATTTTGGAACCAAAATGTAGACAGCAGAGAGTCAGTAAAAGCCTACATGGCTGCTTCCAGGGGAGCCCAGGAAAGCTTTCAAGAGCAGCCAATGTCTCACATTACTGTTAACACGTGGAGTTGAAAGGCCACTGGCCTGAGCTATACAAGATCCGTTTTCAAGTCCCAGCTCTGGTCCCTAGTATCTGTGTGATGACACGTAAGGCACTCTGCCTCTTTAAGTCACAGTTTTTTCATCTATGGATTGTTACTCACCCTACTTTCCTTGATAAATCACAAGATGAGTGAGTGGATGGATGAATGATAATAATACTTGCCATGTATTGTGTACCTAGTATGTGCTACACACTATATCAGGCATCATGCATCCTTTAGCCTATTTAGATTTGCAGCACTCCCATGAACCAGGCATTTTCCCTACTTAGTCACTATAGAAACCTAGAGTGGTTAAAGGAGCTGCTCCCCAGGCAGTAAATCAGTGTAGGGCAAGGATGCAAACCTCAGCTCTTTCACTACACCGTGATGTCAAGTAAGAGAATATATCCTAACATGCTTTAAGCATTCGTTTAAACATCCTTTAAGAAAAATGAGTTGATGTAAAAACAAAGGATCTCATCATTGGAAGGAACCCAGCATCCGGAATTAAACCTAGTAATCCGTGCAATTCTTCTTAGCCCTCCTCCTTCAGCTCCCCGAGGCAAAGACTACAACCTGGAGGCACAGAGGGAGGAAGCACCCGCCTTATCCTGTGCTTCTGTGGATGAGTGTGATAGGATGGGCCCCTCAAAATACCCCCGCTCCCAGACCAGCGGAAGCCCTCTTTTACCTTTCCAGTCTGCTACTCTCTTTGGACCCTGGACAGTGGGAAGCGACTGAGATTTATGGCTTCTCTGGGAGTCTACAGAGGGCTCGTTTCTGCAACCTTCCCATTTCTTAAAAGTTCTACTTATGAATTTTTTAAAGTAAAATTGATTGAAATGGATTTTATTTGCATTTTGTTTTATTTTAAAAGTTTCACAATGCCTCTTAGGATAACTGCAACCTATGTGTTCAAAAACGCTTGGAATCCTGGACTGAACACATGTACAAGTCCTTGTAGGTCATCACAAATCTTTTTCTTTCCAACTTTAAAATTCTAAATCCTGTCAATTCTCAACTCTCCTTACTCTCTCTAGGAATGGCACAGAGATCCAAACCACATCTACGTAATACTCAAACTAAAACCCAGAATTTAACCTTCGCTTGCCTGGCATTTTCCTCCCAAACCAGATTTCAGAGCTCATCTGTACCTCTGTTTGTCTGTCCAGGGCTTCCTAAAGAGAGAGCAAGTTGTCTTTTTTTATCAGTCCACCATGACTTTGAACATGTAGCTGAACTCTCTCTGTGCCTCAGGTTCCTCTTGGTGATAACTGCCACAAGCCTTCCCTACAGCTACTGTGACACTGAAATGAAAAATGCCACACCATGAGCCACAGCATCCTTGCTTCGTGTGATCATGGTGCTGAGAGAGCCACTCGCTAGGGACCAGACTCTTTTCTGTCCCTCAAATGCTGAATTTTGGAGAGGGAACTCAGTCGATCACTTTAATTTTCCCTGGTCACACCCAGTCTGGGTTAGTTCCCCTCCCACAGAGATCACCAAGCATCCCATTAGAGTCCTCAAACTAGGATGTAGTTGTGCATCCATCAGTCTTATTTGCCAAACCCTGAGCTCTTTGAGAGTTAGGATCACATCTGCCTTGTTCACTACTGTGTCCTCAGAGCCTACAGAGTGGTGGGCACCTAGTACCTATAGAAAATACACAAAATAAGTCTTGCCACCTTCCCCAGGCTGTAAAGACGAGTAAGAGGCAATCTTTCAGCCACTTTATGTCTCCTGGCTTTAACATCCTCATCTGTGAAAAGCATAGCTTGAATTAGGCGTTCCCTACTATTCTTTCCTGCACAATAATCTATAATTCTGTCATTTTAAATAAGGTAATTCACTGAAAAAACATGGGAAACTATCACACTTCAACCAACAGAAGGATTGTTTAACATTACTATTATTATTCCATATGGTTTTCTGAGCAGTGCATCCTGGCAGCTCACACAGAAGAGATACAGCCTTCTTCCAAGAGACCAAAGACTGGCCTTGCCCACAACTGCCCAAATGGGCTTCCCAGATGGCACTAATGGTAAAGAACTCACTTACCAATGGAAGAGACATAAGCAACACGGGTTCGATCCTGGATTGGGAATATCCCCCGGAAGAGGGCACAGTAACCCACTCCAGTATTCATGCCTGTATAATCCCATGGACTGAGGAACCTGGAGGACTTCAGTCCATAGGGTTGCAAAGAGTCGGACATGACTGAAGCAACTTAGCGAGCACACACACCCAGAATTCAGCAGCAGCACTGCGACAGGCATCTATGTGTCCAGGTTCCTTCCTCCCTCCTCAGAAGGGTTTTGGGAGATTTGTGACAACTCTTTTATCTGCTGACATCTGAATATCCAGACAACTGTTGTCAAACATAACGAGTTAGATAACTAGCTAAGACTACATGGACCAAACAGATTCAGTTCTGTTTATTCTATTTTATGGGCTTGTGACTAACATTTTTAGGGCTTTTGAGGTGACTCTAGTGGTAAAAAATGTGCCTGCCAATGCAGGAGATGCAAGAAACTAGGATTTGATCCCTGGGTCTGGAAGATCCTCTGGAGAAAGAAATGGCAACTCACTCCAGTATTCTTGCCTGGGAAATCCCATGGACAGAGGAGCCTACTGGGCTACAGTACGTGGCGTCACAAAGAATCGGACACAACTGAGCGCACGCACACAGGACTAGCATTTTTATTATCCTTGAGACCTTGGTTTACCAGATAATACTAAGAAACTGGAATAAACATTTCAAATGGCTAAAACAACAACCAACAAAAACACAACCCTGCCCAAACTGAATGGGTTAGACCTTGCCCTTTCAGATAGTCAGAGAAGACCTCACTGATTTTTCTTTTGGCCAGTTGGTTTTGAGGATCTCTTTCTTTTTACAGCAGTCTTATAAAAGGAAACAATCAAAAATCAATAATGCAAACAAACAAACAACCAAACCAGGAAACAGGAGGAGAAGAGAAACCAGACAGACAGCGGGCTTGAAGTTTAAATTAGAGTACAATGGTTTAATGCTCCCGAAGACCAGACTATTGTTTCTTATCAGATTTCCCCCTGAACGAACAATTGTGAAGCCAGCATGTCCAGAGCAATGAGTTGTCACTCCGCCAGATGAGCAAACACCGTTGATTTTAATGTGTGTGAGGGAAACAGGGACCAGCCCTCCCTCCACGCCTTGTTCTGCTGACTCTACTCAGCAGAAAATGACATCTCGTTTGGTTAAGGCTGAAGTAGAATACAGCCTCTGTACTCCGACACCTAATTAACCCTCGAGGTCGTGATTCTGGGAGAAGTAGTAACAAATAGTTTTATTGCTATGGCAGCAAGAGGGCCCCTCCAGACTAATGCCCTCAAAACTGGGTGTCCCAACCTAAGGGTAGGGTAGGGGAGTCACGAGGAGTTTTATAGTCAAGGGGACAGAGTTATAGATAAGGATAGGGGTGCAGGCAGGGCCAGCATTCCTTTGATCCAGAGAGCATCTGGCATCAGGTGATGATGGGCAGAACTGTGACCTTTTCTGGAATAGAGTGCTCACCAAGTAGCTAACATCTTACATTTGGTGGGGCTTTTAGTTCAGCAGAAGAGCTCAAAGACATTTTTATATGCATTCCTTGAGGGAGAACCAGGACTCTGCCCTCAAGACTGTGTTATTGTTTCTTGGCTGCTCCTTCCTTATCTCTGCATCCCCTCCCTTCTCTGATAAGCAACTTGTTTGAACCTCCCCTTTGAAACTCAGGAAAGGAAACACAGGTGCCCAGGAGCCCCACAAGGTCCTGCTTGGTTCAAGTCTTTGAGGAAAGCATTAATTGTCCAAGGAGTGTCCAGTGCTGGATGGAAGTGTGCTCCATCAGACCGTGCCCAGGAGTTTCTAAGTACAGGGCAAATGCTGCAACAGGGAATGTGGGCTGTTGGAATGGAGGTCCGAGTGTGGGAAGGACTAGGGAAGGGGTCACACTCCCCTGTGAGGATGTGGAAAGGAAGAACTAATGCACCATCTCCTGGAAATATGGGACAACCACCAGCTGGGAGATCTGCACTGGCCAGGGCTGGACAGGGGATGATAAGTAAGGCCAGCAGGATTGGCAGGACTCGCTTCAGGGGCCTTGTAATCCATGCCCAGCCTCAATGCCTCCATCCCCAATAACGAATGAGTTGAAGAGTTTGCATTGGTTGGGGGGCTTACCAGTGATAACTAGTTATCAGAAATGAGAGGCCATCAGGTAGAGAGATAGAGGCAGTTCCCAACAACCAAAGAGCCTCCCTCCAAATCCCCCAAAGAGATTCCAGGGCATTATCAGTCATTTCTACTGATCCAACAGACAGGGGTTTTCTCTTCAAAGACCACGACCTTAGGTCTGTGGCCTTCTCTGTTTACTTGGTTAATTAGTAGACATCAATAAATATTCATAGCACTCACTGATGAATGCTCTGCACCAGCTGGGGAGAAGACAGCTGCAGTAAATGCACTGCACTAATACAAGAATCAAGTATAATTCACAAATTTTCAGAAATTGGTTACAGAAGGAGTTTGCATAAGCCCAATAAAGATAAGACAGAGAATATTGGACACATGATCAAGTGTTCTCTGCACTTTCCTAAATAATTTGCTGGCCTTGTACTCAGGGGAGGGAAGATCAGTCTTTGTGTTAGGGGATACACTGACCAAAACTGCTCACCCTGGCCAGGTACCATAGTAACCTCTTGCATGAGTTATCTTACATAAGGAGGTCCTGGTAGGGAAGCAGGACTAACAAGCTAACACCAACCTGAAGAAATGTGGAGAGGTTGAAAGCAGAGAGGAGACACCAGTCTATATGTCCTACCAACCTCTAGAATCCAACTTGCTGGCTGGCATCCATCTTGCCTAAGTGATGAGTGCACCAGCAGGAAGGACCCTGAGTCAGAATGATTGTCTAGAGACAACCCAGAAACTAATTCCATCACCATAAAAACCTGAGACTGCAAGCCACTGGGGTGGAGTAGTTCTCCTGGGTTCTTTTTCTTGGCTGCTCTCTGCCCAGGCACCTCTTCTCAAAAAAATCTCTTGCTTTGTCATCACATGTGTCTCCTTGGACAATTTATTTCTGAGCATTAGACAAAAACCCATGCTCAGGCCCTGGAGGGGTCCCTTTTCCTGCAAAATTTGTAGTGAGAAAGGCCCCAGTCTGGAAGTTGAACTCTGAGGTATGGTTCTCTTAACAACACCAAGTGTTGACTTAGCCCAAAATTGAATAACCCTAAATTTGAATAACCCCTGATGGTACTGAAAACTTTTCCATCTGCATTTAACAGTCTACAGAGGAGTGACTGTAAGAAGCTGAGAGCCCCAAGAACTTGATGAGGAGGGAATATAGTTGTCCTCTGAGAGTTAAACCTAGTAAAATTCACACACAATGGAAGTGATTAGGCAACTGTGAAAGTCAAGAGATTATCTGTAATTGTAGGACTCTAGTGTTTGAGAATACCCGAAACTCCAGTCAAGGTGGTTTTTGGGTTCTGGGAGCAATCTCGGGGAGATAAAATGGGAGTGAGACTGTAATTTGGTAAGAAGAAACCTAATCAGTTTTATTGTGGCCTCTTCAGAGGAGGACCATTTCAAAGGCTGGCCTGTCAGGCTGGTACAAGTGTCCATCCATCTGACAGGCAAATACTGACTGTGGAGACATATGTGTCAGTCTGTTCCAACCAGTAAACATTTGAGTCATAGGATTGTTTTTTCTGCTTCTGATTCAGTGATCCTCAAACAACCTTCTGATAATTTTCTTTTGCCCATAGAACTTGCTAGAAGAGAAAGAATGGGCTGGAGATGCCAGGACAACTTCAATCCCTCTGTTCCAGAACCATTTCTACTGATGCCTCTAAAAATATGTTACTGTGAATCCATCCAGTAGGGTAGAGTTGATGAGATCTGGGATCCAGGAAGAGGGCAATTCTCTAAGAAAAATGGCAATTTCCCCAGACCATGCTCTTAAGGAAAGATAGGTGTTGAATCAGCCTCTTCTCTCAGAAAGGCAGCAATCGGTTCTCTAATACCCGCATGTATGGCAGAAGTCTTATTATTAGCTGCCTATGTATCATTGAGGAACTAAGCTCAGTCATTGAGTTCTAGTTCAAGGTCACGAAGCACGTGGGGTTTTGACTTTACACCACCACGAGACTCCCTTGGTACAGAGGTCTTCACATCATAGAAAGAGTCACAAATGATTTCCAAAATCCCCACCAGTCTTTTTGAGAAGCCCAGGTAAAGTCTCCCCACAATCCTAGTTGAAAGGGCTGACCAGTGGAGGTCAATCCCTCAATCAGATTTTCTTTGTAAAGACAGAGGTCAAAAGGAGGTACTCTGAAAACATCCCCTCTGCCTGCTGTTCCACGTCCTGGCTCTTTCAATCTCTGGCTCCTTTCTGGGTCCTCAGGTTCACCCCCAAGACCCTGAGCAATTTGGGTCCTTTTGCTGAGGACCAGGAGGCATGGCCAGGAGGGATCTGTCAGCTCCCTCTGGGTTGGTCCCTTCAGCGTTCCCTCACTGTCACCTATGGACCTGGAGCCCATGAGTGAACAACAGCATGCTGTGGGGTCAGGCAGTTCTGGGTGGTCAGAGGGGCAGACCTGCCCTCCCCCTCCTTCCTCCATTGGCAATCCTGTCATGGCTACCAGACACCCACTGGTCAGTCTCCTGGGGAGATATAACCACAGGGGCACCTCTCTCCACAATCTCTATAGCTGTGCTCTTGGATAACTAGCCCTTCAGGATCATCTCCAACATCCAAGCTTTCTCAGGGTCAAGGGCCATCTTAATGAGCCGGTGGTGACAGTAAAGCCTGGGCATTTTATAGGGCAGATTCGATTCTGAGTTGTCCCTTGGAGCTTCTCCTCCTTGGTCTGGATTCCCCACCAAATCCTAATTCCTCCCTTTACTCTGACCAGGACTCTTGCTTGCCTCCTCACAAAGCTTTTCTCTCCCCAGAAGCGTCTTAGAAGTCCTCCTCTTCCTCCATCTCAGCAATCCTTTCCAGTCTATCAGCTCCCTTCTTTTCATTCTATCTGGGGAAATTTTTCCCATTTTAAATTTCTATCACCACCATTCAATGTCTGTTCTGCTTTCATTTCTTAAAGCCCCAGGGCAGATCCCCAATCAAAATCCCAGCCAACCTGTGTCCTTGCTCCATATGCTCCTTCTTTCCTCGCCTCCTGATTGTAGCACTCACTCTACCACCTCTTAAAGCATTTGTGCTTGACCTGCAAGAGTGCTTCCTGTGCTTGATTTATTTCAGAGAAATGAGGTTCTAATTATGGCACATTCGTGCAGCAGAATGCTATGTAGCCATTCCAAATGATGGGGTAAGAAGAAAATGTAATGAGGTGGAAAAATGTTCACAACAATACATTCACTGAAAAAAAGAGTCTACAAAATATTGTGTACAGAGTTTGCATTTTTTTTAAGTGTGAATTTATGCCTACATGACCGAAAGCATCTGTCCCTAAATGGTCATGTGGTCATCTAAGTATCTGGGCTGTGTCACGATTGCAAATGTTAGCTTCTGTATATTTTTCTGTATTTTCTAATTGGTTTCACAATTAGGAAAAAATACTTTTGTAACGAGAAAAAAAATACAATAAATGTGTGGAGTTTTTTTTTCTTGAAATACCAGAAAATATCTCTCCATCCCCTCTCTCCTCTGTGGCCTTTCTGGCTTTATTCACATTGGCAGGTGGACTTGTTTTTCTCGGCAAATGAGCCAATTGAAATAAGACTCAGTTTATGCGACCAGACTATGGTTGTTGGTAGCACACACACACACGCACACACACACACAAAAGGTGTCATCACCAAGCAATGATCTCTCCAGTTGTCGAAAAGACACTGTCTTCTCCCGTCTGGCTTGCTCTATGCTTGGATCTGCTCAGCTGTTCCTGAAGGCACAATGGGGGATGTTGCCATCTGAATTCTTACATATACTAGAATCCTCTCTTTGCCTTGGAGAGGCAGTATTGTATAGGGGTTGCCGGTGTTGTTTTTTGAATTCCTAGATTGACAACTTGGGTTTGCGGTTCAGCCCTGCCACTTACTGACTGACTATTGATTTTCTGAACGTTGGTTTCCCCATCTGCAAATTGATAATAATGACAACACCCACTTACAAGGTTGCTTTGAAGATTGAATAAATATAATCAAGTGCTTAGCGCGGTGCTTGGAATATAGTAAATATTTTAACAAATAGACTCATTATTAACCCCTGAAGAATCGTATTCCTTAGAGAGAAAAGACTTTGAATTGTTTTTAGTCTTATATGATTGAACTTGAGGAAAAGACATAAAAGCAGATTTTGACAGCTTAGAGAGGACAAAGGAGGGATGGCTTAAAGTGGATGGTTCTGCTCTCTTGCTTCTGTTTCAGAAATATTTATGGACACAGAGCCCCAGAAGATAAATAGTTTAAATTCCTTAAAAAGAGGCTTTCTTTAAAAAGATCACTCTTGACCAGTCTAACTTTTCTGGGTCCTGAGCAAGAGACCACACTCCAATAATGATCTGCTCAGTGTCAACAGAAATTCTGGCCTTTGGTTTAGGGGAACAGAACCTGAGGGTTGAAAGGAACCTTAATCATCTTCTAGTCAAACCTTCAACTCAATGGATGCTTGAATCTTTCCTAAAACATTCACTCTGTGTCATCATCAAATCTGTGCTTTACAAGTCATGTCATGATGGGACACTCATAAAGGTAACTCTGAATTGAAGTTCTTCCTTATATTAAATCTGTGTGTTTTGTAGCTTGCAACTTGTTGAAAGCTACATTTCTAACACTTGGAAGGAAAAGAAAAGGCTAATCCTTTCTCCTCTGTGGGATTCTTTCAAATATTTGCAGCCAGGGCCAGTGTATTTCTCTCAGCTTTGTCTTTTCAGACTAGACAGCATCAGTTTCCAAGATAATTGCCTACATGAAAGGCTTTGTGGATCTCTGCCCTTCTGGGTCCTCTCCTCCAGACTTGGTCTAGCAAAGTATGGCACCTAGAAAACATTCCTCCATCTGTGACTTCACGTACACAGGATGTAACAAAACGGTCACCTCTTACTATAAGCAGTTCAGTTTTGTTCTGATAGTCAAGAGTGCGTTTGCTTTTAGGTGTCTTCAATGAATTTACTCTCAACTAAATCCCAGGCATTGCTTGTTTTCCTTTACAACTACTACATTGCTGAAGCTGAAGCTCCAGTACTTTGGCCACTTGATGTGAAGAGCTGACTACTCATTGGAAAAGACCCTGATGCTGGGGAAAATTGAAGGCAAGAGGAGAAGGGGCAGCAGAAGATGAGATGGTTAGATAGCATCACTGACTCAAAGAACAAGAATTTGAGCAAACTCCAGGAGACAGTGGAGGACAGAGGAGCCTGGCATGCTACAGTTCATGGAGTTGCAAAGAGTCAGACAAGACTTAGCCACTGAACAACAACAACAGTGTTATAATCATCCCATCCTATGATTGTGGAGTTGTTAAACTTCAACACTAAAGTCAATATTGGCTATTATATTCTCCTTGGTTAAATTTCATCAGTTTGGATTCATTTCATTCTTTCAGCTTGTCAAGAACTTTGGGAATCTGATTCTGTCATCTAGCATATTCACTAACCATCCCAAATTTGTGTCATCCACAAATTTGATGACTATTGCCTCTATCTTCATAGAAATCACAGATTAATATTTTGACTAGCATTGAGGTAAGTCAGAGCCCTGAAAAAGGTCACTGAAAACCTCTCTCTAGTTTATCATCAATGTGAAGTTTTGCATTCTTCACTAAGTTATTATGTCTAAAATCCTTTTATCCTTCCTTTGTATTTCTTAGGCTAGAATAGACTAAGGTAGGATAGGATAGATAGAATGTAATGCAATGTAATTTTCTTTTTCAAAATGTCTTAATGAAATCCAGAAACACATTTTCCAAATCTACTAATCTAAAATTTTTACTTAGATGAAAAAAAAAAAAAAGAAAGAAATAGATAAGTCTGACATGATGTGCTCTGGGAGAACTCACTCTGGAATGTAGAATTCTCTCTTTCCTTTTCTGTATATTCTTAAACTTTGCTTGTCTATAACCCATTTTGCAATTTTGTTTTGTTTTCTCATTCCCTTTTTGAAAATTGTCCTGACACTGGTTCTCTGGTCTCCTGACAATTCTCTGTTCTTGAAGATTCCTCAAAGATCCCAGCAGCCTCAGAAATGTGAGTTAGACAATTGTGAAGTTTAAAGTTCTGAATCCAGGAAGTTTACATATGTTTAGATCACTCAGACTTTGGTCACAATTAATTTATTATAAGTTTACCCATCAGGAGCTGAGAAAAGCAAACATATAAACAAATAGAAAAAAAAGTTAGAAAATAAATATGTTGCTTTGGATTTGGGATGAGTACTTAACTGTAATCCCAAAGGTACTAAAACCAGAAGGTGAAAAACTGATGGCTATTACTACAAAATTAATTTGGGACAATTCTGAAGGGCCTTCCCAGCTCCAAGCTTCCTGTGGGCTGGTTGAGACTTCTGCTACTGCCACATCATGGTTCGCCTTCCCCCTCTGCCCAGTCCTGCATCCTTTACTCCTTTCTAGGAGCGATTCCTGAGAACACTCCCCATAAACCTCCTGCACACAAATCGCCATCTCAAAGTCTGCTTTCAAGCAGCCTGAACTAAGACAGTTGGTATCAAGAAGCAGACCTTATTTTATTTTTTAAAATTATTTATTTATTTAATCTTTGGTTGTGTTGGATCTTCATTGCTGTGCGTGAACTTTCTCTATTTGCATTGAGCAGGAGCTGCTTTCTAGTTGCTGTGCACTGGCTCCTCATTGTGGTGACTTTTCACACCTGCAGGCTACAGTCCATGGGGTCGCAAAGAGTTGGACATGACTGAGCGACTTAATCTCAGTACACACCACTACATTGCAAGATAGATTCTTAGCCACTGGACCACCAGGGAAACCAAGAAGCCAACTCTAAAATGGGATTTTGGAGTAGTATTTCTGGGTAGATCCAGCTGTAAAGGCCACGGGAGGTAGCTGGAGTCCTGATAGCCCCTGCTGTGCTGTAGTAAGAGTTATTACAGTTTTCACCAGGTGGTAAACTGGGATGAGATACTAGTGGGAGGGGAAGCACCAGAGGGTGAAATATGTCAAGGATTTGAGAAATCAGAGAGCAGTCACTTTCAAGCTTATGGGATTGAACGGCTGTTGCTGAGTGCTATTAATGCCTTGGAGAGAGACAACAAAGACTGAGGGTAATCAATCACCAATTTAAGGCAAAGTGTAAAAGTCAGAGGGCCTCCTTAGCAGTATATAAAGAGGGCCCCGTCCTGCAGAAGGAGGCAGAAAAAGTCAAGGATCAGGCCACAGGCTTAATTATAAAGACTTATTATTGTTGTTTAACTGCGAAGTTGTGTCCAACTTTTTGCAACCCCATGGACTGCAGCATGCCAGTTTTCCCTGTCCTCCACTATCTACCAGAATTTGCTCAAATTCCTATCCATTGAGTCAGTGATGCTATCTAATAATCTCATCTTCTGCCACCCCCTTCTCCTTTTGCCTTCAATCTTTCCCAGCATCAAGGTCTTTTCCAATGAGCCAGCTCTTCACATCTCATGGGCCAAAATATTGGAACTTCAGTTGCAGCATCAGTCCTTCCAGTGACTAGTCAGGGTTGATTTCCTTTAGGATTCCTTAATCTTGCAGTGACTAGTCAGGGTTGATTTCCTTTCCACCAACTGGCCAAAGGTCATGTCTCAGTATGATAATTGGGAAGCTCTGGGCCCACAAAGGGAGAAAGGGGGTCACATGTCAAAGGGGCTGTGAGATCTATATAGCAGCAGGAGATGGGACTGACTCCTGCGAGTTTTAGGTCAAGGATGGCGGATCATAAATTTGGTAAAAGGGAGCTTATTCACATGGGTAGACCCTTCCAGGACACAGGACTTAACATCCTGGAGTGACCCATGCTAAATGAAGTATAAATGTCAAAACTGTAGCGGCAGATGATGGAAGAAAATCTGAGAAGTGGTCATGCTAGAATGAATACACTGTGAAAAGCATGATACCCTCAGCTGACAGGGTTCCATGTGATAGCCTAAAGGACACTTCATTCATCAAAGCAATAAGGAATATGCAGGTGAGAACATAGATGTCCCTCCAAAATTTGTATATTGATGCCCTAAACACTTGTAGTTCAGTCACTCAGTCATGTCTGACTCTTTGCAACCCCATGGACTGCAGCATGCCAGGCTTCCCTGTCTTTCACTGTCTCCTGGAGTTTGCTTAAACTCATGTCCACTGAGTCTGTATTTTGGAGGTCAGGTCTTTTGGAAGTAATTTAGGCTAACTGAAGTCATAAGATTGGAACTCTAAGGTTATAAGATTAGAAAGCAAATTCTCTCTCTCTCCCTCTCCCCATGGGGCATACACTGGCAAAGGCACATGAAAATGTGGGACATAATAAAAAGGTGGCCATCTGCAAGCCAGACAGAAAGCTCTCACCAGAAACTGAATTGGCTAGAACCTTGATCTTGGATTTCTAACCAAGAGAACTATGAAAAATAAATTTCTTTTTAAGCACCCAGTCAATGGTATTTTGTTATGGCCTCCTGGAGGTTACTAATAGAGAAAGATACTACAATTCTTGAAAAGCTCAAGGCTTGCCTGATCTTTGCAAACTGGAGCTTCTAAGAGAAAAGTATGTTATGGAACTGAACTCCCAAGTAGGAAAAGAGATGACAGAGTCATGAAATAATAGAGGCCAAGGAGTGGCATTTAACCATTCAGCGTAAGGTGAGTACAATGTCATAAAGATTGACAAGATCAGCGTGGCAGCCAGGTAGAGGTCTGACCTGCAGAATGTTGTGAAGATTAAGGGACTTGTCATATTAGTAAAGTTTTTTTGAGGCCAGTGTCTGGGGCAGGCCAGGATATTCCCTTCAAAGTAAAGAGCAAATGATTGTGTTGCCCATATAGCAACAATAAGAAGGAAGCACAATGCTTAATTGGCCTCTTCTGTGCTAGAGGAAGCATATGCTACACTGGTGAATATGGTGCCAATCCATGTCATGGCTGAAATGAAAGGCTTCCAGGTTTGAATGGGGCATAGAGCAGGAAAAGGCTCTGTAGCAGGTCAGACTGCTCTGCAAGCAGCCTTAAAGCATGTGCCACAGACATCGCAGACCCTGTGGTACTATAGGTATCTGCAGAGAGAAAAGACACCAGGTGGCATTTATAGTAAGTCCTCATGGAAGAATAAAAATGTATCAAGGCAAGGCCACCTGCAGCAGAAACTAATAGTAATAGTAGTGGTAGTGAAAATCATTCACTCATGTCCAACTCTTTGCAAACACCTGCACTGTAGCCTGCCAAGCTCCTCAGTCCATGGAATTCTCCAGGCAAGAATACTGGAGTGGGTAGCCATTCCCTTCTCCAGGGTATCTTCCCAACTCAAGGATCAAACTGAGGTCTCCTGCATTGCAGGCAGATTCTTTACTGTCTGAAACACCAGGAAAGCTAATACTACTATTCAAAAACCACCCTAATGGCAGAAAGTGAGGAGGAATTAAAGAGCCTCTTGATGAAGGTGAAAGAGGAGAGTGAAAAAGCTGACTTAAAACTCAGTATTCAAAAAACAAAGATCATGGCATCTGGTCCTATCACTTCATGGCAAATAAATGGAGAAACACTGAAAACAGTAACAGACTTTATTTTCCTTAACTCCAAAATCACTGTGGATGGTGACTGCAGCCATGAAATTAAATTTACTCCTTGGAAGAAAAGGTATGACAAATCTAGACAGTGTATTAAAAGGCAGAGACATTACTTTGCCTACAAAGGTCTGTGTAGTCAAAGCTATGGTTTTTCCAGTAGTCATGTACAGATGTGAGAGCTGAACAATACAAAAGGCTGACCGCCAAAGAATTGATGCCTTCAAACTGTGATGTTAGAGAAGATTCTTGAGAGTCCCTTGGACAGCAAAGAGATCAAACCAGTCAGTTCTAAAGAAAATCAACCCTGAATCTTCATTGGAAGGACTGATGCAGAGCTCCAATACTTTGGCCACCTGATGCGAAGAGCTGACTCATTGGAAAAGACCCTGATGCTGGGAAAGATTGAAGGCAGGAGAAGGGGAAGACAGAAGATGAGATGGCTGGATGGCATCATTGACTCGATGGACATGGGTTTGGGTGGACTCTGGGAGTTGGTGATGGACAGAGAGGCCTGGCGTGCTGAGGTTCATGGAGTTGCAAAGAGTTGGACATGACTGAGGAACTGAACTGAACTGAACTGATTCTGGGAAAGGTTGAGGGCAGGAGGAGAAAGGGGCGACAGAGGATGAGATGATTGGATGGCATCACCAACTCAGTGGACATGAGTTTGAGCAAACCCAGGAAGTGGTGAAGAACAGGTAAGCCCGGCGTGCTACAGTCCATGGAGTCGCAAAGAGTCAGACACACTGAGCAACTGAACAACAACTATTCAAAAACCAGCTACTAGTTTGCCAAAGGACACTGATAGAAACTGAACATCTGTCTGTGCGGCATCAAGAGGCTATGCAGGAGAACTACCCTTCATAAGCTGAATTCTATCAGGTCCCCCAAGTAGTAACTGTAGGCAGACTCAGCAACAATCCATTAGAAGGTTGAAATAGCTCCAAGTCAGGCACAAGCAGAGCCAGAAGGCAGAACAGATCAACCATAGCCCTGTTTTTCACCATTATTATACTAGCATCTCTCTGTAAGTTCACACTTATGGCACCTCCCTTTCAGCTCACACTGGCACAATGATCAGCTGATAAAGGAGAAAGAAGATTGAACTTGATCATGGATAGATTGGTTGGGTGTGTGACTGGAAACTGAAAATAAACTTTTGCTGGAGTATAGCCCCATTCAGAGATGGTCCTGAAAGATGGCCTTGAGGAGAAATACTACCAGCAGGAAAGATCTTTGAGTAATCCACCTGGATATTTACCTTGAGTGGAAAGAAAAGTGGCCTGAAATAAGACTACGTATGGTCTCACGGGCAATAATGAAAGGCATGGCCAGTTGGTCAAGGGATTGTAAACACATACACACACACACACACACACACACACACACACACACACGCAGATTGGAAGATTGAAACAAGAAAGAATGGAGAGGAATCTTGTACACTGACCTGAGTGAGTGGCCTGAAATGTGAAGATCATTATGTTATATGGCGATGCTCTTCATAGAGAACCAAAATAATAAAGCCAATCATAACTTGGGAACTTGACCTAAGATAGTATTCATCATTTCATGATTATCAATCTACCCACTTCTATAATTTTCTCCTACTATGCTCAATCACTCATATGTGAGCACAGAGAAGGTGGGTTGCCTATTTTCAGATGAAGGGGGACTGATGGATAAAAATGGGGTTCAGAGACATGAAAGTTTGAGATCAGAGTAATGCATGGAAGTATTTGAGTAACCAGGGTAGAAGGATGTTGTTGTTTAGTTGCTAAGTTGTATCTGACTCTTGTGACCCCATGGACTGTATCCTGCCAGGCTCCTCTGTCCATGGGATTTCCCAAGCAAGAATACTGGAGGGGGTTGCCATTCCCTTCTCCATAGGATCTTCTAGGTTTGATCCCTGGGTTTCCTGCATTGGCAGGCACATTCTTTACCACTGAGCCACCTGAGAAGGTCTGGGGTAGAAGGATAGCAGATTTTAATATAAAAGTGAATGTTCAAGTTCATGTATTTTGGAGGCAAAGATACTACTAGGTAGATGATGGAGGTCTTGACATCAAACAGAAGATGGATAAAGGGGCTCCCTTGGCTATCCAATAGTTAAGGCTCTATGTGTTTGATGCCTGGTTGGGGAAGTTCTGTATGTCAAAGAAGAAATTATAAATAATTTTAAAAAATCAAATAAAAAAAGAAGATGGATAAAATGTTTCACAAAATACATATAAAGTAATGCATATAAAGACCCAATCACAAAAACATGTATGGGCTTACTGTTGGCAAATTCAGCTGTCTTTTTGTATTCTCTATCCCCACTCTCAAGGGGCCAAGAATCTTCTCAAGGGGCCAAGAGTATTCAAACTGCTAGCCTGGGTCATTGATTCTAGTTCCTGGCCTGTTATTACCTCCACTCCATAGCACTCCACACTCTGAAACTTTCTTTTTTTCCCATTTCATCAACAAGGGTTAGTCAAAGTGCACACTTTCCAGGCATTGCAGGTGAACTAGCTTGTTCAGACTGCAAAATGTTATTAACCATTCAATAAATGTTTTCCTTTAAGACAAAAGAGAAACTATATTACAGGTAACATAAACAACAATTATAATACACATTGGATTTATGAATTTTAATGTGTGCAAGCAAGTATTTTTCCACTTGAGGAAATAAAATATGATATTTAACATTTTATTGCTCTGATTTTTACAACTTGAGACAATTATTGATATCACTTGGGATATTTTAATTAAAATTATCATGTGTAGTGAGGATGGTGTGAGTATTAAATGATATTTTAAACTAATAACAAACAAACAAAAAATATAGGCAGGATCCTTTAAATGCTTTAATGTGTTATCCCACCTGGAGGAACTTAAAAAGAGGTCACCTATAACCTGGTGACCAAAACTGCAATTTCTCAGCACAATGGATGTGTGGTGGTGGGAATTTTAAGCTCCACTTCAGAACAGAGAGGATTTATGTTTTAGCAGGTCAGACACTTACTGTTGCCTTGGAATCTTACCAAGGTGATATTAGCCAATAATCTCCATATGTATTGGGACCCATCCTGCCTGTTGCTTCCCCACAGTCACTCTGTCCCTTAAGATGACAAAAGAGGCTGCTCAGGGCTGCAGAAATGAGGTTCCATCTGGAGTCCCTTTTGTTGCTTGCTTATTTATGCTCACAACATGGGCAGTGCCCGATCCTGTCAGGGGGCGAAGCCCATTCTTCAGTCTGTTCTGCTCTTTTGATCAGTAGAAGCCTGAAACAGCACAGGTTATGGTCCCTTGTCCACAGGCAGCTGCCACCTCCACACACCATCTCACCAAGGAGCCTTCAGCTGGCCGAGGGGACTGTGCATGCGGCTGTAGGGATTGATGGGCTCTTAATGCAGGGGAACAGCTGCTTTGTCTCATCTTGACAATGCTGCTATTTAAATCCTCGGGGTGGGCACTGTGACCCAACCACACAGCTAATGAGGCTCGGCTCGCCCAGCTCAGTCTACCCTCTGAATGTTAGCTAACTTCAATGTCCCCGAGCACAAAGGCTCAGGAGGCCCACGATTGTGTGGAATTGTGTACAGTCACTCTTGCATGTGGAAGTGGGGCCCCTGGAGGCTCCAACCTTTCGGAGAGATGTTCAGGCTAGATATGGGGGAGTGGGGCAGGGGAAGCAGACAGATGAGCATTTTCCAAGCCTTCTTCATAGAGGGTTTTGCATGAAGGTCCTAGAATGGACCTCCAAGCACATTTTATCAGCCTTCAAGCCTGGAGGTGGAGCAGGGGTGACTTGGCTAAAACAAATAAGGACATAAAACTTCAGAGAAAGGTTTCTGGACCCCTAGGTCACTGCCTCATCCCCATAGCAAAGTGCTTCACCTAGAGCCTCATCCAAAAGAGGATGACGCCCTCATTTTACTTAGGCTTAAACCATAGTTATTTTTTAGTTGCTTGATCGTGTCTGACTCTTTGAGACCCCATGGACTCTACCTCACCAGGCTCGTCTGTCCATGGGATTTCCCAGGCAAGAAGACTGGAGTGAGTTGCCATTTCCTTCTCCAGGGGATCTTCCCAACCCAGGGATCCAACCAGAGTCTCCTGGTTGGTAGGTGGATTAGTTACCATTGAGCCAGCTGGGAGGCTCCATAAACCATTCAATCATCCTTAATTCTTCCTGCCACTTCCCCTTACCTTCTGTGCACACTCAGGCACTATTTCCTGAATTGAGCCCCATTCAGCCCTTCTTTGCTTTCCCACCTTCACCTTGGTTAACTGCCCGTGACCTCACTCCTTGACCATAACAATAACTTTCCAAATGGTTTCCTTTCCCCTCAGAATTTGCTCCACCACTTTACCCACAGGCCACACCTACATCCAGTTTCTGAAAACTCCTTTTCCATTTTTTAAAGGAAATGCATTAATTTACTTTGAAACCGAATCCTAATCCTGAACATAGTAACATACTAATATTGAAACTTGACAAAGTGTGGTTAAAAGGACTCACAAGTTAATAAGGAAAACTCATTTTTAACTAGACATATCCATTCATCAATAAGTAATTTGCCCAAACTTCAAGAAAACTCAGCTTAACAAGACCGCTCTATGCATAGTTTTCAACATGAACAGTGTAAAGATAGCTGCAGTCCAGTCAAGGTCAACAAGTTAATAGGTTTTATATCCATATAGTCTAAAGTACTTCTTAAAGGAAATCAACCCTGAATATTCATTGGGAGGACTGACGCTGAAACTGAAGCTCTAATACTTTGGCCACCTGATGTGAAGAGCCGACTCATTAGAAAAGACCCTGATGCTGGGAAAGATTGAGGGCAAGAGGAAAAGGGGGAGAGAGAGGATGAGATGGTTGCATGGCATCACCGACTCAATGGACATGGGTTTGAGCAAACTCCAGGAGATAGTGAAGGACAGGGAAGCCTGGGGTGCTGCAGTTCATGGGGTTGCAGAGAGTCAGACACGACTTAGTGACTGAACAACAAGTCTTTTTATAATATATGGAAATGATTTGCCCAAGATTCAACTTTCAAAGGCATTGTGAGCTTATTTCCTACAATCTCAAACTTGAAAACTCCTTTTCTTAGAGCCTTCCTCTTCTCAAGTAATTGCTATGGCTTTTCATGGTCACTGCAGTAAAGTTCGCATGTGAGGTCAGCATTCAGACCAATGACCTTTCTTATTAAATCTTCAAATGTTTCCTGTGCACTTCCTACCAACATGAGTACCTCATCTTTCCCCCTGAAACTATAGGCATTCTCACCTCCACACTTAAGTAGTCCATCCTCCTCCCATTCAGAAGTTCTCCATTTCTTTCTTCTCAGGCAAATTCTACACTCTTTCAACCCCAGACCAAGCTTCCTTCCTGCACTGAGTACTGTAACTTCTCCATCTCTCACTCCTCTGGCCTCTGACCTCCTGGAGCTTTTACTGTCTTCATTGCATATTTGAGCATATTTGTTATAATTTACCTGCATTTTAGGTGTCATTGTACAGCTGTGTCCTGTGTCTTTTCAAACAATTTACAAATATTTCCACTTGGTCTCCCATGACGTCTGGTAGATGACTCTACCACAACAGGTGCCTAATATGTCCTCACTATAGTGAATTGTAAGCAAAGTTTGGATGTGCTTTTTCTCTCAGACCAGCATTTATTGGCACCTTCTACATAAGCCCTCCAAAAGTTGGCACTGATGCTATCCTGTAACTCCTAAAACCAATTATAGGTTTTCAAG
This sequence comes from Okapia johnstoni, assembly GCA_024291935.2. Classification (NCBI taxonomy): domain Eukaryota; kingdom Metazoa; phylum Chordata; class Mammalia; order Artiodactyla; family Giraffidae; genus Okapia; species Okapia johnstoni. The sequence continues at coordinate 40,238,688 of CM044314.1, read as the reverse complement.
TTCCACTTATTTCAAACAATGTGAGACTCGATCAAAAGCCAGAGGAGAATCAAGACAATTCTCCAAAATTTATCATAATGGGATTGGTGTACGTGGTGAAAACACTTCACGATTTAATCTAGGATAATGTGCAATGAACTTGAAATTAACCAGAGCTCAGCCCTGTACTGTTATATAACTTTTCCAAGCCTTGGTTTCCTTTTGTGTAAGATTTCATAACATCTTGCTTCTAACTGAGTGGAGGATTAAATGTGGTAGCATATGTGAAAGCTCTTAGCACTATCTCTGGTTGTGGTAGGTGCTTGCTGCATCTTGTGTTTTCTTGCTTGTGACTGGTCACCAAGGGAAGAACTCCACACATCATTGGTGGCTGTCCCATGTTGTGCAGAGGAGTCAAAGGTGATGAATAACTACTTGCATCTCTTCAGAAGTTCAAAAGGATTCACCAACCTCAAAATGTTTTAATTCATGATAGCACCATGGGCCCTAAAGAAAATACTTCTTCCCCAACTCTATGTCCACCCGTCTGACCATTTTCTCTCAGTTCTGGAATCAGGCTGACCATGCTTCAGATGCTGGCAGTCCAGTTCCATGTAGTTTCTCAGGACCTCCCTCTGTCTTGATGCTTCTCTGCTGCAGAGTGGGCTGAAGCTGCAGAAACGGGCAAATGGGCAGGCAGCTGGGCAGAACTTGAATTTCACTCACCATCCTGTACCCCTCTGAAGGCAGGACTCGATGTTCACCCTGAATGGGCCTTAAACAGAATGTTCTGTTAATTCACAAAGTATTCACAGAGCTGTCCCTAGAAAGAATAAAATATCGTATATAGAAGCAGTCTAGAAATTATTGTAAAAAAGAGGGGGAAGCGTGTTACCTTTTCACCTCAATGTAACAAACTGTCCTCCCAGGCCACCCAGACCTGGGTGTGGCACCCACTTCTGCAGACCTTTAGAAAATGGCTTTCCCTTCTCTGTTCTGCCACAGGTAGGAATGGTGGCGCTAGTGATGAAGAACCTGCCTGCCAATGCAGGAGACATAAGAGGTGCGGGTTCAATCCCTGGGTTGGGAAGATCCCCTGGAGGAGGGCATGGCACCCCTCTCCAATATTCTTGCCTGGAGAATCCCCATGGACAGAGGAGCCTAGCGGGCTACAGTCCATGGGGTCACAAAGAGTGAGACACAACTGAAGCATCTTAGGACCCAGATCGCATCATTCACCACCATTGCCCCTGGCATCTCACAGATTTCCTTCTTTCTGGGAGAAATATGGCATTTCAGATGTGACAGCTTCTCTCTCAAGCAATGTGCTTGCTCTTATGAGTGATATCACTAGGGCTCCCTCAAGGATGGCTCGTTATGAGCAAAAACTGCTCAGATAAATCAGGGTGATCTAAGGGAGAGGAGTGGGGCTGGGGAGACTCTTTCGCTTACTCTCTACCAGACAAGCATTGCTAGGAGAATCATAGCAGAGCAGATTCCAGTGGAAGAGGGAAGCCAAGGTGTCCAAATGACAGAGCACGAGTAGTGTCAGGGATACACCAAATCTGGTCTTTCTCTGCCTCACTGGAACAAAAAGCATCACCACCTGGCATTCTGTCAAGCAGGCTCCCTCGGCTCCTGCTGCTTCCACTCTTGCAACCACCAAGTTTATTTCCATAAGTTTACAGAAGTAAATCTTCTCTGCCTCCACCGAAGCTGCTTAGGATAAATGGTCTAACCAGAAAGCAAGCAGGTATAACTACATTGCTGTAGTTGGGGCAGAGGGATGAAAGAAAGCAGATTCTAGCAATATTTAAGGCAAAACTCGAACAGTTGTAGCTGTCCACGACAGTGGAGCCACTTGTCCAATAACACAGAAAAGTGAAAGTAAAAATGTCTGTCACTCAGTCATGTCCTACTCTTTGCGACTCCATGGACTATAGCCTGCCAGGCTGCTCTGTCCATGGGATTCTTCAAACAAAAAGACTGAAGTAGATCCCTTCTCCAGGGGATCTTCCTGACCCAGGGACTGAACTGGGTCTCTCACGTTGCAGGCAGATTCTTTACCATCTGAGCCACCAGAGAAGCAATAACATAGTGAGATCCCCATCAATGAAGCTGTCCAAGGGGGATCTGGCAGGGTCATTTATGAGAGCATTCCCCACTGGGTGGGAGGCTGGCCTAGATGGTCTCCAGTTTTAGGCATCTTCAGATCTTCTATGGGAAGGACAAACTACCCATATAAGGTGATACAGGGGGCAGAAAGCAGTGTACTCAACTCCAGTACTGTACTCAGGTCTGGCATACAGATGCACAGGGCTCAGTGTTGGAGACTGTGCTAGAGCTCCCTCTATGTCTGTCTATCACCTTCTCTGATCTACTCAGTGGATTCTAGACAAGTTCCTATTTCCTCCTTTTGTGGAGAGGAATATTAAATGTTAGTGGCATTCTTGGGGAAGAGTTTTCCCTCAGACCCCCATTTTGTGGTTACTTCAAACCACATTTAGACAGAAAGAGAGGAGAAGTGACAAATTGTGCTGACTTCAGCCTCTTGACTCCTGTTTTATTCATGGCTTCTACTGGAACCTGATGGCCTCTGCGGAGGTGCCCCAGTGATTCTCCCAGAGATCCATTCCCAAGAGACCACAGACATCCTCTAGAGAAACAGCAGAGAACAGTGGTTACCTCTGTGACTTTTGGCATCAGGAAGACATTGGTTTTGGAGGCTACCATAGCCACTTTACCAGTTGCCAGTCTTAGTATGACCTTGGTCAAGTTATTCCACTCTCTGAAGTTATTCCACTCTCTAAACCTGTTTCATCATCTGTAAACAATGGAAGCTAGTACCCACCTCATTGGGATTTTGTGAATACCTTGTCTATATTCAGTGCCTAGCACATCCTAGGTGTATAGTAAAAACTGGTTGTTATTACAGCATTACATTCTACTCACTTCGGCTTCCCGGGTAGCTCAGTAGTAGAGAATCTGCCTGCCAGTGCAGGAGATGCAGGAGACAGGGATTCAATCCCTGGATCAGGAAGATCCCCTGGAGTAGGGAATGGCAACCTGCCTCAGTATTCTTGCCTGGGAAATCTTATGGACAGAGGAGCCTGGTGGACTCCAGTCCACAGGGTTACAAATAGTCAGACACAACTGAGCAACTGAGCACACATACATGCTTTCTACTCACTAGCAGCTTCTATTTCCACATGTTCTGTTGTCCTGTCCCAAGTCTGTGCCCCCATCTTCAGCCAGATTCTGCTCTCCATTTCTTTCACTCCTGTCTTGCATATTCAAAGACATTATTTCAGCAGTTCTTCCCCATTCTCTCCCTTGTATTACTGAATTTTTTTCATTTTCTGCTGAAATAGCTCCATCAGCATAAAAAACATGGCTTTATTGCTACTTTTCTCACCTTAAAAAGACCCTTCTTGTGATCCTCACTTCCCTACCAGCCACTAACCTCGTGGCTCCCCTTGCAACAAAATCCTTGAAAGAATTATCTCTATTCACTTTCTTCAATTTCCCGTTTACCATTCTCTCCTAAACACAATTCTATCAATCCTTTGGCCACACCAGACCATTGAAACTGATCTTATCATGGTCATTGATGATCTCTGCATTGCTGGACTTGTCTTCATTCAGCTGACCCTTAGTAGCTCTGACCCGGTTGACAACACTCTCCTCATTGATACATTTTCTGAGCGTGGCTTTCAGACCCCGACTCCTGATTTTCTGTCTGCCTCACTGGCCACACCTCAGGCTCCTTTGCTGGCCCTTTCTCCTTGCTTCTACTTAATGGAGGATCACAGGGCTCATTCCTTGAGCCCCCTCACCTCTATCTACTCTCATCTCCTGTGGCCTTCAGTCTTACAGCCTTAAATAACATCTATGTCCCATTAGCCCTCAAGTTTATATTTCTATTCCAGATCTCTCTTGTAAATTACCATCCCACTAACAGGCTAGCATCATCAAGTTCCACTTGGAAATCTAATAGAAACATAAAAAGTATCATGTCCAACACCAGACCCCTTATGTTCCCTCCCAAATCTGTATTTCTTGGAGTCTTCTTCAGCTCAGTAAATGGCAATTCCACCCTTTAATTTACTCAGGTCAGAACTTTTGTCAAAATCCTTGATTCCACTCATTCATTTACATCATATATCCAAAGCATCAGGAAAAACTATATGGTCCACCTTTAAAAACATTTCTCTAATCTCGCCACTTGTCACCATTTATAAATAAAGCTACAGCCCTAAGTCACCATCACCTCTCACTCAAATTATTGCCATTGGCTCCTAGCTTGTCTTGTAGCTTTCACCCCCTCTTCTGTCTAATCTCAACAAAGCAACAGGATAAAACTCTTAAAAACTAATTAGTCCATGTCAGCCTTCTGCTCAGTTTCCTCTGGCTTCCCATCCTACCAGGGGTAAAAAGTCCTACTATATTCTCTAGAGTCCTATGTGATCCGGATTCCTGTTGCATTCTTACCTCATTTTTTCCCATCCTCTCCCGCCCCTCTCCATGCCAATCACCTCAACTTCTTGCTGCTATTTGAGTTCTCCCAGTACGTTTCTGCTTCAGGACCTTTGCACTGGCTCAACCTAGTACAGATGTGAGCACATCTAACATCCTCAGTTCCTTTCAGTCTTTGCTCAAGTATTCCTGTTCCTGAGACACTCCTCAACCACCTTAATTTCAAGCACAACACTCTACCCTCGTGCAAGACTTCCAATGGCCCTGACTCATGTCTACTTTTAAAAAAATTTTTATAGCACTTCTCTCTTTTAATATGCTATATAATTTACCTACTTTTTAATGGGGCTTCCCTGGTGGCTTGGAGAGTAAAGAATCTGCCTGCAATGAAGGAGATTTGGGTTCAATCCTTGGGTTGAGGAGATCACTTGGAGAAAGGAATGACAACCCACTCCAGTATTCTTGCCTGAAGAATTCCATGGACAGAGGAGCCTGTGGGCATCAGGTCAGAAAAATCTGTATCTAGTGTTTAATATTTGCTTTCCTCCCCTCTCTCCACAGCCTCTTGCCTGTAAACACCATCAGGACAGGGGCCTTTGAGGTTTTTTTTTTAATATTTATTATTTACATGGCTGTGCTGGGTCTTAGTTGCAGTATGTGGGTTCTTTGATCTTCCTTGCAGCATGCCAGATCTTCAGTTGCAGCACGCAAACTCAGTTGTGGCATGTGTGATCTAATTTCTTGATCAGGGTTTGAACCCAGGCCCTCTGCATTGGGAGCATGGAGTCTTAGCCACTGGACCACCAGGGAAGTCCCTGGGGCTTTGCTTTCTTTACTGATTTATTATCAAAGCATGAAACAGTGCCTGGAACAGAGTAAGGACTCAGCAAATCTCTGCTGAATGCAAGAATTAGTTATTATTAAACCATTTCATTTTCCCCTCACAATAACACATTTAGACACAAACCAAACTCAGAGAACTATACGCAAGGGTCCATTTCCTCAGAGATCCTTGCAGGCGGCAAGGCGAAATCAGATTGTCAATACTGCTGTGTGACTAGCAGGTCTAAGGGGGTCAGCTATACCAGCCTGTATATTAGAAAGAGTCTGCACCATCCTCCTGGTAAGGATGGCTTCTCAGTCAATCAATCTGTGTAGCAACCACAATACTCACTGTGAGAAGACATCAGCAGTTAATACAAGGTCCCTGCTCAAAAGGCAACACTTAGCCACATAAAACAATAAGCAGACAATACCAGGCAGTATATCATCAAGTGCTAAATTGGGTGTTATTGAATCTAAGTGTTGTTAGAGTTCAGAAAGGGGAGAAATCAATGTGCTCTGAAGATGTGCCCAGAGCCCTGGGTCGTCACTACTCATGGTCCTTGAGGACAGGGCCTATGTCATCTTTTTATTTTCCTTCTGTTTCTCTTTTTTTCCCTTTCTTGTCTACTTGCCTGCCTCCTTCCTACCTTTATCTTCCTTTCCATAGACCTAGCACAGTGATGTGCCTGTAATAGGTACATAACAACTGTTTTCTTTGTATTTTCCCTAACTTTTCTATGAAAGGATTTAAAATGGCTTATAAGGATATAAACTAAATAAACAAACAAGCTTAAAAAGAAGGTGACAAAGAAAAAAAAACAAGGCAAGAGTCATAAAGCTGGACCAAGGAAAGAGGAAAATAGTCTTAAAATACAAGCCATAAAAGACCTTGCCTTTGCAATAGGTGAACCACTAATTTGGCCGCAAGCTTTCACACAAACTATTTGAAAAGGACAATCTGATCAATTACACAATTTACAGTATCCTTATGACAAAAACAGATGAATTGTTCAGCAGATACTAAACTATTTCAGATCCTTAAGAAATACTGTGTATTTCTCCCTAGAGTCCTCAGGGAACAGACATGTTATAATGTAATAAACAGTATCCTCGAGGAGCTTCTTTGTGTAGACTCAACCATGAGTGTCACAGTGCTGTGTATTATACACGTATTTTCAACTCTGTGGGAGTATTCTTATTTTGTTAAACTTAAGGTCATGGACAATCCTTACATTTAATTGTGGCCTATGTCCATAAATTTAACAAGGTAAAAGGGAGTAGGGCAAATTTAAGAAAGAGATTGCTTTTAAAATTGTATAGTCTATAACCACTCTGCATGTGTGTGTGTGTCACACACACACACAGAGTCTTCAACCAAACTAGAAATAATCTTATCATGTCTTGCACACTCTACTTTTTATATTTAATGTTGTCTGTACTTCCTAGATCTCTCCTTCTAGATTTTAAGTTCATCAAGTTCAAATGTGAAATGGCATCTTGTGTTATCTTTATATCCCTCACAGCAACTGGCATTTCGTAGTGTTCTAAATGAATATATTTTTTACTCAATAGATTAATTTTTATATATTTTTTACTCAATAGATTAATTTTCTGCTATGTCTTAGATACTGTTTTAGCAATGAACAAAATCTGAAATATCTTACCCTCAGTGGGATTTACAATGAAGGAAGCGATTGAGACAAGACAGACAAGAACAGATATAAGTTATTAAATTGCATAGTATATAAGAAAGTACTTGTTCTGAAAAAAATAAATAATGGAGTAGGACAAGAGGGATTTGCAGTGTGTGTGTGTATGTATGCGTGTGTTCGTGTAGGTGTACTTGGTAGTATTAACTAGGGTAGTCAGGGTGGACCTCATTAAGAAGATGAAACGTAAGCATAGGGTTAAAGAAGATAAGAAAGCTAGCTAAGCAGATATCTGGGGGAATAATATCTTAAGCGGGCTTCCCTCGTAGCTCAGTCAGTAAAGAGTCTGCCTGCAATGCAGGAGACCTGGGTTCGATTCCTGGGTCGGGAAGATCCCCTGGAGAAGGAAATGGCAACCCACTCCAGTATTCTTGCCTGGAGGATCCCATGGAGCCTGGCAGACTACAGTCTATGGGGTTGCAAGAGTCGGACATGACTGAGTGACTAAGCACACACACAATATCTTAGGCAGAATAAACAACTAACATTCCAAAACAGGATATATATAATATATAGGAATCTACTGAGTGTATGTGTATATATATATATATATATATATATATACATTCTTTGTTAGGTATGATCTAACAAATAACCCTCCTGCAATGCAGGAGACATGAGATGTGGGTTCGACCTCTGAGTTAGGAAGAGCCCCTGGAGAAGGAAGTGGAACTCACTCCAGTATTCTTGCCTGAGAAATCTCATGGACAGGGGAGCCTGGTGGGCTACAGTCCATGGAGTCACAAGAGTCAGTCATGACTGAGTGACTAAGCACAACTCCCAAATAATCATGATTTATTGGAATTGTTGTTCAGGATAACAGTATATATAGAGGTATAAGGCACATAGAAAGACAAATATGGTATAACAGAAGTTCTTACATTTTCTGTGATAACAATGTGTTGTTTAAAAAGCAGAAGTATGTATTTTCAATGAAATAATATTGTTGTGATGGCCAGATTGGAAGGAAAATGCCTTAGTCAAAATAGGCTAAGTAAGCTTCCTGCAGTAACAAACTCTGAAATCTCACTGGCTGAGTGCAAAATGATTTAGGTCCCATTCCGAAATGAGTCTATATTATGACAGCTGTTCTCATAGGGGATAAACCTTGCCAAGATCCTAATCAATAACAATATCTGGAAAGCTTTGCTTTAGGCCCTCCCTGAATCTTAAGGAGTTAATAAAGCGTTTGTTAAAAAATGATTAAATCCATACTCTTCAATAAGAACTATATGTGCACTGTGTGTGTGTGTGTGTGTGCTCAGTCGCTCAGTCATGTCCAACTCTTTGCCACCCCATGGACTGTAGCCCACCAGGCTCCTCTGTCCATGGGATTTCCTAAGTAAGAATCCTGGAGTGGGTTGCTGTGCCCTCCTCCAGGGGGTCTTCCCAACCCAGGGATTAAACCCACATCTCCTGCATTGGTACTAGTGTCACTAGCGCCACCTGGGAAGCCCATTACCCTATTTATTTAATAAAATTACATAAAGCTAACTGCATATATTCTACAGGGAACTTCTGTATGTTTGTATGTTAGAGATGGTCTGATACCGACTTTAATTTTTTTATCACTAAGGATTCATGGAGAATTTTATCAATATATACTTGAGAGAAAATCTCCTTGCATTTCCTTCTGATATTTCTGTGACCTATTTGTTTTGACTTGTATTGGTCCGAATCCCTATGTTTAGTTTTTAAATCAGATTTCTTTACGTTAAATTCGGATATCTTTTAGCATCCGTCCATAATTGTTCAAGGCTTGAGTCAGTTCAGTTCAGTTCAGTCGCTCAGTCGTGTCCGACTCTTTGAGACCCCATGAACCGCAGCACGCCAGGCCTCCCTGTCCATCACCAACTCCCGGAGTCCACCCAAACCCATGTCCATTGAGTCGGTGATGCCTTCCAACCATCTCATCCTCTGTCGTCCCCTCCTCCTCCCACCTTCAGTTTTTCCCAGCATCAAGGGTCTTATCAAGTGAATCAGTTCTTTGCATCAGGTGGCCAAAGTATTTGAGTTTCAGCTTCAACATCAGTCCTTCCAAAGAATATTCTGGACTTATTTCCTTTAGGATGGACTGATTGGATCTCCTTGCAGTCCAAGAGACTCTCAAGAGTCTTCTCTTGACTAGTAAGGCTTGAATAGTAAATGACAGAAAGAAATAATGTGTTTGGAATAAGTTATACAAAGATGATGGCCTGTTTTGTTTTGCTTCATTTTCTGTTTGTATGGTTTTATATGTTTCCATATTTATATACCCTCTGCCTGTTTCTTCTGGTCTTTAACCCTGCAAAATGCACTCGACCTTATGGATCAGGGATAGAAAAAGACTTACAAGCTTGTTGTTGTTGTTCAGTTGCTAAGTCATGTCTGACTCTTTGCTACCCCCATGGACTGCAGTAGGCCAGGCTCCTCTGTCCTTCATTATCTTGTGGAGTTTGCTCAAATTTATGTCCATTGAGTCAGTGATGCTATCTAATCATCTTGCCCTCTGCCACTCTTTTCTCTTTTTGCCTTCAATATTTCCCAGCATCAGTGTCTTTTCCAATGAGTTGGCTCTTTCTATCAGGTGGCCAAAGTATTGGAGCTTCAGTTTCAGCATCAGTCCTTCCAATGAATATTCAGAATTGATTTCTTTTAGCATTGACTGGTTTGATCTCCTGCTGTCCAAGGGACTCTCAAGAGTCTTCTCCAGCACCACAGTTCAGAAGCATCAATTCTTCAGCACTCAGCCTTCTTTATGGTCCAGCTCTTACATCCATACATGACTACTGGAAAAACCACAGCTTTGACTAGATGGATCTTTGTCAGGAAGTGATATCTCTGCTTTTTAATATATTGTCTAGGTTTGTCATAGCTTTCCTTTCAAGGAGCAAGTGTCTTTGAATTTCATGCCTACAATCACTGTTTGCAGTGATTTAGAAAGGATAAATTCCAGATAGGGGGTGAGACTCACTCATTGCATAAAAATATGGATTTGGACTCTGGTAGAGTTCAAGATTCCTCTCCACTTGTGTTTTTTAAGTGTTCTAGAGTTATAATTTTAGGTTGCAATGACTTTAAAACTTTGGGCACACCAAAGACTTTTAGAATAACACAGCTGTGGAAATGCTGAAAGAGATGTGTTAGTTCTGGAAGGTTGCCCAAGCTTCAGCTGCTGGAGAATGGATCCATCCAGATGGAATTCCTGGAGGTTCAGAAAGAGATAAATAAAAAGAAACAGAAACAAAAAGAATTTGGTCCATTTATAGTGAGACTGTAAGATGATTTTTAAAAGCAATTTAAATTTCTTTCATTTGTTTTAATCAAAATTAGAAGGTTGAGATGTTTTATCTGAGTTCAGTTAGGCCATTGCATTTGATTAGAGAATCATCCATTTTAGTAAGATTTTCTAACTAGATAACACAGAGTTGAAAAGTGTATCCTTTTGAGTTCAAGAAATATTCTTAGGATTTCACGCTGTATCTTAAGCCTTTTGTATTTAATCTCACTTTTTCTTGTTTATTATACTTGTCAACTATTTATCAGATAAGTTTTAAAAGGCTCTTGGATTTTTATTTCAAATTTCTATTGCTTTTTCAATTTCTAGTTCATTACTTAGAGACTAAACAGTAACAACAGAATTCCTGTTCTGTCATTTTTTATAATTTCTTATTTTTCTCTATTGTTTTGGTTATTTTTCTAATTTCTTGAATACTTAATTTAAAAAAATGATTCTTCTTAATTTATTAAAAGCCACGAAATTTTAATTTACCTTTATTATTTGGCAATTAGAAAATATGAACAGAAAATGCCTCTTTCAAGAACTTTTAGTTTTCTTTGTGATCTAAGGTATAATGAATTTTTTATAAACATGTCATGGTTACTTGGGAAAAACATATATTCTCTCAAGTTACACATTTTGATATTCATCTATGAAATTAACCTTACTTGTTACATTATTCAATCCTCTCTACCTCCATTTGTTCTAGTCAGTTTAATCTAGTAAAGACTGAGAGAGCTATGCTAAAGTCTCCCTTTTTGTGTGATGCAATTATTCATGAATGTCAAAGCCATTTAAAAAAAGCTTTTATTGGCATATAGTTGATTTACAGTGTTGTGTTATTTTTGGGTGTACAGCAAAATGAATCAATTTTGTGTGTGTGTGTATATATAAATATATATATATATACACATATATATATATCCATTCTTTTTCAGATTATTTTCCCATATAGGTTATTTACAAATGTTGACTACAGTTACCTGTGCTATACAGTAAGTCTTTGTTAGTTGCCTATTTTAGAAATAGCAGTATATATATGCTAATTTCAATATCTTAACTTATCACTTCCCTTCCCTCATAATTTATCACATTTCCCCTTTAGCAACCATAAATTTATTTTGAGATCTGTGAGTCTCTTTCTGTTTTATAAATAAGCTCATCTGTATCATTTTTTATTAGAGTCCACACATAAGTAATATCATACGTTACTTGCCTTTCTCTGTCTGCTTTATTTCAGTTAGTATGATATTTAAACATAAATATTAATGATTATTATACCTTTGTTATGAGGAATGACCTCACTCTCCTTTGAACAGCTTTTTGTCTTGAATTCATAGGACCATCTCTTCCTCATTTGTATTTACATGATAAATCACTATACATTCTTTTGTTTTCAAAGTTTTATGCAATTTTGCTATACTTTTATGTAACTAAGACTATCTCATTGGGCTCTACAGTTTTGTTTTTTGTGGTGTTTTAACACATTCTATAAACCCTGGCATTTTAATGTGGATGTTTAACATTATTGAAATCTCTAAATAATATTTTTGTTTTGAGACAATTTCAGACTTAGAGGAACATTGTGAAGACAGTACAAATTTCCACTTTTCCTACTCAGTTTCCGTATCATTTACATCTTACATTAGTATGAAGCAAGCGTTAGTTGCTCAGTCATGTCTGACTCCGTGACCACTTGGACTGTGGCCCGCCAGGCTCCTCCGTCCGTGGGATTTCGCAGGCAAGAACACTGGAGAGGGTTTCCATTCCCTTCTCCAAGGGATCTTCCCCACCCGGGGATCAAACCCAGGTCTCCTGCATTGCAGGTGGATTCTTTACCATCTGAGCCACCAGGGAAGCCCTTTCATTAGTATAACACATAACTAATTAGCCAATATTGGTATATCATTGTTAAATTAGGTCCGATTTTTCTCAGATTTCCTTAGCTGTATGTCCTGACTTTTTTTTTTTCTGTTCTGTGTCTCATCTAGGATATCACATTATATTAAACTGTCATGTCTTCTTCAGCTTTTCTTGGTTGTGATAGTGTCTCAGACTTTCCTTGTTTTTGGTGGCATTGATCATTTTGAGGACTACTGGTCAAATGTACAGCAGAGTGTTTCTCAGGTGGGATTTGTTTGATGGCTTTTTTTCCAAAATTATGGGCTTTAGGGAGAAAGGGCACAAAATTAAAATCCCTTTCTCATCACATTATGTCAAGGTTTCATACTATTAACTTGGCTTATCACTGTTGATATTAACTTTGATTATCTGATTTGCCAGCTTTCTCCACTGTAAAGTTACTCTTTGACTTCCTTCTCCGTCCTGAACTTTTTGTCTTGTTTTTAATATATATACATATATATATATATAATTTGGCTGTCAAGTCTTAGTTGCAGTATGCGAGATCTTTAGTTGAGGCATGAACACTCTCAGTTGCAGCAAGTGGGATCTAGCTCTCTTACCATGGGTTGAAACTGGGCCCTCTGCATTGGGAGCCCAGAGTCTTAGCCACTGGGCCACTAGGGAATCCCCTCAGTATTGTAGTCTCTGGAAGTAAATCTCTATGTGCAGCCTACTCTTAAGGGGGATCAGGTATGCTTCACTTCCTTCAGGGTGGAATATTTACCTAAACTATTTGGAATTCAGAACAGGTGACTTGCCTCTTCTCACCCCTTTATTTATTCAGCTTTTTTTTTTCACATTGGTATGAACTCAGATAATTTTATAATTCACATTAAACTCGATGGTATCATGTTTATTTTGTTACTGTAATCTTTTCAGTTTTGTCTGTTTCGAGTTCTTTCCGATGGCTCATGTGTCCCTTTGACAAACTGCTATCACTATTTTGTTTGTTTACTACTTTAGCACTTTCTCACCTTCAGATATATTAAGATGCTTTTGACATAAATCAGATCCTATAATTTATTTTTTTATAAATCCTTCATCTAGTTTTGCTCCCCTAACTTCTGAAATTCTTCTTATTCATGTGGCTCCTATGTAAAAAGCATGGATCTAAAAGTCCATAGATATGACAGCTACATTTTTCAACAAAAATGAGATTACCCTGATGACCAACAGCTCAAATTTGAATCATTTAATAAAATACAACTAATTAAAATGCTCTGACCAAAAAGTAATTGATCATAAATTCAAACTTTTTGAACTGATCAAAACAGTATTTTTTTTTTATTTTCAGTTTGATAAGAGTACTTGTTGATCAGAATAAGAATTACCATATTTCTGTGTATGTATGTGCTCTTTGCAACCCCATGGACTGTAGCCCTCCAGGCTCCTCTGTCCATGGAATTCTCCAGGCAAGAATACTGGAATGGGTTGCCATTTCCTTCTCCAGGAGATCTTCCTGACCCAGGAATTGAACCTGAGTCTCCTGCATCTCCTGCATTGGCAGTTGGATTCTTTACCACTGAGCCACCTACGAAGCCCTAATGATAGTTTTAAGAGAGTTTAAAACAAATCTAGAGCAAATAAAGGAATAAAATAAGCCACTGAACTGGTACTATTTCAAATGGTCATATAAGTATTTAATATATATTTATTCTATTTATGTTTTTTATACATGAGAAGTGTTCATCTGTCAGTTACAAATATATAAATACTTTTTAAATTATTAAAGTGAATTTAATTAGTTTTGTAGTCGATGTTTAATCTTTTTAAGAAAAATTGAATTTCTGAGTCTTGCTTTACAAAAAAGATACTCCAGACTCATCTTATATACTTCATGCCCTAGTCCTAAAATCAACCATTTCTTAAGGAGCCCTGCTTCTTTTTACTGGAGCATGCTATTAAAATCCAAGAACTGGATTCTAGACCCTCTAATCAGACAGGAAAGGAAATATACATCATTTATTTATTTTTAACTTAAATTCTTAAATAATTATAGATTCACAGGAAGTTGCAAAAACAGCATCTAGAGTCCCTTGAATTATTTGCCCAGCTTGCTTCAACTTCTATAACTGCCAACATCTGTAACTATAGTAAAAGCTAATCTGTGACTAAGTAGACTACAAACTGTATTCAGATTTTACTGGTATATTACAAGGATTCATTTGCGTGTATATACAATGCCGTGCAATTTGATCCCATATGTAAGCTTGTAGAACCACCACCACAATCAAGATATAGACCTGTTTTCTCACCCAAAGCAACTCCCTTGTACTATCCAATTATAGTCATAGCCACCACCACTCCCCCAACCTCGTCCTTGTTTCGGCGCAGCCACTGATCTGCTCTCTATTTACACAGTTTTGTCATTTTGAGGATGTTATATTTAGAATTATGCAATGTTAACCTTTTCAGATTGGCTTTTTCACTAAGAATCATACCTTTAAGATCTTTCCAAGTTGTGTTCATGACCTACTTATTTCCTGTTTGTTGCGGTATAGTATTCCATGGCAAAGATATACCAGGGTTTGTTTAACCATTCATCCGCCAAAGGATATTGGATTGTTTCCAGTTTGGGGCTATTGCAAATAAAGCTGCAATGTATATTCACATACAGGTTTTTGTGAGCACAAGTCTTCATTTCTGTGGGATAAATGTCTAAGAATTTAATTACTGAGGTCATATTATAAGTGCATATTTGGTTTTATAAGCAACTACCCAAATATAGTCCAGAGTAGTTGTATCATGTTACATTTCCATCAGCAATTCACACCAGATCTACCTTTTCCACATCCTTTTCAGCATTTTATCTTATCTTTAAAAATGTTTTAGCCATTCTACTGGGTGCATAGTGATATATCATTGTGGTTTCCATCTGTTTTTCTCTAATGGCTTATAATATTGAACATCTTTTCAAGTCCTTATTTGCCATTCACCTCTTCTTTCATGTTTTTTCAGTTGTTGGCTTTCTACTATTGAGTTTTGAGTGTTCTTTATATATATTCTAGATAGAACTCCATTGTCAGATGAGTAATTTGGTAATATTTTCTCCCAATCTGTAGTTTGCTATTTTTATTCTCTTAACAAGGCATTTCATGGAGCAAAAGCTTTTTATTTGAAGAGGTCTAATTTGCCCATCTTTAATGGAAATTTTTGGTGTACTGTTAAAGAATTTACCTAGGCCTAAGTCTTGAAGATTGTCTCCTATGTTTTACTCTAGCATAAGATTTTGTGCCTTACATGTAAATTTGTGATTGTTGGTATTTATTTGAAAGACTGACATATTTTACTATCTACTGTCATCTTACATTGTGCTTTATTCCTTACAGGTGTTTTTTTGATATTTTTTTCCTCCTTTTTTCTCCTCTTATGATTTAGCTAATATACACATTATATTTAGGCTATACAATTTCAATCTGTAAAATAATTGACTCTATTTTCATAATTATCAATGCTAATGAAGAAACTAAATCTAATAATTTTGATTATTTAAAATTTAGACCTGGTGCCTCAGATGGTAAAGAATCTGCCTGCAATGAGGGAGACCCAGATTCAATCCTTGGGTGGAGAAGATCCCCTAGATAAGGGCATGGCAACTCACTCCAGTATTCTTGTCTGGAGAATTCCATGGACAGAGGAGCCTGGTAGACTACAGTCCATGAGGTCCCTAAGAGTGGACGTGACTGAGTGACTAACACTTTCACTTACATTGAAAATTTAGCCTGCTCCTAATTTTTTCTTTCTTCACAAAATTATTATTCATATTATGTGTCTTCTCTTGTAAAAATTTCCTTTTTCACATTTGCATTACCCTTTGCAACTATAACAATTAATTTGATAATTCTATATTTAATTAATTTTATTGATCATTAGTAATTCTATTTTAAACAACTATCATTTTAATTGTTTCATTCATTTCCACCATTATTATTCATTATATCTTCAATTATCTGAGTAGTTTTAATTCATAAGAGATAAACTGGTGGTTAAATTTCTGAACCACATCTAAAAATAAATTTTTCTGACTCTCATATGTGAATGCAAACTCCTGAGGATATGAGATTCTTAGGGCTCCATGTTTTCTTATGTTTTGTTCTTAGTTTTAATATTCTGGAGACATTCTATGATTTTTTGATATTTGGTGATGTGGAAGAGAAAACTGAGGGTATGTGAAGAGTGTCAGATGAGAAATCTTAAGTAAACGAGAGCCGAGGGCACTGAAAGGAAAGGAAGCAGCAAGTTCCAGGAAGGAAAACTAAATCAATAATTAAATGTTGCCCCAAAGGTCAAGTAGGTTGATCACTGAGAAAAGTTATCGGATTTGCAATTAGAAAATAATTTTAACCTTTAAAAGAACAATTTCATGGAAATGCTGAAGGGGGATGCCTATTTCTGAGCTCTGGGAAGAGCTTTAGAGATCATCTTGTTCAAAGTCTTCTGTTCATGTCCAGGAGGTCAGGGAAATGACTCATCAAGGTTGTTAATAGACAACAGAGCCTGACTCCTGCTTCAGTGCTGTTTGTATCTATAACAAGACCTGAAGTGAAGGAATGAAGCCTACAGAAAAGAAGCAGATGGAATCATCCACTAGAAAGAAAGAAGCAGCAACAAAGAGCTATTAAAAGGGGTATCCAATAGACATGGATCTCTGAAGGAGTTGGGTAAAGCAATATGAGAAAAAGAGAGAGGGAGAGAATGAATACGTGAGATGTTCATGTCTTCTAGACTTTATACCAGAGACAAAAAATCAAAAGGCTCCAAAGAACTCATTTATCCAAGATGAAAACAGAGGCTAAACAGTTGCTTTGCTAGAATTGGAAGACCAGGAAAGGAACATGAAAATAGGCTATATCTAGAAAAGGACACTTCTTGTGGAAGCAGAGGCACCACTGAGAGGTCTCAAGCAGAGTTGAGTTGATAGAGCTGCTTCATTACATTCATTTCATTTCTCCATTGCATGCAGCAGATATCCTAAAACTCCTTCTGGCATCAAAGTCAAGCAATGCACCTAAATCCTGTGCACTGCACCACAGTGGGACATTGGAAGAAGGCAAGTTCTATGTAAGTAATCAGAGTGAAAATAGGGCCAAAATAGACAAAGTGCCTTCAGCAGAATATATATATATGGGCTTCCCTTGTGGCTCAGTTGGTAAAAAATCCACCTGCAGTGTGGGAGACCTGGGTTCGATCCCTGGGTTGGGAAGATCCCCTAGAGAAGGAAAAGGCTACCCACTCCAGTATTCTGGCCTGGAGAATTCCACGAACTGTATAGTCCATGGGGTTGCAGAGTCAGACATGACTGAACAATTTTCACTTTCATATATATATAGTTATATATATACATATAGTTGTTTATATATATAGTTGTTTAGTAGCTAAGTCATGTCTGGCTCTTTTGCAACCCCATGGTCTATAGCCCACCAGGCTCCTCTGTCCATGGGATCTCCCAGGCAAGAAGACTGGAATGGGTTGACATTTCCTTCTCCAGTGGATTTTCCCAACCCAGGGATTGGACCCAAGTCTCCAGCATTGGCAAGCAAATTCTTTACCACTGAGCCACCTGGGAAGCACATATATATATATTTAGATGCAGTGAAACACAGAACTAAACTCACTCCAGCTAGAGTAGATAACTTATCTTAGGTATTTGTTGTTGTTATTTTTTAGTGGCTAAGTCATGTCCAACTCTTTGCAACTCCATAGACTGTGGCCCACCTGTCCCCTCTGTGCATGAGATTTCCCAGGCAATAATATTGGAGTGGATTGCTATTTCCTTCTCCAAATCTACTGATATTTTGCAGTTTAATTGTCCCATTTTATATTATGCTTAATTTTATATAACATCTTAAATCCCACTGAAGGTAGAAAAGCTAAATCCCCTCCCTCCACCCCCCACATACACATCAATAGAAGTGGAAGCATGAAAGTACGTCAGAGCAAAGAAGCGTGGCTCTTATCAGCGCAGGGCCTTTGACAGTGATGGATCTGGTGCTGTCCGGCAGGCCACAGAGGGGCTGGGGTTAGAGATCTTCTTGGCTGGATCCCCAACAGCTCCAGTTGTGAGCTGCTCTAAGCCAGTTAGTGAGCAACAAAGCCCCTTTTTTCCCTTGAGGAAGAAGGGCAAGAACCAAGGAAAACTGTGACTTCTGTGCTCCTCAATTTGCTTGTCAAGCAGCAGAACTGACTCTGCTGTTGTCTTGTAATGACCTGACTCTATAGTTGAGTGAAATCCTTCAGAATTGTCTACAAATCTCTCATCAGCCTGGGACCAAGTCCAGCCAGGGAACAACTTTCCCAGTCTTCTTTTTAATTACATTTATAAATATATTTTTATTGCAGTATACTTGCTTTACAATGTTGTGTTAGTATGTGAATTAGCTATATGTATACGTACACTCCCTCCCTCATGATTCTCCCTCCCTCCCACCCCCCACATCTCACCCTTCATGTCATCACAGAGCACTGAGTTGACCTCCTTGTGCTACATAGCAGCTTCCCACTAGCTGTCTATTTTACACATGATAGTGTATATATGTCAATGCAATTCTCTCAATTTCTCCCACCATCTTCTCCTCTTCCACATATTCACAAATTTGTTCCCTACATCTGCATCTCTATTCCTACCTTGCAAATAGATCTCCTTCTTAGTCACCAGAGAGTCTGCTCCCTGCCCATGCAGACCTCGGTGAGGGGAACCCAATCTCTCTGTAGATTTTGAGCCCATGAGGACAGGGAAGAGTCCCTGTGTGACTTTGGACCTTTCAAGTCCAGCAAATGGTGCATAGTCAACATCCACTAAGAGTCTGTCAACTGAACTGAATGTGAACAACAAAAATAAACCCAGGATGGAGATCAAGCCAAACCTGTCCTTCTCAAGCTGCCTCCATAGAGTCTATCACAGTGCTGTTAATAGATACATAGATGTTCTATGAACAATAACTCCTAAATATAATCATTTTAGTGCTTATCTTCCTTTCCCCATCATACATGTAGGTAAGCTTCTCTTTCTCTTATAATCCCTTTCTCTCTTCCCAACAATAAACTCAGAGTCCAAAAAGCATCAAGAATCTAACAGCTTTGGGGCTACCCAAAGTCAACCTTGAGTAATACTTTCTGGTTCCAACACAACTTATTCTAACTACTGGATCACTCTTTTCTCTTGGGTAGATGTTGACGATAATCTTAATGGAAGAACGACTCTTGGATTTCTAAATAGCAATTCCCCTCTTGCATCGCTTACATTTTTCTTTCTGTATTCCTATTTCCTCCCACCTCCAAAATTATTTTTGGTTAAGTAACTAAAGCTAAGTAACTTGTATATGTCTTAATAATATTAGAATTGGGACTCAAAGGCAGGTTTCGCTAACTCCAAATCTCATGCTCTTAATGAAGCTACCCTATTGTAATAGCAACAGAATTCAAAACAGAAAGAAAGTAATTGGAATTATAATAGTCAGGGAAGATTTTGTGGAGAATATGGGGTTATCAGCTGGATCCTGAAGATCTTTGGGTTTTGATTTGATAGAAAGATAGGAGGCAAGCATTTCAGGGGGAGGAGACAGCATGGACATATGTACAGACAGGGATGTGCACAATGTCTGTGTGGAAACACTAGGGCAGGAGAGCAAACAGCAAGCAAAGGTTGGACAGGTGCAGAAGAGTAGCCTGAGGAAGATGAGGTCAAATCCAGTGACCTTTCTCCTTCCTGTGGTTGAGCTAGCACCACTCACTTCTCTGTGCCTGCCCAAGTCTGGACAGATTAAGCCCTGGCACTTTCTCCACTTTTTACCCACCATCTCTCTCCTTTCTGAACGCCAACCAATGGGCAGCCCAAACACGTTTCTCACAGTCTAATTAGTATCAACAATAGTTCAAACTAATTGCCATAACTAATGGAGAGACAAGGCTATGACTGGGAGAATTATAAATGAGAATAATCGAATGTGATTGAGTCTGGAGCAGCCTCTATTCAGGAAAGCTGGAGCGGGAACAAGTCAACTCATCCTCTATTCCTTTCATTCCTCCTAACTGAGCCCTCCCAGCATCCTGGCCCCTCATCAGGCAGCATGAATACAAGAAACGTCAGTCTCATCAAATCAGAGTCTATCCAGAACGCAGGCAGTGACCTCTCCCAGTGAATTACTGCTATTAGATTTAATTATACAATAATAGTTGCACAATGGCCTGGGCTCCCTCCTCTTCCCCCAAAACACCCCTGTACCTACAGTGACAACGTCCTTAGAATGGAACCACGTTTTCTCTTTGTGCTTCTTTTTTTTCCTTCTTCCCCAAATCATGTTCTTTTCAAAAATTCTCTTTATTGTTCTTAATTTCTCTATTTCTTTCTCTTTCCTAATAACACCCTCCCTCCTCTCCTTTATTCTTTCTTCTCTTTTCACTCCCTTTCTCTCTTTCCTTCTTTTAGCATCCCTCTCCTCCCTCTCCATTCTCTTCTCTGCTTTTACAATTCTGCTGTAAAGACCTGGCTTCAAGAAAGCCACAGACATCTGGTCTTTTACTCTTATACCCCTTTATGCACTTGTGCAAAAGAAAAATGGGGTGAAGGCATCCTTGTCTGTGGGGCTTTCTTTCTCTTTGATACCACTTTAGCCGGTGTCTTCCTGATTTTACTCTATCACGAGATCTCCAAGTCTTCATGATGATCCCTTCTTCCTTCATTCTTCCCTCCCTCCCTCCCTCCCTTTCTTTTTCCTACCCTTTTCCCTTTCAATAAATCCCTAAACTATACCACACACATACAGGTACGAAACAGAACATGATGAAATGAAGGCAGATCTATTTCACCTCTGAACTTCCTATCTTTTTGCTAAATTGGCTTCTTTTCCAGCTAGATTATTCAGTAAGTGATTCTGACATCATGGGTTGGCTTTATTTGTTCACGTCTTTCTTTTCCTTTCATCCCAGACTGAAATAGTCAACAAGTTAGACTACAATATTTTTTTTTTCCATTTGAAATCCTCCTAATGTTCTGAACTTCTCCAGCCTCACTTCCACCAAACAAACTTATCTCTAATCCATGAACAGATTTCTGTTGGGCCCCAAATCCCAGCATTGCCCTGATGGTCAAAGCCAGTGGCTGAGTTCTAGACTCCAACAAGGTAAGACTTCTTTGTGTCCAATGAACAGGAACTAAATGATACGTGGTTATTTGTATTTTTTATTTTGAAGAAAAATCCATAAAAAGTAGTTGTATTAATAACTATACAAAGCTGAATGGTATAATCTTAAATGAAATCTATTCCAGTCTATAGCAACAACAGAGACAATGTGGGTTATAATATAACTATCTTTGGACCTGTCCCCAGACATGCCCTAGGGACCTGATGGGTATTTCATAAGGAGTACAGGGGCAGCATTTGGCGGCTTAGAAAGAGGTCAAATAGGAATAAGAAATCTGAAAGAAGAGGCTAGTTTTCAATTTTATGTAAAGGCTATTAACTCAGTGAATCAACAGACCAACAGAAGAGCCAGAAAGAAGGGTGAAGTTTGGCCAATGCAAGAGCTAATCTATGAGACCATGTTGGCACTTCATTAGGATGAGAAAACATTTGGACTTGGGAGCTTTCCGAGCAGAATGGATGATTTATTTTTCCTTTCATGTATATATGCAACCCAAGGGTCAGCAAGATTTTTGGAATTCATATTGCATACAGTTCTGGATATTTCAGCAATAATCTTCAAACACCATACTTCTGCTAGCATGTATTTGTAAGAGGGAGCGTGGAACTGTGTAAAGAGCACAGAGGATTTAGAATCTGGAGACCTGGCTTCCGGACATCAGTACGTATTAGCTATGAAAACTGGAGCAGAACACAGTATTTTTGTGCCTCGGGGTTCTCTCTGTAAGATGAAGATCATAATAATGAAGAGTAAAATGACAAAATATTCATATCTGGGCTTCCCAGGTGGCTCAGATGGTAAAGAATCTGCCTGCAATGAGGGAGACCCAGGAGATGCGAGTTCGATCCCTGGGTCAGTAAGATCCCCTGGAGAAGGGAATGGGAATCCACTCCAGTATTCTTGCCTGGAGAATCCCATGGACGGAGGAGCCTAGCAGGCTATAGTCCATGGGGTTGCAAAGAGTCGGACACAACTGAGTGACTAATACTTTCACATTTCTATTTTCGTATTTATATCTGTATTTTTCTTGATGGCACAGGTTTGTTGTGAGAGTCACAGAATATATGATAAAGTGCTCTGTGAGCTGTTAAATATTATTCACATTGGTTATTGCTTTACATCTCCCACAGAGCTCAACTCTACAGGTGCTGGGCACGTATTAAGTTGCAAAGTAAGTATGTGTGGACTGACTGATATCTGCTTCTCTCACTTAGATACAGAAGAGAATGATTATGGATTAAGCAACTGTTTCTAGTTTATGAAGGTCATATCACATTCCCCCCAGGAATGTGGATCTAAGAAAACCAGTATAAAGAACAGCATGAGGATTATGGCTGGGTGTACCGCTGTCTTCAGCAGTCCCAACTGCGACCTATCCCTGGGAAATAGATGGGGGAACAGTGGAAACAGTGTCAGACTTTATTTTGGGGGGCTCCAAAATCACTGCGGATAGTGATTGCAGCCATGAAATTAAAAGATGCTTACTCCTTGGAAGGAAATTTATGACCAACCTAGATAGCATATTAAAAAGCAGAGACGTTACTTTGCCAACAAAGGTCCAGCTAGTCAAGGCTATGGTTTTTCCAGTAGTCATATATGGATGTGAGAGTTGGACTGTGAAGAAAGCTGAGTGCCGAAGAATTGATGCTTTTGAACTGTGGTGTTGGAGAAGACTCTTGAGAGTCCCTTGGACTGCAAGAAGATCCAACAATCCATCCTAAAGGAGATCAGTCCTGGGTGTTCATTGGAAGGACTGATGTTGAAGCTGAAACTCCAATACTTTGGCCACCTCATGCGAAGAGTTGACTCATTGGAAAAGACCCTGATGCTGGGAAGGATGGGGAGCAGGAGGAGAAGGGGACGACAGAGGGTGAGATGGTTGAATGGCATCAATGACTCGATGAATATGAGTTTGCATAGACTCTGGGAGTTGGTGATGGACAGGGAGGCCTGGCGTGCTGCATTTCACAGGGTTGCAAAGAGTCTGACACGACTGAGCAACTGAACTGAACTAAACTGATAATTGATTTACAATGTTGTGTTGGTTTCAGGTGTTTACAGAAAAGTGATTCAGAATATATATATATATATATATTTATTTTATAACATATATATAATATATATAATACTGTAGAATATATAATAATATATAATAGTCTTAATTCATACATAGCATATTAATTATATATATATAAATGTTCTTTTTCAGATTCTTTTCCAATATAGGTTATTTAAAAATCTTTAATGTATTTCCCTATATTATACAGTAGGTCCCTCTTGTTTATTTTATATATGTCAGTCGCTCAGTCATGTCCAACTCCTTGTGACCCCATGGACTATAACCTACCAGGCTTCTCTGTTCAGGGGAATCTCCAGGCAAAACTACTGGAGTAGGTTGCCATTCCCTTCTCCAGGGGATCTTCCCAACCCAGGGATCGAACTCGGGTCTCCCGCATTGCAGGCAGATTCTTTACCATCTGAGCCACCAGGGAAGGTATTTTATATATAGTAATGTGTATATGTTACTCCCCAAAATAAAGACGACAATCTTGTTCATCTTTGTATTGACTTTGTGTCTGGCCTGGCATCCAAAACAGCACAGGGATCCAGGGCACATACACTGCATTGAGTGATGTAAAAGCCATCTTGACTTAGCAAAATAAAGTTTGCTAACCAAGCTATGAAGAGAGGTTGAGATTCCTCCCCTTTCCCTGAAGAATGGAAGCAATTGTCATTCAGTACAGATGTGAGCCAGGGGCAGTGAAGTCAGGTGTGGCTGTCAGTAACTCCTTTCCACTGGGCAGACAGGGAGGGCATTTGACTCCTTCCTCAATGAGCTCACCACATTCTATCCTCCCATCCAACTTAGGGCTGTCCTGCACTGCTTACACACACAGAGCACTCCTTAGACTAGCGGTTTGAAGAGCAGGGATAGGACTGTTTTGGAGCACAGCCCACCCAGTCCAGCCCTCTGCTTCCAGATAGGGTTCATACCTGCACACGTCTCCAGGCTGATGCACACCAGAAGACGCAGAGGCTGCTTGAAAGCTGTTGAACACCCTCTTGTCTCTAAGATCTCTCAGAGTTGCCTTGAAGCCCACTTTTTATGACTCATTCCTTTAGGAAAAGCATGGCCTCTCCAGTTACTCCAGGAGGAAAGGGAGTATGAGGTGGAAATATAGCAAAAAAGGAATAAAGGATTACTGAGCTCCTGCTATAAGTCAGGCACTTGGCTAACAATGAGATCTTATCCAATTCTCATGATATATCTGATTGGGCTGGTATTATCCCCATTTTACAGATGAGATAACTGAGGATCAGAGTGGTCACATGACTAGAGAGTAGTGGAATCAAGACTAGAGACATCAGATCCTTGTGCCATCCCTGTAGACCATCCGCATGGAAGGCTTAGGGCTTTCCCAGGGCAAGGACAAGGTGTGGGATCCCAGGGCTGGCTGGGGTGCACCAACAGAGCACAGCTGTTCCATCCAATAGGAAACCTACCCAACATTCACTCTGGAACACTCATTCCTCTGTTAAAAAAAAAAAAAAAAAACCACATTCAGTTCTAATTGTCTCTCAGAATTCTAAATTGTTGATATACTTGTTTTTTCTCCACTAGAAATAAACTGAGATCCTGATGGGAATGAAATAGAGACTTGAGAAATGTTAAGTACTTTAAAATACACTATTTATTGTGCCATGAATTGTATTTTGTTACCGAGATTCTTCTGTTATTATGTGATTTTGGAGAGGGTTGGGTTCTTTTCACATGCGTTTTTTTTTTTCCCCCTGTTCTCCAGGGAGCTTGTAGTACTTAAAACTGTGCTGTATAATAGATAGTATAATCACTGTAAATTAAATGTGCCTCTGACGAGTTGTGTTTTATGTTAATTCCATTGTGTGGTGGCAGCTGCTTGGGAAGGAAGCTACGGATTGGCAGGGGACCTGAGCTTCCAGCTCTGCCAAGTGCCCATAGCTACAGGTTCTGTGCCACAAGCGATGTGCTGGCCCTGGAGGGAGCTAGTGCTTTGGAAGGTGTGCGATTCATGCCCCATGACTGGGCTGGGAAAGAGTAATATCAATTCCTGGGATAATCGCCAAAGTGATCTTTCTAAGGACCATCAGGAAATAGGGCTAGGTAAGAACCTTGTTCTGGTCCATCCTAGACCCATGACTTAGAGTGCAAAGTGATTTCCTTAGTATGTTATCTATTATCCACTTCCAGTATCTCAAGGCAAACTATGGAACCCTCCACATCAAAAGGGGCCTGTGAATTTGTTTTACTGTTGTTCAGTTGCCAAGTCGTGTCTGACTCTTTTGTGACCCAATGGTCTGTAGCCTCCCAAGGTCTCCTATACATGGGATTTCCCAGGCAAGAATACTGGTGTGGGTTGCCATTTCCTTCTCCAGGGGATCTTCCCCACCCAGGGATTGAATCTGAGTCTTCCACATTGGCAGGCAGATTCTTTACTACTGAGCCACCTGGGCAGCCCTCAAATTTGTTTAGGGAACTATAAACTCTTCCTAGGAACAGAACTCCTTCCTGTTGGACAGTCTTGGAAGTTGAAGAACCTTTGAGATCGGAGAGGGAAGGGACAGCTGAGAAGAATCAAGGTAGGTAGAACAAAGAAAGGTGCACCCAAACCCACCTCCAGCTGGGAAGGAGAAATGGGCTGGACTGGACACCTAACCAGTCAGCGCCCCAGGAGATTCTCTCTGAGCATGGAAACCACAGGAGACTGAAGACACTAGTATGGACAAACACCTACTTTTGCTTGAGTTGAGCATCTAATATTTACCAGCCACCATGCTGATAAGTATTTTCCAACCTAGTTCTCATCTTATTCATAAGATGTCAAAATTATTAGCTTGCTTTATAAGAAAACACACTGATTTGGGGATTAGAGATTCATTGGGAAAAGTCACATAACTATGATTGATTGTGCCAAAATCATGTCTACAGATTCCACTTTATCTCTATCGGAAAGAGTCGAGTTGGGTGGAAAGGGTGAGATGAAGGAAGTCCCACAGCCGAACAGAGAAATCAAAAAGTGATTAAGAGCCACAGAGTTTCCTGAGTGTGAGAATAGAGTGACAAACTTAACTCCTTTCATGAGGTCATGGGAGTATGCGTGCTGGAGAAATGTGCATGATGCATTCAATCTGAACATGGAGGCAAAACTCTATGTAGAGCATGTGTCTTGGTCTGCTAGTGCTGCCATAACAAGAGACCATAGAGTTAGTGGCTTGAGCAACAGAAAATTATTTCTTACAGATCTGGAGGCTGGAGGTCCCAGATCAAGGTACCAGCCTTTTCAGTTTCTGGTGAAATTCTCTTCCCAGCTTTCAGGTGCCTGACCACATCTTGCTATGTTCTCATTTGACAAAGAAACAGGAAGTTCTCTGATACGCCTTCTTACAAGGTCACCAATCCTACTGGATGAGAACCCACCCTTGTGACCTCATTTAACCTTAATGACCTCCTTAGAGACCCATCTCCAATGTGAATGAAAGGGGGCACAGACATTTGGTCCATTACAGGTTGGTTGGCTAGGCACTGCGGCCACGGGTGGCTTCCCAGGTGGCTAAGTGGGTAAAGAATTGGCCTGCAGTGCAGGGGACCCAGGAGACACAGGTTTGATCCCTGGGTCGGGAACATCCCCTGGAGGAGGGCATGGCAATTCACTCCAGTACTTTTGCCTGGAGAATCTTATGGACAGAGGAACCTGGTAGGCTACAGTCTATGGGGTCAGAGAGAGTCAGCCACTACTGAAGCGACTGAGCGTGTATACATATATACATATATACATGTATTTACACACACACACACACACACACACGTATATATATACATACATAAATACATTACTACATATATGTATATTTACCCTTGGGAGCATAGATAACAAAATATATATGTATAATACATTTCTTCTCTTTGCTTACCAGTATTTTCCAATTTGTATTCAGCAAATATGTTTTCACTGTCTGTTAAAGAACAGAGTTAAAAATAATTTGAGCCCATTTGCCCTGGAGCCACAGTTCCTGGCCAAAGCTGTGTGCACAGTGAATGCCCATCTGCTGTGCCCCCGGCCAGCTGGTTCCAGTGGCTCCTGCTTAGGAATCAGGAGGTGGGAGGGGCAGAGAGGACATCCCCTAACTCCATCCAATGTCTCCCTGCTTTGTCTCATTGTCCCTTACATTTCAGGGTCATCTCTCCTCTCCTCTGCCCTTCTCAGACCTTGATACTACATTGAGACCAGCGGCAGCTACCCAAAGGGCAGGCATGAGATAAGCAACAGGCTGCCTTGGAATTGATATGCAAGAGAGAGCAGCGGCAGCCTTTGTATCGGAGCCTCACAAAAGCAATTCTCTGCAGTTGATATAAAAAGGTGTCAGTTCTGGTTTAAGTACTGTATTACCAGCAAAGATTTATCTGCCTCAAAGCCGGGCCTCATGCCACCAAGGGAATAAACAGCTCTTCTGCTTATCTGTTTCATGGAGCACAGTATTTCTGTGGTCCCTCTCTGCCTCCAAAAGGACTTTTTTCTTTGCCTTCCCCCGTTCATCTCCAGCAATTTGCAGACACAAATTACGCACGCCCAGTGATGATGAGAGACGCCCTGGTCCACAGCCCTCTCACCTTGTGTCTGGGGAGACCACACAAAGAAAACAAAGATAGGGAAGAGGGTCTTTTAAGCTGGGAGCAGGTGGGAATATCAAATCTGATGTGGAGGAACTCAAGGATATAGAGGAGCAAGGGAAAGCCATGAGCCCCAAAGCATTAGTAAGAGATTGACTGCTTTAGGGGAAACAGTCATTTAAAATGAACTGAACTGAAACTCACAGTATTGCTAGTATCCTCTGTGATACCCAAGCTAGTCAGGTGTCCTGGTACACTGAATATGGTATGATATGATGGCCTGGCCACCTAGCTACCAGGACCTGGCACAGAGGAGGGTAAGGTCACATGAGGCTTTGTCATTTAGAGCAGCAGTCCCCAACCTTTGTGGCATCAGGGATCAGTTTCATGGAAGACCACTTTTCCATGGACCTGGGCAGAGGATGGTTTCGATACGATTCAAGCACATTACTTTTATTGTGCATTTTATTTCTATTGCATCAGCTTCACCTCAGATCACTTATTCTCATAAGTTCCCGTCTTGGTAAAATATTCCACAGGGTACATTAACTGACTGCAGCATTTGGTAGGATTTTCTTAAGGATTCTGATCTCAGAGAATATTGGTGTTTCCTTTAGGGCAGTGTGGAAATAGCTTTGCTTAGACCAACCCTGAATATATATTGGAAGGACTGATGCTGAAGCTGAAGCTCCAATACTTTGGCCACCTGATAAGAAGAACCGACTCATTGGAAAAGACCCTGATGCTAGGAAAGATTGAAGGCAGGAGGAGAAGGGGATGATAGAGGATGAGATGGTTGGATGGCATCACCAACTCAATGGACATGAGTTTGAGCAAGCTCCAGAAGATGGTGAAAGATAGAGAAGCCTGGCGTGCTGCAGTCCATGGGGTCGCCAAGAGTCAGACATGACTTAGCCACTGAACAACAGCAAAGCCGTTTTCTGCCCTATCTTTCTTTTATAAGCTTCCTTCCAAACACTATCTGGTCCAAATACTATCTTGTTCCTGAGACAGTCATTGGAATACCTAGGCATCTTCCCTGGGCCCATGTGGTCTGAACAACATTTGAAGCATCAGTGAAGAATTTTGTGCATGTATTGAAAGATGGAGAAGACTAACTGCAACAGAGGAGGCATTACCTAGTCAGGTACAGCTACCTATAATTCATGGGCTTCTCAGGTGACTCAGCGGTAAAGAATCCACCTGCCAAAGCAGGAGACACAGGTTCTATCCCTGGGTCAGGAAGATCCCCTGGAGGAGGAAATGGCAAACCACTCTTAAAGGTCCGTCTAGTCAAGGCTATGGTTTTTCCAGTAGTCATGTATGGATGTGAGAGTTGGATGGTGAAGAAAGCTGAGCGCCGCAGAATTGATGCTTTTGAACTGTGGTGTTGGAGAAGAGTCTTGAGAGTCCCTTGGACTGCAAGGAGATCCAACCAGTCCATCCTAAAGGAGATCAGTCCTGGGTGTTCATTGGAAGGACTGATGTTGAAGCTGAAACTCCAATACTTTGGCCACCTCATGCGAAGAGTTGACTCATTGGAAAAGACCCTAATGCTGGGAAGCATTGGGGGCAGGATGAGAAGGGGACGACAGAGGAAGAGATGGTTGGATGGCATCACCGACTCGACAGACATGGGTTTGGGTAGACTCCGGGAGTTGGTGATGGACAGGGAGGCCTGGTGTGCTGCGATTCATGGGGTCGCAAAGAGTTGGACACGACTGAGCAACTGAACTGAACTGAACTTACCTGAAATCACATGAACAGAAGACCCTGGTGGACTAAAGTCCATGGGGTCACAAAAAAGTTGGACATGACTTAGTAACTAAACAACAACCACCTATAACTCAACCTGCTTACTTAATTCTTGATCCAACATAAGCTTATTGAAACCTATGATGTGCTGACTCTGTGCTAAGTCTTGGCCATATAGAGCGTAGTGAAAACACACACACAAAAAGAAAACAAAGAAACATAGAGGACAGTAAGAACTGCAATGGAGCCATGCTAGAAGGATGACTAGATACAAACCAGGTTGAAAAAAACAGTATGCTCTCCTCTCCAGCACCCAGCTCAGGTCTCTGATAAAATGTCAGCAGATAACCAGTAACCAGATTCTAGGTTTATAGAACAACTTAAGAAAAGGAGCCCAGAGGAATAATAATGCGTGTTGAGATTAGGGAATGAGGGAGTAGTTTGGCATGGTTAAAGTAGAGGGAGAAAGATGTAAGCAGGCGTGGGTTGGAGTGGGGTTGTATGGGTACCAATAATGCATATGAGTAAATTAGGAGTTATTGTTTAAGGATGTGGTAATAATGAGCAGCACTGTTGCTTGACCATCCAACAGCCATTCCTCTCTTCCATTTCATTCTCACTAACGTTATAGAGCTTCCATGTGATTTAGGCAAAGCTCAGGGAACCACAGTCTTCCCATCTCTCTTTCCCACAAGTGGCTTAGACAGAGCATATAATGTGATCCTACTCAATGAGACATGAGTTATTCTGGAGGTCCACCGGAATGGCTTTTTATGGCTCTTTAAAAGAGATGTTCTATTAGAAACAGTCCCTTTTCCTGCCTTTTGATTTTGGATACTCATACATCATCTGAAACTGCTGTGGTTATCTGGGGACCCAAAGGGGAACCAGTTCAAAAAACCAAGCCAATACACTGAGGATGGAGAAATGAACGAATGAAAAGAAGCTGATCTGCTGATGCCACAGAATCAATCAGTCCTAGAACTGTCATGTTCCCACACTTACCAACATGTAAGACAATAAAATTTAACTATCCTTTAACCTGTTTTTAGCTCAGGCTTCCACTATCTACAGCCAAGGCCATCCTAACTGATATGCAAAGGGACATGATATTCCCAACTCGGCATGCTGATTTGAGGTTCTTCCATAGCTACAGGACAGGTATATGCAGTGAGCAGTTATTAATATTAATGAAGAACTGGAGCTCAAGGTATAACAGAGCTGAGGACATGTGTATAAAGGTGATATTTGAAACTAGATGGTAAAAAAGAATTGGCAGCCATTTGTTGGCTTTGGAGGCACAGCTTTCATTGAGCAGCAAGGGTGTAGACATGATGTTTTAACCATGAATTAGTGGTGTAGCAGTGTAGAGAGAAAATGGGAACAGCGAGTATCCTGTATTTTCAAAAGTCTGTTGAAGAATGAAAGGAAGGAGATAAAACTGTAGCTTAAGAGAATAGCACTACCGAAAAAAAGAGAGTTTAAAGATGAAATGAGGGAAGCGTGTGTATAGCTAGGGAAGGGATGGGTGGGGACACAGAGGGTAAAAGAGAGGAGAGATATGGAGCAGTGGCAGGACTAGAACAGATGAAGCACAAGGGGCAGGACAGCTCCTCCCTAGGGCTTGAGGGAAAGAAGATGAAGAAGGACTCTAAGAAGGCAGAGAGAGGGGGTCATATTGTACAGTCCTTTATGGATTGGAAAGCATGTTCACCTACATCACCATATTTAGTCCCACCAAAACCCTGTACATTGTGCTACCAAAACCTGCATTTTACTTTTTAAAAAACTGCAATGGACTCTTTTAATTTTATTATTATTATTTTTATTTTTTTGGCTGTGCTGTGCAGCTTGTGAGATCTTAATTCCCCGACCAGGAATTGAAACCCAGGCCTTTGGCATGGAGTCCTAACCACTGGACCACTGGGGAATTTCCCATAACTTTCATTTTAGAGGTAAAAAGCCTAAGGTCTGAGAAAACCCATAAGCAGCAAATTATAGTGATAGAGTGGAATCAAGCTCTGTGAGACCCCAGATCCTGAACCCTTTTGTAATATTGGATCGGGCCACTTGATTCCTTCCTGGGAGGAAAGAAGGGGTCCTCTCTGGCTGCTCATGAGAGTGTCCTTGCAACTTTAAAACACAGAGTTCTCGACTCTGCCCCTTTTATGTTCTGATTCTGTTGGTCTCGGGTAGGGCATGTACATCTGTGCTGTTAAAAGTCCCCTACCGTTGGGAGCCACTAGTCTAGAGAATTAATGAACACTGAATCCTAGGAGGCTTGGACTATGCTGCCTTGAAACCTTAGCATAGTATTCTGTGCATATGAGTTTCTTAGAGTCTTTGTGGAAGGATAGAAGGAAGCAGAAAAGAGAGAGAAAAGAAGGGAGGATTATCTCTCCTTTATCTCCTCCACTTACTATTCCACTGACTCACAAACCCATACATCCTCATAGCCAGACTCTAATTTTGCAGTGGTCCGTATTTCAGTCTCAAGTTCCAAATTATCTTGTCTTCTGAGAACAGATTCTCTTGTTCCTCCAGTGCTTAGTCCACAAGCTGCTTCTCAGCTAAAGCTCAGGGGCCATTTGGCATGTGTCTCCATTTAAGTTTCTTTAACAACTTTTGACCAAAAAGTTGAGGAGAGACATGGTGCAAGACACTCTAAAGAAAGGGCATCTAACATGGAGCCAGTTACCTGCAACACGCCACCGCATTCTCCCTCCTGGAACACAGCATAAATGTTCATGAGGTCACCTTCCAGCCAAAGCATCTGTCAGTTCCTGGAGGACTCAGACTGGAAGGACATTATATGTGTGCACATGTATGTATGGATTGGCATATATGACTTGAGCTAAATATCGTGAGCAGATATATGATTGGACTGACCAAACACCATAAAACTCTAAACTTACCCCATCCCCTAAGAACTCAAGAAGTTGTAACCTGTATTCCAGCAAGTTGAAAGCTGAGTCACAGATGGGCAAAGTGAAAAAAGCAGGCTTTAAAATATCATTTCTACTATTGTTATCATTATAACTTTAACCTCTGTGCTGTCATCTGCCATGGGAACGGTCAATAAAGAGGTTACACTGGGGGGACTTCTCAGTTGTTGTCCTTATTCTCAGAAAAAAAAAAAAAGGAGGAGAAAGAAAGCTTTCTGCTTTGCTGTCCTCCAGCCTCCAAAAGCATGAGGAGTCAGAGGCTATACCTTTCCCCGCCTCATATGCCTGCCCAGTTCCATATATTTTACATGCCTGCACAATGCGTTTTATGAAGAATATAAAACCCAGATGGGAATTATCTCCTTCCCTTGTAAAAGCTGTTTCTTTTGGGGGGAGAGATAACAGAGACCTATTTCATTTTGCTGCTTGCTACTGGATGCTCCGCCATAAATTGAGAAAA
The DNA here is from genome assembly GCA_024291935.2 of Okapia johnstoni. Taxonomy (NCBI): domain Eukaryota; kingdom Metazoa; phylum Chordata; class Mammalia; order Artiodactyla; family Giraffidae; genus Okapia; species Okapia johnstoni. The sequence continues at coordinate 40,205,588 of CM044314.1, read as the reverse complement.
GAAGCTCTTTTTGAAAAATGCTTTCTTTGACCCCATTGTCACTGGGAAACCGCAGTGAGAGAAATGCCATTCTCTGTTGGATCTCAGTTTAGAGCAGAGCAAGTCAGGGAAGAAGTAGGGCTTTTTCTTTCTTTCTCTTATTCCCCTCCCTCCTCTTTTGTTCAAGGGAGGGGGCCGGGGAAGGAGCAAAGGTCTCCTGCTTAGAGGAAGGACTGTGAAGTAGGTATGAAGAACACAAGGAAACAAAGTCCTGGCTTTTCTAAGCACCGCCTGCTCTGGGCAGAAAGGGTGCAGACCCCCCAGAAGAAGGTGTTCATTCATCCTGAGCTATGTGCCAGGTACACCTGGCACATTATCAAATATGCGCCACCAATATTTCATTATCAGCCACCAACATTTCATTATCGGCCTCCTATGCAGCCCAGTCCACGCCTGGGTGAACCTAGAAATTAAACTGCACTTTCACCTCTGAAGAACGTTGTTCCTGCCAGTGCTGAAGGGGAGAGATTGCCAGGCCACTGGGTTATCGAGTGATGTGAGTGGAGAGCAGTGGCGTCAGAGGCAGAAACACTCTTGATGGGGCTAGTGGGGAGGTCTGTTCATGGTCCACCTTCCTGGAGCTGAAAAACTTATGCCAAGCATTCTTAGCTCCCCTTAGTGTCACTGGACCAGAAGGTGTAACTGCAATACCACTAATGCTGCTTGGAGCTCCTTATAAGATATATTTAAATTTCCCTATACTCTTTTCTGCCCTCTCCAAGCGACCACTGGTAAAATCTGAAAATAGCAACCCACTCTAGTATTCTTGTCTGGAGAATCTCATGGACAGAGGAGCCTGGCAGGCTATAGTCCATAGGATCACAAAGAGTTGGATGTGACTGAAGTGACTTAGCACTCACACGCGCACTCACACACACACAAACATACGCACACACCATTCTACCCTCCATCTATCTAGCAGGTGAAATGTATTGTCTCTGGTAATAGAGTGTGGATGAATTTATCACATCTTTCCTTTCTAAATGAAGTCATCCAAAACTGTTCAAGGACGCTGAATCTTTGAAGGGACGGGTGAGCCCTGATCAAAAAAAAAAAAAAAAAAAAAAGCAACAAACAAAAAATGAGATAGAAAAAATACTGAGTCACTGGTTTTGCAGGGATTGACCTAGGCACTGAGCATCATTTTGGTAGCTGGTGGACCACTCACTGCAATGTCAGAAGAATGAGAGGGCAAGGACTAGGGTGAAGGGGCAGCTGCCCTCCATGGACCAGTCAGAAGCCAGAGAGGCTGGGAAGGGCCAAAGGGAACAGCATCTGAGTCTTTTTCAAAATCTAAGTCTGATCAGGTCACTTCTCTGCTCAAAAGCTTCCAGGGGCTTTCAGCCACTTAGAATCCAAACCCAAGCCCTCCAACCAGGTCTGGAAACTCCCTCAATTCTTGGCTCTCCAGCTCCACTGGCCTCTTTGATATCACTAGAACAAGAGCCTGTCTCAGGGCCTATGGCAAAACTGATGCTATAGGCTTTTCACATGGTTCCCATTTCTAGGGTACATAGGAAGATGACCTTTCCCAATCTTGTGTATATTAGATGGAGAGCTGTGAAACTGTTCTGAAGAAGGAACATAAGCAGAATGTATAAGTCCTGAGTGGTCCCAACCCTTTAAAAATCCCACATGATACTCCTGCTCTTCATCCACATCCTACGGTATCTTCAGAGGCAACGGGTCACAAATGAGAGAATTAGATTCCCAGTCACTCCTTGCAAAAGACATGAGAAAGGGAGCCACTCCACCTGCAAATGTCTCTGATGCGAGTGAGGCACAGACCTTTGCTGTGCTGAGTCTGTGTCAATGCAAACACATTGATGCTAATCCCATCTTTGTGGGGAGACTTGACACCACGAAGTCAGGGCCTTCATGAGAATGACAGGTCCATGTTGATAAATTTCAGACATCTTACAATCTGAAATAGGAAGAGGATCCATGATGGCCAGAATGTGTTTCTGAGTTCTCATTAATTCCACACTCAGCACTGAGTTAGGATCCCTGTGGGACTCTAAGATAAGCATGTGTGTGTGTTAGTCGCTCAGTCATGTCTGACTCTTTGCGACCCCTTGGACTGTAGCCCACCAGCCTCCTCTGTCCATGGAATTCTCCAGGCAAGAATACTGGAGTGTCATTCCCTTCTCCAGGGTATCTTCCTGACCCAAGGATTGAACCTGGGTCTCCTGAATTGCAGGGAAGTTCTTTACCATTTGAGCAATCAGCGAAGCTCTAAGATAAGCATATATACAATGAAGGGTCTGCTTTAAACTTTGCTGGAGTATTAAGACTTAAACATATGAAATTTCAACAGAAAAACACAAAATATATATGATATGTTCTAGAATAGATAATGAGTGATATAGACCCTGAAGAATAGAAGAGTTCAATTTTGCCCTGGAGATCAGCAAGGGATTTATGGGACAATGATAACTCAAGTTGATCCAAATATGGTTCAGATTTAGAGAGGCAAAGAGTTATCTAGAATGTTCTAATGAGATCAGGTGTATTTTGCTTGATATTACCTCCACTTCATGTATGGGAAAGAGGACACCAAGTAGCTAGGTAATACTTGAAATTGGGTAGAATTCTGAGGCTCCATCCATTGTGTTTTATGCAGGGGATCTGGCCCTCTCTTGCTCCCTCCTCAGGCAAGAATGTCTCACATGGAAACCACAAACGTTTTCTGCTCCAGTGCCAAGCTTATAGCTGAGAACACAATAAGGCTCTCCTTTCTCAACTTTTGGGTGGTACCAGTAACAGTGTTCATAGTGATTTTTTTTTTCCTAGATTCCTGGAATTGAGAAGAAGAGGCTGTAAAATGGTTGAATCTTAGAGGTGTCCTACCATGGCCAAGACAGGCTCCTGGGATCTGTACTCCTCTCCCCAGACATCAGAAAGCAGGGTGGAAAGTATGGGTTTTGTTTGACAGGTGACTAAAAGTACTGAGATGAGAAACTCAGAGTCCTGGAGGCCACTTCTCATCCTTGCCCTCGAAATCCTTGGAGAGATACATGTATAATGGGAGGAAAGTGTTTTTAACCTCTTACTTTGGGATGGCTGATGGGTGGCTTTAGATGGCTGATATCACATTAAGCTGAAACCCCTCAAACGGTGTCTATAGGTATGATATTCATCCCTGCTTTTATTCATGAACATTTCTACATGAGGTTGCTTTAAGAAAAGAGAAAGTAGTTCATCATAATGTTTCCATTTGATCAGATTTTGTAATGAGATTTTGGGCATGGACCCTGTGTATTTCTATGCAACTTAATAGACAAATAGAAAGTTAGACAAATGGATACTGGTATAAAGGTAGATAAGTGCATGGATAGAGACAGATAGATAGATAGTTAGATAGAGATGGTCTACAGATGACTCCTTGCTATATTTATGCATTCAGCATCCCAACTCCATTTAACAGAAGCCAGCCTGTGCTTTCTGAACAATTACACATGCAGACACAAACCTCTGCAGTGGATGCCGGAAGGACATCATGCCCCACCTGAATGCAGATGAGGTCTGGTATCCAAAGGAGCCCCAGTCACCTGCATCCACAAAGGACAGACAGCCACTGTTACACCCTCAGGTACAGAGAACCCTTGGCCAAAGATCTGAATATGCGGAGCTTTTTTAGAGGCAACGGCCACTGCAGGCCAGGATCTCATTAAACAGTTCTTACCCACAGAGTCTTAAAAGGCAGGACTCTATGCCCGGCAGCCCCGGGGCATGTTCTGATCCCTTGTGCTTATTGACAGAAGCCAAGTGTCCATGCTGACACCTACCCTGGGCTTCCTCAGATCTCCTAGCCAGACTCCACTATTCCTGAAGAGAAAACAGCTTGGTTTTCAGGCTCTGAAAATCTGCATGGAGTGATGAAAAACCCAAGGCTTTCTCAAGCGTGCTGGTCAGGTGACCCTCTTCCTCTTACCTCCTGGAGCTGTAAAGATCACGAAGAAGAGGAAAATGAGGAGAAGGGCAGGAAGGGAAAAGTCCTCAAGTCAACTAAATAATTTGGCCAGTGGCTAGCAAAGAGAAGAGAATGCTTTAGAAGAAGGTGAATTTATTCACGGACACCTGTCAGAGACTGTCATTCCTCTGGCTGAACTATAGTCTGAATTTTACTATGACATAAATCAGTTCTTCCTGGAGTTAATAACTCTTCTTTATAGGTTTCTTCCCACTCATAAATAAACCTCATTCCATATGTATATATTGCAAAAACCCTGCCTGATTTGCAGCATTGTTCATGGGGAGAGGTAGGTGCCAGCCCCATTTTACATAGGAGTTTTTCTATGGTCACACCCTCTAAAGAGACCCCTTTTCCCTGGGGTAATGCCAACCTCAAAGAAGAAGGTTCTTTTCTAAAATATCTTCACTAGATACATGGGATGACATGTCTATTAAAGATGGAGAAGACCATGGAGAAAAGATATTTTCTTTTAAAGAGCCAATAGTGACTTTCAGAAAGGATCCAAGTGCAAAAGAGTTGCAGGCACAGATGTAAAGGGATTTATGCCTCTCCTTGCCGGTGGTAAAGTCGGGATTGGGTAACATGCGCCTGTTCAGTTTTGCTGGCAAATTTACGAGGTTGCAGATTTCAAGAAGATGAGCCAACTAACAGCAGCCAGAGTCCAGAGATCCTCTGGAAGGCTGCTACAGGTCTGGGGAGTCAAGCTAGGAGAGTCACTTACCCTCTCCATTCTGCTAACTGTGCGCAGAGTAGTGATCCTTGGCATTTTGACTTGCAACATCCCAACTAGGTTGGATATTTGGACACCAGTTCCCATGATACTCTAATGTGGCAAGACAACAAAGTGCATTTTTAAACTATGCATTATAATACTCTCAGGGTTTTGTACATTCTCAGAAAGACCTCCATAAATATTCAGATTCTAATTTTAAAAATGTAGTTGGAAAGGATGTTAGTGAGCATTCTTGCTAAAGGAGGTTAGCAAGTATTTGCTTCCAAAATCTTATCCAAGGAAGTAAATACCTCAACAGCAACCGAAGCAGATGGGCACTCAGGCCTTCCTCGTGCTCCTAGCAGGAGAGCCACAAAAAGGTTCAGCTGTTATCTCTACTGCACTTCTTAAGCATTAAAATCAATCACAGTTCACTTTGCTTAAACAATATTTCAAAATGTTGTCATTAGGGTCAATGAACATTCCATGGGGATTCAGACTTTCAGGAGAAAATATATCAATAAAGTATTCAATGATACAGGTTATGTGTGGTCATTAGGTACCATTGTTGTTTAGTCACTAAGTTGTGTCATACTCTTTGTGATCCCATGGACTATAGCCCACCGGGCTCCTCCTTCCATAGGATTTCCCAGGCAAGAACACTGGAGTGGGTTGCCATTTCCTTCTCCAGGGAATCTTGCAACCGAGGGATTGAACCCGTCTCTCTTACGTCTCTGCATTGGCAGGCAGATTCTTTACCACTGAGCCACCAGGGTAGTCCCAAAATTAGAAAAATAAAGCAAATGAAAATGTAAGAGACATTCTGTGACCTCCTATGATGAGAACACTGAAAGCCAAAATTTAGTGTTCACAAGAAAGTGGAATACAGTAAATGTTGACAAGGATGAGGAGATATTGGAACCCATATGCTTTGTTGGTAGGAATATAAAACGGCAGCTTCTAGGGGAAAGTTTGGCAATTCTTCAAATTAAAAATAGAATTATAATTATGTAATTCAACAAATCCACACCTAGGATATACCTGAAAGAACTGAAAATAGGGACTCAAATAAATACATCTACATGCATATTCATAGCAGCAATAATAGCTAAAAGGTGGAAACATCCCTAAAGCCCAAAGTGGTTGAATGGATAAACTGTTACATTCAAAGAGTGAACTATGTTTCAGCTATACAGAGGAATGAAGTATTGATACACGCTACAACTTGGATGAATGTCAAAAACAGGATGCTTAATAAAAGAAGTCAGACACTAATGGTTATATATAGTGTGATTCCATTTATATGAAATATCTAGACCAGGTAAATCCACAGAAACTGAAAGCAGATTGCTGGTTGTCGAGGCTGGAGTCAGAGGAAACTGAAGTGACTGCTCCATGAATACATAGCTTCCTTTTGGGGTGATAAAAATGCTTTAGAGGCAGATAGAGGTGGTGATTGTACAACATTATGAATGCACTAAATGCCGCTGAATTTTTCACTTCAAAATGCAGAATGTTTTATTTTATGAACTTCACCTCAATAAAAACTTTAGAAAAAATGTAAAGATCTCTGTTCAAGTCTCTGTCTTTGTTGTCGTCAGCTGCACTGTGAGGCTTGAAGGATCTCAGTTCCCTGGTTAGTGATTGAACCCAGGCGTGGCAGTGAAAGTCCAGAACCCTAACCACTAGATATCCAGGAATTCCCCTATTTTGAATTTTATTTCTAAGACTAGTAGTCCATTTGTCCTTGGGCAAGATGATTCACTTCTCTGAGCCAAAGGCCAAAGTCTTCCCATCTACATGTAACCCAGGTAAAGTTGGTCTGCCTTGTGGCCAGTCTCAGCACCATAACATATCTAGAAGCACAAGACTAATGTCCCAAGAGAACAAAAACATATTTAAAAGATTTTTAAGCTAAGATCACCACTGGAAACTGCAAGAATTTCTCTCACCTACTATGCAACAAAATTACTTTTTAAAAGAGACCTACCCCGCCTTGGGTCAGACAGTAGAGAATCTAACTGCAATGCAGGAGGCCCAGGTTTGAAGATCCCCTGGAGAAAGGAATGGCTACCCACTCCAGTATTCTTTCCTGGAGAATCCCATGGACAAAGGAACAGGGTGGGCTGCAGCCCATGGGGTCGCAAAGAGTCAGACATGACTGAACAACTAATATTTAACTTGTCTTCCCTTTGCCCACATTGAAAAATGAAAGTGAAAGTCGCTCAGTCATCTCTGACTCTTTGCGACCCCATGGACTATACAGTCCATGGAATTCTCCAGTTTTCTCACATTGCAGTCCATGGAATTTAAACCCCAGTCTCCCACATTGCAGGCAGATTCTTTACCAGCTGAGCCACCAGGGAAAACCAAGAATACTGGAGTGGGTAGACTATCCCTTCTCCAGGGAAGCCCTTGCTAGCAGACACCAGACACATAACTGGCCCATCACCTGCTTTTGTAAATAAAGTTCTATTCTATTAGCACACAGTCATACCTTTTCAATGACGCATTCTCTGAGGCTGCCTTCATGCTAAATGCAAAGTTGGGCAGTTAAACTGTGACCTGCAAAACCTAACATATTTACTGTCTTGCTACATCCATAACAAATTTACCAATCTTTGTTATAGAATAACCGAATAAGATATTGTCAACAAAACAAGAACTTGTGAATGAGACAATAAAAGCACAAATGGTATGGAAAGTGAGATTGAAACCCTAATGAAAAGAATAAGCTGATGCAGAAACATGACTTGTAACCAATAAATCCATTGGAAAGTACAGAACCAAATTACTGCTGTAGAAAAGTAGCCTAATCATTGTGAATATTAAGGACAAAAAATTTAATTATATTTTAAAAAGAGAGACAGAGGACAAATGTCACCTAAAAATCATAAACTCTCACCTCTTAATGTTTTTAAATCTCCTTTTTTAAAGTAAAATGGAATCTTTTAGGAAAAGCTCTCACCTGTGGTGACAGAGGTATTTGAGGTTCAGAGAGTCTTACAATTTAACACCAGGTTCTTTTTCTTCAAGTAATATTAAATTAATTACATTTATTTAAAAATAGGATCTAATATGTAACTCTGTTTCCCTAATATCCTTAATATCCACCCTTTCAACTGTATATTTGCAGAAAAACATGTTCAGAATGATGTTCACCTAGTTATAATAATGATCATTTCTGGATGGTATGATTTGTAGTGATGTTTTACTGTCATCTTTGTATTTTCTTCAATTTATTTTAAAAAGTTAAATAATTCATTCTTTTTTACAAAAAGAGGTTTTTCCTTTAAAAAAAATCAAGGCCAATAGCTAAACTGTTATGTTCTTTTCCTTCAGTTTTATTGAGATATAATTTACATAGTGCATTGCATATGTTCAAGATGTGAAGCACAATGATTTGACTTACATACATCATGAAATTATTACCACAATAAGTTTAATAACAGTCATCATCTCATGTAGGTACAAAATTAAAGAAATAGAAAATAATTACTTTTTTTCTTTTTGAGGACAACTCTTTAGATTTGCTATTTTAACAACCTCCATACAGTATATAGAGGTAAGGTGAGGTGAAAGTCGCTCAGTCGTGTCCTACTCTTTGCGACCCCATGGACTATACAGTCTATGGAATTCTCCAGGCCAGAATACTGGAGTGGGTAACCTTTTCTTTCTCCAGGGACTCTTCCCAACCCAAGGATCGAACCCAGGTCTCCCGCATTGCAGGCAGATTCTTTACCAGCTGAGCCACAAGGGAAGCTCACAGAACATAAAGAGCAATGTTAATTACTTTATTCCTGTTGTACACTACATCCCTAGTTCTTATGTATCTTATAACTGGAATTTTGTATCTTTTGACTGACTACATTCAGCTGTGCCTATCTCCACCCCACCTCTCCTCCATGCCTTCAGTAACTACAAATCTAATCTCTTTGTCTACGAGTTTGCTGGTTTGTTTGCTTGTTTGCTTGTTTGCTTGTTTTTTGAAGTATAATTGACCTACAACACTACGTTAATCGGATATTTCTATACATCACAAACTGATTACCATGATGAGTCTAGTTACCATCTGTCACCATACAAAGATATTACATAATTATTGACAGTATTCTCCACACTGCACATTTATTTTGCAATCAGAAGTTTGTATCTCTTAATCTCCCTCCCCTATTTCTCTAACCCTCCCATCCCCTACCCCTCTAGCAATCACCTCTTTGTCCTCTGTATCTATGACTCTATTTCTGTTTTGTTATGTCTGCTCATTTGCTTTGTTTTTTAGATTCACACATTTAAATGAAATCATACAGCATTTGTCTTTCTCTGTCATATTTCACTAAGCATAATAAGCTCTAGGTCCACCTATGTTGTTTCAAATGACAAGATTTTATTCAAGTTTTATGGCTAATATTCCATTGTATATATACTATATCCATTCATCTATTGATGAGCACTTACGGTGTTTCCTTAGCTTTTGTAAATAATGCTGCAGTGAATATGTGTGTGTTAGTCTCTCAGTCATACCCGACTCTTTGTGACCCCATGGACTGCAGCCCACCAGGCTCCTCTGTCCATGGGATTTTCCAGGCGAAAATACTGGAGTGGTTTGCCATTTCCTTCTTCAGGGGATCTCCCCAACCCAAGGATCGAACCTGGGTCTCCTGCACTGCAGGCAGATTCTTTACTGACTGAGCTACCAGGGAAGCCCCACAGTGAATATAGGGGTGCACATATCTTTTTTAATTAGTCTTTTTGTTTTCTTTGGTTAAATACTCAGAGTAGAAGAGTAGGAGTAGAAGGAGTAGAACTACATGGTAGTTCTATTTTTAATTTTTTGAGGAATCTCTATACTGTTTTCCATAGTGGCTGTACCAATTTACCTCCCCATCAACAGTGCAGGAGAGTTCTTTTTTCTCCACATCCTTACCAACTCTTGTTATTTGTTGTTTTTGATAATAGCCATTCCCATAGGTGTGAGGTGATATCTCATTGTGGTTTTGATTTTCATTTTCCTGATGATTAGTGATATTGATCATCTTGTCATGTGCCAGCTGACCATCTGTATGCATGTATTTTAATTTGGGAAAATGTTAAGGCATTACCTTTAGGGGTTGGCATACAGATGACAGTCACCTTCTTCCTTGTACTTTTGTATATTTTTAAATTTCCCTAATTTTTAACCAATAATTTAAACAATACTTCAGTGATTTGTTTTTTGAAATTGCCCATAGTACTGAAAGGTTGTTGTGGAACCATGAAAAGACACCAGGATTCTTGGCCTCTGGAGGAGAAGAATTCAATCTGGGGCCAGAGACGAGGCTTGATCGCTCAGAGCTTTTGTGCAATAGAGTTTATCAAAGTATAAAATGGATACAGAAATCTTCTGACATAGACATCAGAAAGGGGCAGAAAGAGTACCCCCTTGCTAGCATTAGCAGTGGAATTATATACCCTCAAATTAGTTATTACAGTGAATCAAAAGAATGTCTGGAGGTTGTAAAGACCTCACCAGATCCACTCCCATAATTTACAATTTAAGATAACAGGATGAGCCAGAAGGTCTTTTCCAGAGACTGTCCTCAAGCAGGATACATTATTGTTACATACTCCTAAGGAATGTAGAGGGAAAAAAAATAGTTTGTCCTTTCTTCCTCCTTGAGAATTCCAGACCCCTCTCTCCTTGGGGACGCCTAGACTTCCTATCAACCTGCCTAGGAAATGACTCTCTCAGTACATAACATAAGCAAGGCAGGCATACAATCCATGTTCACCAAAAGTTTTATTGATATATTTTTCCTAAAATTTCCCAGGGGATGTTCACTGTTCTCAAAGGCAATAAGGTTTTAAGATATCCTTGACACACAGATACTTGCAACTTATTTCATATTTTATTAATTGCAGTAGAATTAAAACTGATTTCCTTTGTAATAACAAGGAAAGAAAGAAAACAGTTTATATAGTTTAAGATTCCCCAACACTTTGCATTTTATGACAAACAAAAATATCCAAGTCATCTCCACCCATTCTTCACCCTAGTCCTTCTCATCACAGAACAGCAGTCACTCGCCAGATGTGTTTTCCCAAATTTCCTAAATCTCTAACCAAAGTGAACCCAGTCAGTTCTGGTTCTCTCATCCCTTTCTCCACATTTCTGGAGCTATTTTTTCTTCTTTCTCTGTCTTGAATAGCACTTTGTCTATTCTAATGAAAAAATGTTGAGCTTTCTAAGATTTGTCATCCTTGTTTCTATCAGTTACCTAGATTAACCCCATAGAAGGACAGACCTGGTGGTGCAGAGGCAAGGAGAGAACTCAGAAACAATGGCCAATGGTCTCTCAGAGCTTTTACAGCTCTCAACTCTGGTTAGGACTATACTTTCCCGAAAGTAAAAGTGTTAGTCACTCAGTCGCGTCCAACTCTTTGCAACCCCATGGACTGTAGCCCACCAGGCTCCTCTCTCCATAGGATTCTCCAGGCAAGAATACCGGAGTGGGTAGCCATTCCCTTCTCCAAAGGATCTTCCAGACCCAGGGATCAAACCCAGGGATCAAACTCAGGGATCAAACCCAGGTCTCCCACATTGAGGGCAGATTCTTTATCATATGAGCCACCAGGGAAGCCCATGCTCTCCAGCAAGGAGACTGCAATTTATTGAAATCATTAACAAATGATACAGGAGATATAAAATTAAGTCCTCAAATATGTGTGCTTTTCATCCAATGAAGAAGGGTGAGCAAATGAGTGGGCTGGAATAACTGGGTATGGTGGCATGGAGAAATTGGGGCTTTGGCTGAACTCCCAAAGATAAGACTTTCATAAGTGACAGGGAGAAGGAGGAAATGCCATGAGACAGAAGCCATTATCAAAGTGCAGAGGTGGGCAGGGCATGTCAGTCTCTGGACCCAGGAGTGGGAAAGACATGATTTTTAAGGGGAGCAGAAAAATTTTGAACTGGGAACAACACGAAAAAATCGAGCGATCTACAGTCCATAATCCCACATGGAACCATGATATAAGTAATCTGAAATAGATACTAATTGATAGGATTCCATCTGCATTCAGTCACAGTCAGTTTTCTGTAAGGAATTGTCTTTCTCTCTTCTCCCCTACCTTAGGGTTTCTTCCTAACTCGTGGCCACTGAACCAACTCATTCCCTCTCATCTTTTACTCCAACAAGATAGGGAGATAGATGGAGTTGGGTGAGCAGCACAGGCATGGCTGATCAGAGTAAGGAGACACTGGCATCCAGAAGGAAAAAGCCAAATAGGAAAAGGAAAAGAAACAAGGAAGAAATTGGTCCTTCTCTTCTCCCCACACCTTGGAGTTTTCAGTTGTTGATAGAAAACTTGAGCATCATCAAACTGTATGTTTGATGCATACATACGTATATCCTGAAGGCTTGCTGCCCTTCTGGGATCCGAGCTTGTGTATCCAACTCCCTACTCTGGTAGTTTCCCTTGAATATCTCATAGGCTTAAGCATCAAGCTCACCACTGCCATAATGGAGCCCATCTTCTTTCCCATCACCTGCTCTTGTTCCTGTGTCCTTTTTCTCACTTCCATCCTTCTAGTGACTCAAGCTGGTCCCCACTCTCTACCTCAAGTCCCAAATCCAAGTTGCTGCCAGGTTAACCTGGCAGTAATCTTACCTCCAGAGCTTCTCTCGATTTTATTGTTTTCACTCCCACTATCGTTGCCCATTTTGGTCCCTTGTTATGTCTATGACAGTTATCTCTTAACTGTTCTCCCTGTATTCATCCTCATCCTCATCTCTACCATCTTTACCACTTCTTTGATGCTATGGCTAGGGTAGGCTTCCTACTGTCAGAAGTACCGTCAAGTAATTTTGCTGTTGTTTAGTCGCTAAGTTGGGTCCAACTCTTTGTGACCCCAAGATGTAGCCTGCCAGGCTCATCTGTCCATGGGATTTTCCAGGTAAGAACACTGGAGTGGGTTACCGTTTCCTTCTCCAGGGTATGGTTTAGTTGCTAAGTCATGTCTGACTCTACATGGACTGTAGCCCACCAGGCTCCTCCATCCATGGAATTTCCCAGGCAAGAATATTGGAGTGGGTTGCTATGCCCTCCCCCAGGGGATCTTCCTGACCCAGAGACGGAACCCACATCTCTTAAGTCTACCTGCACAGGCAGATGAGTTCTTGACCACTAGCACCACCTGGGAAGCCCATCTCCAGGGCACATCTTAGGTTAAAAAAACCATGTGGATCCTCATTGCCTTCAGCATGGTGTCTAGATTCCTTGATGCACTATATCTGTTCCATTGAGTTCTGACTCTATCCACAGTTCTGGTCTCATCCCTCACTTCTTCCCTACAACTAACTTACCACTCCATCAATTTCCTTAGCCTTTACTAGTGGTGATCTTGTAGCTGCATTGTGTGTGTTATCTTCCCCATATTTCCCTACTGAGATATTTTTGTTCCTTTCAGGCTCATTCAAGTATTTCATCCTCTTCATTGAAAATATGTTCGATTCCCCCCAGCTAGAATGTGCCTATAACACTGAAAACCATAGTGTATTTTGGTGAGGGATGAATGATTCAATCAATCAATGAATAAAGAGATTAATAAAAGATGGAATTCTTGCTTGTCTTTGAGGGATTCTCTTGCATTCCAAGCCATTTTTTCCTGTCCAGGCTGAGCTTCCCCAGAGCCTGTCTGTTCTGATCGATCTACAACACCTACTAAAGTATGAATGATGCACCAGTTAACTATAGGATTTGACTAGTTTTTGTTGTAGGCACTTCCGCTCAGGGCATGTAAAAGAAGCTGCAGTTTGGGCTTTAGTACTGTGCTCTGAGCCTTCAGTTTGACATTCCAGGTACGAAGAAACACTAGCAAATTCAAAAGCAGACTAAAGCTGAATGCAATATTTAGAAGGCTGCTCTAAGACTATGCTCCTGGATCAAAATGCATAATACACATGGCAACTCCCTTGGATCTCCACAGTGGGCCAGTTCTGGGAGACAGGCTTCAGCACAGGTGAGCTTTGTGGACTCTTCATCCAACTGTTCCCTCTCAGCTAACCTGACCTGCAGGCTTAGAGGGCTTGAGGAGTAACGACCTTAGGCTGCCTGCCTGAAATGCTCATGCTAGAGATCCATTTCCTCCAACAATGACTATTATGTTATTACTGCCATACCCTGAGACAATCTCTACTTTGGATGACAGGATACTACAGCCCCTGGGGAAATTAACAGAATAGAAATATTTGAATTTGGGCACAGAGGATATGAGCAGAGTATAGAGGAGGACTCTATAAGGCGTGCTGGGAGAACTTAAGTAGCTGCATGAAGGCTTTAAGAAGTAAAGGCTTAAGAGACAGGAGGATGAGGGAAAGGAAGTAAGAAACTGCCACAGAGGCCAATAGTGTCTCGTGGTTGCTAAATGGTATTATAGCTTATAAAGTCATCTGAGTGCACTCTTCCTTTTGATTCTCATAATGCCACTATGGGTTAAGAGAAAGCAGGTACAATTTTCTTTCATTTCATAGATATGGAAATCTAGACTCAGGGAGGTCTGGTAAATTACTTTGGGTCAATCAGCTATTTAGGAGCTAATCCAGGATTTCAAACCAGTCTTCTGACCCCTTAATGGTCTTATTTCCACAACATCCTGCCTCTGAATGTGTTTTTCCACTGGCAAAGTGAGTCTAGCATAAATCTAGACTTTTAAATCTAGCATCTAATCAGATTTCCATTAACTTGTTACCAAGTCTGGGGACCTAAAGGGGGACTCTTTCAGGCCTGGAAACCTTCCTCTGCTTCTCCTTGGTCTCTCAATTGACAAGGTCTCAAACAGGCTCAAGACATGATTAATTTTACTAAAATTTTGTGGACTTCTTACACCCAGGTGCAAAAAATTGTCTCCTGGTATCTATATGCCAGCAAGCACCCCATGTCAAAAATCGAACCCTGATGATGATTAAAATGGCTGAGGTGAGTTCCTGATTGCTCCTCCTGCAGCCATATTGAACAATTCAAAATGATAATCTGGCATGTGGCAGTAACTCAGACTGAACAGGTCCATCACTCACAGAGGGAGTAGCACAGCCTCCAGGGCCCTGTCTTTTGCCAGAGCCAGTGTTTCTTCTCCAAGCCTTCACTCATCTTCTGCAAAATTTATTTCTCCAGAATGTCCTTCATACACATCAACACTGCGCACTTTACCCAGAGAGTCAATCACCAGTTTCCAAGAGAAAGGGAAGGTTCCTTAGGGGAGATTTAAAGAGAAGCTTAAACTCAAGGTCTGCAGTGTGGTGAGAGCAGGAGAAAGGAGGAGTAATGTTGGAATGAGAGAGATGACAGTGGTTGAACCCTGAGATAGGACACCCTGAGATCAAACCTATGTCTCCTGTGTCTCCAGCATAGCAGGCAGATTCTTTACAGCTGAGCCACTGGGGCTCAGATATATCAAAGCAGTGATGTTATTACCAATAAAGACCAAGATGGAAACTGTATCTTAATTGGGTCAGACCAGTTGGCTTGATATAACTCTACCCTTAATGTTGATTGGGGCTTCCCTGGTGGCTCAGATGGTAAAGAATCTGTCTGCAATGCAGGAGATATGGTCCAATCCCTGAGTCAGGAAGATTCCCTGAATAAAAGAATGGCAACCCACTCCAGTATTCTTGCCTGGAGAATCCCATGGACAGAGGAGTCTGGTGGGCTACAGTCCATGGGGTCACAGAGTTGGACACAACTGAGCGACTTACACACACTTGATATGGATTATCCTTCCAGCCTCAGAGAGCTCTGGAAATCAGACCTGCCCCTGTAGACACACTGAGAGGAGGAGCTGAAATATGTCCTTCCTACAGGCAGGCTGGCTAGAGACAGAGGGAAACAAGAGGAAAGTAAGGATCCACATGGTCTCTACTCTTTCTGTCAAGCACACTAATCAGAGCAGTCAGAGTACAGGGACAGAGGCCCAGAGTACTCTCCCAGAGGAGGAGTCTGTACCTGGAACAGACAATAAGGACATGTAGGGAGTAGGCATCCAGTCCCCCAACACCCAACATGCATGTGTCCTTTACAGATTAAAATACTGCAGCCCATTCTGAAGACAGTTTATTATTATAGCAATCCTCCACATGGTCCAGATGATGATTTTCATACCTGCTTTATCAACGAGAAAAATGGGGATCTAAATAGCAGGTCCATATAGCCAAAGCTATGGTTTTTCCAGTAGTCATGTATGGATGTGAGAGTTGGATCATAAAGAAAGCTGAGTGCCGAAGAATTGATGCTTTTGAGCTGTGATGTTGGAGAAGACTCTTGAGAGTCCATTGGACAACAAGGAGATCCAACCAGTCCATCCTAAAGGAAATCAGTCCTGAACATTCATTGGAAGGACTGATGCTGAAGCCGAAGCTCCAATACTTTGGCCACCTGATGAGAACAGCTGACTCATTGGAAAAGACCCTGATGCTAGGAAAGATTGAAGGCAGGAGGAGAAGGGGATGACAGAGGATGAGATGGTTGGATGACATCGCCAACTCAATGGACATGATTTTGAGCAAGCTCCAGGAGATGGTGAAGGACAAGGAAGCCTGGAGTGCTGCAGTTCATGGGTTGCCAAGAGTTGGACATGACTGAGCAACTGAACAACAAAAACAAATAGCAGGTAAATTGACCTCAGTCACCAGGTCACAACATGATAGAACTGGAATCCAAAATAGATTTCTGACCAATTTTTGAAAGCAGGTTTCAAAAAATGTAACAAACAGGTCAGGCCAGGCATTCTTGCACCCAGAATTGTTAATAACTACAAGAGAAGTGAACAGGCAGACTGACTGGGTCAGTGAAGGTAGCTGAAGCCCAGAGAATATGCTTTCATTTAACAGATACTTAAACCTACTGATGCTGAATGTTGTGCTGTGCGCTGGGAACAGAGCTGCAGACAAGACAGACGTGATTTCTGCCTTGGAGAGCTAGGGTGGAATAGAGAAGTGTCTAGAATTCTAGGGGGCTTCCCAGATGGAGCTAGTGGTAAAGAGCCCACCTGCCAATGCAGGAGGCATAAGAGACTTGGCTTCAATCCCTGGTCAGGAAGATCCCCTGGAGGAGGGCACAGCAACCCACTCCAGTATTCTTACCTAGAGAATCCCATGGACAGAGAAGCCTAGGAGGCTATAGGCCATGGGGTTGCAATGAGTCAGACACAGCTGAAGTGACTTAGCACACATGCACTAAAATTCTAGGAGGCCCTTTGGAGAGGAATGCAGCTCAAAAAAGAAGCATCCTCAGCCTTGGGCTCATAGCGATGCTGCTGGGCTCACATCTCAAGAGGTCACTCCAGACTCAGGGTCACCACCAATAGAAACTGACCTTGTGTCTGGAGTTTAAGAAGCTGGATCTGGCCTTGGGGTTCAGTGCAATTGGAGGAAGGAGTTGAACCCTGAGTGCCCATTAAAGTACAGTAGCCAGTCTGACTATAATAAGGAAAAGCTCTTTGCTCTGTTATTTCATCATTTCTTTTTGTTCACATTTTTCCTGTCTGGCTTATTCTATTTTTCTCTGCATCCTTTAGTAAAGTTCCTTCTCAAAACCCCCAAAATTGTATACAATAAACCAAAATAAAGGGGGATTATTCATGCTTAGGTCAGAATTGCTAGAGAAGGACCAGGAAGTGAGATGCAGTGGTGACCAGAGCCAAACCTTAGAGATCCTGGAAAAACCAGTGGAGTGGGCAAACAGTGTGATTGTTGTTGCTGTTCAGTCGCTAAGCCATGTCCGACTCTTTGTGACCCCATGGACTGCAACACACGAGGCTTCTCTGTCTTTCACTCTCTCCCAGAATTCGCTCAAAGTCATGTGCATCAAGTCAGTGATGCCATCCAACCATCTCATCCTCTGCCATCCCCTTCTCCTCCTGCCCTAAACTCTACCCAGCATCAGTCTTTTCCAATGAGTCAGCTGTTCATATCAGGTGGCCAAAGTATTGGAGCTTCAGCTTCAGCATCAGTCCTTCCAATGAATGTTCAGGATGGACTGGCTTGATCTCCTTGCTTTCCAGGGGACTCTCAAGAGTCTTCTCCAGTATTACACTTTGAAAGGATCAATTCTTTGGTCCTCAGCCTTCTTTATGGTCCAACTCTCACATCCATACATGACTACTGGAAAAACCATAGCTTTGTCAACAAAGGTGGATCTGCATAGCCCTTTCATTATACATGTTTCCCTGTGTGTATCTTGTGAATAATAGACCATTCAGAGAGAGTAAGGCAGGGTTCAGCCCTTGCTCAATGCAGAGGAATACCTGGAACAGGTATTTGATGTCTCTTCAAAGGGTAAATTTATCATTTTTTGCAAGTCTTCAATGTGTCAAATCTACTTAAACTTACAATGAGCATTCATGACTCCGGTTATCCTTGTATCTCACCTTAAAAGCTTTCTGGTTGGCTTTTTGCCCCCACAAGATATTTAATTTATGGGCAATAAATGCATCCACTCTATGGTTCAGATCAATGAATTTTTTTTAGCATCAGGCTATTGTTACATGCTTAATGAAAATTATATAAATATCATATGGAGTGAATCAACAAATATGGATTTACCTGAATAGCATATCTCTCCAGATATCCATTATAAAGCCCCCATCTTTGTCTTCAATTAATCAAAACCTATCTATTATTTTATTTTGAATTTCTTCAACAGTTTAACTGAAGTATAACTGACATACCATAAACCACCCATATTTTTTCTTCCAATTTTTTTTTTAGATATAATTGACATGCAGAACTGTGTAAGTTTAATGGATATAGGAGAATGATTTGACTTACATACATATTGAATTGATTATCACAATAAATTTAGTGAATATCTATCATCTCATATAGATATACAATTAAAGAAATGGAACAAAAAATATCCTTGTGATGGGAAGTCAGGATTTACTCTAATTTGCATATATAATATAAAGCAGTGTTAATTATATTTACTATGTTATATATGACATCTTTAGTATTTCTTTATCTTAGAAAGGGGAATTGGATGAAGACAGTTGAAAGGTAAACTGTACATATTTAAGGGAACCATTTGGTAAGTTTTGAGATCTGGTATACCCGTGAAATCATCACCATAATCAAGATAATGAATATAAAGCTCCATCACCCAAATTTTCCTCCTGCCACTTTGCCTCCTTCCTGCTCTCCTCACTCCACCCTACTCTTGCCAAGAAATTCACGATCTGTCATTATACACTAGACTGTGATTGTGTAATCTATGAACCTGTATAGATGGGACTGGACAGAATGTATTCTTTTCTGGTCTGTTTTTTAAAATTTCATTCAACATAATTATTTTCAGATTCATCCATGTTGTTAAATGTCAACATAGATGGCAAAATGTCAAGAAATCATTCCTTTTTATATCCTGGTATATCCCACTGTATGGATATGCCACAGTTGAATTATACTTTCACCTGTTGATGGACATTTATATAGTTGCTAGTTTTGGGGTATTACAAATAGAGCTGCTAGGAACACTGAAGTACAACCTCTATACGGACTTAAGCTTTCCTTTCTCATAGGTTAAATACCTGGGAATAACATGACTAGATCATATGACCTGTGCATTTTTATTTTTTTAATTAAAAAACTTTTCTTTTTTGTTTTTATAATTTTTTAAAATTTGTTTTATTTTATTTTTGGTGCACTAGGTCTTTGCTGTGGCGTGTAGGCTCTTTCTGTGGCAGTACACGGGCTTTCTTTAGTTGTGGTACAGCCCTGTCTTGCTGCAGCACATGGGCTCTAGAGTACATGGGCTCGGTGATGATGGTGTTCAGGCTTAGTTGCTTCACGGCATGTGGGATCTTAGTTTCCTGATCAGGGATTGAACCCATGGCCCTTGTATTGGAAGGTGGATTATCAACCACTGGCCCACAAGGGAAATGTCTATTTTTAATTAAAAACACATTCAAATGTTTTCCCAAGTGGTTGTAACACTTTCAATCCCAACAAAAGTTATGAGAGTTCCAGCTTTGCCATAACCCCCTCCAATACATAATGATGTCAATCTTTTTCATTGTAGTATTTCAGTAGATACGTAGTGGCTTCTTATTGCTTTAATCCACATTTCCCTAAAAGCTAATATTGCTCGACAACTTTTTAGTTGCCTCTTTATTTTGCTATCTGTATATCTCTTTGGTAAGGTGCCTGTTCAAACCTCTTGCTCATTTTTTAAAATTTGACTATTTGTTTTCTTACTATTGAGTTTGGAGAATTAATTAATATAATCTGAATACAAATCCTTTGTGAGATATATACTTTGCAAATATTTTCTCCCAGGGTATGGTTTGTCTTTTCATTACTTGACTAGGACTTGAAAAGAACGGAAGCTTTCGTTTTTATGAAGTCCAATTGATCATTTATTTTGTCTGTTTGTTTTTTAATGGAACAAGTTTTTGGTGTCATACCTAAGAAATCTTTGCTCAACCCTAAGTCACAAGGATTTTCCCTAGAAGTTTATTAGAGCTTTACACTTAGGTCTATGATCCGATTTGAATTACTTTATTAATATGATGAGGAGTATAGATCAAAGTTTATTTTCTTGCATATGAATATTCAACTGTTTCATCAATTTTTTTAAATTCTTTTTACACAGAATGTCCTCTGCAATTTTGTAAAAAATCAGCAGTCCATATTTGTATGGGTTTATTTCTGGACTCTCAATTCTATGCAATTGAATTCTTTGTCTAACTTTATGCCAAAGTCATACTGTGTTGATTATTGCAGCTGTATAGTAAGTTTTTAAGTTAGGCAGTGTTAGTTCTTCACCTTTTTAAAAGTTATTTTGTGGAGTCTAGAGTCTCTGTATGTCCATGTGAATCTTAGAATTGACTTTTCAATTTCTACCTAAAATCTTATTAAGAGTTTTATTGGGATTGCATTGAATCTATAGATCCCTTTGGGAAGATTTGTCATCCTAACAACATTAATCTGACAATTTACCAACATGGTGTTTAACTCTCATTTATTTAGGACTCATGTAGTTTTTAAGCAATGTTTTTTTTTGTTTTCAGTGAATATGAAATCTTTTGTCAAGTATTTTCTATCTTTAAAGATATTATAAGTGCTATTTTTAAAATTTCAATTTTTGATTCTTACTTGTTAATATATAGACATGAAATTGACTTTTATACATAGATCTCATCTTGCAATTTGTCAAACTCACTAGTTCTGGTAGAAATAATATGGAGAAGGAAATGGCAACCCACTCTAGTATTCTTGCCTGAAGAATCCCATGGACAGAGGAGTCTGGCAGACTACAGTCCATGGGGTCGCAAAGAGTCAGGCATGACTTAGCGACTATACCACCACTAAACCAAACCATATATTATATATTTTATTTATATAATATCTCATAGAATTTTCTACAAAGATATTCATGTTGGTATAGACACTTACATTGTTTGTATATAAAGAAATTTCACTTATTTTTTTCTTTATTATATTTTATTTCACTGGCTGTCATCTCCAGCACAATATTGAATAGAAGTAGTTGGGTGGACATTTCTGATCTTAGGGAAAATCATTAAGGACAATGTTAGCTGTAGGATTTTGTGGATTACCATTATCAGGTTAAAAAAGTTTTCTGTTATTCTTAACTTGCTAAAAGATTTTCTCAGTAATGTATATTGGATTTTGCCAAATTTGTTTAAAATGAGTGATAAATGTTAAAATGCTATCTTTAAGATGGCCAGGGAAAAAGACACATTATGTATAGAGGAATAAAGATAACAGCATAGTTCTGAAAAAAGATAACAGAAACAAAGTAAGCAAGAAGATAGTAGGAAAACATCTCTTAATTACCGAAAGATTAACACTCCCAACCTCCCATTCTATATCAAGTAAAAATATCTTTTAAAATGAAGGCAAAATAAAGACATACAAAATCTGAAAGAATTAGGCACCAGCAAACTGGCACTATAAGAAATGTAAAAAGAAAGTGAAACTAAATAGAAATACATATCAATATCCAGGAGTGAACAGTATAGAAAATGATAACTGTGTGAGTAAGTATATGTATATACATATTTTTTCTTTTTTATTTAAATCACTTTAAAAGATAATTCATTGTTTAAAGAAAAATGTAGTGTTGTTTCTATCATATGTATAGAAGGAAATTATCTGACAACAGTTGAAGAAAGAACAAGTGGACATATACCATTGGTTCTTAAAGGTTCTTATACTATACATGAAGTGGCACAATATTCTTTGAAGGTAGACTGATAAGTTAAAATGTGTCCTATAATGTTGAAAACAGTTAACAAAATAATATAACAAAGAATTATAGTTAATAAGTCAACAAAAGGGATAAAATAGTGTAATAAAAATTCATCAGTACAGCTACAATAAGGTATCATCTCACACCAGTCAGAATGGTTATCACTGAAAAGTCTACAAATAATGAATGTTGGAGAGGGTGTGAAGAAAAGGGGAATCCTTCTACACTGTTGGTGGGAATGTAACTTAGTGCAGCCATTATGGAGAACAGCATAAAGGTTACTTACAAAATTAACAATAGAGTTACAATAAAACCTAGCAATTCCACTCCTGAACATATATCTGGTAAAGATGAAAATTCTAATTTGAAAAACTACATGCACTCCAATGTTCATAGCAACGCTAATGGAAACAATGTACGTGTCCATCAACAGGTGGATAAAGAAGAAGTGGTACATATATACAATGGAATAATACTAAGCCATTAAAAAGAATGCAATAATGCCATTTGCAGTAAAATAGATGGACCCAGAGATTATCATACTAAGTGAAGTAAGTTAGAGATAAATATCATATGATATCACTTATATGTGGAATCTAAAAACATGATGCAAATGAACTTTTTAACAAAGCAGAAATGGACGCACTGACAGAAAACAAACTTATGGTTACCATAAGAGAAAGGGGGAATACATTTTTAAAAATTAGTCAATACAAAAGAAATTATAAAAAGAACAGAGAGGGTAAGTAGAAAAAATAGAATGGTAGATTTAATCCAACCATATCAATAAACACATGAATTGCCTTTTCGTTCAGGTTAGGACTGTGACTTCTCATTTCACCCTATGGCATCTAATGTGGGTTACACACATTGGCTTGTGGAATAATTTCTGTCTCAGTTGGACCGCAACACATAAAAAAAAAAAAACCGTCATCCCATTTTACTGAAGAGATTGAAGTGTGAAGTTCAGTTATTCATCCCAGCTCACACAGAAAGCTGTGGCTATTTCTGACTTTAACTCCATTTCCAGATCCCAAGTCTGAGCTGTTTCTATACACCAAGAACTCCCTGTGGAAAGCAGCAGGAAGACTGGGGATACGGGTCAGAGGGGAAGGGAGCACCCTGACTCCAGATGTGGCAGAACCAAGGCGAGAAGCAGTTTCTTTGATCATCCTTCCTTAGGCCCACCTGGTCCCTGGAGCAGGCCAGGCTTCATCCACGTTCATCCCTCTGGCCTTCTCTCAATGGGCTCAAGGTGCTATATCTGAATCATTCAGGCTCAGTGTACAAGGGTACCTGATGAGCTGAAATCCCCCCAGATCACCCACCCAGCTATGCTTCCCAGTCCATGACTGTGTGCACCTGGAGGATGGGGATGGGAGGAGTATCTTTCCAATTTGCCCAGAAATTTCCGCTGGGTTAGCGATGGCTCTCTCTCTATTCTCCTGGCCCACCACTCAGTTGGAAATTCCTTGAAAGCAGAAGCTGCTTAATTGTCCTTTGTACACTCACAGTGGATTCTCACTCAGGGTCCAATCCTGGTTCATGACCCTTGCTGAGTGGCCTGAGCCTTATCCCATGGCTACTGAGTGTGCTGGTGCTTGTGTGTGCATGACCTGCTGTCACCCAGGATGATGACCCTTCTGCCTCTAGCAATCATTCACTGACTTTTCCTTTCTTTTCTCCTCCTCCCGCCCTCTCTCTCTCCTTCCCTCCCTCCCTGTGTGGGGGGGTGGGGAAGGATGGGAGTACATCTTGTTTGATGACCTCCCATCTTGAATGGTAATCACCATCCCACTAGATGTGGCTTCTCGTATCCTTGACTTTATCTTAATAAATAATCCAACACATTTAGCAGAAATCATTGCATCTTTGTTTAGGGATTAAGCCTGGAGATATATTTAAACTGCACTGAGCGCTGGTAATCCTGAAAGGGCTGAAGCAATCCTGATAGCACGGTGGGGCCGCAGCAGTTAGTGCGGTTGCTCAGCTGCAGATGTTATTAAAGCAGCTGTTATTAAAGATAAGAAAAGATCAGTATGCACGTGCACACATGTGCACAGACTCACTCCAACGTGCCTGGGTGCATGCAAAAACACATGCCCACATACTCCAAGTGCATGAACTCATGTCATTATGCTTGCAAGCCTGTGCAAACTCATTTGAGCTCACACACACAGACATATGTGAAACATGTCTGTTCATGCATATATAAGCATATATGCCCACTCACGTAATTTTACAAGTAAATGTGGTGAAGTGTCTATGTTTACAGGGCTTGCAGGTGACACTAGTGGTAAAAAAAAACAACAAAACCAAAAAACATGCCTGCCAGTGCAGGAGGCATAAGATACCTGGGTTTGATCCCTGGATCGGGAAGGTCCCCTGGAGGAAGGCATGGCAACCCGCTACAGTTTTGCCTGGAGAATCTCTTGGATAGAGGAGCCTGGTGAATCATAGTCCATAGGGTCGCAGAGTCAGACACAACTGAAGTGACTTAGCACGCATGCTTGAACACACATCTATGTTTACATGCAAACGTGACCACCTCCCTATACTTCTGGAGCTACAAATACGCAAACAAACAGCTGCTCTGAAACCATCTGGTACAAGGTACAATGCTGAGGACATGAGTCTCTGGGCTCTAGATATACAGTTTGCAAACAGCTCTGGGTCTGCATCGATATTTCTTCTTGCATCTGTGCCGAGCAGTCTTTATCTCCCTGGAGTTGTAGCAGAGCCTTCCCTGGCTGCCTTATGATTCCGGGAATTATTTGGAAACTCTACTGGAATCAAATCAATTCAGTTTTCTTTGGCCCCAGGAGTTAGGACACCAAGCGCTACCTGCATTAAAGCATCTCTGCTACCTGCCCACAGTCTGCCACGAAGCCATGTCCCCAGCCACTGGTGGCCTTGATGTTTCTTTCATTTATGCATTCATTGTCTCAGCAGGTATTTCTTGGCTTTCTGCTGGGTGTTTTGTGCAATTACTTGTATAAGATAGAAGTACATACAAGGCATATTTCTGTCTTTCAGGATCCTGTGGGAGGGGATGCAAGGCCTACATACAAAGAATTCATTATGTCACAATAAAAAGCAGTCACATAATGGTACAGTAACGCTGAGATTCCAAATGAGTAGGTGCCAGGGGCCCACAGGACTATGTTTGGATGTTCACTAGAGGGAGTTACATAAGGACACAGCATATGATTGTACTCATGGCTATTGTTTATTACAATGATGGTGGCGCTACTGGTAAAGAACCCACATGCCAATGCAGGAGAAGCAAGAGATGCAGGTTCAAACCCTGGGTCTGGAAGATCCCCTGGAGGAGGGTGCAGCAGCCCACTCCAGTACTGTTCTCTGGAGAATCCCATGGACAGAGGAACCTGGTGGGCTACAGCCCATGGGGTCGCAAAGAGTCAGACACAACTGAAGCAAGTTAGCACGCGTACACCGTCAAGACACGCAGCTGGATCATAAGGCAAAATGGCTCAGCGGGCTTCTGGGAGAACCCATGTGCAGGGTTCCTCTTGCTCTCTCCTTCCCAAGACTGAACGCACAGCACACACTTTTCCCTCAGCAATAAAATTGCAGCAACACATGTGTGACCTTTCTGCCTGGAGAAACCCATCAGAAACACAGTGCCTGAGATTATTATGGGGGCTGGTCACATAGGCACATGTCTATGCGTGTGCCTAGACCAAAACTCCAGTCTTCTGGAAGGAAAGCACATACTCAGCACAAACAGTCTAGACACAGCAAGCCACTCTTACCATTTGGGGAAGGTCCTATGACTGTAGAGACCTGCTTACTAGCCAAGGGCCAACCTTGCAAGCAGGCTTTTCTAAGGATAGCAGCATCAGATCTACTCTGTCAACTCATCTGTACAGAGCAGTAAGGAAAAGTGAGCAGTTCCAGGGAGAAAAACATGAACATGAGCTGGGCATCTCAATGAGCAGAAGGCGGTTACACTGGGTCTTGAAGGTTGATCGGGATTTGATCAGGCAGAGAGGACTGAGATGGAAACTTCAACAGCTCAGTCCCAAGAGACAACAGCAAGGTGGCTAGGAGGTTGGGGAATGGAGGGAAGAGACTTCTTGACTAAGTTGACAAACTGGGGTAACCGCCAGGAGCTGTAAACTCTGCTAGACAGTGGGGATTTAGATCAGTCATGAAAGAGCAGTAAACTAAGAAGAGAAATAGACAGAAAAGTATCAGTAGCAGGATGAGAGGAAAACTCAGTCTTGTCTGAGAAGTCCTGATCATCCAGAGCTAGCTGGGACCTGAAGGACCAGTAAGGAGTGAGCCAGCTCAAGGAGGATGAGAAGGACAATGATGTCCCAGGGTTGCACATGCAGAGGAGAAAAGGAGAAGAGGAACATGGTGAGTCCAACAATCTCCACCAAAGTACTGCCATTGGCAGGCTAGGGCACTGCAGTATGCCTTTGCTTACTTGTTTTGTTGCCAAAATAAGATCTCAATCAGAGCCAGGTTCACATTAAATTGTACAGTCCTTCTACTGTTTAATGCCCATTGAAATATGTAGCCTTTTTGTAGGGAGGACACCAGAGTTCATCACAGGGAGGAGACTTTCTCATGCTTAGCTTCGATGCTTCCTTCCATTAACTCATATCTAATATGTCAGTGAATCCTCTTGTCTCCACTTCCAAGTGCATCCCCAAGTAGACCATCTCTCACCATCTGCACAGCTATTGCTGGAGCCCAAGTCACCAGCATCTCTCTCCCACTTTCCCTGCAGCAGCCAGAAAATCCCTCTAAAATGTAAATCAGATTGTAGTTCTCTCCTGCCTAAAACCTCACACACAATTATCATTGCATTTGGTATGAAATCCACCACAGCTTAATGTCCCAGTGGTCCGGACCCTTGCCTACCTCTCCACCCTCCAGGCATCTCTCCCCATGCTATTCGCTAGGCTACACTCACCTTGGTCTTCTTTCTTGTTCCCGGGACGCATCAGGCTCGTTCTTGCCTCAGGACATTTGCACATTCCATTCCCTCTGCCTGGAACTCTCTCTTCCCTGCTCGCTAGGTTCTTGGCTCCTTCTGATACAGGTCCCTGGTGAGAAGCACCTCTTTAGATAGAACTCACTCAGATTCTCTATGTTCCCCTGTCAACATCACCCCATCTCAATGACTTACTATGTGGTTATTGCATTCTTCTCTTTGTATAATTACTTACTGCAACTTGGATTTTTTTTCTTATTTGGATTTTATCATCTGTCTCCCTTCAATTTCATTATAAATTCCCAGATGGCAGGAACCCTGCCTAGCTCACTTAGCCAGCAGTTTAAAATATGCCTGACGCTGTGTTCAACAAATATTTGTGGAATGAGTGAGTGGTGACTCAGCTAGTCAGTGATTGGGCTGGGGCATTTATGGGGTCTTAAGCCCTGTCTTCCATCTGTGCTCTGGCACAGAACATGCAGAGCACTCCCACAGGTGGATGTCTGCGAAATGCATCACAGAGAGGAAACCTAGGCAGCCAGTGGACAGAAGGATGGTGGGCCCTGAGACCTGCAACACACCTGGGGGACAGAAAAGGTGTCTGAGGATAGTCCACCTATAGGCAGTGTGCGGGAGCCCAAGGGGGCAAGCTCAGCAAAGAGCCTTACAATGAAGAAGACAGGGTCATTGTGGAGTCCAGACAGGTGGTCAGAAGGCGTATCCTGGTTAACAGGACTTTCTTATTGACAGGGGAGGAAGGCAGCAAGAAGGAAGACTGAGGTCGACAGGCCATGTCAGGGGTGGTAGCTGTGCACTAGAGGCTAGTGTGGACTTAGGGTCAGCACTCCCCTCCCTGGGAGGACTGGTGAGAGTCAGGGTTGACCCTGAAGAAACAGGGGTGCCCAGCAGAGCAGCAGTGCAGAAACTTCCATCTGCATGGGGTGCAGTTGATATAATCACATGGATGGGGCAGTTGGAGTGTTTGAGCTAAGACATGATGGCAAGGGGTAGGAGGAGGGTAAAGAGCAAAGAGGGCTTAGCATGATGCCTGTATTGGGCTCAGAGGGAAAGGAAATAGGAGCCTGTATGAAGTAGTCATGAGGTCACAGCTGTGGATGCTAGGAGGCAGCACTAGGGCGCAAGGAGCTGGGAGATGACCAGGCACAGACTCCGCTCCTTCACACTTCTGCCACGGCCAGCCCTGAATGGACTTCACTGGAACTAGCAAGAACAAAGGGTGGGATAGGGCTTTGGAAGATCTCTTCAGCAAGAGAGAGAGTCATGCCAATGGCTCTTCCCCCTGACATCCAGCCAAGCTGACCCCATTGAGGCCAGGGAAATGCAATGGTTTTCACCTGAACTCTGCTCCATCTCTTGGGCTTCCCTGGTGGCTCAGACAGGAAAAGAATCTGCTTGCAATGTGGGAGACCTGGGTTCAATCCTTGGGTTGGGAAGATGACCTGGAGAATGGAATGGCTACCCACTCCAGTATTCGTGCCTAGAGAATCCCATGGACAGAGGAGCCTGGAGGGTTACAGTCCTTGGGACTGCAAAGAGGTGGACATGACTGAGCAACTAACACTTTCACTTTCTGCTCCATCTCTGCTAAGAGTCTGCGAAAGCCATGATGAGGTTTTTCTACATTTTATGGGAAACCTTTGGTTTTCTCCAACTCCAGAGGGTTAAATGGGGGGAAGAAGGGGTTGCTCCAGGGCCTACAGGAGTGCAGCCCTTCCCCAGGTGCAATGATTTACAATGAAGGGCCCTGCACTGCCCAGTGGAGTCTCTGGGGCCCGGCTGGGCTGGTGTCCGCCCCCTTACTGACGGGAACAGCCCTGCTCTGTTTGCATGGATGCGACTCCTCAGCAGATGGTGAATCAGACCTCGATGTCTCTGTGTGTGCTTTGTACATTTTACTTGTTGGTAATGAATTTACAAATCCTTTAAGTACGGGAAACAGAGCCTTCCCACGAGCTGAACAGATGGGAGAGAAGGCTTTCTAAAGGCTTTTCAAAGTGGCCTGTTTTCCCCCACTCCTGGTTTAATATCTCTTGCTATGTCTACAAATGCTTTAATAGTTGGGGGTGAGGGGGAAACCTGCTCTGTCCTTCTTTCTTGGGCTCCCCAGAACACTTGGAAGGCCTGCCTCCCGCAGCCAGGAACCCATGAGCAGGACAGCACCACCGGGCCCTGTTGGGGAACCTTCACCATCCGACATCATGGAGTGTGTGTGCCACAGTCCATGGAAGGAAGGAAGGAAGCAGAACTTCTTGCAAAGCTGACACCAATTTTTCTAGTGGGGTGAGAGCCCCAGGGCTCCTTCCAAGTGGGACTGATAGAATGGTTTATAATTGCAAAGCTGCAGTAGATGGCAAGGACGGCCTGGAGGTTTCATCTTTCCCTTTGCCATCTCTCTCTGACGTGGGCTCCACCTCAGATGGCATCTCTTTCGCCATGCCTTGACTCAGTACTTGACTGCGTGACTTGCTTTGGCCAATGAGACGTTAGGAGACCGGAGGCAAGCAAAGGCTTTAAATGCACTTGCCCAGTGAAACTGGTTCTCTTGCTTCATGAGAAGGACATGCCTGGGCAAGTTTGATGGTTCTAGAAAGTAGAGGAGACACATGGAGTGGAGCCAGTTCCCTGATAACTAGATAGGGACATGGGCCAAGACAGGCAAATCTTGACATGCAAGACTCTTGACTCTTGACATATCTTGACTCTTAACATGAGAGTCAAGAGTCTAGAGAAGCATCACCAACTTTTTGGCACCAGGGACCAGTTTCATGGAAGACAGTTTTTCCTTGGATGGGGTTGTGGGGATGGGGTTGCAGGATGGGTTATGATTTTGAGATAATTCAAGTGCATTACACTTATTTTACACTTTATTTCTATTTTGTGGCAATCTCAGGATATTCCACCTTCACTTTAGGGTTCAGTTCCATGCTCCTATGAGAATCTAATGCCTCTGCTGCTCTGACAAGAGGTAATGAGAACATTGTGGGGCAGCTTTAAATATAGATGAAGTTTCGCTTGCTCGTTGCTCACCTTCTGCTGTGTGGCTTGGTTCCTAACAGGCCATGGACTGGTACTAGTCAGTGGCCTGGGGGTTTTAGACCCCTGGGTCTAGAGGACAGTCTTCCTTCTACCCTCAGTCCAGCACAGAGCACCCCACCTGGAAGAAGCAGTAATTACAGAAATGGATAGAGTTTACCAAATGTATATGAAACAAAAAAGGATACTAGTTACACTAACCTTACAGAGTTGCTTTGAAGAAGAAGTGAACAATAAGAAAACTGAAGTATTTAGTACAGTCCTTGGCCCGCAGCAAACACTGAGTAAATGTCAGCTAGCATTATCTATGTGCATTGACTTTGATCATTAAAACCACCCCTAAATTAAATATTATTATCTCATGTTACAGATAGGGATGTTGAAGCATAGAATAGTTTAGTGACTTGACCAAAATTATACAACTCGATAAATGAAAGACCTGGGATCAAAATTCACATTTGCTCAGCGATGGAAACAATCAAGAGAACAATACAAAACCAGATGCAAGATAAGTACATGTCCAGAATAAGAACACACAGAAAATGCTGGAAATACCATAAGGGAGAAAACTCAGATTGGTCTGGAGCAGGGTTTCTCAACCTTGGCACCACTGACATTTGAGGCTGGATAACTCCCAGGTGGCTTGGTAGTAAAGAATCCACCTGCCAATGCAGGAGGCACGGGTTCAATCCCTGAGTTGGGAAATACCCTGGAGAAGGAAATGGCTACCCACTCCAGTATTCTTGCCTGGAGAATCACATGGAAAGAGGAGCCTGGTGGGCTACAGTCCATGGGGTCACAAAGTCAGACACAACTAAGGAACTAAGCAACAACATCAACAGCTCTTTGTTTGGGACAATCTGTCCTGTATGTTGCAGGATGATGTTACAAGCATCCCTGACCTCTATCCACTAGATGTCAATATAGCCTCCTCCCCAAGTGATTACAACATTGCCAAATATCCCCTGAAGGGCACAGTCACCCCACACTGAGAACCACTGTTTGGAGATCTCAGGGAAGGTTGCACATAGAAGGTAGACTTCAACATGTCCAGATAAGAATATACATAGCAATCCCCAGGTGTGAATTTCAAGGATCAATCAACACATAAAAATTAAACATTAAGAGAGACCGTTTCAGAGAAAAAAAAACAGTCCTTTCTAAGAAAGCATTACTGGCAATTTTAAACTAATATTCTAAAAAATATGTTTGAAACTTTAAAATAGTAAATTTATAGAATCTGGATGTAAACTATATCGTGAGTGTTTACTTCATAAAGTGGCATCAACTGTACATTTCTATTTACCAGTACAAGAGGAAATGAGGCAGGAAAGACCAACATATTATGGTATTTTCCTTTATCCTTGCACCATACTCCCCACATGGTGGTTATTATGGTTATTATTCTGGTTTTAGTAGAGACAGTGATGCTGGCGATACGGTTTGGCACCAGAATGAGAACTGGCATTTAGTTGACAGCTGCCTTGTCTGGATACAGTCTTCAGTCTCAGGCATTGCCTCATATTTCTGGCTTCCCTTAATGTGGGCAAAAAAAGATGTGCTGATTTACAAGACCTAAATTCCCTTTGACAACTGTATTAGTTTTCTGGGTCTGCCATGACAAAATACCACAAACTGGATGGCTTCAGACGATTGAATGTATTCTCTC
Organism: Okapia johnstoni; assembly: GCA_024291935.2. Taxonomy (NCBI): domain Eukaryota; kingdom Metazoa; phylum Chordata; class Mammalia; order Artiodactyla; family Giraffidae; genus Okapia; species Okapia johnstoni. The sequence continues at coordinate 40,173,922 of CM044314.1, read as the reverse complement.
ACAGTTCTGGAAGCTGGAAGCCCGAAATCAAGAAGTCAGTAGGTTGCTTTTTTCTGAGCACCCTGAAGAAAAATCTGCCCTAGGCCTCCCTCTTAGCTTTAGTGATTGGCTGGCAGATCCTTGGTGTTGTCCCTTGGATTTCAGGTACATCACTTCAATATCTGTCTCATTTTCATGGGTTTTCACTGTTGTTTCTCTCCGCTTAGAAGGACACATTGTAATCACATTGGATTAAAAGGCCCTTCTGCTCCGCTATAGGACTTCCCCAGTAGCTCAGCTGGTAAAGAATTTGCCTGCAATGTGGGAGATCCTGGTTCAATTCCTGGGTCAGGAAGATCCCCTGGAGAAGGGATAAGGCTAACCAGTCCAGTATTCTTGGAATTCCCTAGTGGCTGAGATGGCAAAGAATCCACCTGAAATGTGGGAGACCTGGGTTCAATCCCTGGGTTGGGAAGATCCCCTGCAGAAGAGCACGGCAACCCACTCCAGTATTCTTGCCTGAAGAATCTCCATGGACAGAGGAGCCTAGAGGGTTACAGTCCATGGGGCTGCAAAGAGTCATATATGACTGAGCAGCTAAGCACAGCACAGTACTTCACTATAACTTCATCTGAACAAATTATTTCTGCAATGGCCCTATCTCCAAATAAGTTTACTTTCTGAGGCACTAGAGATTAGGATTTCAATATATCTTTTGGGGGAATACAATTCAATCCATAACAATAACCTATCATGTGAGACCCACTTTGGGATGACATCTACTCCATCATTGTCTACTCCAATATTCTTGCCCGGAGAATTCCAGGGACAGAGGAGCCTGGAAGGCTATGGTCCACGGGGTCACAAAGAATTGGGCACAACTGAGCAGTTAACATACACTATTTCATCCCATCTATCTTCTTTATGTACATTTATCCCTTTGATCCCTGAAGGAATGGGGCTAAAAGTGATAAGTCTTCTATAATCCTAGAACCCCATAGAGTCTACCATCCCTTACAGCCAATTGTAACTACAGGATTTTGCTGCTACCCTGCCATAGCTTTAAAGTTGTTTTCCTACAGTATTGGGGTGTTTTCACCGCCCCATTCATCCCTCCTCCCCAAAACCACTTGTAAGCACCCACGATCTGCATTTGTAGAATCATGACAAGAACAGTAGGTTCCATCTGAGGTCATGAAAGAGGTTTTGTTTGGTTGGATGATAAGATCCTAAAAGAAAATGTACCCTTTCTTCTGGTATCACAATGTGATGTTGTTATCATGTCCTTGGCCTTCCAGAAACCTCATGCACGTGTGTGTAAGCCACTTCAGTCGTCTCCAACTCGTTGCGACCCCATGAACTTCAGCCCACCAGGCTCCTCTGTCCAGGGAATTGTCCAGACAAGAATACTGCAGTGGGTTGCCATTCCCTTCTCCAAGGGATCTTCCCAACCCAGGGATCGAAACTGCATCTCTTGTTTCTCCTGCACTGGCAGGCTGATTCTTTACCACTAGCGCCACTTGGGAAGCCCTCCAGAAACCTCGTGGCCACTTAAACTAGAAGGTTGCCCCAGTTACCATGCACGTGAAAGTTAAGATAGCATGTAAAACTTCTTAGTGCCCTGAAGTGGGTAAAATGTAAATGGTGGGGATAGTAGGAGAAGGGGAGGAACTGGAGGAAGTCTCAGAAAGGCAGGCGGGGACAGAGGGGAGGATGAGCCCTGCAAAGAAATAGCAGTGCTAGGTAAAAATCAGTGGAGAACATTTCTCAGGGGCTGATATTGGAAAAATGGGCCAAGAGAGTCAATGACAGCTGCCTATACAGGGCACAGACTGGCGTGGTGGTGATAGAGCCTAGCCAGGAGGGACACAACTTAGCTCCCATCAAAAACCTGAGCAAGTGCTGACAGGAAAGGAAAGACCATGACGAGTGTGGCTTAGTCCTCAGCTCTAAAATCCATTACTGTAGCAAGTCAACATGGTCTTGTCACCAGGCAGATCCCTGCCAGGGAAATCCTAGTAATAGTAACCAAGAAATTCATCCAGGAAGGGTCAGCCTCCATGTATTTTGAGGAAATAGCTTCCCAGCAGGGATGAACACCACTTGCTTAGCCTCCCTGGCCTCATCTGTAAAATGCAGACATATGAAAACTCTAATATTCTTTCCCACACTTAGGAACCTTGCATCAGACCCCAGGGAGAGAAACAAAAGGGGAATGGGGGGAATCCTTTTCTAATGCTTTCTCCAATCTCTCTCTTCTGCTCCTCCATAATCTCCCACCTTGCTGAACCAACTGTGGATTTCTCATTAGAGCTCCGGCTTCATAAATGCCTCCACGGCTGGCAATTGATTTTCTAAAAATGGAATATGCATGCAGGCTCAACCCCACAACAATTGAATTCTTCTCTACCTAAAATCAATTGTAAAAGTGTATGTAAAACTACAATAGTGCTAAACATCTTGTAATAAGGTGATTGTGCTAAGTGAGCATCTGATTTAAGAAGTGGCTCAGCGGTGCAGGGCTGGATCACGCCACCTAATCAGGGGCCAGCAGGAGACACACTGGCTCCCAGGTGAGCAGGCAGCCCTGGAGGTACAGCAGCAAGACAGTGGCAGTCGGAGTTTCAGGGGGAGAAGATGGGCTCACAAGTAAGGCGATACCCCTTATTCAGGCCCACTTTCTTCACTAAACTCTTCCCCATCCCTACCCCCAAAATGGAAATTAGACCTCGGAGGACAGGGAGAGAGCAAGACGAAGGAAGGGTAAATAAAGAGGGGGAAAGCAGGCAGGCTTTCCAGGTGGCTCGATGGTAAAGAATCTGCCTGCCAATGCAGAAGATGTGGATTTGATCCCTTGGTCAGAAAGATCCCCTGGAGAAGGAAATGGCAACCCACTCAAGTATTCTTGCCTGGGAAATACCATGGACAGAGGAGACTTGAGGGATACAATCCATGGGATCACCAAATAGTAGGACACAACTGAGTGACTAAACAACAACAAAGCAAGCAGGCAGGAGGCTGGAGGGCTGGACGCAGAGTACAGGCAGGAGTCCCAGCTGGGCAAAAATGGGCTCCCAGGGAGGGAGTGTGGGGGGAGCAGTCTGAGACCCAAGCCGTGCTTACAGGACGAGCCTCAGCTCTCTGCACGGTGAAGCTCCATGTCCTCATCTGCAGAACGGGGATGGGCACACAGGACGGAGGTGGGTTCGCCATGGGCCTGGCCTATGAAGGATCAGAGGTTCAGAGCAGGGATCCTCCATCCAGTGGGCAGCCTCAGTCACTCCAGTGCCCTTCAAACTCCCAACCCATTCCCCTACTCTATTATTTTCCAAAATGCCGCCATTACATTAGTCTTTGCAATACAACTTCTGTGTCACATTAGGCTCTGTCCCTCATTCTCTTCTTGAAAAAGCAGGTATTTCCAAGCGAAGTAAAACTCTTCATACCATAGCAGTGCGGGTACTCCTGGGGGAATCAGTGGGGTGGGGGCCCTGGAGGAAACCATGCACTTTCAGACATGGACTCAGCACCCAGCGGCTGCCAGACCCTGAGCAAAACATGTGGGCACAATGCAACCTTGCAGAACCCCCCGTTTAACAAAGGAGAAAGTTACAGCTCCAGGTGCCAAGCACTGAGGGAGGGGTGATGAGGTGGGGGTAATCATGGGGAGCAGCGTCAGTTTCACTACTTAAAGGAAATGGAGCTCTGCAGTGAGGCTTGAAGTAAAGGTAAGATTTGGTGAAGAGTGGGAGGGAGGAAGAAGAGCATCTCTGAAATCAGGGAGGCTGCTAGACACAGACCTGCTGGAAGGTGAACCTGGAGCTGTGAGTGGTGAGACTGGAATTGGTATGTAGAGAAGGAGCGAGAATTATGGTACAGATGAACTTATTTGCAAAACAGAAATAGAGACACAGATGTAGAGAAAAAGCTTATGTATACCAAGGGGCAAAGGGGGTGGGATAAATTGGGAGACTGGGATTGATATATATACACTACTATGCACAAATTAGATAACTAATGGGAACTGCGTATACGGTACAGGAACTCAACTCAGTGCTCTATGGTGACCCAAATGGAAAGGAAATCCAAAAAAGAGGGGATATATGTATAATTGATTCACTTTTCTGTACAGCAGAAACTAACACAACATTGTGAAGCAACTATAGTCCCATACAAATTTTAAAAAGTAAAAGAATATGGTGGAAGAGGTTAAGACAGATCAGGACTCAGTCTGACTTAATGACTGAATTTCCAGGGTTTGAGAAAAGATCTTCTGCAGTCTAGAATAGTTTGCAGGTTTCTCGTTCCCTAGGATCCCTTTGAATTTCAAAATAGCCCCTACTTTTCTGTCTCAAACTGAATGGATCAGAGTCTTGCTCTTTTGAACAGGCTTTCTCCCAGGGTTGAAATAATTACAGGGATCACCTCTAGGTGATTCACCCGAAGGTGGTTAGTGACTCCCTAGATATTTTGAAGAAGATGTGGGCTTCCCAGATGGCGCTAGTAGTAAAGAATCTGCCTGCCAATGCAGGAGACGTAAGAGATGCGGGTTCGATCCCTGGGTTGGGAAGATTACCTGGAGGAGGGCATGGCAACAAACTCCAGTATCCTTTTCAGAAGAATCTCATGGACAGAGGAGCCTGGGGGGGTATGGCTTATAGGGTCTCAAACAGTCAGACATGACTGAAGCAATTTAACACACAAAGGGAAGATGCTGAAGGTCCTAGTGATGGTGATGGGTCCTCACTCTCCTGCCTGGAACACTGAAGGCTGACATTTCATCTGTGTGAGCTTAACTGTATACTGTAGAAAACTGTGGAGTTGCACAGATGGCCCCAGCTCTGTGACCCTTGGCTTATTTCAACCACTGTGCTTCAATTTCTTCATCACTGGAAAGGAGATTCTAACAACCTGGATTTGAGTGTTGCTGTGTGGATTAGGTGAGATAAGCAAGTAAAACCTTCATCCCAGTTCTTGGCAAAATAACTAAAATGCTAAGATGTTGTATGTATATATACAACTATATATATAAAAGACACAGATTCCTCCTAGTAAGGGCTTTCCTTCTACATGGTGACACAAATGACTATAACACAAAGGAAAATTCACCATCTGATAGAGGTGACAAGCACACTTTGGACTGGCCTCCCAGAGAGGTGGCCATTGGGTCACTCACATCTGAAGGATGAGAAAGACTTGACAGACAGACGGGGGAGTAAGGGACTCATGGAACAATCATGACTACACGTGGTGGTAGGCTAAAATGAAGTTTACTACAGCATACAGTTAAGCTCACACAGGTGAAAGATCAGCCTTCAGTGTTCCAGGCAGGAGAGTGAGGACCCATCACCATCACTAGGACCTTCAGCATCTTCCTGGGGCGTGCTAAATTGCTCGAGTTTAGCACTGCCTTAGGCTACGTTTCTGATTTTCCAAGATGAATTTAGACCCTGGCACCAGCAACTGAATCTTCTATTTTTGTGTGTGTCCCTGGTGACCCCCGGACCATGTGCCCTGTACATGAGGTGCTCAGGGGAAAATTACCCATAAAGATGAGAAACAAGGCTTGAAAGGGCAACAAGTTCATAAAAGAACCAGGAAGGGAGCCCCATGCTCCAGAAATGCCCCTGAAAATACTATCTGGCCTCAAAAGCAGGCCAGTTTGCTAAGCAGATGGACCTGGGCTGGAACCCTGGCTTTACTCATTAGAGGTGTGGCCCTTCATCTGTAAATTAGGGATAAAAACGGGAGGATGCCATGTACTAAGCCATGCCAAGTTCTTAGCACAGTCTGGCATGTGGACATGGACAATAAATACTAGCCTAAAACATAAAACAACAAAAAATAAAAGCAAGTAAATTAAACGTTGATGTTGCTCAGGTCTGCTTTGAGACTGAGGCTAGAAGCTTGAGCTTCAGGCTTTTCCTGATCTGCCTGGTGTCAGCCCAATTTCTAAGCAGGGGACCGCCCCAGACCCATGGGAATTTGTTGATAGACTACTTTCCCAAGCTGACCTGAAGCACAGAGGAAGGTGATTAGCAACCTGCCCAAGGCCACGGCAGGATTCACCAAGACTCCTAGTAGAAACCCAGCCACAACAAGCCCTTAACTCTTAAAGGTACATGACTACTGAAAAAGAAAATTTCACCAACATTACAAACAACCGTCAAAAGTACCTGGACTAGTAGCATTATCCCATTTTATTGATGAGAAGGAAGCTGGGGTCTTTAGGATGTAAGTGACTTTCCCTGATAGCAGGCAAGCAAATCATCTAGAGGGCTTCCAAGGTGGCTCAGCGGTAAAGAACCCACCTCCAATACAGGAGATGCAGGAGATTAGGGTTCAGTCCCTGGGTGATAAAGATCCCCTGGAAGAAGAAATGGCAACCCACTCCAGTATTATTGCCTGGAGAATCCCATGGACAGAGGAGCCTGGCGGGCTACAGCTCATGGGGTCGCAAAGAGTTCGACATGACTGAGCGACTAAGCACAACACAGCACATGAAAGAAAACATGGATGTTAGATGGAGCGATGTGCCTACTGAACATAAAACTTTCTCAAATAATCAAGGGAACTATCTCCAGAGAACAAGTCACTTACCTAATAATGAGTGATAGAATTTTCACCACGGAGTGTTTCTAAGCTTGGGAGAGGCTGACACCTGTGCTTTCCACATCTAGACATTTGGTTTGCAGCCTGACATTGTGAGGATTTACCAAGATGGTTTCCGGGAGGTGTTCTAACTTTGAGAGGAAGAGAAGCATAAAGAGAGTAAAATCAGGGGTCTCTGTCCACTGGGCAGAGTTTCTCAGGAAGTGTTACTCACTCCTTTTACCAGTATGAGCAAGGACCTTGGCTGTTGGGTCATTAGTGTCCACGTTTGAAGCTTTTCATTATTGAATTCTGTTTGGCTTCAGCCCCTTCGCCAATCATCTGCTTAGAGACAGAAGACTGGATAAAGATACCTATTCACATCCCTTTTCAGATTTCTATTAAAAAGATTCTGAGAGTCCTTTCCGACAGACCTCTTGTTTATTTAGGCAGAGATGGGTCCCAGTTTTTCAAGCCTCCTGCTCCCTCCTACCCTCCATATATAATAAGGATAATGTATACTTGCATTCCCATCTTGGAAGCTTTCACCCACAATTAAGTTACTAGCATCAGAGGGAAGACAGGCTGAAACCACAATCACAGAAAACTAACCAATCTAATCACGTGGACCACAGCCTTGTCTAACTCAATGAAATTAAGCCATGCCACGTAGGGCCACCCAAGATGGATGGGTCTTGGTGGAGAGTTCTGACAAAATGTGGTCCACTGGAGAAGGGAATGGCAAACCACTTCAGTATTCTTGCCTTGAGAACCCCATGAACAGTATGAAAAGGTAAAAAGGACACTGAAAGATGAACTCCCCAGGTCAGTAAGTACCCAATATGCTACTGGAGATCAATGGAGAAATAACTCCAGAAAGAATGAAGAGACAGAGCCAAAGCAAAAACAATACCCTGTTGTGGATATGACTGGTGATAGAAGCAAGGTCTAATACTGTAAAGAGCAATATTGCATAGGAACCCGGAATGTTAGGTCCATGAATCAGGGGAAATTGGAAGTGGTCAAACAGGAGATGGCAAGAGTGAACGTCGACATTTTAGGAATCAGAGAACTAACATGGACTGGAATAGGTGAATTTAACTCAGATGACCATTATATCTACTACTGTGGGCAAAATCCCTTAGAAGAAATGGAGTAGCCATCATAGTCAACAAAAGAGTCCAAAATGCAGTACTTGGATGCAATCTTAAAAACGGCAGAATGACCTCTATTCGTTTCCAAGGCAAACCATTCTATATCACAATAATCCAAGTCTATGCCCTGACCTAAATCAAATCCCTTATGATTATACAGTGGAAGTGAGAAATAGATTTAAGGGGCTAGATCTGATAGACAGAGTGCCTGATGAACTATGGACAGAGGTTCGTGACATTGTACAGGAGACAGGGATCAAGACCATCCCCATGGAAAAAAAATGCAAAAAAGTAAAATGGCTGTCTGAGGAGGCCTTACAGATAGCTGGGAAGAGAAGAGAAGCAAAAAGAAAAGGAGAGAAAGAAAGATTTTCCCATCTGAATGCAGAGTTCCAAAGAATAGCAAGGAGAGATAAGAAAGCCTTCCTCAGCGATCAATGCAAAGAAATAGAGGAAAACAACAGAATGGGAAAGACTAGAGATCTCTTCAAGAAAATTAGAGATACCAAGGGAACATTTCATGCAAAGATGGGCTCGATAAAGGACAGAAACAGTATGGAACTAACAGAAGCAGAAGATATTAAGAAGAGGTGGCAAGAATACATAGAACTGTACAAAAAAGATCTTCATGACCCAGATAATCACGATGGTGTGATCACTCACCTAGAGCCAGACATCCTGGAATGTGAAGTCAAGTGGGCCTTAGGAAGCATCACTAAGAACAAAGCTAGTGGAGGTGATGGAATTCCAGTTGAGCTATTTCAAATCCTGAAAGATGATGCTGTGAAAGTGCTGCACTCGATATGCCAGCAAATATAGAAAACTCAGCAGTGGCCACAGGACTGGAAAAGATCAGTTTTCATTCCAATCCCAAAGAAAGGCAATGCCAAAGAATGCTCAAACTACCACACAATTGCACTCATCTCACACGTTAGTAAAGTAATGCTCAAAATTCTCCAAGCCAGGCTTCTGCAATACATGAACCGTGAACTTCCAGATGTTCAAGCTGGTTTTAGAAAAGGCAGAGGAACCAGAGATCAAATTGCCAACATCCGCTGGATCATCGCTAAAGCAAGAGAGTTCCAGAAAAACATCTATTTCTGCTTTATTGACTATGCCAAAGCCTTTGACTGTGTGGATCACAATAAACTTTGGAAAATTCTGAAAGAGATGGGCATACCAGACCACCTGACCTACCTCTTGAGAAACCTGTATGCAGGTCAGGAAGCAACAGTTAGAATTGGACATGGAACAACAGACTGGTTCCAAATAGGAAAAGGAGTACGTCAAGGCTGTATATTGTCACCCTGCTTATTTAACTTCTATGCAGAGTACATCATGAGAAACTCTGGGCTGGAAGAAACACAAGCTGGAATCAAGATTGCCGGGAGAAATATCAATAACCTCAGATATGCAGATGACACCACCCTTATGGCAGAAAGTAAAGAAGAACTAAAGAGCCTCTTGATGAAAGTGAAAGAGGAGAGTGAAAAAGTTGGCTTAAAGCTCAACGTTCAGAAAACTAAGATTACGGCATCTGGTCCCATCACTTCATGGCAAATAGATGGGGAAACAGTGGAAAGAGTGTCAGACTTTATTTTGGGGGGCTCCAAAATCACTGCTGATGGTGACTGCAGCCATGAAATTAAAAGACACTTACTCCTTGGAAAGAAGGTTACGACCAACCTAGACAGCATATTAAAAAGCAGAGACATTACTTTGCCAACAAAGGTCCATCTAGTAAAGGCTATGGTTTTTTCAGTAGTCATGTATGGATGTGAGAGGTGAACGATGAAGAAAGCTGAGCGCCGAAGAATTGATGCTTTTGAACTGTGGTGTTGGAGAAGACTCTTGAGAGTCCCTTGGACTGCAAGGAGATCCAACCAGTCCATCCTAGGGGAGATCAGTCCTGGGTGTTCATTGAAAGGATTGATGTTGAAGCTGAAACTCCAATATTTTGGCCATCTCATGTGAAGAGTTGACTCATTGGAAAAGACCCTAATGCTGGGAAGGATTGGGGGCAGGAGGAGAAGGGGACGACAGAGGATGAGATGGTTGGATGGCATCACCGACTCAGTGGAGGTGAGTTTGAGTAAACTCCGGGAGTTGGTGATGGACAGGGAGGCCTGACATGCTGCGGTCCATGGGCTCGAAAAGAGTAGGACACGACTGAGCGACTGAACTGAACTATACCCCAAAATGTATGCAAGTGTACCGCTGCTCAGTATGTTGTTTTCATGATCATCTGGATGCATCCACTGCTCTTTAAATGTCCCCATCACTCTAGCTCTGTTCACTGATTTTGACAAGCACCTTGCTCCATCAAATGCCTATGGGAACAGCTCTCATAATCAGTGTATGCCAGAGCCCAGTTACTTTGGCTCCATCCATCTTTGAAGTGGTTGTTTGTCACTGGTTGGTGTGTGCTAGAGAAAGTCATGATTGAGATGCCTTCCTCCACTCCTCCAGTGAAGGGAGAGCTGGGTCAGTGAGTACAGAAGGTCAGAGATCTCTGTGAGCCATGTGAGGAGCCACAGAGAAACCCCACATGTACATACACAACTTCAGCATAATAACCTAATAGAAATTCTTTAAATCTACTTGGTGATCTCTATGAATCCAGTGGCTTATAGGAAGGTCATAAATTCTGAGGTCTGTAGCATCTCAGCTCTTGTTTTTTGGGTGTGACATATTTAAAAGAGCACTTTTCATCAGCTGTAAAACAAAAGCCAAGGAGGTGTGTCCAGAGCTTAGAGGAAAAGGAAATATCTGATGGAGAATGTTGAAATAATTAAATCCACTGTTGCGCATCTAATTTATAAATTGGAATCACCTGCTCAGGGTGTGCCTGGCTCACTCCATCCCTCTCTTTGTAGCCTGCTTAAGGATTCCAGGCAACTGACTAGAGCTCCCGGACATGCATGAAATAAACTCCCTGATCTGCAAGCCGATTCACACAGCAGCTTCCCTAATAAAGCATGAGGTGAAGCTGCCAGGCACATCTGTTTTTATCAGAGATCTCCGACATATCCTAGGAAAGTAGGACAGACAGAGGTAATGCTAACCCTTTACGAACTTATCACATTTCTGCAAATGGGCTCTGTGTTGAAGATGTGGCCCCAACCACTGAGATAGTCCTACAGGTAGAGCTGTGTTCAGATGTAGAATTAATTGTGAAATTGTTTAATTCATTTCTTGGGCAAACTTTTACTCTCCACTCTGTGCCTAGCTTGGGGTAGGCACTAGAACAGAGGTTATTTGCCAATTGCTTATAAGAATTGAGTGAGGGCGTGACCACCTCAATGAGGAGAGAAAGGATAAGGAATCAAAAAAGTTTCCACCATAGAGCAATATGAAAGGATGGAACTGGGGGAACCATTATGAAATCTGAGGGGAAACCATGGCTTGAGATACATTATACCTTCTCCTATATATTTCTAGTCTATAGCTATATGGTGGGAGTGGTGACAACTCTTATTTTCTAGCTACCAACTGAATCTGGAGCAGTCTTATACCCATTGTGTTGTTTGCAATGTTTGGACTTTAACCCAGTGCCTACCCAAGCCCCTTGAGTGCTTTAGAAACATTGTTTGCTTTAGTCACTAAGGATGAAGGAAACTAAGAACCCTGAATAGATACAGTACCTAGTCTTGGGGATGATGCCTTTTCAACCTCTCATGCCCTTCTCCAGTGTGCTTCAGTCTGGGAACCACCCACAGTTTCCTAAAAATCTTCTGATTTCTAATCGTCATCTCTTCCTAGATGAATGGTCTCTTAACAGTCTTCATATGTTTTTGTGTCAGGGACACCTAACAATAAGTGGTAAAGCACCTTGTATTATGTCTGGCATGTAACAGGGGCTCAATTGCTATTACTATTTATTATAATCATGTACTCACCATGTATAGGTGAGAGAGGGTTTCATTTCCCTGGAAACTGCCACCTTCTGTCTTCGGCATGTACTCTTCACTGTACAAAAATTATATTTACACATAGGACTGCCCAAACATTAGAACATACACAATTATATTCAGTTCACTATGCCAAGCCACAGAGGTAGAAAGCCTGGTCCTGTCTGCCCAGGAGCTCACAGGCAAAATGCTACTTGAATTCAGGACAACATTTTGTGTGTTTTCCCTGATGGCATGAGAAGATGAATCTGCCAGGGAAGGAAATGCCTCTCCATTCAGAAAGTTCAGTGAGTCCAGTTGTGTTTTCCAGAAGGTCCCAGTATATTCTAAGAACAAGAGAATTCTCTGACATTTCACATTTCTCTTCCTTTGGTGAAGCAGAATGGAAGCTCTTTGATACAGATATACCTAGTCATCTTGGAGTCACTGGGCAACAGTGGGGAGAAAAAAAGAGCCTATGAATAGGATTTCTCATATTCATACCAATAAGAGAGTTTGAAGGACTGGATAACTAGGCCAAAGCCATAAAGGATCGGGTAGAATCTAGAGTGGGCATGGGGGTAAGTAACTCTTAAAGAGAGAGTCTGTGTGGTAAGGTGTAATACTTCCTCATTCAACTCCCTGACCATCTACAGAAGGGGAATGAAGTAACCTGAAGGCGATGGGAATTTTCCTAAAATAGCAAAACAAACCAGTGCCCCTTACTCTCAGTCTTCAACCTGACAGACTCTCACAGACCTGCCCAAAGTGGTATCACTGATCTATCCAATGTCTTTAATTTTGTAATCACAGACTTTTTGATCCTCTAATGCCCCATATTCTAACTTTTCTTCTTTTTGCACAAAACATGTCCTAATTAATCATTTAAAATATTCCATAAAGTTACCTTTATGAAAAACTCATACACAAGAAATGAAAAAAATTATATAATTTTGCTCAATCATAGATATTTGAAAATCTGAAAAAAAAAACCTAATTTTCTAGGAAAATGTAAATTACCAAAGTTTACCACAGTAGAGATTGACAACTTGAATAGATCAACTACCAAAGAAAAAAGTTTGTTTAAATATATATATTATATATATATATATATATATGCATGCTATATATCTTTTAATCAAATTATATATACATAATCTCCTGCAAGGAAAAAAAGCTAAATATTTCACTGACTAATTCTGTGTAATATTTAAATAATGAATGCCTCCAGTGCTGTTTTAAACTGCTCCAGATCACAGAAACAAAAGATCACTTCCAAATTATTTTTACAAAGTTGGATAGCATTGATAATAAAATTTTGACAAATCACAAAATAAACATGTAGATCAGTTTCACCTGATGAATATCAATGCATGCAATGTGAATGAAATATTTGTATAAAGAATCAGACAAAAGATTAAAAGAATAGCCATGACTAACTGTGTTTATTCCAAGACTGCAAGGATAGTTTGACTCTGTTAATATAATTGGCCATATTATTATTAATAAATTAAGGGATAATCTCTAAAAATGTGGAAAAGGCATCAGATAAAATTCACCACCCTTTTTCTTGACTTAAAGAAAGTGTTTTTTTTCACATCAGTGTACTCCTTCCAAAAATAGAAGTGCTTTATACAGACATACTTCCTCATTATGATAAAACTTCCTATATCTCAAACCAAAAGTTCTGTGCTTAATGGAAAAACCTACTAAAAGGACTTCTACTAACGTCAGAAACTAAATAATCATGTTTAGTATTGCTGCTATCATTTACTATTGTTTTAAGGTGTTATTAAAAGCAACATAAAAATAAGATTATAAATAGAAAAGAGGAGTTTTTCATTATTTTAGATTATATAATTGTATAACTGAAATTTTTTGAAAATCTCTTATGAAAGACTTCAATGAGGTGTCTGGGGGGAGGACAACAAATATATAGTCTTTTCATACAATGGGAAACTATAAAGGGTGGAGAGATCTTTATCTACAGTAGGCACCCAAAAGATAAAGTGTCTAGTAATAACTTTAACAAATGTATAAGATTTACATGGAGAAGACAGGGGAAAAGCCTTTAAACAAGAGATATGGAACAAAAGGAGAAAAGAACAAATGGAAAGACCTTTTCTCTCTTAAGAAGACTCAGATGAAGACATCAATTCTCCCTAAATTATTCTGTATCATTAAAGTTCCCCCACCAAATACACCAAACTTTAGACAATCTAAAGTTTACAAACAAAATAAACTTAGAAGATTAACAAGAAAAAAAAATACGAAAACTCTTAAAAACCCACAAAGAAATATGAGTGTACTAACTTTGTCAGATACTAGAACATATTACAAGGATATAGTAATTAATAGAGTATGATACTGATCAAGAGTAAGTATGTCAAGGAAACGGAGTGGATTATCCAGAAATATAACCAAATACCATAGAAAAATGTAGCATATAAAAATTTACTACATAAAATTTAATGGGTGATAAATATGGTTTTGTGTATCAGTGGGGAAAACATGATATTCAATAAATTGTGCTTCTAGGATAGCTATCAAGAGAAATTTAAAGTTAGAATGTGTACCTTCTACTGTCTAGATTAACTGACTCCTTAAATATATAACATGGAAACACTAATGTACTAGAAGAAAACACAAGTTTTTTGTTTTAATGATTTTAATTTTGAGAGTCTATTTTTGAGACTTCATTACCTTTATAATTTATCAAGATAAAGTTTGCTACAAAAATTTCCATTTTTTCTCAACAATAAAAGTGTCATAAAAATTCAAATAAAAATTAAAGAAAAACTACAAAATATTTTCAATATTTATCCTAACAAATATAGAAAGAATTCTTACAGGGCAGTAAGAAAAATACCAAAAAGTCAATTAAAAATGAACAAAGGTCATGAGCAATCAGTTCACAGAAAAAAGTATAAATGGCTTCTAAATATTTAAAAAGATGTCAGCCTCCATGTCAATATGATGGAATGAATCTCAATAACATACCCTGTTTTACATATCATACTGCCAATAAATAGCACATTTAGCAATACTATTTGCCACGACTATAGGAAACCAGCTATTTCCACTCATTGTGAGTCATTGTATAACTTGGTACAGCATTTTGAAGGGCAATTTCATGTATCTGTTGAAGTCAAAATGTATACCCTTTGAACCAACGATATCTTTACTAAGACCTTTCTGCAGATAAACATGCTCATGTAAAATCAACGTGTATGTAGAAGGTATTCATTACAGCATCTTTTGCAATAGGGAAAGAAATCTAAATGTTTTTCAGAGGGGCACTGGTTAATTAAATGATAGCATATATTTACAGTGGAAGATATGTAGCCATTAAAAAGAATAAGGCAGCTTTCTTGATACTAATATGAAAAATAAACTCAAAGATGCTGTCCATCAATGGAAAAATGGATAAAGAAGATGTGTTACATATATATAATGGAATATTACTCAGCCACTCAAAGGAATGAAATTGGGTCATTTTCAGAGACATGGATGGATTTAGAGAGTGTCATACAGAGTGAAGTAACTCAGAAAAGGAAAAACAAATACTGTATATTTAAGTATATATGTGGAATCTAGAAAAATGGTATAGATGATCCTACTTGCAAAGCAGAAAGAGAGACACAGACATAGAGAACAAAATATGGATGCCAGGGGGAGAAGCAAGGGTAGGAAGAATTGAGAGATTGGGATTAACACATACACACTGCTATGTGTAAAATAGAAAACTAATGAGAACCTACTGTATAACACAGGGAACTCTGCTTAATGCACTGTGGTGACCTGAATGGGAAGGAAGTCCAAACAGGAGGGGATATATGTACATGTATGGCTGATTCATTTTTCAGTCCAGTAGAAACTAACACAACATTGTAAAGCAACACTACTTCAATACAAATTAATTAAAAAAAAATTTAAAAACCAAGGTACAGAGCAAAATGACTAGCATACTCTCAGGGTTTCCCTGATAGCTCAGTTGGTAAAGAATCTGCCTGCAACACAGGAGACCCCAGTTTGATTCCTGGGTCAGGAAGAACCCCTGGAGAAGGGATAGGCTACCCACTCCAGTGTTCTTGGACTTCCCTAGGGGCTCAGATGGTAAAGAATCTGCCTGCAATGTGGGAGACCTGGTTTTGATCCCTGAGTTGGGAAGATCCCCTGGAGGAGGGCACAGCAACCCACCAGCTCCATCCACTTATTTACAAAAAATGAAAAAAGGACAAATGTCTATAAGTTCTTGTAGATGCACAAAATTGCTCTAAGGCATATAAGAAAAATGAAAGAGGTTCCCATTTGAGAGGGGAAGAAGGCCGTGGGGAGACAGGGTTCATATGGGATTCACTATCTCCCTCCTACCATCTTCTATATTTTAAACATCCTAGTATTGAATACAAACAGTTGATGTACTGAATACATACAATGTATGTATTGAATGCATACAATGTATATATTGAATACAAACAAGTCAAGTATCCTTATTCAGAGTACTAAATGCCCATAGATTTCCTATGCCGAGATGAGTATTCATTTGGGTAACATTCATCTGTCATCTGCACTAGTAATCAGCCTTGTGGTTCCATGGCCCCTCTTCATGGACCTCACTCTAAACAGAGCTCTCTATTCACTGCTTCTTCCACAACTTGTCTCTTCCTCATCCTGTTCCTTCTCTGGTGTTTTCATCCTTGACCTCAAAAATCTCCCCTCCTACCCACACACCTTCAAATTCCACAAGCTTCAACATCACATACACTCACACCATCTCCCTGGGACTCTCCCTCTTCACACTCCAGGATCCATCCCCCTACTAAATCCATAACCCCTTCTTGTCATATTTCCTGCTGCCAATTACACCTGCCTGGCTTCAACATGGTGCCTTGAGAGCACAGACTTGCCCTACTTGTCTCTGTAGCTCCACAGTGCCTTAAAGGCAGTAGGTGCTCAACCAAAGAGAGGAGATTGATGGCTTGCTCCTACTACCCTCATTGATCATCTCACTCAGCCAACAGTTCTGGGGATCTGGTCTGATCCAGATGCTGCAGAGACCATAAGACTCACTTTAACATACTCGACCAGTGGGCTGACTGGCAAGTCAACTGTGCCTTCCAGCCTGCCCCCTCTTATGGCTCCAAAGACCCATTCCAGGCCCATGTCACCTGTCCTCCCTCAGCCAGGAATCCCACGAACCCCAGTTGCTCAGGCTCTGCATCCCATAAGAACTGGAAATCACCCCTTCTGGTGCCTTTACTCTGCATCCCAGATACACCACTTTTAGCCTCCAGGACTTAAGGGAATTCAGAGGAGAGATGGGAGAAAACAATGCATGCCCAGCAGTATAACTAGATCTGACAGATTAGTTTGAACAACAAAATGCAATTTCTACTGGATCAAGAGTGTGAAGACAGGAGGGTCTGAAGGCTGGGGACCCAGGTCTGGCAGTCTGCTTGGGTGTGATGCCTTTTCCTTTCTTAATCACTATCCCCTCTGCAATCCCAAAACAGACTTACAAAAAACTGACAGTCAGATGACAGAGAAGGTGAGAAAGCATCAGTGAAATAACAGGGGGACAAAGTTGGGCTTCCTAATGGAGAGAAAAATCTCTCTGGTTCATCCAGCCAGTGTCTAGGGACACCAGGGGGTCTGAACAGGAGCTTCGTGCCCTCTCCTCTTCCAAGGGCTTCATTATTCATTTGGGAGGTGGCTTCTTTTTGCTTTTCTTCTTGCCCCTCTTTTGATCTCTTTTGGTGCAGTGCTGGTGTTAACAAAAAAATACAGCATGTTTGAGACAAAGTGTGTGCAATCCCTCTTCCAGAAAGGAGGCCTTTGAAGAAAAGGCGAGTGATCAGAATAAAGACAGGGACCCTGGAGGGAGGGGCTGGCAGGAGGTGAGGTGGAGGGAGGGGCGGTCTGGGCTAGGAGGGCAGCTTTGATCTCCCTGCACAGGCTTTTACCTTCTGTGGTGTCTTTATTTCATTGTTGGGGCCAGAGGAGTCCTCCGTCAGGGTGTAGAGTGAAGAGGCTGAGGAAGGGAAGTGAAGCTGCAAGCATTTTGTTGTTGTTCAGTAACTAAGTTGTATCCAACTCTTTGTGTCCCCATGGACAGTAGCCCATCAGGCTTCTCTCTCCATGGACTCTCCCAGGCAAGAATACTGGAGTGGGTTGCCATTCCTTCTCCAGGGGATCTTCCCAACCCAGGGATCAAACTCTTACAACTCATGTCTCCGGCTTTGGCAGGCGGGTTCTTTACCACTGAGCTACCAGAGAAGCCCATGCAAGTCTTTAAAATGATTGAAGAGATAACAGTTATCCCTCCCACTCATCCCTAAAGAGCATTGCCTAGATCCACTGGTAAGGCGCTGGTAGGGAAACTGGCTTTTCTTCCCATCCACGTTCTCCAAACACGTGCACATTCACTCATTCACACCCATATTCACGTTCATGCACACACAATCATATACTCACACACATTCCCACCCATGCACCCACTCACACGCCCTCTCCACATACACACACACACAAACACTCACACACGGAGTCAGACCTGACAAGTTTATTTGTGCAAATGTGATCATCGGCAGCTTCTGTGATATTCCTTCCCTGGAGCCTAGGACATGTCCTTCCTCCAAAGACCACCCCCAGCACTGGGCCAGGCTGCTCCTGTTTCTTGCAAGCCCTAAGCCTTGGATTTAGTCAAGTTTCTCCCTACTGGCCTTGCTCTGGAATTTCTCCACTTCCGTCCTCACAGCACCTGCCCTCAGCTGCCTAAACTAATCCCCTTAAGTCAAGGCAGTAAAGAGTAACAGCAGCATCTTATGCAGTGCGTGTTGGTGAGATCTGAACTTTGATGTGGTCCAGGCTTGAGGCCCGGGTCGCAGCAGTGATGGGGGACTAACAGGCCTCAGCAACAGGCTGGTGCAGAGGTTCCTAGGAAAAGTGGATGTGAGTGAATCTCTCCCTTTCTAATCATACCAAGAATCCCATGGAACATGAGCTTGGCCTTTGAGAAGGTGACTCCACTGGACATCCCTTTACAGTGTTCAGACTCCTGGAAGAGGAAACCATCAGTCGTATGAGGGTGGACCCATCCATGCTGGGTCCATCAGAGGGGCATCTCTGGTGGCCTCAGAAGGCGAGAGACTCCAGGCATCAGAAAGGCCTTCCCTCCACCCCCTGACATTCCATGGAATAAGTGTGTCTTAAGATTATGGTGTTTCAGGGCAAAGTTATCAGGCACATGGACTAATTGAGATCTTCTCCGAGGTCAATGGTCTTCCCAGGTGGTGCTAGTGGTAAAGAACCTATCTGCCAATGCAGAAGACATAAGAGACTCAAGTTCGGTCCCTGGGTCGGGAAGATCCCCTGGAGGAGATCTACAAACTTCTTTGCTGCTCCTGGAAATTACCAGGCACTCTTGATGCTTTCAAACTGTGGGTCTAGAAAAGACTTTTGAGAGTCCCTTGGACAGCAAGGAGATCAAACCAGTCAATCCTAAAGAAAGTCAACTCTGAATGTTCATTGGAAGGACTGATGCTGAAGCTGAAGCTCCAATACTTTGGCCACCTGACACAAAGAGCTGTCTTATTGGAAAAGACCCTGATGCTGGGCAAGATTGAGGGCAGAAGGAGAAGGGGCAACAGAGGATGAGATGGTTGGATGGCATCATTGACTCAATGGACATGCGTCTGAACAAACTTGAAGAGATGGGAACGACAGGGAAGCCTGGTGTGCTGCAGTCAGTGGGGTTGCAAAGAGTTGGACATGACTGGGTGACACAGAACAACAACAACCCCAGGCTCAAGGCTTTTGCATTTGTTGTACCTTCTCCCTGGAAACACTTTTCCCCAGGTAGACATATGGGAAATATAGCCCCAATCTGTGTTACCTTCTCAGCCAGACCCTTCCTAAACCCCAGGCCCTGGGACTCCTCTCTGTCTTCTTGACTTTGTCTCTGTCCATGGCCCTTATTGCCATTTAACGTGTTTAAACTTAATTATTTGTTCATTGTCTGTCTCTCTCTGCTTGAATTAATCTCAATGAGGGTATCAATTTGAGTTTGTGGTGTTTACTAATGTATCCCCAAAGATTAGGATAGTGTCTTGCATATGGTAGTACACATTAAGCCTTTGTTGAATGGATGAATAGATGAGAGGTATTTACTAAGCATCTGAGAGGTGTCAGGCACTGTGTAAGCACTCAGCATGAATTAACTCCTCTGGTCTTCACGTTGGCTGAGGTAAGTACTTTTGTAATCCCTGTGATATAAGAGTGGGAGTCTGCTGTGGTTTGCTGGGAAGAATAAATGAGACGATGTATGCAAAGGAAAGTGAAGTGAAAATCTCTCAGTCATGTCCGACTCTTTGCAAACCCATGGACTGTAGCTTGCCAGGCTCCTCTGTCCATGGGATTCTCCAGGTCAGAATATTGGAGTGGGTAGCCATTCCCTTCTCCAGGGGATCTTCCTGACCCAGGAATCAAACCAGGATCTCCTGCATTGCAGGCAGATTCTTTACCATCTGAGCTACTAGGGAAGCCCATGCAAAGGAAAGGCTTATAGTAAATAACCAAAAAATGGTGACAATAGCTATCATTATCAACAGAAACTACATAATCTATGCTCACCTACTGAGCACTTCCCCTGTTGCCAGCCCTGTGCTGGGCACAAGAGGGCTGATTGCTGGCCTGGGTGGAGACAGAGAGCCATCATGGAAAAGGGCCACAGAATCAGCCTCTAATTAAGTGAGAAGCACAGCCCACCTGCCTCAGGTGCTCTTCACTGAGCTGGGTGAGAGTCTTGGCTAAATTCCCAGAGAGGGGCAAACCCATTGGCAGGGATGTAGTGAGCAGGGAGGGGTCCCTTTCAGCCTGTGTAAACATGGGGAGGAGAGTGTTTCAGTTGTATGCCTGACCCACCTCCCTCACCCCACTCCCACCACTCAACAGTCCTTCCTTGTGTGACCCCCAGAGGACAAGCACATCCCCTCTCTTGGCCTCTGGTTCTTCATCTATGAAAATGGAGATTGCACTTCAGCATTCTAGTATTTTTCCTCCAGATCTAAAACACTGTCTTTCTGCTTCCTCTGGTTAAAGGTACCAGAACATGCAAAATACCCCAAGTGGCAGCCTGCCCAGTGGGTGAGATGAGAGAAAGGCTGAGAACATCCACTGGGCCTGTACTGGCTGGCAAGGCTAAGCTGGTGCTTCCTGGGAGGTCATCTAGACCTGGAGCCCCCCAGAACACTGACTC
Source organism: Okapia johnstoni (assembly GCA_024291935.2). Lineage (NCBI taxonomy): Eukaryota > Metazoa > Chordata > Mammalia > Artiodactyla > Giraffidae > Okapia > Okapia johnstoni. Next base: position 40,153,049 of record CM044314.1, on the reverse strand, counting down.
CTGAGACCCTAGTTCTGCTCATTCTCTATGCATTGAACTTCAAACACCGAAGAGGCACTCAGGCAGCAAGATGAGGGGACTGGCCATTAGAGTCTCCCTTGTTTCTTTCACCCTTCATCTCCTTCAAGACAGGATTATGGGTTGCACCTATTCATTCTTATCTGGAAGCAACAAGCCGACCTTTTTTCTTTGTGGAGTTGTATGACCTGCCTCCACACTCCTCTCCTGCAGTGGTGGGGACTGGAAGCCATTCCTTTCCCCAAGCAGAGCCTGGATGGAGGCGTGTGCTCTGAGTGAGCTGGCTGAGGAGTCAGCATGAGGTTCCCCATGCCTTCTCCCCAAGGGCAGCAGTACATGGAGCACAGGGGAAGGACGGTATGCCTGGTACTTAGGACCCTCCTTGAGGGAGACACCCAGGAATCCTCCTCCCTATTTGTCCGCCAAGGACAAGCAGAGCCATCATAATGAAACCATGCCCAGGAAACTCGTGTATTCACTCATCTGCTTTTGGCTAAGGGCCTCCCGGTTCCAGGCACTGTGTGAGGCCCCAAGTGCAGAGATAAACAGCGCAGCCTGGCAGGGAAACAGACAAAGGGCAAAAGAGTGAAATCCATGCTGTCAGTTTCTCTGATAGTGGAGAGCTTTGCCTAGAGAATTCCACGGGCAGAGGTGGGCTACAGCCCATGGGGTCATACAGAGTCAGACACGCCTCTGCTTGAGCACGAGACAGAGGACACAGTTTATGTCATGCCCATGGGCTACTGAGTGACTAACACTATTCAGGGGTGTCACGCTCTTCTGAGAGTGACGAGGAAGGCTCACCACTGGAAGTGATGCTTGAATGGACTTTTGAAAGTTAAGAAAATTTATGGGAGGTCGGGAAAAGCGGAGGAACAAAACATACACAGGTTAGTGGTTAGGAGACTTAACATCACAAGGCAAACAGATGCACAGACGTAGAAAACAATTTTACGGTAACTAAGTAGCATGTATCTGTTAATCCCAATCTCTTAAATTATCTCTCTCGCCTCCTGCCTTGGGATTCCCAGGTTGTGCAGCGGTATAGAATCCACCTGCCAATGCAGAAGATGCAGGAGATGCAGGTTGGATCCCTGGGATGGGAGGATCCCCTGGAGGAGGAATGACAACCCACTCTAGTATTCTCACCTGGGAAATTCCATGGACAGAGGAGCCTGACAGGCTATAATCCATGGGGTCGCAAAGAGTCAGACACAACTGAGTGACTAAGACTTTCACCTTTTTTCCACTTTACACAGAACTTCCATTCACTCTCACTACTGGGAGGAAGCCAGGTCCCAGCGCTGAAAAACAAGTCCTTCCTGGTACCTGAGAGCATCCCCACCATGCCCTAGACTTGACCATCAATGCCTGCATCAGTCCTTGTACCCAGCTCCTGTTCTGATACACTGCCTTGTCTCTGCAGATTCTTAAGACTGCAAGTACCTTGTGCATCATCTAACCCTGGCTCTGAGGTCCAGGTCTGAGCCCCCATCTGGTGACTAGAGTCCTATACCCTGCAGACAACTCAGGAGGGTATCAGAGCCTATCTGCCTGCAGGCTGGTTATCGAAGCTTCATCCTTCCCAGAAAAGTGTTTCTAAGTTTCCTCCTTTGGTAAAGATGCTCTAGAGAAGTTTGCTTGCTTGGCCAATAACTAGACGTAGACTTGTCAGTGAATGCTAGGCTTAGCAGTGAGGTTGAACTCCCTCACCCTGTTCTTACCAAGAGAAAATCTAGGGGGCAGATGTCAGGCAGGCTTATTTCTGCCTGCCTCTATTGCAATTGACCTGTCTACTCCAGCACAAGTCCCCAGACCCTGGATATGATAGTATACACCTATCTTCCTCTCGTATAAGTCTTTGCTTCTTTTTATCTGTTGCTAGACAGTTCCCATAGTACTGCTTGAGTACATAGCACTCAATAATGACACAGTGGGTGCTCAGTGGTCTAGATGAGGGACAGGACAAGTTGGAGACAGAACTTCCCTGTCCCAAGCTTTTTTCTTTAAAAAGGAAATTCTTTTTATTTATTTAAAGTGATTTAATTGACAGATAACACTGTATTAGTTTTAGGTGTACAACATGATGAAATATGCATATATTATGAAATGATTACCATAATAAGCTTAGTTGCTATCCATCATCACAAAGTCCCAAAATTTTATTTTTTTTATGATGAGAATTTTTAAGCTTTACTCTTTGCAACTTTCAATATGCAAAATGTATGTGTGTGTTAAAATGCTTCAGTTGTGTCTGACTCTGTGCAACCTGATGAACTGTAGCCCACCAGGTTCCTCTGTCCATGGGATTCTCTAGGCGAGAATATTGGAGTGGGTTGCCATGCTCTCTTCCAGGGATCTTCCCAACCCAGCGATGCACAGGATTTTAAACTGGGCATGTATCTTAGTTCATCTTCACAGCAAGTCTTCTAAGGAAGCATCAAAGCACCCATTTCACAGGTGTGGAAAGAGCAGAGAAGAGATGAGGAAGCCAACAGTGGGGGTTTGAGTCTGGAAGAGTGAGTTCTGCCCAGCAAGCGTGTAGGGTGGCTATACCAGTGGTTGGAAAAATGTTTCCCCTTTGATCCTCTGTTTTCTTATTCAAGTTTTGGAGAGTTGGACTAAAAGGCCCCAGAGAACATTCCAGTTCCTTTTCTCTCCCACATAAAGCAGGAGACTCTGGGAAGCCACCTCAGATGTAGGAGAATGTCTAACACATTCCTAACAGACCACAGGTCTCCCCATGGGGAAGCAATCGGCCTGTACTCTCCCCAGCTGCCCAGTCATCTCACCTGCCAAGTACTACAATGCACGGGGATTTTCTCATTTTTAATTGGGGTATAGCTGCTTTACAAGGTTGTGTCAGTTTCTGCTGTACAATGAGATGAGTCAGCTATACGTATGCATATATCTCCTCTCTCTTGGACCTCCTTCCCACCTCCCCAACCCACCCCTCTAGGTCATCAGAGAGCACTGAGTTGAGCTCTCTGTGTTATACAGCAGGTTCCTACTAGCTATCTGTTTTACACATGGAAGTGCACCCCAATGTTCATTGCAGCACTGTTTACAATAGCAAAGACATGGAAGCAACCTAAATGTCCCTCGACAGAGGAATGGATAAAGAAGATGTGGTACAAATATATAATAGAATATTAGTCATAAAAGAGAACAAAACTGGGTCATTTGGAGAGACGTAGATGCAGGGGGTTTCTAAGACAGGGTCCTAGAGAACCTCCAACATCATTGCTGAGTACCAGGTGAGAGGCTGGGTCTGCACATACCCTGCACACTCCTAGGGACTTGCTTGGGCTGCCTGCTTAAGATGTGGGGAGGGGGGTGAGGAAGAAGAAAAAACTGAGAGTGGCCTTGGGAAGATGGCAATGAGTCAAATCCCAGTGAAAGATGGAGAGTATTTCCTCTGGGGGTAGTTCCCTGCAGTCTGGGAATGCAAGCAGTCCTTCTGTGCATCTTCCCATGAGAAAACCTGTCTGCCATTTCTCTTTCAAGAAGGCACAGACACGTGTATTCAGGAAATCACAGATTTTGTTGTTTTCTCAGCCTCCCAAGAGAAGCCAGGATGATCCACTGCACTGGTTTTCAAGCTGTTTCTTTGATTGAGCAGAAGAACTCTTTAAACTCTGACATGGGGGTGGGTGCTTCCATGTGTGAACACTGTATAGTGGGACCCCAGGAGGGTGGATCAGTCCTCCCCAACCCACTTCCTCCCAAGTCAGGCCCTGAGAGAGCACTGAGGATTCCCCAGGGCTTGGATGACAACTCTTTGAAAGAGATCGAGCAGCTAGTTATAGATCAATTCACTACCAACAAAACACAGTCATATACCTCAATTGATTTAAACAAGAGGAAATGTTACAACCTTGGTTAGCAAGAAATCCAACAGATCTACAACCTCACAAGGACCAGGGTGTCTTGTGTTTGTCTCTGATGCTCTGCCACATCCAGGATGTTCAAGATGTAGATATTTTATTTAGCTGCCTCCCCTCATAGGCATCCCAGGTGGCTAAGTGGTAAAGAACCTACCTGCCAATGCAGGAAACACTGGAGACTTGGTTTCAAACCCTGGGTTGGGAAGATGCTGTAGAGAAGAAAATGGCAACCCACTCCAGTATTCCTGCCTGGAAATCCCATAGACAGAGGAGCCTGGCAGGCTACACTCTATGGGGTCACAAAGAGTCAGACATGACTGAGCAACTAACACACACACACACACACGTAATAATATTAACCTTATAGGAGGCCCATCAGGTAGCCATAAAGCAGTTAGTACCCAGTAGTTCTCATCAAATGGGATCTCATCATCACTCTCACCACCACCATCATCATCATCATTCAGTTCACTTCAGTTGCTCAGTCGTGTCCGACTCTTTGCGACCCCATGAACCGCAGCACACCAGGCCTCCCTGTCCATCACCAACTCCCGGAGTTTACTCAAACTCACCTCCATTGAGTCGGTGATGCCATCCAACCATCTCATCCTCTGTCGTCCCCTTCTCCTTCTGCCCTCAATATTTCCCAGCATCATGGTCTTTTCAAATGAGTCAGCTCTTCACATCAGGTGGCCAAAGTATTGGACTTTCATCTTCAACATCAGTCCTCCCAATGAACACCCAGGACTGATCTCCTTGCAGTCCAAGGGACTCTCAAGAGGCTTCTCCAACACCACAGTTCAAAAGCATCAATTCTTCAGCACTCAGCTTTCTTTATAGTCCACTCTCACATCCATACATGACCACTGGAAAAACCACAGCCTTGGCTAGATGGACCTTTGTTGACAAAGTAATGTCTCTGCTTTTTAATATGCTGTCTAGGTTGGTGACAACTTTCCTTCTAAGGAGTAAGCGTCTTTTAATTCATGGTTGCAGTCACCATCTGCAGTGATTTTGGAGCCCCAAAAAATAAAGTCAGCCACTGTTCCCACTGTTTCCCCATCTATTTGCCATGAAGTGACAGGACCAGATGCCATGATCTTAGTTTTCTGAATGTTGAGCTTTAAGCCAACTTTTTCACTCTCCTCTTTCATTTTCATCAAGAAGCTCTTTAGTTCTTCTTCACTTTCTGCCATACGGGTGGTGTCATCTGCATAACTGAGGTTATTGATATTTCTCCCAGCAATCTGGATTCCAGCTTGTGCTTCACCCAGCCCAGTGTTTCTCACAGTGTACTCTGCATATAGGTTAAATAAGCAGGGTGACAATATCCAGCCTTGATGTACTCCTTTTCCTATTTGGAACCAGTCTGTTGTTCCTTGTCCAGTTCTAACTGTTGCTTCCTGACCTGCATACAGGTTTCTCAAGAGGCAGGTCATGTGGTCTGGTATTCCCATCTCCTTCAGAATTTTCCACAGTTTATTGTGATCCACACAGTCAAAGGCTTTGGCATAGTCAATAAAGCAGAAATAGATGATTTTCTGGAACTCTCTTGCTTTTTTGATGATCCAGCAGATGTTGGCAATTTGATCTCTGGTTCCTCTGCCTTTTCTAAAACCAGCTTGAACATCTGGAAGTTGGAAAAGGTCAGTTTTCATTCCAATCATCATCCTCGTATGAGTATATATATGAAGTGTTAGTCACACAGTCGTGCCTGGCCCTTTGTGACTCCAGGTACTGTAGCCCGCCAGGCTCCTCTGTCCATGGATTTCTCCAAGCAAGAATACTAGTTGGGTTGCGATTGGCTTCTCCAGGGGATCTTCCTGACCCAGGGTTCGAACCTGTCTTCTGCATCTCCTGCATTAGCAGGCAGATTCTTTACCATCTGAGCCACCAAAGAAGCCTGTGATTATATATATATGATCATACATAATTATACCATCAATACAAGCTCCTGATCCAAAAATGGACATCTGCACAAGAGTCTAGAAGGAATTCCAGTAGGATTCATTCAGTCCCCAGCACAGGGAGACAGCTGAACTGCTGGGAATGGGGGAGATGGACACACTTTCTGCAGACACTCCATGACTGGGAGGAGAAACAGCCCCAGAGCAGGAACAACTCAGTAATTCCTTGGAATGTTGCACTTTGTCGGCTCCGCAGTCACCATGGGAAAAGGATGCAGCCGGCAGGTGGATAATTAGCATCAGCACATTAATCATGCCAACCTCCGCCCCCCACGCCGTACCCACAAGTGCCCACCCCCCACCGGACACACACGCAGAGTCACTCCTCCATGATCTGGCATCTGCCTTCCCTGCCCCTCCGGTGCTCCGCCCACCAAGGCTGCCAGGCTGTCCTGCTGGTCCTGCCCAGAATCCACACTAGGGGAAGGGAAGGCACCCGCACATGATTTGCCTCAAGCCCCAGGACTGGCCCAGCGAAACAAGTAATGAGGAGGAGCTGGACTGAGCAGACTCTCTGCGCTTCCTCATCCGGAACATCAGGCAGGGAACACCAGGAAGTCCATATGCTGCTGTCTGGATGGGTTTGGGGCGTGGAGAGCCGAGCGGACAGCGCTTGCCCCCTGAGATGGTTCCGGATGTGAAGTCAGTCAGGCATGCAGGTTTGATAGCAGCACTGCGTGCATCCAAGACCGGTCTGGAGTCATTTCCAGAATGTTCTCCCTTCAAAATGCCTCAGACTAAATTACCTCTGCTTTCTGAAAATTTAGTTCTTCTGGCTGGGTTTTCTCCCTCCCCTCCCTCTGCTTATTCCTCTTTCTCAGGCTCCCTCCATCCTCCATATACACCCCGTTCTTCCTCTCTGTGTCGCCGTTCTTCCCGGCTGTGCACTGCCACCCACAGCCCCTTCTAGACGCCTTCTCCTCCCTCTCTGTGAGAATCCCTCTTCCTGCTGACATCTTTGCCAGCCCTGGTCCCTGGGCTCACACCCACTCCAGCCCAGGAGGAGTCAGCCCTCAGTCCCCTCAGCACCTCCCTGTCCAGCTCTGGGCTACTGCCTTCTCAGGGGGTTGCCTTCTATATGTCAATTCCACCAGCATCTGGTGTTCCACTGATGTGACCAAGGGCGCAGCAAAAGGAATGGCTGAGAACTGGTTCCAAGCCTAGGGGCCAAGCAGAGGTACGAATGTGCACCTGTGTGTTGGGGCAAAAAGGTGAGAAGAAATGGGGAGGGGCACCGACAGAAGCTCCAGTAGAGAGGGCAGTTCCTCAGGCGCCGTGAACAAGAGACCAGCAGCAATAAGACAGAGCCAGCCCAGCAGAACAAGGAGGACATCATAAATGATAATGGGACCAGGACATTGTGGGGTGGTGGCAGTGGGGATGTGGGGAGACCGCAGGGCTGGCTGGAGAGCTGGCCTGGGTGTTAAATAGAGGTTGACACCAACAGGCAAAGGGGAGAGTGAGGAGAAGAGAAGGAAGAGGCTCAGCTGAATTCTCCAGTCTAGGATCAGGAGACACATGTGAGTATTTTTCCTATCTAAACCTTGAGTAAGGTTCATCATGAGCATGATGGTCAAGACAAGCATCTGTGCCTTTAGCAGCCTCCAGTCCCTTTTCTGCAGCATCAGCCCCTATTCTAAGATGAGCGTGGGTCATGTCAGCTGTGCAGGGGGAGCAGGGGAACTTGAGGATCCAATCCAGTCCTGGGCACTGAGCATTCCCATGCAGCCAGAATCCCACTGTGGCTCCCAGATTGAATCAGAGCCCTGAGACTCTACCTGTTACTTCTCCTGCCACCATCGTCGGTTCAAACCACCAAGTCTGTGACTGTTCCCAGGGAAGAATGTTCTGCCACCAGAAACTCTGCCTTTTCCCTGGTTGGCCTAGGGTGAGCCTTCCTGCTCCCTCCAGCTCTGCCGTTAGAGACCCCAGTCCTTCAAGGGGACATGAACTCTGGGAACTGGGGGCTGCAGGACAGCAGAGAGACCCCAGATCTGAAGAGGAGAGAGTACTGAAGAAGGAAGCCATGAGTGTGGAAAGGAGCAACATTGACCCCGGGAGAGGGGAGCCAGTTCCCACTTTGGGGTGTGACTAGGGAAGCAGCTCTTTCTAATAAAGTCCCCCCAGCTGAGCTCACTCAGAGCCCCAACATTCTCACTGGGCAGCTGCTTCCTAAATGGCATCTTGACCCAGTTCTATCACTTTCCAGCCACTTTCATTTATTACAATGGTTTCATCCTGGTCCTTCAGTCTCAGTCCTGCTCATTTTAAAACCTCAGTCTCCAACTCAGATCAAAGCTTCCCTCCTGTGGCTATAAAAGCCAGGGGTGTGTGTGTGTGCACGTGTGTGCATGTGTGTGTGTACCTGTGCAAGAATGTGGGGGATAGAAAGGGTTGTGTCACCAGATGTAACAAATGAAAAATGCAGGCTTCAATTTGAATTTCAGATGAATATTCATCTTGAATGTTGAATGAAATGTAAATACATTGTTAAGTCTAAGTATTTCCCATGCAATATTTGGGACATACTTATCCTGAAAAATATTTGCTGTTCATCTGAAATGCTAGCGGAACTGGGAGGCCTATATTTTGTCTGGCACCCCTGGAGTACATGGTGTGGCTTGGGTACCTGTCCTCTGCTTCAGGATGAGGCAGGAGAAGGGGGAGCTGCAAGGGAGACACACCCTCGCCTGGTGACCTACATAGGCACCGAGCCTCTTTCCGCAGTTGCCGTTGCTTCCCTGGCAATCACTGCCTGGCTTTGCTGCCTCTGTGTGGTGAGCATCAGAGTTTTTCTTCCTGCCACAGGGTCCCCATCCCCAACCACGTGCACTGAGGTGGGTAATCACAGAGAATCCTTCGTCCTTATCCAAAGGAGGAGTGCTGGCTCTTCACTGTGCCTCTCTCATTCTATTTATGCCTCTTCAGGACAGTCACATGGGGGCAATCAGCCAACCTACTGGACAGGCAGAGCACCAACTGGAAACAAAGTGCCCATCTTCCCCTCTTGCAGAGACCCCAGTCTTAAGACTGACTCTCTTGGAACTTCCTTTCTTGGTTTGGAGGAGAGAAAGGATTCTCCTCCCCACCCCAAACCAGCTTCCTTTAGGCTGGTCCTCCCCTTAAATTCACAGGGAAAGTGGGGGTGATGGCATCCTCAATTTTTGGGGATGCCACTGGCCAACTAGGGGTTCTCTGTACTCAGAAGTGGGAACTTAGTGCCTTTTATACTCAGCTCTGGGTTTGAGCCAGTTTCCGGACAATGGGAGAACTCACTTGACATCTCATTACAGTCAGTTCAACCCAAGTCTCATGCTAGGAGAGGACAGAGGTCCAGCCCAGTGGAGAAGGTGCTGGATGGGAGGTCAGGTCTTTGCCTGACAGGTCAGAGGGTCTTTGCCTTGACCATCCCTGTCTGACCATGAACAAGATGCTCTCCTTCCTGGTCCCAGTGTCACCACCTTCTGTTAGATGAGGTGCTGGCTCAGGCTGTCTCTTCAGGAACTTGTAGTGTTACTGTCATTGCACACTCCCTCTGGGACGGGGGAAGGGAAGGTAGCCGAGGGCACCTGGGAATCCAGCATGTGCAGTTTTAAGAGTTAGAAGTGGTGTCTTCACTTTCCATCGCCCACCCTTCTCTGCTAAGAGACCACTATTTCAAATTTCATCAAATTTCCTTCTCTGAACTCTTATGCATTAGGAAAGGGGGGAAGGGGCCATTAACTCCATGGAGAGTAGAAGGCTGCCCCGGGAAGGGCTCCTGGTGCCGTGAAGGTGAGGTGGCTGCAGACCCCACACCATCACAGCATACCGTGTTGAGCTTTTCACTCCCATTCTATGTATAGGCAATTTTTTTGCAATCTCTTGGTTAACTCTCATCACATCTGCTTGAGATATCATCACCCCGTTTTACAGGCAAGGAAACTGAGACATGTGGAACTCACGGAGAATACATATCATTATGGTTTGATGGGATGCTTTTCCACCTTGTAATCTTTTTCCTCTCCACTCGACCATGTAGTGAAGAAACTGTTATTAAATCACTGGTCTATGTTACAGCTGATGACCAGTTAGCACTGTGATCTTTGGGAGCCATCCAGTATTTCACAAAAGGAGCTCCAGCTGCATCTGCCTGACTTTAAAGATGAAGCTGTTTTCCTCCCCCTCCCCACCCCGCCCCCGCCGTAGTGCCTTGCCATGGCTTTCCTGTCCTACGAGGTGAAGGTGGGCGTGGCTCTCTCAGGCTCCCAGACCCCTCCCAGTCCCAGCTGCTGGGCACCCAGATAACCTCAGCTAACCTGGGGCTGGCACTCAGCTAGAAGCCACTGAAACTTCTCATCTGTTGTTTAGACCAGTGTTCTGATTGGCTGACATCCATGCTGTTGTTGTTATTGTTTAGTTGCTAAGTCATGTCTGACTCTTTGTGACCCCATGAACTGCAGCATGTCAGGCTTCCCTCTTCTTCACTCTCTCCTGGAGTTTGCTCAAACTCATCCATTGCGTCAGTGATGCTATCTAACCATATCATCCTCTGCTGCCCCCTTCTCCTTTTGCGCCATGGCCTTGAGGATAGGAACAGAGAAAAGGTTCCAGGAGTGGGAAATGGCAGGAGCAAGGCAGGGAGCATGACTGAGCTTACACATCTAGGGTCAGAACCCAGTGGCATCCTGTGAACAGTCAGAACTGTAGTGGACAGTCAGGAAATGGCCAGAGCAGGGTAGATGTGCTGCATGCCCTGAGGAACGGTATTTCCTCTGAAATATTCTTTGAGCCTTGGGCTTCCCTGGTGGTTCAGATGTTAAAGAATCTGCTTGCAATGCAGGAGACCCAGGTTTGATCCCTGGGTGGGGAAGATCCCCTGGAGAAGGACATGGCTACCCAATCCAGTATTCTTGCTGGAGAATTCCATGGACAGAGAAGCCTTATGGGCTACAGTCCATGAGGTCACAAACAGTCAGATATGACTGAATGACTAACACTTTCACTTTGTGGTTTGCAGGGGAGCAGAGCTGAAAACAGATGAATAAACAGGAGAACATAGGGAGCTCCAGGGCTGAGCCCCTCTCTACACACTGTGCCCCCACTCCCAGGACATTCTACCCCAGACCCTCAGCCCGCTCCCCAGCTTCACCTCAAGGCAGCAAGAGGCTCAGCGTGCAAAGATCTTGTAGCAGCAGTGACAGGTGAAGAGGTAAAGTCCAAGTGCATCGAACCACGTGCCTCCTATTTGCACATTTGCAGGTACACAGATCCGACCACCCCTAATAATGTCCCTGGGTTTACAGACACATTCTCTCGGAGGTGAGAGCTGACTTCTACAGTCAGTACTCAGATGCACATGAAAATATGCACACTGATCTAGGCTCATTGCACAAGCTGCCGACTATTAACGCTGATAACCCAACCCTGAAGACCCCTGCCAGCCACTGTGAGGAGACTTGGCACCCACCCCTCTTTGCCAGCTCAGCCCCCGTGGCTAGAGTAGATGAGTCTATTCATCTTCGTTTCCTGCATCTCCAGCTCCATCAGCTGCTTGACTGCCCCCGGATGGGCCAAGCCTGGGGATTGGACTACAGTGAAGGTTTTCTTGAGGGAAGGTGCAGAAGAGAAAGCCAGTAAATACTTAATCTCTGACTGGCTCAAAGTGCTGATAACCAGTTTATAGGGAGAAATGTGAAGCTTGTAGTCTCCAGAAACTGAATTTCTAGTTCATTTCCATCCATGTGGGGGGAGGGCATGGGTACTGCTGGAAGGTGGGAGATGTTGGTTTTAAAAAATGAAAACCCATTCCTCTTTCCTTTGTCCTGGTCAAAGAAAGGCAGAGTCTTACCATCTCCAAGGAGAGGGGACAGGAGCCTCAGCAGGCCTCAGGGTATATGCCAGGGCAGGCAGAAGTGAGAGACCAGCACTGTGGACCAAGATGGACACAGCCTGAGATGGAAGGAGCTGGCTGTATCTAGGCACTGGCAAGCTTTGGAGTTCAGAGCTTGTCTCTACCAGTCATCACTTTGTAGATATTGCACACATGCTGCACACATGTTCAGTTGCGTCCAACTCTTTGCGATCCTGGGGACTGTAGCCTGCCAGGCTCCTCTGTCCATGGGATTTTTCAGGAAAGAATACAAGAATACTGGAGTGGATTGCCGTTCCCTCCTCCAAGGAATCCTCCCGACCCATGGATTGAACCTGAGTCTCCTGTGTCTCCTGCATTGCAAGTGGATTATTTACCACTGAGCCACCGGGGAAGCCCCTTTGTAGATCTTGGGCATCTTGAATAATCTATCTGAACCTCAGAGTCTTCAGGACTTGGTAGGTGGGACAGCAGGATTTTTAACATTGAGGTCTACTCATCTGGGTTTGAGAAAAGTCCTCCTCTTTCTAGGTTGGTGGCACACCCTCTCTGGGTTTGAGTTTTATCATCTGGAAAATGTCTGTCATGAAATAATCACTCAGTAAAGGCTACCTATTTATTATGTATAAAATAATAAATTGTAGGGACTTCTCTGGTGGTCCAGTGGTTAAGAATTCACTTTCCAATGCAGGGTATGTGGGTTTGATCCCTGGTTAGGGAACATGCTGCGGGGCAGCTAAGCCTGTGCCCCACAATGAAGGTCAGCACAGCCTAAATAAATAAATTGTGTATCCTGTAAGGAGAGCAGATTTAGGCCAAAAAAAAAAGGGGCGGGGGATGGTAGCTACTTAAACTCAGATCATGGGTGCTCCAGGGATCACCTGCCTTTTGGAAGTGGGGACTACCACAGGACCCTGAAGTCTGTATGCTTGAATAATGGACACTACTTATGAAGGAACTGTTCCAGTCACTTGCCAGGTTGGTATGTACTGCGCTTCATATTGACCTCCTGGGCTCTGAACACTCTGATGAGGAGTCGTGACAGATAAGAATGTCAGCCTTATTGTAATAGGGAAGAACAAATCTGACTCCATATTAGATCTGTTTCTTTTGTTTAACTTTTGTATTCTATTGCTTTCAGTTAAGAATGTTGCCTATAGCCTGAAAATATACAGGACAGGCCATTCTCAAGGCTCTCTTTAAGGGTATGACACTTTTCCATTTACACAGGGATAAAAAGTTGCAGAATAGGGAGAACAAGATGGTGGAGGAGTAGGTGGATGTGGAGTACATCTCTCTCCAGGGATACATCAGGAATACACCTTCAGATGCAGAAGTGCATGCAGAACACCAGCTGAAAGCAGACAGGAGTACCTGACCAGTGGAAAAGAATATATAGAACCATGCAAAACTCAGTAGGATGAAGGAACTAGGGGGAAAAACACGAGTGTTAGTAGGACTGGACCTGCCCTAGGCAGGTAGGGGAACTGAAGAAGGGGTCTGATCCCCACATTGGGGCAATTGTCTGAGTCAAAGGAGAAACATTTAAGGCCAAGAGTGAAATAACTTATCTGTGGCAGCCTACATGAAATGAGAATCAGTCCTTGCCACAGCCATACATACCCCGGACAGGAACGCTGGTACCCTGGAAGGCACAGCAGCTGGGAACTGGAGTTTAGGGATTGCGGAGCAATCCCAGGGCAAGCACTGCTGTTGACTGCAGAGAGACAGATTGAGGGGATGTGAGGGAGGAGATCGTGGTGGGAAATGATGATGGAGGAATGCCAGGCCACCATGGAAGCAAAGCGATACTGCTGAGTCATGCGTAGTGGGTGGAGCCATTACCATAGCCTCTCTCTCCCCACACAACAGCATCGCCAGCTGAACAGTAGGGAGACTGGCCCATCAAATGCCTGATGCACTGAACTACAGACTAGGACCTCACCCAGGGTGCTCCGTTTAGTGACTGATGTGCTGAACTACAGAGTAGGACCCCACCCAGAGTACCCCTTTAAGTGCCTGACGCACCGATCTACAGAATAGGACCCCAGACAAGGGGGCCCCTCTATGTGCCTGAATGGGCAGAGCTACTGAGAAAGACTGGCCAAAGAGGCCTTCTGATCGCCAGCTACAAGAGGCTCAAAAAAAGACTCTAATAGGGCCATAACTCCTGCAGCGGAGGCAGACCTTGTCCCTGCACACTTGGCGCCACCAGGGTCTCCACAAGCCAAGAAGCTGTGCCACCTTCACGCTCAACTCTCACTGGGGCAGAGCTGCCACAGGCAAAAAAAAGCCTTGCATCTATAAGTGCAGGGTCACTTCAGTCCTGTCCAACTCTGCGACCCTGTAGACTATGGCCTGCCAGGCTTCTCAGTCAGGGAGGGGGATTCTCCAGGCAAGAATACTGGACCGTATTGGCCAATACTGGTCGTGATACCCTTCTAGAGCACTGTATTTCCTGCTGCCCTAGCTGCCAACTCCCCTGAGTACCTGGTGATGCCAGAACCCCTGCGACCCAAGCAGCTGCACCACCTCCACACCTGGCCCTCACAGGGGCAAACCCAAGTCCTCCAGGGCAGCCTCAGGAGTAAACCCCAGTGGGTGACCCACATGTAGAGGTGGAAATAAAACCACAACTGAAACCCAGGGTCAGTGTGACTAAGAAAGAATACCCAAAACCTTCCCACCACCTGTACAAGCTGCAGATTAAATCAACACGATCAACTAGGCCGACTCTGTGTCTTTGGAATATATAAAAGAATATATAATATTGAGAGCACCCACAAAAGAAAACACACTAGTTCTGATAGCTGTGGACACTGGAGGCAAGAACACACAGGAGTAGGACCAGACTAGAATCTGAGCTGCCCTCACAGCAGGTCCAGAGATCAGCACAGTGTTGGAGGGCATCCTAGGGAGGCGAGATGGACTGTGACTCCCAGCAAAGGAAAGGACTCTGACAGCAGTGACTCAAGAAATTATTTTTCTTATGTTTTGACTTGTTCTGTAGATTCTTTTAGATTTTTTCTTTTTTTTGTCATTTTTTACCCCTCTGTTGTAGCTGTCGATTTTATTGGCACTATGAAAAAAATCCAATTAAGCTTCTGAGCTTATTTTTTTCTTTTTTTTCTCAGTCACATTTTTATTGTTATAAACCTCTGCCTCTGCGTTGGGCTTTTGCAGTTCTATGGAATTTTCCTTTTATTTTCCCCTCTTTTTTTTTAACTTTAATTGCTAATTGTTTAAACCTATTAGTATTTTTTCTACATTTATTCCTTTGTTTTTCCTACTGTTCTTTTCCCCTTGCAGTTAATCTTTAATGTATATAAATATTCTGTATCTACCTCTATTTAACTTTGCATATCTATTCTTTCTTTCTTTTCTTCTTTGCTTTCCTCTCAACATATTTGCTACTTTTGTTTTCATCGCTTTATTCCCCACTTGGTGCTCTGCTTTAGTTTTGTTTTCCAGCTTGTGCTTAAGTTAGTTTTGTTCTTAACTAGTAAATGTAATTGTTGATTTCCTTTGTTCACTGGATCAATCTACTGTATTTTTGTTTGACAGTTTTCACTTTGCTCATGGGTGTATATGTTTATGTGTATATTCCATTATTTTAATTATTACTTGCCTGATTTGCACTGCCATTTGTCTGGGGTTCATCTTTGGTTTCTTGTTTTGGGATGTTTGTTTTACTGCCCCTTCATGCCATAACAAACCACTTGTGGAATCTTCGTTTCTGACCAGAGATCAAACCCTGAGCCTTTGGAGTGGTGGCACTGACTCCAAGACTGTAGACTATCAGAGAACTAACCATAGGGAGTATCAAATAGTGAGAACTCAACATAAAGGAAACCACTTGAATACAAGATCCGGCATGACCCAACCACCAGGAGCACCCTGTGCAGGACGCCTCATTGAAACAACAAGCAAAACAAAAATGCAAAGCCAAGCATCAGCAGACAGGAGCACCACCTCCCTCAGCCCTGCCCGTCAGAGTGGAAAAAAAAACTCAGCACAAATCTCACCCTATACAAAGATCACACAAACCACTGGACCAACCTTAGGAGGGCAGAAACCAAAAGGAAGAAAGACTTCAACCTTCTTCAAGGGAAGAATTCAACTTTCCTTGAAGCCTGTAAAAGGAGACCTCAAACACAATAACTTTTTAAAAAATGAAAAGGCAGAGAAATATTGCACAAATGAAGGAACAAACTAGAAACACAGAAGTCCAAATAAATGAAGAGGAAATAGGAAAATTACCTGAAAAAGAATTCAGAATAAGGATAGTAAAGATGATCGAAAACCTTGAAAACAAAATGGGGAAAATGCAAGAATCAATTAACAAAGACCTAGAAGAATTAAAGAATAAACATACAGAGTCAAACAACGCAATTACTGAAATTAAAAATACTCTAGAAGGAATCAATAGCAGAATATCTGAAGCAGAAAAATGAATCAGTGAGCTGGAAACTAAAATGGTGGAAATAACTTCTGAAGAGCAGAATAAAGTAAAAAGAATGAAAAGAGCTGAGGACAGTCTCGGAGACCTCTGGGACCGTATCAAATACATCAACATTCAAATTATAGGGGTCCCAGAAGAAGAAGAGAAAAAGAAAGGGTATGAGAAAAATATTGAAGAGATTACAGTTGAAAATTTCCCCAACATGGAAAAGGAAATAGCCAGTCCAGCCCAAGAGGCACAAAGAGTCCCATACAGGATAAACCCAAGGAGAAACATGCCAAGACACATACTAATCAAACTAACAAAGACTAAACACAAAGAAAGACTATTAAAAGCAGCAAAGGAGAAGCAACAAGTAACATACAAAGGAAACCCCATATGCTCAACAGCTGATCTTTCAGCAGAAACTGTGAAGAACAGAAAGGAATGGCAGGATATATTAAAGTACTGAAAGGGAAAGATCTACAACCAAGATTAGTGTACCCAGTAAGGATCTCATTCATAACTGATGGAGAAATCAAACGCTTTTCAGACAAGCATAACTTTAGAGAATTCAGTACCACCAAACCAGCTTTACAACAAATGCTAAACAGACTTATACAGTCAAGAAATACAACAGAAAAAAATATCTACAAAATAAACCCCAAGCAATTAGAAAATGGCAATATGAACATATATATCAATAATTACTTTAAATGTAAATGGATTAAATGCTCCAACCAAAAGACACAGACTGGCTGAATGGATACAAAAATAAGACCCATATATATGCTGTCTACAAGAAACCCACTTCAGACCTGAAGACACATATAGACTGAAAGTGAGAGAATGGAAAAATATATTCCATGCAAATGGGAATCAAAAGAAAGCTTGAGTAGCAATCCTCATATCAGACAAAATAGACCTTAAAATAAAGATTACAAGAGATAAGGAAGGATACTACATAATGATCAAGAGATCAATCCAAGAGGAAGACAAAGCAATTGTAAATATCTATGCACCCAACATAGGAGCACCTCAATACATAAGACAAACACTAACAAACATAAAAGGAGAAATTGACAGTAACACAATAATAGTAGGAGACACTAACACCCCACTCACACCAATGGATAGATCCATCAAAACAGAAAATTAATAAGGAAACACAAGTTTTAAATGATACATTAAATGAGATGGATCTCATTGATATCTTCAGGACATTCCATCCAAATGCAGAAGAATACACCTTCTCAAGTGCACATGGAACATTCTCCAGGATAGACCACATCTTGGGTCACAAATCGAACCTCAGTAAATTTAAGAAAGTTGAAACTGTATCAAGCATTTTCTCTGACCACAACACTATGAGACTAGATATCAATTACAAGAAAAACACTGTAAGAAACACAAACACATGGAGATTAAACAACACATTTCTAAATAACCAATGGGTTACTGAAGAAATCAAAAGGGAAATCAAAAATTTATAGAAACAAATGACAATGAAAACACGACAACTCAAAACCTATGGGATGCAGCACAAGCAGTTCTAAGAGGGAAGTTTATAGCAATCCTACCTCAAGAAACAAGAAAAACATCAAATAGACTACTTAGCTTTACACCTAAAGCAACTGGAAAAAGAAGAACAAAAAAACTCCAAAATTAGTAGAAGGAAAGAAATCATAAAGATTCGAGCAGAAATAAATGAAAAAGAAATGAAAGAAATAATAGTAAAGATTAATAAAACTAAAAGCCGGTTCTTTGAGAAGATAAACAAAATTGGCAAATCCTTAGTCAGACTAATCAAGAAAAAAAGAGAGAAGAATCAAATCAACAAAATTAGAAATGAAAAAGGAGAGGTTACAACAGACAATGCAGAAATACAAAGGATTATAAGAGACTAGTATGAACAACTATATGGCAATAAAATAGATAACCTGGAAGAAATGGACAGATTGTTAGAAAAGTTCAATATTCCAAGAATGAACCAGGAAAAAATAGAAATTATGAACAACCCAATTACAAGCACTGAAATTGAAGCCGTGATCAAATATCTCCCAAAAAACAAAAGCCCAGGACCAGATGGCTTCACAGGAGAATTCTATCAAACATTTAGGGAAGAGCTAATGCCTATCCTTCTAAAACTCTTTCAAAAAATTGCAGAGGAAGGAACACTTCCAAACTCATTCTACGAGGCCACCATCATCCTGATACCAAAACCAGACAAAAAAAGAAAACTACAGGCTAATATCACTCATGAACATAGGTGCAAAAATCCTCCACAAAATTTTAGCAAACAGAATTCAGCAGCACCATAGGGTGTTTATTCCAGGGATGCAAGGATTCTTCAATATATGGAAATTAATCAATGTGATACACCATATTAACAAATTGAAAGATAAAAACTATATGATCATCTCAATAGATGCAGAAAAAGCCTTTGACAAAATTCAGCACGTATTTATGATTAAAACTCTTCAAAAAGTGAGCATAGAAGGAACCTACCTCAACATAGTAAAGGCCATATATGATAAACTTACAACAAACATTATTCTCAATGGTGAAAAAATGAAAGCATTCCCCCTAAGATCAGGAACAAGACAAGGGTGTCCAGTTCCACCACTATTATTCAACATAGTTCTGGAACTCCTAGCTACAGCAATCAGAGAAGAAAAAGAAATGAAAGGAATCCAGATTGGGAAAGAAGAAGTAAAGCCCTCACTGTTTGCATATGACATGATACTGTATATAGAAAACCCTAAAGACAGTATCAGAAAATTACTAGAGCTAATCAGTGAATTTAGCAAAGTTGCAGAATACAAAATCAATACACAGAAATCACTTGCATTTCTATATACTAACAATGAAAAATCAGAAAGAGAAATTAAGGAATCAACCCCATTTACCATTGCAACAAAAAGAATTAAATATCTAGGAATAAACTTACTTGCGGATATGAAAGAACTGTACACAAAAATTATAAGACACTAATGCAGTTACTTGGATGCAATCTCAAAAACGATAGAATGATCTCTGTTCGTTTCCAAGGCAAACCATTCAATATCACGGTAATCCAAGTCTACGCCCCGACCAGTAACGCTGAAGAGGCTGAACTTGAACGGTTCTATGAAGACCTACAAGACCTTTTAGAATTAACTCCCCAAAAAAGATGTCCTTTTCATTATAGGGGACTGGAATGCAAAAGTAGGAAGTCAGGAAACACCTGGTGTAACAGGCAAATTTGGCTTTGGAGTAGAGAACGAAGCAAGGCAAAGGCTAATAGAGTTTTTCCAAGAGAATGCACTGGTCATAGCAAACACCCTCTTCCAACAACACAAGAGAAGACTCTACATGAGGACATCACCAGATGGCCAACACCGAAATCAGATTGATTATATTCTTTGCAGCCAAACATGGAGAAGCTCTATACAGTCAGCAAAGACAAGACCGGGAGCAGACTGTGGCTCAGATCATGAATTCCTTATTGCCAAATTCAGACTTAAATTGAAGAAAGTAGGGAAAACCACTAGACCATTCAGGTATGACCTAAATCAAATTACTTATGATTATACAGTGGAAGTGAGAAATAGATTTAAGGGACTAGATCTGATAGACAGAGTGCCTGATGAACTATAGACAGAGGTTCGTGACATTGTACAGGAGACAGGGATCAAGGCCATCCCCATGGAAAAGAAATGCATAAAAGCAAAATGGCTGGCTGAGGAGGCCTTACAAATAGCTGTGAAAAGAAGAGAAGCAAAAAGCAAAGGAGAGAAAGAAAGATATTCCCATCTGAATGCAGAGATCCAAAGAATAGCAAGGAGAGATAAGAAAGCCTTCCTCAGCGATCAATGCAAAGAAATAGAGGAAAACAACAGAACGGGAAAGACTAGAGATCTCTTCAAGAAACTTAGAGATACCAAGGGAACATTTCACGCAAAGATGGGCTTGATAAACGACAGAAATGGTATGGACCTAACAGAAGCAGAAGATATTAAGAAGAGGTGGCAAGAATACACAGAAGAACTGTACAAAAAAGATATTCACGACCCAGATAATCACGATGGTGTGATCACTCACCTAGAGCCAGACATCCTGGAATATGAAGTCAAGTTGGCCTTAGAAAGCATCACTACGAACAAAGCTAGTGGAGGTGATGGAATTCCAGTTGAGCTATTTCAAATCCTGAAAGATGATGCTGTGAAAGTGCTGCACTCAATATGCCAGCAAATTTGGAAAACTCAGCAGTGGCCACAGGACTGGAAAAGGTCAGTTTTCGTTCCAATCCCAAAGAAAGGCAATGCCAAAGAATGCTCAAGCTACCGCACAATTGCACTCATCTCACATGTTAGTAAAGTAATGCTCAAAATTCTCCAAGCCAGGCTTCTGCAATACGTGAACCGTGAACTTCCAGATGTTTAAGCTGGTTTTAGAAAAGACAGGGTAACCAGAGATCAAATTGCCAACATCCACTGGATCATCAAAAAAGTAAGAGAGTTCCAGAAAAACATCTATTTCTGCTTTATTGACTATGCCAAAGCCTTTGACTGTGTGGATCACAATAAACTGTGGAAAATTCTGAAAGAGATGGGCATACCAGACCACCTGACCTACCTCTTGAGAAACCTGTATACAGGTCAGGAAGCAACAGTTAGAATTGGACATGGAACAACAGACTTGTTCCAAATAGGAAAAGGAGTACGTCAAGGCTGTATATTGTCACCCTGCTTATTTAACTTATTTGCAGAGTGCATCATGAGAAACTCTGGGCTGGAAGAAACACAAGCTGGAATTAAGATTGCCGGGAGAAATATCAGTAACCTCAGATATGCAGATGACACCACCCTTATGGCAGAAAGTGAAGAAGAACTAAAGAGCCTCTTGATGAAAGTGAAAGAGGAGAGTGAAAAAGTTGGCTTAAAGCTCAACATTCAGAAAACTAAGATCATGGCATCTGGTCCCATCACTTCATGGGAAATAGATGGGGAAACAGTGGAAACAGTGTCAGACTGTATTTTTTGGGACTCCAAAATCACTGCTGATGGTGATTGCAGCCATGAAATTAAAAGACTCTTACTCCTTGGAAGGAAGGTTATGGCCAACCTAGACAGCATATTTAAAAGCAGAGACATTACTTTGCCAACAAAGGTCCGTCTAGTCAAGGCTATGGTTTTTCCAGTAGTCATGTATGGATGTGAGAGTTGGACGGTGAAGAAAGCTGAGCAATGAAGAATTGATGCTTTTGAACTGTGGTGTTGGAGATCCAATCAGTCCATTCTAAAGGAGATCAGTCCTGCGTGTTCATTGGAAGGACTGATGTTGAAGCTGAAACTCCAATACTTTGGCCACCTCTTGTGAAGAGTTGACTCATTGGAAAAGACCCTAATGCTGGGAAGGATTGGGGGCAGGAGGAGAAGGGGACAACAGAGGATGAGATGGTTGGATGGCATCACCGACTCGATGGACATGGGTTTGGGTAGACTCCGGGAGTTGGTGATGGACAGGGAGGCCTGGCGTGCTGTGATTCATGGGGTCGCAAAGAGTCGGACACGACTGAGTGAATGAACTGAACTGAACTGAATGAAAGAAATCAAAGATGACATAAATAGATGGAGAGATAGTCCATGTTCCCAGGTAGGAAGAATTGATACTGTGAAAATGACTATACTACCAAATGCAAGCTACAGATTCAATGTGATTCCTATCAAATTACCAATGGCATCTTTAACAGAACTAGAACAAAAAATTTCACAGTTCATATGGAAACACAAAAGATCCCTAATAGCCAAAGCAGTCTTGAGAAAGAAGAATGGAGATGGAGGAATCAAACTTCCTGAGTTCAGGTTACAGTACAAAGCTGCAGTCATCAAGACAGTATGGTACTGGCACAAAAACAGAAATATAGACCAATGGAACAAGATAGAAAGCCCAGAAATAAGCCCATGCAGCTATGGGCACCTTATTTTTGACAAAGAAGAATAGACAATGGGGAAAAGACAGCCTCTTCAATAAATGGTGCTGGGAAAACTGGACAGCTACATGTGAAAGAATGAAATTAGAACCCTTCCTAACACCATACACAAAGATAAACTCAAAGTGGATTAAAGCCTAAATGTAAGACCAGAAATTATAAAACTCTTAGAGGAAAACACAGGCAGAACACTCGATAATATAAATCAAAGCAAGATCCTCTATGACCCACCTCCTAGAGTAACAGAAATAAAAACAAAAGTAAACAAGTGGGACCTGATTAAATTTAAAAGCTTTTGCACAGCAAAGGAAACTGTAAGCAAGGTAAGAAGACAACCCTCAAAATGGGGAAAATAATAGCAAATGAAACAACTGACAAGGATTAATTTCCAAAATATATAAGCAGCTCATACAACTCAGTGCCAGAAAAACAAACAACCCAGTGAAAAAGTGGGAAAAAGACCTAAACAGACATTTCTCCAAAGAAGACATACAGATGGCTAACAAACACATGAAAAGATGCTCAGTATCTCTCATTATGAGAGAAATGCAAATCAAAACTACAATGAGATATCACCTCACAGCGGTCAGAATGGCCCTCATCAAAAAGTCTACAAACAATAAATGCTGGAGAGGGTGTGGAGAAAAGGGAACACTCTTGCACTGTTGGTGGGAATGTAAATTGAGACAGGTACTGTGGAAGATGTTATGGCTGCTGCTGCTGCTGTTGTCACTTCAGTCGTGTCTGACTCTGTGCGACCCCATAGACAGCAGCCCACTAGGGGCCCCCATCCCTGGGATTCTCCAGGCAAGAGCACTGGAGTGGGTTGCCGTTTCCTTCTCCAATGCATGAAAGTGAAAAGTGAAAGTGAAGTCATTCAGTCATGTCTGACTCTCCGCGACCCCATGGACTGTAGCCTACCAGGCTCCTCCGTCCATGGGATTTTCCAGGCAGGAGTACTGGAGTGGGGTGCCATTGCCTTCTCCAGACAGTATGGAGATTCCTTAAAAAAACTAGGAATAAAACCACCATATGACCAGCAATCCCACTCCTAGGCATATACCCTGAGGAAACCAAAATTGAAAGAGACACATATATCACATTATTCATTGCAGCACAATTTACAATAGCTAGAACATGGAAGCAACCTAGATGTCCATCGACAGATGAATGTATAAAGAAGTAGTGGTACATATACTTGATGGAATATTACTCAGCTGTAAAAAGGAACACATTTGAGTCAGTTCTAATGAGATGGATGAACCTAGAACCTCTTATACAGAGTGAAGTGAGTCAGAAAGAGAAAGATAAATACCATATTCCAACACATATATATGGAATCTAGAAAAATGGTACTGAAGAATTTATTTACAGGGAAACAATTAAGAAATAGACATAGAGAGTAGACTTATGGACATGGGGAGCAGGGAGGAGAGGGTGAGATGTATGGAAAGAGTAACATGGAAACTTACATTACCATATGTAAAATAGATAGCCAATGGGAATTTGCTGTATGGCTCAGGAAACTCAAACAGGGGCTCTGTATCAACCTAGAGGGGTGGGATAGGGAGGGAGATGGGAGAGAGTTTCAAAAGGGAGAGGATATATGTATACCTATGGCTGATTCATGTTGAGGTTTGACAGAAAACAGCAAAATTCTGTAAAGCAATTACCCTTCAATAAAAAATAAATTAACTAAAAAAAAAAAAATGAAAGTGGGGCTTCCCTGTCGGCTAGTGATAAAGAATCTGCCTGCCAATGCAAGGACACAAGTGCTATCCATGACCCAATAAGATCCCAGATGTCTCAGAGCATCTAAGCCCGTGCATCACAATTATTGAACAGTAGACCCCGGGAGCCAAAGCTACTGAAGCCTGCGTGCCCTAGAACTCATGCTCGGCAACAAAAGAAGCCACTGCAATGAGAAGCCTGAATACCACAACTGGAGAGTAGCCCCCCTTCACTGCAACTAGAGTAAAGTCCATACAGCAGTGAAGACCCAGTACAGCCAAAAATAAATAAATAAATAATTTTTAAAAAAATGAAAGAGGGCCCCTCTTCTGAGAAAACTAGACTCAGAAGAGGAAGGTCAGTCACACAGGAGCAGGAATCGGGAATCTTTACCCTCATCTCACCAGCCAAGGAACAGACAGTCTAAACTGAAAAAAATCAAGGGTGTGCTTCCAATCCTGCTCCCTCCCAGGGAACATGAGAGCTGATAAACGGCTTCTGCTCTGAAAGCACAGCTACTCTGTGTTGAAGGTGTGGAGAGGGATATTCAGAGGAGTCGTGGCACTTGTCCAACGCTGATGCTGGCCAAGTCAGTGCTAAAACCCAGATGCCTGGCCACAACACCCCACTCCCAGCCATGCTGCACTGCGCACCCTGGCTCATGGCCCTGGGTGAACAGGCTAGTCTGGGCTCCTTCCGCTGTCCCAGGTGCTGGTCCTACGGCCTGGGTCCCTCCACCCAGGCCCTCTGATGGCCCTGCCCCTTCGCTTGGCTGCAACGCTTCTCCACACACACACACCACACTGTCCAGAGGTGACATTTCTAGACTGTCATGATTAACTGCCCAAATGAGTGGTAGAGACAGGAAGTGCTATAGGTTTTTAAAAATAGCCCAGAAAGCCCCGGGCACACATGGAAAGGGCAGAATGACACTCTGAATGTCTGGTAGAGGGAGATGGCTGAGCCAGGGTGACCCTCCCCCACCTCCTTGGTGCTGCAGGAGCACCAAGGCCACGGTGTGGAGCTCAAGGTCTCAAAATGGTCTGCCAATATTTGTCTGACAAGAGGTCCTTGGTGTAGTGTCTGTATGGGGTCTCCCTGGATGAACAGACACTGAGGGGCCTGGGCACTGCCTGTGAAAGAAGGCCCACTGACTTGACACAGGAGAACACGGAGGATGATGAAAGAGCAAGGGAGGGCAGAGTTTCCGCTGGGGAATTAAAGCCAAGCCACAAGTGAGTAAAGAGATTAGCCTTTATTTCCATCCTCTCCCAGGGCCTGGGACTCTCAGGGCCATTGTGAAGTCCAGACAAGCTGAGCAGGATTCTCTCTGGGAGCTGTAGGTGTGCAAGAATCCAGGTGCCCAGAGTCAGGACCCTCAAGCTGAGAACAGGAGTCAAATGGGATACATCAAAGGGACTCAAAATCAAGGAGGTGAGTCTAAGACAGATATTAGAGACTGAGACTAAGGCTGGAGGTGGGAGAGTGGGGGAGGAGGGAGTGGAGAGCTGCAGGTGGTGTGAGCAAGGAGGAGAGATATTGTTAGGAAATTGCCAGGGGTGATCTCTGCTGTTTGTGTGGGCTGTCTCTGGCCTTGCAGCTTTGGGTGCCTTGTCATAAGCAAATCCATCAGACACATTTAGAAATTATTCCTAGGGGAGAGTAGGGCCTCCTCTGAGGATCCACAGTGTAAGCCATGGGCATTCTGGCAATACAATGACCACACCTCCCGACAGTGAGGTCAAGCCCACTGACAGAGAGCCTGGGGCTGGCATTTTCCCTGGGGACACAAGCCAGCACGTGGTGCATCCACGAGCATCACTGGTTGCACTTGGATGCTTGCTGGCTTTCCATACTCTTTTTTTTTTTTTTTTCTAAGATTTTTTTTTTTGATGTGGATCATTTTTAAAGTTTTTACTGAATTTTTTTTACAATATTGCTTCTGTTTTATGTTTTGGTTCTTTGGCCACAAGGCACGTGGGATCTTACCTCCCAACCAGGGATCAAACCTGCTCCCCCAGCACTGGAAGGCGAACTCTCAACCACTGGACTACCAGGAAGTCCATGGCTTTTCATACTTCTATCCTGTGTTTTCTCTGCTAAGTCACTTCAGTTATGTCTGACTCTTTGCGACCTCACAGACGGTGGTCTGCCAGGCTTCTCTGTCCATGGGATTCTCCAGGCAAGAATACCGGAGTGGGTTGCCATGCCCTCGTCCAGGGGATCTTTCCGACCCAGGGACTGAACCTCTGTCTCTTGTGTCTCCTGCATTGGTAGGTGGGTTCCTTACCACTAGCACCACCTGGGAAGCCCCAAGCAACCTTCAAACTCTTACCTGTTTCCAACTTTCCAGCCTCCTCCTTCCTTTTTTACATACAATGCACATACTTGCATGTGCTGCTTTGCCTTTCCTGTGGGCAGATGGCCTCAGCAAGGGAGGGGCACGCAACATTCGGTCATTTTCCTCCTCATTCCTGCCTCTCATAGCCTGGCATCATCACAGGTGAGGAATGTTCTCTGAACCCTGTGTAAACAGACTTCTCATTAAAGTGAAGGAGTTAGGTGATGAACACCAATACAAAGATTTTCATATTTTTTTTTATTATAAATAGCCCAAATATTTGGTCCCATTTCCAGTTTAAATGAGTAAACCATAATATTAATGGTTCGCAACAGATGCAAGATGAATTGAGCTTCTCTACCAGCTAGCTGAACCACTTTTAATGGGGAATATATCGAAGCTATAAATTCCTGCCGACAGGATTGCCATGCACTAGCATAATATATCTTCTATTCAATCTTTTATACATTATGTTTTGTCCTGCATTCCAGTGGATATATTTATGGATCATGAGCCTTTCTGTGAAGAAGCACCAAGTACCAACTTCTTTGTTGTCTATGGCCTCTGGAGACAGTCATCACTTGTTCATGTTCTTTATAGGAGAGTTGCGGTGTGGCACCTTCATCCTCTTGGGTGAGTTTCCTCTCTGGGAATGAGGCTTTGTGGTCCCCAACCTTTCTGGGATTTTACTACCCAGTGGGAGGAAAAGGCAGCAGAGGAAATGAGTGGATGCTTATGCTAAACAGGAGAGCCAGACCATTGTTCTCTCTCGGCATGGCAGTTGATAGCATCAGGTACATTTTTAAATGTAGCCACATATTTTATAGCATCAGGTACAGAAAGTAGACCCTCTGTGGCCATGATCCCCTTTCACTGTTGTGGTTTTTCTCCCATCAGGCAGTAGTTCCTACAAACTTCCTCAGTGAAAGTGCAAGTGTTAGTCACTCAGTCATGTTCAACACTTTCGAACCCCATGGATTTTAGCCCACCAGGTTCCTCTGTCCATGGAATTCTCCAGGCAGGAATACTGGGGTGGGGTGCTATCCCCTTCACCCAATCCAGGGATCGAACCCCAGTCTCCTGTATTGCAGGCAGATTCTTTACAATCTGAGCCACCAAGGAACCCCTCCTTAATGCCCCCATCTCCAACGCACAAGCTGTATGGAGCCAAAATGTAGCTTCGTTTTGGGAAAAAAGCAACCCAGCTTGAGCTAACATCTCTGAGGCGTCCCACCCCTTGGGTCTGTCTCTCGACTTTGCTGCTTCCTTCAAAACCTCAGTCATCTTCAGCACTATTGCTGGGGAGAATGGTACTTCCAAGGATGTGCTGATAAACATTTAATTACTTTAGTGTGTTTATTACCTTTGTTTTTAATGTAATTTATTTAATTGTAAGTTTATTTCATTTTATTTTTAGGAATAGCTCTGTTTAACAACCGTCTCCCTGGATTTCTGAAAATGGAACAATTTAGCTCTCAGGCACTGGCAGGAGGGAGGCGACTCTGGGACACCCGCAAGTCTCACAGAGTATGGTCCTGAAGATTAAGTCACGACTCATGTGCCACCAAAGCCTGACACAGAGGAATCTGCTTTCTGGATAGTTATCCACATTAATAAGAATAAGGAGAAGTGGGAGGGAGGAGGAAAAAGAAGTTGGTGAAAGTGAAAGTGTTAGTCGCTCAGTTGTGTCTAACTCTTTGCAACCCCACGGACTATAGCCTGCCAGGCTCCTCTGTCCATGGGATTTCCCAGGGAAGAGTACTGGAGTGGGTTGCCATTCCTATCTCCAGGGGATCCTCAGACAGCTTCTTTACCAGCTGAGTCACCAGAAAAACCCAAAGAAGTTGGCACTTGGAGGTAACTGGGACGATCTCCAGCAGGGAAGCTTCCATGGAAGAAGGCTAGTGACCCCTTACCCTTTGGTATCAGAACATCACAAGGTGGCTTCCTCATTCGGCTTCTAGGAATTGCTCTGGAAATTCCCCAGATGTCACATACAGCAAGGCCAAGGATGACTTGATGCAAAGAACTGACTCATTAGAAAAGACCCTAATGCTGGGAAAGATGGAAGGCAGGAGGAGAAGGGGACGACAGAGGATGAGATGGTTGGATGGCCTCACCAGCTCAATGGACATGAGTTTGAGCAAGCTCTGGGAGTTGGTGATGGACAGGGAGGCCTAGCAGGCTGTAGTCCATGAGGTCGCAAAGAGTCAGACACAACTGAGGACTGAACTGAACTGAACTGAAGGACCACATCCCAAAGCTGAATAGAAGTTATCTCTGCATTACTCCTCATTACCCAATTCACTGTTCTAGAGTTGAATGTGAGCAGATGTGCACAACCAGCTTTCTCTTCACCAAGGTAGACCCTGAGTGATTAAAGGACGATGACAAGGACAAAAGCAGGGAGCTTTTCTCCCTGGGTGAAGTGTAGCTAATATGAATACCTGCTTCATATGATTGTCGTGAGGATGAATTGAACTAATCCATGTAAAGTGATTAGTCCAAGGAATGTTTGCCGTGGCACTTATTGTGCTTGTCAGACCTGAGGAAACCTAGTCTAATGGTGTAGGTGTTTGGCAACTGTTTAGAAACAGTGATTAAGTGTCTGACAAGCTTTTATCCTCTTTGTATTGTGAACTTGAGAGATCCCAACCCCCCTTCTCAGCTTCCTCCTGCTTTTTTCTCACTGTGTTAATTAGTGGAAATAAAATTCCCCAGGGGCTTCCCTGGTGGCTCAATTGGTAAAGAATCTGCCTGCAATGTAGGAGACCTGAGTTTGATCCCTGGGTCAGGAAGACTCCCTGGAGAAGGAAATGGCAACACACTCCAGTATTCTACCTGGGAAATCCCATGGACAAAGGAGCCTGGCAGGCCCCCTGACAGTCCGTGGGGTCGGAAAAGTCAGACACAACTTAGCGACTAAACCACCACCACCAAAAGTTCCCCAACGTAGAGATCCGGAGTATTCACCAGGACATTCACAGAGTTGAACATGATCCCCTACTGCCCACCCATCCCCAGCCTATCTTGCAAAACACCTTTGGAGATTGGTCTTCTGTTGACTCAAGATCAACCTTGAAAAAGACTTTTCAGTGTACAAGACACAACTATGCCCAGTTATATATAGCCACCCATGAATTTTCTTTGTTTTTACTTTGCCTTTTACTAGCTGTGCCATGACTCAATGCATTTTTCTGTTTATACAAAGTTTATTTGTATGATTTCATGTTAAACCTCAGATAAATACTTCCTTATGTGTTAAAAAAAAAGAGAGAGAGAGAAAGAGCACAGGATGTGTAGTTGTTCAAGCCCTGGGTCTAACAACAGCCCAGCAACGTGCTAAGCAGCTTAGGCCACGAAGCACCAGTCTCAATATTCTCGACGGTGAACCAAAAGAGGTAATTCCTAATTCAGAGGGATGCTATGAGGGGGAATTTAAAATTCTTTGTAAACTGAATCTGCACTCTACTTGGGTTAGTGGTTTCTGTGTTCAGTGTAATAAATGGGTGCCATGTGAAGCGTTTCACATCCATTATCTCATTGGAAGTTTACATTCTTAAAGTAGGAGCAGGAAAATGGTGATTTTGAAGTGGCTGAGTGGAGTTGCTGGGCTGGGGTGAGAGCTTCTCACTGGACTGAAGCAGGAAGTACTTGGGAAAAGTAGGGTGAATCCAGATGAAGAGTGTGGACTTCATAATACCAGCAAAGGAATATTTAGGATCTCTGAGCAGAGAAGGATGCATAATTGAATTTGCTAAATCTTGTTGAGCTGACTTACTCTTCTGTCTCCATTGCCTCAAGCAGAGAAAGCCCGTTCTTTGAGTTTAACATCCAGCCATGCCCTCTCCATCACAGAGATGTATCACAGAGTTGAAAATGTATTTTCCTGGTTCTCAAGAATTAACAACGAGACCCCCAAGTTGGCAATAAAAATGAACCAAAAAATGCCATGTTTTAAACAGTTTCTAGCCATTGAAACCAGACCTTGGCTCTAGCCAGATCTATTGTCAGGTGGTCCAGAAGGTCTGAGTTACCAGTTCGGTGAGGTGCAGTGAGTCAGGTAGAACGCTGGCAGGGACCTGCTCTGGTGCAGAGCACCCGTGCTTGAGCAAAACCCTGGGGGCTAACTCACTTATACTCAAGTCCCAGTTTTGCTGCTACACCAGCTCTATGACCTTGACCAATTTAATTAGCCTTTCTGTGCCTCATTTTCCTCATGTAAAATATTCCAGTAATAGTAGCTGCTTCATACAGTAATTATGAGGATTATATGTTGCTATGGACTGAGTGTCTGTGTTCCTCCAAAATTTATGCACTGAAGCCTAAGCCCCCAGTGCGATGGCATTTGGAGATGGGGTTTTTGGGAGGTGATTAGGGTTAGATGAAGTAATGAGGATAGGACTCCTTTGATGAGATCAGTGCTTGTAGGAAGAGGAATGGGATTCCCAGATGTTGCTGGTGGTAAAGAACCTGCCTGTCAATGCAGAAGACATAAGAGACATAGGTTTGATACCTAGGTAGGGGAGATGCCCTGGAAGAGGGCATGGTAACCCACTCCAGTATTCTTGCATGGAGAATCTCTTGGAGAGAGGAGCCTGGCGGGCTGTAGTCCATAGGGTCACAAAGATTTGGACACAACTAAGGTGTCTTAGCATGCACACATGCACAAGAAGAGGAATAAAGTTCTCTCTCTTTCAGTGTGTACATGCATTTTCTCATTTTTTCCACTGGTATGATTTATATTTTGTCTTAGATGGTTATTTCTGTTTAACTTAAGGTCATCTGTTAATTTTTTCAACTTGTAACATGTCATTAGGAAATTTTTCTAGTTTTAGCTGTATTGAAATATAATTGACATGCAAAATTATATATATTTTATATAAATAGCTTGATGAGTTTGGACATATACCTACACCCACGATACCATCACCATAACCAAGGCACTAAAGTTATCCTTCACCTCCAAAACTTTCCTTGTGTTCTTCTGTGTAATTTTTGGTAAGAACAATTCACATGAGATCCATCTTCTCAACATATTTTAAAGTGTGTAATACCTACAGTATTAGCTACAGTGTTCCCTCATATACATGGTGGGCATACTATACCCACTATATTTCAGTATTTCATGAAGTATTTCAGTATTTCATGTCTTATCATTCCCTAAGCATTTCCAAATCCCTCTGAACGTACCCAGACCATTCCACTATATGATGATCACCATTATTAACTAGACCCCTATCAATGGACATTCAAGTGATTCAAGTATTTTTCCTTAATACAGGCAAAATACATTTTAAAAACATATGCAAATGTAGGCCAAAGTGCAAGTGCAAATACAGGAGCACATGCAGTTGCAGGATAAATTCCTAGAAGTGGAACTAAAGAATCAGAGGGTATACACAGGGAATTTTGGTAGAGAGTGTATGAATTAAGTTCCCACCTGTAATGATTAGGAATTCCCTTTACTCCAAACCTACCCAATATATGTGTCATCAAGCTTTCTGATCTTTTTTCAGTCCAATAGGCATCTTATAACTCATTCGGTTTTCTCTCTTCACATGTAGGATTTGACATATTTTCATACCTAGGGATATTTGCATTTCCTTTTATGTGAATGCTTCATGTTCTTTTTTTTTTTTGGAATAAAATTGGTTTACAATGTTGTGTTAGTTTCTCCTGAACAATGAAGTAAATCAGCTATATGCATACATATAGCCTTTCCCTCTTGGATCTCCTTCCCCCTGCACCCCCTCATTCCCCCACCTCTAGGTCACCACAGAGCCCTGGGCTGAGCTCCCTGTGCTATACAGCAGCTTCTCTACAGCAGCTATACTTGCTATATATTGTACACATGGCAGTGTATGTATGTCAATGTGTCTAGTCTCCCAGTTTGTCCCTCTCCTTCCCCCACTGTGTCCACATGTCCATTCTCTATGTCTGCATCTCTAGATTGGAAATAGGTTTATCTGTACCATTTTTCTAGATTCCACATATATGTATTAATGCCACTACTGGGCATATACCCTGAGGAAACCAGAAGAGGACACACAGTGTTCACTGCAGCACTATTAACAACAGCCAGGTCATGAAAACAATCTAAATGTTCAGCGACAGATAAATGGCAAAGAAGACGCGGTACAGTATTACTTAGCCACTAAAAGGAATGAGATGGGGTCGTTTGTAGAGACGTGGATGGACCTAGAGTCTGTCATACAGGCTGAAGTAAGTCAGAAAGAGAAAAAGAATATATCATTTATGAATGCTTCATATTCTTTTCTCATGTTTGACTTGGACTATTAGGTGCTTTTTTTTTTCTTAAGGATGTTTGTGTGTGTGCATAGCTGCTTAGTTGTGAAGGACAGGGAAGCCTGGCATGCTGCAGTTCTTGGGGTCACAAAGAGTTTTACAGGATTGAGAGACTGAAACAACAATATTTCCTCTCATCTCTTTACTAAACTCTTATCCACTAGACAGAAATCTGCCTCTGCTTAAAAATTTCCCCTGTGCTGGTTGCTCCTACCTCTGATACCAATGGGCTCTGCTTATTTCCCTTACACTTATCACAGCATACTAATGCTTTTATTTATACATTCGAGGTAGATTACAGAAGTACTGGATTACAGAAGGATTGCCCCCAATATGTTCACATATTCTATGCACAGCCACCTTAGTATGGTCCAAATTCTTCCTGACTCTGGGCTTGGACATGGAACATGATTCGGCGAATGTGTCAGTCACAGCATTCTGTAAGCAGAGGTTTTAAAAAGTGCTTGTATATTGGAGTTTGCAGTGTCTCCTGTTCTTTAGGACACTGAGACGACCCTGTGAAGAGTCTATCACACTAGGGGTTGAGAAGTCTCTGAGGATCAGCAACAAGCTGCCTGGCTGAGTTCCCTCCACCAGCCAGCCTGCCTGATACATGAGTGAGCTCATTCTCCATCATGCAGTCCCATCCAAACTCCCAGCTGACCACAGAGATCAGCCAAGTCAACCCAGAGCAGAAGAATCCCCTAGCCAATCCACAGAACTGTGAAAAATAACAAATGCTTGTTGTTTGAAGCCATAAAGTTTTGGTGTAGTTTGCCACACAGTAAAAGTTAGCTGTCCTTCTTACTCAGTTGTGACCACTTCAATTCCTTATTCACTGAATACAGGGCCTAGCACCATGCTGGACACATAAAGTCTTCCTGATTAGTATTTTTAAGGTGAAAACCATGATGGAATAAAAAGGAGTGATTCCAACTTTAACCTTGTTGTTACTGTTCAGTTGCTAAGTCATGTCCAACTCTTTGCAACCTCATGGACTGCAACATACCAGGCTTCCCTGTCCTCCACTATCTCCCGGAGTTTACTCAAACTCATGTCCATTGATTCAGTAATGCTATCCAACTACTTCACTCACTGTCACCCCCTTCTCTTCCTACTCTCAATCTTTGCCAGCATCAGGGTCCTTTACGATGAGTGAGCTCTGTGTATCAGGTGGCCAGACTTTACTGTATGCTTGTGCTTAGTCGTTCAGTCATGTCCAACTCTTTGCGACTCCATGGACTGCAGCCTGCCAGGCTCCTCTGTCCATGGGATTCTCTAGGCAAGAATACTGGAATGGGTTCCCATGCCCTCCTCCAGGGCATCTTCCCCACTCAAGGATCAAACCCAGGTCTCCTGCACTACCAGCCAGGTTCTTCCCCTGTGAAAACACGTATCACATTTTCTGTGGCTGTTTTGTATAAGCGTCTTCCCTATCAGACTTAAAACTCTGCGAAAGCAGAGGCATCTTTTCTGTGTTTACTCCCTGTTGCATCTGTTCAGCATGTAGCACAATAATGTGATAGACCCTTGGCAAATATTTGTAGAAGAAATGAACCAAGACCATTGGCATGTGCATTAATGTGACCTGGCAGGAGAGGTAGGATTAATCACCTCTCTCCACCAGATACAGCCTTCAGCCCCTGTGGTCCCCTTGGCATGACCAACAGGCATACATCCCCCAAACAGGAAATGTGAATGAAACAAAGAAGTGGTGATAACCTGGGGGAGGAGACACTCTTAGAATCAGACACAGGTGGTCATCTTCTCCTGAATCTAGGCATGTACTCTTATGCACAGTGCACAGTCCTTTCCAATGGGACTAATCTAGAAAATTCTCTGGTCAAATAGCTTAAGAGCCAAGAGACTGAATACCCAGGCCCTGCTCTGCTGTGTGGCCTATTTCAGCTGACCTGACTTCTCTAGGGGACAGGAGAATGCCGTGCCAGCCTAATACATCAGTTCAAGGGAACACAGCAAATAATATGAAATTGTTTTGTGAAAACAAAAGCCAAATAGACCCCCTTCAACTCCAAAGCAGCCTGTGTCACGTTTCAGAAGGTGTTTGGAAGTGGGTATTGCATTTTCCCAGAGAAACCATATTGAAAATGATGGTTAGGTTCCCTGGCTCCCACTCAAAAACACATTTACACCACAATGTAGCTGAAATAACACAAACATGCAAAGAAAAAGGCAGGAAAAATACTGTTGCAGTACCAGTAATTAAAACAAAAACAATACTATGGAATAAGGAGTGGTGTTTCTGATTCATCTCAAATGCTAGTGCTTAACAAAAATGGATTTAATTAGAGAGGAGGGGGATGGGGATAAGGTTCTGTGGTGCTCCAGGGGCATCTTTCGGATTCAGATGCTCCAACACTTGAGTTGGTGACACTGTGTCCCCCCTACGTGTTGAGTTGTGCCATTCTTAGCACTGTATCCTAGGTGTGTGCCTTTGCTGTGAGCTGGTCCATATTTTGGGTCATGAGTGGAAGAGAGAAAGGGAAAAAGAGATCATCTGGCTGAGTGCTGAAAGAGAAGAGAGAGGATGCAAGGATGATGCTAAGCCTGGGAGCAAAAAAGTGACATTTCTGAGACTTGATACACAATGTTCTAGGAAAGTCTGCCATGTTCCATGGTTCTTTCTCCATGACAACACGCAAAAAGCATGTCCTATTTTGCAAAGGAATGCACAGAGTCTGGCCTGGAAGGTGCCTTGTAGCTAGAGTTGGGTCTCAAGTTTGCTTGATTCTAAAGCCCATTTTCCTTGCTCTCTCTTCCTTGGTGGATGAGGAGGACAGAAGGAAAGGGGAGCACTGTTTCTAAGGAGATGTTGAGGAGGTGGAGGCCTCCTGCAAGGCACCAGGGCATCACCGTTCTAGAACACATGACTGTCAACAGAACGAGGCACTGAGGAGGCTTCAGGCTTGGGGTGGGAAAGAGAAACACACAGACCACCATCTCCGACAAACGAGGGCTTGAGAGTCAGGCTTGTGACTCCAGCCAGAGCCTGAACAAATAAATGCAAAACACCATTTACCAGCAGATATGAGCCCACCCTAAAATCAATGACTCACAGTGAGATTAAATCTATAGAGAGACAAGGAAGAGCACAATCTCAGAGCCAAGCACAAAACCCTAAAGGAGAGAGGTTAATAAACAAATAAAGCAAAATTAATAACAGAAGAAGACATGCTGAATGGAAAATGCATCTTGCCAGGAAGACACTGTCTCCTCGGGTAAACAACTGGCAAGAAAGAGCAGGGAGGGAAAGAAGCTTTGAAAATTATCATTTTCTCTCATGTTGATCAACCCAGGGGTTCTTGCTCATAAAATTAAAAGAAATAAAATTCAACTGTAACCAGCTCCCTGGGGCTCCTTGGAAGTGCTCACGTGGCAGGGAGAGGACTGGGGGAAGGAAACACATTAGGTTCCTTCATCACATTGTTCGCTGCTCTATGTAGCAGTGATGACCAAGTTACAGGGTCAGCAAGGATCAGCATTGTCCAAACTCAGGGCTCTGATGCTCTCATCCTCAGGACCACCCACCTGGACCCCAGGCACAGCCTCCAAGCTGAGGGAGTCTCTCAGTTCCTCCCATGGCTGCGTCCTTTCTGATCAGCCTGGCAAGTACGAATGCGCACATGCAGTCATGTGCTCTGTGTGATGATACAAAAGTGCCACCGGGTGTGCAGATGTCCCCAGCAGGGTGCCTGCCCTCAAGGAACCTATGACCCAGTTGCAGCAAAAAGACTGATGTGGGAAGCTACCCAAGAACCACTTTTAGACCCATTCAGTGCACTCTCCCTGAGCCCAACAACCCGCTTCACTCCCTTCCCCGTCTCCTCCTGATTTCAGGGATCCTCAGCGAGATGCTCATATTTGCAAGGCATGTGGCAACCTCAGGGCTCTGGGTTTCCCAGCTGGAAAATAGGATTGATGTAAAAAGTGGAGATGCCCATGAAACCCAGCTCTCCACGTTGCAAGTTAACTCTGCAAATAAATCACTCATTGGCTTTTAAAAGTGATTTCGGAAATGCAAATATTAGCTGTTAGCATTGGTGGGTCAGAGGTGACATCAAAAGTGGAGCAGAAATTGGACTACTGGGCCATTCCTAATATTTGTGCTTAATACCAAGTGAAATGTACTCTTTGAGGGAGAAACCTTTGGCTTAACAACCAGAAAATGACTCTGAGCCCCTAGCAGCTCGGCTTTATTCCTCTCTCTTCAATCGGATTGGCTCTTACAGCCCTGGCAGGCAGTGCAGTCCTGGGGGCTTTCCTTTGCTCCTCCTCATTCTTTCCTCATCCTTTCTCTGTCTCTCTCCATCTCTTTCTTTTTCTATCTCTCTCTTTTTCTGTCTCTGTGTTTTTCTCTGTCTTTCTCTGGGTATCTCTTTCTGTCTCTGTCTCTCTGTATCTCTCAGGGCATCTCTTTCTTTGCTTCTTCGTGTATCTGAGTCTCTGTCTGTCTCTCTATGTCTCCCTTTGTCTCTATCTCTCTGTGTGTCTCTTTGTGTCTCTGTTTCTGCCTCTGTCTCTCTGTGTCTCTCTGGGTGTCCCTCTTGGTCTCTCTCTCTCTTCTTCTGTGTGTGTCTCTTTCTGTCTTTGCCTCTCTATAGTTCTCTCTGTGTGTGTCTCTATTTCTGTCTGTCTTTCTCTCTCTAACTGTGTGATTAGCTGGACATACAAACTAGTAAAAAGAGGAGGAAGCCCAGTATTAGAAGAGCAAATCATGGTTGATTATCAGGCCTCCTAACAACCAGACATTGAATGAAATATTTTTATAACCATGATCTGAGTTTGCATAAACACCCTGCGTGGAGTGACTGACACTCCCGAGTATTATTTGGGCGAAAAAATCCTAGCTTGGCCTCCCAGGTGGCGCTAGTGATAAAGAATCTGCCTGCAAGGAAGGAGACCGGGTTGGATCCCTGAGTCAGGAAGATCCCCTGGAGGGGGAAATGGCAACCCACTCCAGGATTCTTCCCTGGAGAATCCCATTGACAGAGGAGCCTGGTGGGCTACAGTCCATGGGGTCGAGAAGAGGTGGACACGACTGAACACAGGGAAAATTCCCAGAAATGATGAGAAGAGACACCAGAGTTCAACAGTCAGAGATTCTTAATAAGAGTTCAGACTTCTGACAAAGCAAGGGCTCTGAGAGCAAAGGGTTTGTTGCTGTTGTCGCTCAGTTGTGTCCGACTCTTTGTGACCCCATGGACTGTAGCCCACCAGACTCCTCTGTCCATGGGATTTCCCAGGCAAGAATATGGGAGTGGGTTGCCATTTCCTCCTCCAGGGGATCTTCCTGACACAAGGATTGAACCCAGGTCTCTGGCATTGGCAGGCAGATTCTTTACTACTGAGCCACTAGGTATGTAACATAACTAACATTGTATGTTAAAAAGAGCTTGGACTTCTCAGGCAAGCTGAGTTGATTCAGACCTGTTGTCTACCACTCACCAACTGTGGGATGCAGGGTGAGGCACTTGGTATTTCAGAGGCTTTGTTTTCTCTTTAATATATTAGGGTAAACAATATCAGAGGAG
This sequence comes from Okapia johnstoni, assembly GCA_024291935.2. Taxonomy (NCBI): domain Eukaryota; kingdom Metazoa; phylum Chordata; class Mammalia; order Artiodactyla; family Giraffidae; genus Okapia; species Okapia johnstoni. The sequence continues at coordinate 40,114,978 of CM044314.1, read as the reverse complement.
CTGGGTGGTTATGCAGATTCAGTAGTTACAGGCTGCACTGTGTCCCCACTTGATTCATATGTTGAAGTCTTAACCCCAGTACATAAAGATGTGACTATATTGAGAGATGATGTCTTTAAAAAGATAACTGAGTTAAAATGAGATCATTTGTAGTCATGTCCAACTTTTTGAGACCCATTGGGCTATAGCCTGCCAAGTTCTTCTGCCCATGGAATTTTTCAGGCAAGAATACTGAAGTGCAACCCACTGCAGTATTCTTGCCTCGAGAATCCTGTGGACAGAGGAGCCTGGTGGGCTGCTGTCCATAGTGTCGCATAGAGTCGGACATGACTGAAGTGACTTAGCATGCATGCATGCATGCCATTTCCTTCTCCAGGAGATCTTCCCAACCCAGGGATCAAACTTGAGTCTCCAGTGTCTCCTGCACTACAGGTGGATTCTGTACCTGCTGAGCCATTGGGGAAGCCCTGGTGGGCCAATAAAATTGATGTTCTTAGTAGAAGAAGAGATTAGGACACACACATTCAGAGGGAAGACCATGTGAGGACAGTGGAAGAAGAAATGGCTGTCCACAAGTTAAGGAGAGAGGCCTCAGAAGAAACCAACCTGCTGACCCTGGATCTTGGACTTCCAGCTTCCAGAACTGGGAGGAAATAAATTTCTGATGTTTAAGCCACCAGTCTGTTGTACTTGTTCATGGCAGCCCTGACAAGCCAATACAAGCATTTCAAAGATAGTTTAGCCTTCCGATACAGATACAGAAACTGAGGTCTAAGAAAGTCAATTGACTTACCCAAGGTCACTGAACTAGTAAAAATCAGTTAAGGCTCAAATCTCTATGTACTGATGTATATCCCAGGACTCATTCTAAGACCCTATGTTATGTTTAGGGACCAGAAAGCCAGACCAGCCTCAACTCTTCATGAAGAGTACTCTCCCTTAGGACTGGTGAAGTCATCCTGGTACCTCAGTCCTCTGAGACTCTGTAATACTAATTAACTGAAGCCTCTGTTCAGCACTGAACAGTGTCAACTTGGTATAAGTCATCAACCCTTCCCTACTGACTCATGTTCCTATATTACTTAGAGGAGTGCTTGTGTTTCAATAGGTAACTGTTGATTAACCTGAAATGGGAAGAGGGGCACATAGAAAAAGAGATGGATCACAAGACTCACAAGACTTCTAAAAGGAAGAACCAGAGATACTGAATCCCTAACAGGTTCTGACCTGGTGTTCACCATAGAATTGGGTCTAAGTATTCAAAAGGGGCCACTCTCCATATTCATCCTTTGAAAATGCAATTCCTCAATCAGAGGACACAGTCCCAATTCTGTCACTAATTTTCTCTGTGATCTTGAATCCATCACTTAGATTATTCATGCATTCATTTTTTCATGTGGAGAATGAGGGAAAAAGAAAAGCCTGCCTCACCTACCTTACAGACATACAGCGAATATCAAATAAGATAATGTACAGGAAAGCACTCAGAAAAGTATAAAAATGTTATTCAAATATGAAATGTGACAAATCCTTCATCCTCAGGAATATATGTGGATCAGAATGAATCTCTGTCTGGAGGAGGCAGCAGCAGTCATAATAGAAATGTGAGGGCTGATTGATGGCCAGTCTACATGAGTGGCTTTCAAATTTGGAAAGGGAACTGTGGTGTGTAATGAAAAAAATTGAGACCAGAAATCCAACCCCACCAGGAACAATGTATGTGATCTCATATAAGCCCTTAATTCCTCTGAGGCTATGTCTCTCATGTCGAACATGAGGATAATAATCACCTTGTCTTCCAAAAGAGGTTACTGTAAAAATCAAATAAGATTGCACACACATACACATGTGCACACACATGCATGTGCCTGGATTTAAAAGAATAATATGTTAAATAGACTGAGTGGAACAGGAGCTGAGTGTTAGGGGAGAAATTGAATTAGGAAGATTCTTGTTGGAAACACTACATGTTTGCCCACAAGGTACTCTGATGAGAAAGTCAGTTATAGAGTATTAGAAAGGGCTTGGAAGTAGAGAATTACCTAGATAAGCAGAAGTAGACCAACCAAGAGAGAAAATGTAAATTCAGCCAGACATCAACAGGTAAAGACTGTGTGACTTCAGAATTACAATACTGGGAACTTGACTGGAGCAAAGCTAAGCCTTTTTTTCAGGTATAATACCTGAATAAAACATTCAGACCCATATTTCCTCAGTAAACAGGGCAACGGAGAAAAATATTCACACTGTGGATAGAAGCTAAAAACCTTGGAGTGAGACAGAACCTAAAAATCTAATTAATTGTTTTACCTTTGTCAAACTGAACTGAGCAATGAGGTTGTATTTGTAATTTGGTCACCTATCCATATAGTTCATCCCTTGGTTGCTCTAAATATTCTTGTTACATGGTTTTTATTTGCAACTATTTGTATATATAACACCTTGAAAATATTAAGGGGGAGAAAGTAGCAAGAATTGTCCTGCGTGCTTTATATCACTAGACATCTATTAAACGTTCAATTCTCAGAACAACTTAGAAAATTATAAAACTGGAAACCTGTGAGTCTTACAATTAAGGAAACTAAAGCTCAGAGGGTAATATCTCAATAAAAGGTGATAATTAAATCCAGAATTAGGCTCAACTTAACAGGTGGCACTAGTGGTAAAGAACCTGCCTGCCACTGAAAGAGACATAAGAGATACCGGTTCAATCCCTGGGTAGGGAGGATACCCTGGAGGGGAGCATGGCAACCCACTCCAGTATTCTTGCCTGTAGAATCCCATGAGTGAGCCTGGTGGGCTACAGTCCATAGGGTCCCACAGAGTCAGACTTGACTGAAGCAACTTAGCACCCACGCCTAGCCAATAGCCTGTAACAAGTACCTGCTGATACTTCCCTTCCCTAGAATAAAAAGACTTGAAAAATAGTGATGTTTCATGATGCTGCTGCTACTGCTTCTGCTGCTGCTGCTGCTAAGTCGCTTCAGTCATTTCCGACTCTGTGCGACCCCACAGACCGCAGCCCACCAGTCTCCCCCGTCCCTAGGATTCTCCAGGCAAGACTACTGGAGTGGGTTGCCATTGCCTTCTCCGGATGTTTCGTGATAAAGGTTTATCTCTCTCTTAAGTAGAAGAAACCCAGAGATAGCAATCAGGAAGTGTCAGGGCAGACCCCGTCAAGGACCAGGCTCTTGTTGTCTCTGCTTCATTATCTCTAAGGTATAGTCCTCATCTTCATGGTCCTAAAAGATTACCAGAGCTTCAGCCGTCACCTCCACGATCCAAGGAACAGAATGGAGAAAAAAGGAAAAAGACACTCTCCTCCCTTTTCTAAGTGACTTCTTGAAAATCCCACACTAGATGTCCTCTTGCATTTTATTGACTAGAACTTAGCTACATAGCCTTCTAAGTCACAAGGGATTCTGGGAAACATAGTCTTTTATCTGGGAAGCAATATGTCCAATTAAAAATTGGTTCTTCTACCAGACAACGGGGATTATGAATATCAGGATGAAACTAGAAATATTTGCCATACTACAGTTTCCTAATTCCAAAGCCTGTGTTCTTTGTTGTTGCTTAGTCACTATGTAATGTCCAACTCTTTTGCAACCTCGTGGACTGTAGCCTGCCAGGCTTCTCTATCCATGGAATTTCTCAGGCAAGAACACTGGGATGTGTTGCCATTTCCTTCTCTGCGTGCTCCTTGGAAACCCCTAAAATGCATCTATTTGAGGAATTCCCACAAGTGGTGTCAGCTCAATCTAGTCCTGCTGCTAGATGGGAAAATAAAAGCAGCATATCTTGATAGCTGTTGCTATTGCTATTATTTAAGGGACAATTGGCCTCAATGGAACAAAGGGTGCAGCGAACACTGAAGAGAAATCCAGGAAGTTATCTTGTGCCTGTTGAACCAAGATTCAACTTTTACGTATGGTCATGAAAATTATGGTCAGAAATGCTTCCAATATAAATGCAATTTGGAGAGAGAAATACCAAGACTGGAAAGAGAATGGCTAAAACCTAAGTTAAATTTTGTTCTATCGGTTGGCTTTCAAGCTTGCTGAAGTGAACATTTCAAAAAGGAAATAGAGCGGACAAATTTTATCATTTTGCAAAAACAGGTCTAGGTGTATTTTGCAGATATAAATGATCATGAAGAAATACCACGATTGCAACAAACCACCTTACAATCACATATGGGGCCAGCATTCTGGAAACCAGACCGAAAAAAATATAACAATGCCCATTGTGTTCACTCACTGCATCATTTCCAGAGCTACAGCATCCAGTTGGGTCTGGGACAGTGGTGTTTTGTCCAGCCCAGACCCCACAGCATCCCTCCACATGGCTCTAGAAGCTTCTTCTGGCCCATTTTCCTTCATTCCAAAGCCAGTCTAGATGAGCTCTTTCTAGACGTTAGATTAGCAGGCAGAAAACTAGGGACGTTTCCAACTACCTCAAATCAAGTCATCTCACCCTGGACAGGTTCATTCTCCTGTCTGGACCTAGATGTCCTCATGTATAAAATTGGCAAGTAGACCGGTTAACCAGAGGCCCAATTAGCACCAGATTTCGTGAACACGGAATTATGTCATAGCATAAGCTTTGGTGAGGGGAACCAAGAAGTGACAACCATTCTGTGCACATGTGCTAAGTTGCTTCAGTCCGTGTTTGACTCTTTGCAACCCTATGGACTGGGGCCTGCTAGGCTCCTCTGTCCATGGGATTCTCCAGGCAAAAACACTGGAGTGGGTTGCCATGCCCTCCTCCAGGGGATCTTCATGACCCAGGGATCAAACCCATGTCACTTACATCTCTTTAATTGGCAGGTGAGTTCTTTACCACTAGTACCACCTTGGAACCATTCTAGTTCTTTTAAAAATTTGCACACTACAAAGGTGAATCTGTTTGAGAACTGTCCTCCAGAGCTCCATTCAATCTCACAAGAAAAAACAAGCACAGCTATTGTTAGAGTCTTCTGCCCTGGGACCCCAGGTAAGGAGCCTTTTGCAGTCTCCAGAGATGCCTGGGGGGTCAAGGCAGCACAGTGCTCTGAGCCTGCTAAAAGCCTGAACTCTTGACTCAGACCTAAGTTCAAATTCCAGATCAGCAGCTTCCTGTCTGTGGTCCCTTGTGTGCTCAGTCGTGCTGATTCTTTGCTACCCCATGGACTGTAGCCCACCAGGCTTCTCTGTCCATGGAATTCTCCCGGGAAGAATACTGGAGTGGATATTCCCTTCTCCGGGGGATCTTCCCAACCCAGAGATCGAACCTGATCTCCCGCCTTGGAGGCAGATTATTTACCACCTGAGCCACTGGGGAAGTCCCAGAAACATTCTTAACCTTTCTTTTAATTTCCTGATCTCTAAAGTGGAGATCATAATGCCACCTATCATCGGGTTGCTGTTAGAATGAACGACATGATGCACTTTGGGCTCCTAGCCCAGTGTCTAGCACTTACTAAGCATTCATCCAATATTAACTATTCTCATTACAGAAACTTTACTTACAACACTTAGAGACAGAACAAATCCTCCTCCCTGGGAATCTAAAGTTTGTGAGCCTGACTGTGAGTTTTCTATGCCTTAAACCTCAGAATTATCCAGATGAATTAAAATGTTTTATCTGCAGCCCCACAGTTTGTCCCCAGTCTGGCAGGAAATAGTCCACAGTTTCACCGAATAATTCAAAACCCATATCGGAAGGGGAGAGAGAGAAAGAGAGAGAGAGAGAGAGAGTGTGTGTGTGTGTGTGAAATGCAATCAAAGAGATAAAAGAAAAGAATCCTGTGTTTTCTAAAAATAGGAGGGCAGGTGTCGGGGGACACTTGCAACCACTTCCAGGAAGAATCAGCTACCTACAGACATTACCTGAGCACATAACATAAAGCTCATCTTAATCAATGGAAGCGACATTGCTGAAAATCTGGTGATTTTCATCTGGAGCTGACAACATGGTAATTTATATTCCGCACAGCATAACCAAAGAGCTTGTTATGCAAACACAGGCCACTGATTTGACAAATCTCCTGGAAACAGAATTAATGTCTGTATTCTGTGCAAAGATGTAATTTATTTTAATATTTTAAAGAGATAATATATATCTATCTATCTCTATATATTCAGGGAGTGAGATATATGCACATATCGAGATATATATATATTTAAATAGAGTCAAGCTTAGGGGCTGGGGCTGGTGTGCTGCAGCATTGAAAGGTCTGAGAACTACAATGAAAATGGCATTGCTGATTACTACTAGCATCTTTCATTTGGTGTGTTTCTCTTTTTATTCCTGGTGATAACATAAATATTATTCTTTTGTGAAAATGCTTTATTTATGGTGCCAGAGCAAGGAACGCATTTCATGGTAACTGATGTTTTTTGATAGAGAGCAACTTGAGCTCTGCCCAACTGCAGAAAAAGTTTTAATTGAGTGGAAGTCTCCAGTGGGTATTTCCTAGTCATCTTCTTTTCTTTTTTAAAGGGAGAATTTTTGTTAAAGGAGAATTTAGACCTGGCTGTTTATAAAGGATTGACTCTGAAGATTGGGGATCAGCATCCTGACCTCCTCCACCCACTGCAGACTATGGGACCAAAAGATCTGCCTCCAAGGCGGGAGATCAGGTTCGATCTCTGGGTTGCGAAGATCCCCCGGAGAAGGGAATATCCACTCCAGTATTCTTCCGGGGAGAATTCCATGGACAGAGTTTGGGAGAGCAGTTCCAGAGAGATACATTTTATCGGTTGCTCAAAAAAAAAGTTTATGGAACTCTTTTGGGGGCAGATCTTCTAGGTCTTGGGCTTCACTGAAGCTTTGACAGGTATTTGCCTTTCAGAAGGAGACCTCAATCCTTGTTTTTTCCCAACAGGAAATCGAGAAAAGAAGTGGCTTCTCATCAAATCTTTACAGCCCTTCGTCCCTTCTTTTCGCTCATCTCCCATTTCCATTTCAAAACTATGATTTGGGGAATTAAAACCACTCTACCCTGATTCCCTAGTTCCCGTGAGTCTGAGCATGCCTTTCTCCCTCGCCGACCCCTTCATGGTGGAAGCTAATCAAACCTGTTGCTATGGCCCAGCTGAAGGGTCTAAACTAGAAATCAATGTCCCATGGCCCGGGGGACCCATTTTTTTGCTTTCTCTGTTAATGTCATGTCAGGAGATGTCACCAGGAAGCCAGGCTGCTGAACAGAGCATCAGTTCCCATTTGGAAAGGCCCATGACAGTCCTCAGGCAGGTGAGACTGGAGAAGAGTGTCCCACGGGGAGGATGCTATTGGGGTTAGACCGTGGGCCTGCTAAGCTCTGTCACTTTTGCTGACAGAAGAACCAGGCTCAAAGGCAGGCAGGCAGGGGGCTGTGCTCTTCCTGAGAGTGGGCAGTGGGCTCCCCAAGTAGGGGCCACGTCTGTGCCAGGAGTTAGCTAACACAGATCCACCCCCTCCCTCATTCTGTCCAAGTTTGTTTTGAGAAGTAGGTAAATCTTAGGGAAAAAAAAAAAACACAAGCTTTTACTGAGTGAGGGTGACCAGATGGCCTCAGAGAGCAGCCATGGGGCTATCCTCAGTCTGTCCAGTTTCCCCATTTCATGCCCTGTACACTGACCTGGATTCATTGCACACTCCCTAACCACCCAGATCTCCCAGTGTACCCGAGCTTTTCTTCTCCCTGTTTGTCCCTCACTTCTCACTGCCGACTGGCATCTGACTCCCAGTAGAGCTCTGGTCACTTGCTAACCACTCTGATGGTCATGATGCATAATTCAGACTTGGATTTAACTCGCAGCTATACAGCACCTGCTGGGGTCCAACATTGCTCCAGATGCCATGTGTCATGTACCAATCAACCAGAAGACCTGGGTTCCAAGCCTGGTTCCACTGGTCATTGTGACCTTAAGCAGATCAGATATTGGCTCAAGACAAACATCATCTCCTCATTTAAGCCTTCTCAGACCCTAGCCCCTACCTCTCTCACAGACCTTGAGATATTAGGTGCTCCTTCATCTCTTCCCCTTCAACACTCACTATTTCTATAAGTCTGCAGTGCCTCCTATACCTCTGTCTTTCTCTCCATCTCATTTATGAGTCTTCTGAGCAAATGTATTGGTCAGTTTAGTGTTGTGTACCCAATGCCTAGCTGCTTTTTTTTTTTTTTTAATCTTCCTGACCCAGTCGAACCTGGGATCCATCCCAGGGATCAAACCTGGGTCTCCTGCAGTGCAGGCAGATTCTTTACCAACCAAACCACTAGGAGAGCCCGTGCCTAGCTTAGCACTTGGCATATATTGATGCTCAATAGGCATGGGTTGAACACATGAATGAGTTCAAGAAAAAAGGAGATAAAGATTAACATCACCTGACTTTTCAGCTACTTCTCCTGTGCTTGCTAGCTTAAGGTGGAGGTTGACAAAGAAATTGCTGAGAACTTAGGTTTTGAGCTAAGTGTCCATGTTTCCAATTTATAGTTCATAGAGGAGATTTGAGAGCTTAGCAGAACTTTCTAAGTACTCCCTATACTACAGCACACTAGGAAAGGTACTTTAGTCAGTCTAGACCTTGATTCTAAAACAACTCAAACCAAATCACTTAAAACCACACAGAAATTTTCACTACTGGGAGCAATTTTCTGCTTAGGGATGTCTGGGCAAAAATAACATGCCGTTTTCTCTTGGATGGTCATTCATTACACACCGCAGCGAATAAATCTAATTTACATTTTTGCTGTTGTTGCTCAAAATACTCAGGCAGGATTGATGGGACTGGGGTGATGCAAGAGGGCAGAACCACAGCCTGTGATTGCATCGTGCGTCTTTCCCTGTGAGGCCGGAAGGGGTTCCTCCCCCACCCTCCAGAGAGAAAGTGGGAGAAAAACCCTGCAGAGGTCAACTGACTTGAGGGGTAGGACTGTGTGGCTCCTGGCCCTCCAGGGGGTCACTCTGGTTCAGTAGCTTTCACACTTTCCAGTAAAGCAGTGTGGAAGAGCCCTCCATTTCTACCCAGCCCCTCAGCTACAGAAAAAGTGAAAATTTTTACCCTCTGCCTCAAGCAGGCCCAGAAAATCAGGAATCTCTCCCAAGCCATTCCATAGAAACCTCACATGCAAGAGGTTTGATGCTAGAGACATTTACCAAGAATAGAAGCAGAGCTCTCAATTGGGCCAGCAAGGTGCATTACCCGGGGTGGGGCAGAGGAGGAGGCTAAGAGCTGGAACTAAATACATCTTAGCTAGAGGGAAGAGCAGAGATTTTTCTCAAAGCAATAACAAGGGGGAAAAAAAAAATCTCTTCAGGTTGAAGAGATGGAGGTGGAGTTTGCCACGCAAGAGGGCTTTCTAGTAGACAGTTTTTTCTTGACAGTGGTGTCTTCTTAACATATATTTACTTTCTAATTACCCAGGACTGGGTAATTAACCTGTCACTAGACAGTGCTTGTCAACCTAATGAATGGATAAGGATCTGGTTGTTAATAATCAACCCAGTGGAGGCAAGGTGATCCCTGTTCTTATGACTCCGTTGACTTGTTTCTCTAGCATAGCTTTATCTTCCTCACACCTTTATTTCCTCTACTGGGAATATTTACATGTTACTCAAGGCTTCCAGTGGTATAGATGCTTGAGAGCATCAATTGAATTCAACAAGTCATTGCTAAATTAGACCCAGCAAATTGCCTTTTAAAAATGTTTTTCTTTCCAGAAATAAGAAGGGAGAAGAGATGGGCATGTGTGGTGGATTATAAAATCCTGGAGGTAGGTGACATCTGGGGCCAGCAAGATGTATTTCTGCTTCCAGGTTCCAGTATGACCACTCTGTAGCACTTGACAACCAGTGCAATGGGGTCCCTGCTTCTTCACCCAGACAGAGAGAAATATCTCTCTAAGCAGACATCCTTACAGGCCTTCATCTTGCCTTTCAGGAAGAAATTTGACAAAGCCATGGATCAGAGTTGGGAGGGGCCCAAGGACGAAGCTGGTGCCGTGGTCCATCCAATCAGCAAATCCAGACCCCTCTCTGAACCTCTCTGAGGGACCCATGCCCCATTATCTCTAGCCTCCCCTCTATGTTGCAGGTAGACTTTCAGGCTTCCTATGTGAAGACATGGTCCAGGTCTCATGATTTGATTTCTGGTCAATGTCAGGGCCACTGATCATCCACCGAAGCCCAGGCCCAGACTCATGATTGCAGGCTGGAGTGATCCATTCATTCATCTGGAGGCTCCCCATCCTCTCCACACCATCATGTCTACACTGTCATGTAAACACAGCCAGAGTCGCGACTGTGACCAAGGGACTAAACTCTGGAAGAGAATCCTTTCTTTCTCTTCTCCTTCCTCTTTGTTCTTCCCTGCATTCCCTTCCCTCCGGAGTCAGACAGGTGTGGTTTTGAATCAGGTGCCCATCATTCCCCAGCTGGACCCATCACGTCACCTCTCTGAAGGTCACCTGTGCTGGTGAGTTAGAACACTCACGTTACCTCGTGTGTGTGGCAGGAGAGAACGAGATGTATGTGAAGGGTGGCATCTTGCAGGTGGTCCATAAACTCACTTTCCTCTTCTCCCTTCTTTTTCTGCAGCCTCAGTCTCTGGTCTCCCTCATCTACATTTTTTTAAAAAAAACAAAAACACAGGGCTTTTCTTTGAACCACAGACCTGCCTGTTTCCAGCCTCAGATGCTCTGTGTAGCACAACGGCGCCAATGCTGCAGATGCCTTGTTAATGCCCCAAGGAGGCCGAACCTAGAGACAGGCTCTAGCCTCTCTGTTTTTGAAAAATCTCTCCCTCTGAGGGTACCACCTGAGGACTGGGACATGCATTAGGGAGGTGAAAAGGAAGCGACGCTGAGGTTCCTCTAGAGAGCAGCCTGTAAAAATAATGGTGCACGAAGCAACCAGCTGCCTCTGGGGACTCTCTGCTGCTGCCATCAATGCCTGTTGGTGCGGCTCCTGAGAGTCCTGGAGCTGCCCTGGCTTCTGGGCCCTAAGACACCAGGTAGGAGGTGTCATGGCCACTCACATGGGTGGGAGGGCTGCCTTCCATACAACTGTGGGTCAGCCCAGCCTCTGCACTTCTACGCTCCTTCCTCCATCCTCTCTCCTGTGTATGTTTGCCACTCAGTCATGTCCGACTGTTTGCGATCTCATGGACTATAGCCCGCCAGGCTCCTCTGTCCATGGAATTCTCCAGGCAAGAATACTGGAGTGGGTTGCCATGACTCCTCCAGGGGATCTTCCTGACCCAGGGATCAAACCCAGGTCTTCCACATTGCAGGAAGATTCTTTACCATATGAGCCACCAGAGAAGTCCTACCAGGTGTGTATTTCACTCATCTTCCCTCCTAGGTGGGGGCTTCCCAGGTGACACTAGCAGTAAAGAACGTGCCTGCCAGTGCAGGAGATGTAAGAGATGCAGGTTTGATCACTGGGTCAGGAAGAGACCCTGGAGAAGGAAATGGCAACCCACTCCAGTATTCTAGCCTGAAGAATTCCGTGGACAGGGGAGCCTGGCAGGCTACAGTCCATGGGGCCGCAGGGAATTGGACACAACTGAGTGACTAAACACACACAGCTCCCTCCTAAGTGGTCAGATCCAGCCCCACAGCCACATCACCATCATCTCGTCAGCTCCCCATTCAGTCTGGCTTCTCAAGACAGGTTGCTTCTCCTGTTAGGACTTTTCTGTCTGTCTTGCCTTGTGTTTCCTGCGGTCAAAGTCCTTCTCTCCTAAATCCAAAGCCCTCTCAACTAGGTGTCACATCTGAAGGAGGCCTGATACATTAATCCCCGCTAAAACGTCCTGCTAAAACTGACAGCAGCTTAATGTGCTTTTAGCCTAAGGCGTTTGAGACCCTCCCCAGGGTGCCAGACTTTTAAATGATGCAGCCCTGTGTGCAGTGGGGACAGCAAGGGAAAAGCTTGAGGGAAATATGACTTCTGTGGATCCTACCACCCAGCTGGGTACCTACCCATTTCTGAGCACTCCTCAAACATGTAGTAAGACATCACTCTCCACTGGGCAATCTGCTAAGCCCTGGAAGATTGGGGAAAGAGGGAAAACTGGGAAAGATTAGCAGTCTTTAATTTAATATTCAACATTCACCTGGGTTTATGTGGTAGACCAGAGATCGACAGTAGGTGGGCAGTACTTGGGGGCTTCCCTGGTGACTTAGTGGTAAAGAATCCAACTGCCAATGCAGGAGATGAGAGTTCGATCCCTGGGTTGGGAAGATCCCTTGGAGAAGAAAATGGCAACCCACTCCAGTATTCTTGCTTGAAAAAAATCCTATGGACAGAGGAGCCTGGCGGGCTACAGTCCTTGGAGTCACAAAGAGGTGGACACAACTGAGCATGTATAGGGAGGAGAAGAGAAGCTGGTGGACAGTTAGCAGCTGGCAGAATGACAATAGGGCATGCATCCTGCATCACACTGGACACCAAAGAGCTCTCTCAGGGCCTTGTCCTTCCGGCTTCCACCATTCTAGCATTGTCCCCTCTGACTCAGAACAGCAACACTCTTATTCTATAACCTGTTTACACCAGTTCTGAGCATCTCCTATTTTCCAAGGCAGCCTAATTTCCAAGAGGAAGCCCATTACCTCTCCATTACTTGATAGAGTATAGCCGGTCAGATTGTATGCTAATATGCCTAATTGCTGGTTCAGAGAATATGCTTAATGAACCTCTCCAGCCATGTGGTGGATTTGTCCTCTGGGCAGAATACAGGATTACTAAGGAATGACCTAGAGGTATTTTGTCCACGCATTTTCCACCAACCTTTTCCTCTTCAACCACTCTTCTCAGAGGACACTGAATATGCCTCTGCTGGTAGGGATGAAGTCAACAAGTTCAAGGACTCCTCTCTTCTCTGAGCTGAATAGATCTTCCCCTCCCCTACTGGGCATCTCTCACCCCCTGAACTTCTCCCATGACTCCTGTGAAGGAAGCCCTCCCCACATCCTGCTCCTCTACTTGCAGCCTCCTAGCTTCTTGTCCAAGCTCATTAGATTCAACCCCAGTCCACACTCTCTGCTGCACCTTCCCTCCCCGATTGCCCGGCAGGAGGATGGAGGTGACCTTTAAATGTCGCTGGTAAATGCCAGCCGATGCTAACTGGCTCCAAACCTCTGCACAGGCGTGGTTTTCCCAAAAGCCAGCCGATGGCAGCACTCAGGCCCAAAGGAGGGATAGCTGGCTGCCAGGAACCAGTCTGTGCATGGAGTAGGCACATAGCTTGCACTCAGCCTGAAACCCGGGGTTCCCATGGCCAGGCTCTCATGATACTGGGAAGGGGATGTCTGTACTATCAAATGTTAGAGCTGGAAGGGTCCTTAGGAACCGTCATCCTTTGTGGTTTCTGGGACAAAGCCAAAACCTCAAGAAAGAGGTCAAATATACAATTTTGAGAGCCTAATAATCTGCCAGGAAATCTGCTAGGTACTCGGCTCACCCTATATTTGCTTTTTTAAATGTTTTATTGTGGTAAAGTCACATAATATAAAACATACTATTTCAACCATATTTAACTGTACAGTTCAGTGGCACTAAGTAAATTCACATTATTGTACAATTCTCGCCATCATCGTTCTCCTGAATTTTTCACCTTCCTAAACCAAAACTCTGTTCCCCATTAAACAGTAACTCTCCACCTCCCCTCCCAACTCCCCTCATCCCCAGGCATCTACCAATGTACTTTCTGACTCTGTGAATTTGACTGTTCTCAGTATCTTGTATCCCTATACATACTTATTACTAAATGAATGAATGATTGGTTGTTTCAGTTACTTCTTATAAGAACTCTGCAAGGTAGGCATCATCCTCATATTATAAAGAAACACACACTCTGTTAAGTCTATTGAGTGGTCTAAGGTCACTTAGCTAATAAGAAGCAAAGCCAGAATTCAAACCTAGGTTTTCCCGATTCTAGAACAATTTCCAGTGGTCCAGCCCACCCTGTCCCTGTGCCTCACTCCTTCTCTCTTCCATCGTCAAGAATAGGTCTGGAACTTTTGTTTTTTAAGTTTTTTTATTTATGTTTTTAATTTATGTTTTATAATGCATTGGTTTCTGCCGTACAACAATGAGAACCAGCCATACTTATGTGTAAATCTCCTACCTCTAATGGTTCCCTCCCTTCCCCCAATCCCACTCCTCTAGGTCATCACAGAGCGCCAGGCCTTGAACCTATTTGCAGGCAAGGAATGGTCTGGAACTTATGATTGCTCCATGCCCCCTGATGGTTTTCCCAAGTCATTGGTTTCATTCAACAATTACTTATTTATCAATTAGCATCCTCCTGTTCTACTGCCTGAAGCTATCATTTCCCATTACCCTGCCTTCATGCGTTTGTCAGAGTGAACTGCTTACAGGAAGAGTAGGAGGGATGAGTGGGGGGAGACCCTCTCTCCAGAGACCTCACACTACTAGCCTATGATCACTGAGCACTGTAAGGATGTCTCACTTTCCCCCTGGTTTTCTTATAAAAGGGAGGCTCAAGAGCCAGCACAGGGCCCTGAAGAAAACCCTGCAGGAGTCATAAAGGGGGGAACACTGAAGGGCTGGGGGATGGCTCTGGGTCTGAAAAGTTAGGGCCCCTGGACCAGATTCTAGTGTGGCTCCAGCTAAAAACCATTCAATTTCTTGTTAACTCAGTGAGTAACACAGTGGGCTCCTGAAAATGCCATCAAGCAGAGCAGAACCATATCCTCAGTTTTCCACCAGACATCTCATAAATGGGTATAAGAGAATTCCTGAAAAGTAGCCACTGGCTGACAACACAGTCATGGCCACTTTTGTCTCTGAATCAAGGCAGAATCATTCTACAGTCATAGCACCTGGTCCCACTTTCCTTAGACTCCCGGAAGTAACGTTTGACTACCTTTAAGTGCCATGAGTGGAGGAGGGCATGGAACCCCACTCCAGTATTCTTGCCTGGAGAACGGACAGAGGTGCCTGGTGGGCTACAGTCCATGAGGTCACAAAGAGCTGGACATGACTGAAGTGACTGAGCATGCACACACTCAAGTGTCATGAAACTATTAAGGTTCCTAGTGTTCACAGGTCTCTAACTTACAAGTAATCAATAAAACAGGAGTCAGGGTGGACTCAGTGAATTATCACACTAACCAGATTTTTCCAGTAACTTGTTTATTCATTCACTTGTTTATCTGTTCTTCCCTGCATTCAGTAAAAGCATTCATTCATGAATCAATACTGGCTGAACTCTCAATGTGTATGTGGTCCTTTGGGAAAATACAAAGATGGAGAAGATGGTGTGTTGCTGCCATCATGAAATTTACAGTCCATTTACCAGGGACAATAATGCAAAAGCCAGAGCCCTTCTGTTCTAGTCAATCTACATTCTGGCCCCTGTTTCAATTGGACGTAGGTTCACCACTGTCTTGTCTTTACTCTTGGCCTTTGCCCACAAACTTTCACTTTTCATTTAATAATATTATATCAAGAGGCTTAATTAAAAATTTTCACCAAATCCATGCATACCTACACCCTCCCTACTATCAGAGGATCTCCTCAGTCAAGGAGGAAATAATCAAAACGATGAGAAAGAGCACTGTCAGTGAATACATTTTAGACATATTATGAATGTGTGGGTAAATAAGTGAGAGGACTCATTTCTCTGCTTGTTAAGAAATTACACATATACACTATTAATGCTATGTATAAAATAGATAGGCTTCCCTGGTGGCTCAGACAGTAAAGAACCAGCCTGCCAGGGCAGGAGATCCGGGTTCAATCCCTGGGTCAGGAAAATCCCCTGGCAACTCCCTCCAGAATTCTTGCCTAAAAATCCCATGGACAGAGGAGCCTAATGGGCTACAGTCCATGGGATCACAAAGAGTCAAACATAACTGAGCAAATAATACTTTCACTCCGTAAAATACATAACTAATAAGAACCTACTGTGTAGCTCAGGAAACTCTAATTAGTTCTCTGTGGTGACCTAAATGGGAAGGAAATTCAAAAAAGAGAGACTGTATGTATAGCTGATTCACTTTGCTGCACAGCAGAAACTAATACAACATTGTAAAACAATTATAATCCAATAAAAGTTAATTTTTTTAAAAAAGGATCTACAGGATGAACTTCACAAGCCTATCCTCATTATAGAGTATGTCTCTTAGGATTCTGGCACCCTAATAATCCTGCCACTGGTCAAACAAAATGGACAGGCAAGTAAAGTGGCATATCTCCCAAGAAATCTTAAACATGCTTCTGATTTTCTGATTTCATAAACAGGGAAGATTGAGACTCATTTTATTTGAAATAGTTGGCATAGTCCCAATAATAACTGCATGCACTATTCATACTGGCTGAGTGGGTGACATTCTGTGTTTACTTTCCATTCCAGCAGAACCTGAAAAGGACCTGTTATAATTTCCCTAGGATGTGTCTCTATTTCCAAGCGAGCATGCATGTATGGAGCAATGGAGAAAGAAGGGAAAAATTGACTCTGTGGGGAAGAAAAGACCAAAAGATGTTCACTCTAATGTAATAGTCTTTCCAAGAAATCATGAACAAGTTGAGACAGGTTGGAAGACTCAGTGCTGGAACCTGTGATGCTTGGAGTAGGGCAGATGGCGGGGGAGGAAGAGTTTAAATCATAGGTGAACAGCTTTTTAGAGAATGAGATTTTTTTTTTTAACTGAAGAATTTAGAATTCTAATCTTAGAGCTGGAGAAAATGGATGTTTAGTTTACAAAAATTCTGTGGCAAGAATCCAGGAAGAAGACTAACAATGGGAATCTAAAGCCAGCGGTGGACTGAAGACTCAATCAGAAAATACTTTTCTCCCCCTGTTATTAAAGGAGGTGAGTATAAGCATTCTAGTCACATTAGCTTAAATGTACAAATGACAACAGAAAGTGGGATGTACTATTTTGGGGAGAGGTGGTGGTTCTGCCCAGCGTCCATTCCTCCTCCACTGATGACTTTATTCTGATTTTTTTCGGGGGCATCCCTTTTCCATTCTCGGTCCATGAGCTATTGGTTGGGGTTAAGTTCATCCTCAGCACTAGATGTGAAGCACGTGACCATAACCTGACCAATCAGCTTATCACAGACTGGTACAGAATCGGTATATGACCTCACCAAGTCCATCAGCAATATTTTCAGGGCTTCTATAGGAAACACTAGGAATAGCCTTTCTTCATTCTCAAAAGATGGAAGTTGATGGAAGCCACTGCAGTCATCTTTAATCCACAGAGGGAGACCTTACCTGAGAAGTGAGTCAGCATCAAAGAAAGCCCAGAGATGGAGAAAAACTGAATCATGGTGACATGGATCTCTTGCATCTAACCATATCTGATGCCAGACTTAGAAATGGGGCTTCTTGGTTATAGTGAAACCAGTTTGAGTTGGAAATTAAATGAGACCTAGCTCATATACAATAATTGAATACCCTGTTGGAAGATCCCCTGGAGTAGAAAATGGCAACTCACTCCAGTATTCTTGCCTAGAAAATTCCATGGACAGAGGAACCTGGTGGGCTACAGTTCACAGAGTTGTTAAGAGTCAGACACGCTGTGGTACATATACACAATGGAATATTACTCAGCCATTAAAAAGAATACATTTGAATCAGTTCTAATGAGGTGGATCGGAGAAGGCAATGGCACCCCACTCCAGTACTCTTGCCTGGAAAATCCCATGGACGGAGGAGCCTGGTAGGCTACAGTCCATGGGGTCGCTGAGAGTCGGACACGACTGAGCGACTTCACTTTCACTTTTCCCTTTCATGAGCTGGAGAAGGAAATGGCAACCCACTCCGGTATTCTTGCCTGGAGAATCCCAGGGACGGGGGAACCTGGTGGGCTGCTGTCTATGGGGTCGCACAGAGTCGGACACGACTGGAGTGACTTGGCAGCAGCAACGAGGTGGATGAAACTGGAGCCTATTATACAGAGTGAAGTAAGCCAGAAAGAAAAACACCAATACAGTATACTAACACATATATATGGCATTTAGTTAATTGGTAAAGATAACCCTGTATGTGAGACATCAAAAGAGACACAGATAAATAGAACAGTATTATGGACTCTGTGGGAGAGGGTGAGGGCAGGATGATATGGGAGAATGGCACTGAAGCATGTAAATTATCATATGTGAAACGAATCACCAGTCCAGGTTCGATGCATGATACAAGGTGCTCGGGGCTGGTGCACCAGGAGGACCCAGAGGGATGGGATGGGGAGGGAGGTGGGAGGGGGTTCTGCAGGGGGAAAACATATACACCCATGGTGGATTCATGTCAATGTATGGCAAAACAAATACAATATTTTAAAGTTAAAAAATAGATAAATAAACTAATTTAAAAAAAAGTCAGACACGACTGAGCACACACACACAAACACACACACATCATAAAAGGTAACTAAAACTGATAACCTTCCCAAGAGCATAGAACTATCTCTCTAAGACTTACCTATTGGTGTTTATGACACTCCAAGAATGTCTTATACTTTAATAAAATGCCATATGCCTTCCTGCTGTGTCCAGGGTTGGAGAGGATGGGGTGAGGGCATGGAAGTTGTGACAAAGGTCTAGCCCCTTGTCAGTCTGAGCCTCACAGGCTCAGCATAGCAGCAGCGGATGTTTCCCCAATAGTAAAAGACCCTTTAGCATCATGGTGACCACAAGCCACCTTTCCAACTGATCCTCCTAGCAATGGGCAGCATATTATCTCATGGGAGTTCTCACAGAAAGGAAAACGAATTGTCATGGAAAACATCCATGTCATTCTCATCCATAAGTTAGCTCTGGTTTGGATCTCACTCCCCTGTGTACAAACCGACAAATCCCTCTGGGCCTCTGTTCCTCCCTCTCCACCTGGGGGATGATGGTCCTTCATGCTAAACTGAGGGCACCAGGCAAGCCCTGAAGTGCTGCTTTACTAGGTAGCATTAATAGGGAAGCTAGAAATTTTTTCCTGAGGACACACGCACCCACATTATCTTCTCTTTTAGGTAACAAACAAACATAGTCTTTGGTATAATCACAACTAAATTGGAAATGCTGGCATTCCCCAGAACAATCTATCTATCCAGAGAAGCTAAGAGGCCTCACATGCACAAAATCATATTTCCCCAGGCATAGGATTAATTAAAACTATCAAGTGTTCCCAGCTTTTTGAAATTAACTTTGAAAGTGTTTGGTGTGAAGGGATAAAGAGAGACTAGGCAACGGTGGGAAGCAGCCCAGGAGTGGGATGCTGGGAGAGAGAGAGACTAGGGCTGTGTTTTTACTTTACTCCTCTTCAGAGAAAAAGGAGAACAAATGGCGATGTGAAAGTGTCTCCAGGAAGGATAGCCAAGAGAGGGACAGCTGTGCATTCACCCCTCTTCCCTGTGCAGACCAGCTCTTTATTCCCTGGTGAACAGGGGCTCAACACTCAGAACACCTGGGGCAAGGCAGGTGGTGTGAATGGCGGGGCACAGAGGAGAATCTTTGGAAGACAGATGGATCAGCTAGCCCTCTCTCTCTGTTTCTGGGAGGGAGAGGGAGAGAGAGCCTACCATTAGGGACTGAGGACACTCTCCATGGAACATGGTGGAAGTTGATGCATCTGGTTGAGCACTTCCTTCTCTTTTTATCCCTTGTGAATAAACCCATTTCTGGCACTTTTCTGAGCTCTTGGACAGATGGTCATACTATGAGCAGAAGCAGCAGAGAAATGCACTAGGGCTCCTGAGACCAGCTCTTGTCTACCCATTTATCAGTGGTATGATTTTAGCAAAGTCACCTGCTGCTTCCTAAGACTCAAATCCTTACCTGGAGGAGGAAGAGGGAGGCTGAGGCATTCCCTCTTCAAGAAGTACAAGTGAGACATTGGAAGTAAGTCAGATAACACATAAAGGATTTCCATAGAGTTCCAGAAGCCCTAAAAACTTTTCCACAGTTCCCTTTACTCAAATGACTTTAGGCTGGTGAAGCCCTGGTGGTGATGGAACCCAAGGACTTTGGAAAACTCTGGAGTGATAACTAACATCCTTTCATCGTTCCTGCTGAGGTTCTGTTTTTAGAATAGTAAGGAAATGCATTTTCCTTGTATTTTGTTGTTACTGTGATACAAACCCACAAACCATATCCAACTTCCTTTTACCCTCACTTTGGCAAGCTTGAGATCTTCTCCTGAGCCCACTCACCAGCTGCTTGTCTCCAAGCTTCCCTAGATCTCAGGAAGAAGTGCCATGGGTTCCTAGAAGTACACTTCTCACATCTCCAATCTCCACACTCTGCTGACTGTGTACTTCCAAACCTCAAGCATTATGAGGCTTTGAACTCAAACTTTTGAAACTAAGGGATCTGTTTCTTCATGCATTAATCCCTTACTTACCTTCCCCAGGCTTTACTGGTGGCTCAGATGGTAAAGAATCTGCCTGCAATGCAGGAGACCAGGGTTTGATCCCTGGGTGGGGAAGATCCCCTGAAGAAGGGAACGGCAACCCACTCCAGTATTCTTGCCTGGGAAATCCCATGGACAGAGAAGACCAGCAGGCTATAGACAATGGGGTCACAAAGAGTCAGACACAACTTAGGGACTAACATTTTCACTTTCATTACTTTCCCCACCAAATTAGATGTCTACTCAACACTTGATGTCTTCCTGTCTCCTTCCTAACAGAAGTTAGGATGTGGTTACCTTTTCCACTCACCTTCATTCAGTCAAGTGATGCAGGAGGAAAAAAAAAAAGCCTGTTACCTTCTTCAGATACAAAGGGTTTGTCTTGATGGGTTTAAGCCAATCGTGGTGGTCCCATTCCCCTTTCCAAGTGTGGAGCCACAGACATATCAGTTCTGGTCAGCAAGAGATGGAGGGATATTTGTTGAGGGACTCTGGGAAATGTTTTCTCATTTTGAAAAAGAGACATAAGGAGACCTGCTGCCCTTGAAAGTCTTCAGGTTTGAATATAATGCCCGGCCACGAGGACATCTGTATGTGTGCATGCTCAGTCACCTTTGACTCTTTGCAGCTCCCATGGTCCGTAGCTTGCCAAGCTTCTCCCTCTATAGAATTCTCCAGGCAAGAATACTGAAGTGGGTTGCCATTTCCTTCTCCAGGGGATCTTCCAGACTCAGAGACTGAACCTGGGTCTCCTGCACTGCAAGCAGATTCTTTACTGTCTGAGTCACCAGGGCGATGAGGATACAATGGCATCAGTGTTTACATCCCTTGGAGTTGGGATATCCTCTTACCTGCAGCCTGAAGTGCTCAATCAGATGGACTGACTTCCACCATTTTCTGTGGAGTGTCCTCATTCCCTGGTTGTAGGCTCATCAATCTGGGGGAAGACGTGCTGACACCACATCAGATGGGCTGCCATAGATGTGCCAGTGCTTCTCGGGGGAGGAGGGGGCACTGCCTTTCATGGGAGACCCAGCATCCCATGGATTGCCAAAACCAAGTGGTCGCTTCAGTTCTTTTCAATATCTTCCCATCTGGGTCACGCTGTTCTTGCTTGGATTACATTGACTATGCTGCTAAGTCGCTTCAGTCATGTCCGGCTGTGCGACTCCATAGATGGAAGCCCACCAGGCTCCCCCGTCCCTGGGATTCTCCAGGCAAGGATACTGGAGTGGGTTGCCATGTCCTTCTCCAATGCATGAAAGTGAAAAGGGAAAGTGAAGTCGCTCAGTCGTGTCTGATTCTTAACGACCCCATGGACGGAAAATCCTCCGTCCATGGGATTTTCCAGGCAAGAGTACTGGAGTGGGGTGCCATTGCCTTCTCCAACATTGACTATATTGCTAGGTAATTCTCCTCCTACAAGTCTTGCCCCAGCTCAGCTTTGTTGATTTCATTGCCATGAGAGTGAACCAAGGTCCACAGCTCACCACACCCCGTCTCCTGCTTAATAGCTCCCCCACTGTAGACAGGATATAATTCAAGCTCCTTTGCAGGATAAAGAACATCACAAGGACTACTTCCAGGCCTCATTTCCAGTCTCATCTCCCACAAGATTCTGCTTTGCCTTTTATGCTCTAAAGACAGCAAACTTGACCACAGCCCCTTGGCTGTCCCAGGTCTCCACACTCTTTCTTACACAACTTCCTTTGCCTAGAAGGCTGTTTCTTCCTTCTGCATCTGGCTGATACTTACTCATTTCTGCATACCTGGAACCTGACATACTGGAACATAGTAGGTCCTCAATAAATAGAGATTGATCTAAAATGTGAATTTCATAGCTGACAAGCACATGCAAATACTTACCATGAGGAAATAAAACAAAACATGCCTCCAAAGGAATGTCTAGATACTTCCTTCACTACCCCCATTTGGGCACATAAAAATTATTGGCAAGAAAGAGAACCAGGCTTAAGAATTTGAAATAGGACAAGTTAAAGAAAAGTGCATCTCAAAGCTTATACTAGTCCTTTATGATACAAAATTGGACATAGGGTAAATGGTTCTATGACTACTTTTTTTTTTAAATCAGTATCTTTGCTGATAAATAATAAGGATCAGGCCAGGATGGGCAGAAAAATGTTGAAACAAAGATACCTAAATTAGGGACTACCCTAGTAGTTCAATGCCTAGGAAAAAGTGCTATTTTCTTTCTTGACTTTTAAGTTCTGAACTTAGAGTGTCACTTAGAATATTGAAAGAGACACGTGTACCCCAATGTTCATCGCAGCACTGTTTATAATAGCCAGGACATGGAAGCAACCTAGATGTTCATCAGCAGATGAATGAAAAAGGAAGCTGTGGTACACATACACAATGGAATATTACTCAGCCATTTAAAAATACATTCAAATCAGTTCTAATAAGGTGGATGAAACTGGAGCCTATTATACAGAGTGAAGTAAGCCAGAAAGAAAAACACCAATACAGCATACTAACGCATATATATGGAATTTAGTAAATTGGTAAAGATAACCCTGTATGCGAGACAGCAAAAGAGACACAGATAAATAGAATTGTATTTTGGACTCTGTGGGAGAGAGCGAGGGCAGGATGATATGGGAGAATGGCATTGAAGCATGTAAATTATCATTTGTGAAACGAATCGCCAGTCCAGATTCGATGCATGATACAGGGTGCTCGGGGCTGGTGCACTGGGATGACCCAGAGGGATGAGATGGGGAGGGAGGTGGGAGGGGGGTTCTAGAAGGGGAACACATGTACACCCATGGCAGATTCATGTCAATGTATGGCAAAACAAATGCAATATTGTAAAGTTAAAAAATAGATGAATAAATCTAAAAAAAAAAAAAGAAAGCAATGCAAAGTAAGTTCCGATGGGACACATTTAGAATAAAACCAGTTATGGAATTTTGAGGACACACAGAGTAATATGCAGCTAAATATTTGTGGACACATAAAAGTTGTAGAGATTCCAAATCCAGATTAGAAGGATAAATACCAACTCCAAGATAGTTGTTATCACTGTTGTTTAAAAGGGGTGAGGATGGAAAGAGAGTGGGAGCAAAGGAGGAAGAGGATGGAGTCCAGAAGAGGCACAAAAAGGGCTCCTCAGCTAGTTGAAACAGTTTTATTTCTTTTTTAAATAAAATGATCTGAAAAACAACAAAAAAAGAATATTTTTCTTAATTTTACTATTGTCAGCATTTTTAAGCAGATAAATTCCAAGTGATAATTCCTGCCAAAATCCCCTACATTTCAGTCCTGCAAAGTCACAAGTTTCATGTATACCTCACTTGGCCTATGGCATGAATTATGTACGTGTGTGTTTTCTTTCTGAAAAAAACATGAAGAAATATGCTGTTCAGCCACCTCTCTTCTTGCTTTACCTATCCCAGCCCCACAGGAGCAACTGATTGCTGTCTCTGCCTGCCTCTCTTTTTCTGCCCAGTCCTATCGAAATTAGGAAGCACTGGTGTGTGTGTGCGCACGCCTGTGTGCTTAGTCGCTCAGTCATGTCCTCTCTTTGTGACCCTATGGACTGTAGCCCACCAGGCTCTTCTGTCCATGGGATTCTCCAGGCAAGAATACTGGAGTGGGTTGCCATTTCCTTCTCCAGGGGATCTTCCTGACCCAAGGTTCTAACCTGTGTCTCCTGTGTCTTCTGCATTGACAGATGGACTCTTTACCACTGAGCCACTGTGGAAGCCCAGGACGCACTGATAACCCAAGTAACCAAGCCCTTACTGAGCAGAGGTGAGGTGTCCAGGCCTCAGCCCCACCTGATGCCTTGAAACCTGTCCCCAGCCATGAGACCATGTGCCAAGCACCGGGGAAGAACCCTCTGCTCCTCAAAGCTGCAGATTCCTCAATACACATCACTCCCAAACCATCCATTGTGTATGGTTGCACTTCTGCCCCCCTCTTTCCCTACTCATCAGTCTTACTTCCTACCATCACCAGTGATTTGCAAGATCCCCAGCTGGCTTACTTGGGATCTCAGGGACCTCAATTTTTGAAAGTCTGTAACTTCCTACATTCCCTGCCAATGGCTGGATTTGGGCCACTGTAGGGCATCTCAGACATTCACTGAGCTGGATATACCCTATGGACTTCGGATCCTGTTGAATGGAGCCAGAGCTCAGTATGCTGGTCATGGCAGCCACTGGACCTCCCCCTGCCCAGTTGCCCTCCACTCAGGGCTCCAGGCTCAGGTAGCCCAGCTTCTCTGCTGCAGCTGACTCTGCCCACCCTGCTCTGCATTTTCCCTCTGAGACTGAGAGTCCTCCTCCTCTGTGGACTTTAGCAACATCCTCAGGCTGATGCTGGGGAGACAACTTGGCAAAAACACTTTAGAAACTTCGTGTTTTTCTGGCCTGGCATTCTTTTATACCTGGACTGTTACTCCAAAGCAAAGTTTTGCCCATATGTGTAGTTTACATATGTATATGAGTGTTAAATGGGTTTCCCTGGTGGCTCAGTGGTAAAGAATCTGCCAGCCAAGCAGGAGACACGGGTTCAATCCCTGAGTCAGGAAGAACCCCTGAAGAAGGAAATGACAACCCACTCCAGTACTCTTGCCTGGGAAATCCCATGAACAGAGGAGGAGCCTGGCGGGCTGTAGTCCATGGGTTCACAGAATAGTCAGGCATGACTTACCAACTGAACAACAGTAACGTATGTGTTAAATTGATTTCTTCTCCACTCATCCTTTGTGGCTTCGTTTATCCAAATATGATCCAGGCCTGAAGATTCACATCATGATCTGCTTCCCTTTTAAAGACTTTCCTGAAGATTTCAAACTCTATTGACCATTTTAAACGCTTTCTTTCCTGGTATTGGTAACACAATTTAAACCTTAATTTCACCATAAACTTCCCTGCATTTTCCTCAGATCTTATATACATATACACACACACAGTATGTGTGTGTATGCTTCCAATCAAGACTATAAGCTCTCTAAATGTAGAGTTATGCCTTACTTTCTTGTTTCCTCTTCCCAGGATTATGTTCTTTACACAATTATTGCCAAAGAAGAAAGGGGTGAATTTTTCCAGTGGACAGACATCAAAACACCCAGGTAGATGGGCTATGGGGTGAAAAGGCCTGATGAATATTTCTAAGAAAAGAAGATGAGTATCCCAGAAGCTCTAGGGAGGTTCTGGATCATCTTCTGCTAACCTTGGCCCTGAATCTCAGATAATATAACCCGAAGTCCAAGAAGTCTTGCCAGCCCATGACGGCTGCTTTCTCCCTGGGGACGACTCAGTGCCAAAAGTACATCACTTCCAAGCCCCAGATCAAACCCCCGACCCACCATTAAGTCATCTTCACTGCACATCAGGCAAGGATCGGAGCTGGTGTGCCTCTCGTTGGGTAGAAAACAGATGGCCGTACCAGAGAAAGCTGACGGAAGGAATCGCGAAACAAGCATCAATCAACCCAAGCAAGTCGCATTAGCAAACAGGCGCAGCGCAGCTCTGGGGCAGGGCTCTCTGGTGGCGTTTTTAGTGGCTTTTCTAATTAAGGATGAGCTGTGGAGCTCATCAGCCACCCTGAGTCCCCCTAGGATGTGGCAGGTGGCTCTGAGAGCACCCCTCCTACCATGACTTCCTGGTTGTGCTCAGGAGGAGCATATCATGCCAGCCAAGGAGCTGTGCACAGAAATGGAGCAGAAGAGGAATTTAAAGGGACATCAACCCTGAAACAATGCCCTTTGCCTTTTACAACCTGTGTCTCCAAGTCCAGCACTTGCATAGGTGATTGCAACTTGATGTCCGCTATGCATTTTGTCTCTCTCCCCAGATGCAAATTATTTTAGGAAAAAGGCCTCCTGTTACAGTTTTGGCAATTCCGATAGCACTTAGTACAGTGAATGTTGCCAGCTTGATCCATTGAATTTTATTTATATTCTTGAATGGTCCATATTCTAAAGTATTTTTCTATGTCCTACTTATCCTTCCCTTCTGCTCGTCCACATTTAAAACTTTATGTATATTTCTATTGTTTCTCCTTTACTTATAGAACCCTTTAGCTGGGATATGAAGACTTCTGCTTTACTCTAGATCCTTCTCTGTCTCCCTAGTAGCTGAAACAGGATCAAGCAAATCACTGGTTCTCCAATCATGCTTGCTGACCTGAATCAATGTCTAGGGCTGAATGAAAGTGTGGCTTACACATGTGATTCTCCAAGGCCCTGGGTCTCCTCTTATTGCTTGTTCTATTTCATATTGATGGCAGGTACTGTGTAAGACATGTCAGCACCCCCACTGACTCCATCCTCCTTCACTATGATGATGTGTCTTTGTGTTCCCTGTTTGATCAGGAGGAGCCTGATCAGTGATCAGTTCAGTTACTCAGTCATGTCCAACTCCTTGCAACCTGTGAATTATAGCACACCAGGCTTCCCTGTCCTTCACTATTTCCCAGAGTTTGCTCAAGCTCATGTCCATTGAGTCGGTGAAGCCATCCAACCATCTCATCCTCTGTCACTCCTTTCTCCTCCTGCCCTCCATCTTTCCCAGCATCAGGGTGTTTTCTAATGAGTCAGCTCTTCACATCAGGTGGCCAAAGTACTGGAGCTTCGGCTTCAGCATCAGTCCTTCCAATGAATATTCAGGGCTGATATCCTTTGTGATTGACCCGTTTGATCTCCTTGATGTCCAAGGGACTCTCAAGAGTCCTCTCCAGAATTGATTTGAAAGCCTCAATTCTTCAGCACTCAGTCTTCTCTATGGTCCAACTCTCACATCCACACATGACTCCTAGAAAAGCCAAAGCCATTGGTCCTCAGTCAAACCCTGAATGGCCATTTTACCCAAAGTACTGGCTCTTGACTCTTAAGCTATACATCTGTGTACTCCTTACGTGCTGATCAATTCTATGTCATGAAACTAGATGAAATCTATAACATGTCCAGCACTGTCTGGCACATGGTAGAAACTCAGCCTGTAGTCCCCATTTCAAAATTATATTTATATATTTATAATAAACATTAAAAGACTCTTTAAATATTTTAAGATTTATATTCCCTTGTGGCCTTTAGCATAGGTTTCCAGATCTGAAAAGGCAAAGAACAGATGCTTTTTGCAAAATAGATGGCTATGACCTCATAGATTTCTAGAAAATTATTTAGATTTTAGAACATGTGGGTGATAATAATGATCACAGATCACAGATAGAGTCAAATATATTGTATTCAAGGTCATTCTGGCTGATTCACACATGCTGTTGTTGCTGTTTTTTGCAAAGCATCATGATACCAACTTTTGGACAGCAAAGAAAACTTGACAAGTAGACATGATGAATCTGAATAAAATCAAGGGGGAACAGGATCCCAGAGCAACAATCTTAAGGTGAAACTTAATGGATGCTCTTGAAAAGTGAAACAGACAAGGGTGTAGAAATCCAAAAGTCATTGAGAACAGACCAAGGACAAGTCAAGGTAACCAGGGGGTCAAGGAAAGCCAAGCTCTAATTCTGCCAACCAGACCCTCTTTCCCCCTGCAAAAGGGAGATATGGTTCTAAGATAAGGTTTGTGTACACTGCTGGATATTTCATCTTTCATCCTGGGAGCAGAATCCAGGAGGCACTCAAGAAAAGTATGGGACTGTTGAAAATGTTAGAAGACCAGATCTACCCCCTGACTCACCTGCTTTCATGCTGAAGTTGCTTGTTGGTTCTCCCTGAGAGCTTGTGGGTAGACAGTCTTTGCTGAAAACAGGCTATATAATATATAAATAACACATCTAAAATAGACTCTGCAAGAGTTTAGAAAAAGTCATGAAGGACAGATCCACAGAGAGTTCTTAAAGCAAAGATAGGAAAGATCCAGGTTAGCTATTTCCTAGACTGAATGGATCAATGGTCTGAAAGGCTGTTTCTCTCTATGATTCTACCACTCCACATCACTGTTTAACTCTATACCCAGTGGAAATTCTTAATAGATCAGGGCTCAGAAATTTAGCAGGGAGGAAATCAAAGCAGTCGGAAGGCATCGGGAAAGACAAGGATGTTCTTAAAGTCTGATTGGACCTGTATTCTCTGCCTCCACCCGACAAGCTTGCCTTCAAATTAATTAAAAAGTCAAATCCAACTGTCATCCCAGTATCTGATGAAGGAGCCAGCTGTTCATAAAACACCTTGTGCTTGCATAATAATTTTATGCTTTTCCAAGTGCTTTATCATCCATCGGCTCATTTGAACTTCATGACAACTCGGCAAAATAACTGGGCAAGAATTGCTGGGGTGGCCATAGAATATACTGGAGCCAGGATGCCTGAGTTCAAAACCCAGTCCTGTCTCTTCCCAGCTGGTGATCTTGGGCAAGGGGTTGACTTCTCTGTGTCCTCAATTCCTCCTCTATAAAATGGGCACAATATAGTGCCCGCACTGTTGGTCTATTGTTAGGAATAGATGAGTTGACATGTGGGAAACAGTTACAAGCCTGTTGGATTGTAAGAACTGAAAAAAATATTAGTTTTCAGTATTATTGGTCCTTGAAAGTTGAAAGTATTAGTCGTTCAGTTGTGTCTGACTTTTTGCAACCCCATGGACTGTAGCTCGCCAGGCTCCTCTGTCCATGGAATTCTCTAGGCAAGAATACTGGAGTGGGTTGCCATTTCCTTCTCCAGGGGATCTTCCCACACCAGGGATTGAACCCAGGTCTCCTGCATCGCAGGCAGATTCTTTACTGTCTGAGTTACCAGGGAAGACCTGTTTTGTAAACAGTTATTTATTTTGACTGCACAGGGTCTTTGTTGCTGCTCTGGACTTTCTCTAGTTGCAGAGAGCGGGGGTTACTCTCTAGTTGTGGTGCAGGAGCTTCTCACTGCAGTGGCTTCTCCTGTGGAGGAGCATGGGCTCAACAGCATGCAGGCTTCAGTAGTTATGGCACCAGGTTTAGTCGCTCCGTAGCATGTAGGATCTTCCTGGACCAGGGATCAAACCTCTGTCCCCTGCATTGGCAGGTGGATTCTTAACCACTGGACCATCAGAGAAGTCCCTGGTCCTAACTTTTATATACAGCCTGGTCTAGCAGGGCACCAGACCTTCCAGCAGACACAGAGAGACTGATGCGTCAGGAAAGGCTCTGCATGCTGTCAAGCACTGTGAACTGGTTCCCAGGTGGGATGGATCTGATGTGGTCACGCTGCTGACCAGATTCTGCTCTCAGACTTTCTGCAGAGGACAAGTATATACTGGGCCACCGAGAGACAGGGAGCTGTTAGCTATGCTTTACCCAAAGGCATCTGCAAGCTCCAGCTCTTGCAGGGAACAGCCCAGCCTCCAGTAAAGGACAGTGAAACAAAGACTCACAGGTACCAACGGCCTGGAGTGGGTGGGGTGTCTCCTCAGCCCCTAGAAAGATGTGCCAGAGCCCAGCAAACATTCTGAGATGCAGACCTGTCAGCCGGTCCTCCCTGACAGCTAAAAAATGTCTCCGGCCTTGGAGGATGTCACAGCCTGTCAAGGATGAGTTTGATGTTTACAGTCCAGGATGAGGCCCAGGGCTGACATGAAACAAGACAGCTGCAGTCACGGCTGGAGCTTCCACCGAGGCACCAGCTAGGGCTCTGAGAAAGCAAGAAGAGGAAAGGTGGGCCCTCCGCGAGTTGTCATAAGTACCCCCCACATTATCCTTTAGGAAAAGACACTGAAAGGGAAATAAAGCACAAACAGGCAATGTCAAATTTTAACTAAACTGTCAAGCATGCACAGAGAAACTTCCAGGATGGCAAGGAACTGAATCCCCGACTATTACAAGGTGGAGGAGCACAGGCTGTCTCAGCAGGTGGCTCTAACTCCATTCTGCAGGACCCCCCTGGAGTCAGGGGATGAGGTGGACTGGCTCTCGGTCCTCCTCCCTCATCTCTGTGGCAATGATGTCTGGTCAGTGACTTAAGGTTCTGCCTATTGTTTCACTTGGAAATGATGCTCTTCAGCTACAAGTATATACATTGATAATTAAAACTGGTGGCTCAGTGTTCAAGAGTCAGCCTGTAATGCAGGATATGTGGGTTCAATCAATGGATTGGGAAGATCCCCTGGAGAAGGAAACAGCAACCCACTCCAGTATTCTTGTCTAGAGAATCCCATGAACAGAGGAGCCTGGCAGGCTACAGTCCATGGGGTCGCAAAAGAGTCAGACATGACTTAGCAACTAAACAAACATAAATAAAATTGTGACCTTCTGAAACAATCTAGGGTGGCAGCATTCTGCCCACCCTGGCCCAGGTGGGAAGGGCAGTGCCATCTTCCTGGCATGACTAGAATGCCCTGTGTGGGTCTTCCCAGCCTTTGATTATTTCACCACCCAATTTTGGGCAGCAAGCACAGTAGACCTGGTACCAGAAATATGGAAGGTATTAGACCATTCCTTTTAAAGTCCTTGAGGTGGCTGAGGAGGGGGCAGACTGACACTGAGAGCTGAGGCTGCAGCAGCCAATGCTGACTGTGTAGACACGGCTCAGGTCTTAGGGGCTCCAGGTGTCCAGAGGCAGGAGGGATGTGACAGCCACATGGCCAGCAAAGACTTCCTAGAGGCTGTGGGGCTGCAGCAGAAACCACCAAATAGGAAGTAATCAGGGAAGTGGAAAGTCAAGTGAGAAAGTGACGGCAGAAAGGGACAGTGTCTAGGAAAGGAGGCAAGGCTAAGATGGATATCAGGTATCTGGGTTGCAGTGCATACAGAAAGCAGAAGCAGAGATTCCCTTAATGGAGTAAAGGGGTGGTGGGTCACCAGGGGGAGAATCATTTTCAGAGTCAGTTCAACACCCATGGGGCCAAAGAGAACCTGAAAGCAGGACAGATGGACCTGAAAGAGTGACCGAGTTCAGACTGAACTGTTCCCAACCTCCTCACCAACATCAGATTGGAGTGGAGAGAAGAGAAGGGAGTCAGGGAGAGGGAGAGGGGAAAACTCAGGACCAGGAGTGGCTGCTGGCAGCTCAGTGCTATCACAGCCTGGTCTACTGCTTTCCAACCTGCAGCCCCCAGCCCCTATATACACGTGTGTGTGTGTGTGTGTGTGTGTGTGTGTGTGTGTGTGTGTGTGTGTACTCAGATGCTCCGTCATGTCAACTCTTTAGGACCCCATGGACTGACAGCCTGCCATGTTCCTCTGTCCATGGGATTCTCCAGGCAAGAATACTCCACTGGGTTGCCACGCCCTCCTCCAGGGGATCTTTCCCACCCTGGGATCGAATCCACATCTCTGGTGTCTTCTGCATTGGCAGGCAGATTCTTTACCACTGAGCCACCTGGGAAGTTGATCCATACACACAGCCTGAGGCAAAACCAGGAGACTGAACGGAGATTGGAGTAGAACAAATGGAGCAGGGCTGGACTTTTCAAGTGGCATGACCCCCAGGGGACTCAAGGAGGAAGAGGGGCCCCCAGAGGTGGCTTTTCCTGAGTGGTGAGCGCCCTCCCACACCCTCCCTTGTGCCCTCAGAGATGGTGAGATATATGTATATGCCAGCTGTGCACACTCATGGGGAAAACAATCCAGTCCGACCTTCTGTAACTGACAAATCAAGCAGTAAATCTCCTCTGCTCACTTTGGGAGAATCAAGACACATGGTCCCTGGCAGAAGCACAGGAAGAAACCCACAATGATGGCCCCTTATCCCCTGCCCAACCCATGTGCACAGACGTAGAGCCTTTAGGCCTGGGCAGATGTCTGTGTTTCCTCCGCTCACACCCCACCCTTGTCACATAATCAGACACCCACCAATACACATGCAAAATGTGGAAGGACATCCACATCTGTCCCCAGGCCTGTAACCCTAGGCCTGAGATCCTATGAGGCCCCACGTGGGAAGTGATAAGGGCTGGGTGGCCAGATAAACATAGGAGGACAACCAGTTAAAGTAGAATTTCAGATAGACAACAAATAAATTTTTAGTATAAGTATGCCTTAAATATTGAATGGAACATACTTATACTAAAAAAAAAACCTTTGATTTTTGAATCCTTATTCAATCATATAATGATGTAACTTCTCTTGGAATCTAGAAAAAATGGTACAGATGAACTTATTTGCAAAGCAGAAACAGAGAAACAGATGTAGAGAACAAACATATGGAAACCAAGGGAGAAAAGAGGTGGGATGAACTGGGAGACTGGGATTGATATGTATACACTGCTATGTATTAAACAGATAACTAATGAGAACTGACTGTATAGTACAGGGAACTCTACTCAATGCTCTGTGGTGACCTAAATATGAAGGAAATTCAAAAAAGAGGGGATATATGTACATGTATGGCTGATTCACTTTGCTGTACAGCAGATACTAACAAGCAACTATACTCTGATAAAAATTAATAATAATAGGAAAAGGATTGATTGCTTATCTAAAATTCCAACTTAAATGGGAATCCTGAATTTTTATTTGCTGAATTCGGCAACCCCTAGGTAAAGTAAGAGGCTTGGGAGTGGGAAGGGGAGGGGAGGGCAGGAAGAAATAGGCCATCCATAACTCCCTTTGAGAAAAAAGAGGAACTTAGACAATACTTTGGTTTGTTGCTAACATGTAACATTTTCCCTGGAGTCTCAGCAGATAAGAATCCACCTGCAATGCAGGAGTCCTGGGTTCGATCCCTGGGTCGGGAAGATCCCCCGGAGAAGGAAACGGCAACCCACTCCCATATTCTTGCCTGGAGAATCCCATGGACAAAGGAGCCTGGTGGGCTATAGCCCGCGGGGTAGCAAAGAGTCAGACACGACTTAGTGGTTCAGCAACAGCAACAAAAGTGGACTAGGCAGGTGAGGGTTTGGGGCAGAGGCCTCCACCTCACACCCCTTCCCATGGTGATGCAGCAGCCCGCCACCGTGGGGTGAAGACCACTAGAACAGGACCCCTCCAACCTCTCATTAGTATATTTGTTTTGTTTTAATGTTCAACATAGTGATATTCAAATAATAATCAAAATACTTTACCACACGGTATTGTAATTTCCATTTTACAGAGGTTCAGAGAAGTTAAGTCTTTTTCTTAAAGTCACATAGCTTTAGGGGCTCCCCTGGTGGCTCAGATGGTAAAGAATCTGCCTGCAATGGGGGACACCTGGGTCTGATCCCTGGGTTGGGAAGATGCCCTAGAAAACCGAATGGCAGCCACTCCAGTGTTCTTACCTAGAGAATCCCATGGACAGAGAAGCCTGGCGGGCTAAAGTTCGTGGGGTCGAAGAGAGTTGAACACAACCGAGCAACTAACATCAGACTTTAAAAGGCAACTCCAGGATGATAAAACAGTCTTGACCAAATGTCAGACCTCCCTGCTCTCCTCCGTCCTGTGCCCAGGCACCCTGTCACCTGCTAGCTTCCTCCCAGGACTATCCTGAGTGCTGCCCAGTAGAACTTTCTGCAATGACAGAAATGCTTCATATCAGTGCTCCCCCATGTAGGAGCCAGGAGCCCAACACCACCACTGAGCCCTTGAAGCGAAGGAAACTAGTGAGACTGAAGACCACACTCTTCATTCAATTTGCATCTCATCTCTGTCTCTTAGGCCACCCTGTAGGCCTGAATCTGGCATTTCTTGGATGCAGCAGTGGTTCTAAGAAGCTCAGAGTTACAGGGACCCTTGGAAATCACTCTTATCCATTTCATTTCCAAGATGGAGAATTTGAGGGCCAGAGAGCGCAGGGCAGCCAGAGATCTGGTGTTGCTAGTGACAAAGCTAGCACTGGAGAGGAAGGGCAGGGACAGGAAAGGCAAAACTCAGCGGTCTTGGTAACATGCAGGGCAGCCTTAGATGCCCCCACCCCTACCCTCCAGCCCTACCTCGGAACACTCACTAGTGTAAGGAGGAATGTGGAGAAAGCTGTATTCTTGAGTCCAGCAGTGATGAATCTATATGATGAATGCAGGGAACTTGAGAGACAAAGGGGAAATCAGCAACATTAACACAAAACCTTGCTGAGTGTTCGCCCCCCATTATCTTGGAATTATAATTACATTGACCCTTAATATCCACACACCCAAGTCATTAGAGCTGGCTTACGGCTTCCCACTGCAATCAGATACTGACTTTTTATTGCACCCTCTGAGAGCACTGTGGAGACAAACACGCCATCAGGGAAATCCCAGATTGTCCTAAGGTCAGCAGCCCCAGTGATCTGCCTCAGGGACAACAAAGCCTAGCCAATCCCCACCCACCGGAGACCACCACTTACTCTTATTCTCTTTGTGTCCTTGCACAAGAGTATCCCACCAAGGCCTGCAGGTGCTGAAATGCAGCCAGGCTCACTCACTAAGCTCCGCACCACAAAACAGGTCTGATTGATTGGTTCAGAGGCTCCTGACCCCCAGTAAACACATTCCCTAGAGTCTGGGTGAGACAGATGCTAGGGCTCTCAGCCTGATGGAGAATAGACTGCTATCTTGAATGTACAGGAAAGACCTGAAGCTAGCTCTGGTCGGGGTACTTGTGCACAGGGTGACCTTGGACTGGTCACATTCCTCTCCTGCAGTTCAGTTTCTTAGCCATAACATGAGAAAGAAAACCTGCCTGCCATCCTCCTAGGAATGCTGCACAAATCAAATGAGCTCAGGTCTTTGCAAGTGTTTCCTAGTCTCTACATCCCGAAAGACAATCAGGCTTTATTAATTATTCGGCTGGCTCTCACCCTTAGGGGACTATGGGAGGCTGAGCTGTCCATCCTCGTGGCCCGCCCACCTTGCCCAGGTCCTCACAGGCTGTCATTCGCTGGTCCTCAGTGCACTGCAGCTCTGCAAATCCGATGGGTGCTGGGGAACTCGTAGGAACCATGGCTATTAGCTATCGGGGAAAATACACATCTCTGTGATGATTCTTTTGACTTTGAAAGGGTTTGTGCATACATCGTCTCATTTGAACTTCACAACCATTCAGTGATTTGTAGGAAAGACACTATCCTCATTTTGCAGAAAAGGAAGCAAACTCAGGGGAGTGAAATGACTGCTTGAATTGCATAAATGTGAATTTGTACGTCTACAAGTGAAACAGCTGGGACTGGGACTTTATCTCCCCAGTCACGGTATTCATGAGATTTCAGGTCCACTAGACACACAGACATCAAATACTCGTGGAATAACGAGAAAACAAATAAGCGGATAAATAAACAAAAGCTGTCTCTAAGCAGCACCGAATCAGGGGTTCACACAGCAAGAGGACTAGCACATGCTGAGACCCACTGAACAAGTCAAGGTCAGCCTGTGCTTCTGAATCCTGCCCAGCCTCTTTTCTGACCTATCACCAAAGATCTAATTGGTTACATTTATGTCACAGGTTGGAAAATCCTCCAAACTCCAAGAGGCAAAGTGAAAGGGTTGGTCTGAACAGCCAATCAGTGGGCAAATTCAGATGCAACCCCAACTATTCCAAGTGGCCAGAGCAGGCTTTGGAGCACCAAGCACAGAGCTTCAGCTTGGGGTCTCTCTGAAAAGTTCTCAAGTCTGAATCAGTAAGTGAAGTTTTCATATCCCTAAGCAGGATGAAAACTGCCCAGTAAAAACATGTGCAGGCCTCCAAGCAGATCATATTAAAATCTACCAAGAGGGGCTCAGTTGGGAAGTGAGAGCAAAAAAAAACTCTCAAGTCAGAGTGTTTGTAATGTATTTTCCCTAGAGGACCTGGTACAGAGATAGTTTTAATTAACAGTGCATTTCACTTGAGCTTAGCAGGCAAGTTATTGTACATTCAATAAATACCAGTTAGTTATTAAGAACATATTTACTTCTGACTTAACAACTACAGCAGGTTAGAGACACAGATTTCCATGAAATCACAAGCTGGAGTATTTGTTTGGAACAATCAATTGTTCTTTCCTCAAGATATAATAATTGCCTTATTGAATCTGGAGAAGCTCTTCTCTTGGTAATTTATGACAAACAAATTTGCCCATTTAGTTACTCTATCCTTTTTGCCCAAAGAAGAAAGGAGATAGGGTAGGGAAGAAGGAGATTCTCAAACTCAGATTCTTGATTTAAGGGAACAACTTGGCCTGGCACCAATTTACTGTAACTTTCTAATCTGGGAAATCTGGACACTAGACCAGGCAGGGAAACCTGGAGAACTGAGTTCTAATAACAATTAATTGTTTAGTGTAAGTATGTTCCATTCAATGTTTGGGACATACTTATGTTAAGTAAGCATTCATAGCTTATCTGAAATTCAGATTTGACTAGACATTCTATTTTATTTTGCTT
Organism: Okapia johnstoni; assembly: GCA_024291935.2. NCBI lineage: Eukaryota > Metazoa > Chordata > Mammalia > Artiodactyla > Giraffidae > Okapia > Okapia johnstoni. The sequence continues at coordinate 40,078,413 of CM044314.1, read as the reverse complement.
TGTTTTCTCATCATTCCATCTGTCAATCGTAGCCCCGATGGGTCCTGATTATTCTTAGCAGTATGTGTAAGTCACTATGGACACCATTCCCACTCTTAATGTCACTCAGCTTCTCCACCACTAAGTTCTATCTTCCAAAGAACAAATGAGGAAACAGAGACCCAGAGAAGCAAAGTGACTTCAGCAAGTTCACCGAGCCAGTTAGTGCCAGAAGCTTGATTTTATGGTCATCATTCATCATCATCATCATCATCCTTTTCTATGATTAACTAGTATCCATTGAATGTTAGTGATATATCAGACCCTTTGCTCAGAAAATCTTCACAATCACACCATGAGATAGATACTTTGTTATGTCTAGTTTTTAGAGCTGAGGTCGGTCACAGTCTCAAATCAGAATCCATGAATTGTTTCCCTGTCAGCCCTTTACTCTTTCCACTTTGACTTTTTTTTCCTCTTTGTCTCTTCTATCCTCATCTAGAAATAAATCTATAGGATCAACACGAACTAAGTCCAATGGAGCCAAACACTCTGGTGAACAGGTGGAAAAATAAGACAAAATGAGAAAGAATGGTGGCGGAGTGGGGGGAATTGCATAGGGGCTGACAGTGCAGCCTAGGGAAACTTACCACCTGGATTTGAATCTGAACATGAATACTCACATGCTGGCAAGCATGGGCAAATTTTGCAGTCTTTCTGTGCCTTCCTTTCCTAAACTGCAAAATGGGGATGGTAAATGTTATCAGTAGTGCCTGATGCATAATAAGCACTGTATAAATATTTATTCTTGATGCTAATAAAATAAGGTGCCTGAAACATGAGAATTGAGCATGTCACAGAGACAACAGGGTCCAGAGAAACCAGAACACAGAGCCAATCATGCTCTGTGGCTAGTAAGTGCCTGCCCTGCCTCATCTCATGAGGCCATTGAGGACATAGGCCAAGTCAGCAAGAGATATTTCCACACATTGTCTATTAAATCTCAAATAACCATGCATAACTTAGGCCAAACTACATGATGCTGAAATTCTAGGATTTTCCAAAGAGTTCTGCTTTCAGGTATTTTCTTACATGATGAACACAAATCATGTACAAGCATTCAAAATTTTAACACTGATAAATCCAGATTACTTTTTCTAACCCTGCTTTCCCAGCCAGAAAAAGTACATCAAACTGTAGACAAAAGGTTCTCCCAAAGACCCACCCACCAAAAAAATGAGAAAATATGGTGGCCACACATGTATGTAACCATACCATTGCATGCAGAAATACTAGGTTGCATTAAGATACAAACTCACTTTAAGTCTGATATTAAGTTGTAGCTACTGAAATAAATGGCCTGATCTGTATTTATTTATTTAGTTAATTATATCAGACTGTGTTCCCAGATGATTGAAAGGCAGCTTCCAAAAGCAGACAAAGTACAGGATATATATTGCATGCATGGTTAAGTGGCTTCTGTGCAACCCAATGGACTGTAGCCTGCCAGGCTCCTTTGTCCATGGGATTCTCCAGACAAGAATACTGGGGTGTGTTGCCATGCTCTCCTCCAACGGATTTTCTTGACCCAGGGATCAAACCCATGACTCTTATGTCTCCTGCATTTGTAGGTGGGCAGTATATTATTGGCTATCACTAAAGTAATTTGAATTTCCCAGAGTATAATTAAAAATAAGTAAGAAAACTTAAAGCCAACAATAAGAGGGAAAAGTTAAAATTAAAAGCAATCACAGAAATTACAAATTATCAAAAAGATTCAATGACCAGATGGCTTTAGTGGTGAATTCTATTAGTTAGACTATTACACAAATTGATCCAGAACATAGGCAAAGACTAAAAACTAACTGAGTCATTTTATAAAGTTGGCTTATGCTTTATACCAAAAATGAAAAGGATGGGCCAAAATAGGAAACTACAAACTAATTTCATTTATGAATAGAGATGCTAAATCCCTGAGGAGAATATTAGCATATGGAATTCAATAGTACATTTAAAGAATGATAAACTGCTACCAAGAATGACTCATCCTAGGAAGGCCAGGACAGCTTATTAATAGGAAGCCTATTAATATAAAAAGTACATCAGTAGGCTCAATTAGAAAAGCTTAAAATAATCTCAATGACTGTCCAAAAGTTATTCAATAACAGTTTTGGCCAGAAGCATTTAGAAAACTAGAAATGAAAGGGAATTTCTTAATAAAGACTATCAAGCTTAAACTAACTGCCTTCATCATACCTGCTTTAAGATCGATGGGTCTGTTACCTGTTGCCATAATAATGCTATGTAACAAGCGACCCCAAATCTCAGTGCTTTCAGACAACCAGAAATTACTTAACTGGTAAGTCTGAACTCCTACTGAGTGGTTCTTCTGGTCTTGCCTGGGCTCATTTTCATAAAGAGAACTGGCTGTTTTTTGAGTGATCTTGTGTGGTTTCAACTGGGATAAACAGTGTAACTCAGCTGTGCTACAAGTATATCATTTTCTACCTGGGTACACTTGGCCTATCTTTATCACAAATACGGAAGATGAAACAGTTAGAAGCCACCCTTTTAAAGCTTCTATGCACTCTATGTTAGCTCACATCCCACGGGCCAAGACACACAGCCAGGTTCACAGTCAGCTAGACGTGCACCCCAGATTACACGGCGAAGGGCAGAGCTGCAAGGCTGAATGAAGAACTGAGGCCATTTGTCATCCACAACATTAGGCTTCTCAGAAGATCAGCTCTACTGAGTGAGAATAGAATTAGGGTTAAAAATTTTTATTTTTACATAAAAAGATATTCCATGATCAAATAAATTCTGAGATGCTCTGGGTGGAGTAATAAATAATGTTAAACAAGTTTCTTTACAAAAGGATGTGTCAAGCTTTCCTGAATGTGTCATGAAAATCTCCAAGTTAAATTCATAGCCCTTCCCACACCAATTTGAATATAGAATCTTTTGTTTTTCACAGAGCATCTGGAGGATCAAATACTTATAGGACACACTTTGGGGAAAAAAGAAGATGTAACAATGAGGTGTTACCTCATACTAGTCTGAATGGCTGCAAATAATAAATGTTGGAGAGAGTGTGGAGAAAAGGAAACCCTCCTACACTGTTGGGGGGAATGTAGACTGGTACAACCACTATGGAGAACAGTATGAATGTTCCTTAAAAAACTAAAAATTGAGCTACCATATGATCCAGGAATCCCCCTTCTGGGCATATATCTGGACAAAACTCTAATTCAGAAAGATGCATATGCCCCATTGTTCATAGAAACACTATTTTCAATGGCCAAGACCTGGAAACACCCTAAATGTCTATCAACAGATGAATAGATGGTGAAGATCTGGTACATACATACAATGAAACATTACTCAACCATAAAAAGAATGAAATAATGCCATTTGCAGCAACAAGGATGGACTTGTAGATTATCATACTAACTGAAATGTCAGAAAGAGAAAGACAAATACCGTATGATACCATTTGTATATGGAATCTAAAGAAAATGATACAAGTGAACGTTTTACAAAACAAATAGGCTCAGAGACAGAGAAAACAAACTCATGGTTACCAAAGGGGAAGTGGGGAGGGATACATTAGAAATTTGGGATTAACAGATACACACTACTACATACAAAATAGACAACCGACAAGGACCTACCATATAGCACAGGGAACTCTACTCAGTATCTTGTAATAACCTATGATGGAAAAGAATATGTATGAGAATATATGAGTATGTATATGCGTATATATACATATTATATATATATAATAGTTATATATATAGCTGACTCACTTTGATTTACATCTGAAAAGTTGTAAATCAACTATACTTCAATTTAAAAAGTGTATATAAACTTTTAAGTGGCACTCATATAACAAAACAACAATAATAAAATAATTCCAATAATAAATCTGTAGGATTTACATTAAGAAAACAGCAAAACTTTTCTGAGAGATACAAAGATTTAATTAAATGGAGGCACACTATCTTCCTGAAGGAAAAGAATAAATATTGTAAAGAAGACAGTTCTTTCTAAATTGATTTATAGATTTAACATAACCCCAATGAAAATCTCAATGAGAAAATAATACTCAAGTGTTGGCAAGAATACTGTGGAAACAAACATTTCATAAGCTGGTGGGAATTTAAATTTGCACAATATTTTTAAAAAGCAATTTAGAGCCTTAAAAATGCTCATAACTATTGACCCAGATCTAGAAAGATACCTTAAGGAAACGATCAAATGTGACCAAAAATGTGTTTGTATAAATTTTTATTGTGATACTACTTAAAGAAAATTTAAAAAAATTGTCAATAACCTAGATATCCAACAATAGGGGAATTCCTAAATAGAAGTTCAGGCTTTTATATTAGTGAAAATTACATATGATTAAAACCTATGATTTCAGAATTGAATTGGATATGAAAATATTTACAGGGAAGCCTGACATGCTGCACCCCAAGGTGTCGCAAAGAGTTGGACATGACTGAGTGACTGAACAACAGCAAAACCTATGATTTCAAAATCGAATTGGATATGAAAATGTTTACAAAGTAACTTGATGGGTGGCAGGGAAGCAGGATACCAAGATGTGCTACAATATGAGTCCAACTGGATTACTCATATTCACATAAAAGGAAACCATGAGGCAATAAAATAAAATGTTATTAATTTTCTGTTTCCTAATTTTTATAAAATAAAGATGTAGTATATTTATATTTTTCAAAATTATCTCAATAAATGTTTTAAGAATGAGAAAAATTTTAAAGATCACTAGAAACAATAAATGAGATCAGCCGAGATAATGTTGCAAAATGAAAATCACTAGTGTGTTGGGGATTGGGGATGGGCTATACACAACTGGAAGGATTTATTCCACTAAATAAAAATCAAATTATAAAATACTGTGGTAACAGTTCAAGAGTTGACATACCAATGAATGAAACTCCCCAAAATAGGTCATAAATATATAAGAAGCTAAATGATAATAGTATCATAATTAAATAAGATGTGGTGGTAGTTTAGTCACTAAGTTGCGTCCAACTCTTGTGACCCCATGGACTGTAGTCCACCAGGCTCCTCTGTCCACGGGATTTTCCAAGCAAGAATACTGGAGTGGGTTGCTATTGCCTTCTCAGGGGATGTTCCTGACCCAGGAATCGAACCCGGGTCTCTTGCATTGCAGGCAGATTCTTTACCAACTGAGCTATGAAGGAAGCCCATAATATGTGCTGTTCAATACATGGATGTGCTATTCAATAAACGGATTTAGGAAACTTTACCATTTGGAGGAGAAAACACTCTACATAGATAAAATACAGTTTTAAAGACTTAAAGAGTTAAATTTAAAACACTGCTGTATTTAAAACGGATAACCGAAAAGAACCCACTGTATAGCACATGGAATTCTGCTCAATAGCAAATAACAGCCTGGATGGATGGGAGGAGAGTTTGGGGGAGAATGGATACATGTATGTGTATGGCTGAGTCCCTTCACTATTCACCTGAATCTATCACAACATTGTTAATCGTCTCTATTCCAAAACGAAATAAAAAATTTAAAAAAAATAAAAATAATATCATGAGACTATCAAAATATATAATAACAATTTAGGCAACAAATTGAATTGAGGAATGATAAAAATTTTAAAGCATAATCCATGGAATAAATTATCAAAGAAAACAGTGACTTATTTTACTATTTAATGATTAAAAGTTTCTTAACTTCAAGGCAATCAAATAGAAAATTGGAAAGCATCAACACTGGAGGAAAATGTTTGCAACAAACAGAACTGACAAAGGTTTAATCCTTTTACATGTGAAGGACACCTACAGATACCTCATAGATGGGAAACACACAGCTGACTCTGCAAGGAGGCAGATGTGGGTGAATCCACCACCTCCCTGCTGTGTAATCTCTACAACCCTCAGTTTTCTCACCTGTCAAACTGAGCACAACCATCCAAGAGAGCCATTTTGAGGATTAAATGATTGTTTTGAGTGCTCAATAGATGTCAACTGAAGCACTTTTATTCATTCAATCAACATTTCTCTGGTATCTACTATGGGTTGGATGCTGTGCCAGGCACTAGGGATAAAAAGGTGCACAAGACAAAGGATTTTACACACATTTGTTGTTGTTGTTATTCAGTCACTCAGGCACCTCCAACTCTTTGAGACCCCATGGACTACAGCATGCCAGACCTCCCTGTCCTTCACTGTCTCCAGGAGTTTGCACAGACTCATGTCCATTGAGTTGATGATGCCACCCACAAACAGACACAAACTGGCAAGGACCACAGAATGCAATATGTTACAATGGGATGGAGACAGACTGACATGGGATAAGGAAGTTGGTTCCTCCTAGTCTACAGGAGGCACGGAGGCCTCCTAGAGGTGATGGTTTTAAGCAGAGTTGTAACAAATGTTAGGCAAGCAAAGGGAATGAAAGATCAACTGAGGGAGAGAGAACAGCATGAGTGAATGCTGGAAGGTGGGCGAAACAGTGTGGAAATGATTCTTCAGTCATGAAAGTGGCCACCACTACAGGAGGGCAAAGCTTAAGGTGGAGGTGGAAAAAGAGGAAACTGGGGAAATTAGCAAGGCTTCAGGGGCTGGATTAGGGAGTTGGAACTCTTCACATCGAGGATGACAAGAAGTCCTGAGAGAGTTTTAATTAGAAATGTGGTGTGCATAGATTTATACTCTGAAATGATTGCACTAGTTGCAGTGTGGAGAATGTGTTGGAAACAGTCAAGGTCAGAGGTTGAGGGTCCAGTTTGGAGAACAGATGGCTGGAGAAAGACCATGAGTCTGAGGCAGGACAGAGGCAGTGAGGATGAAATGATGTGGGTAGACTGGGGGGAAATTTAGGAAGCAGAATAAACAGATGTGACTGATTGAATGTGGAAGATGAGTGGCAGGGACTTGTCAAGGATGACACTCGGAAATCTGAAAGCCTTCGGAACACGAGTATAACAATTATCAAAATGGCAAAGGTCAGAAAGAGACAATTCAGAAAGAAATACAAATGAGAGCATGAAAGGAGACGCATGAGAAATATTCAATATTAGCTACACAGAGAGAAATGCAAATTTTAAAGAAACATGATTTACCACCTACCAAATTATTTATATGAAATTTATATTCAGGAAAAGTTATTTTAAGGCACATGTTTAGTGTGTATGTTATCTGGCATGTGTGCATGCTAAGTCACTTCAGTTGTGTCCGACTCTTTGCAACCCCAAGGACTGTGGCCCACCAGGCTCCTCTGTCCAGGGAATTCTCCAGGCAAGAACGTTGAGGTGTGTTGCCACGCCCTCCTCCAGGAGATCTTCACGACCCAGGGATCAAACCCACGTCTCATGTCTCCTGCATTGGCAGGCAGGTTCTTTACCACCTGGGAAGCCCATGTTATCTGGGCATATTGGTAAAGGAGTGGTCATTTACTGTTTCTGTGTTTCTTCTACTTGATGGGTTCACCTAACAAGTCTTGACTGACTGCCCACTATGGACATGTACAGTGGTAAGTGCCCAGACTGCAAAGTCAAATAAGAACCTCTCCTTCCCCCTCTATATGTGGCAGAACCGATCCTGTAATTCGCTGGTTACAGGGTGGTATCACTGAGCAGTTATTAGCACAAGATGCTTAGAGGACAAAGACATACTTGGTAGAAGGGAAGAAATATCAGAAGATGCTTGAATCAAGGTTTCTTGGATTCTGGAGTTAACATGAAGAAGGATGTTAACCATCCCCTACAGAAACTCATGGAGAGATTTTAAAAATAAGTGAGTCCGCTAAAATCTCTAGTCTAAGGACTTCTTGAAAGGGGGCAAAATCAAGATTCTGGAGAATGATGGAGAGGCTTCTTCAGGGAAGGCATACAGAGGTGTACTGCCATCCAGTGGCAAGACAGGAACTGCAACCCAGTTGTTTTTCATTTCCTCCTTCTAAGCCGTTGCTGAGAAGATTTGAGGACCTTTTATAGAGAGGTAATGACTCAAAGTAAATCAAAGAAGGTGGCCAGGAGAAATGGGCTGATGTTTGTTTAAGCTCCTAGGTTAAGATACCACCGTTATTACATATGTACTTTTCTAAGAAGTCCTGGTGTTTGTAACCGAATGCCTCTCTTCTCTTCTCTCCCGTCCCCATGACTGAAGGACACAAAACCTGGCTTAGGTGTCAGGAGAGCTAAGTAAAGTGGATTGGTCCATGGCACATTCATCTAAGTGGTAAGAGTCCAAAATTTATTTCTTTGTGTTTTAAAAAATGTTACTCCTAATATATTATGATACTGTATCCATCGTTGTGAATTTCCAACTCCAGCTATTGGTTATAATTTATACCAAATCTTGGAATAACATTACTGAATAGAGACCCAGGACATATTTATTCCACAAATATTTTTTCATGGCAGGTGTTATTTGAAGTCCTAGAGATATGAGCATGAAAAGACTCCTTCTCCTCCTACAACTCAAGAACGACAACGACAAAAAACTGGATTCAAAAATAGGCAAAGCACTTGAACAGACATGTCTCCAAAGAAAGAAGAGCACATGAAGATAGACAAGCACATGAAAGCACATGGCCGTCAAACACGTGAGAAGATGATCAACATCACTATTCACCAGGGAAATGCAAATCAAAACTGCAGTGCAATATCCCCTCACACCCTTTAGGATGGCGACTATCAGAAAGAAAGAAAATAACAAACTTTGGCAAGAATGTGGAGAAACTGGAATCCTCATGTGCTGTTGGTGAGAATGTAAGGTGCTGCAGCCATTATGGAAAATAGCATGATGGTTCCTCAAAAGACGAAAAATAGACTTACCAGCAATTACACTTCTGGGTTTACTCCCAAAATAACTGAAAGCAGGGTCTTGAAGAGAGATTTGCACTCCCACATTTATAGCAGTGTTATTCACAATAGCCAAAAGGTGGAAGCAACCCAAGTGTCCATCGGCAAATGAATATATAACCAAATGTGGTATATCCACACAATGAAATATTTACCTTAAAAAGGAATGAAATTCTGACACATGTTACAACATGGATGAACCTTTGAAGACATCAGGCTAAGTAAAGAGCAAGTCACAAAAGGATAAATCCTATATTATTCCACTTATCTGAGGTTCCTAGAGGAGTCAAAGTCATAGAGATAGGGAGTAGAGGTGGTTGCCAGGGGCTGGGGGAGGAGGGACTGGGGAGTTTTTGTTTAATGGATGCCGAGTTTCAGTTTTGAAGCATGAAGAGTTCTGCAGATTGGTTGCACAGCATGTGAATCTACTTAACATCACTGAATTGTAGACTTTAAAATGGTTAAGAGGGTAAAGTCAGAGTTATATAAATTTTACACAGCTTTTAAAAAAATATCTGTTCTCTATCTTCAGGCTGTTTACATTTTTGCACCACTGAGGTGATTTAACACTCCTCAGTCTAAATCCTTTCATCGCTAGTCAGTTTAGATAATACATCCCCATACAGGTGGATCTCTTCCGTATGGATGCAGCTTTCCTGTTTTTTCTGTCAATGTGATGATTTGAAGCTTCTTTAATTTATACGTCAGAAAAAGCAAAAGTGTTAGTTGCTCAGCTGTGTCCAGCCGTTTGTGACCCCATGGATTGTAACCCACCAGGCTCCTCTGTCCATGGAACTCTCCAGGCAGGAATACTGGAGTGGGTAGCCATTCCCTTCTCCAGGGGATCTCCCCAATCCAGGGACTGAACCTGGGTCTTCTGCACTACAGACATATTCTTTACCATCTGAGCCACCAGGGAAGCCCACAGGTCAGAAACCAAAAGCTCAGTGAAGAGGATTTGTTCAGTGTCAGAAAGCTACTGCAGAGCCCAGGAAGGCCCAATGCCTCCCTCTGGTTTACTTGAAAGCATTATTCCCCCTTTTTTTGTTGTTATCTAGAAGGGACCTTTGATTACAAGGTCCTGCAGCATTCCCACAAGGTCGTCAGCTCAGCCAAACACACCGGCAATTAGTGCCCTGCCAAATGGTATGGTCTTACTCCAGAGTCAAGCTCATAAGGGTTCTCCTCCTGGCTCTTCAGTTCAGCTAAAGGCAGGGTGTCTATACAAGAGAATTTTCCATTCTCCAGTCACTCTTAACCTTTCCTTTCAAATGGAATTAAAGAATTCTGCCCCAGCCTTCATAGTGGTGAGAAGGGTGGGGAGGAGGCTCAGGAAAGAACAGTCTTCTTTTTGTAAGTCTCTACACCTACCTGAGCAAGTTGCTTAGAAAGACTTGGAGCTGCTGCATCTTGGAGTTTCTAACAGAAAGAGTCTTTTTTTCTGCTTTGAACAGTGACATCCAGGAGTGGTCCACCCTTAGAGTGCTTGAGTACAGAAATGATACAGACAGGACAGAGTGAGGGCAGAATAGGCAAAGAAAGAGAAAGGAAAAGAGGGAGGGAAGAAGGGCAAAGGAGAGAGACAGAGAGAGATAGGCCGCATCAGCTTTGGAAATGGCCTGATGATTTAAAACTCTCTGTGTCATCTCCATCAGTCTCTCTCTGGGACTTCTCCAAGCGGCTGTGACAATGAGAGACTGAAAAGCGTTGGGGCTGCTCAGTCTGCAGCCTCTCTGGCCAGGCTAACTCCAGATGTTTCAGGCAGATGTGCACCAGGGCCGCCCTGACGGCAGGAGCCCTCACTGCTGCCTGGTGTCACTTCTTCCTGTTTTGTGTCCTGACATTTGGAACTTAGCCACAGTCAGGTTTATTGGTATTTTGTAGGTCGCTTCGAATCTGGTATTTTTAGATTCAGCAACAAAAATAGCTTATCCTTCCCTTCTCACCTTGTTCTGCCTGCACTCTCTGCGTATGACACCATCATGGGGTGTGGAGGAGAAAATAGAATCAGGATCAGGTAAGAGGCCATGGTCCATTAAAGGATGCATTGGCTACAAGGCCCTATGCAAGTAAATCAGCTTCTTGAAGACATAGTGAGGGTGCTGTAAAATGGGCACACTGGTAATATCTGCTCAAAATGTTATTGTAGGAATCAAATGAAGCAATCCATAAATACAATATACATTGCTACATAGTCACTATAGGGGTCAGAGGTGAAAATGTGTAGCCTTCATGCCAAATCTGGTCTGCTCCATTCCTTGCTTCTAAACTATTTGAACGTCTTTAAATAGGTGTCTACAGACACCATTTCTCCATGCATTTATCTCACATCTAGCCTGCTTCACCTGCTTTTGATACCAGCTTTATCTAGAAAGTTTGAATTTTAAATCCCTGACATGGGATTTTAAAGAGAAGCCTCATGCAGAATGCAGAACAGGTATCCATGCTGACCCACAGCCCGGTAGATCCAGAAATATAATTTTGCAAGATGTCAAGAAAGAGTCCCTTAGTACAACCTCAGACTCATTAGACTGATGACAGCAATGTAGAAAGAGTGACCAGTTATGAGTTTACAATGACAAAGAAAATGATCCTGAAGACCAAAACACTCTTGTCAGTATCTCAACAATGACAATTTACTACATACAAAACATCATTACAATTAGAAGCTCCTTTGTCTATATGATGGCAGTGGTTGTGGTAGTTTAAGTCATGTCCAACTCTTTACCACCCCATGGACTGTAGCCTGCCAGGCTCCTCTATCCATGGGATTTCCCAGGCAAGAACACTGGAGTGGGTTGCCATTTCATTCTCCAGGGGGATCTTCCTGACCCAAGGATCAAACCCACGTCTCCTGCTTGGCAGGTGATTCTTTACCACTGAGCCACCTGGGAAGTGGTCTACATGGTATACTGGCACTAAAATAGAATATCAGTGGTACATGCTAAAAATTCCCAAAATAGAAATTAGCATACATAGGGATTTAGTGTCCAATAAAGGTGGCCATCTCCAACCAGTGAGGAAGTGATAGATTTATTCCATAAATGAAGTTAGGATAATTTGTTAACTATTTATAAAAATGAGTTGTCTACATTGTACTCGCCACACTATAAACCAACATAAACTTCAAACAGATATTACACTAAAATTTTTTATTAAAAAAACATAAAAGAACTAGAACTAGAGGAAAATATAAGTGGATATTTAACCGCTCTCATGAAGAAAAGTCATTTCTAAGCATATAAGTAAAGGAAGAAAGTGTAAGGAAAAGATTATAAGCCTGACTACATACACATGTAAATATTTCTAAAGATGTAAAGATTCTGCAAACAAAATTAAGAGGAAACAACAAACTAAAAAGAAGAACACAAAGGAGCCCGGGGCTAGGGATACCATCATGAACAAATCACATGTGACTGCTATGTCCACAGAGCTTTCAACTCAATGGGCAACACAGACATTGAAGTCAGGACCATCCTCTAAAGAATCATTAAAAATAGTAGTAATTCCTTCTGAAGTCAAAGAATGGGGACTCAAGTCAGATGGGACAGTCAAGGAAGGTCTCTTTGAAAAGTGTTATTTTTGCCAAGAGCTATGAGGCAGGTAGGAGTGAGTGAGATAGACGATCAGGAGATGAAGAATTCAGGCAAAGGGAAGACCTCTGAGTCAGGTGTAGAAGCAGCAAGAAACACAAAATGTCTGGAGCACACAGTTGAGGTGGGAAATTATAAGAGTAATTGAACAGGTAAGATATGCAGGTTGACTTAAGAAATTTGTATATTTAACTGCAGTTACAGAGTTAGTCTTTTAATGCTTCTTATCAATAAGGAAGACAAGCACTCTAATAGGCAAATGAGCAAAGTAGGCAGATCACTGAAAAGGAAATAGAAACAAATCTATAGAGACAGATGCTAGGTCAGTGGTTGACTAGGGAACAGTAAGTGAGTGCATATGGGCACAAGTGATGCTTTGAAAGTGATAAAAAAAAATTCTAAAATTGGATTGCTGTGATGGTTGCACAATTCTGTAAATTTAGAAAAATTTAGAAAAATCATTAAATTGTACATTGAATGTGTGCATTTTATGGAATACAAATTATACCTCAATAAAACTAATTTTTAAGTATTCAACCTCTCTAGTAACCAAACAAATGTAAATTAAAACACAATGTCATTTTTTACCTTTCAAATTTGCAAGTGATTTAAGGAATAACAACACTCAGTTCTGGTGAAATGTTGGGAAATTGGCATTTGTAAAATTCTGATAAATTTGGCAATAAGTGTCAAGCCTTGTTAGTTTGTCACATATCTTAGAATTTAATATAGGGAAAGAATAATATGAGTGTAGAAAAAAGGCTCATAAATGAGAATTTTATCACAAAATCATTATTATAAAGATGAAAAATTCAAGGTTGCATGGCAGACAATTGCTTAAATATGCAAGATACAATTCTATCTAACTATGATTATGCTGTAAAAGAATGCATAATTACATGAAGTGGTGATAAATTAAGTTAAAAATTATAAAACTGATTAGCATAGTCCAATTTGGGGGAAATAATATATGTTTATATTGAAAAAGGCTTCAAGGACAGACATCTGTATCATTCATCTATTTCCATAAAATGCTGTATAACAAACTACCCTAAAGCATAAAACCGTAAGCCGTCATTTTTGTGCACTACTGAGGTGTCTGTCCCTCAGGAGGCAAAGCAATGGGACTGCCAGGCTCTCATCCATATTTCTCTCAAGTTCCTGTGCTATCTGGGATATTTCTTCTTGGCTGAAGCACAAAAGGACAGCCCAACTGCACAGGCACATCTCGAATCTCTGCTTGCACCTCTTACACTTACATTCCACTGGCCAGAAAGCCAGTCACAGGACCAAAGTCAGTCAAGGGGCAGAGAGGTACTCTTTGCCTATAAGAAGAGATGCTGTAAGTCATGGTGGGGAGGGGAAGAAGTGGAAATGATACAGCATTCCACACAGTATCAGAAGTTTAAATGTGATTATCTCAGAGTGGTAGAACTATGGGTTTTGTTTGTGTTAGGGTTAGTTACCTATGGTGTATTATCAACTTTTTCTAGGTTTATTTCCTTCTCATGTTACATACTGCTGTGGATTAACAGCAGTTCTGTTTTACACATCTTTTGAGCTCAGTAAAGAAACTTCACTTTTCTGAGAAGGACAGCGGAAAAAAGAACAATGAGAGAGATTGAAATGGTTCTTAAAGTATCTGCAGCGAAGTTGCATGCCACTTCTGGTCACATTTCATTGGTCAAAAAGCTCATAGAGCCAAGCCCAGTGTCCTCAGGTGGGGAAACAAATGATCCCACAAAAAAAAAACAGACTGCAATTCACATGGCAATGGACATATATGAAGGTGGTGAACAGTGACAACAGGAGTGCAATATACCATATTTATTAGCATTTCTAGCTTTCCGTAATGGCCATGTAATGCCTTTATTTGCTTCCCTGGTAGCTCAGAGGGTAAAGCATCTGCCTGAAATGCAGGAGATCAGATTCAGTCAGTGCGTTGGGAAGATCCCCTGGAGAAGGGAATGGCTACCCACTCAAGTATTCTTGCCTGGAAAAATCCCATGGACAGAGGAGCCTGGCGGGCTACAGTCCATGGGATTGCAAAGAGTTGGACATGACTGAGCGACTCAGATCAGTCCAGTTCAGTCTCTCAGTCGTGTCCAACTCTTTGTGACCCAACTGCAGCACGACAGGCCTCCCTGTCATAGCCTCAGCCACCTATCTATCACTTGGGGATAGATGATCCAGCCAATGGCATGTCCTTCATGGGTTGATGCTATGTACTACACACAGAAGGCAAACTAACTTCTAAGGTTTTTCATGAAGACACTTCATTTTATAAACAATTGAAACACCATCTTACCCAACTCTATACATTCACAGATTTGGGTAAACATAAAGTCCAAAATTCCAGTCCAGAATATTTTATAGCTAAACCATCTACCCGAAGGAAAAGAAAATGATCCCAGCCCCTTTACAAGAAGGAAAAGTGCCCTGAGCATAAAATATCTCAAATATCAAATATAAACTGAAATCATTCAATACTGATTCACTTAATGAAAAGCTATGGTGTAGCCACTATGTGAAAAGTCCTGTCTTGGTCTGACAGTGACAGAGGGTGAAGAGCAAATATGGACAGTGGAATACATCCCTGACCTCACAACATTATAATATAGGGATTGAAATACAAATAATACTGAAATAGAAAATGTAAGCCAACGTGAACAAATCTAGTTCAAATAAGCCAAAAGAAAATAAGAAAGTGGAGCTAGAGGAAGTAAAAGTAGAGAGAGCAGAAGAAAAAAAAGTGGTAGTAAAATGAAAGGCCTATGTCCAAATTCAACAATAATTCCATTGAGCATAAATGGCCTAAACTCATAAATTAAAAGATAAGAATTGTTAGATTTAAAATATAACTTAACTGTGTGCTGTCTATAAGAAACTTGTTCCAAATATTTTTATATCAGAAAACCAAAGTAAAATAATGGGAAAGGATATATGATTAAAATACTAATAAGAAAGCTGGAATGGCTATTTGAACATCAAACAAAGTAGATTCAGAGCAAAGATAATTACAAGGGATTAAGAAAGATGTTACATAGTGATAAAATGGCCAACTCACAAAGAAGATATAATCCTAAAGGTGCATGCTCTCACCAACAGAGCTTTAAAATATTTCAAAAAATGGTAGGACTAAAAGAAAAAATACAGAAATTCACAATTATAGGAGGAGACTTTAATACTCCTTTCTCATTAATAAATAGAACCAACAGATAGAAAATCAGCAAGGATTAGGAGAACTAAACAGACCACCAACCAACTGAATCTTGACATTCATAGAGCATTCAATTCAACAATAGCGGAATACACATTCTTTTTTAAGGCACATGAAAAATTCATCAAGGTAGACCATATTCTGGATCATAAAACAAATCTTAACAAGTTAAAATAATTGAAATCAAACAAATTTAGTGCTCTAACCATAAGGAAATGATCTATCAAATGTGTGGGATGCAGCTGAAGCAGTGCTCAGACAAATCTATGGCATTAAGTACTTATATTAGAAAAGAAGAAAAGTGTCAAGTCAATAATCTAAGCTTCTATTTTATGAGAAAGAACAAAACACTCCCTAAGTATGCAAGAGGAAGAAATAGTGAACATAAGATCAGAAAACAATGCAACTGAAAACAAAAACAACAGAGAAAATGAATGAAATAAAGAAAATCTCATGCTAAACCTCTAGCAAGACTGAAAAAACAGAAGAGAAAAGACGTATCTTCCTAACATTAGACTCTACAGACATTAAAAGGATAGTAAGTAAATACGATGCACAACTCTATGGACATTGAGTTGACAAATTGAATACAACAGGCTAATTTCTCAAACAAACTACCCAAACTCACCCAACATGAAGTAGACTACCTGAATAGTTTTGTAACTATTAAAAAATTTGATCTATAATTTAAAAACCTTCTGAAATAGAAAACCTCAGTCCTGGATGGTTTCACTGGCTTACATGCATGCTAGATCACTTCAGTCATGTCCGACTGTGACCTTATGGATGGCAGCCCACCAGGCTTCTCTGTTCGTGGGATTCTCCAGAGAGGAATACTGGAGTGGGTTTCAGTGGCAAATCTTACCAAATATTTAAGGATTCACTATTTCTTCTAAAAACTATAAGAGGAAGAGACAACATCTAAACTCATTTTATGAGGTCATCATTATCCTGATTCCAAAATCAGATAAACATAGTACAAAAAAGAAAATTATATATCAGTATTCTTCCTAATGGCGTGGCAAACCACTTCACTATTCTTGCCTTGAGAACCCCATGAACAGTATGAAAAGGCGAAAAGATAGGACACTGAAAGATGAACTCCCCAGGTTGGTAGGTGCCCAATATGCTACTGGAGATCAGTGGAGAAATAACTCCAGAAAGAATGATGGGATGGAGCCAAAGCAAAAACTATACCCAGCTGTGGGTGTGACTGGTGATAGAAGAAAAGTCCGATGCTGTAAAGAGCAATATTGCATAGGAACCTGGAATGTTAGGTCCATGAATCAAGAACAGCTAAAACAGTTTTGAAAGAAAAGAATAAACTTGGAGGAATCAAACTATGCAATTTTATGACTTATTATACAGCCACAGTAATCAATACAACCTAGTATTGATGAAGGAATAGATACATAGATTAATGAAAAAGAAAGAAAGAGTCAAGAAACAGCCCATGAAGATAACTGATTTTTTTTATAAGCATGCAAAAGCCATTCAATGACGAAAGGATCAGTCAGTCAGTCAGTCAGTTCAGTCACTCAGTCATGTCTGACTCTTTGTGATCCCATGGACTGCAGTATGCTAGGCCTCCTTGTCCATCACCAACTCCTGGAGTTTACTCAAACTCATGTCCAGTGAGTCGATGATGCCATCCAATCATCTCATCCTCTCTCACCCCCTTCTCCTCCCACCTTCAATCTTTCCTAGCATCAGGGTCTTTTCAAATGAGTCAGTTCTTCACATCAGATGGCCAAAGTCTTAAAGTTTCAGCTTCAGCATCAGTCCTTCCAAAAAATATTCAGGAAAATAAAGTCTGTCACTGTTTCCCCATCTATTTGCCATGAAGGGATGGGACCAGATGCCATGATCTTAGTTTTCTGAATGTTGAGTGTTAAGCCAACTCTTCCACTCTCCTCTTTCACTTTCATCAAGAAGCTCTTTAGTTCTTCTTCGTGAAGATCTTTTTTGTGTAGTTCTGTGTATTCTTGCCACCTCTTCTTAATATCTTCTGCTTCTGTTAGGTCCATACGATTTCTGTTCTTTATCGAGCCCATCTTTGCATGAAATGTTCCCTTGGTATCTCTGATTTTCTTGAAGAGATCTCTAGTCTTTCCCATTCTATTGTTTTCCTCTATTTCTTTGCATTGATCACAGAAGAAGACTTTCATATCTCTCCTTGCTCTTCTTTGGAACTCTGCATTCAAATGGGTATATCTTTCCTTTTCTCCTTTGCCTTTTGCTTCTCTTCTTTTCTCAGCTATTTGTGAGGCCTCCTTAGACAACCATTTGCCTTTTTGCATTTCTTTTCCATGGGAATGGTCTTGATCCCTGTCTCCTGTACAATGTCATGAACCTCTGTCCATAGTTCTTCAGGCACTCTGTCTATCAGATCTAATCCTTTGAATCTATTTGTCACTTCCACTGTATAATCTTCAAGTAGTGGTTTTCCCTACTTTCTTCAATTTAAGTCTGAATTTGGCAATAAGGAGTTCATGATCTGAGTCACAGTCAGCTCTCAGTCTTGTTTTTGCTGACTGTATAGAGCTTCTCCATCTTTGACTGCAAAGAATATACTCAATCTGATTTCAGTATTGACCATCTGGTGATGTCCACGTGTAGAGTCTTCTCTTGTGTTGTTTGAAGAGGGTGTTTGCTATGACCAGTGCATTCTCTTGGCAAAACTCTACTAGCCTTTGCCCTGCTTCATTCTGTACTCCAAGGCCAAATTTGCCTGTTACTCCAGGTATTTCTTAACTTCCTACTGACAAACATGGTCCACTGGAGAAGGGAATGGCAAACCGCTTCAGTATTCTTCCCTTGAGAATCCCATGAACAGTATGAAAAGGCAAAAAGATAGGACACTGAAAGATGAACTCCCCAGGTCGGTAGGTGCTACTGGAGATCAGTGGAGAAATAACTCCAGAAAGAATGAAGAGACGGAGCCAAAGCAAAAACAACACCCAATTGTAGATGTGACTGGTGATGGAAGTAAAGTCCAATGCTGTAAAGATCAATATTGCATAGGAACCTGGAATGTTAGGTCCATGAATCAAGGCAAATTGGAAGTGGTCAAACAAGAGATGGCAAGAATGAACATTTAAGAATTTAGGAATTAGTTCGATATTTTAGGAATCAGCAAATTAAAATGGACTGGAATGGAATTTAACTCAGATGGCCATTATATCTACTACTTTAGGGAAGAATCCCTTAGAAGAAATGGAGTAGCCATCATAGTCAACAAAAGAGTCCGAAATGCAGTACTTGGATTCATTCTTGAAAAAACGACAGAATGATCTCTGTTTGTTGCCAAGGCAAACCATTCTATATCACAATAATCCTAGTCTATGCCCCGACCAATAATGCTGAAGAAGCTGAAGCTGAACAGTTCTATGAAGACCTGCAAGACCTTCTAGAACTAACACCCAAAAAAGATGTCCTTTTCATTATAGGAGACTGAAATGCAAAAGAAGAAAAGGATAGTCTTTTCAAATGCTGTTGGAGCAATTAGACATCCTTCTGCAAAATAATAAGAATAAAACCTCAACATAAACATCACACCATTTCACATATTAAAAACTAACTCAAAATATATCATAAATATAAATGTAAAAAGTGAAATTATGAAGATTTTAGAATAAAAACTTAAGAGAAAAAGCTTCATGACCTGAGAGTTACCAAAGAATTCCTAGACACTACACCAGGAGCATGGTTTATAAAAGAAAAATTTTAAGTTCTACCACATCAAAATTAAAGTTCTTCAAAAACACTGTTAAAAGAATGAAAAGACAAGCTACAGACTGGGAGAAAATATTTGCAAATCACATATCCAGCAAAGTATTTGTTTCAAAATACAGACAGAACTCTCAAAACACAAGAGTAAGAAAACAAAAACCCCAATTTAAAAAATGGGCAAAAGACTTAACAGACACTTAACAAAACAGATGGCAAATAAGCACACAAAAAATTGTGCAACATCATTAGCCATTAGAGAAATGCAAATTAAAGACATGATGAGATACCACTATATACTTACCCAAATGTCTAAAATAAGAAATACTGACAGTATGAAGTGCTAGGGTGAGTCCAGACTAACTGGAATTCTCATATGCTTCTATTGGGAATGCAAAATAATAGAGTCTCTCTAGAAAATCCTTTGGTAGTTTCTTATAAACATATATCTCCATAATACCCAGAATCCCACTTCTGGGCATTTATCCCAGGGAAATGAAAATTTAGGCTCAAACAAAGTCATATTCATCTAAAAGTGGAATCAGCCCAATGCCCTTCAGTGGATGAATGGATAAATAATTATGGTGCATCTACACAGCAGAGTAATACTCAACAATAAAAAGAGCAAAGTATTGATCCATGGGACACCTTGGATGAATCTCAAAGACATGTTGTCTCACAGTGTTACATACTGTATGGTCCCATTCTTATGACATGATGGAAAGGACAAAACTATAGTGATGGAGAACAAATCATGAATGGGGAAAGTCCAAGGAAGTTTGGGGGTGGCGGTAATGGAGATGTTCTATATTCTGATAGTGGTAATGGCTACACAAATATGTGTATGTGTGTGTGTGTGTGTGTGTGTGTGCTCAGTCACTCAGTTGTGTCCAACTCTTTGCGATCTCATAGACTGCAGCCTGCCAGGCTCCTCTGTCCATAGAATTTTCCAGGCAAGAATACTGGAGTCGGTTGCCATTTCCTACTCCAGGGAATCTTCCCAAGCCAGAGATACACCCTGCATCTCTTGTGCCCCCTCATTGGCAGGTAGATTCTTTACCACTGCACCATCTAGGAAATGCACACAAATACATACATGTGATAAAATTCATAGAACTGTATGCTCTGAAAACACTCAAAGTTGCTTATGATAATTTTTTAAATAAAATTAAAATTAAACAAGAAGCACTAGGGAGGAAGCCATTGCTAAACCCTCTTGGGCAGACAGGGATGTAGCTAAACCAGCTCTTGCTTTTCTGAATCTGAGTTCAATGTAGAATCATATCATGCCATCTAAGTGGCCTTTAGACTCTCCATCTCCTGCACCCACAGATCTAGTTTATAATCGCCCACCAGACAAATCTGGCCTCCTCAATAAGTCATTCATAAAGTCCCTTCCTGACCCTCAGGCTATGTGCCCTGAAGTTTCCAGGAAGCCAGCTCTTTTAATCAAGACAGGTAGAGAGGATGAGCAGGAGCCCATTCAGACATCTCCCTCCCAACCCACACAGGCTCTCAGCTGGACCTTCTAAGGAAATGAGGACGAGGTTGGGCGGCTTTCAGGGCTGTCATCAGAGGAGGGAGAGAGCAACTGTCAGTCCAATCAGCTTCCTCCATGAGCGTGTCTGTGGCTATTTTTGCTTTGTGAATAGAAGGCAGGGAGTGGGCCAAGCTGGGCACGCAGCCATGAGTATTTGTGTGTATGTGTGAACATGTGGGTATGAGAGAGAGCGAGAGGCTTTCCAAGAGAAATTGAGTGGGTGGATGACACTGACGGGGTATATGTAGACAAATACAAAACATCAAGCAATTACTGCAATCAGGCGCAGGGGGTATCTTCCTGCGTCAGCAGAGCTGTCTCTGCTCCCCCACGCCTGCTGCTAAGGAGCTAGTGTGCTCAGGGTCTGCAAGGGAGGGGCTCAGGCTGGGCCAGGAGGACGCTCTTGAAAGAGGCTCCTTGCAGGTGAGTGGGGGGTGGTGAGAGCCCTCCTGCCACAGTGGGATCGCAACACCCGAAAACACTGATTATACATGCCTGCATTAGCCCCATAGCAATTTGAGCCACATAGTGAAGCTTGATTCAAGTCCCACCTTTCTGATGCAGATCCTGTTCTGCCCATTGGCTCTCCTCTTCATACCCTCCTGCTGTCCCCGTGGATTTCTCGAAGCATCTGGCCAGTGAAAGAGCCCCCGGCTTACCCCTGCTCCTCAGCCAGTAGTGGGAGCTCTGGAAGAAGGGGTTCATTCAGCATATTCAGGGTGTAACAGAACCACTGACAGAACCAATGTCTCCTGTGATCAGTAAGGGATGCCAGGGGAAGACACAGCTATCCAGCTTCCACCAAAAGATCTTTTGGCCAATTCCAGGAGTTCTGGATATGGGTATATCATGACTACTGTTGAGTACTACTTGAGTACTGTTAAAAACAAATTCTCAGGATCTGGGGCTGGAGACCTGGGATCTGCATTTCAAGCACCCCAAGTGATTTTGACGTGCACCTAAGCTTGGAAGCCAACAACCTGTTGGGAAGTGAAGCAGACCAAGGAGCCAGGAGATGGGAGTACTGGGTCCACTCATGCTATTCGCTGTGTGGGCAGCTCTAATCTGCTGAGGCTCAGTATTCTTATCTGGTCCATGGGGATAATGTGTTTGCCATGTTAAGTCACTTCAGTCACGTCCGACTCTGCAACCCCATGGACCACAGCCCACCAGGCTCCTTCGTCAAAAGGATACTCCAGGCAAGAATACTGGAGTGGGTTGCCATTTCCTACTCTACATGGGGATAATAACGCCAGTCTAACATAACCTAAGGAGTCTGGGGCTGGTTTTGAAAGTATCCTCTGGCTCTTGGTGAAGGTTCACACTTGGCCTGTGCAGAGCATTGTTGGAATATTCCACTGGCTCTGGTGGTGGGCACTTTCGGGCAATCAAGCAAGGGAAACACACCTGGATGGAGAGTTTTCGTCCTTGACACCTAACATAAGCTTAGGAGACAGTGGTCCCATCAGAAGAATTTCATGATCTTGTGAAAGGTGGACCAGGGTCTGGCAGTGTAAACTTTCATGTGAGGATGTGAGGACAGATGTTAGCTTGGAACAGACCTGGACTCAGCCATGTCTAAGCATGTCCAGAGCATGGGGCCATGGCAAGGGTCAGTTAACTTGTGACAGCTCACTCTCTTTCCCAACCTACAGACAGCATCTTCATCCTGATGCTGGGAAGCCAAACCCTTCACATCGGGGCTGTCAGGAGCACTGCAGGGAGCCCTTGGAGGGAGGGACCTCTGAGAAGACAAAAGTGAGGTATCATTAGCCTCCCTCCCCCAAACCACATGACTTCCAGGATACTGGGATACTGGGTCCTTCCCACACTCAAACCTAAGAGGCTCAGCAGAAGTTAAACCTGGGCACAGTGTAGTTACACCTATAATAGTGCAAGTTACATCATCTGTAACCTTTTTTTCACAACGGGCTGGTTTCAAACAGCTGTAATTTATGGATGTTCTTCCAAGAGGAATTAGTCAATATATTTGTTTTCCCTTTGATATATAGCCACAGGAGCACATCAGGCATGAGGTTTATTAAGCCTTGCCAATTTTCCGCCGCTTCTCAGAGCTATAGATTTTGCTTGCGGAGTGGGCTGGTTCCACCCCTACATAGGAAAAAAAAAATAACATTTAGAATACTGAAAAGCCTTCCATCTCTCAGAACACTCTCAGAGCGCTACAGGAGGGGAGTGGGAGCCTTGGGAACGAGACTTTTGACTCTCGCTGCCCTGGATGCAGGGGAAATAGGAGCACTATGGGGCTAGAGAATAACAGGCTACAGGTCATGTCATGTTGCCCTGGTGTGCCAGTGGGCTGCAGACAACCACAGGGCCTAAGGGTGACAATGATGTTCCTTCCACTGTGCATGGCTTCCACCATGGATAAGGCAAGATCTCCATCCTAAGCAGTTTGGACAGTGACAGTGGTCTATCAAATCCAGCAAGTCCCAGGTCCTGGAGGAGGGCTGGCAACCCAGTCCATCCAGTATTCTTGCCTGGAGAATTCCATGGACAGAGGAGCCTGGCAGGCTACAGTCCATGGAGTCACCCAGAGTTGGACACAACTGAGCATGCACACACAAATGTAGGAGTTGTGCCCACCTACCCAATCACATTGTATATTTCTTCTCAGATCCATAAACGTAATCAGAACTGTCTTTATCAAGTGCCTAGGACTTGCTGGAAGCCTGGCAGGTGTTATCTTGGTTATCTGAGCTAATGGTCTTGTAGCAGGGTTCCATTCTGGAGAATGTAAAAAGGTGGGCCAGATCATACCATCTGTGAATCCTATATGCTCTTTCCAGAGCCACCCAGAACCATGGGCTATGTCCCTGTGCCAGGCACAAACTCTCCCAACTGTCCTTAAAGTGTATTTTCAGAAGCACTGCTTTCCTTTTCCTTCACTCTCTTTACTGATGACTTTCTTCTCAGGAAGCCACTTTATCCTTTGAACAACAAAGCACATGGCTATCTTGGTCTCAGGAGCCAGACCACTTAGGTTCAAAGTTCAGCTCTGCTACTTTCTAGCTGTGTGACTTTGGACAATTTACTGACTCTCCTCTCTCAGTCTTTGTCTTCACTTGCAAATTCTTACACCCCACCCCCGACAGGATGTCTGTTTGGTTTGCATGAGTAAATGTATGTAAAGTTCATAATTAGTACACTAAAAATGTTCCTTATTTTCTCTGTCCTCCTGAGCATCATTCGGCAGTCACATGCTGTCTGACTGTGTGCAGGGTGGTAATGGAAAAGACTCATCTAATCTGTCTAATCTGGGAGATGGGACTGGACCCTGGGAACACTTGAATAGTTTTAGTTGCTAATCCCAAGAGGGGAAACACATTACATACTCACAAGCATCATGTGTGCACACACATATCTTTTTGGGTCATCAGAAATCTGGTCAGCAAATTTGAACTGTTAAGATCAGAAGGTGTGGGTGTGGCCAGAGAGGGCCTGGTCCCTGGAAGAAGTGTGCAGCAGCTGTATCCCGTGAGGAATGAGAAAAAGAAGAGTCACAGAATCGATGGGTCAGCAGAGAATGAGCACATGGAAAAAGACAGAGCTGACCAGGAAAAGGCAGGTGGCTGGGAACAGGTATCAGAACGGCATGGCACACAGTACGCAAATGAGGGACACATTTGGGGACACGCATTGTCAGGGATGGGGAAAATCAGGGATCCAGGGAGGACTGAAAATAAGCCCCCCAAGCACATCCCAACAACTGCATCTGAACAAATGCATCCAAATGGCCACATCAAAGCATTCTACACAAATGCATGCACAGACACACACAGACACACAGAGACACATACAGACACACACAGAAATACACACACAGACACACACAGACATGATTGCAGGGGGACACAGAGACACAGATGTGCTACACAGACACTCAGACAAACACACACAGACACACACAAAGGCACACACAGATACATATACACATGTTCAAGCACTACATCACTAGGCCTGTCTGGCCCATGTGCTTTCCATGGCAGGGCTGTCTGAACGTAAGGAAGTGGGGTAAGAAGCCTAAGTTCTGTTGATAAAATCAGGGATCAGGAAAAATCAACCAACCTTAAACTTACACAGTAAATCAGGGGACTCTGAGGTTCCCAGAAGACTATAGAACAAAAATTCATGTGTGCTTTAATCCTATGCATATTGACTCTATCTAGAAAACTGACTCTGAAGAGTAACCAGATCCACCTTGGCAGCACCTGGGAGCCAGGGCAGTGTTGACATATGTTAATGCATTGATGTAAAAGCCCCTTCAGTAAGGCCCACACCACTGCCACTTTCCCGGAGGAAGGTGGGCTGGGCAACAAGCTGGACACTCACTTCTTCCCAGCCCTTCCTCTTCCCCTCATGTCCCTTTGACAGGTACTTGCCAGGAACCTTTCCCTGGCAGTGACCAAGTCTGCAATGAAATAAAAAAGGATGGTTACTGCTTTAGTCTCTCTCTCCCCTGCCACAATGTAGACTCCAGGAGGACATGGAGTATGCAGGTTTTACTCATTGCTGTTTTCTAAGTGCCTAGCATATAGTTGTTGTTTAGGTGCTCAGTCTGACACTTTGCAACCCCACGAACTATAGCCCTCCAGCCTCCACTGTCCCTGGAGTTTTCCAGGCAAGAATACTGAAGTGGGTTGCCATTTCCTTCTCCAGGGGATCTTTCCGACCCAAGGACTGAAACTGTGTCTTCTGCATTGGCAGGAGGATTCCTTACCATTGAGCCATCTGGAAAGCATATAGTAGATGTTCAGTAAAGGTGGAAACATAGAAATGGATGAATAAATTAGTAGTGCTGGGAGTCATGAAGGCAGCCTGATGCTGAAAACAGTGATCAGCATCCTCAGTAGGTCAGGTTCCTGCCATCATCCACAAACAGCTCAGATGCCTGATTCCAGTCCTGAACCCATTCTCCCTTCTTTCCACCTCCACCCCTCCTTCAATGCAAGGCTCACCTGAGTTTCCTTGCCTCATTCAGAGTCTTGCATTATGATGCAAAATGAGAAATCCACAAGATCATACATCAAAGATGTCAAGTCTGAGACAAAACTTTCTCTAAGGGACACCATGGAGAGGGAATAATACCAAAAGGGGTGGAGATGAAAATCATCAAGATGGGCCTTTGATAAAATAAGGATGATTTTCATCCCATATTCTGATTCCTCACTGTGCACCTCAGCCTGCTGTTTGCTTTCCACAACCTCAGCTAACCACAGCTTCCAAGGGCCCCCCCAGATGCCCTCCATCCATTTCATCTCTCTCCCACAAAACATCTGTTCTTAGATTCAAGGCTTTGCCAACAACTGGAATTTATATTAAAGAATCAAGACTTCTACTGCCAGCCAAAATAAAGTAAAAGGAACAAGATTTACGTTCCCTCCTGAAGCAAACATAAAACAGATGAAATATATAAAACAGTGGTTATATATATACATATATATTTGTGTGTGTGTGTGTGTGTATATATATATATATATATATATATATATATATATATACACACATATAAAATATATAAAACAGACAATTGGAGGTCTGGTAGCACAGGACAATGACACATGAGAGAAGAGACAGAAATGAGGAGAGCACTGTGATTGCTCCACCTTACTGCCCAGGAAAAATTTCTAAGCAGCAGAGTAGGAATGAGGAATACAGAAGGAGACCAACATCTGAATCAGAGAAAAAGCTAGGAGTTCAGGGAGACCAAGGTCAGCCTTAAAAGACTTAGGATGACTCTCAGTGATCTTCACCTCTGAGGCCTGAGCTTCACTGGTGGTTCAGCGGTAAAGAATCCTCCTGCACTGCAGGAGACAGGTTCGATCCCAGGATCAGGAAGATCCCCTGGAGGAGGGAATGGCAAACCACTCCCATATTCTTGCCGGGGAAATCTCATGGACAGAGGAACTTGGCAAGGACAGTCCATGGGGTCACAAAGAGTTGGACACAACTATAGTGACTAAGCATGCACACACACATTCATATGCCTATGTAGTCCCTCCCACAATGTTCCAAGGTTTGTCTGTGTGATCAATAGCATGTGGATCAAGTGATGATGTATCAGGATGGCAGGTTACAGGCTTTCATCTTGTAGGCTGGTGCTATCTATCTGTTTGTCTATCTCTCATCAATTGCTCTGGGGGAAGTTAGATGCCATGAAATGTGAGCATCCCTGAGAAAAAGCAATAGAGTAAATGGAGGCTTCTTTGCCTCCATTGTGAAATAGATTATCTTACAGGAATGTTCTCCAACTCTCTCTCTCTCTCTGTATTCTGTTCTAGCCTCACTGGCCTGATACCTCAGGGCCTTTGAACCTACCGTGTCCCTAATGGGACACGGCATTCCTGCATTGGAATTACAGGCTTTGTGTGGTCCTCAGAGATTTTCAGCACCTTCAGATGATCACAGCCCAGATCAACAAATTGACTACAACCTCATGAGAGACTCTGAGTCAGAACCACCCAGCTAAGCTGTGCACATTTGAGTGCAAGTTTTTAAGACCAAATGATTCTATTTCTCTTGTTGTTGTTTAGTTGCTAAGTCGTGTCTGACACTTGGTGACCTCACTGACTGCAGAAAGCCAGGCTTCCCTGTCCTTCACCATCTCCTGGCTGCTGCTGCGAAGTCACTTCAGTCATGTCCGACTCTGTGCGACCCCACAGACGGCAGCCCATCAGGCTCCTCCATCCCTGGGATTCTCCAGGCAAGAATACTGGAGTGGGTTGCCATTTCCTTCTCCAGTGCATGAAAGTGAAAAGTCAAAGTGAAGTCGCTCAGTCGTGTCCTACTCTTAGCGACCCCAGGGACTGCAGCCTACCTGGCTCCTCCGTCCATGGGATTTTCAGGCAAGAGTACTGGAGTGGGCTGCCATTTCCTTCTCCACCACCACCTCCTGGAGTTTGCTCAAACTCATGTCCATTGAGTCAATGATGCCATCCAACCATCTCATCCTCTGTCTCCCCTTTCTCCCCCTGTCCTCAATCTTTCCCAGCATCAGGGTCTTTTCCAATGAGTCGGCTCTTCTTATCAGGTGGTCAAAATACTGGAGCTTCAGCTTCAGCATCAGTCCTTACAATGAATATTCAGAGTTGATTTCTTTCAGGATTGACTGATTTGATCTCCTTGCTGTTCAAGAGATTCTCAAGAGTCTTTTCCAGCACCACAGTTCGAAAGCATCAATTCTTCAGCTCTATTTCTCTTGAGTATATGATAAGGGGTAGAATGGTTGCGCCATATCTCAGATGTCTCTTTAACGTCTTAAACTTTTCCGAAACTGTTTATACCAATTCCATTTCCACTAGCAGTGTATAAGAGTTCTGATTTAGTCAAATCTTCACTAACACCTGGTAATGGGCAGTTTGTTTGTGAGCCATTCTAGTGGATGTATAGTAATATCTCACTGTGCTTTGAACGGGCATTTTTTTAATTACAAATGATGCTGAGCACACTTTCATGTGCTTATTTTCCATATATATATTTTCTTTTGTGGAGTGCTTTTCAATTCAATTGCCATTTTTTAACTCTTTGTGTTGTTATTGAGTTGTAAAGCAGGATAAGGGAGAAAAAAGTAACAAAGAGGACTATTTTGTGATGGAGATGTTCTCTCTAGGTGATATTTAAGCAGGCTACTAAAGGAAGTGAAGAAGTAAGCCATTTAAGTGTATCTGAGTGAAGAGTTTCCCATTAGGGACACGGTAGGTTCAAAGGCCCTGAGGTATCAGGGTTTTTGGTGTGTCTAAGGACTAGCAAGGAGGCCAGTGAGGCTAGAACAGAATACACACAGAGAGAGAGAGAGTTGGAGAACATTCCTGTAAGATAATCTATTTCACAGCATTAAAATGAGAGCCCTAAAATGAGATATCAAATCTTAAAGGATCTGTGATATAGCAGACATTCAATTAAAAAAATCAGTTTAACCTGAGTATTTACTCATTAGACAATGTTCACACTAGATGTTTTTTAAGCTAAGCTCCTGGATTCTGGATTGAAATGATGCGACCATTTCAGAGATTTTATTCCCTCATGCTGTACCTGCCTTGGGGCCTGGAGATGCCTCCTCCCATAGGCCTGGCCCAGCCAGAGGGGTAGAGGCTTGGAACAGGCAGCAGGGGAGGATCATGTAATCAAGAATTATTTAAACTGTTTGCTGGACTTCATTTACCATTATGATGGGATATAAAAGTTTAAGGGCTTTTGCCAAAAAAAATCTATGAACCAGCTCTATACCAGTTCTAATAAATCTGCAAAGAGGGAATTTATCATCTCTCAATAAATGTGTCTCTTCTGCACTATCTTCTGAAAACTTGAAAATCCAAGATATAAATCTCAGCGTTAGGCTTCGTGTTTCTTTCCGAAGGGGGATGGTATTCCAGACTCAGGCACGGATGTATCCTGGGGCCGCTCTATGTTCTTTCCTCTCCCGCCCTGTCCTCCCAACTCCCAGAGCTTCCGCTTCTCTTCACCCTAGAGAGTCCCAGAGTGTTCTGAAGAAGCTACAGACATGCAGGAAAGCCTCTATGGACCTCAGTTGCCTCATCTGGGAATAAAGGAAGTTGGGTAATATGACCCGGAAGTGGTCTTCTTGTTCCAATAACCTCTAGTGGTGCCCAGCCTGTAGCCACTGCTGCTGTATTTAGAGGTTTCTTGGGTGGAGGCTAAGGGGTGAGGAAAGACCAGATAAGACATGTCAGCTTTTCTGAGGACCACACAAAGCCAAGCATGCCCTCAAGAGGTAGATAGAGAACACAAAAATGCAGACTTGTTACGTGTGACAACACGGATGAACTTTAAAACCGTACGCTGAATGAAAGAAAGCAGAGCCAAAGGCCACACGTGGTATGATCACACTTATATGAAATGCCCAGAAGAGGCAAATCCATAGAGACAGAAGTAGATGAATGGTTGTCAGGTCATGGGGGAGGGGAAATGGGGATTGACCACTAATGAGAACAGTTTCTCTTTGGAATGATGGAAATGTTTTGAAATTAGACAGTGATAATGATTGCCACTACAGAATGGTTGCCCTGCACAAGGATGACATGCAAATACATGAAGCATTCCATAATTTGAGGAGGGGGCTTTCCTGGTGGCTCAGACAGTAAAGAATATGCCTGCAATGCAGGAGACCAGGGTTCCAACCCTGGGTCAGGAAGATACCCTGGAGAAGGGAATGCCAACCCACTCCAATATTCTTGCCTGGAGAATGCCATAGACAGGGGAGCCTAGCAGGCTGCTGTCCATGGGGTGACAAAAAGTCGGACATGATTGAATAACTAACATTTTCATGATGTCTGCGAAACAGAGTGAATGTGTCAAAAATCAATGAACAGTACACTTTAAAATAATGAATTTTATGTGATATACATTATGCCTCAATTAAAAAATATATAGCTCTTAAAAAACAGTAGACTTTAGAAAGGCGAAGGAATCAGCTGAGCACAGTAGGCAGAACTCTATCTCAGGGGTGCCAAGAGCTCAGCCAGCTTAGGTAAGGGTGAGGGCTCCAATCCACCCACTGCTGGAGAAGGCAGACTGACAGGCTAGCTCACCCTGGAGGTCTCTCCTCTCTGATCAAGGGCCCCAACCAGACAGAGAGGCTGGTCAGGGTTATCAGGCCCACAGCCCAGGAGGCCAAAGCCCAAGTGCAAGAAGCCGTGCTTCCCCAGGGGTGATCCCAGGACCACCTGCCTCAGAACCAACTGGCGGCCTTGTTAAAAAAGACCCCAAGCCCCATCCCAGACTGACCGAATTGGATTTTTATCTTTAACAAGCTCTCTAGGTAATTCTTTTGCATGCTCAAGTTCGAAAAGCATTTTGAGCCGGAGTACTTCTCAAACTCTTAAGGGTCTACCAATCGCCTGGAGATCTTATTAAAATGTAGAGGATTCTGATTCCGTCTGTCTGGGGTGGGGCCTGAGATTCTGCATTTCTAATAAGCTCTCAGGCGGTGTTCAAGGGGCTGGTCCATGGATTCCGCTTTGAGTAGCAAGGATTCAGAGAGTTTCTAAAAGTCAACTGTGTCTTACAGTCACTAGAGAAACTTAAAAAAACCCCAAGGCCTAGGTCTCATCATCTAAGATTCTGAATTGCTATGTTGCTCTTGTTCTCTCACTCAGGTGTGTCTGACTCTTTGCAACCTCATGGACTGCAGTACTGCAGGCTTCCCTGTCCTTCACCATTTCCCAGAGCTTGCTCAAACTCATGTCCACTGAGTGAGTGATGCCATCCAACCAACTCATCCTCTGTTGGCCCCTTTTCCTCCTGCCTTCAATCTTTCCCAGTGTCAGGGTTCTTTCTAATGAGTCAGCTCTTCTCATATGGTAGCCAAAGAATTTGTCTGTGGGGTGGCCTAATCATCATTTTTTTTTACAACTTTCCTCCATATGCAACCTAATTTATAGTCATGGTTGCAAATCTCTGTTGCAGAGGGAGATGGGGGTTCTAAGCAGGTGTCCAGGTAGATTAAGGAGTGGAAATCCGGTAGTTTCTATGGATAAGAACAATGCAGGGGCAGGGACTGCTCTGATGGTCCAGTGATTAAGAATCTGCCTGCTAATACAGGGGACACGGGTTCCATCCCTGATTCGGGAAGATCCCACATGCCGCAGAGTAACTAAGCCCATTTGCCACAACTACTAAAGCTTGCACACCTAGAGCCCATGCCCTGCAACAAGAGAAGCCAACACAATGAGAAGCCCAAATACCACAACTAGAGAGTAGCCCCATTGCTGCAACTAGAGAAACCCCATGTACAGCACTGAAGACCCAGTACCGCCAAAAATAAACAAACAAAAAAATTTTTTAAAAGAATGATATGGGGGAGGGGAGTAAAAACTGCCTCAGTTTCTGGGTTATATACACAAGAGGTCCTGTGTCTCACCCCTGGAGCATAAGAGAGTGAATACAGTACCAGACTGACTATCTTCAAGCCCAGCAGATGGGGGAATAAGAGTGCTCCCACCTGTTTACTGCCTCAGTCCTACAAGGCTTCGAGGACGAGCCTAAAAGTGAGGTCCCTCAGTAGATCCAGTTTGAGGAAGTTACATGTGCTTCCTACCTTACTCAGAATGTCCCAATTATTGGAGTAACCTTAAATCCAATAAAATATATTGCCCAGAAAGTCTTGGAGCTAGGGAAGGGACATCATCAGGTCATCATCTGATTGACCATTTTACCCCTGTTTTTCTGTACTCCCCCCAGCAGCAATCACAACTGGTTTTGATTGGAAAATGTTGAGGAACAGGGACCTTCATACCCTTCCGGACTTGAATGGGGGTGGTGTCCTCTCAGCGCTTGGGGAAAGAGACACATGTCAAGGGGAGAAAGATGAGGAGAGCAGGGAACTGCAAGGACTGCTTGCCGGGAAAGTCAGAGACAGATGTCAAAAGCAACACACAGGCACGTTGGCAAGATTGTGCCCGAGCTGCATGGAGCAGAAACACAGGCCATATTTCAGTGGGAAATAAAAATGTGTCTGTAATTAATGATCCTCTAGGAACACACGGCCCTTATTAATGTAGCAATTTGGAGAAACATAATTCACTAGAGTCAGGCTTGAATTGCCAGAATGGTTGTTCAGCTGGAGGAAGGTTCAGGGAGAACAGGAAGTAGAAGTTGTGATGATGGGTTTCCAAGGGAGAGGGTGCTAGGAGAGGCCAGAGGCTGGGTTGGGGAAGCCACATGGACCCCTGGGACACTGAGGGGAAGGTGACCACCTTCTTCCAGGCCATAGAGCCCCACCTCAGCACTATAATCACAGAGATGCATGTGTAGGCTATGAAGTCAGACGGCCTTGTTCATATCCAGGCCCCTCCCCTTTGCTGGGTGACCTTGGCCAAGTTCTTGGATATCGATCTCTGTACCCTGGCTTGCTCATCTGCCAATCAGAGCATAATAATTATACCTACTCATAACATTAAATAAAGTGTTTTAGCACAGTGTCTGGCACAGGTGGCGCTCGTGGTAAAGAACTCACCAGTCAATGCAGGAAACCTAAGAGATGTGGGTCCAATCCCTGGGTCGGGAAGATCCCCTGGAGGAGAGTATGGCAACCCACTCCAGTATTCTTGCCTGGAGAATCCCATGGATAGAGGAGCCTGGTGGGCTACAGTCCCTAGGGTCACAAAGAGTCAGACACGACTGAAGCGACTTAACATGCACTGACTTTCAGTGCTAAAGAAATTTTTTTCTGTCATTAAAATTTATTCATTTAATTCTTTTAAAAATTTTTTAAAATTTTGTTATTGGTGTATAATTGCTTCACAATGTTGTATTAGTTTCTGCTATACAACAAAGTGAATCAGCCATATATATACATATATCCCCTCCCTCTTGAGCCTCTCTTGTGCTCCCCCTCTTTGCTATGCCACCCCTTTGGGTCACCACAGAGCACCTAGGTGAGCTCTCTGTGCTATACAGCAGTTTCCCACCAGCTATCTATTTTATACACGGTAGTGTATATATGTCAATGCTACCCTCCCAATTCGTCTCACCCTCCCTTCCCCTGCTGTGTCCACATATCCATTCTCTGTGTCTGTGTCTCTATTCCTGCCCTGCAGACAGGTTCATCTGTACCACTGTTTTTATTATCGTTGGCAGGTTTCATCTGTGTGTGAACAGGAGTGATGGCGGCGGCACACGGTCCAGTGTGGATTTCTGCGGAACCCTTTGCTAGGCTGTCTGCCTGACCAGGTGTGTAGACAAGGCGTCTTGTGACAATAGAGGAAAGAGCAAAGCAGAAAGGGTCTCTGTCCCACTTAGCACCCAAGTGTGGTTCAGTGACAAAAATAATAATCAGGAAAACAGTTATTGATGTCCTAGGCCAGTGCCCAGCAAGCAGTCTGAGGCTGATCTAGGACACTGAAGAGGCCAGGACAGGGAGCCGGGCAGCCTGGCTGAGAGTCCTGATCCTCCTTCACCAGCTGGGTGACCTTGGGCTAGAGGACAAGCAGAGATAGAACAGCAACAATTCAGAAAGAGAAAAACAAATATCACATATTAACGCACATCTATGTGGCATCTAGAAAAATGGTGCAGATGAACCTAGTTCCAAGGCAGGAATAGAGATGCAAGCATAGAGAATGGACTTGTGGACACAGGGTGTGAAGGGGAGGGTGGAACAAACTGGGAGAGTCGCACTGACATATACACACTACCAAGTGTGAAATAGTGAGTGGGAAGCTGCTGTAAAGCATAGGGAAGTTTTCAGCTCTGTGCTCTGTGATGATCTAGAGGGGTGGGATGGGGAGGCGGGGTAGGAGAGAGGCTCAAGAGGTGGGCATATATGTAAGCATATGGCTGATTCACTTCATTGTACAGCAGAAACTAACACAACATTGTAAAGCAATTATCCTTCAATAAAAACAAATTCCTATGTCCTCCCAGGCAAACTCCCGGATCTGGGGCACAGATGCTCGCTCTGGCAGTCCAGATACGGCCTCATTTTCTGGATGTGGACTGTGCCTCCACCCTGATGCTGACCTACCCTCCCAGAAAGTCCTAGAAAAGAAGCCACATTCCCAAGTCCTGTCTTTCCTGAGCTCCATCCAGGGGCCCATGTGATCCCAAACGGCATCAATTTGGATTTTCTCTCCATTAATTTAATTTTTTCTCTTCTGTATCATCAGATGCTCTCACTGGCTCCTTCCCTTCAGCTTATCAGCACGCTCAAGTCTGTCATATCCCAAAACAAATAAACAGAGAAACATTCCTTGGTTTTGCTTCTCGACTCCTGGCTTCCATGGGATCTCTCTCCTTTCCCTGGCAGGCAAGCATCTTGAAAAATAATTGGCACTAGCTGTGTCCATTCCTCATTTCCCAATCACGGTTAGAGTCATCACTCTGGCTTCAAACACCTCCATTCCATGGAAACCACTCTGACCACATCCATTGTCAACAATCCTACTGCCAGCTCCAGGGAGCCTTTTCCATTACCTATCTTAACACTCAGCCGGATTTAAAAGGTTGGCCACTCCCACCATTTTCACAACTTACCTTTTTTGGTTTGCGTGGTGCAAGTCATTCCTGTCTCTTCTGCTGCTCTGTGATTATTAGAATCTTCTCCTGCACCCACCCCTCAGCTGCTCTTCTGTCTATAATGGGGCACTCATCCACTCTCTCCTCTTGTCTTATATCCTTTTCTTACATGTATCATTAATTCCCATGGTTTTAACTGGTACCTACCTACTGACGGTTTCCAAATCTTTATTTCTAATCAAGACTACCATCTTAGATATAAAACCCCCAAAGGACAAAAATAAATTATAATTCTGCCTACTCTATGTTTTCCTATGAACTTCTCATAGATATTTCAAACTTAGTATATCCCAGAAAACCACCTCACCATTAGCACCTCAGCCTTAAACTCAGCTTTCTCCTTCTCCTGTGTCCCTGGTATTTGATGGACTACCCTCAACACCTACTTAATTCCCCAAGTCAGAGAACCCTGCATCACTCACAACCCCTCCATCCAACTTATCACCAACCAGCTCCAAGCGCTGCCAGCTTTATCTTCAAAATATCTCATTTGTCGGTCCCCTCTCCAATCCATACTCACTGTCACTGCCTTAGTTCAAGCAAATCTCTCGCCAGAATGTATCAATAGTCTCCTAACTGGCCTTACTGTCTCTGGAGACCTCCAATCCATCTGCTTCACCACCGCTAAAGTGATTGATCTGTGTATCTCATCATCCCTTTTTCCATGCGGCAAGTCCTTCACTGGCTTTGCTGATTGCAAGATAAATGCAAATGATCTGTCCTGGCATGTCATGCTTTTTCATAATCTGAGCCATCCACCCCACTTTCTCTGGCCCCATCACTTGCTGAATGACTTAAAATTCCCAAAACACACTAGGTAATATTTCATGTCTCAGGACCTCTTCCTAGAATACCCCTATCCCTTGTTCGCTGGGAGGCTAGATGAAGGACTACTACTTTCCTCCTTTTCTGGATTTGACTGCAAGCCTTTCTGATTTCTGGAAGCGGTCAGTCACTCTCTCATCCAGCCAGATGCCCATCCTTGACCTTCCCCTCCTGCTATGGTTTATTCCTCACAACATCCCAGTGAGACATTAGCTCTCAAGCTCTCAGAAAACTTCAGAGGTTCATCTAGGGGAAATGATCAACAAGTAGTATGTGGACACATTTTTCCTAATTTCTTCTTGTAGCTTAAAATTATATTCATTATGATTCATTTGTTCTTATTTTGCTTATACAGATGAAATCTAGCTAAACCATAATAAATCCATACATAAGTAATACAACATTTTTATAGCTAAAAACAAACAAATCCCCACAAGGCTGTAATACATGGCACAGATTCTCTGCCACACATTCTGATGGAAGCTCCCAAAACTACATATAGAGAAGGAATATTCTTTTAAAAGTGAGGTTTAGTTGTTTTACAATATTATTTAAGTTTCTGGTGTACAACATACATCACAATTTAAAGGTTATGCTCAATTTATAGTTATTATAAAATATTGGCTATATTCCCTGTGTTGTAAAATATACCTTTGTAACTTGTTTTGTATACATAGCAGTTTCTACTTCTTAATCCCCTACACCATCTTACTCCTCTCTCCTCCCCTCTCCCCACTGATAACCTCTAGCTTGTTCTCCTTGTCCATGAATCTGTTTCTTTTGTATTATATTCATTAGTTTGTTGTAGTTTTTAGATTCCACATATAAGTCATATCACAGAGTGTTTTTCTCTATGTGACTTATCTCACTAAGCATAATACCCTCCAGTTTCATCCATGTTGTTGCAAATGGCAAATTTTCATTCTTTTTTATAGCTGAGTAGTATTCCATTATATATATTATAAATTTATATGTTTATATATTAAATAAATATATATATTAATAAATAAATAAATTTCATTATAATTTATATTTTTATATATATATATATATATACACACACACACACACACACACACACACACACACACACACACACATACTTACCATACCGTCTCTATCTATTGGTCTGTTGATGGGCACTTAGGTTTCTTCCATATCTTGGCTATTGTAAATAGTGCTGCTATGAACATTGGGCTGCATGAACCTTTACAAATAAGAGCTTTCTCTGGATATATGCCCTGAAGTGGGATTGCAGGATCATATGGTAACTCAACTTTAAGTTTTTTTAAGGAACCTCCATGCTATTCTCCATAATGGCTGCACTAATTTACATTCCCAACAACAGTGCATGAGGGTTCCCTTTTCTCCACATTCTCACCAACATTTGTTATTTGTGGTCCTTTTGATGATAGCCATCAGACAGGTGTGAAGTGAGATCTCTCTCACTGTGTTTTTGATTTGCATTTCCCTAGTGACTAATGATGTTGAGCATTGTTTTAGCTGTATCCCATAAGTTTCAATATATCATGTTCTCTTTTCCATCAGTTCAAAATATTTCTAATTTTCCTCATTGATTCTTTTTGATCCATAAGCTATTAAGGAGTTACTTTGTTTAATTTCAAATTATTAGCTGATTTACCAAATTTCTTTTGAGTTTTTAAATTTTTTAATTTAATTCTGTTGTAGATAGAGAACATACTCTAAATAATTTGAATTTTTTAATATTGATTGGAACTTATTTTAAGGCCTAGCATAGAGCCTTTCCTAGAAAATGTTCCATGGGCTCTTAAAAAGTTTACATCTTATTCTTTTCTGGGGTGATGTATCTATAAATGCCAATTAGGTCGTGGTGGTTGAATGGGTTGTTCAAGTATTCTACAACCTGGCTGATTTTTTGTCTCTGTGGTTTTTCCAAATATTCCAAGTGTGTTATTGAAATCTTCAGCCATAGCTTTTGAATTGTCTTCTATCAATTTTGTCAGTCTTTTATTAATATATTTTGAGTTTTATCTTAGGTGTTCATACATTTTAACAATTATAGCTTCCTGAAACATTGGTCTTTTATTATTATGAAATTTCCATTTTGTTTTCTAATAATATTAAAAATCTATTTTGTCTGATAATAATATAGCCACTCCCACTCTCGTGTGGCTACTATTTTCATGTTCCATCATTTCCATCCTATTAATTTCACAGTAGTTGTGTTTTTATACCTGTAATGTACCTCTCATGAATATTCATATAACTGAATCTTGATTTTTTTATGTATTCTGACAATTTTTGCCCTATTAGTGACTTGCAGAGTCCATGCAATCTAATCTAATTACTTCTTTTTGGAGGTTCTTGGTTGTTGAATCATTGTCGACATTTTTTCCCTTAATTTTTAAAACATTTATAAAAGCTGCTTTGAAGTCTTTATTAAATATCTGGGCTTGCTTAGAGTTTGTTTTACTCTGTGCATTATTTTGTTCTGTTTTCCCTAGGGTGAGTCACACCTTCTGTCAAATACTGGCTATATTTAGTGAATATATTGTATTGATAGCAACTCTGATCAGGCTTTGACTTCCCTGGTGGCTCAGATGGCAGAGTCTGACCTTAATGCAGGAGGCCTGGGTTTGATCCCTGGGTTGGGAAGATCCCCTGGAGAAGGGAATGGCAACCCACTCCAGTATTCTTGCCTGGAGAATCCCATGGACAGAGGAGCCTGGAGGGCTATAGCCCATGGGGTCATAAAGAGTTGGACATGACAGAGTGACTAACACTTTCACTTTTTCATGGGGACACTGCAGCTTCCCCATAAGCCTGGTCTGTGTCTTTACGTGACTCAGCCCTGCCTATAGATTTAGGACTGAGTTTTTCAAGAAGGAATGAGCAGAGAAGGAACAGGAAAGAAGAAGAAAGGGAAAGAACCCCTTTACCACTTTGAGCTTCAGTTTCCTATTTATAAAACAGAAAAGTAATAACTGTCATGTTGCTGTGAGGATCAAACATATTATATATGACAACATTTTAAGAATTTTAAAATATTATACAAACATAAGAGAATAGTACTGATGTCACCATTGTCTTATCATTGCTTTCTTTCTTCTGTACCCAGATAATTAACCTCAAATGTGACATATGGGAAAAAAGTCAGGGATAAGAAAAAAGTCAGGAACAAACACCTGTAAGAACTATGTATTTGACAAAGAGAAAATCACACGAAGAGATAAAAAGAGAACAACAACAACAACAACAAAACCCAGAAGGATAAAAGGAAACTAAAGGAAAGAGAGAAAAAAGAAGAGACCCTTCTTGCTTCATCTCTTTATCTTTCTAGAAACATAGCCCCAAAGTAAGTATTACTGTTGTTAATCTTGCAGTAAAAGTTGTAAAGATCCCACAGAGCTGTGTAATCTATTTATTCCAGTTCTATATATTAGACCTCCTTGAGAGGCCCGTTGCCCTACCTATTAGGTAGCAGGAAAGGTGGAGTCATGTCCAAAAAATCAGTTTATGTAGTACCTGTCGTTCCCTTTCCCACACAGCTCTTGCTCTCTTCTAGAGATGCTGTATCATTACTTGGCATCATCCCTGCCAGGCCCGTGCAGCCTTTCATGGAGCTACAGGTAACAGTAGTCTGACCAGGGATCAAGGATGACCCAAGATGAAAGAGAAATATGCTGGATGATGTAGGGTCACTGTCAGGCAGTGGCAGCCAGGCAAGAAAGAGGTGCTCCATGAGATTTAGGGTAGTGGTTTTTATTTTGCAATCTTATCTCAGTAATGGCTCCCAGCAGTTATTAACTCTTTTTAGCTTCAGAGAGCACATTTGCATTCATTATTGCAGTGATTGATCATAGGTAGCATTTCCAGAGATCCGTGAGTTTTCTCCAATAATTTCATTTTGAATATTTGAGTTTTTATCTATATACACTAAAATAAATGATATAAAAATATATTTCATATAACTTGATAACCACATACAAATGAGCCTGGCACATTGTTCTGATGTTCAAGCTTAAATTTGTGTTAATAATTACAAATAAGAAATATTGTGCTAGTTGTTTTGAATTACTGGGAAAAGAATGCTTAGTTACTGAACAGAGGCCAAACATTCACTCAGAAGGACTGACATTAAGGCAGCCAGTACCACTGTAAGCCACAATTATTTTCCATTAAAGAATCCATCCCCTTTAGTTGATTTTGTTTATATGAACTTCATCAGTTTTGCGGTTCTGTTTGTATTTAATTTATAAATTTCTTTTGCTATTATAGTGATGGGAAATGTATAAACATAATGAGTTTATGCCTAATATTATGTTTGTAAATATTTATGTGCTATAACAAAAAGTCAAGTCAACAGTGTAGAAGAGAGGGAGTATAAAGGTATTTTTTTCTTTTACAAGGCTTATTTATTAGTAAAATTTGGAGAAGGCATGTATATAATCTCCTTGCTCATCACCGCAGACCAACAAGGAAAGTAAACTAGTAAGATATAGTTATTTTCATTTACTGAAAATGGTGTTCAGAGATGTTGAATGACAAGTCCTAAATAACATGACAAGAGTGGAATTATTGATCAGGGATCGCATTCCCAGGCCACGTCACCCACATGTATCACACATGCTTCTCTCTGGGCAGGTATCATGGGGTCATATAATCTGAGTATGAGAGAAACTCTAGGCTCATTTTGTGTTGCCTTTACCTAAAGTTGGACTATCCCCTATAATATTTCTGCCAGGTGGTCTGCACCAGAGACAGGGACCTAACCAGCCCACCAGGAAGCCTTCTCCACATAGTACGCATGAATGCTAAGTCGCTTCAGTTGTGTCTGACTCTTTGTGACCCTATGGACTGTAACCCGCCTGGTTTCTCTGTCCATGGGACTCCCCAGACAAGAATACTGAAGTGGGTTGCCATGCCCTCCTCCAGGGGATCTTCCCAACTCAGGGTTTGAACCCGAGTCTCTCATTTCTCCTGCATTGGTAGGCGGGTTCTTTACCACTATCGCCACCTGAGAAGCCCCCCACATAGTATGTGGTGGAACAAAATGGGCAGAGAAATGTCACCACAGGTACAGAGTTTGAGTCACAATTCTGCCATTAGCAATGGGTAAGTACAGATGACATCATTAAGATTACTGTCCTAATCTATTCCTACAATGATGTTATTACTAATAATGAATTTGGTACTATTATCATCCACATTTTTCAGATGAGGAAAGTGAAGCACAAAAAGGGAAAGTGATTTGCCCAAGTTCTTGGAGTTGACTAGGCAGTGGAATGAGAATGCAAACTCAGGCTGATTCAGGAGACTGTGATCCGGGCAGTGCTGGTATACTGCAGGTCTCCTGCAGTGTGAAATATAACTAATGGATGACCCCAGTGCCCACTACCCAGACAGTGACCATGAGAGACAGAGACCCTAAGCTAGATCCTTTCTTGGGAGACACAGACTCTTGATGGACAACTTTAGCTGAAAGACCTCTGCTTACCCAAGCAAATCTTTCTTAGAAGTCTGAGGCTCGTACTGTCCCATTCTCCTTCCTTCCCTTTATCCTTTACAGGAGAAAGATGTCATAGGCTAAATAATGCCCCCTGAGAATACCCACTTCCTAATCTCAGAACCATTAAATATGTTAGCTTATATGTAAAAGGATCTTTGCTTTTGTAAATAAGTTAAGGATTTTAAAATGAGTATAACACTCATCCCAATGGTCCTATGTAATCCCCTTATAAGGAGAGGCAGGAAGATCAGACAAGGTGATGTGACAATGGGAGTAAAAGCCAGAGTGATGCAATCATGGCTTTGAAGATGGAAAAGGGTCATAAACTGAGGGATGCAGGCTATCTCTGG
Source organism: Okapia johnstoni (assembly GCA_024291935.2). Taxonomy (NCBI): domain Eukaryota; kingdom Metazoa; phylum Chordata; class Mammalia; order Artiodactyla; family Giraffidae; genus Okapia; species Okapia johnstoni. Next base: position 40,036,752 of record CM044314.1, on the reverse strand, counting down.
AAGCTGGGAAAGGTGAGGGACAGAGTCTCCCTTGGAGTTTCCAGAAGGAGCACAGTTCTGTCAACAGTTTGATTTTAGCCAGTTCAGAGGTCTGACCTCCAGAACTGTAATAATCAACTTGTGTTGTTTTAAGTCACTAAGTTCGGGGTAATTTGTTACAGTAGCAATAGGAAATGACATAGACATATATCATAGTCTGATGACTCTTCCTGCCTCTTCCAACTTCTTCCTTTTTCCTTGTTAGGTGTGTCCCCTCAATAAATCTCTCACACATCTAGTTGTGCCTTGGCATCTCCTTTTAGGAGGATCCAAACTAACACAAGGGGTACTGACAGTGAGGGTTGAGACAACAGACAGTAAGTGGGTAATTCGGACTACTCACTACTTTATCTTGAGTAGTAAGTGGTTCATAGATAGGGTATAGTAAAAGGGGGCATCCAAGTTCCTAAAATTCCACTGGTGCTAAGCTGGGAAGACATCTCGATGCAGAGGAACACTTGCGGGTGGTAAAGAGGAGTGCCGCTATACAGTGATTCAAGTATTTGAATATATGGGGAAACTGTACCTACAGAGAAAACTGAGTTGGCTGGCTACTGATGAATTGTGCTGACCTCCTGCAAAGGGTTAATTAGATACAAGTAGTCAAGACTATGTTTGCAAGTTTACTGAAATACCGTTCTACAGTAGAAGAGCAGACAAGGCTGAGCAGTAGGCTCCAAAAACATTTGAATCTCAGACAAGACAGGTCTGTTACATCAAAATCAGTGTGTGTATATACACACTAAGTTGCTTCAGTCGTGTCTGACTCTTCGTGACCCTACGGGCTGTAGCCCGCCAGGCTCCTCTGTCCATGGGATTCTCCAGGCAAGAATACTGGAGTGGGTTGCCATGCCCTCCTCCAGGGGATCTTCCTGACCCAGGGATTGAACCTGCGGCTCCTGTAGCTCTTGCATTGCGGGCAGATTCTTTACCACTGAACCACCAGGGAAGCTCTAAGATCAGAGTACTGTTGGGGAAAACCTGTGACCTTGAATCACATATATAGATATCCCTAATGTTTTTAGTTCTGTGGGATCTCCTAAACCTTCAGAGTTTGTAGAGTGACCCGCTCTTCCCTAGAAAGAGGTAGCATTTTCACTGTGATGAAAGATGATTTAGCAATCTCCCTCCCATAAGGCAGCAGGTGTCTCCAATAGGAGCCACCTCTACATCCTCTCCTGACTACTAAATTGATAAGTAAGATTAATCTCAGCATAATAATCTGGCTACCAACAGGCTGAACTTAATAATGGAGGGAAAAACTGTACAACAGAGGTGTCTTGGGAATTAGCTGACAGGTACCAGCAGGGACTAAGAGAGTATAACTGGGATTGAATTTTGAGCGTGCTTTATCAATGGGGCCAGACTTTAATAACATAAGGAAGAATTCATTGATTCAGGGTGTTTTCTTGGGAGACAATATTTCACACCCTGGCAAGGACCCTGTGAGATAAGGCAGATTTTCTGCTGTATAAGGAGGGGCTCTTAGAACTCTGTAGAAAGAGTGGGTGTTGGTAAAGTAGCAATGTTCTGAGTTGTCCTAACAGGAGACAGAGGAAGAAAGAAAACAGCTGAAGGAAGTGGACCTGCAGAAATAGATACAATGTAAGGCCAGAAAACCCACTAGAGGACTGCAGTTCATGGAAGAGCCTAAATAGCATCAGATGAAGCTTGACCCACAGTGACCTGTGGAGGTGGTTAATAGAGCATGGTGTCCATAGGATCAAAAGAAATAGGCATCCAACAAGGATGCTGCTTAGCACTAATAACCACAAAATGGAGGAAGAAGCTGAGGGTGCTTATCCTAAGAAGAAGACCCAGTGCCTTATAGTTCCCAAACCTGAGTCAATATTCAAATCCAAAACCCATTTCGGAAGGAGCGAAGGAGGAGGAAGAACCCTTACAGTATTCTGGCAAGAACATATTGTGATAATTCTCCCAGTCCTCTCCCAAAAGAACCTACAGCCATTTATCTGGGTGACTTTACACTGGGGAAAAGGGAAAACCAAGATATTTTGAGGATTATTAGACATAGGGTCTGAGTTAACATTGATATTCAAAGACTCAGAGCCATTAACCCATTCCTTTTGTTAGACTAAGTGCTTAGAAAGGCCAGGTGATAAAGTCCTAGTTTCAGTCTGACTCTAGGAGGGTCCTTGAGTTCTGGACCTACCCAGTAATCATCCTCTGCCCATGAGTGTTTAATTAGAACTAATATACTTAGCACTTGGAGCAATCTCCTTATTGTACCATTGCCACAGTGGGAAAAGCTAAGTAGAAACCTCTGAAACTGTTCCATCACTGATCGTATAGTAAATTCAAAATAATATTGAATTAAAAAAAAACAAAAAGAAATGAGAGGCTTCACATCTTCTCTTCAAGATATATCACAAAGCTACAGTAATTAAAAACAATATGATACTGACACAAAGAAAGACATGGTGACCAACGGAATAGAATAAAGAGCCCAGAAATAAATCTACAAATGTATCACGAACTGATATTCAATAAAGGTGTCAAGAAAAGCAAAAAGAGGAAAAGGATAGTCTCTTCCACAAAGGATGTTGGAAAAATTGGTGTCCACATGCAAAAGAGTGAAGTTGGATCTTTATGCCATACACAAAAAAGAAACTCACATGGAATATACAGTTAAATGTGACGTGAAACTTCTAGAGGAAAATAGAAAAAAAGCCCCATGACATTGGCCTTTGCAATGATTTAATGGATATGACAACAAAAGCACAGGCAACAAAAGCAAAATTAGACAAGTGGGACTATATCAAACTAGAAAGCTTCTACACAGAGAAGGAAATAATCAATAAAGTGAAAAGGCAGTCTGCAGCATGGGAGAAAGTACTTGTAAACCATATATCTCACAAGGGGTTAATTTCCAAAATATATAAGGAAGTCCTACAACTCAATAGCAAAGAAAAAAGCCAATTAAAAATGGGCAAAGGACCCGAATAAACATTTTTCAAAAGAAGAGATATGAATCGGCAACAAGTGTATGAAAAGGCACTCAGCTTCACTAATCAAGGGGAAGTGCAAATCCAGACCACAATGACATTATCACTTTACATCTACAAGGATGACAATTATTAAAATAATTTTTTTAAAGGACAAGTGTTGGTTAGGTTGGGGCGCCCTTTCTGCAAGCTAGAAGGTAGTGGTTACTCTTAATTGTGGAGTCTGCTCCCTATGGGTGGGGTTGGACCAGTGGCTTGTCAAGGTTTCCTGGTTGGTGTGGGGGAGAAATTGGAGCCCTTATACACTGTTGGTGGAAATATAAAATCGTACAGCCACTGTAGAATACAGTATAGAGATTCCTCAAAAAGTTAAAAATAGAACCTACCATACAACTCAGCAATCCGACTTCTGAGTATTTACCTAAAAAATTGAAATAAGGAACTCAAAGAGATATAAGCACTGCCATGCTCATTGCAGTGCTATTCATAAGACTGAAGATGTGGATATAACCTAAATATCCACCAAAAGATAAATAAAGAAAATGTAGTATGTTATTCAACCTTAAATAAGGAGAAGATTCTGCAATATGCAACAACATGTATGAACCTTGAGGACATCAATCACCTACGTGAAATGAGCCAGTCATAGGACAAATCCTGTATTATTCCATTTATATGAGATCTAAAATAGTCAAAATCAAAGAAACAAGGAATAGAATGGTCATTTCTAGGGACTAGGGGTCAGAGTGTGAAAAGAGGATTGCTAATATTTGTGTATAAAATTTCAGTACTGCAAGGTGAATTAAGTTCTAGAGGTCGGATTTGCAATATTACATATAGTAACAACATAGTATTTTACACTTAAAAATCTCCCAAAGAGTAGATTTCATGTCAAATGTTCTCTGTAAAAATAATTAATTGATTGATTTAAAAAATAATATTGCATTTCAGATCCAATGACAGAGGTTGGTGCCATCCTTAAAGACATAAAGAATGTAAGGATAGTAGCCTCTGTCTAACACACCACCATTGAATACACCAATCTGGCCTCTGCAGAAACTGAACAGATACTGGAAAATTTCTACAAATGAATGTAGGCTTAACTCAATTATAGCCTTAATCATAGCTGCTCTGCTGGACATAGTATTTTTGTTACAGTAGATTAATAAGGCTTTGGGTGCATGATATGTGGTCATTGATTTTACAGATGTGTGCTTTTCCACTCTGAAAGAAAGTTTGCATTTACAGCAAACGGACAACAATATTTATTTACAGATTGGCCTTGAGGTTATGTTAGTTCTCCCACTCTCTGCCATAGTACCACCCAGAGATATCTGGACCATCTGAACACTCCACAGAATATCCCCCTGACCCATTACATTGGTGACATCATGATGAGTGGTTGGAATGAATGACAAGAGCTATTCTGGTGAGACAAGTGTGCTCCAGAGGGGACTAGATTAAGCTGGTATCAAGTATCTACCATTTTAGTAATGTTTCTTACAGTATCCAATGGTCAGGGGTGTGCCAGGATATCCCACCAAAGTAATAAATGTATTACTGAATTTTTACATCTCAATCACAAGGAGGAAGAAAGGTGCCTGGTAGACCTTCTTGGGTTCTGAGGGAAACTCATTTAGCACCTAGAGATATTTGTCAAACCTATATACTGGGAAATATGAATGGCTACCAGCTTTGAGTGGAGCCAAGAGGAGAAAAGTGCCCTGTGGCAGCTGTAGTGTACGGTCAAGCATCCTTGCCACTTGGGCCATCCAGTCTGGCAGATCTTAACAGTGGTGGAAGTGTCAATGGTGGGGAAAGACCTAGGATGGAGCTCTTGAGAAGCCCCAGGGAGAGACTACCTTCCTGGCTCCTGAGATTCTAGAACAAGGCCATGGCACCCACAGAGAAAATTAAACACTTTTTGAGAAGGAGTTTCTAACAGGCCTTGGCTAAGACAGAACCCTTGACCATGGTACACAAAGTAACCATGTATACTCCAGAACTTCCCACTGTGAGCTGGGTTCTGTTAGATCTGCCAAGGCATAAAAGCAGCAGTCATCACATGTTGGAAGTGATACATCCAGATCAAGCTGAGCAGGATCACAGGGTCCAAGGAAGCTGTGTGAGCAGAAGGCCTAGAACCCTGTGTCAGTGATCACAACTGCACCAGCCTGTCCCCAAGGTCATACATATAGCCTCATGATAATACAGTATGACCACCTGAAGGAAGAGGGAAAAGCCAGAGCTTGGGTTTCCTTGGCACATGTGTACAAGCCAAAATGGGTAATGGCTACACTATAGCCTCAGTCATGGAGGTTCTGAAGAGTAGTTAGAAGTCTTAGCCGCTCAGTCAGGTCTGACTCTTTGTGACCCCATGGACTATAGCCTGCCAGGCTCCTCTGTCCATGGGATTCTCCAGGCATGAATACAGAAGTGGGTAGCCATTCTCTTCTCCAGGGGATCTTCCTGACTCAGGGATCGAACCCAGGTCTCTCACATTGCAGGCAGATTCTTTACCATCTGAGCCACCAGGGAAAATTTTACCAGTGTGTGGATATGTGAGCGGTATACCTGTTATCTATGTTGTATGGAATGAGAATCAACCCAAAGTGAAAATATTTACAGATTACTGGACAGTGGCCAATGGCCAGGCCATCTGGCCAGGAGCCTGGAAGAGAGAAGACTAGAAGATCAGTGACAAGGAAATGTGAGGCTAGAGCACATGGATGAGGAGTAGACATACAGTATGAATATTTTTTTATCACAAATTAGTACCCAGTGTGTACGTGTCAATCCCAAACTCCCAACTATCTCTCTCCCACCCTTCCTTCCTGGTAACCATCAGTTTGCTCTCTAAGTGTGTGAGCTCTGTTTCTGTTTTGTAAACAAGTCCATTTGTATCATTTTTTAGATTCTACATATAAACAATACCATATGGTATTTGTCTTTCTCTGTCTGACTTACTTCCTTTATTATGATGATCTCTAGGTCCATTCATGTTGCTGCAAATGCACTGCTATATTTAAAATATTAATAGGTAACCAACAAATACCTGTTGTATAGTAGAGGGAACTCTGCTCACTATTCTTTAGTAACCTGAATGGGAAAATAATTTGAAAAAGAATCAATATGTGTATATGTATAACTGAATCACTTTGCTGTACACCTGAAACTAACACAAGATTGTTAATCAACGACAGTCCAATATAAAACAAAATTTTTTTAATTAATATTCAGGAAAAAAACCCTCACCACAGAAGATGCACAAATCAAATAAACAAAGTAAACAATGTAGTCATTTTACATTAGTCAACCTTCATCATTGGTCATGGTGAAACTGGCCTGATGAGCCTTAGAAATTGAGGTTACATAAGGGTTTGACTTTATGGATTCCCACTTATTAAAGCTGATCTGTCTATTGCAGCCTCTGAACAGAAATCAATGCCAAGCTCCTTTTATAGCATGATGTACTGCTCAAGGAGACCAACGGACTACTGGGTGGCAAGTTGACGACTTTGGGTTCCATTCACCCTGAAAAGCCCAGCAGTTTATCCTCATCAGGATAAGCACCTATTCTAGGTGCACGTTTGCCTTTGCTGCTCGCAGAGCTACAGCCAGCATCACTACCCAAGGGCTTATGGGTATCCCATCCACAGCATAGGGTCCCATGCAGTAATGATATCCATCCAAGGAGCCATCCATCCATCCTTCACAATGAGGTGCAAAGATAGGTTCTAAGCCTAGCAGGCACTCCAAGGCAATGGTTGGTGAGCCACAGGCCCCTGGTGCCATCCTAAACCAACAAAACATGAGAGGATGCCTGCTCTGGGACTCCTGGGAAGAATTCCCCCAGGTGATTTTTTTTTTTTTAAGAAGAAGAAAGAAAGAAAGAGAGATACAAGAGAGAAGTACTACCTTTGTAGCTTTGGAGGGTGGTTGTCTGTACATCATCTATGGGCCTGCCTTAGCCATCTTAGAACTGAGTGGAGGAAGAAGAACAACTAAGAGGACCAGCTGAAATACTAAGATGGTAGCACGAGTCTCTAAAGATGTCATTGAGCCACTGAGCTCATCAACTCTGGAGCCACTCTACCACGCCAGTCTTTTAAATATGAGATTAAAATGTCCCTATTGTTTAAGAGGACTTTGGGCCCCCAGGATCCCTCTGGCTCCCCTTGTTTCTGGGGATCAATTACTTGATACTTTCTTTTATTCCATGCTGCCCTGTTTCTCCACCATGAATCCCTTCCAGCTTTCAAGTTTGCCTTGTGGATGGTTCCCGTTTAAAACCAGAGCCCTGGGCGAAGCACTGTTTATCAAGAGACAAGACAGAGAGAGGAACGTGTGCCAGGAGAGGAAAGGACAATCACACACGTGTCACTTAGATTAAAAACAAACAGCCATTTATGCATACGGAGATACATTAATTGGCGAAATTGAACTAATGAAAGAGACATAATTAGCTTCAGAGAGCGGAAGAAACCAAGTTGGTCTCCTAATGAAGTCTGAATGGGCCTCTCATTAGCCACATGGCTGGAGACTGACAGGAGGTGCTGGAGCTCAGGGAAAACCCAGAGGGAAGGAACAAGCCGGCAGACAGATGGGGACGCGGCTGCCCTGGCCCTGGGTTGTCCAAGTGAGCATCATCCCAGCAAGGAGAGAGAGGCAGACTGAAGGAAAGCAACAGACAGTGGTGCTGCACAAAGGACAAATGTCTCCCCTTGGCCACTCCACTTGCTCATAACCCTACTCCCCCATTCCCTGCCCCTGCCATGTGAATTTTTGCCCTTCCGGTGAAATGGGCTATCTTTGTTACAGGTCTTCAGCCTTGAGCCTCCCAGGTTGAAGTGCTTGGGTACACCAGGCTCACAACCAGCCAAGGTGTCTCAAGGCCCTACCTAGATTTCCTGAATTGAATCTCAGGTATGAGTTCCTATAATTTGTCATGCAAGATACCACCAAAATATCATTAGAATCCTGATACAAACCCTAAGTTAATTTGCAGTTTTACAGAAGCCCGTGGGGACAGGGCAATGCTTGACCCAAATAAATAAATCTCTAATTTTGAAATCTCAGGCACTGTGGCTTAGGAATGGAGAAAACCAGACATGAAAAATATCATTATACCCTGCAGAGAAAATCTGCCTCCATGTGAGTATAAGGGCAGCCAAGTATTTTTCTCTCCACCCAGACTAAGTTAGGGACCCTTTCTTCAGTTCTTCCAAGCTGCTGTCTATTACATTCTGTTAGAATGATTTGATCACATGCCTTTCTCCTTCACTAGATCAAGTGCTCCCTAAAGGGCAAAGACTGACTTGTCCATCTCTTTATCCCCAGAGTCCAGCAAAATACCTGGGACACAGGAGTGGAGTTCAAGGAGCTCCAGGAACATCAACAAACACTTCTACAGCACTCTGCACTCAGCACTCTGCTGGGTGCTTTTCACCTATAAACTCATTTAATTCTTACAAGGTTTTCCCAGGTGGCGCTAGTGGTAAACAATCCGCCTGCCAATTCAGGAGACACAAGAGACTCAGGTTTGATCCCTGGGTTGAGAAGATCCCCTGGAGTAGGAAATGGCACTCCACTCCAGTATTCTTGCCTGGGAAATTCCATGAGCAGAGAAGCCTGGAGTTGACAGTCCATGCGACTGCAAAGAGTCGAAAACAACTGAGCACAGTCTTTACCAATGTCCCATTTACAGACAGCATAAATAAAGCTCAGAGAGGTTAGGTGTCTTGCTCAAGGTCACACAGCTGGTACAGAATCCACATTCCTCACTCTGTTCACTGCTGTACTATCCTTGCACAGCCCTGAGCTTCTCACAAAGACAGTCCGTTAAGAAGAAAAGACCATGTTTCCAGGTTTTATTAATAATATAACCCACTGTTTTCCCCTTTTCATCATTGAATTTTATAAGGAAAAGTCGTATTCTTCAAAACATTTTTGGAAAGAGGCAAGGCACGAAATATGTAGCACATCACATGAAAGAGTGTGGATTCTGGAGGGAATTTCACAGGTTGGGATCTGGGTTCTCACAGTTACTATGTATGTAACGTCCTTAAATGCCTGAATTTCCTCATAGGGTTATTAAAGGTAAACTACTAAAAAGACACACTGCATTTAAAAGAGAATCTGGCACTGAGGAAGCAACAATATATGTTAGTTATTACTGTTATCTAAATAATAATCTTCATAGACTCATGAGCCCTTTGAGTTTAAAAGAACTTCAGGCAATACGGATGGCCAACACAACGCAAGGGTGTTTAAACTTTTGGTGATCATTCAACCTGCTTCCGCTTTGCCTGTCGTTACAATTACAAGATCCGCTAGAGAAGGGAATGACAACTCACTCATGGATTCTTGCCTGGAAAATCCCATTGTCAGAGGAGCCTGGCAGGCTACAGTCCATGGGGTCGCAAAGAGTCAGACACGACTGAAACCCACACAGCTTTGTGTAAACTGTAACTATTTTTTTAAAAAGACATACATTAAAATTAATGTTTCAAAACTGAGAAGAGAATTATCATATGATATTATTTTCACTGATTTCTGTTTCTGTTCAATGCAATCTAACCTCCATTGTGTCACCGGACTTCAAATTAGTTTGCATAAGCATATTTTTCTTGACACTGTGGAAGACAAAATGTAGACACCAAAAACGTACACACTGGGTCCCAATGAGAATCCTATGATGTAAAGTAGGTGGGGAAGGGGGACAAGAGGAAGGTTGGAAAGGACAGAGGCTAAGGCAAGTGAGAAGACAAGAGTAACGTTGGATGTAAGAAATGTTTATGAAACTTGCAAACTAAGGGTCTGGTGGGGGGACGGAGGGATCAGTACAGATTTTATAGAAAACCTGATATTGGAATGAGCTTTAAAAGACCTTCTGGATGCCCACAGGTTGGGGAGTGCACTTCAGATGGAGAAAGCAGCCTGGAAAAAGTTTTTGACTCATCCAAACCTGCTAACTCCTCTTTGCAGATTCTTGCCAGCATCTGTCCTTTGCCTTGGCCCAGCTGGGGTCACCTTGATGTTGCTTCTGGTTCCTCAGCTCCTTGTTTTTCTAAGTCTCTATCCTTCCATCCTTCATCTGGTTCTCTCTCTCTTTCTCTCTGCTTCACTCTCATTGCCTCTCTCACCTTATGCCATCTGGGTGATATCTCATGATTGATATTCCTTAATAAGACAAGGAAAAATGTCTCCTCCCTACTAATAAGAAAAAGAAGCATTCCTCCTCCCCAATAGATCTACATCTATTTGAAATGAGCATAAGCTGTAGGAGTTTCTCTCAGCAGAGAAATTGGTCCCTAGCCAAATGTATCATTTTTCTCCTAAAGTGATGAGGATATAGACAAAGGAATGCATTTCTTTCGTAGCATCAAAGCTTTATGAGTATCCTTATTTACTGCAAAAATAGCATCATGTACTCTGAAAGAAACGTTCAAAGACATATTTTAAAGAGCAAAAATCTCACCCATAACCCCACCTGTAACTTTAATAGCATCTCTCCATCCTAACAAAACTGTTAGATACTTTTGGATCCCCTCCAAGTCTCCATCCATATGTACTGATTTCACATCCCTGTGATCATTTCTAAAACTAAGTTCATGAAGAGCTTCTATTCCCACAAGCAATCCATGCTTAAGGCAACTAAAATATATTTAATGTAACAATATAACCCTGAGTGACAGGGATTCTGAGATTGCTCGTTTATTTGTTTCAGACCTTGAAATACACACACACACACACACACAACAGGGCCTGAAAATCTCAGCTTTGGGGAAATGTATTGTTAGAGAACTTGATGACTGATGGTATTGGAGCACAGAGTCTAGAGATGGGAGTAGCTTCTTCATGGAGAAAGCAAAGTTAATCCTGGAGCTGGGAAGAAGGGTGTAAGCAGCTGGCCTTAGACAGTTGTGAGCGAAAGAACTTCCTCTTCTCTCTAATGGGGAATGGGATGTGGATGGAGCAAGCCCCAACAGTCCTGAACAGCTTGACAGCTTCAAAATACTGCTCCTGGCCACAAGGAGGCAGGAAGAGTCCCTGGTGAGGATCCAGTCCCTGGAGTTCCTGGGTTGTCTCTGAACCCACATGTAGTTATAATCACTCTCTGTGTCAGCCTCCTCTTCTATTATTCCCAAACTTTCAGTAAAGACATTTAAAGGTTACAGCCTGATCTCGGATATCGAAATCAGTTTCCCATGGCTGCTGGAATAAACCACTGCAACTTGGTGGCTTAAAATCACAGCAATGCATTCTTTTACTCTTCAGGGAGTGAGAAGTTTGAGATCAAGGTGTTGGCAGGACTGTGCTTTTTTCAAAGGCTCAGGGAGAATCCTTCCTTATATCTTCAGGCATTACTTGGACTGTGGCTCCATCTCTCCTCTCTCCGTTTCCATCTTCAATAGACATCTCCTCTGTGTCTATGTCTCCTCTACTACTTATAAGAACACAAAAATAAGAACATTTGTCATTGGATAATCTAGGATGAGCTCATCTCCAGATCCTTAATTACATTTTCAAAGACCTTTTTTCCAAATAAGGTCACATTCATAGGTTCCGGTTAATTCTTTTGGCAGGGGTTGGGGGTGACTATTCAACCTGCTAAAGCTGTGGTATAGGGAGTTACAGCCAGAGATTATACCACTTTAGGACAGAGAGATGTGAAGAACAGTGTCCCACTCTCACAGCCAGAGTTATGGGACAGCAGCCCCAGGAGGGGACAGCTGGGCACAGTGGAGTTCTCACAAAGGTACAAAGGCGAAATCATCAGCATAAGCAACACAGAACCAAGACGAAGAGACAAGCTCCCAGGACATGGCGGGGGCTGGTGATTTCTCAAGAATTTCTGCCTATGAAGGCAGTGGGGCAGAAGAAATCACCTTGATATTCTAGCACTGATTTTGGCTCCTTCTAAGATGGTAAACCAATAGGAAGGCTGGGTCTCTCCCAAGAGATCACAAAGTTACTCTGATCTAGCCTCCTCTGTACTCACTGCCTGACAAAATCATCAGTATCTTGGGGTAGGGGAGGCACACTGCCAAAGTAAGAGGACATTTGAGAGGCACCCCCACCACTTCACATAAAAGGCAATATGTTGAATTATTGTATGCCCTGAAAGTGGAATAATTAGGATAAAAGAATCAATTTTTCAAAATCAATTTTTAAAAACATTCAAAGAGATTGCAAAGAATAATTTTCAAGAAACTGAAACTATGACTCTCACACAAATTACAGTGAACACATATTTTAACTCTATTTTTTTTTTCAGCTCAGTAAAACCAGCAGAGAAGTAAAGCTGGTTCAAATGAGAATGGGAAACACTGGCTATGTGTAGTAATGGAAGAAAGATGATGGAAGTATGATTGCTAAATCAGACACAAAGCTGGTTAATGTTTCACAGAGCAAAAGAAAAGAGAACTTTAACCTTTCAAGTTATCTTTTTCTACCAGACAGAAATTAGCTTGTATTTATCAATTATCTCATTTTAACCTGAAGCTTCACACACTATGAGCCCTAATCAGTTGTGAATAGTAAGTCAAAAGTATGTTCTCCTGTGGAATTAGATAATCCTTGAATTCGACTATGCTTTACTCCTGTATGACACTGAAAAGCCTTGCAATTATCCCTTGCCTTAGTTCCAAGTTTCATACAACTTTTCTGAAAAAAGATAAGAGAAGATGTTGGTCACAGGAAACAGAAATAAGAAAATATAAAAATAACAAAATGGAAATACTTAGCATAAGATACAGAAGCGTTAAATAACACAAGACAATAGAACGAATTCAGCTAAGAGAGGAATGTGTAATTTGGAAGACTAGATTGAGGAAAACTCTCAAAAAAAAAAAGAATAACTGTTATAAACTATAAGAGAAAAGCTAAGAGAAATGGGGGATATAAGTTAAACTACTGAGTTTAGATTAAAAAGAAATCCCCCAAATTGTGATAAACATAAATAAAAAGAAGAAAACATTTGAATAGTAGGGATATATCTTCTGGATTGAAAAAGGATGATATCTCAGATATATAAAAAAGCTCTGGCAAAGTACCAAAGAAAGAAGGTAAAGTAAAACTACATCTGAACACACAATAGGGAAATTTAAGGATACATATTAAAGAGGTAAAGTCATAAAAACTTAATAAGAGGAACTAGAAGGTAACATGCAAGAAATAACAATCAGATCAATATCAGATTTTTAAAAATAATACTGCCTGCAAGATGATAATGGAGTAGTGATTTCATAGTATTAAGCAGGTGGGCATAAAATTTAGAATGGTATACTGAGCCAAACTGTCTTTCAAATATGAGGACATAAAAAATATTCTAGGTATACAAAGTCTCAGATAAGTTGCCACAGAAATACACACATTGAAAGCACTTTTTTTAAAAGTATTCAAATAAATGAGAAATAAATCCAGGAAATGATGGAAGAGATTCATGAAGGTGATCAAAACTTTCATAAGCAGAAAATACTGGAAACTTTGAAATAATATATTAAAAATTATAAATTGGCCAAAACTTATGAGCAATTAGAATACATTTTAGGCAATTATTTGACAAAAATTGATACTCAGAACTTTTAATATTCTGGTATATAGTGTCCTAAAAGAGAAAAACTAAAAAACTAAATATTACATAAAAAGATGTTGAAAATAAGAAGATGGGTACTAGTATTTCAGGCAAATTCTAACCAAAGAAAGATGATACAGATATTTTAAAATGACTTAAGCTAGACTAACAGGAAAATGTTATTAGGGTTAAAGAGAACCACTTCATAAAGGTAACAGTTTTGATTCACCAAAAATGCACAGCAATTTTTTAAAATATATTCATCTAGTAAAATAACTTTAACATGCATAAAGGAAAAGAGATAGAACTGCTGAGAAAATTTGATAAATCACGATTATAATAGAAAATTTCAACATCCTGTTGATGTTACTGATAGGTCAAGTAGAGAAAAACTATCAAGGATAAAGATAATATGAACAACACAATTAATCAACTTGACTTCATGGATATATATATAGATTTCTGTATCCAACAGCTATATAATATACATCTTTTCTAGCTTACATGAAATATTTACAAAATTCAATCGTGTACTAGGCACACAAAAAAACAAATTTCAAACTGTATATCATGGAGACCATGATTTCTAGCCATAGCTCTTTTAAATTAAATATTTATAACAAAAAATAAATATAAATTTTCACAATCTGAAAATGTAAAGCTAAACTTGCTGGTGAGTTAAAAAAAGAAATCATAATAAAGTGTTAAAATATTCAGAACTGAATGATAATAAAAACATGTGATAATGAGTAAAAGTAATGCTTCAAGAGAAATTTATTGCTGTAAACACCTATATTGGAAAATAATAAAGTCCAAAATTGCTAATTAATTTTCTTTCATCTTAATGAACAAACAAATAAATCAAAAGTAATAAATAAAAGACAAAGAATAAAAATAGGAGAGGAACAAATTAGGAAACAAAGATATGATAGTGTATATCAACAAATCAAAATTGATTCTTTGAAAAACAGAAGCAGAAGACTTGAGAAGCATCTGAACACTAACAATAAGAGAAGGGAGAACAAATGAAAAATATTGTAAATGCAAAAAGGGACAACATACAAAGTAAATTCAGACGAAATATATGACAACACATAATAGGATCAGCAACTAGTTCCCACTAATTTTGAAAACTTCAATAAAGCAAGTAAAGAAATTGCATCTGTGCTTTAAAATCTTCCCACAAATAAAATACCTGGTTTTTCAGGTAGTATACTTCCAAACCTTTAAGTAATAGACTATCCCAATTTTATGCAAACACTTCTAGAAAATAGAAAAGGAGGACACATTCTCTAGCTTATCGATAAGGCCCCAAATACTAAAACCACACAAAGATGTTCTAGAAAAGAGAAAAAATTATTTTGAATATGCACGCAAATATTCTTTAATATATTAGCAAAGCTGACCTAAAGACATTAAAAAGATAACACACCTTGTCCAAAACAAGTTTTATCCCGGGTATGGAAGGATGATTCACTAACTTTGAAAATCAAGAAATATAATTCACCACATTAAGAAATGAATAGGAAAAACCAAAAAACCATACGATTTTTTTCAATAAATGTAGGAAACATTTTTTTTTATAAAAATCGAACAACCATTCTTTTTTTATTGAAGTATAATTGACTTACAAAATTCTATTAGTTTCAAGTGAACAGCTTCCCTGGTGGCTCAGATGGTAAAGAATTGCCTGTAATGCAGTAGACTCAGGTTCAGTTCCTGAGTTGGGAAGATCCTATGGAGTAGGAAATGGCAACCCACTCCAGTATTCTTGCCTGGAGAATTCAATGGACAGGTAAGCCTGGTGGGCTACAGTCCATAGGGTCTCAAAGGATTGAACATGACTGAGCAACTAACACACACACACACTGTAATTATATATCATATAACTCAGCAATTTCACTCTTAATGTATACTCAAAAGAAACTTTTGAACATGTATAAAAGGAGATGTAAACAAGAACATAATTATCACAATCCCTCATAGCAAAAAAAAAAACAAAAAACTTGAAACTACCCAAATACTCATCAATGGGAGAATAAATGAACCAAGTGTGAAATGGTCACAAGATAAATGATAAGCAGTAGAAGTGAATAAACTTGCAATGATATATATAAATCTTATATTAAGTGGAAGAGTAAACCCCAAATTACATAGTTCTTTTATTTTGGGGGAGTCCAAAAATAACTAAAATCAAAATAGAATTTTAAAGACTACATATAGGTGAAATACAATGATTTAAAAAGCACAGCAAGACAATGATGAATATAGGAGGCAAGGATAAAGTTTGTCTCAGATGGGAGGAGCCAGAATTGCAACAGAATGGGTCAACCGTGTAGTTAGATGTAGGTTATTGTCAGTGGCCTAGCTTTCATTTGCATCAGTGGATTTGTGTGTGCTCATTACATTATTAAAAGTAAATAAATCGCATGTTCCAATGATGAGAATGAATGATGTGCTAACGACATGATTGATCCAATTTTGTACTCCTAAAGTCCATAGAGAGTTTCAGTTCAGTTCAGTTCAGTTGCTCAGTTGTGTACAACTCTTTGCGACCCCATGGACTGCAGCACACCAGGCTTCCCTGTCCATCACCAACTCCCAGAGCTTACCCAAACTCATGTCCATCAAGTCGGTGATGCCATCCAACTGTCTCATCCTCTGTCGTCCCCTTCTCCTCCTGCCTTCAATCTTTCCTAGCATCAGGGTCTTTTCCAGTGAGTCAGTTCTTCACATCAGGTGGCCAAAGTATTGGAGTTTCAGCTTCAACATCAGTCCTTCCAATGAATACTCAGGACTGATTTCCTTTAGGATGGACTGGTTGGATCTCCTTGCAGTCCAAGGGACTCTCAAGAGTCTTCTCCAACACCACAGTTCAAAAGCATCAATTTTTTGGCGCTCAGCTTTCTTTATATTCCAACTCTCACATAGCTACATAACTACTGGAAAAACCATAGCTTTGACTAGATGGACCTTTGTTGGCAAGAGTAATGTCTCTGCTTTTTAATACGTATGCTGTCTAGGTTGGTCATAACTTTTCTTCCAAGGAGCAAGTGTCTTTTAATTTCATGGCTGTAGTCACCATCTGCAATGATTTTCAAGCCCAAGGAAATGAAGTCTCTCACTGTTTTCTATTGTTTCCTCATATTGTTTGCCATGAAGTGATGGGACCAGATGCTACAATCTTAGTTTTCTGAATGTTGAGCTTTAAGCCAACTTTTTCAGTCTCCTCTTTCACTTTCATCAAAAGGTTCTTTAGTTCTTCTTCGTTTTCTGCCATAAGGGTGGTGTCATCTGCATATCAGAGGTTATTGATATTTCTCCCGGCAATCTTGATTCCGGCTTGTGCTTCATCCAACCCGGCATTTTACATGATGTATTATGCATAGAAGTTAAATAAGCAGGGTGAAAATATACAGCCTTGACATACTCCTTTCCTGATTTGGAACCAGTCTGTTGTTCCATGTTCAGTTCTAACTGTTGCTTCTTAACCTGCAAACAGATTGCTCAGAAGGCAGGTCAGGTGAGATCACCCTTGAATAAAAAGGCAAATTTTCAGCTGAGAGATATACTTAAAAGACTATGGAGGGATTTCTCTGGTGACTCAGTGGTAAAGAATCCCCTGCCAATGCAGGAGACACGGGTTCAATCCCTGTTCCAGGAAGACCCCACATGCCTCGGAGCAGCTAAGCCGATACGCCACAACTACTGAGCCCATGCTCTAGAGCCCAGGAGAAACTACTGAGTTGGTGAGCCCAAGAGCCCATGCTCCACAAGAGAAGTCACTGCAAAGAGAAGCTCACGCACTGCAACTAGAGAGTAGCCCTCACTTGACACAAATAGGGAAAAGCCCATGCAACAACAAAGACCCAGCACAGCCATAAATAAATAAAAGATTGTGATGCTGCTGCTACTATTCACTTCAGTCATGCCCGACCTTTTGAGAGCCTATGGACTGTAGCCCACCAGGCTCCTCTGTCCAGGGGATTCTCCAGGCAAGAATACTGGAGGGGGTTGCCATACTCTCTTCCAGGGGATCTTCCCGACCCAGGGATTGAACCCACATCTCTTAGGTTTCCTGCATTGGCAAGAGGGTGCTTTACTCCTAGTGCCACCTGGGAAGCCCTCAATAAAATAGCTATGGAGACCCAAACTAATGAAGTTGGGCTCCAGAAATCTGTAGAACACTAATAGCCAAAATAAAATCTGAGGCATGTTCCAAAACATAATACAGATTATTTAGGAGAGTTACAGTAACAGCAGAAACTTACATTTAAGTATGCTGCCTAATTGTTCTCATTAAAAAGAAATTCTAAGTCACCTTAAACTTTTCCACCATTAAAACTAAAAGGAGTAACCTTGAACTCCTAGGTGTCCAAGGACACAGCAGTGGTCCACCACAAGAAAGAAAGAAAGTTTATTTGAAGTTCATTTTTAAACTTAAAAATTCATATAAATTTTGCATTGTATATATCCAAATTTGCTTCAGTGAAAAAAATTTAAATGACTACAATTTTTTTTCTCACTATTTGAAAATTTAATCTCATCATTAGACTTGATTTTGCTATTTAGGTTTATAGTAATATCAAAGGCCAGAAGTACCTAGATATTTTACTACATAGGAAGTCCTACAGGCAACTAAATGTTAGGGAGCCTTCCAAAAAAAGAAAGAAAAATGTTAAACAGGTATTAATTGTGAGCAAAAAGAGTCCCCTTATTAAAAGGTGTCCACTTTTCTTCCATATATCTATTTTCTAACATTTATTATAGCACTGAATTACTGAATTACAGAGAAGAATGAAAATTTCAGCATTAACAATTCAAGAATCAAAAACCCTGCCCAAGGGATAGATTGGGAGTTTGGGATTGACATGTACACACTGCTATATTAAAAATATATAACCAAGGACTACTATATAGCACCTGGAACTCTTCTCAACACTCTGTAATAACTTCAATGCGAAAAAATTTTGGAAAAAATAGAACTTAATCACTGGGCTTTACACCTGAATCTGAGCCAACATGGTTAATCAACTATACTCCAATATAAAATAAAATTTTAAAAAACTCTCCCAAAATATCAGAAAGTAACAAAAATTAATGCAAACCTTGAAAATAACGCTGACTCACTCTTTAAATGGTGGTAATAGATCTAATATATAACATAATTTGTAAAAGGCTATGCCACTTATTCATATTCTTACATCATCCAGATTTTGCCCCACCGTTTTGTTGTTGAGCAGGGTATAGCAGTTGAACTTCATAGGTATCACATATGAGCAGAGATCTCTCTGAAGACTTTAAAGCTAAAAGAACTTGGTAGCACCACCTAGCCCTCTTGGTGGTCATTCATGTATTATAACCAAAAGGCTAAAATCATTTCAATTGAACAAATCTTCATTAAGTCACTCATATTAACAACAAATTGCTAGATGCACTATTCAAGGAACTTTCAGCCTAATGAAAGGAGACATAAATCAATAAATAAAGACATAAATAAAGAAAACCAAAAATTAATGTTTCAGATGTGCCAAGCTTATTCTAAGTTCTCACATCTCCTGTCTCTTTAACAGATGCTCTGACTTGAGAGATATCACTATAATCATCCTTTTGAGGTTCAAGTGTTGCCCAAGTTTGATTTTTATTCAGTAAAAATATGTATTTTTTGTATATACTTGGAAATTCAAAAACACAATTCTCGGAAGGTTGAAGAGTAATGAAACTAATGTCCAAATTGAGACTTCAGCTCTCCTGTTTACTTTATGTGCCCACTCATCCCCTCATCTGTAAAATGGGGACATTCACACCTACCTGTGGCAGAGGTGTCCCCCTGCTTTCAGGGAACATAGCTAGAAGTTCTCTCCCAGCTCCCCTGATCCATAGGTGTGGTCACATGACTGAGTTCTGGCCAAGAAACAGGAATGTGGGAAGTGATGCCTCTCCCCATCTGGCCAGAAAACAAGGGCAAAAAATCGTCTCCTCTTTCTCTCCTTTCCCTTTTCTACAGGGTCTTTCCCCCTCCAAGGGCCATCTAAAAGTCTTGAGTGAAGACCCAAAATCCTCATTAGCCCCAATCCCTGCAGGCAGAGAGAGTAACCTCCCACCCAACCCTGGGCTCCACACATTGGGATTTTCCTTGGCAAGAAATAAAGGTGTAATGTATTAAGCCATAGAGATATCGGAGTTTATTTGTTATAGATTAAGCATTTCTTAAGCTAATACGTACCTCTGCAAATGAGGTAAAGAGTGAGATAATTCACATGAGGTAATTAACACCTTGAGTGTCAGGCAATGTGCATTCCTGTCGATTTGAGGCTGTGGGACCCTGGAACTAGGCTGTCACCTCCTATCAATTTATTTCTTAAATTGCAGGGTAAAGTTAACCACAAATAACAAAGTCACGGAATCAAGCTGTCACAAATTGGCCTCCACATTCCTAAGGGATTTGAAGTGTGTGTATTGACAGGAGAAAGCAGGAAGAACTCAGGAGAGGTAGAGAATGTAACTGGAGCTGGAAAATAATATTCAAATGCATTTGCAAACCTACTTGGGGCCCCAAAGTGCAGGAGAGAGAGAAGGGGCATTTGCTGAGATCCATTAGATGCCAGTTGGAAGAATAAGCAATTCACATTGGTTGTCTCATTTCTTCTTTGGAATAATCCTAAAGGTACATACTCTTCTCACCATTTCCAATTAAGAACTGATGCTGTTTTTCTCTTTCTGATTTACTTCACTCTATTACAGTTCTACATTCATCTACCTCACTACACCTGGACACAGTGGGGGAAGGAGAGGGAAGGATGAATTGAGAAAGTAGCAATGACATGCATACACTATCACGTGTAAAATAGATAACTAGTGGGAAGCTGCTGTATAACATAGGGACCCCAGCCAGGTGCTCTGTGACAACCTAGAGCAGTGGGATGGGAGTAGGGAGGAAGGCTCAAGAGTGAGATGATACATTCCCTTGTGGCTCAGTGAGAAAGGCTCTGCCTTCAATGTAGGAGACACAGGAGACTCAGGAGACTCAGGTTCAATCCCTGGGTTGAGAAGATCCCCTAGAGAAGGGTATGGCAACCCACTCCAGTATTCTTGCCAGGAAAATCCCATGGACAGAGGAACCTGATGGGCTACAGTCCATAGGGTCACAAAGAGTCAGACATGAATGAAGTGACTGAACACACACATACACACACACATTCACACACACACACATATATATGTATGTGTGTGTGTGTGTGTACGTATATATATATATATATATATATATATATATATATATATATATATATATATATATATATCTTTAAAATTGGGCTTTCCCAGAGGCTCAGCAGTAAAGAATCCACCTGCAATGCAGGAGACACAGGAGATACAGGTTTGGTCCCTGGATAGGGAAGATCCCCTGGAGGAGGGCATGGCAACCCACTTCATTATACCCACTCCAGTATTCTTGCCTGGAGAAACCCATAAACAAAGGAGTCTGGCAGGCTATCATCCATGGGGTTGCAAAGAGTCAGACATAACTAAAGCGACTTAGCACATACACATACATATATATGTGTAATTATGGCTGACTCCCATTGTTGTAAGGCATAAACCAACACAACATTGTAAAGCAATTGACCTCCAATGAAAAAATTTTGAAAAAAGAACAGATGCTGTGAGAAAGAAGATCTCACAGTTTACAGGCGGGCAGAGCTGGATTCAAATCTGAGTCAGTCTGGTTTTAATATCCTCGCTCTTTCTGATGTAAGCCCTTAAACTTTCAATGCCTCTGATTCTATGCTGTAGACTGGCCAATCATTCTACTTGGGGAACGGTGCCTGTGACAAAACAAGTCATTAGTGACAGTGTTCAGTGCGATGCCAACACTAAGGCCATTGAAAATGGGCTCTCTGAAATGCAAGCTATGCTCAAACAGAGCTCACTTTCAAGGGGGCCTGATTTAAATGGCCAACTGCTAGAGAAAACAGACATTAAAGGAAGAGCCTTTCAGCTGGGCTTGCAAAACTATGGGTTCATGAATTCGAGAGCAGATTAAAGAGGAGAAAACAGGGTTTCAACCACAGCCTCAGGAGCTTCCTGCATCTCTCAGGACAGGAGGCTGCCTTTTTCAGTGGTACAATTAAGCTATGCTATCCAACCTCACTCTCAGTTCAGTTCAGTCGCTCAGTCGTGTCTGACTCTTTGCGACCCCATGAATTGCAGCGCGCCAGGCCTCCCTGTCCATCACCAACTCCCGGAGTCTACCCAAACCCATGTCCATCGAGTCGGTGATTCCATCCAACCATCTCATCCTCCGTCGTCCCCTTCTCCTCCCACCCCCAGTCCTACCCAGCATTAGGGTCTTTTCCAATGAGCCAACCCTTCACATGAGGTGGCCAAAGTATTGGAGTTTCAGCTTCAACATCAGACCTTCCAATGAACACCCAGGACTGATCTCCTTTAGGATGGATTGATTGGATCTCCTTGCAGTCCAAGGGAGTCTCAACAGTCTTCTCCAACACCACAGTTCAAAAGCATCAATTCTACGGCGCTCAGCCTTCTTCACCATCCAACTCTCACTTCCATACATGACCACTGGAAAAACCATAGCCTTGACTAGACGGACTTTTGTTGGCAAAGTAATATCTCTGCTTTTAAATATGCTATCTAGGTTGGCCATAACCTTCCTTCCAAGGAATAAGCATCTTTTAATTTCATGGCTGCAATCACCATCAGCAGTGATTCTGGAGCCCAAAAAAATAAAGTCTGACACTGTTTCCACTGTTTCCCCATCTATTTCCCATGAAGTGATGGGACCAGATGCCATGATCTTAGTTTTCTGAACGTTGAGCTTTAAGCCAACTTTTTCACTCTCCTCTTTCACTTTCATCAAGAGGCTCTTTAGTTCTTCTTCACTTTCTGCCATAAGGGTGCTGTCATCCACATATCTGAGGTTATTGATATTTCTCCCAGCAATCTTTATTCCAGCTTGTGTTTCTTCTAGCCCAGCATTTCTCATGATGTACTCTGCATATAAGTTAATTAAGCGGGGTGACAATATACAGCCTTGACGTACTCCTTTTCCTATTTGGAAACAGTCTGTTGTTCCATGTCCAGTTCTAACTGTTGCTTCCTGACCTGCATACAGGTTTCTCAGAAGACAGGTCAGATGGTCTGGTATTCCCATCTCTTTCAGAATTTTCCACAGTTTATTGTGATACACACAGTCAAAGTCTTTGGCATAGTCAATAAAGCAGAAATAGATGTTTTTCTGGAACTCTCTTGCTTTTTCGATGATTCAGTGGATATCGGCAATTTGATCTCTGGTTCCTCTGCCTTTTCTAAAACCAGCTTGAACATCTGGAAGTTCAGGGTTCACGTTGCTGAAGCCTGGCTTGGAGAATTTTGAGCATTACTTTACTAGCACGTGAGATGAGTGCAATTGTGCGGTAGTTTGAGCATTTTTTGGCATTGTCTTTCTTTGGGATTGGAACAAACACTGACCTTTTCCAGTCCTGTGGCCACTGCTGAGTTTTCCAAATTTGCTGGCATATCGAGTGCAGCACTTTCACAGCATCACTTTTGAGGATTTGAAATAGCTCCACTGGAATTCCATCACCTCCACTAGCTTTGTTCGTAGTAATGCTTTCTAAGGCCCACTTGACTTCACATTCCAGGATGTCTGGCTCTAGGTGAGTGATCACACCATCACTCTCAGTTTTCAATTAATCTACAGTGATGAATTTAACAACTAAAACCCATTTGCTATCCAAGATGACCTGCCAGCCAGGTCACCTCCCTTTCCCTATCTGATAGCAATCTCCCCCAGCTCAACCAAGGTCAAATAGGATGGTGGGGCCTCTGTCCCCTCCACCCACACACCACTGCTATCCTTGGCTAAGAGGATTGCCCAGTGGATGGGAAAAGGAGATGCTTGAGAAGATGCTTCAAAATACTAAGCCAGGGGTAGAAATTGCTCTTGGGGCACAACCTTTGATTTTCGCTTCCAAGTGTAAGCTCATGACATGTCCCAGCTGTATTATCTCCCTGGCCCATAGCAGCTGTTATATAACATAAGGTCATTTAACATGAGCTGAGAATTTCTTGACCGAGAGCACACAGACTGTTGTTTTGAAGCAGGTTGACTTTGGAAAGTCAGTATCTCTCTCTCAGTTTGCTCATCTAGAAAATTAAATGAATAGAATTGACCTCGGGGTCAGAGTGAAGAATGAATGAAGGCGAGAGGAAGTCATCACACTGTTTTATTCGATGCCAAGGGACATGGTTGGCCTGGCCCTGGGGGATGGTGCCGCAAGGGGAGCACAGTGATAAATGTACAAAGTATGATGAATAGGGTGGGGAGTGAGCTGGGGAGGAAGTAGTCAACCGGCAGGAAATCACTGGGAAATGCAGATGGAGGGCATGTCTGATGACAGAGTTGAGATCCTCCTTGAAGAAAATGCACAGGTTGGGCTGAAGAATGGGATGTAAGGACAGCTGAATAGTGAGAGGACAGAAGCAACATCAGGGTGCCCCTGTGTTGGAGCCATCTGCAGATGACAAAGTCACAAAGTACAATGACCATGGGTGCTGCATAAGAAGATGGGCTACTCAGCTCTCCAAAGACAATTTAGAGCCTCAAGAGCTCTTTCTCTACTTTTCTTTTCTTTTCTTTTCTGGTATAAAGGTCCTGAGAAGATCAGCTACCCTGGCCAACCATCCTTAGTCTCCATCTGTCAGGGGAAATGTCATCAGCCAGCTTTACGAAGTAGCTGGGAGCCTCGGTCAGGGGGCCAGCTCTGGAGACCTGCAGCCCAGACCAGCCATTTATCACTGTGTTGCCGTTGGGGCTGTGGCTTATAAAAGAAAGAAAAGGGACTTGAATGCATTTCCCCAGGGGAGGGCAGAGGCCTAGAACACCTGCCAAAGTAGAGAGGGAACATGAAATTAAAAGATGCTTGCTCCTTGAAAGGCAAGTTATGGCAAACCTAGACAGCATATCAAAAAGCAGAAACATCACTTTGCCAACAAAGGTCCATATAGTCAAAGCTATAGTTTATCCAGTATTCATGTAAGGATGTGAGAGCTGGACCGTAAAGAAAGTTGAGTGTTGAAGAACTGATGCTTCTGAATTGTGGTGCTGAAGAAGGCTCTTGAGAGTCCCTTGGACTGCAAGAAGATCAAACCAGACAATCTTCAAGAAAATCAGTCCTGAATATTCACTGGAAGGACTGATGCTGAAGCTGAAGCTCCAATACATTGACCACCTGATGCGAAGAGCTGACTCTTTGGAAAAGACCCTGATGCTGGGAAAAATTGAAGGCAAAGGAGAAGAAGGCAGCAGAGGATGAGATGGTTAGACTCATCACCGACTAAATGGATATGAATTGAGCCAACTCCAGAAGAGAGTGAAGGACAGGGAAGCCCAGTGTGCTTCAGTCCATGGGATCACAAAGAGTTGGACATAACTTAGCTATTGAACAACAAAATCAGGTCCCTGAGCTCAGACTCATTTCCACCAGTCAGAAACATCAGCCATGAAAGGGCAGGTTCTGGGAATTTGATCTGACTTCAGTTCTACCGAGTTCTAAGGAGCATGTCCAGTTCCACGGGACAACAATGGAATCCAGTCCAGGGGCAGAAGTCAGGGAGGGTGTCCCATGTGGGATGCTGCCTTGGAGAATGCCATGGGTCAGGACAGTGACTGTGGAATGATGCTGCCAGAGACACTAAGCCTGACGCTGGGATAAGAAACAGCATCCAGCACATTTCAGCTGTACATGCTGCCACTGAAAGAGGATGTAAGTCACACAGACTATCTTACTGTCATTGGATTGCCCTCTGTGGACATCTAACTCAAGCTTAGGTTATCTGCTTCTGGATTTACCATGCTTGAAGTGGGGAATCAATTTCTTTAAAAATCATTTGTCCCAAGAAACACAGTTCAGGTACCATGAGCATCAGAGGAAGAGGGAGCTTCGTGGTGGGGGAGGGGAGGAAGCTGATTCTTGATGGCCCATGTGTCAAATCTATGGGTAGATGTCAAAGAATATTGGCTGTCCTTCACACATTCATTCAATAAATACGTATTGAGTGACTCCTTCATGACATATAAATGCTATGAAAAAGAGACAAATTTCCTGCACTCATAGATCTGGGGAAGCAGATATTAAACCAGGAATTACCAAAGACTATGAGTAAGGTGTTCAAGCACACTGATGCCATCGTAAAAAGTAGGACTGGAGAGTGATCCTACAATTTGTTTAGTTCCAACTCAGATGTCTATAATAAGGAAACCAAATCCTCAAACGAGAAATTTAATTAATACCATTTAATACTGATGGGAAATAATAAAGCTACTAGACATCATCTGCTGGTCCCTATCCTGGAGAATTAGAGGAAATGGAAACTTTTGGGTCTGAATCTTAAGCTCTTCCAGGCTTCCCAGGTGGTGCTAGTGGTAATGAACCCACTTGCCGATATCAGAGATATAAGACATGTGGGTTTGATCCCTGGATTAAGAAGATCCCCTGGAGGAGGGCATGGCAACCCACTCCAGCATTCTTGCCTGGAGAATCCCATGGGCAGAGGACCCTGGCAAGCTACAGTCCATGGAGTCGCAAGGAGTTGGACATGACTAAAGCTATTTAGCATGGCATGGCATGACAGGGGCTCTTTGAATGTTTAGCTTGTCCTTCTCATGTGGGTGCACTTCCCAGGGGTCACTGAAGCAAGGAAACATTGAATGACCCAGTCAACCTCCAATTCTCCAACTGCTGTGATGACAGCCAGGGTTGGGGGGCAGAGCATCCACATTTTCTGTGCCAGCCCAGCCTGGTCCACTGTCCTCAACTCCAGTTCCCAGATAAGTGTGATGCTGTCAGCCCCCAGGTGCCCTCATCACAGTTGCTTTGGAGTCACTGGGATGCTGTCCATGCTCCAGAGGCAGAGAAAATAAAACCACTGCTCAGGTTCTGCATTTTACACCTGTTTCCACCACACCCTGCTCTCCCCTCCTATCTTTCCTCTCTTATCCTCCCCATTCCACTCCACTACTTACAAGGGAAAAAAAATAATAACAAATAGGAAGGCTAATTCTAAGTTTGTGCAGCCCCAGCATGTATCCTGGTCCGCCTTTCGTCCTGTTATTTTCTCCTGTGTCTGGCTTTGACAAGACTGATGACATTTACGTTTTCCAAAAGCTTCAATAAGAAGCACTTTAGCTGCAATCACCTCCATCTAATTTCCCCAGTCAAATTTTTTTTGGCTTAAATCACACAACAAAACTAAGGCCTGAGCTGTTCTGACAACTTGTCACCAAACAGGGCTCAGCCCAAATGGGATGTCTTGAAAACCAAGGACAAAAGGGGAAAAAAAAACCAGACTAAGTGACCTGAAAATTAAGCGGGAGCGGCTGGAGGAAGAGGGGAGATTGGCATGAGTCAGTTTGTTAAAGTTCTAGAACAGGTGGCTCAACACTGTTCAGGGCTGAGAACAAACAGAAAATGCATTTATTTCTTTAGACAGGAAGTAACAGGGTGCTGGGGCTGGAAATATCCAGTCAGTCCACTATACAGGGGAGCCTTCACTCCAGAGAAGGAAGGCAGCTGGCCCTCGTGGTTCACCAGCCTATAGGATAGAACTCCTAGTGGAAGGTATGAGTACCTTGCCTTCATAATTCTGGATAAAAGGCTTCCCAAGCGGCTCAGTGGTAAAGAATCCACCTGCCAATGCAGGAGACACAGGAGGCACGGGTTCGATCCCTGGATTGGGAAGACCCCCTGGAGGAGGAAATGGCAACCCACTTTAGTATTCCTGCCTGAGAAATCCTATCGACAGAGGATCCTGGCGGGCTACAGTCTATGAGGTCACAAAGAGTCAGACACGACTGAGCATGAGCACACTTGCATGCTAGAGAGAAAGATTAGTGTCCTGGGGAAACCAAGACCCACGTGTTTTGCCCATAGCTGCACAGTGATTCAGAATATCGAAGAAGAATGTTAGAGGAGACGTTGCTGACCTTTTTAAAAATAAATGCATTTACTGAAAAAATTATATGCATACAGAAAAATATTCAAATTATACTTTCTCATCTCAATAAATTATTGCAACTTGAACTTGCTCATGTAATGACAACTCAAGTATAGTGAAAAAAAACTCAAGAAGTTCTGTTCACACTCCCTCTCAGTCACTAGAAAGCACTAAAATCTTTGAAAAGTATCATCATTCTGATCTCTAAAACCATGGATTAATTTTGCCTATTTTTGTACTTTATGTAAATGAATCATATGCATAATGTATACTTTTCTTTGTCTGATCCTGTTGATAGACATGGCAACAAGTCATTTTTACTGTTACTAGCATTCTGTTGTAATAGTGATGTCACAGTTTATTTATTCATCATACTTTTGATAGACATTTGAGTTATTTTCAGTTTGGGGCTCCTGTAGATAATGTTACTATGAACATTCTTTACATCTTGGCACATGGGTATTCATTTTGTTTTGGTGAACACCTGGGAGTAGAATTGCTGTTTCACAGGCTGTGTATAGTCAGCTTTAGTAAATGATGCCAAGCAGTTTTCAAAGAGTCTGTAGCACTTTTATCCTCTTACCAGCAGAGTATGAGTATTTCAGTTGCTCTACAGTCTCACCAGCACTTGGTGTTTCATTTTAGCCCCTTGAGTAAGTGTTCATAGTTTTAATTTGCATTTCTCTAATTCTTAAAGGTTTGCACCTTTTCCTATGCTGCTGACTAGATATCTTCTGTTAAAACTTCTGTCTATTGTTTCTAATGATTCTATGTCCTTTTCTCGTTGATTTATAGGAATTCTGTATACATTCTGGAGACAAGTTCCTTGTTGGTTATATGTATCCAGACAGAAAGTGTGACATGTCACTTACAGAGGAAGCTTTGTGCCAACAATCTCCACTCCCCACCATCTTCCTCCTCCAACTCCCAGCTTTATCTCAGGCTCAATGTCACTTTGGCTGAAAAAAAAAAGTACAGTGTGAGAGCTATGAGTTAAATTTTATTCAGGGCAAAATGAGAACTATAGCCTGGAAGACAGCCTCTCAGATACCTCAAAAGGACTGATCTGAGGATGCAGGTCAGGGGAAGTTCAGCACACACGTGATTTTGGCAAAGGGGGATATATGCCATTAAGCACACATTTTGGTAGGAGTTGCTGCGAGTCACAAAAAGTTTGCTGCTAGTCATGAGGTGCAAATGTCTCCATTAATGACTTTAGTGTTATTTAAATATGAGGAGGTGCAAGAAATTGGCTCATAAAATCTTCTCCCTAAAGTATCTCCCTATCTGAAGGGCTTGTTCCACCAGTTTTTACCAGAACACAGAGTGCCTCGTTTCTGATCTCTGCCCTGAACTCCTTTCAGGATATGTTGAAGATCAGTGACTGAAGTGGCTAGTGACTTCATCCTTGTAGACCCAGATGTCAAGTAATAACTTTTAACTGGCTCCCCATTCTCCCTACCATCAGCCCAAGCTCCTACAAACATTTCTTATTCTATCTCCCTTCCCTGCGGCCTGGGTGCATGTACTCTTAGCATCTCATACAAGAGGCACTGTGGTTTTCAGCAGATAGATGCACACTCACTCAGCACTTGTGCTCCATCTTGGTCACATGCCAGCCCTAGCACACCAAGGTTCACATGTGACTATGAGCTCAGAAGGATCGGGGTAGATGCGGAGGTGAGCTCAGTGGACAAAGTAGTAGAGTGTTCACATATCCTTTGAAGCATAAGAACAGCATGGAGGACCAGATGTAGTACAGTAAACTCTAGAGAACAGATCCACTTGTATAGAACATTTGTTTAATAAGTAAAAAGGCTTCTGGTCTGGCTGGAAGACAGGATGCCAAAACTTTGCCCCGTCACTGCTTTGGGTGACCAGCTTATTTTGGTTCACTCAATGGTCCTGGGTTTAGCTCTTAAAGTCCTGTGCGCTAGGAAACCCCTCAGTAAGAGTGATTGTTCACCCTTTAGCTGTCTCTGAATAGCTGTGTTTTGTGGGGAAAACTACTTTCCTACTCTAGTTTATAAAGCTGCTGCTGCTGCTGCTGCTGCTGCTAAGTCGCTTTAGTCATGTCCGACTCTGTGCGACCCCATAGATGGCAGCCCACCAGGCTCCCCCATCCCTGGGATTCTCCAGGCAAGAACACTGGAGTGGGTTGCCATTCCCTTCTCCAATGCATGAAAGAGAAAAATGAAAGTGAAGTCGCTCAGTCGTGTCCGACTCCCAGCAACCCCATAGACTGCAGCCCACTGGGCTCCTCCGTCCATGGGATTCTCCAGGCAAGAGCACTGGAGTGGGGTGCCATTGCCTTCTCCAAGTTTGTAAAGCTACCATCTATAAATTGAGTTGGGAGTAGGATAGAAAATCTCTACTTTTCCTTTCATACCTATGTTATTGTTCCAAAATCTTTTAGGAATTTACAGTCAAGTGTTCTCTGTTCTTAAGTCATGTCTGGTTCTTTTGCGACTCCATGGACTGTAGCCCCATCAAGCTCCTCTGTCCATGGCATTTCCCAGACAAGAATACTGGAGTGGGTTTCCATTTCCTTCTCTGGGGGACCCTCTCGACCCAGTGATTGAACCCATGTTTCCTGCATTGGCAGGCAGATTCTTTACCACTGAGCCACCAGAGAAGCCTTCTTACAGTCAAGTAGATGCAAAAATTCCACGAGGGAGATGGGTATATGCCCATCTCTGTGTTAACATTTACCTAATAATAATGTACCAAGTACTGAGAGTCACACTGTGCCAAGCTCTGTTACATGTTCTGTATTCACAGTTTACTTTAATCCTCAAGAAATCCCTGGGATCTAAGCATTTCAGTCATCATTTACTTCATGTATGGGGAAACAGAGGCTCAGAGAATTTGAGCACCAGGACCAATACAACACAGCTAATCAATAAAAGACTGGCATTCAGCCCCAGTCTGCCCATTTCTAAAGCCCCTGGCGTTTTCTACCAACTCATATCTAATCGCTCTGTGCTTCAGTGTCATTGCTTGTAAAATGATGCTCTTTCACTTCCCTCCTTACACTTGTCCCAAAACAAGGTGACTTCATATGTATCATTTCATCTGATAACTACCTGACAGGGCTGTCATGTGATCAAGTAAGAGCTTTGAAAAACTAAAAACGTCTCTAAACAAAAGGGATTGTTATGAATAATGC
The DNA here is from genome assembly GCA_024291935.2 of Okapia johnstoni. Lineage (NCBI taxonomy): Eukaryota > Metazoa > Chordata > Mammalia > Artiodactyla > Giraffidae > Okapia > Okapia johnstoni. The sequence goes on along the minus strand of CM044314.1, from coordinate 40,005,980 downwards.
CTGAAGAAAACCAAAGCACAGTCACAAGATTTGGACAAGTAGGATATGGTAGGTCTGAACAAATGCTGCCTCTCTGAAATATGCTTTCTGAATTTGATCTTCCATGTGCCTAAATAGATTGGAAGCTCATCTAAAAGTAGAAAAGAAAGATATGGGATAAAATAGAAATCCAGAGTCAGGGGGGCCAACCACCAATTTTCAAGACTCTACTCCAATCAGCAAGAGAATTTACCAGAAATGTAAAGATTTGGATATTTCATCTGTGTTACCCGGGCTGTTCACACATCTTAAATGGTATGAAAATTTATGTCAGATCATAATTGAATATGGAGATTGGACTCTAACCATTGAAAGGCTAGATAAGATTCGGTCCAGATGGCAAGAAAAAGATAACGAAAGCCAAATACAACAAAACTCAAGGTGATAATAGGACTAGAAAATGTGGCTGAAAATCCCAAAAGAGGGCACTAAAGATGGTCTGGGATAAACTCATAGATAGATGGTCTGTGGACTCTGAGAGGATTTTTAGATGTTAAGGGCAGCAGAGAAATCCCTACTTCAAACACCTCCACTGGAGGGCCTGAGGAAAGTTATAGATATTTGCTCCAGAAAAAAAAAAATACACAAATGCAAAATTGGACACAGAGAACGTTCCCTACAGCACAGGGAGTTCACGGACCCATAACCGGTCCTCAGGACCTCTAAACACCAGCATACTCCATTTTTAGAAGAAAGAAACTTAAGACTTACAGAGGTATGCTGACTTCTCCAAATTCAGCAAGATCGTGGATAGACTTCAGAGAGTGTCCTTGGTTTCCTGTCTCTAGACCAGACCCACCCCTATGGAGGAAGCTGGAAGGAATCCCTGTCTTTAAGGTCAGAGTCTACACCTATTGTATTTCCTTTCAGTTCAGTTCAGTCACTCAGTCGTGTCCGACTCTTTGCGACCCCATGAACCGCAGCATGCAAGGCTTCCCTGTCCTTCACTATCTCCCGGTGTTTGCTCAAACTCATGTTAGCTGAGTCAGTGATGCCATCCAACCATCTCACCTTCTGTCCTCCTTCTTCTCTTGCTCTGAATCCTTCCCAGCATCAGGGTCTTTTCCAATGAGTCAGTTCTTCGCATCAGGTGGCCAAAGTATTGGAGTTTCAGCCTCAGCATCAGTCCTTCCAATAAATATTCAGGACTGATTTCCTTTAGGGTGGACTGGTTGGATCTCCTCGCAGTCCAAGGGACTCTCAAGAGTCTTCTCCAACACCACACTTCAAAAGCATCAATTCTTCGGCACTCAGCTTTCTTTATAGTCCAACTCTCACAGCCATACATGACCACTTCCCTCTAGACATCTCTTAACTGTTCTCAACCTCACCATCCATACTGGAAGGTCCACCACTGCCCCTGATGTACCCAACAACCTAAGTGTGCATTTCTTTTTATAATTAATTATTTTATTTATTTTTGGCTGTACTGAGTCTTCATTGCTGTATATGGGCTTTATCTAGTTGCGGCAAGCAAGGGCTACTCTCTAATTGCAGTGTGTGGGCTTCTCATTGTGCTGGCTTCTCTTGTGGAGCACAGGCTCAGCAGTTGTGGTACGTGGGCTTAGTTGCCTCTCAGCATGTGAAATCTTCCCAGACCAGGGATAGAACTCATGTCCTCCACATTGGCAGGCGAATTCTTAACCTCTGGATCACCAAGGAAGCCCCTGGGTGTCCATTTCTTGTGTGATTCTTCACCATAAAGGTATTTAACAGGATTCCAGGAAACTAAGCTGCCTCCCTGAAGCTAATAGAGATTTTCTGAGCTCTTGGACAAGACAGAAAAGGTAGAAATGAATGGCCAAAACAAAGTGTCAGTGGGCTTGATTTGAAACCCACTTTTCCATCCTTTGTCCTGACTCCACACACCGATGTTTTTCAAATTCCTGGAGCCAAGCAGGGAGAAAGGGAGCAGCTGGCCCTTTGCCCAGAGGATGCAAAAGAGCCCCATCCCCTTCAACTTTCTGAGGCTATGGCACAGAGAGTAGGAATATGAGTTGCTGAGCAGTAGGGGAGGGGCCGTGACCAGGGGTGGGGAATGCCAGGTGGTGTCACCCTGAGGGAGTCCACAGCCACATGGGGGCCCAGAGGGGCGAGGTCCAGAGGGAAATTCCCCACCTTCAAGTCAGGTGTCCCGGCTTAGTGGGAGTTTCCACAAACCCCTCAAAAGCTGGCTGATGTCCACTTGACAATTCATACAAATATAGCCCAGGTCTTGGGGTGACGGTTAATTTTATTATCATTGTTAATCTTGGTCATAATCATTGGAAAGTTTCACATGCTTCCCTTCATGCGGGTCCAACACCTGCCATGGCTTCTTCCCCTTGATTGCCTGGCTCTTTCCTCTCTCTCTCTCGCTTACTGTCTCTCTCCTCCTTACCCTTTCATACGGCTGCTCAATCAATTTACTTCCAGAAAACAAAATCCACTGTCGGGAGCTTTTGCTCTCCAAGGCCAATTCCCTGCAACCTCATGACTACTCCTAACAGCCACACAGCAAGAGAAAGTCATTAGGAAGCATAGGCAGGCTCCCCAGTTCCCTGGAAGCTGTGGGCTTCTGTTCTCTGTTCCTGCTGCAGAGTGGCTTGGAGCAGGCGGAGGCACAGGTAGAGAGGCTGGAGAGATGGGAGAAGGAAGGGAGAGGCTCTGGCCTGGGGAATGGTGTGTGCCCCAGGGAGAAGGAGCTCCAAGGTCTGGATTCCAGCCTCTAGAGAAACAGCTGTGGCCACTGGGAAACCATGCACATCCATACTGGACCCCTCTGTCTTAATCCTAGCTCACATCTCCAGTGGCCTGAGGTTAAAATAGAAACTTGGTTGGTGAGTTGGTTTGTTGGTTGGTGAGTTGGCTTGTTGGTTAGTTGGCTGGTTGGTTAGTTGGCTGGTTAATTAATCAGTTAGTTGGCTGGTTGATTGGCTGGCTGGTGGGTTAGTTGGCTGTGAATGAGTGGATTTGGTTGGTTTCAAACCAAGACTTTTCTGTAAATCTATAAGGTCACAGAGGGGTCACCCCATATCTTTCCTCCATGACCTCTGCTCTCCCTTTCTCTGCTTTCTGCTCAAAATTGGGCACAAAGGAAAGAAAACACTTTAAATATAGCTCACTCACTACATTTCGGACTTTATCATGACATCTGATGATTTTCCTTGGCCCTGCCTGGGAAGGGAGGGCTTATGTGACAGCTCCTTGGGGAGAGCCCCTATCTATGCCAGTCCATCTGCACCATATTCCAGGTGGTGAGTTCAGGGAAGCCTGGCATGCTGCAGTCCATGGGGTCGCAAAGAGTCGGACATGACTGAGCAATTGAACTGACTGAACTAAGTAGTATTCCCAGCATTTTGTAAAGTCTGACTAATTCTCATTCCAACCCTCATACAGAAAGGGAAACTGAGGCAAGAGTAGTTTAAGGAACTCGCCTGAGATCACCAAGCTGTCTCCCAAGCCCATGCCCTCAACTATGAGGCTATGACGCTTCTCCCCTGCTAGGACTGAGCCTTCTACATCCTGGACTCAAGTGTCTTCTCACCAGCCTCCCTGCCTCATCTCTCCCCACCCCCAATTCACAGTATATTTGCTCCATAATGCTCTCTTCCTCTTGCTGTTTCTGTCTGTATTTCCTGTCTCTGAAATGCCAGCGTTCAGAAGGTGTTCTGTAGGAGTTGCTCCACATGTAAATATATTTCGGATGCATTTGTGGGAAGCAGGTGATCTCCATGTCTTACTCTTCCACCATCTTGAAAGTCCCCCTCCTGTCTCTGAAATGAACAGTGTAAACCACTAGCTTGCACACATCCCAGCCTCACCTTGGCATTGCTTTCCAGTTGTTTTAATTGTATAAAAGCTCATCCCCTGCCCCAGGTGGCAAATTGAGACAGTTATACCTGAATGTGCTCAAGGGTAAGACCTTCAGACCTGCTAGGACCTTATTACCCCTGCCTTGCATTTAACCTTGAGGACCTCTGAAAACTCTCCTCGGATCCAGGCACCAGCACAGTCTGCCCCTGAGAGTCTGTCAGAACCCAACAAGTGCACGCGGCTTCTGCATTCACTCAGCTTGCATTCTCGGAATGTCCTCCAGCCCAGACTCCAACTCTCCCATCTCCACCCCCAGCCATCTCTGCTTCCAGCAGCTCCTCTGACTTGGCAGCTAGAGGCCGACAGTATCAGTACCTGACCTTGGCTCTTACCCTATACGTGAGTTCTAGGGAACTTAGTCAGATCCTGCCAGGGTCTGATTTTGACCCCAGTCACATGTGCAGCTTCCTGACTCTCACTCAGGTGCCAAGAGCTGGAATGGCCCCTCTGTTGCCCCTGTCTGCTCAGCCTGGACGAGGTCTCTCCAATTTCAGCCTAATTAAAAAAACACCCCAGCTCCCAGCTTTCACTAGGAACAAGGAACTGTCTGCTTCTCTTCCAAAATCTGCATCTCATTTGTTACCAGTACTTTTCTCCCTTTGGGTCCCTTCAGCTTTCCAGAGCCTATTAAACCAGCCATGTCTGCCTTATTTAGAAGATTAGGTTACGATATATGCAATTCCCTTCCTTTCATGTCTCAGGCAATTTATTCTTCATCTTCTTCGGCGTGTCACATGTGTTTTGTCCTTCTCTGGCATGCTGGCTTTTTCCCAGGCTGGGATTTGAGTTTGATATGAATATTGCCAGCAGTCAAACTCTATAACTCAGTTTGGGTGGAATGAGAGAGAGGGGTCTCCATGTTTCTACCATGGAAGCTGGGTACATTATTGAATTTGGCTCTCCACAGAGGAAAAAAAACACAAGCCATGGGCACCAGATAACCGGTAATTGGGGGTGAGCGTAGAGGATGGAGAATAATCGTGAGATGGACTTAGCTGCAATGCACTGATTTTTGCATTTTCATAATGTCTGTCTTCCCTGGTGGCTCAGATGGTAAAGAATCTTCCTGCAATGCAGGAGACCTGGAGTTCGATCCCTGGGTCAGTAAGATCCCTTGGAGAAGGCCATTGCAACCCTCTCCAGTACTCTTGCCTGGAGAATTCCGCAGACAGGAGAGCCTTGAAGAATACAGTCCATGGGGTCACAAAGAGTTGGACACGACTGAGTGACTAACACACAACATCTGTCTTATGAACGGGTACTTGCAGTTTCATAAATGCTGATGAATAAATGAAATAAGTGGGGATGAAGGGAAGAGAAGGGAGAAAAGGATAAAAGTAAGCTTTATGAGATGTTAAGAATAAGCCTCCGGCACTTCTTTAGCTGCCCGGGGAATCAGCCAAGATAAGTCTAGCCTGGGTTAAAGAACTACATCCCGAATCTTCAAGTTATTAATCTTAGCATTGTAATTATTTCTTATCATTAGCATCTATATGTTTTCACAGTTTCCAATCCACTTTCTCCAGTATTTAAATGAGTACTAGTTAAGACTCAACTGATCCTTTCAATACTAAAGAGCTGTGGTTACCCAGAGCTAGAACCTGGCTCTTTGGGACTCAGACACCTATTCCACTGTGCCACACAGCCTCAGACACAAAGTGGCACACCTATGTCCTGTTCTGTGATTTCAGGGTGGTCCAAAGAGCCCACCAGCCAGAATACAGATGTGATACACTGGAATGCTGTGTCAGTGTTGGCTTTAGCCACATGATTTCAGGAGCAGAGAGAAGCCACCCACCTCCTCTGCCTTGCTCAGGAATGCATCAGGTGCTCTTCCAAGAGATAGCCCTCCTAATCCATACCTATGGCTCCCTGGGTATAAAACAAACTATACAAGTTAAAAAGTAAGTTCTTCTCAATGTGTCATGGATGCTACTGTATGTATAGTCATACTATGCGACAGGATTGAGCTTGCATTCTTTTTTGATCCTTGATAAGAGAAAGAAAAGAGTCCTAAAGTCACTGTGAGTGGCAGCCAAGAATATGGGCTCTGGAATAAGACTGCCTAGGTTTGAACCTTATTCCA